>JALHAQ010000007.1:5300475-6625594 GCA_023838395.1 Holcopasites calliopsidis
CACTAGAATTAGCCGTCCCAACGGTTCAGTTTAATTGCGTTCGCAAGTACTCGCAGGTAGCCGCGAACTTTCAGCGAGCTGAACCTTCATTCTGAAAGTTAGCGTACAGAATTGTTTCGCTATTCGCACTGCTGTGTATTTAAACATATCACAGGAATCGACCAAACGATTCATTAAAATTGCATTCTTTTTTATTAACCGCAAAGACTTTCATAAAAAGAGTCGGTTTATGAAATTTTCCTTTCACACTGCTTCTCTTTCTTTCCAGCTGCTTTAGAATTATAACTCACTCTCCGATTAGTATTGAAGAAAGCATACTATACGTTAATAAACTTTCAGTTATGCTATACAAATAATTCCGAGCCTCTGTTAGTAGAGCATTTGAATTACCCCGTTGGCGCGCAATGTTACGAGCAACATTTTAATCAACTTACCTAACGAGTCGTCGTGGATTTCTATTTAATCCGCGCTTCGTTTGACACCATTTCCCCCCCCCCCCCCCCCCCGCAACGTTTTTCGTCTCGACCCTTTTGGATTTTTACGAAGCAAAAACGGCACGCCGGTGCCACTGCGTGCGGTTAGTTGTTTCCCCTTTTCGGTATGCCGGATAAATTTGGCAGAAATGAAATTTTTCAAGAGCACCGGAGAAATGCACGGACTGGATGGAAGCTTGTTCTGATAATGGAGTTTCCGTTACGTCGGAATAGCTCGCGTCGATGTGAATCCTCTGTGAAGAACGAAACGTTTTTTTTTTTTCCTTGTTCGTCGGTCCTCTCTTCCCTTTTCCATGGAACGTTTTCAGTCATTACACGTATATACGTGCTCCGCAAACTCTAATTTCCAGCGACGAAAACGCAGAAATCCTCGTGGAACGGGGTGGGCGAATTAAAAACTGATTCTACTCGTTCCCGTTTTTCTTCATGGTATTCGAATTCGAACGCGCGTGTGTCGTATCAAAGAAAAAAGGAGAATTAGAGACTCCGTGTGATTTTTGCAATGCATACGGTGTTAAATATTAAAAACTATATTTTTCAGTGCACTCAATATTAAGGGATTTCAATTACATATTCCTGCTTATTTTATTTTAATTACACATTTCATATTCCAATTCTTTGCATTTTACTTTTTGCGATTGCAGTACGAAGCCAGAGAAACTTAAATTTCTATCAAACACAGGAGTCAGTAGGACCAAAACTTTTCAGTCCACAGATGATATATCTATCACAATAATAATCATTTCTGTCATGCATGTATAAACCATCAAAAGTCCTCATTTTTCTAACCGACTCCGCACAGCCAACAAACGATGAAAGAAATCTCAATAAAGCCCGGCCGAAGATTTACGCGCAAACCGGGAGAAAGTAATTTCGAAGAGGGCAACGAGAGGCAGTCCGGGGGTTGGTTTCGCTCGAGAATTTCGCAGCGGATTCCGTAGGCGTTCGCTTTCTTGTCGGGCCTGCATCCAGGCAGGCCGGAGAAACGATGAATGTGTATCCCTTCCCTTCTTCTTCCACCTCTTTTCGCGAGCCCGAAGGAAGAGGCTAGGCCTGAAAACGACGACCCCGCCGGTCCATAGAACGTTTTCATGCGAGCACAGCTGCAGCCAAGATGAGCCGCGCGGCCGCTCGCCTATAGTTTGTTACGCGCGTATTGTGGATTTCCTTTTCTTTTCTTTTTTTCTCCCGTTTTTTTTTTTATTTCTATGTCCCGACGGCCCTTTCGTTTCTCTCCCCTTTTTCCTTCGCGTTACCCCCGCTCCTTTCGCCCCGTCTCTTCTTTCCCGTCGACGAACGGGATGACGGAGGCGCCGTCGCTCCGAGCGCTCATTTCCTTCCCATAAATCCAGCCCTCGCGCGGTAATGGTCGACATGCAGACGATCGTGATTCTCCGCGGGTAATTTGTCGCCGTGCCGCCCCTCGATATCGGGTGTGTCGTAACAGGCAATCGAAATTCCGGCCTTCTTCTTCCGCGCGGCACCTTTAGCGTCGTTTCGCTGTTGCATTAATAAGAAACTACGCGTGAGAGGAATGTTATAAATAGTCTCGAATTTAATTACTACCTTGCGGAGATTCGGAAGTTTTGCTTTGCTTCAAACGCGGTGCTTGTGGCGAAGCAAAGGGAATTAACTTTTTCTATATATACTTTCCTTCAGGACGTCTATGTAAAAGGTTGGTGAATTCTCGCTCGGTTTATTTGCTTGCATTTTTAACACACAGCCGGAACTCGAAAATGTTTCCTTCTACAAAAAGGCGGCTGTGTTTCCGCGAAACTGCTCGTCTATATATCACGCGGTGTAAACTCAACATTTTTTACGCTTGCAACGCGAGAGTGGAAAGATAGTTATTTATAATGCGGACAAATATTCTTTTTTTTCCACCTACTGTATACAGTGTATAAACTAAGAGGAACAGGCGTCGCTCGTGGAAATAAGGGGTGCGAGCCTGCGTAACACGAAACTACAAGAACGATCGAAACGTTCGAGAAAATTGGACATTAAAGAAAAGAGGTAAATAAAAAGACGCAGAATTCGTTCGGGAATTGTAGGGGTAGGTGGCACGGGTTTACCGCAATGCATACGCGGTAAATCAGCGCAGATCAGCAGATATTCGCGCACACGGATGGCCGGTGGGCCATCGGGCGTCGTCGGGGTGGAAAAGGGCAGAGCGCGGGGATGCACCGGGGGTTCAGGTTGACCGACGGCGGGACAGAGGAGGGTGGATGGACGCAACAACCTACCGTACACAAGATTATATACGCGTTTGCATACATGAAACCCCGTGTACACGTTCCCGATGGTCCGGGCCCGGCCTCTGCTCGGCTTATATCAGTGCCGTCGCGCCTAGCGCCGACCCATACCACTGTCCCGCTGTCGGGCGAAACGTTTCCCAGCAGTTCTGAATATGCACGAGGAGATCGCGGATCTCCTTCCGTTCGGTCGATATCGAAAGTCCATCGAATAATTTGCTCCGGCCGGTTAACACGCAACGCGTTCGTCCCTTCCCCTTGCATTTCGTAGGCGAGATACGTTTCCTCGAACGGTGTGCGCATTCGCTAACGGTGTACAGGAAGTTTTTCGGGGGTGAAACGTTATTGTTTCGGCTTTTCTTTGCGTCACTGAATGAGCACAAAGATTCGCCGATGCTCGTTCGGCTTCTTAATTCCAGCCGAGCGCTTTGAAATTGAATTTGATGCGTTTGACGAGAACCTTTATTAGAAGTCGAAGGTAATACAGAAGTTTGAACACGTGGACTGGCTGCTGAGTCTATGATATGTTCAACTTAGTGATTCGTTGTGAATTTTTCCATGTTTCTATTGGTTCTCGCATTTTTTAGTTTTCGCCAATTGTAATGCAGGGGTTCTTTGGTTTCGAAACTAGGCGGGGGATGCCAGGTCGGTGTCACGGAGGTGGGGGAGGTGGTCGAAACGCTCGGCGTTTATTACCCCTTAATCGCGAGTATTAAACACTTTTAGGTCTAGAAACTTCGGCGCGATGTTATGGCGGGTCTTCCTTGTGTGTGCGGAAAAGAATAGAAATATGGTTACTGTTCTTTCCGAGTCAGAGTTTTTTTCCATAACAGTTACACCGAGCTCTGGAGAACGATTCACCAGCATTTCTTCGTACTCTGAATTGAAGTATCTTCGTCGTTAAATATTTTTCGTGAAAGGTCTTTCTCGCTTCTCGCAAATAATGAAAAGTTATTTTACAATTTCGAGGGGATCGCTTCCCAAATACAAAAGTCTACAAAATTCATTGCCTAAAGGGAACGATTCCAAATGGTGATTTTCCATTTCCGGGTCGCAGTAGCATCACTTTCATTTACCGGTTCTCCGTGACGAGGCGAAAGAACAGAGTGCGTAAGATTGCCTAGCTCGAAGTTGCTAATTCGACGACTGACAACGATAACAAGGAGACGACGTGGTATTTATGTCGGAATTGCGTAGGTGCACGCAGCGTCGCGACCGCAGAATTAATAGCGCGTGCACGATGAAGCCACACGCGGCGAACGCGTTCGAGCGGCTATAAACTAAGCTGCTCCATAAACCGAGCCGCGAATATGCATGAGGAAGGTGTGGCTCGCGTTGTTGTTACACCGAAGCGGGGTTGATTTCGGGAACGTTTATAAGTCGGCCGCGAGTGCATCGTTCACGTTGCGATCGAATTTGCAACGCAAAACGCACGGCCCATGGCGCGCGCGCGCGCGTTTGCACTCGCCTTGACGAGATTACTTAGCACGTTGCTGCAATTTTAAAGAACGCCACTGCCGTTTTCAAAGGCACTTCGAACAAGCCGCTAAGAAAGCGCGCAAGTAATTCGAATGGTACCTGTTATGAAATTCGTCCAAGAATTAAGTTAATTGTCCCAGAAACGCGAGACAACGGGAACAACGTCCTTGCAGAAACAGATAAGGAGCGAAGCATTTTTCGAACTTAATTCTTAAACAGAGGTGAAGTAACGTCTTTTGTACCAGGCGTAATACCGTTCGTGAATGTTTTAGCATTAATTCTCGAAGGAAGCGCCGGGGCAAGACAACAGCTTTATGAATGCGATATCCGATGGTGCTTGGGCGCAAGTGAAATGTAAATTTTAAATCGGCTTCGGGGAAAGAACGCGGAGCTTCTTTATATACGCGGAGACGGAAACGTGGGCAAATAGGATGGATGGTAAAGCACGTGGAAAGGTAACGCTGCTATTGTTGTATTTCCCTACTCGAATGTTTAAGGGCCACTGGAACCTCTCTCGAGTGAGCGTTATCGATATTCGGCATCGATAATCCAATTCCTACCGTCCAACCCTCTAACGAGTTATTGCAAGCAGAAAGGAATAAAGGGGAAAAGCAGGAACTATTCGTTCTTCCCAATTTTCTACAGAAGCAAGAAACAATAGAAAAAGCTCTATGATCGTAAGATCGTACTCTTCGAATCCTCTAGTCGGCCGCCCTTCGAAGGCGCAACGCAATTAGTTCAGGCTTAGCGTTGACGAGAATCCGTAATGAATACCAAAGCTGGCAACGAGTGTGGCACGCGTCCGAGGTTATTCGACGCCGGGCGAAATTGGAAGAGAGAAATATTTGCCGCGAGATTGGTCACATCAGGCGGCTACCTTCTGTTCGTTTGTTCAAAGCCGCGCTACCCCGTCTTTTCCGCTAGCCCTGGGATAAAATGTCTCGGAGACAGTTTAACCGGGATTTGGCAGAGTCCTTCCCCGCTCGAATTAGTCGGCGAGCTTGCTCGCGGAAAAGGGCCAAGCTTTGCCCTTCCGCGGTAGACGCGCGCGGTTAATATGAAGGGGAAAAAGGATTCGGCCGGAAGGCAGTCTCTCGTTATCGCTTTCCGTGCTTCTACGGTGAATCTGTTCCCCGGCCGTTCGCCGTTCCATCTTCCAACTTCCTACTCACGCGTTTCGGCACAGCTTCCGCCACACCGTCGGCGGCCTTGCAGCCGGAAACGTTTGCTACGTCGCGTTTCCGAAACTGTTGAAACAAGTTTAAAAAAAAAAAAACATGCTTATGATGGTATCATGGGACCAGTCTTGTAATAAATATTATTTTCGTCTAACGTGTGCTACTGCTGTTTGATGTGCTTTAAAGGTCTTTTCTTTTTAAGTTTTCATTGTCCGAATCGCGGGATTTCCCGGCGAGATTGACGAGGCGAAGGGTATTTTACGAGAGAGGGCATTTCGGAAGAAAAATTGAACCGCTCAAAGACGATTATCTTCCCGCGGCGAAATTCTTCTCCTTAAGTGCCGAGAGCGTGCGGCGGAACACGCTCTTGCACTTTCCTCTCTGATGAAACTGTGTACCCTTCGCGGAATAAGTCGATCCTTCTCGCCATTTCGCATTTTGGCAATGGAGAATTCTTCTGGCAATAAAATGGATTCAGTCCCTAAATTTGCTTCCGAGCACCTTCGTGAAACTCGGATTCAAATATTCCCTTAGAAAGAAGTTCGATCTCGTGGCAAATAGATCTCCAATACTTGAATTCTCATAATGCAGCTTCCTAAAACGAGGGAACAGCGATGCAGCGTTTGTTTCCCTCGCCGAATTAATCGCGATCTTTTGTATCTGCGTCGGTGAGGCACAGCGAACGTTCGGTCGATATGCGGCACCGTTGTACCGAGAGGCTTTCACACGCGAGAAACCTGGAACATCTCCTTCGACAAGCTTTTCGTCCGCCTCCACGGCAGAGCTGATGGAACGTCAACGTCGCGCGACGGTGGATTCACGACAATAGAACAGAATCGTCCTGGCGCGTGAACGAAAGCTTCCGAATCAGAAATATTCCTCAACGAGAAACGTCTTCTTTGTTGGAAACATAAGTTTTATTGTTCCCTTGCGATCGGTATTCCATCACGGTTCCAAATTCTTCCAAAGTAATAACGATCGTTTCACTCTTTGTTACATGTGTCGTCGTCACAAGAGAACATCAAGAGAACATTACGATCGTGAAATAATTTACCGTCATCGGACGGCTATTCGAAATGAATCGTGGTATGATGTCCGTGCCGCAATTTTCATTGTCCCTGCGAAATGTAATAGAAATCGTGAAACGGAGCAGGGGAATTTCTGTTATTCATTCACATCGAACATTGGATTAATATATATTTTAGCAATAATGCGCGACGGTGTAATCCTGCCACCGGGTCTTTATTATCGGAAATTACAGGGATGCTTCAACAGCTGTGCACGTTCATTTCGCCGGCGATGAGGCTTCGCTGTTCATCTCTGAATGAATAAATTGTCCACTCATATTACGTATGATAATTCCATGTATAGTTATGCGGTTGAAGCAAAAGCTTTTGCAAAGAAAATTTTAATGTTCTAAGAGTGCAATTATTGTGAAACTGACGCCGATGGCACTGACTGGTCCTCTTGATTTCTCCAGACATTAGATTCTCGCTGTTGGACCGGAAATAATAGAGAAGAAAATAAATAAGTAAAGGCGGCAATAAACTTCTTACCACTAAATGTCAGTTCACTTGAAAAATTGCCGGAGAAGGCCTATCGATCTGTGAATATTAAGTTTGCACAGTAAAACCGATTTGAAGAAATAGTTCAATTAATTAGGAATCCCTGTAATATCGCCAACAGTTAATTTATTCATTGATACCTAGTATAAGTTTTTCCAGGAAAACTTTCTCATCGATTCCCGGTCGATCCACCGTTCTCGGTACACAGGGATTGACGATCGAGTGATTTCTCTCCGTCGAACCGTAATTAACGACAGGTAAATAGCGGGGCACTCTAAGACATGTCGCCGCGCGCCTCAATATTCGAGGCTTCCTTTTCTCTTTCCTGTTCTTTCTTACGAGCCGGGCCAATAACAACGAAAGAAACCCTGGGGGGGAAAGGAACTTTCGAACAGCGCAAAGGAGCGATTTAAGCGCGATGCAATCGCGGATGCAATTCGTTCCCTTGAAAACGGACGATGCTTCGAACCAGATCAAAGTTCGCCTTGCGGAAAGATGAAGGATTCTCGAAAACGACCACGCCTACTCTAATTCCGCGCTTCTTCTATCGGCGATTCCCTTTGAGCCTTTCATCGACCGGTACACCTCTCCGCACCGCAACTTTTTTCCAAGCGAGACCGCTTCTTTTCCCTTCCCGCGACGTCTAATTTCGTCGGGTCCATTTTCCCGGCTACTTCCTCGGTGCTCACATATTTTTCACAATTTCTTCCATTCACAGTTTATTAAGAGTTAATTGGTTACGTTTGCGAAGTACAAGCGTGACGAAATCGAGACATTGAAAGAGTTAGATTCTCTATTAATTATATTTTACACGGGAGGATATTGAATCAGTTTTCTCATTGCTCTGTATTGTCATCTTTTTTATAGCCAAAATATCGCAACATGATATTTGCCATTCATAGATTAAGAATATTTGAGACACTTTCATAGAGAGCAATAAATTCTGTCGTACTTTAATCATTGTGTAACTAACGCCACAGTGACGATTAGGATCGTCCGCTATCAAAAGGGACGATCCGCTTTTCGAATCAATGGAAGGACAGGCAACCGCGATTAGATTAAAATGTACGGGCCTATCGGGATTTCCAGACTTTTATCGGAACGTATCGAAACGCGTTCGGTCGGGCGGGGCTCCCCTTTAAATTTCGCTTTCCCAGGAGGATCACCCAGCCACGCTTCAATTGACTTTGGAAATTGATCGAAACGAGGTAATGCTGTAACGAACCATCCCCCCCGTTTTTTTTCTAGGATATCGTCGCGAGCAGTCGCATGAATATAAATACCGTTGATCGAGCTGCGCGTTCATCTCCTTCAACCTTCACCCCCTTCGTGTTCGTCCTTTTCTTTCTACTGTTTTTTTCCATCCCCCAATTTGCATACGCAGACTCCCGGTACTGGTCGTCAGTCTACTGGAAAGAACGGGAAAATTCGCTCCCGAGCCTAAATTCATGGCACGTGAAAAAATGTCCATTGCTGACGAAGGAAAAAAAGAAGTGGAATTTCGAGATAAGGTAAAATGCGGGACGCACAGTTCGTTAAGGGTTATTGATATTTAGAAACTTTTCCACAGTTTTACGAACGTCCGAGTGGATTCCTTTTCGTTTTAAGGAAATTGTATGTTTGGAAAGCTGAATATTGGTTAAATGACTGGGCGATGGATTCGGAGGAACGATTTATACGTAGCTCATGCAATATCTGCTTGCATTATTAGCTCGAAGAGATTGCAACGAGCGAAATTCATATTACGCGAGCAAATAATATCATGCAAATTGCTGGGACGATTTACGTTCATTTTGTTTCCTCCTCATTTAATCGCCATCATTTGTATTAACAGCTCCATTCGTTATGCAGTACGATCTGTTGCATAAACAAGTTACATCACGTGCCACTTTATTATATCCGAAATATATCGTTGGAAACCCTTGGAAGTCCTCAACCTAATTACCATCATAATCGTTCATTATTCCATCGAGGATCGACCGTTTCAAATAGTTCTGAAATTCCATCGAACGGTATCGAACTCTTCCAACCACAAAGTTGAGAGATAAGAGAAATTTAAAATTGGCCCAGAAATTACTCCGGGAACATCGTGCATCATCCACGTGGAACAGACTGTTATCTCTATCGTCCCGCGTTCTCTATCACTCCCGGGGGATAATCAAACAGCTTGGGGTAAGGTTAGGGAGGGGACTCGGGGTAGAAATTCCAGGACGAGCCGTGGAACGCAAGGATAATAACGCGCAGGTTCCAGGGAACTGCGGAAGCGAGTGAAGTCCCGCAGGAACACAAGCGCGGTCCCCGGCAAGTTCTCTGTCACGGCGGATAGCTCGAAGCTGTCACTCCTTGACCGCACGATCGTTTGTCTAGATCACTCCCGTTTTGCGACCCTTGAGATCCTCGTTACGTCCGGTCTGTTCGATTTCATCCCCTCCGGGGCGAACCGCGTAGTCACCGAGTCGGGTCTGGAATTCCTGATAAGACGACGGGACTATCTGTAACCACTACACCCTCCCCCGACCCCGTGACTCGGCAAAATTTTTGGAAGTCCGTTCAACGAATACTTTCGGTCCAATTACTTTGGGAATTTCCTCCGTCAGGTTGCTCGATTCTCGTGAAAAAAAAACGGGGCTACGTTTCTGTTTCAATTGACAATTTTTTTACTTTCACTCCAGCACTTTGTTGTAGTAAACAGTACGCATTATTTACCTTCAATGAATATATAACCATAGTAAAATAATGTAGCCAGAAGGTTATACAAGAATTCTACTTTCCGAATGCTGAAATACCAATATTCATAGTTCTGGCAAACTAAACCCCACGAGATTTCAACGAAAGTTTCAAGCTCTCGGAAAACCGAGAATATCTGATAAATGAATATCTCGCGAATGGACAACGATCGGAATCGCGTCCGGAAGATACGAAGCGACAGAAGCGATATGTTGGCTATGCGCGGGCGACGCGAGACGACTCCCAGAACACACGAGAGAGGGTGGCGGCGTAAAAAGTCGGTGCCGGCACGGCAGCCTTCTGAAGTAGGCATTCAAATAAACCACCTAGGCGCTGGCTTCCACTTTCTGTTATCCAGCAGGGTGGAAGCAACCCTCTTAGAATACTTCCGACGCGAGCAGTAAATTCCATCGGGGCACCGACATTTCCACTCGTCCCCGCTCGCTCCATCCCCCCCGCCGCCTTTCTCCACCCTCTTCCCGCTCTCACCTGCCGCCCGCACCCTCCTAGCGAGCAGCCTACTTTCTCCTCTGCCCCCCTTCTTTTTTTTTTTGCCTTGCAGTGTCGCTCTTCTTCGCATTTTGCTTTCAAGGAGAAACGTCTCTTCGCCTCGGCTAAGATTCGAGTGGCCGAATCGTTACCTAACAACCCCCTTCCGCTCCCACCTTCCTTCGTCTTTCCACCGTTTCTTCCGCATCTACGAATCTTCATTCTCTCTCTCTCTCTCTCTTTCTTTTGTTTCGCGCTCTCCTCTTTGTTTCCTCGTTCGCTTCTCGTCCGAGAGTCGCCATAGTAACTTTCAGTTCGGCTTCGTTTTATTCAGGAGGGGGGGTGGAGGGCGAATTAAACCGACCCCGTTCTGCGATTCTCCGTCGTTTTATTTTGCGAAATTAAGTCGGTGCCGACTTCGAGGGCGCAGCTGCTACTACGCGAATCTATGCACCGCCACGCTGAATTTGCACGGTATGGTATCGATTTTGTATTTGTTCAGCCTTTCGCTCGGTATTTTGCTTTTTGCCTTGGAGCCAACGGAACAGGCTTGTTGTACACTGTTGATTCCTTCGCTCGAAGGAACAGCTTCGCGAGTTTCTTCGGGAAGACGACAGAACTTCCAGGGGGGGATTTGTCGCGTAGAGACGGTAACAATAATGTTCTGCGTAGAAATAAGCGACATTTGTTGGTGCATGCCCGAGTCTCCGAAGTGTAGATGCAGATGTCATAAATTGTTATTGCCAGGACCTTACGTACGTTGTTACGTAATTTTATTGTTCCCGAACTACAGTTCAATTGAACACTGACTAATCCTGATCCAAAGGATTTTCGTTTATGATTCAATGGAAGTCTTGCAAATTAAAGGAAAAGAAAAAGGAGAATACACACATCTGTTCTAAACGAGAATGAAGGAATTTCTTGCACCACCCGCGTTTCCTTTACGTTATTATCCGTGCTTTGGGAACAAAATTTCTCGTGTTCGTTCCCTAAGTAAACCTAATTCATTGCAGTTTCTTGTTACCCGAAGACAAATAATTTACCTAGGAATTTAATTCAATCCTCTGAGACTCCAAACAGGGCAAACAGTTAACTTTGAGTCCGGGTACAAGACGCGTTAAGAATTTATATGGGATGCAGTGTACGTCATGCAGAAAAGCGCGATCTAGGAAGAATTAATATTGATGAAAGAATATTGGAAATATTCGCTTGGACTCTAACGATACATTCAATCAGGATTTTTGTTTATGTCTCGAACACGATAGGACTAAATATCGATAATTTCTCGACCACTGTTAATCATTTGTTCAAGATATGCTCGTCATTAATACAGTACGTCCGACATTTTAATTAATCTACTTCTGATTAATTGGGTTTGCAAGTGATACGAGTAAACCGCAGGGTCAGGCAATATTACATCGCACGTGTTGCAGCAATAATAATTATTGATAGTGGTATAACGTTTACTGTGCAGTGACCACGAAACTGCTTCGATTAAATCGAGGTCTCCATCGATAGAGTGTATTGGTGGCTGGAATTCGCGCAATAACGCTAAATTATTCATGGTGTAGTGTCACCTTTAACAGTTCTCAATTGTAATGGATTAAACACTTGTCAACACTTTAACGCTATTTCTCTGCAGTTAATTTTCACATTCTATGCAGTCACGAAACGTAAATATAAAATAATGTTTAGAACATCTATTGTTGTAAAATATACTCGGTAATGAAGCAAAGTATTATTGATTAAGTATGATGCCTGTTTTATTATTAATAATCGAGAGTACTCACTGTTCAGGTGAACATAACGCCGTTGACAGATGTTTGTTGCTAATTTGTTGGGCGAAACAATGGCTACATACCTGCGAACAAAAAATTGCCACCGTTAATTGAAATGTCATCCAATGGATCGACGGTATTAATTGATTCAGGTACTATAAAAACCTATAATTTTCGACAGCATCGAATTACCGACAACAGCTTCTTTTTTATGGAAACCTGCCAACTTTCGTGTCAGCCGACAAACTTGGCTAACAATTTTCCACGATTTTCCCGTCCCCCGTTTAAATGTCAGGGGCAATATCGTCAAAAGCGAAATGATCAGCTCTCGCGTTACGGAGGGACATTTTCAATAATGTACACCTATGAAGTCCGCTGCTATCTCTACCTAGTAAAATCACCGATCAAATATCCGAAAGTCGATTCGTTTTCGAATCGTGGATTTCGTCGTGAAAATCTTCGATTTCATAAAACTCGACACCCGGCGCGATTTGATATTCGACGGCGACTTGGAACGGTTTAATAATCATTATCGTTCGCTTCTCGGCTCTTCACGTGTAACAGCGAATGAGACTGAAATCTAATAATACCGTACCCTTAATTTTTGGCAGTTACTCGCTCGTCTCCCATTTTAAGTTCGACAGCGTCTTTTTTATGCGTTTTATTAAAAGCTCCCCTTTGCCAGCGTGGGGGTTGGCGCGCGTTGAGACGGCTGGCCCAGAGTTTCAGAACACGCGCCGACCCATATGAGGACCGTATCTTATCCGGGATGCGGAGTGGTGCAAGCGCGACGAAGTGCGGTCCGGCTTCGGTAACCCGTCCGCTTCCACTTGACGTACGGACCGCGCGTATGCATTCTCTCCTCGCAGCCGGACGACACGAGTTACGGCCACGGGAACGGAGTTACCTTGGAAATGAGCTAGCATTTTTCTGATAAAGTCATCTCCTCGATAAACGCCATTTCCTGACCCCGTACATTTCCCTTCGGCGACGGGCGTCCGAGTCTCAGTTTCGAGGCTACTCGGACGGTTTTTTTTTTTCAAAGACTGCCAGAGTTCCTATCACTTCGATTATCGCGGATTAAATCCGAGAGCCTGGCTTTCATTTTTATAGCCGACGTTTGGTAACTCGGGACCATCCATATATTTTCCTGGTTCGATTAAATTTCATGGCGATCCGGACGGCATCAAAAATATCGCATGGGCAGTTACATGTTGTATACGCAACAGTTCCGTAATTACTCTGAAGAATCAGCGATACTCCTCTGTCACGTTATCGAACGCTGTTATTGTAGGTCGAAACAACTCTGATTCTTTACAAAACTGGTTTATTTAGAATATGTAGCGTACAATTTTACGATAGGTGTTGATTAACTACTGACTAGTTAGTGATTTGATGCTGACTGATTGTTCTGTCCTAAGAAGAAGTGTTTATACAGGAAAACTAGTGAGGGTGGAAAGTCCAAAAAGGGATTGCTAGGCTGTTGTGTAATTTAGAGAATAGACTTTCCACGAGGATGTCTGGAAAACAAGAAAAGAACAAAAAGAAAATTAATGGCAGGGTCAAAAATGGGTACTGGATACATTGTCCCAAAAAGGAAATGGATCTGATTCAGGAGTCAGAACTGTACAACATTACGAACACAATACTGCTATACCAACTTTTATTCCCTATCTCTCATAAGAATAGTGAAAATTCATTTAAAAGAGCTCTCAAATAATACTCGGAGCGGACAATCTGTGTGTAACTAACGAAATCTTAATTCAGTAAGAATGAAGTTAACAGTAAGCCAACTCTGTCGCGCGACCAATAAAACCTGCAAACGAATCTCCCGACTGCTTCCGATCGGATCTAAATATCGCGCCGGTGTTTTAGCGGAAGACGGAACAGCAAGAAGAGGAATTCCGGCTTCCACTCGAGCTTGCAAGACCTGGCAGGTGGTCTCGAGAGGCGAGCCACTCTGCCAGAGGAGGCGTCACGGCTGCAGACGAGGGAGATGCATTCACGGGCCTTGATTTAACACCTCGGATTAATTACAGCCCGTGGACTTGGTTCACTACTCGCGTGTACGCGCGCAAAAGGGTAATACACGCGCCCTTGCACAAGAACGCATCGAACCCGTGTCCAGCTTCCATATTCGTCTCTGAAACGGCCGGCCAGAGTTTATGTCGGCTCTCGTGCCACGATCTGGCGTCTTCTTGTTGTCGATGCTGCGCGTATATGTACGTCCGTGGAAATCGCATTCTGCCTGGCTTGTTTTGCTTCTCGTCTTTGTTCCATGTGTCTGGGCTCCATGGTGAAATAAGAGTAGGTTTCAGCGATTGATTCTTTTTTCTTTTTGGTAGGGGATTTCCTCGGATTTATATTTCATTTTTGGTATGATTGGCTTAGGGTAAGGAGGATTAATCGAAGGGGGAAAAGTGAACAGTTAAATATGTTATGACGATACCGCGAGTTAAAGACAACGAGCCACGCGGGGGAAAACAATCTTTCCTCCGTGAAACGCTTAATTCAGGGAAACCCCGGGGGTGGTCCGTAAAAACATGTGCTTAAGTTGAGCATTTAATGGCGGTTCGTGACTGCAGGCGTTCCATAAAGTCGGCCGTCTCGTTCGAATTAGTTTGGAGGGATCGTAATCGGGAAGGACTACGGAATCTACGTATTAAGTTGCTCATAAAAATGCTAATGCCCGGGTGGACGCGATCGAGCGGTTCTACGCGCATCGCGACCGTATTACCCACTCTCCGAAATTATATACGCCGGAAGGCGTTACGCGAACGAGTTTTTCATTTCTGAAAATCTTCCTTTACCGTCTCCAGACGGTTAAAACCTGTACGTTCGCCGGCAGGGAAACCGAATGAACGAAATTTTCCTTCGGAACCGGCCGGAAATAGAGTGAGGGAAATGGAGACCGAAACGCGATTCAATTTTTAAGCGTTTACTGGGGATTTTCGCTGCGGAGTTAAGCTTGCCGCAGCGACGTTTTGGTCAATACGTACTACCGATAGCTAAATCGGTGATCACTTTGAGATGTAAACGGATAAAGTCTGAATTATGTAATTAGTATCCTGTTTCGCCCGGAAATCAATCTTGATTAACCCGGTTCAAATTAATGTGAAATCGTAAAGTTACAGAAGATTGCCAAGGACGACAGGTTGGGCCAGACTTAAATTTTTCTCCGTCAGGCTTGTTACTCGATTTCGCACTTAGGCTCATTTTTCACGTTGGAAAGAATTCCTGGAGAGGCGCAAAAAAGAGCGGTGGTCAGTCATTGGCCAGTGTACGTTCGACATCGAGAGGCAGGGAAAAAAGGGAGAACGACTTTCATTCTTACGTTTACTGCTCCGTAACACGTCCCAGCTATTTTTCAATCCCCTGACGAAGACCGCCTTGGTCCCGATTTCTGTATTTCTTGGTTACAAGTTTGGTGCAAGGTTAATTCAGTATTCTTAATAACGTCCAAGCCGCAATTGTCAGAAATAATTTCGCTCCCTTGCGAAAATGATCTGAAGTGTGGAATTATAGTAGGGAAGTGTGAACTGGGACAAGGAGCGAGGGAAATGCGCAATATTTGCTGCTACAGTGATTTAGCTTGGGGACAGATTTAGATAAGATGTTTCTGATGAATGAGGCTTGCGATATAAACACAACTCGATCAAAATCTAGTAAACTCAACATTTTTCACTTGGGTAAATGTAGTATTCAATATTGTGATCTACGATGCTCGCTACACTTTAAGCTACGCTTACTACGAAAATGGTCGTTCCTCGATCCAAGTATTAGGGTATTGATCGATTCAATAACATCGTTCAGATGACCGATCGAACCAAGTATTCCCACATCGTCGATTTCCGTCCCATATAGTGGGATAATGGCACTAATGACGCTTAACGTTTAAGTAAAGTGCATCCACGCCGCAATTTATGGAGTGTCCTTTAATGGCTTGTCGATACAAGCGTTCGTTGCTGCCGATTTATCGCTAACTCTGAACGTAAACTAGAAAATTTTACTTTGGCGGCAAAGCTTCTGAAAACATTTAACGAAATGCGCAAGGAAGGACGGGAGAAAACAAACCAACTATTCCTCTTATTTGGGATAATTATTATTTAACTTCAGACCCAAACCTCGTTTGACAAAATTCTTTTTAGTGAGTGTAAACAAAAAGAAATGAATATAAAGCATCAACTATTACCTGCTTTAAAAATGAAAATCATCGCTGTGGGAAAAAACCCTTTCGCACGTGCTAGAGCTTAGTGGAAAGTTTTTCCATGGAACCATATGCGAAGAACCATGGCGGCAAAGGTTTATGGCACGACTTAAAGAAAACGACTGTTTTTTGGAATCTTCCGCTATGTAAAGAATTATGATATTCAGAGTTTCGCGCAGATCTGTCCTCAATAGTCTCAGACGTGCCATAAACCAGGACTATCTAAAGGGCTCAGCGATCTTGTTACGGTACCAAGCCGACTATCGCGATCCAGATCAAAATTCCGCTACGCTGACCAGGTTTTCGCGTCCCCGATAAAAGGACATGCAGGTAGTACCCCGATCCGAGGCACACAATCACTTTCGAACGAAGCACCAAGTCGATCACATCGAACACTCGGCAACGAGTCCACTTTTCATCCATTCTGTATTCGTTCGAAGATGCGAAGTTGGTGTACCGAAATGAGTTTCGTTTCTCTGTACGTTAGACGAAAAGAATCGCTGCGTAGACTGCGCCAATTAGTACTGGCAATTATAATTTAAACGGAGAGAAGCTTGATTGTTAAGTATTATAACTGCACGAACTTTGAACCGCTGCAACTCCGAAGATATGAATTATTCCTTATCCAGCCGAGTCTCGTTAGAAGCGCGCTTTCTTCCCCTTTGAAATGGTTTTTCGTTGAACTCGATACGACTTCCGGTTCCTGAGATATCGCCGTGCAAAGAAACGGGTGATTTCTAATGTTTTCGTATCGCTGAACAGCTGCGCTCGCGGCCGGGTCACTGATCCACTGACCGAGTTTCCCACGCAGGTGTCAACACACGCCGAGTCAGCGCATTCTGTCCACTTCCAGGAAAAGATTTAAACAACACCAGACGCCGATTCTACGAATTCTTTCCGATTCCAGGAAGAAATGTAGGTCACGTCGCGATATTTAAATGGCTTAACTTTAAACGCTTGTATCTTGGCAACTAATTGAGACATCGGAACGAACCAAACGGCAAATTGAAAGGTATACTCCTCGATATCTCCTGATATATATTTTTTGATACATTTCACAGTCCTTTCTCCTGTATTTTTGTCCAATGTTAATAATAAGAAAGAAAGAAAATTATCTTTTCCCAAGCGGCGCCTCGAGAAAATTGGCGACGCAAATGAATTGCCGGCGACGCGAGCCTTTTTTCTCTGACTTCCCCTGCGATTCCTCGGGAGGCGCACACTGGTCACAATTCTATACTATAAAATTAATTTCATAAAGACGAAAGAAAAGCTAAAAGAATTTTCCTTGTGCACTTTGTACGTACAAATCCGCGTGACGACCGTAACCGCTCGAAGGAATAGGGATACGCCAAGGGGTACAAATGGCCCTTTCGGAGGCGACCTTTCCAAGAGGTTACAAGGAGCATTTACTGCACGCAAGGAATACAATTCCTTTAGTTTTTGTTTAATCTTCCTCAAATCAATTTTAATGAACTCCTGAGATTTTTGCAACTAAAGTGACACCAAACACTGGAAGAATCGCATAGTTTGTTCTTAAGTTCTAATAGTACGTCGCTCTAATAAAGAAACCCGGACACGGCACGGTGATGTATAAATGGACCTTAATAAGTCAAGGGTGAAGCGGATCGTAAAGATCTGAAACATCGTCTAATTAGGGCAATCCTGTTCCAACATGCGCGTCACACGTGTGCTGCGTTAAATCCGCCGTACGTGGAAGACACCGGAGGCTTGATGTACGTTCGTAACATGCAAAAGATGGAGCGGCTAATGGTCGACGAGACTCGACTTTAAACCAGCCACCGTCTAATGTCCTCCCAAGTGCTAACGAACGCTGCTTGTATCCACCGACATTTATCCTTTGACTCGAGCCCTCGCGGTTACGTGGAAAGGCCGTCTAATACAGGGGTCTCGCGTGTACGGTTGCTTTGAAAAATGAAGGAGCAAACCCGACTTGTCTCGCCTCGCGAAATTAACTTTCTCGACGACGGGAAAGAGCTCCGGGGATGGAATCGAAATTTCGTTGAAAGACATACGTATTGTCCATCATTTGAGGGTTCGTTTTTCGGATTACTTTACGATTTTTACTTGAATCGGGTATATTGACGAGGGAGAGAAATCGTTCTAGTCATACATAGTAATTAGACTGCGGATTTTTTATGCATTTATAGGAAACTCGAAGAGGCTGAATTGCACAAAATGCACGTGATATGAAAAAGATATGCGAAATATCAAAATTTTAGTGCTATTTAAAGTATCCGATAAGGGGACTAATTTACTATTGAAGTTCCACTGTTCTCGTCAGTCTAGTAATAATGATCTGTTACGGTTTCAGTCGATCATCTAATGTGCCGGCACGGAAATCAGTCTCCGATATTTCCATTTCACGGAAAGCGTCGCGGATGGACACGACTAATTGAATAACGTTTTTGAAGCTGGTCCGATGAGACGCTCGATACATCATTCGGGATTTTCGCCGTACTCGAGTCATATGCGGCACGACAGTCCGGAGAAGCGAGCGTAACTAATGAACGTAATCGGCTCATCGCGCAGTCGAACGAGTATTGACACAGCAAGTCCGAAGGGGGATGGGGGGGTTGTAGCGCGACCGAATGTTCGAAATGCCAGATCACGCACTCAGACTGATCGCGCTAATTAAAACCGGCCGAGTTCTCGGCTCCCCCTTGCCCCGCCGCGTGGAATTTATCACCGAAACGCCGTGAGCCCCGGCGCTCAACTTCGCCGTCAGGTAAGTAGCTACTCGACTGGAATTACCGAAACAACCTGGAAATAGTAATGGCTCTCCGGGTGTAACTGTACCAGCCGCCTCCGGGAACTAGTTTCGAAACTACGCAGAACCGACGTTTCGGCCACGGATTGAATTTTAACGAAAAACACTGTTGCGAACGTCGTACGAACATCGGAGGGGCTCGCTACTGCAACCCTTTCAACGATCATGCGTACAGAATCTTCGGAGAAACTTTTGCGACGTCGCGGATGATGCATCCTCTTTGTTGTTCCAATACGATTCCGCGGTAAACGGCTCGAACGGGCTTTAGGCGAAGAGAATTTTCTCTCGAGCCCGAGAGAGATTTCCGAGATACGATTGAGGGGGCCTGAGTCTGTTAACGAATTCTTTGCTGTAAGATTTAACGATAGCAGCGGAACGGTTCAACGGGTAAAAGTTAAGAGACTCTCGCCTCAATTAATTATTGAATAGAACTATAAACATAGAGCTGCTTCGCATTCCGGTAGAAACTGACCCCGTAAAACCCGATCGAAATCCCGGGCATAGCAAAGAAATGCGGAGGGCTTCGCCCGAAATATGCTGACAGCGAAACGGTAAAACGAATTTTATGTATCGACGGAAAGAATCTCTCATTCAGTCGCGGAATCGAACCCAACGAAATGATTATAACGGTCCGGAAGATCTAAATCTACCCTATACAAAGAGATTAGCTAAGATCGGTCGCGTTTCTTGTAACGTTTTCATGTCAAGTTTATCTTTTGTTATGTTCACGTTTATTTATATGCGTAAACTCGATGTTGCTTCGCGATGTGGGACAAATTTCGTTGGCCCGTGGGCTGGCGCCGGAAGGGCGTAGAGGGTAGGGGTCCGTGGTACAAAATACAACATCAACCCTCGGGGATGTCCTTAATTAATGTAACTTTTTCGACTCGCCAAATTAATTTGCCTTGCAGCACGACGAAGCTGGGACATCTCTCTCCACCGTGATTCTCCCGACGTTTTACGGTTATGCAGCCGTGTTGGCTCGCGGAAAGAAAGGAGAAAGAGACAATGGGTGGGTAACCGTAAAAAAAAAGAAGAGTAGAGTTTAACAAAAAGAAAAGAGAAACGGAAGGTGTGGGTGGGCCGATGGCCCATTAGAATTCGCATGATGTAAGCGGAAATACGAAGGCGGAATGGAGCTTGCAAGCCGTGACATAAAACCGCGCCGCAGCCGGGCGTGGAACAGGAACAAATCGCTTTAAAATTTTATGAGCAGTAACGTTTTTGCCTCTCCCTTTAAAAGCTTTTCCTTAAACTGGCCATTAAGGTTCTCGCAGATCCGGCGTGGATGTTACACTAAATGTTCTTATCCACTTATTGCGCCATCACTGCTGCCCGCGAACCGAGTTGGACAGCCCAGTCAGGAAGGAACGACGAATTCGTTTTAACGTAACATCCGTCCTCCCATGAAACATACCCTTCGCGCGTCTCTCCGTTTGTCTTTGGGTGAAAAGAAAGGTCTTTGAACGTTTCAAGGGAGGACGTTAAGGTTTGCCACAGTTAACATATCCGTGTTCAAATTTATCGGGCTTTGAAGAAAATTCGTTTGAACGTTTTTCTCCTATATTCATTGAGACAGAATTGTTACGGATGCTCTTTATGAAAAATCCTTCTGCACTTTGCGCGGAAGTTTCAATCGTCTCGACGTTCGTCCCTTTTTTTACCTGGATCTGTAATCATCTTTGTAGGTTTAATTATTCGAAACCTAGTCACAAAGGGTGGAAATCGTGGAGGGGGGAAAACGTGCATTCGCATACTCCGCGAAGCGACAACAATTCTCGCTCGAAGATCGCGGTTGCGGCGGAGATAGAGGAAGGAGGGAAAGCGGAGGAGAGAGCGTTTCCTTCATGAGGGAGCCCACTCTTTACTGCGGATACAAAGTGGTAGATTCAAGATAGCGCGCTCGCAGCGAGCACTAACAGCGACCCGTGTTCGCCGGGACTTCTTTGCGCCGCGGCCGCGCCGGGGACCGGAAGTCGCCGCTCTGTCTTCGTCACGTCAGCCGACGCGATACAGTCGACAGTCTGTTTCCCCCCCGGCCCCGGCGTACGCGATCCCGTTGGTAAGAGGAAAGAGTCCTGCTCCTCCACCTGTTAGTCTTATCTTTGACGGTTTCATCTCATTTGCGTCGCGATAAGGGGAATCTTTCCCGCAGGGGAAACCCGCTGCTTGGACTCCTGATGCGGCCGGCATCACGTTCCTTTCGAGTTACAGGAGGGTATAGCTGTGGCGGAGACCTCGAGATTTAGAGATACTTTATTTAATGTTTCCCTTTATTGACTGCACCGAATAGGATAGCAGGTTCGTTCGAACGCTATTTCATTTTCCGACCGACGTTCCTTTCTCTTTGCCTCGGAAATACTGATCTACAGGAGAAACTCTATATGGCAAGAAGTAGAATGTGTATGCGGAGATGCAAATTTCTTATTTATAGCCGATGTCCGCGATATAACAAAAATGACTGATGATCGTTCCTTCGTATTGGAAGGGGTGTAAACTTTTACTTTGCTTCCATTCCTCGGCGGCTCTTCTCTTCCTAAATTTATCTATAAAAAAAAAAAGATCGGTCGAGAGGAGACAGGTGAAGGGCAGAGATTGCGCGGAGGACACACGGACAAAGAACGAAAGCGGAAGGAACACGAGGATAGCCGGATCAAGGGGTGAGGTAACTCAATTTACCCATGGTGGACTCCACTTCTCTTTATTACTGTCTCAAAGCGATCTTATCTTGAAGGGACAGGGTCACGGAGCACAGCCACCTCCTTCGTTTCTTTCCCCTTCACAGGGCAAAACAAGGTTCCGCGAAAGAAAAAGGGGGTTGCTCTATCGGCAGGTATTCTACGTCGCGCTTGGACGGACAAACTATAAGACAGTCCCGTAGTGTATTCATGTTGCTTCGCAGATTGTACCCCCTGGATATTTTAGGAACCGACTCGCTGGGCGAACAGACTACGCTTCGGTGTAAAATTACACTAAAACGAAATTATAGTTGTTCAATCAGCACGTATGGCGACACTTCCTATGTGGGGCCAGATCACATGTGCTTTACATATATGGTCACTTAAATTCTGGTTTGCGTCGCTGCATCATAGACTAGCGGTGTGTTTTCGTGTTTGTAGAGGTGCGAGAATGGGAAGTGCAAAGAAGGCTGACCGCCTACCGTGAACGGCACACGCTGCGTCACTGCGAATAATTATATCGTTCAACGAGCTTTTTGTTGCGCGCCCGTTGCTCGACACTGGTAACAGATTTGCACCCCTTGAACATTTTGAGAACCGATTTGTCGGTCGAGTAGAATACGGTTCCGGCGTAAAACCCGGCCATTGCCCGGGCATCTAATCAATTGAAAAATGTTTTCAGCGAGTGGAATGCTTTGGAATTTTGTTTTTTGAGTATTATTTAGGGTTTGTATAATAATTCTTCTCGTTTCGAGTACACAACCGTGTAACTTGAGTGGGAAAGATGAAGTTTGAAAGAAACACAGCGTACATTTGCTGCGCACGATAATTTCCCCCATTCCGATTGAACGGTAATCCACACGAATAAAAGGAGCATCCATGAAACCTATTCGGCAACGATTTTCATTATTCATCATTTAGGTATCCGTTTCACGGCTGTATGAAATCCGATTACGACGCGCCAACGCGTGGCGATCGTTCGCGGTGTGTTTGCCGCAAGTGCGAATGGTATCGATAGACAAATAGCAGTCTCTGCCGTCGGAGCTCTCGGT
Organism: Holcopasites calliopsidis; assembly: GCA_023838395.1. NCBI lineage: Eukaryota > Metazoa > Arthropoda > Insecta > Hymenoptera > Apidae > Holcopasites > Holcopasites calliopsidis. The sequence goes on from JALHAQ010000007.1 coordinate 5,323,163, forward strand.
ACGTCGCCGCTCAGTGTCCGTCGAAGTTGCAGGACTTTCCTGGCCGCCGTCCATTATTCCGTGTAACGGCCCCGTAATTCAATAGCGAAGCCCGCGGCACGCTATAACTCGATTATCAGCCATTATCGCGAACGATATTATTCCGTGTAATTTACGGCGGTACGCTTAGAATCGGATATCGCGTAATTGGACGCGACCGACTTCCGCGGAGACGTCGCGGACTTCCGCGATGATGGTTGGCTATTATCGAGCCGTATTTAAACTCGCGAAGCTACTGCGCCGCCTTCCATCGGCATAAAGTCGTTCCTTTGGCGGATTTACGGAAGATCTTGCAGCTGATCAGAGCGATTCCATTAACGAGAAAAGTAAGGAAGTTTCATTTTTCCTTACGATTTTTCTTATTTGCAAAGTTGCCGCTCGAGGGCACGTCGATTAGAACCGGGGGTCACTTTTTTTTTGTCACTAATTTCTCTTGCTGGCGAGTAAAATGCGCGTAATGCGGAGCATGCGGAGGAAAGGGAAGCACGAGGAAGGATAAAACGATGGAGCGGAAAAGAGGGAAATCAATAATTGCGAGGCTTTCTAATTTCCCAAGTGTACGCGCGGCGAGCCAATTCCGAGCCATTCGTTCGTATCGGCGCAAATAAAAATACGCTTGATCCGGAACGACGTGCGAACTGATGGAAAGGAACAACGAAAGAGAGAGAGAGAGAGAGAGAGGGCGGGGGACGAAGGGGGTGGTTAGAGGGGGGGAGGATGATTGGTGGAAAAAAGAAGAGGATCGTCCCCTCTGGGGGAGTTCCAAATAACGGAAAGTTGGACTTAAGTTGGACGACCCGACGGCAATATAGAAATGTCTCCAACCCCTTGCATTCCGTTTCACTGGCGACAATCCTTGTCGCAACCGGAATAAACGTGAAACTTTTCATTGTAAATAAACATTTTTCTTCTTACACCGTTAAATACAAGACGCAGCGATGAAAGGGAGTGGACGTCTGACTGTGAGACGAAATTGAATGCAAAAGATAGGGGAGAGAACCAACTCCCTTGTTTGGTGTTTCTTTAATATTCATTCTTCTTCATTCTAAGTTTAGCGTTGCAAAAAGTGGATCTTCAAGTGGCTTCTTCTTGTTGAATAATGTTTGATGTATTGATCGTATTGTTCCATTTGTTACTGGTACATATATACTACTTAAATTATGCATGACAATGTTATAGGCTGATACTATCGATGTATCGATCATGTAGCGTATAATAGAGTGGAGTAACAGCAGCATACAGGGCCGTTGTATTAAATTATACTTATATTAATTATATCAATTATACTTATATTCGTTTTAAAAATTTATGTAAGTGTTAACTTTAGGATGTATCATAAATGAATTTATAAGAATAGTCAATCAGTGATAGTTTTTAGCTTCTAAAACATTTTCGTAGCATATTTAAATCTGTGCTATAATTATTGTTGTTATTTTCATTATTATTCAATCGTAAGATGTATTGTAAATTAATTTAGAAGAATAATTTATTAGTAATAGTTTTTAAGTTGAAACATTAGCACTTTTGTCATTTGTACATTAGTGCAATTTTTCAATAAGTTTTCACAAAGGAATACAACTCGTTTCATTTCTTTAACATCTGTCCACTCCTAGTAAATTGCTAACTGCGTTCCGAAATTTTCGCATTGCAACTTTGTTCGGTCAGAAAGTCGAGTTAAATTTTGTAAAAACACCTTTTGGTCTTTTTGGCAACTTTTGGGAACGCAGTTTAGGGAACAATTACAATAATGATAATGGCATAGGTTTAAATATGCTACAAAAGTGTTTTGGAAATTAAAAACTAGTACTTATTGACTATCCTTGTAAGTTCATTTATAATACACCTTAAGGTTAACACTTACATACATTTTTAAAACGAACACGAATACAATTCAATACAACAAACAGCCAGAGTCGTCGTTCTTAAGTAGGTAGTATCAGCCCATAATATTGTCATGTATAATTTAAGTAGTATATGTCGACCATAAGTAGTACAAGTAAATGGTCGGACATCAGGCATAGCTAAAGTATATCCGACGTCCGATAATCTTCTCAAATGACATTCAACTAGGCGATATGTATAATATACGAAGAGTAACAAGAAAGTGTGAAGATAAAAGATATCTGTCATCTTCGAATACAATCGAAAGTACAGACCGGTTTAAGGATCGGCGCAAAGGGACACTCGAGGCATCTGCGCTATGATCCAATTGCAGAATTCTCCCAATATTCCCGGTGTTCGGACCTTCCTCCACCCAAGACGTTTAACGAAGTACAAGCGAGCACGCAGTCCTGTCCCGCGATATCTATTCAACAGGATTCCACGTAACGAACGTGGTCCACCGTCTGCCAGGGTTGAACGTAATCAAAATTCGCATGTAAGAATTTCCAATTTAGCACCGGGGCGAGGTTTCGTTCGGACAGGCACGTCGAGGCAGCGACGACGATCGGCGCGAGTAGGAATTCTCCACGGTCGGCGGCAAAAACACCTTGACTTCGTCGTCGATGAATTACGTCCCCGTCCAGGTATGCATTCGGCTGGACGAAGTCGTGAAACACGTGAACCGCTGCCAGAGGGTAGCATCGGATTGTTAACCGTCCTCGCGCGTTTTCTCTGTCGGTGCGCGGCACCGTCTTGTTCACGGCCCGAGCAAAACGCTGCCGACGAGGCCACAGAGACACGGTGTGCTCTTGTCCACGTGGAAACACCTGCAGCGACACAGAGCGTCCCGTGTTCTCATCTCGTCTAATTTAAGCTCGGATGGGGATACTTTAATTTGGTCAGGTAGACGCGCCGTCACCTAGAGGCAACTTCACCTCTAATTTAGCTTCCCTCTGTCGGAAGTGCCGTTCCAGCGGAGTCCAACTAGCTGGCTAATATGTTTCGCCGTCGCGCTCGGGCATGAGAGATGTGTATACCGGGGACGCACTTTGAAAGGGACAAGAAACGACGTCACGGGATGCGAAACGTTTGATACAGCGAGAGAAACAATTAAGCGTGGTACCATCTCATCGTGGATTTTGGTTCGGTCGACCGAACTGCGTACGCTGGAAACAAGGGGCGAAAGGAGGATTTTACGAGCGAGGCAAAAGAAGGATTTGCGCGACGCGTGGTTTTGTTTGCATTTTCGGATCGTAGATTGGAAATTTTCATATTTTTGGACAATTGCCCCTTTTCGGGAATTCTAGATACCGAGTCGTTACTATATGTATTGTTATTGGAAACAGGGGATGAAAGGAGCATTTCAGTGAGCGAAATAAAAGAAATTTTTCTCCAACGCGTGACTTATTTTTATTTTCGGATCACAGATTGGAAACTTTTATATTTTTGACAATTGCCGTTTCGGGAATTATAGATACCGAGTTGTCGCTTGTATGTATTATTGTTGTAACTACCGTACGCATAATTTATGACAAATCAGTTTAGTTTATGCCTCTGTTTATCTATTTAGAATATCACGGAATGTGTTGTATAATTTATGAAGAGCCTGTTAATAATCGGTGGCTACGAGGGTCGATGCTGATACAGTGACTAATTAGACTTTGCATGATGCACAAGGGACTTAATTAATGCATATGAAACAAAAGCCATCAACGGTTTCAACAATTAGATAATTAATAATGCCAACAGCACACGCGCAGTAACAGCGAGCGTTTTCTACCGTGAAATGGTACTACAACAACTACCAACGTAACCACATTTTATATAATTACAGGAGCTAGAAAATACAATGTAGAAAATAGAGATTATAAAATCTCTATCCGCTGATGAGGAAAGAAGATATGAATAGAAATGAAGCCTAAAAGAGAGTAAAACCAGAGCAAAATCAAACCAAATTATTGAAATGCCTCAAAATCATCCAGATATCAGTGCTAGATTTTAAAACGCACTTTCGGACTTAACAACGGAAGATACACGGTATCACGAACGAGTCGATGCACACTTGAACAGTTTTGCAAAGCGACGCAATAATCGCTGACTGGCGATTGCGGAGCAGCAAAAAGCGGTCTGCGCGGCTTCCCAGCGATCGAACCTCGTCCGACTTCCACTTGAAGTGGAATGTCCACGGTAAAAAGCGGTTTACGGGCAGAATTTATTTCTGGCGTCTGCCAGGCTTCGGAAGCGTCTCGGAAAGCGGCGCGATACGAACGGCCCCGTGGTACAACGCCGGTGCACGAACGTTAAACCGTGGAATCGTGAACCACGGGGCAGGACTTAATTGTGACCGCGGGCTCCGGGCATAATGGAGCCCCGGCTTGGTCGTGTAACGAACGCCAGACGGTGGGATTTTGCATTTTTCATCTCGTTAGAAGGACAATAATTAACGGGGTGGTAATTGGCGTAGTTCGGTACGCGGAAGCACGTGAGCGTGGAATTATTTCGCTGGTGGGGAAAGGAATATTTGGGGAACACTGCAAGCGTGATTGAAATTTTATTAGCGAGCAAGTATCATAGACAATTGCGGATTGAACCTTTAAGAAAAGCTACAAATTAATACGCATGGAGATGACCGTGATCTGAATATTTCGGATATTACATTCATCCAGGAGAAAATCCGGGGCGAGGATATTTCTCTTCGGGCTGCAGATATTTTGCCTATTGCGCGGAGAGCAGCACAGGCCTCATTGCTCTCCACTGCAATCCGTCTTGGAGTGGTTTATAAAACTTGCCTTGACAGCCGGGGCATGTGAATATTAGATTGCCGAGCAAGTTCCTAGCCGAGTTCCTTGCTGGATACAAAGTGGGAATCTTATCGTTCTTAAAGGAACTTTCGCATGGACGTCCGGGAGTTGTACAAATTCCCAAAGACGCGGTGGATTGTTTAACAATTTTTCCCGATGATCTGCAGAAAATTGTGTGAATACGAGAAAGCGATAAATATGCTTTATTAATATCACAAAAAATATTGTACGCGTTTGATGTCGTACGAGAAAGCTTGTCTGAGAATTTCAGAAAATCCTTGCGAGCTCGACGCAGAACTTTTTCCATCAGTGTCGCTCGTCACTCTTCATCTTCGCGAAACACCTTTCCGCAAACGGTGCTGTATCAGCGGTCCTAGCGTCAAGACCTACAGGGATCTTGCATTAGGGATTTCTTGCCGGCGTAACATATTTGTATTTCCCCAGTAATTACACGAACGTCGTCTGTTCGATCGCCGCTGCAGACAGCAGAGAAATCGCAGGAGGGTAACAAAAAGTCGGCGAAGGTTTCTTTTGCGGGGGGTTTGGGTAGTAAAACGTGTCGCAGCTGCAATCGTCCTCGTCCTTCTAATTGATAATTTAATTGGATCTTTTTATCCGGTCGACTAGGGAGCAATATCTATTACGGGAAACGGCGGGCAGAGAAAAGTGGAAAAGTGGCCGCGGACGAAACGTTTGGATAACGAGAGAACGAAAGTGCTCAAGTACACGGATTTACTTTCGTGTCCTCCTATTCATGCAAAGCTTTGCACCCTCTGTGTCAAATGTTGTCAGGTAAGCTTATCAAATGCCACATCGAGCTACTATCATTTAAGCCAAATCTTATAGAAGCAACTCGTGATCGATGATAAAGTGAATATCGGCTTAACGAATCGGTCGGTATTTCGTCCAATTTTTCAGCTGCGATCAGTTCCCGTTATTATGTCGATCGCTGGACAAAAAACGTATAACAATCAGCTTAGTTTCCCCGGAATCGGACCGCTGCCCGATTCGCATGGCAGTGAAAAGAGTCGCGTGGGAAATATCCGTTCCACGAGCTCGACAAGGATTCTTCCTTTTTCTCCCCTACTGCCAGGTGAGCGCGAGGAAAATTCGATTCGTATTTCGATGAGCACAGCCCGCGAACGGGACCCGGTAAAAACGGGAACAGGGCGCTCGTGCGTGGAGAAATGGCCACGCAGAGAATCGCAATAAAATATTTATATTTCTATTTGCATTTTAAAAGCCGGGGTGCTCGACTCCTGTTCCCGACGCAGTCCCGCTTTTAATTGCGGAGAATCCAACGGGGGGTTATCATTCCTACTGTCCACGCTACATCGATTATAAATCCTCTCTTTTTTTTTTGTTCTGCGCGTTGTTGTCGCTCGGGACGCGTCAGGCTGATTTAGAGCCGACAGACTTGCGTTTCAATTTTCAATGACCGTTTCCGGCTCGCTTCTCTTTTTTTACTTTTTACGGCGAAAACGGTCTGCTTTCAGGCTTGAATTTTAACGGCTAGCGTTGCTGGGTATTTTAAGCTTAGATTGTGTTGCGTTTGAAAACGGTTAGTTTATCGCACAAGTCCACTTTCCACATAGTTTATTATTCGCCGGCATAAAAGTGTACGCGGGCCTTCTGTCAAATATTTATTGAGACTTCAAAGCAAGAGACTTTGAAACAAATGAATTACGGTGCAAGTACTTATAGTTGATAGTAGATATAGGTTATGAACAGGGAAGCAGTCAGAAAATTAAAGCATCCACTTTCAGAGCTTGGAGAAAAAAACTACTCGGCTCAACCCACCATCAGAGCTTTTCCTCAAATAAAATAACCAACTAAGACGCGCTTCACTCCGACGAACTTTTAATTAAAAGCAACGGAACACAGTTACCGAAACTTTCTGTTTCCTCCAGAAATTGTTGCTGGGGCGTCGATTTTTCACAGGAGTTGAACCCGACTGAAAATCAAGGGGAACCCTCCAAGATTCTTCTCTACCCTTTAAATCCTTTCGAACTGTTCGGCTTAAATCCGCGTGGAATTTTTGCTTCGGGATGAAACGGAGAAGATTCCGTGAAAGAAAAGTATCCTGGCGTGTCATATATAATTTAAGTAGTACGTGTCAACCATAAGTAGTACAAGAAAATGGCCGGACATCAGGCATAAGGAAAGTAGTATGGGTCAATAGATGGCTCGACATGGCTGAACATGCCTACTTAAGAAAGCCATGTTAAGCCACACCTTGACCCATACTACTTGGCTATACCTGATGTCCGACCATCATAGCTAAAGTAGTATGGGTCAAGGTATGGCTCAACATAGCTTAACATGCCTACTTAAGCAAGGCATGACCCATACTAATTGGCTATACCTGATGTCCGGCCATCATAACTAAGGTAGTATGGGTCAACGTATGGCTTAACATGCCTACTTTAGAAAGCCATGTTAAGCCACACCTTGACCCATACTACTTGGCTATACCTGATGTCCGACCATCATAGCTAAAGTAGTATGGGTCAAGGTATGGCTCAACATAGCTTAACATGCCTACTTAAGCAAGGCATGACCCATATTAATTGACTATACCTGATGTCCGGCCATCATAACTAAGGTAGTATGGGTCAACGTATGGCTTAACATGGCTTAACATGCCACTTAAGAAAGCGATGTCAAGCCACACCTTGACCCATACTACTTGGCTATGCCTGATCGCCGGCCATTTACTTGTACTGCATATGATTGGTACATGCTACTTAAATTATGCATGACAATATTATTGGCCCGTAATATTGTTATAATATTGTCATACCTACTTCAGAGAGCCATGTTAAGCTATACTGATAATATTGTCATGTAACTTAACATGTCTTTTTTAAGTAAGCATTTTAAACCATGTTGAGCCATACTTTTTGACCCATACTACATTGGTATGCCTGATGTCTGGCCATTTACTCGTACTACTTATGACTAACATATGCTACTTAAATTCCACATGCCAACGCTATGAGTACGGCTTAACGTGGCTTTCTTAAGTAGGTAGTATCAGCCCATAATACTATCATTCCTGACCCTTTTTTACTTTCATCAGAAGCGACTAGAGAAGATAGCTCGAGGAATGATAAAATGCTTCTTTATCATTAATATTGGGAAAAAATGATTGAAAAATACTGGCACTTCCGTGATGTCAACTAAAATATCCGTATTGAACTTAAATAATCACTGTCTGCTCGGCAAAAATCAGACAACCAGGTAAAATGAAGGAAATAAAGGATCCCCTATTGCGCACACGCGAGAGGGGAACTCTGGAATCTTTAGTATTCCGAGTGTAATCCTAGACTTCGACAGACGGCCAAGTCTCCAGCAACTTTTGATTGCTTCAGCAATGAGCTTTGTTAAATGTTAAACAGGATGACGCGTCATTGACTAACGCACCATGCTCCCGTCCAACTCCCTTGTGATTGCGGATCTGTTGGCTCGATTTTGACGTTTCTCTGAAACGATGTTCACCTCAGTGGCGCAAGATCGTGGAAGTTGGTGATGCGGATGCGAAGGCGCAGGTTGTGCTACAAAATAAATCAACAGAAAGAAGATTTCGGCGGAGTGCATTAGCGTCGCGCGAATAAATGATTAAACGTTATAACGCATTTCTGATTAAGCTAATAGCTATGAAGATATCTATCCTTTAATAGAAATAAATTACATCGCTCATGTAAATGATATTCGATAAAATGCTCGACGGTCGAAAAGTGTGTACTTTCCAAAGCCACTAGGTTCAATCAATTTAACCGAACAAACGAGGCTACTCGTACTCGTGAAAACGTCAAATTATCGCTGATTATGATCCGGCAGCGTGCTTGCGTGCCGCGAAACTTTTAATGCTCGTGCCGAAGCGTTAAGCTCGAAAGCAAAGCAAACTTCGGCTACCGGGCGTAATTGTAGCTCTCGTCGATATCGTAGTCAGAGAAATCGTTAATTCTGTCCGGAGTACTATTGAAACTTTGCGAAAATACTTGCTCCCCCCCCCCTCTCTTTCTCTCTCCTTCGTTCACTCCTTCGCTGTTCGCAACAAAATAACATTAGCAACCTCGATGTGCGCAGCTTTAAAAAAATTAAACAATTGCTGCGCTTAAATTCATCGGTGCTTTAATGCCTTCTCTAGAAAATTAAAATACCAACGTCGATTCGATAAAGCAAGTGCGGAGAAGGAAGACGATAACAGTCGAAGAGCAATGCGAAGGTGATACTTATTCAATGTCTCGGCCCATTAGCTATTGCATCCGGAGGATGTTGGTTTAATACGCAAAGGCGAACGTTATGGATTTTGGATGACGACCTTTGCCGTACTCGAGTGTTCTCGTATCGCATCCCAGAGGAATCGATGCTTCGTTCCAGAACGACGCCCGACCGTTTGTCTTCCCTCTTAGCCAGGGCAAGATCTCGCGAGAGATGAATTCTCTATTGCCGATTTGGTACACTTAACTTATTGTTAAGTAAAAAAAAAAATTCAGCACAGAAATCCAAGTACACTGTGCAACGGTCGTACGAAAGCTTTCCCAAACGAAACAATATTAATTAGTCAATAGATAGACTCCTTCATTAAGGTAGGTGCGAGGTAAAAGTGCAATAAGAGCGGATTCTTTCTACAGATTTTTTATGCCTGAGAAGTTTGTTTTATTGGAAATGCTTCGCCTGCAAACTTCACTGTTGATTATAACTTTGGAAATTTTAATTAGTTTCTATAAACGACGGTTCAGAATGTTCAACACAATACCGCTTATATAGCGAGCGGATTAAAAGTATTCCATCATGAATATCAATACTTCCTACTCGCGAATATCGTTCCGCAGTAAAAATCCCAAATCCGAACCATCATCGAAAGCCTATTGACTATTAAATCGATAAAAGGCAAATGTGTGCTGCAAATTAATTTCCTTACAACGCATTTATTGAGCATTCAATAATCACATTTCTCTCATATCCTTTAACGTGACTGTAATTACACACCTTTTATTAATTGAATTAACGCGTAACGTTCGAGTGTACATTATATTTCCGTCCGCATTTCCCTACATTTTTCAATGGCACCGCGCACGATGCAAGCGCAGCCGATGTATAATCCCGTCACGATTCCGCGAGACATGACGTTATAAAATCTTAGGTACCGCTAACTGCCCGCCATTTAAACACAACGTGAATAATTAATAGCAGCCCGTTGCCCCGGTTTCGTGGGATGTATGCGAGCCGTGCATTTACGCTGGGACGACACGTGAGGGAACTGGCAATTTATTCGCCCTTTACTGCCTCGTAAAGAGAGGCAACAAACAAACAAAAAAAAAACAAACAAAAAGGAGAAGCATAACGTCAGGGACCAGAATAGCAGTGGCAAATGTATGTACGCGAGCGTAGTAATTCCAAGTGCACGATGTAACAGAGAGGCAGAAGATGAATGCCCGTAAAACGTTGGACATCAATTTGATCAACAACGCATAAATTCTGGGCTATGAAAGGAAATCTGTAGAATTTACGGCATCAGGGAGAGGGTGGGGGGATAAGAACGGGAGGAGGTAGAAGGATATACTTAAATAACCGTTTTGTAGATTCATCCGTCGTGGCTGTAAACAGCGAAGCCAGAAAAAGTGGTGCTTTATCGCGGATCACGTTTTTAGCTTCGAGGATGAAAGATTATAAAGGCGCTTTACCCGAGATCAATTAAAGAGCGTTGTTAAGATTTTCGGGCAATGTTCGTGCGAAAGTGGCCCAGTTTCTCTTTCGAACGTTTCAACAGACTACGCGACCGTAGATTCCTCCAACAATGAACAATTGTTATTGCCGATTTTTAGTTGAGATAGATATATCCTGGTTTATCGCTATAAAACGCGCTTATCGCGTTTCCGCGTGTATCTTGCTCGGAGAAGCGCGTCCCTAGTCTTTCGCGTCGGCACGACGTCGATCGTTTAACCCTTCGCCATCCGACGAGAAGCACTCGATCTACCGGCACAGGGACAGTTTCGATAGGAGCCAGCGATATGCCGTGAAATGGGGGCATAATGAACGATGTAAAAGGAAGGAAAGAAAGTAGAGGGGAAACGAGGGAAGCGAAGGAAACGCGGCTGTCTCCTGGCTCAGGTAGGAACGCGAATAGGCCGCAAGCGTTCGAAATGTGTGCACGTTTCTGTGTTCACGGAGATGATAATTTCGTGGAGAAAGTATGCCGGTAATGTGATCATTCCCGTGATCGATCCCCCGATTCGAACGCTTTGTTTGGTGTTAATTTTGCTTTTCATGCGATTGCGGAATAATTCGTCGTAGTTAAAATGACGCTTATAAAAGAGCGTCACACAATTTTCAGAGATTATAGTACTTTGTCTTAGACATGGATCTTCTAACATGTAAAATTAAATATCTATACACTTTTCTACTTGTATTGTAAATCGTTATAAACTCGCATGTGATTCTGAGCATCGAAACAATGTTTGCAACTTGATATTTTTTAATTTGTTTCACCCCTGAATGTGCGTGCGATTTGTCAGGCGTAAACGTTGCATCTCTAAACTGTATTTTAAATCTCTCCAATTCAATAAGCAAGGAGAAGCGTAGATTTTATGAACGAGAGACATCTTTAACTTATTGTCTTACTTCATGCCCGACTATAACACGACTGTACTACTGCGATCACTTTAGGATTCTTCTTACAACACTCCGACCTCGATCCTTACCCACCACTTTTTCTTTCTCAAACTGTGCGGAACTGGGAAAGAAGGAAATGTGCGTTAACAAGAAGTCTCTCCATAATTTTCCTGATCAAACGGCTCGATCCTCTGAAGACCTGCGAAAGCCTGATATATCAAATTAATGGAACGAGCTTCACAACCGAGTGGAGAATCCTTTGAACAGTCCTGGCACAGGCTGGACTTACATTTACGTCCATGAGGGGCCGCGAATTTTTCAACGAACATAGAAATACGACGGTTTCGTGATATTTCGAACGGAATCGCCGTTCAAACTTGCCAAAAAGCATTCCGATCGGCGATCATCGGCAATAGCTTACGATTCGTACAAATATAAAGAACACTCCTAAAACGGATAATAAACGGTGTGTCCAAGTTTCGAGATTCTGCCGTTATGCCTCGCAAATTTTTCTTAATATTCCAACATGTCTCTCTCTCTCTCTCTCTCTCTCTTTCTCTCTGTGTGTGTGTGTATGCAGTATTTAATTCGCGTGCAGTCATTCGTATGGTAAAGTTACCGGCGTATCGACTTTCTGCGACTGCGTTTCTCACGATAAAAGTACGGGAAAGTTCAGTCAACGTTGGTCGCCCTACAGCTTTTAAAGTTAAGGCGATTGAACATGAAAGATACGTACCAGCGGCAATGCGTTTCTTTTAAATTGCTACGATATTAAACCCCGAACGTAGTTACTTCCCTCCTGTTTTCATTGCTGGTAATAAGAATGTAATGTCGCGTGTACATAGCATTATGGTGAATTATCGTTTTGAGGTGCATGCAGTTTCATATTCGCCTGGCGCAGTACTTGTGGGTTAGGACAGGAAATATGCCAGGGCACTTCAATATTATTTCATTTATGTAACCAATATTATATTATATTGGCACCGGTGTTCTAGACAATTTGTTTCTTCTAATGATCTTCCCCTCGTTTTCATACTGACAGTATTTTTGAAATGTTTGACTGCCTCCTGTTTAAGCAATAGTTCTGAGGAAACCTCTTTTCTTATTACCAGAGTTACAAATGTCGATCTCGTTCTGTGCGTTTGCCCCATCTAAGTAACTAAGAACTCGTCAGAATTGCACACCGTTCTCAGAATTACGCAACCCGCTGGCGGCGTGTAGACGCAAAGTTGGCTTGCTGAAATCAGTTTTGTACGTCTGTGCGTTGGATTAGAGGAACCGTTGCGCAAAATGCACCACTTAGTACTGGCAATTATGATTTAAACAGAGAAAAGCTTGGTTGTCGAGTATTAGAATTACCCGAACTTTGAACCGCTGCAACTCCGAGGATATGAATTATTTTTTATCCAGCTGGGTCTTCATTAGAAGCGCGATTTCTTCCTCTTTAAAACGGCTGTTTGTTGAACTCGATACGACTTCCGGTTCTTAAGATATCGCCGTGCGAAGAAAAGGGTGACTTCTAATATTTCTGTATCGCTGTCCTCGCTCGTGCCGCGTGATTGACCTACTTACCGAGCATCCCCTGCAGGTGTCAACAATCACAGACGCCGAGTCAACGAATTCTGTCCAATTCCAGGAAAGAATGTAGGTCACGTCGCGATGTTTAAATGCCTCAACATTAAACGCCTGGTATCTCAGAAACTGATTCACATATCGGAATGAACCAAACGGCAAATTGAAAGGGTATGCCTCCCGCTATCACCTCGCATACGTTTTGCATAAATTTCACACTCCTCATTCCCGTGTTCTTCTCCAATGTTAATAATAAGAAAGAGAGGGAATTATTTTTTTTTCCAAGCGGCGTCTCGAGAAAATTGGCGACGCGAGCCTTTTGTCTCTGACCCCGCCAGCGATTCCTCGGGAACGCTTGCTCCCGACTGGAAAGATTTCAAGATCTCACGGACCACCCTACTTATTTGCGTCTTCGTCGAGCGGAACCAGAACGGTAGTCGTCGTTCGGAATTCAATGTGCAGCACTGGAAAAACAATTACACGTTATGGCGCCCTTTAATTCGGCTCCGAGCGACAGGACACGGGAACGTTCGTTGCATAAAATCGCCATGAAGAATATCAATGACCGTATAATGTCCACGGCGGGAGGTCGCGCGACGTCGCCGTAGGCGCGACGTAATTTGAAAATTGACCGGCCAACTCGAAATCGAGAACGTCGGAATCGTGTCCGACGTCGGGCATGAAACTTTCATGAACCTTTAATAACGCTTAATAACGGGAAACAGCCGACACGTCCCGCTGTGTCGCGACAGAAATCGAAAACTCTTAGCCACAATTCTCCTTATCCCTTATGCGGGGTAAATACTACAGGATATCTTTAACTACGAATAATCACAAACAAGACTGGAAGACTGCAATCTGAATGAAACCATCAAAGAGAAGCCGCTTCAATTCCCTAACAACTACGCAAATGAAAGTGAAATAGTAGACAGAATTGCAACAAATTAAACCATTGTCACGAGGAAACGAAATTTCTATTTAAAGTTAATTCGAATGTAAAATAAAAATCAGTTCTTCGGCAGCCTTTCTTTTATCCCCTTCCCAAGGGTCCAAAGCGCACCGAAGGACCCGGAGGTTCAGCGAATCCGATTATATTCGAGAAATAAATTGAAACAGCGTTGCGAGAGAGCAGAACGTATTAAAGGCATCGATCACCTGGACTGTGTGACGAGCTTGAAACGATTTAAACGTAACGCTACGACAACGTTTCCACCGACGCCGACCAGATTTGTATGAACCATTAGAACGGAATAAACAGCACTGATGAGAGCTTAATACGCTTCGGTAGTGCAAAAACAATTTGTCATTGGAGATTACTAAAAATTGTATGCATTTCAGAAGCGGACGAGCCAAACGAAATATGCAAAACTATTTAAGTCTTGTTACATTTACGTTTGCATCGTTACTCTGTTTACACAAGTTTTTCGATAGCACTTTTATGCTGTCTTAATGTAATTACAAAAGTTCCAAGGAGTTGAACGGCATAAGAGAAACTAATTTTTATCAATCAAAATGATGTCCTTTGATAAACGTCAATAGCGAACATTGTTCACATTCGATTACTTTATCACCCTTTGTACGCACTAATAGGTGGAAAAATTCGATGGTAATAATAACTGGTGCATATTCAAACGGGTGTAACGTTGTAATAACAGCCAGAGCCATTCGTCAGCACCGTTTCTGAATTTCCATTGATAAATCCGAACGATCCGTTGCTTTTTCGCCCAGTTTTTTTTCCCCCCGCATTCGCCCGTTGTTCTCTTCCGACAGAGAGAACCCGCGTTTCATCCAATTGAATCGGCGCGCACACCCGACACGGATAATATTATTTCGACGAGTGGGGAAAAACGATTTAGGCGTCAATGACTATTCGATTGTTGACCGAAAACAAACGACAGGGTTGGAAGCGGCTGTGCATTCAGCTGGTCCGACGAACGGGGTTGAGAGAGAGCGGGTGATAGGGTAGGTGTAGCCGGCGATTTCAAGCGCGTCGCCGATGTCCCGTGAAAAGCGCAAACGCGCTCAATTAGTTCATAATTTCACGCGTCCCCTCACCCCGTCCCATTTGCCAACAGAAGTTCGACACTTCCAGGCGACGCACGACCGGTTAATCGATGGGAAATAGGTGAACGGTTTTCTGCTATTCGACGCTCTGGCATTTGATCGCGCGGAATTTCCCGATACTATTCGAAGTGGAAGAAAATAAATGAGCGAGGGATAATTCGGAGACGGGTTAATTGAGTTAATCTTTTCAGGGAACAACATGCTTGGTTCCTGTCATTGTTTTCATTTTGCTGCGCAGAGTTCGGGAAAGCACTTCGAGGGGGAAAAAATACAAGGCACAACTGTTTCCTGAAAGTTTTCGTCTCCTTCTATTTTTTTTTCCAGTGAGCGAAAAAAAGCAGCGGTGCAGCGAGGAAAAGCTTAGGGGGGGCCGAGTGGCTAGAGGCGATGGATACCCTTGATCCGCGGCTTTTAACTTTCCGGAAATCACTTTCCTCCATTATTTCCTAACGCTCTTTCCTCCCAGACGCTTCCGTCGGATCCTCGGGCCAGACTTCGGACGTTATTTACCTTTTCAGACTGACGCTTATAAAACACTTATCCAATGCGACGCGTTTTCGCAATCTCTCGAACGTTTCATTCCCGCGAGACGATTATCAGGGTTTTAAACTGGATCCGCGTTATCGAGTTATATTCCACTTATATAAATGTTTCTTTAATGATTAATAAACAGTATCATTCTACAAATGTTTTACACGGCCATACCTCTTCGAAGGCGGATCGACGAACCACGAAATCTCTCTCTCTCTGACCGAACCTCGTCTCCAGTCCACAGGTATGTAAAGAGTTTCGACGGAAAAGAAAGAACAACGCGATAAGCAACAAACGAATCGGATAACGTTAACAACCGCCGCAGAAAGCAACGGCGGTCTTAACCGAGCAGTCGAAAATGAATTTGGCGCTCGGCCACCCTCGACTATCCGGACGGTCTTCAGCCGCAGAGAAACGAACGCGACGAATTCCCCGGCCGGAAGTTTCCTCGAGGACCGTATCGTTAACCTTTCCGCGCGGCACTCGCGGCGATCGAGTCCGGGAACAAGTTCCCGCGAGCCAAGGCAGCTGCGGTGAAAGTTTAAATAATCCAATCTCCCCGTCCTGCCCCTATTGTACGCCATTCACGTGATAACGGTATTTCTACGGGAAGAAACCCTCCCGCGGAGATTCAATTTCATTACGGTGGAACGAACGGGTCCCGTCCGGCCTGGCCGGCTTGGAACCGGAAGAGAATGAACGCGCAAAGGAATCTGTTGTGCATAGAAGCGACCTCCGTTGCCCCTGTTTCTCGCGAACGAAGCAAGCTGTCGACCCACCCTGGCGCGAATGACGCGGTGCCAACTCGTTTTTAAGTTTCTGGAAAAGTGCATTTAACGAAGATCGGATCGAGTTTAATTGTCGTATTAATCAGTACTATATAATAATCGTTATATCATGTAGTTGCTCGATCCTTAGAATTTACGGTCCTTTCGTTCGCTCGAATCGATACGGTACACTTTCATACGGATTCGATCAGAATCAACGACATCCAGGGTTTTATAATTAATCGCCTCCGCTGGGTGTCGCGTGTGATTAATCACGTGTACACGCGTTCAGCTGAATGCTGTTCGCGAAAGGATGCGGATAAAAAATATCGGACTAATTGCAGCTCGTTTAAACGGTTACGTTGCGTGAAAAAGGTAGAATTTCATTCTCGTTCGTCACGCTTAATGGGAGAATTCAGGGCTAAGGCGATGTCTACGTCAAATTTCATATTCAGCTTGCGACGTTAAACGTTCGACTTCCGAGCTTTCGTGGACCCATATCGATGTTACGATTGCTACCTCGAAAGCTTTTTAAGTCCAAAGCTTCGAGTGCTCGTCGCAGTTTAACGTGCACAGCAATTCCTTTAAATCGCTTCTCGCTATTGACAAACATTTCTAATGGCGCCATGCATATCCCACGATTTTTAATTAAACATTGCTCGCCTCGGTCCACGATAATGTTTTCAAGTGACAGCACTTCCGAATTCCAATACGCGATTTCGAAGTGGATCAACCACAGTTTAGTCGTACGGTTTCTCCCCAAAGAGGCTCCGGAAAAGCGTTCCGGATTATCCGAGTGTATCCCCTTGATGCGAATATAACAGGATGAAAAATACGCGATACGCGTCCACGCGGCGTGTACAAGCGCGCAATAAATTTGTACACTTGCAATAGCCGCGAAACGGAAGCAAGTAGGATGGGACTATTTGATCGGAATACAATACGGGCTTCGCCGCGAGGCCCCCCGATTCGCGGTGGGACATGTGGACCGGGGCTACCCATTGTTATGTCGCATCGATAACTGTATCTAGAATCCTGGCAAAAATTTTGCTCGTGATAAAAAAACGTTCGCCGCTTTAACGCTTGAAAATGTTTCGGCGCAGCGAAAGCGCTTTCGCCTCGTGCGTTCCATTTATGGATTTTCTTAACACACACCAAATTAATGAATTAACTAATTCATCGTTATCAGCGTCAATCCGGATTAAGATCGAAAATTCGTCTCACGAACGAGCAGCTTTTAATCGTTCTCTTGCCAAGCTCTGCGAGAGGGTAGGCTCGTCCGGACAGGTTCTTTCAACTTTCCCGGCGATAACCATGCACACTTTATGGACGCGTTTAAGAAACAAAGGTTGCATAAACGGGCGACGCGGACGCAGGTGGACTTCCGTAGAAACGACCAATGAATTCTTCCGGGGAAAATTACCCCTCGGCCACCAAAATGTTCATGAACATTTTCTTCACCGCACCGGCGGAAAGGTTCACCACAAATTCTCGCGCTCCGCTCCATAAAAGTGTTATTTAAAGTTCGCCGAATGAAAAGTGTTCGGTGTGCTCGTTTTACCGATTACGGAACGCTTATTCAATAGCTGACGAGACAGTTGTTTGCGCTACCGCGTTCAATGTATTATTTTAGGAGAGGAAACACTGGAGGGAGTAAAGATAGAAAAAATCTTTCTGTGGTAATTGTCCAGATAATTAATGTATGTTTAAAGATTATTTTACATTTCTTGCTTCAATCTATTGGTATTCAAGAGCTTTAAGAAGCGCTTGCACATAAAACAGCATCGTACTTCTCGTAAGAATAATACAAAGATTAAAAACGAGCCACCGCGTGCGATCGAGAGAACTGTGGCGGGCCAGAGCTTCGTTCGTGCGAGAGCTTTCAATTTAATCATGTGGTCACGAGAGGGAAGGCGATGGATCTAACTCGTCGGAAAGTGACTGTTAAGGCGAACGCGGCAATTTCGAACAATTCCAATATCGACGAGAACGCGTGCAAACTTTCACGAGGCGTTAGTCCTCTTCCGTTTGTTTTGCGCCTTCCTTTCTATCCAAGTTTCGCCCCTTTCCTATCTATGCACGCCGCTTCCTCGCCGCGTCCTTACTTTCCACCGATTCCTTTCTCTCTATGCAACAGCCAATCGTCGCCGGCGACGCCTCCGAGGGACTTTTCAGCCGCTCGACGATCAAAGTTCCCCGCGTGTACATTGTTATGATTAAAGTTCGTGGATTTTCCGCGCGATCTTTAAGTGCATTCTTATGCTACCCCCGTTGGCGGAGTGGCAAGGAGCAGCGAGTCCCTGACGAGGTACTTCTCCCTCGCAGGAGAGACGAAGGAGAGAGAAAATGCGCGATGCGGTCAGAATTTTTGTTCAATTACTTCTTCGCCGCGTGGCATTTATTTGAAATCGTCGGACAACCGAAACTCGAAGTAAAATTATGTTACGATACGCTCCGAGTAGGAAGAATAACGAGTGCAATTAAATTTAATCCGTGGATATCGAGAGCGGGAAGATCTCTGATAAAAATTTAATTACATCAACACAGATGTATTTGATTAAATATCGAGAGGTGTACCCGATGATTAAATAAATTTTACTGCTGTCGGAACTTCTCACGCTCATAGCTATATAGAACGTTAAATGCACTTTGGGATATCTTGTTCATTTCGATATACAATGTATCCTGTATGATATTGATCAATGCGTTGCTGCAAATCACGTTTCGTTCGTAAAATTTTCGTCGCACTACATTAATATCTCCGTCTGACGACGGGAGGCTACACGTTTCCTCGACGATAACCCTTTCCCCCTTGGAGTGCATTGTAATTTCTACACCGCGAATCCGATACTAATTTCGTCGTAACTCTATCGTAACCCGTTTATTGCGCGCGCTCGGAGTAAACGGAGAATCGCCAAGGCAGCTGGAAACCGCGGCCGAAAGTCGTAATACAGAAATTGAAGGCTCGCATTACCGACGTGTCTTGCAGCGTTTTAAGGGATTATCCGGTGGATCGGATCGGATGTCGACCGCCAGTGAATTTCATCCGACCGGACGTAAAGCTCCGAGCGTACAGAGCCGAACGTCCAAAGATGTTCGGCGGTTTTATCGCGCACTAGAACATTTGACAGAATATAGCTCGAGACAGTTTTCCCGTCGAACGAAGCCGGCCCACCGTCTCGAACTAAAGCCCTAATGGGAAAGTACGGGCAAACCATAATTTCCCTTACGTACGATGCACGCGCTTGAACTTTCGTAACACCGACGCTATTGATTCTCGGATCGATGTTATTTTCTTTTTCTCTTTCGCTCGAACATTTATGTAAAAGGAGTTCAATGCCGGTATACGTGCTTTAATAATGGAGAGCCTGCAGCACGTGAAACATTAGCAAAGAGATAAAAGGGATATTGCAATACGTCGAATCGAAAGTATTGCCGCGCTTAAATAATGTTTCCGTCGCAAATTAACAGGTGTTCCATTAAAGTCTCACATTTCGTTAATTAATCCTGTTATTAACATGGCGAACAGAACCCAACAAGGTATTTTATTTCCAACCACCGCTCTTCATCGACAGTTCCCGTAGACATAATGAAAACATCGAACGAAGGGAACCCCGTTGTATTACCTCCGCTGATACCGTGGAACGGTGGAAATATATCGGGAGTTTGCTATCACCCGGCGCGGGAATGATTTATTCCGTTGACTTTACGGATCGATAATGGAACGGCAATCTTTGACGAAGAACCCGAGTTCTAATGGGCTCCATGGTTAAGAGGGAGAGAGACGAATAACGCGGCCGGTCCAGCGCTCGTTTCAACTAGGCGGAAAAAAAAGCCGGATCGTAATTCTTCCGTGGAACGGATATATCGCGCGAAATAGAATTAAACGGCTCTCGTGGCCGCGAGCGACGAGTCGTGACCGCGTTATTGAAAGAGGGAACGCAACGATCCGAGACGTGAAGTTTCGACGGATATTCCCCGAAGATTTAACGAATTCAACCCCCGGACCTGCGAGCAACTTAGCTTGATTCCTTGACACGACCAGGGCGTGAACATTGCCTTATGAGCGGCTTCCGATATCTCCGCCCTCTTAGTCTGAATCTTCCGTTCCCGAGAAGGATGTTTCTATCGGTTCCTCTAAAGTTACAAATCACCTCTCGACCTCTCGCGTTTCTTCTAACCGTCCTCGCAAAATTATGAACTCGAAGGAAAACGCGGTGGTTGCCCACAAAGAAGGTTATACGAGATTGAAGTGAAACGAATTGAAATCCCCCATGAAAGAAACAGACCAACGTTCGGACTTGTCTCTGTTACGTTCAACGGGGCTATTCCGTTCCTGAATTGATTCATTACCGTATACCAGGTAAACGCAAAGCACGGAGACGATAAAGAGGAACGCGAGTAACACAGGGGACGAACAAGGTGTGCCGATATGATTGATGACGGACTTCGTCCGGGAATCAGCAGGTGCCAGGACGGGGCGAGGGCCTGCTGAGTAATTCATCGCGTGTACTTTTGCTCCTTACAGAAGGCGATGGTTTTGAGAGAAGGACAAAGGGAGCAATAATTAATTACCTCCCGGCATCGACCCCTTTTCCGCTTCATCTCTTTTCTTTTTTTTTTTTGCTTCTCTCCGAAGCAACTTCCACGCTAGCAACGTCGAAGCACCGCGACGAGCGGGTTTCGCATCAAAGGAGTAAAATAATCTACCACTCACTTTATTTCACCCCCTAGCTTTGCTTTTCTCTTTTTCTGCTTAAATTTTCGTTTTATTTTCCCAGTTGTTTGTTGCGGTGTAACTCGCATATCTCGGGGTCGACGTTCGCTTGCGGCTACTTTCCCCTTGAAGCAATAACGCCGTTCTCAAATACGCTTCAGTTTTCTTTCCCCCTCCTGTTGCGCGGTGCTCCTGTTTATGATGCTTTGTGATTTATTATGCGTCCAATTAGGCGGAGGGAAATTTGTTGTTTGAACGATCCCAATTGAAGGATGGCTGCTGTACCGTCAAACGGGCTACGTACACGGCAAGTAGCTGCGCGATAGAAAATCAAACGGAAGATCGGCTGGTGGAATTAGAGAGGGGCTAAACAACCCTCGAGTACAAGCAAGAAAGGGAAATCGTGCGCAATGGAGGAAGCGAGACGAGTCCCAGCCACCCGCATAATCGAGTTATCTTTGCGACGTATCGCACATTAATCACAACTATCAATGACAGCCGCACACCCCGCTATCGAGGTCCTTTAATCCCTTGCCAGCCCCTGCCTCGCTGCTTCCCGTCATCTCCGTTTCGTTTCGCTTCCGCCGCGTTCAATGAACCACCATCAACTTCCTATCTCCGCGATTAATGACTCGTTCGCGACAACTCCTGTCACTGCTATCTCTTCCTATATCTTGTAAAAGAAAGCATTCCGACGTTCCAGTCTTTAGTTATTGTTTCACGAATAGACTGCGGGTTGTTATGCAAATTCATATTTTTCAGAATATAGTAAAAATAGTAGAGAACCTCAGTAGAAGGTTATTTCCACCTGAAGCACTATAATTTTGAGATTTGTATATTTTTTCATATTACGTGCATTTTGTGCAATTTAGCATCTTCAAGTTTCCTATAAATGCATCAAAATGCCGAGTCTAGTGACGAATAATGATTGAAATAAGTATAGTAACTGATTGCACATGAAACGAGCCACAATTAATGAGATTGAGTCTAAAAAAACTCACACCCAAGGAGAAGCCCTGGAATCTAATAACTTAAACACGTAAAATTACTATATCCAATGATATAATTAGAATCGTTCATTTCGCTCCATAATATCGTTTTATTCGATAGCGCAGCTCGGTGAAAGATTGAAGGAACGAGATCCAACTCTGAAATCGGAAGCAAGGAAATCGCCGCGCGTTCGAAGAAACATTCAACCTTTCTACGACCATTTCCTGGCCGTGTTCTACGTGGAAATCGAGATACCTTTTCTATTCAGAGTCGCGACCGTGGCACGGCAATTTCGTGTATCGTCCACGGTCAATTAGATCGGGATAAGGGGGGAACGAATAGCCGAGTGTTTCGGTCGAGCAGAGAACGCGGGCTCGCCGGGGTGGAAATCATTGGCCGCGGTGCAGGAATCAACAGGGGGCGCGTTTCGCCTTCCACCCTCCACCACTCCCGCCGTAAGCGCAACAATAGAGTTTCTAATGGCCAATCGAAACTTGCCGATCCACTAACGAGATCGTTGGAATTCCCGGTGACTTCCGAGCCCCCGGAGCTCTGCCGATTTCCGCCACGATCCGTCCCGGCATCGTGGAATCCCACCGCTTCCAGAGCGACGCAGAGAGACGCGCAGTGCCGCATTCGATGCTCCTTCCGTTAAATCATACCTCTAATTATTTCACTCTCTGCCACTGAATTAATGAAATCTTTTTCTCTTGTGCAACAGTTTATCACACAATATTAATGTACTCATTATCAGCGTTTAATCAAAGACAACTCTGTAAATTCAGAAGCTTGATTGGTACGGTCCTAAATCGTCGACGGCGATCTCTATGGGGCAAAAATCGGACGTCGTTACTTCGCGTCGAGTTTCGAGTGAAATCCTTGTTATTCGAAAAAGGGGCAACGAATGACAACGGCCGGTCCTCTGGGCTGGTCCGTGAAATCCGATGACGATCAAAAGTTCCGACCCGACGAAGCGACCCCGCCGGGGAGAGAAGTTTTCGCGTGAGACACTCCCTCCGCAGGATGCAGTCCCCAAACTTTCTTTCAGAAGTCAGAATTCGTTCGACGAAAAGGGACATCGATCCTCGAAAGTTATCTTGCTTTTTGCGGGTACGGGTAAATAGACGGTTCCTTTGCTGGCATGAAACCTAGTCGCTGGATTTTCTAGAAATTCGAATGACAGAGTTACTGGTATTATGTGTATTTAAATCTTTTCGTTATTTTTACTAGATTCTTGATATCTACATTTTAAGCATAGATCGACAGGTTTTACACGAATGACAAGATTCTACAAAATATCCTCTTCTATTTAATTGCAAGAGGTGGGAAATAATTTTTGCCAATTGTAACAGAAAAGATATCAAATATATTGAATATTGAAGAAGGTTTCAATTACTCCATACGTTTGCAGCACACCAAACGTTACGGTGCAGTTTCTAAATTGCCAGAACGGGACGGACGATCGGCTTAACGAGATTTATAGTCTCACCAGCTGCAATTATCCGTATCGTTACAACACCGAGCATCGATGATACACCCGGGCCGGAGGTGTTTTAAAATAATTACCGAACCCGCCGTTGCACAGCCGCAAATAAAACGTGTCGTAATGGATTCGCGGGAAGCCGGTCCGCAATTTACCGACGGCTGCGTCGCCCGATAATTGATTAATTATAAAATGTCTGTCATCCGTAAATCATCCGATAGCGTGTCAACTTTTGTGACAGATCTCACGATCAGTCCCCTTTGCGCGCTGACGAGAAGTAACGTTTAATCGAATATTTAATCGTACCTTCTGTATTCAAGTCGGTCCGCATAATAGTTCCTTTGAATCCAACAATGTTATCCGAAGCAAATTTATGAAATTACTCGCCAAATTGGACAAGGAACGTTCTGCAAAGTTATTCACTTTCCGGAGATCGATTTAACAGGGATGAAACAAGTGATTTTCGTGCGATATCATCCCTGCTACGAAAACAGATGTAATTCAATTGAAAGAGCTGTATCGAAGGATTCTGTTCCGAACAGCTCTTATTAGCCCTGACAACGCCAGTCTCCACTTTCAATTCGTATCTTGAATTCGTAAGTCCGCTGACAGATTCTTCAAACTCGTAATTACCTGTAGAACGATGATTATCAAGCCTTAAAAATAGCGTATCCAGGCCGATGTGGTGTCTGTCTGCTCAAATAATAATATACTGTCGTGTCGAAGCTTACACGCGATTCTCGTAAATTAAAACTCGGGTTTTACCTTCTATCGATCAAGCGTGAAAATTTTAAAACGATTATAAATTTAGAGGCAGGATCGCGTGTGCCATGAACAGTGTTCAGTCTTCAAACTTTAATACGGATTCCAGCTTAATGCTACGACGATTGAGAATAAAGCGACATTTTATTTATTCTTGTCAATCGGAATAGAATAATCGAAGCATTTTCACTATACACACATACAGCGCGTTTTTCGGTAAATTGAAACGGAGAAAAGGGGGGAGACCACTGACGGGCGAGTACAGAAATGCCAAGGAAGAAACAACAAATGTAAACCTCGAAATGAGAAGTAACAGCAGGAACACGTCGAAGCGTACACGAGGATAATTAGTGTGGTCGCGGAAGGGGGTTGGTCGGAAGCCTTATATTCAAAGCAATACTCGTTAAAGCAACCGTTACCCACTGATAGCGGCTCATTAACGAAAGTTTCGCTTCTACGATTCAATTACCGCCACCGCTTTTAATTGCGTCCGTCTATCCGGCGGAACCTGGTCCCGGAATTTCGACGGGGGACGTCGACGAAAAGACGTTATAATTATTTCATCCAAAAATCTTCCTAACAGCTGCTCCGACGAACGCCGATGTGTTATAATTGGGAAAATAGAAACCAGTACCGAGAGTTCATATCTCTCTCTCTCTCTCCCTTTTCCTTAACCTTTTCCCTTTGTTCCTCCCTTTTGCCAATCTAATTCGCTCGCAAGCAGCCCTTCGTGCTCGAATGAATGCGCGTCGATGTAGCATTGATTTACGGAAAAATTCCTTTCCCGACCACAGCCCTACCGAATTCCCAATCGATTCGGATTATTGATAGTTCACGAGCGACGCCATCGATCCTTTAATTAATCTCGTTTCACGACGCTCCATCGAACCGTGGAAAAGGGGGTGTGCCACGAGTCGAACGGGCAGCTTATCACAAGGGCCGAATGAAAATCAACGAGTTCGCGTCTCCGCACGGTCCCCCCTCCACCCCGTGCTGGGAAACGATTCGAAACTTAAGGGCGGAGCTCCCGTATAATTAGATGAGTTAATTAAGCAATTTGCCTAAGTGGAGGCAGCTTAGCGGGGAAAAACATGCGACGCTTCAACCCTTTGTTACGTGCGCTTCACTTTTTGCTCTGCCTCCGTGCAACAAGATGCCCTCCCGGTGTTTCCGCTGACTCGCGTCTACATTTCGATTTTCCTTTTTCCCACCGTACCTTTGTCTTCCACCGCCCCGCCTCACCGACCTTTTATCAGCCCGGTTCTTTATTGGTCGACGGCTCCTTTGAGCGATAGCCTCAATAACGGGGGCAATTTACTACACCGAAAATCAACGGGACAAGAACGGAAGCACTTATTCCACTCGTCTGCCACTTCCGCCGCTCTGTGTACGTGCACGAGGGATGGTCCTGTCCGTGGCAAGGAAATAATTGTTTACCCTCGTCCTACGGTACCAATATTTAGGTGTTATAGAGCGAACAAATATACTGAATACGTTGCGCAATTAATGAAACGCGTCAGAACGTTTTGCTGTTTCTCCTTTCCAGACGATTCTTTATAGCTACTTTTTATTTTACCTGAAATCCACTGAACTCGTATTACACCTCATTACCTCCCACAGATCTCCCCTTCGCATCCCGAATTCGTCTGCATCGGACGAACTCCCCCGTGAAATAAAAAAAAAAAAAGAAAATCAATTCCATTCGAATTTGCGCTACGGTTCGCAGATACATCCAGCAGCCGGCGTTGAAATTGTACGGACACGCAAACAGCTAGTCGGCGCAAGCTTAACGAGAGCCGAGCGAAATTCGCGTTGCAAGCTCGCCAAGCAGATGACGCGTAAACAGAAAAACGAATCTCTTCCCGCGGCTAGTCGGCCGTTTCGCAAACAGGTCGGGATTCAGCGCGGGCTTTTCCGCCGCGGCAAGTGAACTAATGAAAACGTAATTAATGGCGCGGGTAGCTGCAATCGTCGTCGACGCCGCCCTTCCCGAACATTTGCATGGATAGTAGTTCTTTTAAATAAACGCGCTCGGCCCGCGAGTTTCTTCGTAAACAATGGCTAGACGAGCGAGTAATTGATGAGCTTATAAAACAGGCCCGAGCTTTGTTCGACGAGAACGAGCTCTCATCTATCAGCGACGCGATTATGAGAATAAACCTTCGGTAGACTGGACTGTGATAGACTTCTCGCGAGTGTCTTTGGAGAACGTTGGTTGGGTTCACGGGAGATTATAATTATAGGCAATAATGGAGGGTTAGATTTCTTCACGATCAAATTCGGTGGTAAAAATAAGCTGCGACTTTTAATCTCGCGGAAGGGTTAACTGGAGAGAAAAGTGTGAACAGAACTGTGCTAGTGAAATGATTCTTACCTAAATGATTAGACCTACAATTGAAGTGCGACTTCTGTGTGCCAGAAAAGGAATAAATGTTATTAAACAATTTCATTCTCGTACGAACGTCGCTGAGTCTGATTTCATTTCGCGAGAAGCACAATGCACAGACAGCTGAATCGCGAAGCAAGGACCAACGGCCGTGAGTGGCAATCGCCGCGAACGCAACCCCTGAAACGTTTCGAGGGAACGGTGAAGGGGTCGCAGTGTCAACGTGGCAAGCGTGTGTTCTTACGTGCACCGCCGTTTGCGCTGCGAGGGCTAATTAGTAAAATCAATAGGGAAAATCCTGTGTATAAACGAGCCGTGACAACGGTTGCCGTTCAACCGACGTTAAACCTAATAAAACCGTGCGCTACGTTGCGTCTACGAGAAATCCTCTCGCGTTAACGATCGCGCGAAATTCGCCCAATCGCGAACGCCCTGCCGGAATACTCCGTCGAGAACAGGGTAATTCCTGACAATTCGGAAACGTGTGTGCCCCCCCCCCCCACCCACCCTCTCACTGTCACTGCGTACGTCGAGCTGGGCATTTAGAACGAGAAGAAAGAAGGGGTGAATTCTCTACCGCCGCTGATAATTGTTCCAGTCCAAGGGATTCAATTCCCAGCGGGATTTTTGACCGGCCTTTTCACTGGCTCGGCTCTGCATCAGAAAACCGGATCTATTTGAAAGCGGTTTAACGTTCGATCGTGCTCCCTGTCGCGTCTATCGAACGGTGGAATTGTTGGAGATCGCGACTGGCCAGTTCGGGCGATTGCATTATCCTAGAATTAATTGCAAAACTATTGTACGAGGTAATTGGTGATCAAATTGCGACAAAGTATTTTACCAGGCTTCTGTTTATAGAAGGTACGACTGAGAGTAACTACTATGAGCTTAGCGGTACCTATCAGTTTCATTTTTCTATCTTTATAAATGCACACGTGTTCCGAAAAGAAAAAGTTGCTCGCGACAGGAGAATAGAGACAATATAAATTGTTCAGAAGGTTCTTAATCCCGGGATTGACACCTTAAAAACAGGTATGACGTATTTCATTTTCGTACCCCGATAATGAAATTCCAATTGCTAAATTGCCTCTTAATCAGGTCGCATGGAAAAAGCTGGCTCGATTGTTTTTTTTTTAACCAGACCCGTCCGTCGGCGGTCATTATTTTATCGGAGTTACGTGAGATATCGCGAGCTAGTTACGAGGGGGGCGAAAGCGTTAAAAATGGGCGGGAAGGGGGGGTTGCAGGTGTACGCTGGGCTGTGCGGTCAGCACTGCCCCCCCGAGCTCTGTCAGCACCTCCCCTAATCGCCGTTTTTGTCCTCGTACCGACCATTCCTCTTCCTCCGACCACCTTCAACCCGTTTCGACCCGAACCGACCCTTACCGCCGATCCCGCTTTATCCCATCCCCCCGGCCCCGTCCGTGGTCCCTTGGTTTCTCGTATTCGTGTTTATGCGTCGGTCACCAGGAAATTTTCGTTCGTTTCCTTGACCACTGTTCTCCCTGCAAGACCACCCTTTACCAACCCTTTTAGCTGCGCCGTTTTAGTCACGCCCTGCTACCGCTTGCGAACAACGTTTGGTGTGAACGAATCGAGCAAGGTGTTCAAGTTCATTTAAATACCTTTATCCGCGGTTTCGCCATTACTTCGTTTCCTTTATAACGCACCCAGCAAGCGATATAATATATTTGACACGAAACGGGATCCAAGTTCTGAATTTCAGTTGAATAAGAGCTTCCATTAAGAGACTTGTGCATCGCGAAAGTAATAATACGAATCCTCCTACCGTTCCCTTTTCTTCCCGGGATGAAAACAAATCACCGGTCCAATAACGGGTCGTAATCTCATCCCGGGGCGGCAACATCGAATAACAAATCACCTCGTCAACTCGGCCGCGTTTCTTGAACCCGTGAGGCGAGAGACAGAGACATCAAAGGGAAGCCGGAGAGCAGCGGAGAACGAGATTACAGAAGGGGAACGCAAAGGGGAGAAAGTCGCGGAGTTCAACACCTGCAGGCCACGTGGTTGTCGAACGAATCGGTCCCCTTTCTCCGTCGTTTCCGGGAGGCTTACCTGAAACAGAAAGGAAGGCGAGGAATTAATGACGGTCGTGAAGGTTCGCGACCGCGGCGTGTCTCGCCGCTTAACCTTCTTATAAATCTTCCCTTGCATCCGCGACGCGGCGCAATGCCGAGGTCAACATCGACGATCCCAGTCTAGGGAGGGATCAGGGGGGAGAGATAGGACGGTGCTCGAGTTAAACGGTGTGTCGCGATCGACTGTCGCGACGACGTAACGAACGCATCGTTCTTGATTGCTCGTCGTCAAGTTTTACGGGGCGATATTCATCCCCGGTGTCGCGTAACTCTGAATTCGTTACGGTTGGGTGCTAATCGGAACCTGTGGCCCGTTCACGTTTTACGCTTGTCGTATGGAATGAACGGCTTTCGGGTTTTTTTTTGTACGGTTTTGTTGGCGAACGTCGAGGGACAGACACTTTGTAATGGAGAATAATGGTACGGAAGGGGCAACGATGTTTGGGAGATAAGGGAGAGAAAGATTGCAACGGTTAGTCTATTTTTCTGATAGAAACTGGTGAGGGGGTGTATTTGTATTTTAGCAAAAGTTTTGTGTGGCTTATGAATTTAGGTACTGTAGTCTATTTTTTCTTTTACCCTTCTCTTGCACGGTATGCAAATATTAAAATGTCCGTGAAGTATGCAAAATAACTGGAGTTACAAAACAATGGAAGATGGAGGAAAGTAGAAATCAATGACGATTTATTTCGGCAATCGAATCGGCACGGGATCAAGTTCGAACATCGGAGACGAAAATCAGGGGAATCGAGTGCGGAGCCGTGGTATGGAACGGACCACTTGGCGCTCGACTTCCGGTCGCACTGAGAAAGGGGCCAGAACATCGGAAATCGGACGTTCGGATGGCTCTCGAAAATTAGAGCTCGTCGAGGGAAGGAAGCCTCGACGAGGACGCGGTGGTCTTGCAATGCGAAGTGTCAGGTGGAAGGCTTGCACCGCGAAATTGCGGCACCCCTCGTCGATTTCTTCTTCCTGTCTGTTCGACAATTGCAAATCTATGCTCCAATAACGCGTATCCTGGCGACGGATCCGCGGTTTCTTTGAAATCCAGTTACTGGTGGGGGAAACGAATATGAATTGTTAAAGATAATTACGAAAAGAGAGTAGCAAATACTTTTAAATGAAGGAAATTTCCAAAATCAAACTCTTTGTGAATATCGATCTTCGTATTAAAGGAGACATCGATAAATTAATTGCAACATTATCTCACACGGGTCGTTTCACGCGTTCTGCTTCTTCAAGAAGAAAATATTCTAAATTTCGATTACATAGACCGATTGGATCGAGACGTCCAGTTGTCCTAGTATTTCAACATATTTCCGGGTTACTCCAGAAGAGCACACGTACCACGAAACTAAGGAGCTATCATTCCGAATGACCCTCGAGGAAATTGCTTCAAATATTGAAGAACGTCGGACAACAAGCGAAGCTCGGAGCGGATAAAAATCAAATGGGAGATCATTCTCGCGAACGAGAGTATCATCCTCCAATTTGACCAGAAAAACATAGAGCGAGCTCTCCTCACGGCTAGCTAGCTTAGCTTCTTCTCCCTTAGCTCGTTATTAACGCAGTGCGCTCTCGTTTTTTGTGTGTTTTTTTTTTCGTAGCTCGAAAGCACTTCAACTCGTTTCACCCTTAGGGGAGCCGAGTGGTGAACGTTTGCAACACTCAAAGAGGAAAGGGTTGCCGAGTATTAGCGTGCGTACCACTTTGTATTTCCTGCCCGTTTCTGTTTTTGCGCCGCGCCGCTTTCGCCCCGATGAGAAAAGTCCCGAACGAGTTTTAAGCCACGAGATTTCAACTGTTTTCCCTTCTCACCCCTTCCGCTCCGTCTGCATGTAGAGCCCGGGGCGCGGATGAATCAAGAAGACTCTGGAATTTTATCTCGTCTCAGTTTCAAGAACGAATCACAAGTCAATGCAGAAGAGAAAAAAAAAACAGAAGCGGATCAATTTCCCTCGCATTGGGAAACGATTCGGTTAGCGATTCGTTGTACGAAGGATTGGCGATGCTTGTGCAAGTTCGGCCGCGCGATCGCGACGCGTCGACGTCGGGCAGATCGCATAGGGAGGCGCGATCGAGGCCGGCACGAACGAAATTATACGGGCCCATAAATCTCGGGACATAATGCGACGAAATAATAATGGCAATGGAAACTTTCAACAATAAGCGGCGCTGAGGGACAATCGTATTGAAAGCGGCGGGGCCGGTTCACAATGCCGACCTCTGTCTTATGCACGTGAAACTCGGGGAATAATTATTGGTCTGCGACTAACAGCCTGTGAAGTTCCGCGACCGTGCCTCTAGACGGGCAAGAGTTTCGCCGTGCTGCTCTTTAATGTCTTATTCCGTGGTTCAACGAGCGCTGGCTAAACCCTTTGCACTCCTTCGTCGAGTGCGACTCGACGTTTTTAAATTGCCAATTTAAGGATGCATTATGTCTTGTAACACATTTAAAAGTTTCACAAGTATAAATTACAATAAAGTTTGAGAGCTGTATTTAATATAATTAGTGAAAGAAATTGTTTAAACTATGTGCCAGTCAAGGGGACTGTCCTTTGAAGGAAATTTCAAATAAAACACTTAAAATACCAGGGAGCTGCCGGCAAGGAAATTGAAAAATAATTCGGAGTGCAAAGGGTTAAAGGATCCAAAGTTTCGCGGTCCTTTGTAACGCATTGCTCGTGGGACGATATCTGCTGACCTTATTAGCTCAAATAGTTTCGATTGTTTTGCGAAAATTTTGCAGCAGTAGAGCTTAAGCGTCAAACGTATGTCAAAAGAAATCTCTGTCGACCTCAGCGAAATCATTTAGCAATAAATTAGGAAGAACAGTTAATCGATGCAAGTCTGAAATTGTATAAGCAAGGATTTATACATATATGGTGCAATTATTATTGAAGTCGACCGCAGTCGGTGTACAGAGATTCCTCGGTCCGTGTTCTAAGATCGTTAATTCGAGGGGCATGGCTACGAAGAACGCGTGGCCCCGTTTACTTTTAATTACAATTAAATGAAAACCAGCCGCCGCCTAATCTTTTCCCGCGCGAACAGCGTGCCGCCCAGACACATTTAATGACACCCCTTTTGTTGCGTCCCGGGCACAATGAAAATTGTTCGAAGCACCGGCTTGTACTTCGTTAGAGATTGAAAGTAAATATTTCGTGAAATAATGGCTAGCCTCTGCCTGTTAGAGGCCGTCGACTCCTTCTAGGATCCAATTATTATTATCTTTCCACTGGTCTTCTCTCCTCTTTCTCTTTTTTTTTTCTTTCCTTCTTCCCTTCATTCACCGCTCCTTCCCTTTATCTTTCGCTCCCGTCCTTTTCTCTCGCCTCGTTCAGCGGTTCGGTTAGGACGACTGCGATTCAATGGGAGTATTATCTATGCGGGACGGCGGAAAAATATCAATTCTCTCGTTTGTCCGTAACACCGGTCCCGGAGTCGAACAATGCGGCTCGAGGACCGATTCAATGCAGATTCAGACGAATTGCATCCGGCCAAGTTGCAGCCGATCGAAGCCTGCCTTTGGATACCTCTCAACCCGCGGGGACCCTGGAATATTTCCTTCCACGGCTTTATTGGCGCCAGGGATCTGGGCTTCATGGAAATACTCACGGCTGTGTCTCAACTGCAAGCGGAGGACGGTATGTTGAACGAGCGAATCTATTTTTTCCCTTCGCCAATATTTCTTCGGGGATGATCCTCATTCGACCGAGCCTCCAGCATCACTATACTTATATTGTTTATTGGCTATGCAATCGGTGAACCGTTGCACGATACACGTTTTTAATCAGAGTATTTTTAGTCATTTTTTTACACTTGAATATCGTTGATCAGGTCGTGCACGATTGTCGATTGAATTCAATCGGAAACGGATTCCACGTACTTCAAGCTTCGATTAAAAAGGTCCTCGCGGAGGGAAGTAAATATCGATAAATATACATTGGTACTGGTCGAAGATGGTGAACGAAAAATATACTAATATTTCTGCCAACTTTTTGTCGGTTACAAATTATTTACCTCTACGGGGATTGCGATATCTCTAGCTTTTCAATCCGCTCGTGGCCAAGCGAATCGCGTCGAAGGGATTCGCGATCGATAGCGCCACCGATATTGAATTCCTTCGTATATCGAACGATTTGGCCACGGTTCTCGAGCACGATTCTCGTCACGCGCGGTGATCGCGAAATTTGTTCACCATTCGCGGCTACCGGGTGGTTCAAGGTACGGTGGCAGTGGTAGCCACGCTGCCAGCCAGATATTAGACTGCGCAACGCCACTTGGCGGTTATTATTCCTGCTAATCCGGGCGATTAAAATAAATTTAGTGGCGAACATTAATTACGCCATACGAGGACCCTAGTTGTTGCCATTGAGTCGTGCTTAGCATGGAGCGTGTTTTATTAGACGCGGCTCGTATGCACAAATTCGCCCTATAAATTTAATAAGGAATAGGAACCATTTGGATGGCGACCTTGTTGAGCTTCGCCCTAATTTAACGCGCTTCCGCGCGACCAAATTTTGCCGCGAGAATTTATTCAGACCTCTGTAGGAATCGCGTAACAAGTACAAAGCGGCGTAATTTGTAGAATAATTCGTTCTAAGACGTGGCAACAAACTGCCTTTGCCATACCTTCACCATTTAAGAGAAACACATTATTTCGACTAATATTCAACGACAACGCATCGAAGAGTTTGCTAAATGAAAGGATTTAATGATCCAAGCGTAAAATGCGAAATCGGGATGCTCTCAACTAGGTTCATTCATATTTCTAGAAAAACGCGCGTCAGTGTTCATCTTGAAGATATTAAAAAATAGTCCGGAGAGACATACAACGAGGGAAAGCCAGAATTTAAGGGTGCTCCAGCTCCGTATTATCGCGTATTACTACATAATTTCACTCAGGGCGATCCCGCTCGCTTTAATGCGACGACTAAAAAGAAAAAAGAAAGAGTAAAACGAAGTCGAAACGCTTTCCACCAAAAGTCCCGGGGTCTCGTTTCGGCCGGCATTCCCACAGGAGACGCTCGTCTCCCGCGCAATTTCCTTTCATGAACCGGCGTGAACTCGCGCCGATATTTATCTGCCGGCATTGAGAGAAAAGAGCGGCGCAATAAATGTCAGCGCGTAAAGCGGCAGGCCGGGATTCCTTTGCCTCTAAAGTAAAAGCGTTCCCTGTTTTCAATGTGTCCTGGGACCCTTGCGCTTTATCCGGCTTTCCGGTGTGTACGATAAAATCAGAATTATTACTACCGCTGTTTACTTGTTACAAGGGAAAAACCGTGAGTGAAGGTATCCCAGGAGACCTTAAAGTGCATTAATTTGCTCGGTGCCTAGCATGAATCCGATTGCTTTATAAGCATACTGTTCATCTCAGGAACGAACGAGCAAATGATAACTCTATCTGTGTCAAAGTGAATCGTAGAAATGTCTGGATTATTATTATGAAATTATTGCAAAGTCCTTTTAAATTCAGCTGAAACTCGGTTCCACAGAGATCAATAAGCCAATCGGCACGTATTCCTTTAATCGTTCCTTATCGAACTTGAATTTGTGCAACCCCTGAACGATATTACAAATTCAGGCGATGCTGAAACGATTTTTCCCTCGCACCTCGGCTTCGCGCTGGGCACCACAAAGGTGGCCTGACGACGACGTGAAACTTTTCCCTCGGATATGAATTCCGAGAGGATCGTCGTCGAGCTGTCGCGTATCGCCTGACGTTTTCCAATATAGCCACCTGCCGGCAGTCATTTTGCGTTTATTCGCACGCTTCGCCACGATGTTTCCGCTCCCGCGCTGCGTGTTCCGTCCGATTTTTTAGAAAACCGCGTCGCGCGAACGTGTCCCAAGAATTCGCACCGAGTTCCGCTCGAGTATCGCGCTGCTGGTGGAAAGGAACATGCTCTCGCCAGGTGGGATTGTGTCGAACTAACGAAGGAAAAAACAAATACAAGGGCCCGGTCTCGAAGGGTACCGAGCGGCGAATATATGAAGTTCATACACGGATCTGGGACGCTTTCAATGTTTTCGTAGACAACCTAGCGCTGTCCGGAAAACGCAACACCAAGGAGGAAGCCTCTTCTCGAAAGATAAGCGTTCCAAGCAACGAGGGAATAAACGGTGGTAACATACGATGGAAGGGGTAGTAGAGTACGAACCTTGTAGCTTTATAAGACGACGAAACTTTTGTGAACAGCTGCTAAGGGGGTAAAAAAGGACCGAACCCTTTGCCTTCCACGGGAGGCGAAGCAGTCGCGCACAAAGGAACAGGTGAAACGAGCAGGAGGAAGGTCGGAGGTGCACCGGCGAGGCTCGGAGCGCACGCTGGAAAATTGAAAATGCGAGCTTGGAGGGTGTTTCATTAACGGCAGAGGGTGTCACGCCAGACACCGTCGAATCTTGGGAACTTCTGAATCGCGTTTCGGCGCGAAAGCGGCGTTAAAACTGCGTAGGACAACGCTCCGACGCTATTTCTCTTCTGTATTTTCTTTGTCGCTTTGCTCTCTTCTCTCGTTCGAGCGCTTATCGCGTTCTCCATTCCCCTCCTTTTCGAGTTTATTTATCGCGTCAATACTTCGTGTGCTTGCACTTTCCAATCATCCCGTTTTCGGTAGTCTAATAGCCAAGATTCATCACGCAACCGTCCGATTTCCGCGAATCAAGACGGTCGCCTCTAAATTCTCTGCCGTTATCACGAGGGATTATTACTGCAGAAGCAAATACCGCAGAAACGAACCCACGAAACTTCATAAAGCAAACGTGTTTCGCAAACAAGGCACTTTACGGCCCCTTAAAGCATAAACGTTTTATCGAATATTTTATCGAATTTTTTCACTACTGCTACACGCATCTAACGGGGCAATCGGGTAGGCCTTATTTCCCCCGTCGAGACGGGCATCGATAAACTAATTACTTAACGAGAATGCGCGTGTCCACCGCCTGTCGATAAAATGTCAGTAGTACGAGTCGGTGAAAGGAGCGGCCCGATAAAAGAAACAACCCACTGAAAGCGGACTTCGCCGCTCGACGGAGACTCCTCTCGTACGACCGGTATGATTCAATCAAGGGCTCGACTCAATTATATCCATCCGAGAAAGCGAGACCCCCGGTCTTCGAACAATGGGCTGACAGAGGATGCTGGCCGATTACTCGGACGTGAAGAATGGCGACGGGTTGTAACCCTGTTGTCCGTGGTCGTCGACTTTGACGACGGGAAGAAAGGAGCGATCGGGGGAACGCCGTCTTGGCCATTCGTCACGCACGGCGTGATGAGAAAGTACCAGGGTTACGCCCTCGAGGCAAGGGTTACGTCCTCGCTACGCGCTGCCTCGATAATTGTATTACGGTTCGCGATTCCGATACCGTCAAAATAATCTCGTTTGCACGCCGTGAAGGGGCAACGCGGCTGACTGACGTGCACACGAGACACACGCGATTAAGTATCATTAGAGATGGCGAAATCAGTACAGGTGTTCGTGGTCAGTCATCCTTGAAGCAGGATGTCGGCGATGAAAGAAGATAATGGATGGGTGAGAGGCGACGATTATCGACGAGAGGAGAATGTAGATTCTCGCGCGACAAGCTCTTGAATGGTGTTTCCAGATTTCTGATAACTGACAGCGCATATATTTATATCTCGTGAAAGGATTTACTTTGCGATTTCCTTGCTCGACTCATTACTAAATCCTTTCGTCCTGGAAGAATCTTTGTACTTTCAGATCGGTCTCCCCGAGGATTCGCAATTCTTTTGATTATACTCCGCAGAACCCGTTCTTCTTAGAATATTTTATTCCGGGGTCCCTTTGACCTTTGATCCGTTGGATCTCGTTTTGAGAATTTGCCACGGCTTGTATATTCTCCTTGCCTAAGATTCTTCCGCTTTAAGATACATTATTTCTGAGACCCTCTCTTTGCCTCGATCTTAAAACAACGCATCGTAGCACTCCAGTGAAGTTTTGCAATTTTTCGTCGATAAAGTTGCCCCGTGCCCGCCGCCATCCTTTAAGAAAATTATTTTTCCCATGCGTGCAACGCGTATCATACTCCGAGCCCTACCGAGCGACGTACTTGGAAAGCTGATGCTTTACAGCCGTTGTCTGGCACGCCGCGAACAAGATTAAATTTTCCACGCTACGTAAGGAAGTAAAGGAAGCATATAAATCGGGAAAGGATCTCGTTCGACGAGGAGGCGACGGACATACGAATTTCAACGGGGCATAAATCATTTCTGTTTTTCCGACAAACAGTCCCGCCGGTGTATGCAGACAAGTTTACAGACAGCCGTCATGCCGGCTAAGAGAGATGAATTCCGAAATTTCCCACCGAAATGAAACTCCCTCGCTCTCCGACACCTTTGCACACCTTCGCTTTCCTGTTCCCGTGCAGCGACGTACATAGATGCACTTTGCGCTCTCTCGTCGAGCTCAACTTTCCTCTCGAATAAGCCGGGGAGAGTTCCTCCCTGTGGGACGAAACACATAACTCGCTTATGTTGGCGCGCCGGTCTTCCCCGAGTGGTCATAAAATTGCATATTCATATTACACGACTGCCGCTTTTAGCGCGGTAATGAAATGGCGGAAATAAGACATCCTAAACGAGGGGCACAAGCGGTGTACACCAGGTTCTTAGTTAGCTTTGTTTCGAGCAATCATTTGCGGGACCTATTTGATTGAAACGCGAATTTAAGAATCAAAGAGCTTCGTATTCGGAATGAGAAAGATCGACCAACTTTTCTCTATTGTTCGGTGTTGTGCGTTCTCGTTACGCTACTTTTCCTCTATCCCCTGCGATCTCAGTGGCGGGAAGGTGTTCTCACATTAAAGAAAGTAGCCGGCGATCGCGATCACGTGCGCGGCGAGTTTGCAATTAATCGTGTTGAACGAACTCCAACGGTATCTCTTTTCCATGCCGCGAACGAACGGAAGCAATACCCGATAGCGTAGGGAGCCGCGTGAAACACGCTTTCTAGCCTTGGCAGTGTTGACAAGATAATAAAAATCAAACGGATGCAATTAGGAAGTATCTACGGCAATTGATAGTTGACCTAATAATTAAATCTCTCCACATCCTTTCAGCTTATACCCGTTTTATTATTCTAATTCGCAGGTTTCGATGCTCTTATTTCGGAGAACTCTCGCGTGAAACACTACCTGTTGCGTATAAAATGCGCACGCCTGTGCATACGTACGTGAACTTTCGTTGAAACGGTCGTACGTTAATTTTCATTAACGTTGTTATTCTATTTCAAGTGCACAAGCGTTTACTTATTACAAACTAGGACAGTCATTTTTCGTGTATTCACAGTTGGGATCCTTGCAATCGTTCGCAAAACGTTCATCATCCAGCGATCCAACAAAACTGTACACGCAATAAGATTCGTCATCGATCCATTCACTATCTGTAGCAAAAGAAAAAGGATACAATAATTCTCACTCATATCTCTCGCTTAACTGTAAGGAATCGCGGCATATACCTTAAAGATTCGTTTCAACTGACACAGGCTGTGCGGTTTGCTTCTTTCGAAAATATAACTTTACTTTACGGTATGTGTATGTGCCGATTTCTTTCAGAATTAAAGCTATAAGTCCGCCAATTATCTCCTCGTCGAAATCACCATCGTCGCATTCCCTTGTACCGCCAGCATCACTTTCCTTCCCGTCGTCTTCAGCTACACGACCACGAACGTCTTTCGTATTGTTTCCTAACGATTCCCCGATCACCTCGCTCTTTTCCAAATCTCTCATTATCATGTCGCACACCGCCGTCTGTACTTCAGGCGGTAGCCTGTACACTTGATCGTAAATCTCTGTGTGCTCCGCGGACATAGTACTCGTGCTCGCCAATCTGTTGCAAGCTTCTTCGTCGAAAGCGTAAGAACCGAACGCGACGCACCAACTAACGATGAAACCGTGGAGGCAAACGCGGCTCATGCTTCCGCGACAAGGTTCGCTCTGCGAACTGAATTGTTTGGCCGGCTTTACCCGCGATCAGAGACGAGGTCATATCTCTTATCCGTTGCTGCTGCGCTACCGCATTAACGGTGTCGGTGCATTGCACGTACCGTTACCGCGGCCCGCCAATTCGTTCTGGACGGCAATCACTCCCATATTACCCCTCCGGTCAGAATCGACAGTGGACGATGTAGCTAGAGGAGAAGCTCGCGGCTCATCTTCGTAAGCGTTAATAGGTCATGGAAGAGGTACGAACGGAAATAGGGTCGAAGGTCAACCCGAATACACAATCACGAAGTTCTTTTAGAAAACCGGTGAGATTCTTCCGATTGAATGAGAGAATGAGAGAAATACGATGCGATTCGGATTTGTATTTAATTACTTTCTTTAATTGAAAATCGGGTTGCTATATAGGATACATTGAGTATAATATCGGTACCTTTATTTACAACTACATTATTCTAAACGCGAGAAGGTCAGTTCCTTACAGAGGACACATGTCGGTATTCTGTTAGAATTTTTATTTCAAACCCCACTCGCAGCGTTAGAATGTTAATTAGCAAACCGATCGACCAAACGACCCTTGCACTCGATGCCATCGACCATTCCCAAATTAATTTTCGCGACAAGTTATTTCTCTAACGGTCGATCGGACTGAAGACGTGATACAGCTATGATCAGGCACATTTTCTTTCGGCCAGGTTCAATGATCGTTAAATCGTGGCAATGCTCATTGCACCAGCACATTCATTTCGATTGGCTCCTGTTCAACGGTGCGTTTCTTTTTACGACAGCAGCAACAGCAACACTTGCGAATCACTTTTCGATATACGTATCCGCCAACTTCTTTTAAAAGCAAAGCTACAAGACCACCGATTATTTCCTCATCGAGATCATCATCGTCATCTTCCTTTGTACCATCTTTCGGTGTACGGTTGTCGGTTGTTCGATTTTCGGACGCCTCCTCGAGCTGCCCGCTTTTTTCTAAATCTCTCATTATCATATCACATACTGCCGTTTGTGTTTCTGGCGACAGTCTGTACAATTCGTCATAGATCATCGTGCGTTCCGTAGAATTTCCGGTCACGTTCGTCAGCCTGCTGCATGCGTCCTCTCCGAACGGAGACGAAGCGCGAGAACCGAAATTGACACACGAAACAATGATGAAACCGAAGAGACAAACGCGATTCATGTTTCCGCGAGAGGTCTCACTCTATGAACTGAACTGTGCGTTAGCTGAAACGGAAGGAATGCAAGGATGTCGCAGTCGTGGGCTATTAGTCATAGATAAAAGTATATGCAAAATAATCGTGATCGGATTGTGAATGTGAATGGAAAAATTCCTTCGCACGAGAAGGAGAAAAGCGGAAGCTGTGATAGAGGATTTGCAATTATAATAGTCGGATCTCAGATTATACGGATTAATTATCCTGATACGATAATTTGATTAGAATTGAAGTTCCAACAATGGAGAAACATTTCAATTAAAATCAAATTTCGCTTTAAATATTATAAACGCGTATATCTTCTCGATTTTAAACATTATAAAATTTCTGAAAATGTGAAGCAAATTCCACAGGAACTACTATTTCGATTCTTATTCGCAGCGTTGAAATGTTAATTAGCGACCGATGGACCAAACGGTCCCACGTATCCGATACCGTCGCTCGTTTCCAAATTAATTCTTTCGCGACTCGGCATTTATATAACGGCCGATCGGAATGGAAACGCGATTTCGCCTCGCCGTAATCAGGCCCATTGTCTTTCAGCTAGGTCCGGTGATCGTTAAAACGTGACAATGCTCATTGAAACGGTACAATTGGTAGCCAAGATTACGTCCGGCTAGCTCGTGCGTGAATGCTGCGACGTGTCCGACAGACGTATATCGCCAACGATCATCACCCGATGACACGTAAATTAATATTTTGTCAATTAATAAATACATAAATCGCAAGTCGGGAGATCGTAACGATGTTCATAACGATGATACAATTCCATCGCCGACTGATTAATTCGATCAA
This sequence comes from Holcopasites calliopsidis, assembly GCA_023838395.1. NCBI lineage: Eukaryota > Metazoa > Arthropoda > Insecta > Hymenoptera > Apidae > Holcopasites > Holcopasites calliopsidis. Next base: position 5,363,854 of record JALHAQ010000007.1, read on the forward strand.
CGTTTAACGGCCGTTTCAATGGCCCTTGCGTACACCGCGATTCAAGCGATTTCGCAGATCGGTCATTACACCCGGCAATTGTTACATTTCCCTCTTGTTCGCTATCATCATTTTCAACGAAAACGCTTTTATCGTTCCGCAGTCGCTACATTTGTTCCTTCGATGGGTAATCGCATCGAACCCGATCCGATTTTCCCTCAGCCGGAAGTCATCGTTGCTTATCGAAACGCGACAACAATGCTCACTGAGACTGTATAATTACGTCAGTACGTCGTGACGGGTGTGCGATGCGTTTCAAGCGGCCGCGGTGTAACGCAACCCCCTTGTCTCGCGAACAATCGACAAGTATAGGGGCAAGAATCACGCGCGACCGTCCGGCTGGAATATCCATTACACGCCCTTTCGTACTGTGCGATCGCGCGGCAAGAAACGGCCCCGTCGTTATTCCCTGTCGAGCCTCGCGTATATCGTCGTCCGCACCGCGATTCGTCGACGCTAATTGGCGCGGAAAATCGGGTTAAGGAAAAGGGATAAACAACGTGAGGGGGACTCAGTGAAAACGATGCTTAATGGAAACAAAGATGCAGGGGGGAATTTGGTGTGCAGGTTTTATCTGTTTGATTGACGCGACAGCAATTTTCCTGAATTAAAGAAGTAGTTACAATTCGTTAATTAATTTGCAATGAACCTCCTCGTGTAATAAGCTGCGAGATGTATCCCTTTACAGTGATTCAGCTTACTAGAAAAGAAAGGTTGGTCAGACAACCATAAAGAAGAAGAAGAACAAACTGCATGGTTAACTAGAGACGTAGAAAAGTTCCAGTTTCTCGATACCGAAGTTTTCTTGGTTCAACGATCAGCGACGAGAAAGAAGCAGCTTCCTCTTCACCGTGTCGATGATGAATAAGCAAAACGAAACTCGAGGGCATCGTTGAGATTTGACGCTACGCTCGCAGCTTTTCAGCCACTCAACGGAGTAAACAGCGCGGGGGAAGTAACTTATTCACGCTTTATCATGATGCTGCCCCTCTTCCCTCAAAAGGAGCGCATTCGGGCGTTGTTCTTGCTTACGTAATCGACTGATTTACAAAGCAGGCACGAAACGAGGATAATCCTTGGAAGCGGAGTTAGATGAACTACTGATACCCAAACCGTCTGTTCAATTTTCGTTCTCTCAACTCTATTGAACGTACAGCGCGCCAAAAGAAAAAAACGTTCACTCGTTAGGCAAAAAATGAAAAGAATGGATTGGTTAAGTTGATTATCCAAATATTTATGCAGTCCCTATCTCCGCTAACGGGACAGGGGATAACTCTCACGATTTATTGGACACGCGAGAGACTCGTGTTGCGACGAAACTTTTCATCCCCCTTTGACGTGCACGGCTCGATCGACACGGTCAGTTTAAAGCGGGCGCGCACGCACGCATCTGATAAAACAACAGGATTACCGTAGCGAAACCGCGTCGCGAACGCTTAGTTGGCGAACAGTTCACGACAAAGGGGGCTGGCTCGGCGCTGAAACTCTGCCCTTTGGCGCAGCTTTTAATACTAATGGCCAACTATGCGGCAACTTGGCCCCCGAATGGCAAAGCCCCCGTTTGTGCCTCTCGCTCCTCTGCACGCATACCGTTCCGCTGCAGTCTCTGCGGCCTACACGATCGTCGAACCGCCCTGTAGATTCAATTTAATCTTACGACCAGATCAAGCAGCGAACTTGGATTACGCTCGCACCAGAGACTGTACGTAGGTGCAGCCGCCGAAACCTCTGCTATCACCCACCGCTTTGCACGAGGTATCTAATAAGTGAATCGTTGCGAGTAGCAAACGATATAAACTCTTGCTAACAGACACTTCCTTTAGGATCTTTATTCTGTTTCTAAATGTGGTTAATAGGAAAGTGTAACGCGTGCGGCTGATTTGATTGACACGGAGTGAATCTGGAGGATCGGATAATTAATTCTGATAATTCGGGAATAGATAAATTCTCAATAAGAAAAGAAGGAGGCCAGGAATTGAATAATAATTCTATATTAGACTTATTGAATTTATGATTTGCAGCTTTCAAGAACTCTTATCATTACTTTAAGGATAATTGAGATGATTAGATTGAATTTAGATGTGAACCTCGATGGCCTGATATTTTATTTTAATCTACCTGCGGTTATTAAATCTTCCTCGAAGACATTAACTAGCCATGAATTTTCCAGTACTTTAGAGAACCAAAGGAGATGAAATTTTGTTTGCGCGTGCCTGGGGACCTTTTTTTTCTTCTTCTCTCACCCTTATCTCTTATTTTCTGGCCGACGGTACCACCGTCGCTGCCTTCACCGAAGCTTTCAACACGAAAGCGTATCAACACTCTCACGGTGACACGTTAATCTTCGATGTGGCACACGCTCTTGAAGGAACACCCCGATGAAAGTTTCCGAAGCGCTTTTGAAATTCCTTGTCCCTTGTAAAATGCTTTGAGCCACGCGCACCAGCCCTTTTCAATGATGCGACCCGCTTTATTCAGTTTCTGACCCAGAAAAACATTCCAACGGATACGACTTCTTTCTCTGCGATGTACTCATTGGCTTCGTGAGACATTTTTTCCCTCCTCGCTTCTCAATTAAGGAACTTCTTCGAGGAAAGCTTGCTAACGTGAGGGACTAGTATTTATTGTTAAATCTTGACAATGATTGCGCAGAACATTTCGACACCCAGAAGTTATCCAATTTTATGGACTTATTAATTAATCTTATTGTATATAGAAAAGCGTTGATATGCCAATTTTCCTCGGGTGTTTCGTTTTATCGCGGACTACCTTGTTCCTTCTAGAAGCTACACCAATAGTAATCCTGCGACAGAAGCTTCCTTCCTGGAGCAAGTCACCGCGCAAGCAAGCTTCATCCACCCCATTTCCGCTCAAAGACTCGATTCCTCAAATCTACCCAACCGGAGAGACCCATCAGCTCCAGTCCACCTTTACTCTACCTACGTCGTTTAATTAAGGCCAAAAAGGGACGTTCCTGAATGATCGGGGGATTGAGGGGGACAACTTCGGTATATTCCACGCGACGCCTGCCACGTGTTAAAGTAGGAAACCCCTTCCTCCCTTCGGCATACTTTTTGTATCCCTCCTGGGATGCGTATTTATAAGACAATAATTCTCCTCTTTTCACGAATTTCAAATTCGAAGCACTCTTCCTTTCCATCGCCACCATTCTTTTTCTTCTTGCTCTCCGTCTTGTTTCTTATTCCGCCAGCTGGTGTACACTATATTTAGACAATATTCGCAGCGTCCCCCTTTTTAACCCTTTTTGCGATCTTTTCTTACCGAACGTCGACAGCACGGCCGTGCACGACTTCCACGGGCGTGTTGATCGATAATGTAAGCGAAGCTGCTCGAGACAAGCTTGCAAGCCTCGAGTCAGCGGACAGGTGTTTAAAGAGTTTCTTCTCGCCCCCTTTGAGACACACGACACTGTCCGAAGCTTTCTGCAGCATGATTTTGCTATGATTCTGAAGCTTTACTAACGATACTATCATCATTATACGATGGCGGAACGAATAAACTTGCCCAAGAAAAAGAGTTGTATTTGATATCAGAATACTTCTAATATACAGATAATTCTTGTGAAACATGGAACTGCGCGTAAGCTGAGGGGCATTTCCGCTTCGCACTGTTACCGTTGGACGGTTTCACACGAAAAGGAAGCTCGATTCTCCCTTGACACCGTAATTCCACGGGAAACAGATATATCCCAGCTACGTAGCTCGCGTTAACGTCGCTGTTACCTAATAAATTTCGTCCCGTTGGCGTTACCCGCCGAACGAATCTGCAGCCCCGCGCTTCGCGGTGCCTGTCAGCGTCTACACCTTATACCGGCCACCTTACGACGCGGCGATTACGTTTCAATATTTAACGAGACGACGGAAATTCGCAGGCGTCTCGCGATTACATCGCGGAGATGGCCAACCGGAAACGGGGCGGTCGTAACGAATTATGTAGCGGTTCCTTAAGTATTCCTCCCCGGCAACGAAGCGTGCGCCGATCCCTCGAACGAACCTAAAGCACATTTTCATTCTACGGTGTTACGATTAAGCTATAAAAATTTGTCGCGCGATTTCACCCAGGAGCGGGCTCGCTGGCACGCAAAAACTGCGTTTACAAGTGGAGCCGTGGCTCGATAATGCGAGAGCTGACGCCGTGACAAAATAACCCCATAAATCCATATTACGCCAGGCCGGTGTGGCGCGTTGAAAAATCGGGCTGTAACCCTGTAAGATTTTTCATCTTCCGTTCACCGCTGCCTGCTCGTCGAGGGCTTGCAGATTGCGCAACGATAAAATCTCTCTCGTCCGTGTCGCTCCACGCATTCTGCAATATTTATTAGCCCCGTGACTGTTCGATATTTTGTTTTTTTTTTTTAATTTGATTCTCCAATTAATCTCGTTAAAGGAAATTCGTTGGTGAATGTCAGAGCGCGAGACGCATGAATTTTCATTTTCGAAAATTTCTCCTCCTTAAATATCTCGATTGTAATGCAGTACACGAATTGGAGTTCCGAGATTATGTTCAAACGGCCTGACAGGAAATTTATTAAGATGGACTAGCTGCTGAGTTGGTCGCAAAGGAGATGAGGCGCGGGACGGGAATGAAATTAAAGCGTAATTCGACGTTCACGGGGAGATGATGACAATCAACGCGTTCCACGCGTTTTCTTCTTTCCCATTTCGCACCGGGAGTGCACTTTACCTGTAGGACTCTTTGAGGAACTTACGAGTGGTTCTCGGTTTCAGAAGTCTACTTCATTTCCTATCTAATTTCCGGCCCTTCAGCGGGGATTATATCTTTAAAGTGCAGCTAAAACCCGCGCTAAGCCCATCCAGTGTTTCGAGATGTTAAGTAAAATTGCTCTTTGAAGAGCGACAACAAACGGGCCTCGCGTGTACGGAATACGACTAATTACTTTCGACGTGTAATTCCGTCGGGGGAAAAAATAAAGCGTCCCGGTCTCGCGGACGGATTTCGTTTCGATGGAACGACGCTTTTAATAATCCATTCTACGATCGTGCGATGAAATTTGTAGGGCTTCATATAACGTGAGACTGTAGGTGTTGACTGAACGAAATCTCTTACAGGAAATTAAAACGTGGCAAATTGCTGCTTAATATTCAAACATTTCGAGCGATTGATTAAAATTATTAGATTACTTTAGTTTTACGTGAGTCCCATTTTAGATTTGTTACATCTCAGTTAATTTAATTCGGGTACTTTTCTTTTTCTAATAAGACTCTGCAAAAATTCATGAGGTCGATTAATTTTTTTGTCGTAACACTCGATCCAGTCGGTGCCGCAGCAAGAATCCACAAGCGCAAAGAAGCCCACGGTCGACCTGTGAAAATGTTTTAAGAAAAGCAACCGTGAAAATTCAAGAAGTCCAAAAAGGCTAATCTCCAGAACAAACTTACCCCCGTGTCCCCATTTCAACCCAGTACTACGGGTCTACGTGTTTCCCTTTAAACTCTTCTGACACATAACGAGTGAAGAAAACAGAAGAAAAATGCAACGTGGAATTAATTTTCCGAAGAATAATCTATGAAAGGTTGATTCATTGGCATTAAATAACTTTAGAGATATATATGTAATTAGAGATTCTTTAATAACACGAAACAAATGTAACCAGCTGACAGAACGATCGACCGACTTCTATTTTAATCATTCTTGACCACCCGGCTTAACAGGATATTTAATTAGCTGGACTCCTCGAAACGGTTGCCGCGCCGCGCAGCGAACGAAGCACAATGCACCACCCCTTTTCAACGCGGCAACCCCCCCAGCGTCGAAGAGACAGGAAGCAAGGGCCGCGGAACAATGTTTTCCGTGTAAACCGAAAGGAACTTCGAAGGGCCTGGACGTAAAGAACGGTACTGATTCATGGCGTCGGGGAAGTTCTATTCGCGGAATATCGAGTTTCAGCCGCGAATCAATCGACTTTGTTCGACTTGGCCGACACCAGACGAATCTGTCTCCGGGAATAACCGACTCTGTCCGTGAAAGTTAACGACTTTCTTCAAGACCGAATTTCCCGATAACGAAGTTTCACCCTCCCCCCCTGCCGTCGGAGTCGTTTCACGAGGCCGACAGGACTTACCGGAAGCGACTCCTCTCCGTCGACCCCCGTTCCACTCGCCCCGCTCCTCCCCCGCGGTCCTCATCTCGCTACCCTTCGCCACTCGCCTTTTCCCCTCAATCATACTTGCTTCCGCGACGCGGAATTCTCCACGATAAATCGGGAGGTATTCGCGGTTGCCGGTCGCGGCGGAACGTTGTAACGACAATATTTCTTGTTTCCAAATGAAAGCTGAATCGTGAGACAGCTTCTTTTTTTTTTATTATTCGCCCAGTGATTAACATTCTTAATTGAGAGTGATTGTATGTAAACGGGTATTGTGTAATGTTATTCATTTCATTGAAAGGTTTCCAGCAGTTTGTTAAAGTACTGATGAAATTGTTGTCTGTTCGTTGCTGTTGTTGCTCGGTATGAAGTTTAATAAAGACTGGGCTGTGTGTGCAACATCCATCATGATCACTTTCGCGCCGACACTCCATTAAGTTTCATTTCTTCCTCCTTCATAAGGGTTTATTATCAGCCACCGCCAAATTACAAACATCGTTATAAAAGCGGAGCACCCTTCCGAAAATCGGTCTCATGAATATAAATTGTTGAATCGCAGGGATGAGGCACGGCACTGGGGAAAAGAATGATGCTCTGTCTTTCCTTTTTCTCTATCGATTCCCTCCCGTCAGCAATGCCGTCCTTCTTTTTTTTTTTAATTAACATATTACTCGCGAATGCACGGGATATATTTGCAATTTGAAATCTAATAACACATTTTAATGAAATCAGAGGGGTCTCTATTAAAAATTGGAATCCAGTTTTTAAAAAAATGATTAGTAGTAGCAATGAAAGGCAATTAAACTCAAGATTAATCCATTTTTGTATTTGGAATCCTATTTGCAGATTCATTGGACTTTGATCGACGGCAAAGGGATCGTCGGCCGTAGAAACACGCATACCAAAGCCTTCCATCGAGGTCTTCCGAGGATTATAGATCACGCCTAAAAAGGGTTTTCCCTTTGATGTGACGTTAAGCTTCTATCGCTAGTACGTGTTTATGTGCTCATTAGTGTCCGCGGTACACGTGCAATGAGAAAAGGGTCTCCACGGGCAATAAAGGAGACGCGAGGCTCACGAGTGGCGTAACACTAATCCCCTGTATGAAATTCTTTGCTCTAATTGCGAGTCGTACAACGCAGAGGAATTTTATTCAATGACGGAACGTATGACGTTTCTGTGAATATTCTGATTAACCTCGTATTGTTAAAAGGAAACGCACACCTCCGTCCATCTTACTCGTCAACCCTACAAAAGTAACGTCAAACAAGTCCTTTCTGTTCCACCTTACATTAATTCGCGCAACAGTTCCATTTAACCACAACCCTGTATCCGACAGACAGTTTTCCAATAACGGAGAACGCGTTGACTTCCATTCAAGAAGAGCATCACATCCTACATACCTTCGAACAGGTCTCAAGTATCTTGTTATATCCATTCCACGAACTACTCAGCTCTGACAGACATCATCCGGTCTTAACAACTAAAACCAACATCATACCTAACAGACGCACGTACCCAGAACCATCTCACTGTTATCAATATCCATGTAAAAAAGGAAGAAATATTACCCGTTCAACGCACGTCTTGTGTCGTATCTTTCGCTGGAGATACGTATTAATTCAGCCCATCTAACGACGCGATACACCCTTGGCAGGAAATGTCAGGATTCGGTGGTGCCTTCGCAGTCATTCATTCCACCCCCGTATATAATTCAGCGACCTCAATGGAACATCAGCGTGGCTCGCAACATAATATTTATGAATGGAAGATACGATTCGAGCTCGTCAGATGCTTGCCGCCAGCAGGATTCCTTGTCGGAGGTATTATCCCACCCTCTGTCGTCACTGGAGACGCGGCTCCTGTAACGGTGATCCGAATCGGCAAACATAATGGCCTTCCCCTGATGACGACGTACGGAAGGTGTGCCTCGATAGCAGCGGAGTCCAGGTTGTAAGGGGGTTGGAAAAGATGGCGTATGTAAATAGGAAGATATCGAGCATCGGCCGGTGAACGAGGTGGCGACGATTTCTCCTGCGGGGGTCGTTCGAGCGGCAGCCAACTCTCGGGCTACAGGGATTCCGAGAACACACCGGCGAGCCAAAATGATCACGAGGAGACCTCGAGACGCTGAGAGTCTGAGGCTTGGGAAATCGGTAGACGCGACTAGGTAAGAAATAAAGATTACCCTTGGGCGGTGCCTGCAGCGTAAAGATTTTCGCTGCTTGATCCTTTCGGTCGGATAAAGGGATGGGGTCTGGCGCGTCCTGATTTTTCTCGGACTCTCCAATACGCATACGTGATTCTCTTAAAACAAAAGTTACCAAATTATTTCACCGATTTTAGCACACGCAATTTGCTAAAAATGCGAAGGAGACCTATCGACAAGCGCCGCTTCAACCTGGTTTAATCCTGTAAAAACGGAGGCCGGTCTTTAGAACTCTCGAGCACTGACGAATACGGCGAGCACAGAAAGAGGACACTTTTCTTCCTTTTTAGTTGCCCGAGTTTAATTCCGCGCGATGACTTTCAGTACAGAATTAGCGTTCCATTTCGAAATTACGCTCCGTCCCGCGTGCCGGTCGGCGAGCAACGAGCTGTCTCCGACGATCAATTTAGAGGGTCGCGATTACAACTCTAATCCGACCCGTGAATCAATGGTATCATATCATACCGCGCCGCCCCTCCCAGTCCCCGCGATAACAAGACACGAGTTTTCCATCAGAGCCGCAAAGATTAGAATCTCTGTGGCGGGTCCAAGAGAGCACGAGGGCGCAGAAAGAAAAATGTCCACGGAAAACCATAAAAGAGCGATTTATTCGTAGGGGCGCCTCGTTTCTACGTTCGGGATCTAACAGAGCCCGGAATAGGCGCGATCTAATCGAACGCCCGAATATTATCCGCCGCACGATGGCTGACAGCTGGACACACGGTGACCTGCCAACTGTCCGACTTAACCGCGTTACCGGCGTATTACGTGTCGCGCAACTGCCAGCCCGGTCAGCCGGGGTCGGAACTGGGTTAATTTGAAAGTATTAGACACACCGGAAGCGAAGGAGTGAGGGGGGCAGCCGATGATGGGACCGACCGGGCCGCGTAAATGCATCGCGTGCGTTTACGCTGCGCTGCCCCGCTTCGCAATCTGATTTCTACCGAAACTCGACCACGTCCCGCTCCGCGTTTATTAGTTTCGCCCGAATACTTCGCCGCGTCAGCGGGGTGGTTTTATTAACGCGGGGAATGTTGGACCGTTGCTCGCGTGACTGAATCCGCAGATGGCTAAACAGTTATCCAGCGGGGTTGTTATCATCTAGTTTCTGTTTTTTCGAAAAAGAAGTCAAATACGCGCAGCCGTCAAGAGAATAATTATAACGATGATATAAATTACATGATACACACGCACACGCGTATTTATTGCTGATTAACGTATTTATTGCTGATTAATGCACGCGTTTAACGTTAGGTTTACGGAACTTTCGCCTACCTACTCATGGGAAGTTTTTTTAAGTTAAGGGTACACATCATATACAAGTGTTTGAAATTATAAAGTCCCAGGGAGAAACGAACTAGGATGCGTGTAGATATTATTATAGCAATCAAAGTTAATATAAGCTGCTTAAAAATAATATTTGCGGCTTCTATAACTTTAAAAATGAGATCTAAAGCGCGTCGGATTGACGCATTCCGTAAGCCTAGTGTTAATTCTACCCTACGGCATAGGAAAATTGTTTCCCAGCTCGAATTATCCACGGTCGACTATCCGAGTCCATTGTTTCACACCAATTCCATTCGGTGGTCCTCAAATCGCGCGAAAACATATTCCAGCGAGCCGATGTTGCGCCGCTGCGTTAATTGGTCCGATGGTAAAGTCTTCAAAGTGTATTCCCGCAGCGTGTCGAGAAATTGATGCAGCTGTAACTGAAATTTGCCGAGCGGTACGCGCCAGCAATCGACTCCTTCCCCTGCACCTCATCCTGCCTTTCCTTTCAGAAATATTTTGCTGTCGAGAGTACTTTGCATCGACGTTTTCCGCAGCGTCAATAATTGTTAAGAGGATGACCGCGCTCCGGGCTTGCCGCGCCGCGACGAACTACTTCGTCGGCGAAAATATTTGCCCCCGCAGCGAGGCAAATCGACGAGCTGCTCCTTGGCCTTCTTCTTCTTCTTTTTTTTTTTTTATTCTTTAATTAAGATCGGTAGACTCTCGAGCGGTATTGGCAGCAATACAATGCCAGGAAATCAGTTCCATCCTCATCGATACACCCTTCTCGAAGCCATCGAAACGTCCCGATGAAATTATTCTCGCTTAGCAATTTTATAATTTATCAGAGATCGCTTCCGCATTCACCTTGGTACTCCCGTCGGCCAGTTCGAAGCCGTAAGTGGCGGCAGATTCATTTTACCTTTCGACTTTATACTTCTTCACTGATATTTCCTACCAGGTTTCACTCTGATACGAGAAATCATTTTCTTTTTCGGGTAATAAAGTGATTGAACCACTGATGGTAATTTGCTACATCAAATGGACCATTAAAATCGTCGTTTATTGGAGGCGCGATCGAATCGTGGCGATCAAGGCATCGCCCACTTATCGATATAATCACCGATAGGAGGAAAAGTGCGCTCGAATTTCTAATCAACCGTTAGTAGCTGCTAGGAGAATATAAAGCGAGGAAATCGACTGATGTTGTCGTAGAAAGTAGACACTTTGATACGCGTCATTAAGCTCGTTTCCTGAAACGATTCCTTCCATCATAAAGTGCAGTGTGCAAGATCATGAAACAAGAGAGTTTTCCATCTTTTCTTATTCTTTAAAAAAAAAACGTACTTCCCTGAATTTATCACTCCAAGTGATCGATAAAAGAAAGTACGACCATTATCCAATCTTTCCCACTGGTTAACGCACAAGTCGCTGCTTTTTGACAGAAGCACGAAGGAAAACTCTCCTGTGTGCGGCGGTAACGAAGTTATTAAACGTGTCGCGCGCGTGCGACACAGACACGACGGAGAAGATCTTAAGAGGGACTTTTACCGACTCGTCACTCGGGGCGGCCCTGTTTCTCGTTAAGACATCGCGCCGGAACATCGTGACCCAGTAAATTGAATGCGTTAAAGTAGCTAGATCGCGACGCTGATTTCACAATGTTAACTAGATTATGCCGCGCAGTTTCCCGAGTCTGGTAAATTAAGTTCCAGAACCTATCAGACCTCTCTAACTATGCATAATTAGTGTCTATGCACCAAGCATGGAGTGATGCAAGGGGCGAATGAAATTCTCTAACCTTGGCTGGCTGTGAGCCAGATTACGCGCAGAACGATTTCGTTAACTTTCTCATCGTGTACTAATTGTTCGAATAATTGGTAGGCGTGTATATACGTCAAATAAAGATAGACGATTTTAGACATCTCGAGTAAACAAAATATCAAGCAGCGAAAGTTTGCTGGGACACAATATATTCTATCGGATTGCGTTTTACATGATTTACAAGCTTACTTAGTAGTCGTTGCAGCGTGTTTGCAATTAGTACCGATTCCTTCAGGAGCCTGAAGCATTACATCTGCTTCTAATACTAGAACAAGACGATTACCGTTCTTCGCAGAAACGTGAATAATGCAACTCTGTTACCGTAATCTGTATCAATATGAGATTCTACAAAATACAAATTTTACAACTTTTTTTTAGAAGCGAATTTCAATTTCTCGCTAGTTTAGTTTCTAAGAATACTATCCTCGTCGGTAGAAAAAGATTACGTCCGCGCAGCGTAAAATATCATTTTGCAAACACAATCTACAAGGAATAAACGGTCCGACTGTTATCGCATTACTTTCCACCGTTCAAGCCTCCACATCTCTCTTTTGTTTCATCATTTCGCCCGAGAGTTTTACCTCGGCCCTCGCGGAGCGCCGGCCAAGTAATGAATTTCCCCTCGATTTTCCCAGAGCAAACAAATTCATTTACGACAGAAGCGGGCCGCTCCTAATCGGCGGTCGCGGTTTCTCGCAATTAATTATTGCTGTTTGCACGCGCCACGAGAAGCGGTCTACCGCCTTGCCTCCGAGGACTCGGGACGATTTTTATGTGTGTAGACACAGGTGTTTCTTCTATCGTATTTCACGTCGTTGAACGACGGCACATCTGCAAACGCGAGTTTCGATCACGCTGGTGTTTCCCCGTTCCGTGGTGACCGCCCGGCTCGATTCACGTGTGCGCTCGTCGACGACGCTCCTCCAGCCGCACCTTTATTTCGGCTACAAATTAAACGGATAAACAGCAAACGCTTGCAATTTATTGTACCGAACGGCGGCGTCTCGCGAAGAGGAGAGCGTTTTCCTTGGACGGTTGAGCCGCGTGATTTCTGCTAAAACGGTGTTATGCGTCAGACAGGAACTATTATAAACATTTGCCTATTTGTCACTTATGTACCGATCACTGAGTAATGGACGCGAATCACATTGCCTCTCTTCCGTCTAGGATCAAGGATCAAAGGGTCTCGATAAGGACGCTCCCGAACCCAGAAATCAGCATACATAGACGGAACGAAAAGTACGATCAGGCACTCAAGACAGTACACTGTCACGCTGACAGTTCGTTTAATTACATCTCGCAAAGTATTCCCTGTAAAAGGCAGTTCGAGGACTGTAGAAATTAAAAGGAAGAAGAAAAACCAACACCGATTCTTCATCCAACCACGTAACAACGGTATGCTGACGAATAAGGTGGTAGTGGCAATATTGCATGACTGACAGAACGTATGGACGGGGTTGATGCCTAGGCGGCGGGAATATTGACGGAAAGATTCCAGGAAAACCGGGCGGAGGAGCTGTTTTATTAAGCTGGGAAGGAAAAGTGAAACAACGCCGGCATGTTACGGGGACTAGAGTAAGAAGCGTACAGGGTGTTCTGCTATCGCATGTCAATGTTTTGAGGAGCGACTGCTTAGGCAATTACGGATGGTTAACATACCTTTTACCGAATAATTGTAAGCTTTAGAAAATAATAATGGGCGAGCGGTTGATCAAGGAACGTCTGATCTGTAACAATAGGGGTAGAAGACACGGAAAGTGAACGGGCAAGGGAATACAATTGAGTAGCTTCTGTAAAACGATTTGTAGAGTCGCGGGCCACGAGGAGTCTTCCGTGTCCCGGCAAATCGTATTATCCTTGATAATAAAGCAAGCCGCTCTCGTGGATGAGGTTACATTCTTCGTATCGGCCTTTTTCCACCCAGTGTCCGCGGTTTCTGCCCTGAAAGGCGAGGCTCTTTGCTCGGGCACGTCGATACAGATACTTGATTCCATCCGAAGAATTATTGCTCCCTTTGGAGAGACTGGTGGAAGGAAAAATTGTTCGGGTTTGTGAAATTAAAGTCCACTGTGCTCATTGTCCTCCTACGTTCGAATTCTCTTCAGAGAAACTTACTTTTAGCATTTATATACTTTTGTTAAATGCCTTATTCTACACAATTGAGTTGCACAAATCCTTCTTATTTCTCTTACATGATTGTACAATAGCAGAAACGTAAGCTGTGGAAATAGAAGATCAGTAGAAGGACCATTCGAAATATTTATAAAAATCCTTTCATCTCATCCCCTGTATATCTCTGGATATCTACCAATTATATCGATTATCACGATAAATTGCAAGGCGTCTGAATTCCTCGCGATCCGTCGAGCTGCTTTCGATGGTCTTGTTCCCGCACGGTAAATATACGGATTTCTAGTTCTCCACTGGAGAGACAGGGTAACGGAACCGTCACCTCCCCCACACAATTTCCGGTTCGTATACACCGGGCAAGATTTACTCTGACACGTCGCAATGTTTGTCGATAGACAGCCTCGGATATACACCGACTCCCTTCAACGCGAGCCGCCGCCTATACGGCCAGGAAACGTCGAAACGACGCCGGCGACGACGTCTCGACGCTCCATGCGGAAATGCAAGTTCCCGATAAATCACCGCACTTTACACGCTTCACTCTCCCAATTAGATTCGTGTTTGCCAATTTCGCTTCACGGAGTTAGTAACTCTTAATCCCTTCTTTTCTTACAGTTATGCTTGCGCGAGTATTGCTCGGTCATCTGACAGTTCACGCACTCTCAGAGTTAATCAAATTTATTCTTCCGAAACTGTGGCCTCTTAAAAAAAAACGTATGCCGCAAGCAATCGAATTTCGAGGTGGATAATGTTCAGAGCGTTGAATGAGGAGCCAGCCAGGCTAAAGTAAGACGGAGGTTGGGCAAGAAAAACCGCTCTCATTTGTTTTACTAGTATGGACAGACAGCCGTCCTCGGGGAAAGCAACACGAGCGTTACAATGTTTAAGTATTTTCTTTTTCTATGTACACGGAGTACTCCTTTCCTTTACGAGTGCGAACGTTCAACGATGCATCACCCTATCGTAAGTGAAAGGACAAGAGAAAGGTTCTCATCTTATGAAAGGTACAATCTTATTCTTATCGCAGTTCCTTTTTTACTTCACTGTTCTCTTTATCCTAAGATAGAGTAAATGAAACTTCTAACAGATACTAAACAACGTGTATAATAAACGCGTTAATACGAACCCCGCCCTTCGCAAATATATTACAACATTCTGCACCCCACGGACCGCCGCCCCACCGAACAACGACATCCCGAATTCAAACACAGACGTCCCACCCTGCGAGCGCGGTAACCGTCAACAGACCACCCCAATCTAACCCTACGAGATAAGTCCCTCGTGGAACGAAAAGGGCCAAGAAATGATCCCTCGCCGTTCGTTTGGCCAAAACGATCCCACTGTACGAGCCTCTGCAAATGGTTTACCGACGACTGTCTCGAATATTCGCGAGGGCTGCAAAAGCCTTTCTACGATGACCTCTTCTCAACGTTCAGATGAACTTATAATAACAGCTAAAGAAAAAACATTAAGCATGGAAAACGTAAATAACATATTAATTTACCAGATAGTTTTTGACTGCTTTTCGAACTGTTCCCATGATCCACGTTATTTTTCTAAAAGGGTAGCCTTCCCTAAGCCGCGTATTCTCGGCCTGCCATGACAATATAGCTCTCTCGTCGACGTTAACCCTTTGTCTCGGTTTGGATGGCTGGCGGCCCAAGAAGAAGACTCGAGAACCTGCGCGAGGAAACGTCGGTTAAGGTGTCGACGAGTTTCCGGCTAAGGGTTGCTTGCCCGAAAGATCGTAGATAACCGAGAGACACATTGTTCAGCGTACTTGTTTATGCGGAGTGACTCGATAATGAACGACATTCTGAATGCAAATGCTTGTTTAGCTTCTGCTGTCTGCGTTCAGAGCTGCAGAAGGAGCTATTCCATGAAGATGGAAGTGATTATTAATTTCTGGAAAATTGTAAATCGCTCGAATTACTCGATGTATATTTTTTTTTAGCGTAATATAGAATGTTTACGAGGGATAATAGAAGGATGACAATGGATGGAGGAATCGAGTCGTTCCCCTTTTCTCCATCATCTCGTATTTTTCCTTTCAACCTGGCTCCTGTGTAATTCTTCATAAATTTCGCTTCCCATAAATTCCGTAATCAGTTGCCTTTGTGAAAATACTCGACGTTCACGAGAAAGCGACGCAATACAACGGCCAGATTTTTCTCTGTTTCACGCGGAGCATTTTCATTTATCCTTTCTCCTCTTCTCCTCCCGTCGAAAGTCTTAACAATGTGATTAAAAGCTGCTTAGGCGAAACATTTAAAGCACCACCCTTTCCCTTTCGCCTCGGTGAAGAATCCTTTTCGACTTCCCTGCAATCTCCAGGCGGCGATAAATTCGTGCAACGCAACGATTCGAGCTTTGAACGGTCTTCGGAACGCGACAGGGACAAAGTGAACGGAAAACCCGAAGAATGAACGAAACGCGTGCAAAAACGATTGTTCGCAAGCAATCGCTACGACACTGTTGTCGCCGTCGCCACATTTCCCTTTGATCGATTCTCGAAAGCAAGGGGGTACGCACGTAAGATCGGACTATTAATTAGATCTAAGTAGTATCGCGGAAGTAATATGCAAATTTCCCCGGGACGCGGGAGGAAAGAAGATTGTTCAATATCACGGATGCTAACGGCGCGGCGTCTTCGCGGCAATTTAATCCGAACCGTCCAAAGCAGAGGCTCGCGCCAGTAGGATGAAACGCGGCCCCAAAGGCCGCGGGAGTATGACGGAAAGATTCCAGGAAAACCGGGCGGAGAAGGTGTTTTATTAACCTGGGGAAGAAAATTGAAACAACGCGGAGGCATGTTACAGGGACTGGAGTAAGAAGTATACAGGGTGTTCTGCTACTGCATGTTCTATATTTTAAGGTGCGATTGGTGAGGCAATTCTGAACAACTTTTTCCTTTGCCAGAACGGTGGTGTTGGATTCCGGGATGAAGAAATGACACCGATGGGAATAACCGCGTGTATTCTTTAAACGGCTATCGGGTACAACGACGTTGATCTATTCCGTATTTCCAGCGGATCACAAACGTATATGAGCAGGGTGCTACTGTCTGTCTAGCTCTCCGCAACTCTGATTCTTTAATTCTGAGTGTAACTCTTTCTGTGTCAAAAATACAGTATACATAGTCGCTTTGGATGGAGAAGGACCGACCTTAGCCCTTGCTAAGCCATCTTGACCAACACAGATCCTGACCCTTAGTTCTGTTGACTGTTGTCTTATTCATAGTTGTTTATCCTGACTAAGGTAGGATCTGTGGGTCGGTATCAGTGGACCTTTACGTCACACTGATGATTCAGGGGTCGGTCATCCAACAGTGGTTCGTTTTTCGTGAGTCATTCAAAAACGAAGCTTTAACCACCGTTCTGGCGAAGGAAGAAGTTGTTCAGAATTGCCTCAGCAATCACCCCTTAAAATATTGACATGCAGTAGCAGGACAACCCTGTACGTACTATAGTATGAAGACTGAAAATTATGCTTCTAATTGTAGTTTCAAATCGCCAATATCTTCTTTCTTGTCAGAATAGTGTTCTTGCGTTTTGAACAGTTTGTTTAAACCACGTCACAGTTTATGAAAGTGAAATAATAGTTGGGAATAGAAGATATCTACTGGACAGAAGGGGGCCAGTGGTTGGATAAAGTGGAAAAATGCTGCCAGCCAGCGCGAACAGTTTTGAAGGGGTGGCCAGAGAGAAGCGTGGGAGGGGTTGGTTCTGCCGAAACAACGGGACGGTCATCCCTCAAGCCGGTGAAACCCATCAGCTTCGTGCTTGGTCGGTTTTATCATGGAGCCGTTTATCACCGCTTGCAGAGACAATGCCGTTGTTGTTCCCATTGTGAACCGTACGGGAACATCGTCCTGACCTATATACCCCTTCGCCGAATAGTCCCGCAGAGAAAATCGACCGCATTCACAACGTTTTCAATATTCCCCTCTGGGCGGACAGGGATGGACGGAAGGTCGCGATCCCTTCTTATTCTTGGCGACAAGGCTTTCTACCATTTCAGTGTCGCGCGACATTATTTAATCATCAGCTGTGTTATAAATCTTGCAGAAACGATTCGATCCCTTAAGGGATTTCCCCAGAGGATCTTATCATCAATAGTGCCGATTCTAAGTTTAATTGAAAAGCAGATGAACTCGGAGTTTCGATTTCCGACTCGACGATCCGGGTTACTGATCGATTCTTTGTACCGAAATTAATGACTGCAGTGGAAGAAGACTGTTTTACTCGGTCTCGGGCGATGCAACGCAAACGAGGACTACGAAAGAATCGTATCAAGGAACGTTCCGTCGCATTATCAAATTCGATTGCTATGAATATTGCAAGCGCGTCGCCGTTCGCTACCAAAACGACCGCGCAAGATCTTCGGGACGTCAATTCTGCTGATTGTATCGCAATTCGATGCAAATGCTGCCCGCGATCTTACAACCAGCCTGTACCATTTCCTCGATAGTATTTCCAGCGTCGCGGTGCCATGGGATGGGCTGAAAGACGATCGATCTATCGCGTGTTATCGGAATTCGAAGCGTCCATGGTTTGTGTCACTGGCGACATGAAAGCCGGTTAATACGTTTGCAACATTTACAACATCCTTTCGCGAAACGCTTATAGAAACTCAAGTTCCCATGCGAACATTCTATTAAAGATTTTATTTCCCTTCTACCTCACTTTCTGGAGTACGGTATTGAATATTCGCCATATAAGTGGAGCAAGAATAGTGCTAATTCGCCTGAGATACGTTCTCTATGAAAAAGAGATGTTATTGCAAAAAAAAAGAGAAATAAGAAGAGTAGTTTCAGTCGAATTAGAGATTCAGCGAGTTTAAACGAATAAACGAGGGCAATTCACGTGAAACGATTTAATGCAACTGCCACGATTTCGCGGCTACCGTGGCGGAAAGATTGCCCCCGATCGATCGATGGAACGATCGTATTGTGATCCTTTACAACTATGATAACGATAACCGTTGCGAAAAAAAAGCATTCAGAACGCGTAACGGGTTCGGTTTCTAGACTATCGAAGGGATACTTTCATACTCGTTCAGTATTTTGCGATCTCCGTTAGCAGTTTTCTGAAACTGGTATCGATTTCTCTCCTTTAAAGACAGACCTTTAAACGAACTATAGAAAACGTTTGTCTTCTTTTTTTTTATGGAAGAATTCGATTCGATGCGATCAGGCATCAGATTTATACGCTTTATTTTCTGCGCCGATGAAACCGCGAAAAACCCTATATCGGGACGGACGAGGGTAGATAAAATTGAAGTAAACCGCAATGATATGTTACATACATATTACATGGAAAAGAGACATTGCTGTCCGATCTGTACCTATAGGATATTTTCCACGCGATATTTCGACGCAGTGCCACCGGGGATGATATTATCTGGGCTTCGTTAATATTCGCGATTTTTTTCTTGCGCGATGTAGAACAACAGTTTCACACGCGGCAAATTTTGAGCGCATCAAATGTAATAATATTCTTTTAGGTATTTATGTGCAGATGGAAATATAATTCCATTGGAAATGCGGAAGAGGCGCGTATTTGTACAAACGACTCGACTGATAGTCGTTACCGTAAATGGGTAAAGAGTACTAAGGGAGAGAGCGTAAAAGAGCAAGATTAATATACGCGATAAAGCACGCGTCAATGGGAATCTTATTTCTCGAACAATTTACTGTTCCGCTTCAATGAGAATCATTAATTTGCCGAGGCGGGAGAAAATTCTCAAGACGATAGAAAAGGAATCCCACGATTTCTCATGGAATCCTTCCAGCCGCGATTTCATTTCCAAGCAGAAACGCTAAGGACTTCATTAAAAGTCCTTCATTAAGAATTCGATAATTATATGGAGATGATGCACCTTCGTTTCGTTGACTGTTGCCCGATCAACAAGCCGCTATTCTAGCGGGATAATTGAAATTAAAAATGCATAACGAAGCGGGATCTATTAGAGGATTTTCTTAATATTCTGCGGGATGATTTCTCACAAAAGGGCATCTTAAAAAAAAAATAGAATAAATAAATAATCGATAAATGTAGATATTCCAATAGTCAGAGTTCCTACAATAATTCACACTCGTTTCAATTAATAATGCTCGGCTAAATTGAACGAAAAAGAGTGGGCTGCCCCTGGGAGGGTGAAGAAACGAGCGACAAGAACGGGGAAAGTAGCGGACGCGTCGAAAGGGAAACGCGTGCCAAAAACACGGTCACTTAATTGCCACCTCGAGAAACTAATAAAAAGTGTCCCGCCGCAGGATGCAAGCGATGGGGGTGTGTCGATCGGCGGCTGGTAGCTCGGTTGCTCCTACCGCCCCTCCCGAAGCACTCCGCTCCTCGACGAACAATGCAACGCTTTTTACTCGTGGCGAACGAGAACCGCCGCTGGATATCGGGAAACATTCGTGCAACAGGAACTGAATGGAAGTTGCTAACGCCGGGTTTTCGATATCGCGATTTCCACCCTTTATTACCGCCAGCGATCTTCGCCCTCGTGTTCTCCGCGCTGTCGAATTAACACGGCGGTCCAGGATTTTATTGATGCTCGGCCAGCTGATATTCAACCCTTTCTCCTCTTATCGAAACATGTACACTGATAGATTATTATTAACCAATGCAAGGGATGGTCCAACCACTGTTAGCAGCTGAAGCGTTAACTCTCTGCAAGGACGAAATGTTGACGGAAAGAGATCTGACGAATCGCGAATAGAATTTCTAATAATATCAACCTGTTTACGTGCACTGTATTGTATCGCAGAAACAAGAGAGTTACGAAAGACAACAACGAGTATGTATAATGTTGGCCGAAACTTCTACATATTTAGCTTGCATAATCATGAATATTAACCTGACAAATACGTCAGGTTCGTAATATACAATATTGCCCTAGTTAAGTGTCTGAATACAAAAAAAAAAAATAAGAAAAAAGAAGTCTTCTAATCCTAAAATCCTCGGCACAAAATTATCCAAGGCTTAAGCAGAAACGATCCTATCCCCGAATAATTAACGCGAGAAGCAAAAAATCGGAATCTATCTCGAGGCGAGAAACCACCAACGTAAACGGCAGAGAAAGGCGTCTTGCGTGGAATGACGAACGATTCCCGGATCAATTCCACCGCATCGCTACAAGATAGATGCTTACAGAGATCTAAGCTGACGGCAGGAGTTTCCGGCGTACGTCCCCCGGTGGCGCAAGATTGCGCACAGTATTCACGATAAATCTCGCCCTGCATGCGGTCGAGTTTCGCGCACTGCTTACGAGATCCTCTTACCGTCTTCCCTCTACCAAAACCGTTGCACCCCTCGCAAGCTTGTAAGCACCTTGTGCTTTCTGATTATGTATTCGATCAGCGAATACACGGCAAAGCCGACTGTGCGTGTGCTCGACTATGCAGCTGCGCGTATCACCGTAGAAAGGGCTCGCTCTGATTTCGGATTCTAGCCCGCACACCGTCTGCCAACCCTTTCCGACAGCGCTGGGCGGTCTGGTTAATCGGTTTTAAGGGTTAACGATCATTTCACGCGGCTGTTTCCTGCCGTCATTTCGTGGCAGTCGAAGATTTCACGCGATCGCTGTACGCATTCGAATCGGGAACGAGTGTTACATAAATGTGGTTAATATTCTTTCGAGTCTGCTAGTGGAAAGACGCCTTCGCGCATGGAGCGGTTGAAAAGTAAATTTCACGTTTCACGTAATATAAACGAGAAATTGTCCAATCTATGATTTTTAACCAAATTCCCGAATTGATAATTTTTTGGAATATCTTAAACACAGCAGAGACATCGAAACAGTTCGGAACGTTTCCCTCGTCGCATCTTACACGACAAGTACTTAAATCGGTCTCGGTTTGAATAATATCGAGGATCATACGCGTTACGGTACAATTTGTCCGGGGGGGTGTGTGTGCGGGCGCGAGTTGTTATTCCTCGAGAGCGGCGCGCAGCCAGCGTAGCACGAAATTAAACCAATTCGTCGTGGCCCCGGTACGTCGGTGCGCCAGGAAACCGCCGCCCATTTATAGGTTTCTAATTACATTTAAGTCTTACGATTTCTCAGGCTTAACGGAGCAAATGTGGCCGAATGAGATTAGTCGATCGCGCGTTCGCGGGCGATCCGCAGTTAATTTGAATTTACCGTCGACCCTTTGCACTTTTCCTGCTCGTTTGCGATCCGCATGAAAAGAAAAAATGCGGTGCCTCTCGATATCTGAGAACACCGGCTATCGTTCAGCTATCCGGCTACGATTTCTTGTTAATTAAGAATCTTTGGTTCCTTCGTCGAGAGAAATCTACGCGTTCCTTCTCGTGATATGCAATTGCAGAGCCACGCAGCGTCCCTCGGTATTCCGGAAAGGAAGTTGAACATCGAACTGCTTGCAAGGATGTATGGAACGTTGAGAACAATAAAACCTCGGGGGAAGCCTTTGATTTGTTTACAAATCAAATTGCCAAAGAAAGCGCGCATCCGGTGGATAACAATGTAATAATTAACGCGCAACGGTGTACCAATTGCAAGTGTGCGATACTCGCAAAGCCACGCATCTCAAGTGTCAGAATTTCAGAGTTTATCAAGGAAATTAACCCGATCTCAGCAGAGTTTCATTTAACAAATTGCTTCAGGTACGCAGAGACGGTGTTTGACGTGTCTTGTGTCGCCGGTCACGAGCGAACAAGAGCAAGGTGCATATAAAGCAGACGGAGGTGCCGCGGATCATGAAACTCGCGGACATATTTCCACGTGGTTGCCACGAGATTAAACGAACGGATTGAATTACGAAGGCCACGATCTACCTGCTCCTGCGATGTTTCTTTGAATAAAACTGATTTCGCGCCGGTCGGGTGTACAGTGGATTTGACGAAGGAAGAAGCGCACCGCTTGCGGAATAATTAACCGCGGTTCAGAGCTGTCCTCTCTCACCGCTCGCTGTAGCCAGGCGAGGATCAGCTTTCCTATTGAACAAAAGGTTTTAAGTGCAAGGCGTGCGAGATGCATTTCACGTGCTTCAGGCATCTTCTTGATTAAATCTTTTATCCCTATCAATTTTTTAGCTGTCCAAAGTAATAATTTGCATTCGCTTCGCACAATTCCGCTCGTATTTACCGCATTTACATTCAATTATATCCATTCCGGGTATCGAGGTAACAAGGAGTGAAGCTCGATTATTAACAATTATAACTGAAATCACATCTGGATCGGTTGGTTCTACCAATTGTAATACGCAGTTGCATAACGGTAATTGCGATTCGCCTGATTTGTCTATCAGGTTCCGTTTATGGGTTCACTAATTCCGAATGAGCTCCAATTACCAGATGAAAAAGAAAATGAAACAATGCGGTTACAGTATCTTCAGCGATTTCCATACATTGCAATCGTACCGGCCAGCTTTGCTAATACTACTTGATTTTATTAACTCGAATTGCAACGAACGCGATATCAGGAAACAGCTGGCGCGCGATTAAATGTTTGAAAACGCGATCCGATTTACTAAGTTGTCCTCTCGAAGCGTCACTAATTTTTCCAAATAATTAGTCAAGAATGGTTTATTTTTTTTACTAATTGAACTATTCCGCGTTCATTATTCCTGTCCATTGACGCCGAGGCACGGGCGCGTAAAAATTGATCGTCAAAGCAGCGTTTATTTCTTTCTAATTTCGCCACAGGCGCCCGACCGTTTCCCATCCCTCCGAACACCAGCCGACGTAATCCCCGCAGCCCACCCCCGTGTGTCCTTGTGTCAATAATACATCCCCGAAGGACAAGAATCAATGACTGATCGTCCTGCTGATCGAGCCGGGTCCCAATCGACAAACGATGAAGATTGATCGCGGGAGACGGCTCGCAGGATCCACCGCGATACGTCGCTCGTCATTATCGTTTTAGACAGAGACTGATAATTCTTACGGCTGTAATCTGCGCCACGGTAATCCCATTATCGTTCTCCCGCGTCATCCGCGGCGACTTCACGGAATAATGCGACACGAAATCGTTCCCTGAAGAAACAGATAGAACGGAAATAGAATAAAGAAGTTCGATTAACAGATCAGTGTAGAAATTCACCCGTGTTGAGTAATTATATTTTTAAATACGGCACTGACGAAAGATGAATCAAGCATAAGTTTGTAATGGACGCAAAGAAAGTTTATATTACCAATTTCGGAACGCAAGAGGCTTTCCGAACGTGGACTCGGGCGTTTGCAGTGATTTGTCGAATGTAATGCAGTGCTCTATTGGTCGGTGAGTATAATCTGCTTTGAAGATGCGCGAAGGGTTTTTAAGGATCGTAGGATATAAGGAGTAGGGATGGAAAGGGCAAGTTCCACGAGATACGCGGATGACTCAGGATCATAGGACACGGATGACACGGTGCTCGGGATCGGATAATGTTCCTTTAGGTAATCGGGATGAGTCGTTATTTGAGGGTATGAAAGTTACAAATATTTCTACAAACGACTCGTTCGCAGTCGATATTTGTGACGGCGAGATTTAGAGTTATCAAAATCGTGTCACATTCTCTGCTGCATTACACATTCACGGCTTTTATCCACGTGATTCTCGAAGTATTAAACTCACATCACAATATAATGGAACAAACAATACAAGCCTGATGGGCAAACCTTAAAATACGCCACGCTCACGCAAGTTTCTATAACGAGCCGTAACCAGTGCAATAATGATCGAAGCACCCGATCCAACTTCCGTACCATGACAAACGGCTTCGTTTTTCCCTGTCACCGGATTCCCTGCCGCGCGCTCTCAACCGAACGGGAGGTGGAACAGTTTTTCTACGTTGTACATTCAATTTCTTCCCATTGTCAACCGGGAACACGAGGATGAGAGTTCTCTCCGAAGCCGTTACGCCGCGTGAAACGAGCCGAATGAATATTTTATGAATTCGCACGTGCAAGAACCGTCCGCGTGCATCCCTCGTGCGGCGTACACAGCGCGTATCAAAAGAAGAATCTCCTCTTTCGTTTTCCCATTGCAACCGATCAGATCGATCAGAGGAAGCGTGACGCACATTGAAAAGCTCGCCCCGTTCACCGATGTCGTTAACAATGTGTACAGGCCATTCTTATGTAAACCGACGTCGATAAATCGACGAACGGTTCGCGCTTATTGTTAACCACCCCCGCGACGATTTTACAACCTGTCTCCTGGTATAAAATGCGATTACGTGGGAACTTCCGCGGTGTCGTTTCCCTGTTTCCGGCGTTCCTTATGCCACGTCCGACTGTATCATCTATACTGTTCACTGTCCCATTGTCCGATCGTGATCTATCGAGATGCGTGCTCAAAGTATCCCAAAGATTTGATGATTGGTCATGGAAATTTCAATTGGCAATAGCGTCGCGATAAATTGCAACACGAATCACCGGACGGCTAAATAAATTCTCCTCGGAAATCATTCGAAAGCGCTCGTAACTATGCTGCTTAGGATCTCGTTAACGTTGCCCGACACAGTTTACAGCGAAAGTTTCTTATTACGTGCTAGAGAAAGAAAGGGGCGCGGGGCTGAAAATTCAAAGAGAAATAAGTTTCACTCGTGAGTCACAAGCCAGAGTAGTTCACATCTTGGATGGCGAGGCTAATCCTGTAAGGAGTTGGGCGCGAGTAACGCGATCGAGTTGCCGGCAGTGAAACTTTCTCGATTGGGTCCGCGTCCTCTCGTTAGAAGAAAAAAAAAACAAAGACGAGAAAGAGAGGAACGAGCGGAAGAAGATTGAAACAAACCCCATTCGTATCTGGCGGGGCGCTCGTAGTCTTCGAGTTCTTGGAGCCACTCGCCCAGAAATCAACGTCACCCTGGATATCGAACATTTCGGATATTTACCTGAAACAGAACGAATATCGATGTTCATTAAAATGAAATGTGCAATAGGAAGCGGAAGCTGCAATTTTCGATAAAAATAAATACTACACTGCCGCGTGCGTTTTTATACGAGACAATACAAAGTTTCCAGAGTGTCAATAAAAGTACAGAAATATTTATTTCCTGCTAGGGCGTTCGTCACGAAACTCATTTCGAACAATGAATTTGGATACCAATTCCCCGGCTTAACAAACGTTTATTAATTTTATATATCGTACGCCACCTCTATCCCGTTCGCACCCGGGGAGTTATAAAATTAACGACCACAGAGTGCCGAAAGTTCGACGAACTAATTTCCCCGGCGTTTGAATAGGAAAAGTTACACTCGTTGGCGTTAAACATTAAAAAAAAAAAAGAAAGGGAGGAGATGGGAAAAGGATTGCAAAAAAGGCATCCGGGTTTTTTTCAACTAACGATGCTTTTCGTATCGCTTCCAATAAACACCAACGAGCGACGATAAAATTCCGCTCTCCGAATTAAAATGAAAATTAATAACGGCGCGGTCTTAATTGACTGACTACGAGATTGGTAATTGTTGATTCGGTTCTATGAAAACGTACCCGGCCGCGTCGGGTGATTTCGATAATAATTTCCAGGTAGACGATACCTGTCGATATCGCATTATCAATCATCGGCTTGATTCAACCATTCGCGTAGCCGACGCGAGAATGCATTGGCCGCGTGACGTCGGTGCATAGCTCGAGTATCGAATACAAAAGTCGTCGCCGGAAAACGGATCGGAACCGGTGGTTAGAGGGATCGTTGAACCGCGAGAAACCATTCGCCGTGCGCCGCGGACGTGGCGTCGGGAGGAGATAATTTGTTGGTTCAGCGACTTCTTTCCTCGGGATTCAACCGGCGCGATTTTCAGCTACGTGGCTTTTCCCTCTTTGTCGCCGCGGTCCCGAAGGAGAGCACGCAGTCACGGCATCGTCACCGCCGAAGGGAACGTTTCATCCATGTACACCGCCCAGACTGCCAATTATTTATCTCCGACGAAGCAAGACGCGGTATCTCTAACCGTGAAAATCGACGCGTCTGCCGTTTTTCGAGATGTCTGACGCATTCGGCTAATAACAGGTGAATGCTGAGTGGTTTCAGTGAAAGGGGTTTGATTCGACTTTAAATGTACTTTAGGAGAACGCTACGTGATGAATTTAATAGGGTTTTACCTAGAAGCCAATGTAATTGTGAATCTCCTAACTTTCTGCAAGTTCTCCGTAAAAGACGGTGGAGTCGGTGTTGGCTAAGGGGAGACAGAGGGTGAAGTAGAATGTGCTTTGCGGTGGTGGCGGGCAAGCGCGATGGTCAACCACCGTCTAACCGGACAACTCTGAGATACGTGTCCGTACGTGAAAGGAAGTTCTCCGGTAACTTCTCCAATTAAACGGCCGCTCCTTTCGTGATTAGTAATGCTGTGTTAATGAACTTCTGTCGGCTGCTTCTGGGCTTGCGCTCTACGCGAACGAAAGCTGTGTTTTTTTCCGCATCAGCACAGGAAGCATGCCTCGGTTACATTTCCATCGATCGAGATGTTGCTGGTGAAGCAGCGTGAAATGTTCGGTACATACCATGTATGGAATAATAATTGTACTAATGCATTTCAGTTTCTATGCTTTTCTTTCGCTGCACAATTCTCTGGTCTTTCCGCGTACGTGTGTACCACAGGTCCATCGACACACCAGTCCCGTTCTATTCTAGAAATTAAACGTTCCATTTTCGACGCTGGATGCTCAGACTGTCCAAGAGAACTGCGCTCCGAACTATTGAAACATCCTCCTTATATACCTAACGTCGCAACATCAGACTACTAGTTCAGCACACACAAAATAGCCTTAAAGGGTCAAAGCTCTTCCACAGGTCAACAGCCGCAGAGAAGGAACAGGCTTGCTTTGCATTCTCAACTGAGAACATTCGATTTAGGCGATGCAACGAAATTCCTACAGCAATGCTGCTACCTCTACCAGCTTTCTCGAACGATCAATTCAATATTCAATCGTAAAGTATAATTAACCGATCGTTACAGGCTGACGCTCGTCAATTTTTCGTTCGATCACCGTCCACAACTTCGGGTGTCAGTGCCAAATGAATACACGGAGACGCCCGCGCTTGCTCGACACGCAATTATCCGGGCCGTATCTAAAAACGGGAAACGAACGGGCCGCGAGATATGCAGATATCAGTGGAATTTTCATTGTTTCCCTATTTCAGCCGGCGGGAAACGGCGCAAGCTCGCGCCCGTGCGACTCTTCCGGCGACACACCCCCGCCGCCGGACCGGGTATGCCCCTGGGAAAGGTGAGATAACGGAAGTACGTAAGGAATGCGAGGCCGAAAGGAGAACGCTTAACGGGATTAGAATCGGTCGCGTGCCGAGCATATCTCGCCGGTATTACGTAATTGCGCCCGTTTTCGCTCGCGCGACGCGCTCGCGTGAGACATTGCTCCCGTGCACGCGCGAACGACGTATGGATTCGCCTATCCTGCACGCGTAGTCAGCCCCCGTCGTTTTTTCCATGGCCCCCGGAGGAGATCGCGGTACACGGGAGAAGAGGGTGATCCTCTCGTAGCTCGCGGATGGTGATGGTGGAGAATTCAACGGGTACTTTGGTATAAGGATTTTTATTCCGCTTCTAACGATTGAACGGCTCGGGTTATTCAGCTGGAAAGGTGGATGGATTTATGATGATAGTGATTTAGTGTATTTAGGGCGGGCTTAGCTCACTCTGTGGCATTCGGGATACAGGTGGAGCGGAGCCGAGGCAAGATCGATTGACGAATAAATGCGATTGAGATATGAATTATTCGCGGGACGCTTTACTATTAAAATGATCAATATCACTGGACTCAAATGTGTACACATTTCGCTAATATTATCCTGCTTAATAATTAACTACCCTAATTAATTAAAGGGGACTTCATGCTGAATTAGTTTACATGAACGTTGAACATTTTACCAGGTATTCAACTATTTCGTTCTATGCAATCTAAACATGTTCATTCAATCGTTCTTAATTCTCATTGAAAACATTCAAGCAATTATTCAACGCTGCCTTTCCAAACGGAGAGTCAAACCCCATGAAACACGCGTAAATCTGGAAAACCTACAAGCAGCCACAAATCACCGGCTCGATGATTTTAAGCGTCGCGAACCGCCAGAGCGATAAATCCCAAAGAAATTCGGGAAAAATTTCTTCACGTGCCACGGTAACCCCGTGTGTCCCTGATTTCGCCGACACTTTCCCGTGACGAAGGAGAGTCACGAACGGCAGCGTGTTGCGCGCCGAACAGTTCTCCACGAGATCGGGAGACGAAAGAACTTAAACACAAATCATCCCCCTTCGCCCAACCGTCGGTGGCCGCCGAGAGACCGTGGATCGGAAACGAATCGAAGGGAACGTGACAACTAGATTTCACGGGGTTTGCTTTGCCGCCGGCGAGAGGCCAAGGGGTGTGTTTTATTCCGTTGGAGTTTCAAGCGAACTGCCGGGCTGATACGCGATGAAATACGACGTGCCGGGAGTTCGACCACCGTCGCGAAGGAGCAATAAAATCTGTTCCGCGGTAACCGAACGCACACGGCGGCCCGCGTCTGCAAAGCTTCCGAAGAGAGGCTCTCGTCGCGGTTCCAGCGGCACTAGAGGGCTAGGACGCGATCCCCGTTGACGAGACAGAACGAAATTGCCCGTGGAGCGCGTCATGTAAATTTTCAACCCGACACCGCGATACGAGACCTCGAAGCCACCCTGTGCCGCGGCACGAGCCGTCGCGGCGCCAGCCTCCTTGATGCACGTCCCACCGTTACGGCTGAAGGAAACGGCTCGTTTAATGTGAAGGCGCTCTGATGGAGAGCTTTAATATTATATAACAGCTTGTTTACGAGGACGTTCGGTCTTGTTTTTTGAAATGGCATCTGCGGCTGGATTAATTCCGCAGAGGAGAATCGGTGCATCTGAGAGGCGACGTTGGTTATGAATTATGAATACGGGATTTCAAGAAAAGGAAAATACCGACTGTTACAGATACAAATGCGCAAGCTTCCTATTTTTACACGAGGAGTGCTCTTATAGCAATGATTTTGATCCGATCAGCGCGTTAAAAATTATTCAGCGAGACTCCACATTTCCTTTAGTCCGATTATCCATTTCAATCACATTTCACACTTTTACCCCTGCATCGCTTGTCCGCTTTATACCTCCGAATGGCGAGCCGTGAAATAAACAATATACGCAGCACCGCCGGTTAATAAGGGACGACGAGGGACCGGGGATTTCGTTGTTTTCTTTGTCGCGAAAATGAACGGCCGAGCGAGGCGAGGAGAGAGAGAGAGAGAGAGAGAGAGAGAGAGAGAGAGAGAGAGAGAGAGAGAGAGAGAGCTGTGCTTCCAGGCCGCGGGACCGATCCTTAAAGTTCTTCATACAAGCACGCGGTGCGACATTATTCCGGGCAAACGCTCATGGACACGGGCCTTAAACCGCATTCTGCGCTGCACCCTGGGGTGCTTTTGTCAGACGACACGCCGGTGAATAATTCACCTGGCGCGTATACACAGCGATGACGCCGTTGGACGGAAAATCGTGATATCACAGCTGGCCGTAAAACCGGCCCTCCGCCCGCTGTTTTCCAGTCCCCACGCAAAATTTATCTCGCTCTGCCGTGCCCCCGTTTCCCGCGTAATCCAGCCGCCGACGTCGTCACGCGAATTATGCGGTCATCCCGTGACTCCGTGGAGATTTTTGTCTTGTAATAGCTTGCACGCCGTGAGAATGATCTTAAGGCCCGCTGTGTCGCGCGCGCAGTGGACGGAGAACTTAAGAAAAATGCTACTTTAATGACAATTTTTGTGGGACTGTATCACAGCATAAAGATAACGATTTTTCCACCTTTTTATTATTACTATTTTTGATCGTACGGTATAGATCCGCACCGTTACGTTCGTACCCAGCATCCGCGGTTGTCGCGTTTCAGCCACCAGCAGACCGTCAAGCTTATCTCAGAAACAACTTCCACCTTATCCAGCCTTATCAAACATGCACATCGGCCCGCAAACGCGCTCCACCATTCTTCCCGTAGGAATTTCCCCGGTCCCGACGGGGGTTATTCCACGGGAAATCCGGAAAATACAGCGTGACGCGGCGCGCACCGCATCGCTTCAAGAGGGCGAAAGCTCTCGTGGACGGAATCGAAAGACGAATGGCGGTATACCATTGGAAAGGGGAGCAACCTCTGGCCGTTCTCTGCCAGCCGGCAAAAGCCAGCCCAGACTCACTTACGTATGCGTCACTGCTGGGGGTATTAAATCTCAAATATTTAATATCCTCAGATTCTCGTGTGTATCCCGTGGCTGAACCCGGTCGGGAGATACGGGGACGTGTCACGCGCCCGTCGCAAACACGAACGGAAAAACCGTTCGCTCGTTCGCTCTCTTATATCCGCGGATGTCGCGACATTACGAACCACCACCGGCGTAGCGCGTTCCTTAGGAACAGACAGGCGGGAAATGTTGATCCACTCCGGGGGTGAATTTCAACGAGTGATGCGAGTTCGGCGAAATCCCGGAGATCGGGCGTTGTAGATGTTGTAAGCGTGAAACGGAGCCGCTGCAGCTTAGGTTGCGGGATGAGACATTGCATTTAGAGATCGCTGCATTTAATTTCACTTCGGAGCCGAGTAAATGTGGACACTACAAAGTAACGATGCCGAATTTTTAGTGTAAATTATTGTTGAAGTTTCCCTATAAACTTTCCGTTTGGTATAAACACTGTTATGAGAGATGAATGATTCGTTTCGACAGAGTTTACCTCTTTTCTTACCGTTTCTTTTCATTTATGCTAGTGAAAGAGATAGGTCGTGCACGTGTATGAAAAATTCAAAAGCAAAACTTTGATGAGACGGAGTCTCCAGGAGGTTGAAAGTCAAGTGTTTAAATTGCTTCACGAATGCCAAGCACCGATGGAAAGTAGCGTCGGTGGCAATCTATCTGGAATTCTGCTTCTACGGGGCGCGGATCGGGGACAGAGATCCTGCAAGCGGCATTTCCCTAATTCTCCTATTTAACTTTTTATTAATTAACCAACTTTCCGCTGGAATATGTCATCGAAGACGAAGCTGCCACCGACGAAGACATTTCGAGGACGAGGACAATTGTTACATCCACCTTTGAGCCGATGTAATTGGTTATTAGATGCCGGCTAAGCGTATCGATCGGAGTCGCGAACGTCACGACCGCAGATAGAGCAATTATCTGACGAAAGGCTTTAAGGATTATTATCAACAACGTATTCGCATATCCATCTCACAGTACTAATCGGGGAAGCTAGCCAATTGGTAATGATCGTCAAAAGAAATCTACCAATCTCTTCCGGTCCGCGAAATCAGCATTTGAATGAATGAGAATTTCCTTGCGGAATGTGAAATCCAATAGAAAGGTATATGAGATTATTTTGTGAAAAGGCATCAGAGAATTGGAGAATTAGGGAATTGGTAAATCTTAAGCAACCCTTGGTCGCAGAAGTATTCCAACAGTCTTCAGTTTATCCATTATCTCGAATAATTTCAATATCAATTACTATGATCGGAGATCAAAGGGTCACTGTCCATGATTGACAGAAGCCCAAACATTTCCAGAGGGATTGTAACAGATCCAGGATCCATAGAAGCACGCCGTCGATGGAACCAAACGGTAGAAGGAAATACGATGCTCAGAGGGAGGTATCGTTCACGGGGAGACAATTTTAGAGACGATCCCAAGGTGGCGAATCCCACCACGAGACGATATTCCGAATCGGCGAATGCATCGTTTAACGTCGCTCAGCCCCAGCGGAGGTCTGGGTTGGGCCGCGATATTCCCAGAAAAATGAATTTATATTCCCGCCAGCGCCGACACCTACAATCTCGCTTTCCCTCTCTCTCTCTCTCTCTCTCCCTCTTTCTACGTCTCTCCCCCTTTCATTTGTCTTGAGGCAGAAGTGGGTGGAGCGGCTTCATGGGTTGATAAATGCGAAGCCTGAAACTCATCCTACCGATTGCGTCTCGCGTGCGACGAGACATGCAGGAGAGATGAAAGGGAGGCCGGTCTGAAATTCCGACTGGTCAGCGATAAGCGGTATTCCGTTGCGGTAAAGTGCAGCAAATGCGGCAAAATGTTATTTCGAACGATTGTATGTGGGAATTTAAAAGCAGCGGGAAGATATTGAAAAGATTAAATAGCAGACGTATGCGGTTATGTCGCAAATTGGGCCAATGAAATAAATTTGGAGACGTATTAACGGATCGCGTTCTAAGTAAATACAACTTGAATGCTGAAAATGATACCAGAGACAAAGCATTTAATCCCTACACGAATCCAGTTAAAATCAATGAATCCGCAGAACCGCAGGATTTAGCAAAATGATGGGATTTTCGCGTTCAAAGTGCTGAGCAGGATGGCTGTATATATGGGAATCCTACACCGGAAACTTGGCGAAGCAATAAGGGCCAGACGTGTCCGCCTTCGAAACAAGTAGATCGTTATTACTTCGCGCGAAGCAAACCGGAGTTATCCTCACATATCAAGAGGCGATCGGTCCGGTTCTACGATCGCCGAAAATGATCGTCGTGAAGCCCAACGAGACACGTTCAAACTTCAATTTCTGCGACGTTGAAACTCGCCGGAAGTTTGTACGAGAGCTTCCACGGGGCTGAAGCTTACGCAAAGCCTTCACGCGAGCTTTCAACTCGTTCCGGCGAAATTGCCGTTCTATTGCCGTTCCATTCGGCCCGTTCGAAAACTGACGTCTTTACCCCGTGGAAAAGTTTTGCGACCCGTTGGAAAACGCTTACGCCCTTCGAGATAAGATTCCGCTTCGATTGTTGGCGTGTCGTTATTAAATATATGCAGGACGCAAAAACGAAGGGACGATATAACATTAACGATATACACACGAAAAAAAGAAACGGGACAGTTATATCAAGAGAAAAATGCTAGATTAAAATTCTGTCTAGAATATATGGCAGCTTTCACCGCTGATATTGAACAAACTAATGAAATCCCAATTCTCAACGAATTCTATTTATACAAATATACGTCCTCGAAAATAAGAAAAGGATTCCCCGATAAACCCTGGTCCGTTCAGCGTTCGTAACCGCGTCGACGGTCAACGAAATCGGGACTCCGCGAAGAGATTCGATTCCGATATTCTCTCAACGACTCCCAGAGCTCTGGCGCAAATTCGCGAAATCCATTCTAACACAATCTTCGGTGCGGCGGTTTTTCCGAGGACAAGCTATGTATATATAGTTCCCACTGTCCCATGAATCATAGGGATTTGAATAGCCTGGAACACACGAGTCCTATAAAGTTCGCTAGAATCTCGTCGTGGGCGTAACCGATCCGACGCGTTGCTGTACGAGCGGGGAAGGTATTGCATTACGATATTCAATATCTGACATCGTAACGGCGGCGGTCAAAGTTCCGTCCCGTAGCCTTGCGCGTCGTGGAAATTTGCATGTATATCACGATTTAACAGCTGAGGCGGTGGTCGCGTGAAGGGACGTATGCCGCGGAGGATTGTCCTGCGACGCAGAGGAGGTATCTTTGAAGGAATTTCTCGTCCCGAATTGTCGACCGTTTTTCAGTAAAGTTACGCACATCGTGCAGCACGGTCCGAGGCCAGTTCCTATTTCTCCGTCGACTCTCAGCGTTCGAGTTTCGTACACTCTGCCACGGAATGTTGCGAAATACGCACCGCGACATATGACGCTTCGAGGATTTCAATTCGTATCGGGGGTACGACTACCTATTTGATTATTTAAATAAGTTTAAAAGTCCCTGAAAGTGCTTTTTCGTCTCGCGAGCTGAAGGATAAGGTTTAAAGAGACCGGCCGGCAGCCTTGAGGCTTTTTAGTACGCCGGATCTCTTATTTTCTCGCCGATCTTCCTCGACGTGTTCTGCGCCACGAAACTGTCCAAGCGTATCGATATCGTTCCGCTCATGGTCCATGCGATCCGTTGCCATGGTGCCGGCCCACGATGATCGCAGATTTCATTCTTTGGGTGTCATTCAGACGAAGGATCAGACCAGCCGGAAATGAGAAGATCAAACGCAGAAAAAAACGCCTCGGTCGGCCAAGTCGAACGCGAGAGATAGGCGGAGAACGACCGAGCCAACATCTTACAGACGAGACACGTCTCTCCTCTCTGCTTTCTCGGCCAGGCTGATGTCTAACATTTATTTATTACTTTGTAATAATAACAATGACGAAGCTACCTACATGCTATTCCCTTGCGATCGAATATGTTGCTATCGATATCTGAAACATGTATTTATTGTAATTTATAATAGAACACGTTTGAACTCATTTACATTTCCCTGACTTCGGTAAAGTTTTCCTGGAGAAGATATACATATAGTCGGCAGACAATAATTGGCGCGGTTCACCGTGAACCATTAAAGGCTTATTAAGGTTGGTCGGTTGGTAAAGGGGGTCAGAGGAAAGATGCCCACTCGTACGTAGGCATACGCATTCTTAGATGCGACGAATTAATCTATATGAAATAATAAGACTGCTCCTGAACCTTGGCCCCCGCCTCCATTACGCATTTAACCACAATGCCACGATGACGCTCGTCACGCTAATTGTCGTTCACTCCGCTTGCGTAACTGCATGCTAGCCGCTTGTATCGTTTACGGTACGCCCCCGTCGATTTAATTGATGAAACCGCAACAGTTTCGTAATTTCATTAGCCCCGCCCGGGCGGGATCCGGCAAACCGGAAATGAAATATGTTTCGTTCCCGTGCGAAATTCGGTGAAAAGGAGAATTTCGTACATCCACGGATCAATGAGATTATTATCATTATCTATAGTAACATGCAGCTAACTTGTTGCATTAAAATATTACCGATCCGACAGTCCTACGCTGAGAACAATACTGTCCGACAAAATTACACCGCGTGTCTTCTGTTTCTCTGTCAATTCCATTCTACAGAGGGGAAAGAGAACGATAGCGAACGAAAGGAAATTTTGTTTACATATACACGCGGTGGCGGTGGTAACCTTCCGCATTCCAAATCCGTAACCTACCATTACGAATGAATGGTGAACGATGGAATTCTCCATCGGCGAGTCTCCAATTTCCATCGGCGGAAAGGAGAACAAGCTGCTACACGCGAACGTGCAGATAGAGGGACAAGCACGAGGCAGCCACGTTTCTAGGGGGTTGGTCGGAACGGGTTCGCGGGACAAGGGACGGTCCGCCCGCGGTTGGGTGGCCTCTCCCTGTCGATAGGTATCGCCGGTGCATTGACTTATCGACCTGACTAGGAAGCATGGCTCTGTCCTACGATGGATTGCGGTTACGTCTGTTGTTCCGGTAACGAGGCACTCCTCCTTCCTCCCGCACAGCTGCCGCTGCCTGTCCGTCTTTGTCGACCGAACGCGTCTAGCGAGATCCGAATGCACGTCATTACCTGTCAACGCCGGGACACCGTCGACGTCTCCGATAAGGAGCAGCGACGGAGGCGGAGAAGACCTCGGGTAGATCCTCCCCGGGACACGTCGATCCACGGTGATCCAGCCGACCGCGACGAGCGGACGACGTTCTCCGATTTACGATCCGCTCGTTTCCGGTTCCCTTAGTTTCGCTCGCTCTACCGACGACAGGTCTTTCTATGTTGCGGTGACAATTGTTTTGCATAAGTGTTTAACGACTGGACAAGTACTGCATGAAGAAAATTCCTCGGGCTTCTGAGGTATCCTCATTCATTGCTAATTACGTTAATAACACACTTCCACATGCCACGCGTTCTCTAAAAACTTTTCTACAATGCAAACCGAATGAATTTATACTTAACCATTTCATTCAAACTAGCTACAGCACTTCGATTTTATCCTTTATTTTATGCGGCTCGATGCGGACGACGCGAGATCGATCTAATTGATATGCCGCTATCAGGCTCCGTCGCGGAACTCTCTTCAGCACAGGTTCGAAACCGCGTCATTACCTGCCGTCAACGATGGAATACGACAGAGACGTATCTAAGAGGGAGGATGACGTATGCGGACGGGGTGCACGCGGAGGACACCATAAGAGCCGGTCTGACGGAACTCTCTAAATAAGACAGTACACGGGAGATAATAGACGCCATCGGCACGTGATAGATGCAGAACCATGCGGGATGAGATATTGCTGGTCGATGCAGCCGTAACATGGACCGTGATAATTTCTTGTCTGTTCCGTCGCGATGAACCACGCCCGGAAGCGATGCTCGTCAAGGAAGATGTATGATCGATCGACAGAATGAAGGTCGTTTAAGGAATAATTGGCAACGCTTTAGTTGACTTTGAAATAGAACTTCGAAGTGTAGATTGTCGAGCGACGAAAGAAGGCTTAAGCAGACTTCGTCAATGAATAAGATTTCATTATTTCGTTGTGAAACTGGAATGCGTTGTTACCATACAAGTATAGCAAAATAACAAGGTACATGAGATAAAAATGTTTGGCCGCGCAAAAAGGCTAGGAAGAAATGCGAGATATCAAAATCATGTCCTCCACCCTCGAGAGAATGTTCCTCGATTTTCTTCGTTCTGCAATCTTTCCCACTGGCTCCATAGCCGGACCGACGAACGGCAGACAGAGGTGTACGAACGAAGAATGCCGCGATCGGCATCAGCAGGCGCCGAGATGACGGTCGCGGGAAAATCGCGGAAGAGAGGAGGAACCTCGAAGGAAGGAGCGATGACGATATCGACAGGGAGAAAGTCCTGGGGCGGCAGTGGGAGGATTGCATTTGTGCCTCGGCGACAGCGGGAAATGAGAAATAGTCGGAGGACCAAGGAAAGGGCACTCCCCTATCTCCCTATCGTTTCCACCGTGGGCCCTCCTCTCGTGACGGTAACCACGAAACCAGAGTATCTGCTGATCGCGAATTGAAAGGGCCGGCTCCGCCGCATATGAGACGTCCGAGATATCGCTGCCGCGGAAATATTTCTACCAGTATCTATAGCTCAAACGGCAGTGCCTTTAACAAATTCGAAGAAATTCATTCGTCAAGCGTCAACGAAGTGCCTGCATTGTTATAAAGTAAATACGACCCTTTGAGCGGTTTAAATCTCCGTCGATACGAGTTGAATCCCGCACGGGATCGGCGATGGCAGAAAGAAGACCGATCCGGAGGGAATTCCATCGAAGAAGCCAGTAATTGTAATAGAATTTAGCTTCTCGTTCGCAGCGGATGGGAGATAAAAGTTTCACGAGTGTCGTGCACCAACGCGCCTATCCCCGAAGATTTTATGATTTATCTCTCTCGCCTGGGTGTAGGTAATAGGTGCTGCTTGTTTGGCGGATCTATTCTATCATTCCCTCGAGAGTTGGTATCTATTCTATGAAATAAAGTAACATAACAAATCTCGTAGGTATGAAATTCTTTAATCAACACTGCATCCTCTGACGTCTCATCAGGGAATCTCGTAACGCGATTCACTGGATGACCCACATTGCATTACACACGCCGAACGACGCGTAATCAATCACGTTCAGCGGTAAAGAATCCTCTGCTCCGAACGTTGAACAATTCAACTCCCTCGATGCCACATGACGCGTTCCTCTGTCCGTTCATTGAAAGAACAGTCCAAGAGGAAAAGTTTCAGAAGCATATGCACTCTTAATATTACATTAATTCTTGCGAAATTACAAATCAAATGAGACCTGGCCAAGAATTCGTTTGGTATCCATATAATTATAAAGACACTTCGGAATTGAATCAAAAAGAAATCGAGACGCATCTGAATTAATATAACGCGATGTCTGATCCATATTTCGATCAGTATCGAAGCAGGTTGGATACATCGACGTGGACATTTTTCTAAGAGAATGATATCTCATTGTCGCCTCGCCTTCCTGAAATATCATCGTCGTGAAAGGGAGCCCTTTGAGCGTGCGAAAAGAGATTGGTCCATCCGCGATGCTCCGATGTGTGTGTACGTGTGTATCAAATGCAAATCAATACGCGCAAGAGAAAGCGGACAGGAGCGGAAGCACTCGTCTATAGACGGACAGCGGAACGAGACCGTAATGGTGAAAGGAAATGGTCCAAGCAGATGCGATGGTTGTCCGACGCCCTTAGCAGGATTCGCGCCGCTGCCGTTTCACGTTTCTTTTTACCAAACCTTTAGGATCGTCGGGGTCGTCGACGGAGGTCAAAGCGTCTGGAAAATCTATCGTTGATCGTTTTTGGTGCCCGACCATCGCTCGATTTCACACCGAGGAAATGAGTTTTCTCGTAGCCGGTTCGCGAAACCGTTCCTCGCTACCGCCCGAAAATTTCGCTGGTCTCTCTTGGTAAACGGGAGAACGGCGTGGATCGTTGCGTGATCTCGTGTCACGTTTTCCTGAATATCCGTTGATATTTCAAGTTACTGCCGCGCCGTGTGATCATTGCCTTTCTTTTGAATGAACAATCAACAATGGTACTTTTAATCGGGATTCTTATCAGTGCCGAGTACGTTGCTTATTGGTTCGCAGTTTATCGTCTCTAGATATCCGCCAGAAGAAGGGGTATGTAATTACCCGTTCGAGTAAAAGTGTATTACACACTTTGCGCGCACAAAGCGTGAAAGCTAACTGAACAAGAGCGGCTGGAATTAACAGAATTATACGCAAAATAATTATTCCCTTTCGTATTTATTCGAACGACAAATTATAAGCTTGTAATTAAACGTCGAATTTGGAAGCATTCAAATATTTGGATGGAAACGTTCGGGCTGTGCACACATTTGTAAAGCATCAATTTGCTTGGGTCCTTTCTTTTATCACCGGATACACTTTTATACGTCGAATATTTTCAATCGGAAACGTTTTATATCAACGTTCTAATTCCGCGAATCAAATGAAATTACGTACATTACATTGCAATTTCCGTTGAAACTTATTTTAATTCATTCGTTCCTTTGGTCGGATGAGAGAGCAATTTTCCTTGCCAACGCATCAGAGACCCGCCGTAAAATCAATGTTACGAGGCCTTTGCATTTCCGGCGAACCGTTTCCGCGCAATTTCCGAAACGCTTTCAAAACAGTTTCTTTCGCTTAGCAGTCGGACAATTATAAGCATAGCGTTATCGGTTATCCTGTTACATTAATGGTTAATCGAAGGAGGCAGATGCATCGCACACGGAATCCTGTTGCGAACAGTATTCGGAGAAGATCCGTGTATGAATTAGTGTGTACGTATGCGCATAAGTATGCACGTGTACGAGCTAGGTCGAGACGGCTGAATGAATTTAAGTCTCCGCTAATTGGGGCGGGGGGTTGAAGCGAGTGGGCTAATTGCCATTCGATTCCTGGCGAGATCTCAGCGCGCCAGTACGCTTCCTCAAAGTAATCCGATAATTATTCTTCGATCGACTGCTCGATGAAATTCGACGATGTCGCTGCAGACGTTGAGGTGAGCGTCGATTTCCACGGGATCGGTTGCGCGGCGTTTACAGAAATATCAGCCGGCGGGAAATCGACGAGCAACGAAGTAATAAAATAATAAAAGACCAGCTAATCAAATGATAATAAACAGTTCTGCTCCATTGGTCTTTATATTCGTCGTATTGCAGATTCGTCGATCGACCCGAATGCGTGCCGCGATTTTCCATTTTTAAACCCTTTGATCTCATCACCTTCGGCACAACCCGCAGAACCTTAATTAGATTCGTTACACATCGAAATCCAACCACTTGATGGATCGCAAACGAATCGGATACCTACGCTTATCGATTGTCCGTGGATCAAGAGTAAATCAAACGAAACGGCATAATTAAACCGACGTAGGTCGAATTAAAGTAGGACGACGGGTAGACGATCTCTACAATAGAATTCAGCCGATGTCCCTTCTCTGCGCGTTATTTTCGGTTTTCGGTCCCGCCGTTTAACTACAGCTCGGCTGACTAGAATCTCCGCTAAAGCGGATGAAAATCGTACTATCCCTCTTCCTTTCACCCTTTACCCCGCCCGGCGATTTTACCCGGCCACTTAAAAAGAGCTTCCCCGAATCGTTTTAAAGAGCAATTATATCTAGAGAATGGTCTCCAACGCGTTCTATTACGAATGCGAAATCTTTCGCGATTTCCGTCTTTTCAGGTATTCAGTTTCGTACGTTATAAAATTATACTCTGTACTGTTTTTTTTTCCAACGGGAACTATTTTTAAAGACGTATTTATAACCCGAGCAGCGTCGGAATGTCTCAATAAAGGCGGATAAGATTTTTTCCAATGCCCGTAAAGAATCGTGTCGTCTTATGGCGGTCGTTGGCTCTCGTTCCCTTTTTTTTTTTTCATCGCATTGTCGATGCAGTTGAGTTTTAACGGCCCTGTAAAATTATACTACGGCCGTTCGGCGTACGTGGGCACGTGTGCGCGCATTATCGAAGAAGCGTTATGCAAAACTTTCTTCGAAAACAATTACTGGCCGTCCCAACGACGGCACACCGGGGAGAGGCGACACTTTGCGCCAAACACCGCGCATCTCCATATAAATGCGTTTACGTGACCGTGTTTAATTCTCCCCGTCCCCTGCCGAATGTTTCTCCCTTATCAATTCGTTCGGATTCATCCCCGCCTGATCACGCGAATTTTCATCCTGTCCCATTTATGACAAATTTATAGGCAGTATAATTCTACTATAAAATTGCACGAAATATATGTGACTGCGTATTTCATAACTTTTCATTCCAGTAATATTTCTGCACGTAGTATTTGCGATTAATAATTGCGACGAATAAAGCTTTTGCAAGCAAGCTATTCCGGAATTGAAAATAAACCAGCTTATTGAAAAGATTGAACATGCCTATGACCCGATAAATATTGAATCCCATTCGAGGTAGAATGCGTTAGAGTCCTCAACAAGTGCTTTCTATTTATAGAATTTAGCATAAAATATTAATCCGTTTGGGACTCCAATGCTCGAATTCGAGTCGCCGTCGACACCGGCCTAAGCTAAGCGTCACGCTTCTCCTGTCTTTACGACAGAACCGATTCGCGCTTACCCAGTTTCTTCTTCGTTTCACCAGTCGAACCGTAAAGCTGGCGCGCTCAGACGCTGCCGTGTGAATTGCGCGATATGACCGCTCAGATTTCTGGAGAAACTCCAGGAGAAATCGTCCCGTACGGGTCTAGTACGATGGAAAAGGGCAAGCGTAATGAAGTACGTCGTCCGATCCAGCAGGGCAGCGACAAACCGGGGAAGTCACGCGGATCGTGGCGTTCCTAGAAACGCTGTCCATGCCCGCGATTAATAATTGATCTCGATCCACGACAATCGCTAAGGGCCCCCCCGCCCCGTAAGGCGTCGCGAAGACGCGCACCGGCTCGGTGTAGACGAGTCCCTGCGGTCTAAGTGGAACAGATATTCTATTACCGTCGATACCGGGGCTTCCCTCGACGCGTTTGAAGCTCGATCCAATTTCGCATCGGACGCGTTGCCCGAGTTCGCCGAACTCTTTTTCTCTGCACAATAGCGGTAATCGTTTCAGCTGCACTTGCGCCCTTATCGTACTTTCATTTCCCGCGATTTCACATTTCTCTCGGTTACAAGCCATACCGATTTCGATTGTAAAGCTGCGTAATTTTCTGTCGATAGTGCCGGAAGAGGTAGCCCCAATCTCGAACATGTTCAATTCAAGAACTTATTCGTGCTTCTTCAGGGAAAATGGAGAATAGGAGTGTTTAATGATATTCTCAGGTGTCAAATACCTTCGTGAAAATCAGCTAACTTTAAAGCTAATTTCAGGTAGAAGCAGGAAGCTTTGATTGCACAGTCGACACGACGGACATGCTTCTTCCGTTGCCCAGAAAGCTAGCAGTGCAAGTAAAAAGTATTCACAAGGCAGTCGATACATATATTGAAGTACTTAATCGCGTTAAAGCTCTGTCCTGTAGCGCTTCCCCGTCGAAGAGCAATCGCGTTGGCGCGTAATCTGGGGCGCGCGCTTCCATCGGCCACCCACTCCTCTTTCCACCCTCCCAAAGACGAGCACGATCGGCGTCTCGTCAACGTGAAAAACAATCTGCTAAGTTTTCTTTGCCCGTTAACAGCCAAGGAGACACTTGTCCCCCGCGCGTAAGACAATCCGTTCGATTGTCAGGAAAGTTTAAAACGACTTGTCACGAGGCGAAACAACCCGGCCGTTCGTCCGAGCTTGCTTCGCTGTTTCGAGGACGCCTTTCGAGGTGGTCCCGCGACGACGTAATAGCGACAATTGTCGTTGGAAGTCCGCGTCAGGGAAGTTCCGTCTCGCTCGCGCGAACTCGCATCGTCGAGCGTGACTTTTAAACACGATGAACTTTACGTTTAATCTGTCGACGAGGTTTGCAAACGAGGCGCAACGGTGGGGCACAGAGAGTTTTCGTAAAAACTTTCCCCCGTCCTAGAGTAAATTTTACTCCGCTTCGTCCTCCCCCGTTTTCTTTTTGGACGGTCGCGAAAT
Source organism: Holcopasites calliopsidis (assembly GCA_023838395.1). NCBI lineage: Eukaryota > Metazoa > Arthropoda > Insecta > Hymenoptera > Apidae > Holcopasites > Holcopasites calliopsidis. The sequence goes on from JALHAQ010000007.1 coordinate 5,406,793, forward strand.
TCGTGTACAAATATCACGGCGCGGCGGGAACACGCCATTAGAGTTCCACCGCCGAGAGAGGGACGCGATTTTACGCGGCGAAAGTTCTCGGAATCGCCGCAATTAACGAAACTCGTTTACAGCGGCGAGAAAAGTGCGCGCGGCAGCCGATTAAAATTAAAGTTCTCGACAATTTCCGACGAAGATTCTTTCGAGACTTCTTTCCCTATTCCGAACGTCGTCATTGACGAGGGTGGGTTCTAGCGTGTGAATCTTTTCCAAGCTGAATTGAACGTGAAATTTAATCTGTTTTAATGCTATCAAATTAGTCGGAGAATCGAAAGAAATATACGAAGTGCGGACAATTCACATTGTTTGAATTTAAATTCGTTAAGATAATTAAAATTACTTGTCCACCGGATTAATACAATGATGAGATGTTTCGTAATCGTATTTTTTTCCCCCGGTTATTCTGAGACAACGTTAGCAGCGAGCTTAGCCGCCGCGTCTCGATGCGGTTTGCCTTGTTAACAGCTGAAAGCACTCGAAAGTCCGCTCCCTTTTTCTCTTCCTCGGTATTTTCCTCCCGCGACTGCCGACCAGAAATACTCGCGCAAATTTCTGTTAAATTTTTACCATTAGGGAATTAGCTACGCGGTCGCGCATAATTTCGCATTAGCCGTTTGTACTGGGCCAGGGGAGAAGTTCGGTCACTGTTTAAAATCATACCGTTCCCCTCGATAATTAGGAACGCGCCGAATGGAAGGGCGAAAGTGAAGGGGATCTTCTACGGGAGGCCTTAAAATTGATGGAACAACGGTGAGATTGATGATTATTACTGTTAAACATTTCTCTGCTCTGTTTTCTTCATTAAGTTGATAATTTCATGGATATTCTACGTAGAATACAGACGCTTTCATTTTCTCTATTGACGGCGTGGAAGAGAATTACCGTCGTTAGAGGCACCAGGAGCACACTGTAAAGCGACGGAAGCTAAGAAAAGAATTAATTGGATGGATACACAGGCACGATAGCGTGCCAGTTGTATCAATACCGTGCTAATTCGCCTTATCATCGTTGATCCCAAGAATCATTCATCCGTTTGGCAATCACGCGGCGAGCCAGCTGCAATTACACGCTCTGAATCGCCGATGATCACCGATCACTGTTATTCCGCGGTTAATCGAGACCCGGCTAAGGAAACGTCTAATCATACTACTGTCGACGTCTAACGACTCGCCTGATCAACGTGTACATAGTTATATCTCTGTCTCTCGGCGTAATCTCCAACATTCCTTAAGCGTTAAGCGAACGAATATAAGATTCCGAGTTCAATCGATTGACGAATCTACGATGGCAATAGGCAGAGCGATTTGATCGCCCGGCGGTGACGTAACCGAAATCCCGATCGACGGTGGCAGAGCGCGAATTCTTGGGTATATGTCAGCCTGACATTATCCGCGGCGATCAACGAAATCCCGCGCGTCGCAGTTTCGCAAGCGTTTCACGAGCGGCACGAGCCGCTCTAAAATTGATTTCGCAAATGCTCGTGGAATGCCGCGTCTCCGTATAGATGTGCTCCCGTTGTTTCAAAGGTCAGTTACCTAACGCCAGCTTCCAGTGAAAGCGAAGCAGCGAGTCGAAGGATGTCTAATTACCCTAATGACTGTACGCGAATTGGCGAGCAGGCATAACTTGACGCTAAAGATATTCGCACGTTACGTGACTCGAACAATTCGCTGGCATGAGTGTATATTGGAACGAATCGGTATCCAAGACTGTGTATCCTCTTGGTCCGAAGTCCACGGCGGTCAACGTTGCTCGAGTAAATTCGGCGCGTTAATAGTTTAGCCGGTACAAGTGAAAACACTTACAGGATACAAGCCACGATCCCCAGGCAGCGAACGATCGCGGCCGGTGCTCGAGCAACGGCGACGTGCAGTGTTTGAACGAAGTTCCAGGCAAATTGAATTCTCCGCGTGGTCGCACGATAATGACCAAGACGGGAAGACGGAATTCCGAGGGCGAGCCGACTGAACACGTCGATGAAATGAAATTTCGTCCCGTCCTCTTCGCTTTTTGCAGTCGAAGGGATGGAGAACTCGTCCAACTTTCGCTGCCACGGCTCTGTTTTTTTTTTCGCTGGAAATCGCGAGTTAGCTCGGCCCGAGATGCAAACCGTGTAGCGAGCGACGAAAGCATAGGACGATGATCGGCCGATCGATCTTCGTGTTAATGGATGCTTTTAGTGCACGCGTAAACATTTACAGGGAATGCATCCTGATTCCGTGGATACCGTTAAACACCTGGACCATAAATCGTAACCGATCTATTTACGCTTGTACTCACACGACGATCATGCGCACAGACCTTTCGTTGAATTAGTATTTTTATGAAAAATACATGGGTGGACCGTTTTATAGAAGACATTGCTCGTCGTTATGTTTTTTCCCTTACCTGTAACAGACAAAAATGAATCCGATTAATGGGTATGTTGGTTGAAATATGAGATTTGAAATAACTTTCAGTCTCTGATTTATAGAAGTCATATGAGACCAATAATTAATAGAGAACTTTTTATAGCTATAGTTTCCTTCCACCAAGAAATGATAATTTTAAACAAACGTTTGATCCATCCACAAAATATGGAGATCCAAGAGCTATAAACTTCCAAGTTGCATCTCAGTCGATCAATAGAAGAGGAGCAACTGTCAAATCATTTGGCAAGGACCCATGCGTCGATCCAAAGAAAAAAAAAACATTGAAAATCTGGAAACATTTACGCGCGCTCAGTACAGGTAAAAAACTGATCCAGTTGTGCAGCGAGTAACTAAATAACCGATGGTGGATCGCGGTCGGTGGCTCGAAAGCAACCAACGATGCAGCCACACACGTGTATTGGATAAGGCCTGGCAGGTGGCCAGCCTTCGAGATATTGCACATGTTTCTTTGGCCGCATTTGCATACCAAAGCCCCGTAAAGTGTGAAACTATTGCCGGCGAAGGCGATCCGTAGATCGCAGATTAAACTGCCATTCGCGGCCCGCAACCTCTTCGCGCCAACCCTCTCTTACACTCCGCGCCCCTCCCTCATCCCCATGCTTTTCGCCCCTTCTCGATTTCTCGCCCTCGTCTTATCTGCTCGGGGCGGAGAAGCCGATGGAATTATACTCGATATCCCGCGCGTCAGCGTGTTTTTCCACAAAATACTTCCGCTCCTTGGCGGACACCGGTAAATATTTATGCAGAATTCTTTCCACGAAGGGATCACAGATATTTGCCCCCGCACGTCATTATCGTATCATCCGACCGCCTTCGAAAATAGCGTCCACGTTCGCGTGAACGTTCACGTTTAGGCTCCAGTTAAAATTAACTTGCAAAGCTTAAAACGCAGTATCATTAAACATTCTATAGAGTATATTAAAAAGAAACGTTCCCTTAATCAATCTCCCGCCAAGATAACCGCCACCTGAATTCATTGTTTGCACAGGCGCACTGTTCATCGAACGAAACACCGTGGTCACGAAATATTCCGTTCGATTAGTTTGTCACAAACTCGGGAACGATTACCCCCCGATCCGAGGCACGCCACCGTTCACCTGTTTCACATTCGCGCGCCAGGCGTCTCGAAGCTGGATTACTCGGTCACAGGACGGGCTGCTCCTGAACCAGTTAAGGAAAAAGCGTGATATCGAGCAGGCACACGAGTGCATAATATGTTAATCCAGTCTAGCCGCCGTTTTCGCGTTAACGCGTGAAAGTAATTGTCGCGAGTGGGACGCGGTCTTCGGGGTAATAGTGTCGCGAACGCACAGCGAGATGATAAATGTTAACCGTTCGCATCGAACGCGAAGAGAGAGAGAGAGAGAGAGAGAGAGAGAGAGAGAGACCAACGCTAACAGAATTACGCCGAGGAGGATCTTCGCGGACGGCTGCGATGCTGAGTTATTAGCTGTTTCCTTTCAGAAATCAGCAGCAAATTAGCATACCATTAACGCTGCTAGCTGCGCGCACTCGGGGCACTCGATAATCCTCTAATCCTCGAGTTTATCTTCGCGTGATCCCATTATTACGAAGCGATAACGCCGTACAAGATCTTCCCCATTGCGTTGCTTTCCGAGCACGAAGAATATGGGTAGCGATTTTGTACGTATGCACGGACGGAAGAATGGATCATCGGCGTATGATCAATCGTTTCGCCGAAAGTGCAGCTTCGCTGGAACGAGGCTGCGCTTTTCTTTTTTGCATCCAACCATCGATCATTTGTAACGCGAGCGTTTCAAGAGGGAAAACTTTGAACCCTTCCGTTACGAACACGATGTATACCAGGATGTCCTGCATAGTTGTAGTCAATTTATAAAAAAAAATTAATCGTTTTTGCCTGAGGTAAAAGCTTTTTATAATCGTGCGAAAGTACGGCAAGCGTTTAATCATTTGCTAGAATTTTTATCGTAATCAATAACGACTCATTGTTAGGGCTTCTTTTACATTCAAGGGAACATTACCTACGTTACGAGGAATACAAATACTTTACAAGTTTACGATTATCGTTTCCAGAACGCTCGGCGAAGCCTGTAAAAACTGCTGTCGCCTGAGAACAACGGCGAGCCTCTTGATTCTCTTAAGAAAACCTATTAACGCGTCCCACTTTACAGCGACGCGATTATCGATTCCCATTGTCGGAGGAGACTTACGGGAAAGGCTGAGAAAGGAGCGACGCCGTTCGCCGCGGCGAACTTCCATGAAATATTATTCGAATGTCAATAATACCCTTAAGTCCCTTCCGCCCTTAATACCAGCGCTCCATGCCTTTGAAATTCGTAACTTGTAGCCGTATTTAACAGGCTAAACAGAAATGCAACGTGCACCGCGAGCTGATGGTCGCTGAAAGTTGTAAAGTGAATTTTCTAGTTGATTCCTGCCTTTTGTGATTATTCGGCAAAGATGCAAAAGGGGATTATTTAATGCGCAACAAGAATCTAAAACTCTATAAAATATTTACAGAAAGCATGCTGTAGCGTTGAATTAAATGTATACGATTCAGCCGTCACTATCTCTGAACGGAGTAGAATAGATTTTGTCCAATTAGTACAGCCAAGATTGCTTAATAGTTCCCAAAGGGTTGGAGAGAGCTTGAACTTGTAGAAAGAACAAGTTCGAAGCGATTAAGAGGAAGAACCTGTTTTTCCAGCACCGCTAATGAACCCATCAATTAAGCTTACGTAACAGACGTTACAAATGTTCCAAGGTACACAAAAGAAGCTCGGCCTTAATACTTACAGCTTAACGAATTAGCGGAAAATACTGCACGCAATTTTTCTCCGGTAAGGAGGGCCCTAGGAAAAATCCCGTTACTACGCGAAGGATCCAATCGGAGATAGCCGTAAGTCCTCCAAAACCCCGTAGGTGTTTCGGAAGCACGTGCAACCCTTCAGTCGTACCGTGTCGCCGAATAAAACAACCAAGGGTGGCTCGGTACTAATTTGCTCGTGAGAAGGCCGTGCGCGATTCCTCGCGACGAGACTAGCGCTTAATTCGGAAACACCTTCCCGGATGGCGTTCAAGGGAACGAAGAGAATGGACACTTCGAGGCCTTAGTCTCTCGTCGTTCAGCTGGAGGAGATTAGCTCTTCGATGCGAGCCCCGGAAGCTTTTGCGAGAGCACGCGGCGCGACATTAAGCGGAAGCGCTAATTCCGCCAGCCCTAGTACCCGTCGGCCGTGTTGAAAGTTTCAAGGTCTCCGCAGGGGGTTGTTTCCATGCTAGAACGAACGGTCGATGTAAATTCTGACCCGCGGAGCGTGAATTCGTCGCGACGGAAACACGTAGCTACGAGCGCGTAATGTCTAAAAGGGATGCGCATGTAAGACGATTATCAGCCTCGCCTCTGTTTGTCCGGTACGTTGCCGCGTTTACGATTCGCGTATCCTCGTCGGGAGATTTACGCCGATGGCTCTGCTGCCTTGCAATTAATTCTGAAACGCGCGAGCGATATTAACTAGCAAGTTGACGCCGCTATCAAGCGGGAAGGGACGAAGTAGCTCTATCTTTCTCTCGGCCTGTCTCGCCGGTGTGTGCATACGTTCGGTGAAGATTTTCCGAAAAGTTTGACGACCTCGGGTGCCCGGAAGTTCGTACGAAGCTCAGCGGCGAGGAGAGGCGTTAATTCGGGCCGGAAAGGAGGGCTGACAGCGCGATGCGACCCCGGGGACTCGGCCTGAGGACGGGACGGACGCGTAACCCCGATCCATCTGCGAGGGAAGTCTTTGCTGGCGGCAACATTTAACCTGTCATTTCTCTAACCCTCTCTCCACTCTGCCTTTTGACGTTCTCTCTCTCTCTCTCTCTCTCTCTCTCTCTCTCTCTCGCACCTTCGCCATTTGCCACTTCTTAACTCATTCTCGGGGACGGAGATTCAGCGTCGTGGGTCACGTTCGTCGCTATTTCTCTGGGTCGTCGTAATTAGGATTCAGCCCACTTCGACTCAGCTTCGGCGAATTTATCCTACTTCCGGCTTTCTCTCTCTCTCTCTCTCTCTTTCTCACGACCGCGAGAAACTTCTGTGCCTCGTGTCCCGCCGTTCCCCGTGTCTCCTGCTCCCATTTCCCAGAGGTTTCTTCCTCCCCCAGCCCCTCCTCCCTTGGTTCTCACTTTCTTGGAAAACCTCTGTCTGAGAACGAATCTGTGGGTACCATCTGGTAGGGCGAGAAGAGCCGAAACGTGTCTATTCGTGGCGCGCGTAGCGCAAGGATTCACTGCATCTAGAGCCACTTATCTCGCGAATAATCTGCGATCCCCCTTGGCGATAATGATTAACCCACGGCTGTGTACATACCCTTAGAAATTAGGGAACTTTCCAGTTTTATGGGCTTCTCGGGAACTTTACTTGCTGCGATCCGTGCGGTAACGGGGTAAAGAAAAATGTGCCACCTTGATTAAACTCAACGACGATTACTGTTGCGAGTTAGTAATCGAACGAAAATTCGCAGATATGATTAAATCGTGAAGGGAATGATAAAAAGACATACGATTAGATAAAGATGATACCCAACTTTCTTCCATTTTGTATTATCTTCTCGCAAAGCAGCAGGCTCATCCATGCCCCAGACAACACGTCTCCGCCCAGTCATTTCCAGCGAGTAAATGGATCTTGAGCGCGATGCCGCAGCTTTTGCGTGAACGTTCGTTGATCGTTCCGACGATCGGAACACGCTTGAAGATGACGTTCAACGGAGGGTATCTGCTTATCGAGCATCTTGCCTCGCGCGGGACTTTAATCAGGGGGCACACGTAATTCTCGTTTCCCTCACGGGAGAAGAACACGCTTCTTTCCTCCTCGCGCGAGAAACGGGCACGTCCGAACGAGTGGGTGGAGAAATTGTGGCGCGTGATCACGCGATCCTCGAGTTTGATCACCTCGGAATAAGCCAAGCCTCGTTTGCCGATATCAAGTATAGCTGCTCATTTCTTCTATCCGCTTTATTTCCTTCTATAAATGCGCGAAAGACGCGAAAGTCGCTCGATATTTTCAAGGTAATCCTTGAGAGAATCGATTTATCGTTCGAATCGTAATATTATTAACCATCAAAGTCAAGGCGTGTGGAAACGTCAGCGAGGGGATGGTATTTCACGAAAAATATATATATTATCTTCTACGCTTTGTACAGAAACGGCCCTCCAAACGCCTCCTTTCACGCGATAAAGAGCATGCAGAGGGGCGAGGAGCAAGTGCCGCGAGTAGAAGGAGCGAATCGCCAGCAAACTGCCGTAAATCGTCGAACACGTACGGGGTCCGCTTGAATTCAGAGCTGAATTTCCTGCCTCGTTCCGCGACCGACGACAGTGAAATAGCGTTAAACGTTTCCGAGATTTGCGGCTGGTTGGTAGCCGGTTATCAAAGGATCGACGACAACATCGTCGCCGACCGATACGCGGAGCATCCCCTTTAAATCCGTTACCACCCCCTGTTGCAAGCGAAAACAGTGCTACACATAGGTGGTCCATTCTCGTACGGGAAGAATCCATGGCTGGTGAATGGTATTCAACAAACGGGACCAGCAACTTACGATTGAAGAAACACTAAATTGCACGCAAGGTGCTCATGAGATAGGTAAGTAAGAAATGTAGTTAAATCAGAATCAAATGAATAGTAAATATCTTCCGTAGCAGTATCTTGAATTTTACTTTAGAAAGAGGAGATGAAAAAAGCGAAATTGAATAATGCAATTCGATGAGAATCCAATGGAATGGATGGCAAATATCTTACGATATCGGTGTTTCAAACTTTAGAGAAAGAGGATAAAAAGACTAAATCCGTGCGGTATAAAACCGTGAAACCCCCGAGGTTCATGAAAAAAATTGTTTTCTCATATGTCGCGCAGCTCGATTATTCTGCGATGCCAATATAAATCGCGCACTGAATATTATCTCTGCGCCGGGCATCGAGTCCGGGAGGCTGAGAACTTTTCGCAGCGGGCCAAAACCGAGGGCTGTGTTTATTCGGGCTTGCAGCACGGTTTATTTTCAGCTCTCGGTGTTTTCCAGATCTGCCCATCGCGGAATCCTCGCCAAGCAAACCCTGAAATCTTCGTTGAGATAACAGAACGAACCGGGAGCCACCTTCCAAATAAACTGGACTTCAGCGACGGCCACCTCTCGCGATTGCATTACCATTCTTCTCGTGCCATGAGATGTTTAGAATGCTTCGAAGAGTCTGCACGAAGAACTGATCTACCGAAATTTTCCAAACAGCCGCAAGAGAGATTTCTTTTGCTCTGATTGGGGTTCGCGTTCGAGGGTAGCCGCGAGAGTGAGTTTTATTACGCGGATCGGTTGCTCGTAAAGCGACTCGATCTTTTGTTCGGAGTCCCGACCCTTTGACGGACGGGGCGCATAATGCACGCGCACTTGACGTTGAGGGCGGCGTGCCGCTCTCGAACGGACACGCATCGCCCGGAAGCTTGGCGATCGTAAAACGAGTCGTAAAGGCACGCTCGACGGTCAGGTTGAAACGCGAACAAGAGAAATCGAATGATTTACAAAGCTACGAGTGATCCTGACGCACGAAGGATGTTCGCAATATTGTGCTCGATATAAAGGTTAAGCGGATTAGAAATCACCGGAGAGCTTCGAAATGCAAGAAAATAAATGTTAGCAGCGTTGTCGTTACTGAAACACTTTCATCAACCTGGCACTGCCACTCTAATTAGATACAAGTGGCATAATAGACATCGACATCGTTATTTAACATCGAATATCGATATTGCACAAAGCAGTTCATAAAAATCAGAACAAACGCGTAACTCGTTAATTTCCAGCGGTATTCACTGGCGGTACAAAAATCTCGAATGTGGATTAATCAAGCTCGCCGACTGTCTGGCCAGTAATAGGCTAGACTACTTAAAACTCAGCCAAACGCGTTATAAGCGCAATAAGCCAAACTTCCGAACTAGAAATTCTACCGCCTCCCCCCATTCGTGTACACGCAACTTTAAACGCTTTCGCGTGCATGTTAACGAAGTAATATCATTTCCAACGAGTGGCGAATTTCATCGCGAATTTGCGATGATGAGTGGCAAGGCGAATTTTTTTTCTTTTTTTTACAAAACTCCGCTCCGCGCCGTGAAGTTATGGTGGTTTTATTCGACGATTAAAAATAGGCCGGGCCTCTCTCTCCGCGCCGTAGCGAAAATACCGCCGTGTTTGTTTAAAGAATCGCGCAGAAATAAAAATCGAGTGTCTGGAACGAATGCACGAGGGCTGTGCGCCCGAGTGCAGCTGGCCACGATAATTCAAGCCGAGATTAATGCCTCTTCATATCTTCCTCGTGCTGCGCAATGAAAATTGTCTCCGTGCTGGGTCACGATTACAACATAACATAACTCCAAAAAAAAAATCGCTACGCCGCGGTATTTAGTGGCGGAAGCTAAATTTGACTTTTTTTTTCTCGTCAGCTGACTTTCGTGGAAGTTGGGAGACGAGTTGACGAGATGCGAAACGAATTATACGATTACGCGTATAATTTTGTCTGGTAAAATACCATCGATGCGTGTACACATACATCTTGATATCTGTCACGATTCCTGTTTTTCCCGTGCATTGATAATTTGATAAACGTTGCCGAGCATGTTATGAAAGCGTGCTATCATCGCGCCTAATTATTTAAGTGGAATCCTTGTTCGGCGGAGGGGAGGGTAATCTCCACATTTTAAGCGACCATTCGTCCGTATGATCGCCGAGGCTCGCGCTCGCGACCTCGATCGCAATTACCAGCCGCGAGTGTTACAATTACGCTCGATTATCGGCGAGCAATAAACGCCGGCGCGGAGAATTTCAGCCGAGCATTATCCAACATCACCGGCCCGCGGCTGAGTATTAAACCGCCGCGTCGACTCCGCGGAAAACGCGCAACCCTCGCGAGCCGGTAAACAGAGATTACGTCGATTAATTGAATACCGGGCCGTGTTAGAGGCGTCGTTCCGCGAAGTATACGTCCGCGCGCCGACGGTACTGTCAGCTTCGCTAATTACCACGCGGTACTGAAACTGCAAGCGTCACGTGCTTGCGGGTGGGTCGGCGGGGAAACGGGTGCGGCCGATGCACGCGAGCCCCGTGCGTGCAAACGTTGCAGCACGCTGCCGCAGCTAGGGACACGCGGCTACGATGGAGCTTTTGGATTCTGCAGAAGTCGTCGTTGATCGAACACGCCATGGCGCGTAAAATATTTATTCGATATCTGGCCGGCTAGTAATTGGCCACTTATCAGATCCGCACGGTAGCCTTAAAGCCTTGTCTCTCTAAACGGGCAGGACGCGTGCTTGCAGACGATCGCGTAACGAAACAGCCCGGCCCATTAATTCTATTCGCTGGACAATCGTTATTCAGTTAGACCGGCTCGTTTAGCAATCGCAATTAATCGTTCGTCACGTTGGTGCCGCAGACGAATTGCAGCCGCTTGTTGCGCGATCGATCGAGGGGATTAATCAGCGATTTACGCGCACGCGAACCACTCCGGCGAGTCGTTGGCTATTTTTTAAACGAGCACGTCCTTATCGACGATTCTCTTGGCCGTGACATCTTGAATGAAATCACGACCGACTTTGGAGTACGGTAGTCCGCGAGGACGATTACACGAACGCATGCGATGACTATTGCGTTACGTGCAACAGCCGTGAAAACCGAATGAATAACTTTCTCGTTCTTCAAAGTGCTGGAATGTCATCGAATTCGGATCGAACGGGAAACGTCACCGAGCGTAGCTTTCACGGTTACGCCAGCCGCATAAAATCTGTTTACACAGCTGGAAAACACACCCCCGCGGTCGGCGGGAGTGGCGCGACCGGCTAAGTATTCGCTGGCTCGCGGAATCGTCGTCTCTAGAATTTTATTAGCTGGAAAGGAGTACGGAATTTGCATTAAACGCTCGATTCCTCCGATCTTTCTGTTGCTCCAGAGATATACATATATACTCAAGCCGTTCGAACCCCTCCTTAACTCCTCCATTTCCGTTTCCTGATATATCCAGGTGAATTTATCAAGTGCACGCACCGAGCTCGTTCGAATTCACGTGATTTACGGCCAATTGTTGGCGCTTTATTGCCCATTCGCCGGAGAAATTAGCAGCTGAATCGTCGCCCCTGTCTAGCTTTTACGACGGCCCTAAAAATTGATCGCGCTTCTCGCCAACATGAATCCCTTAATTCTACCCTAGAACGTGTCATGGGCAGCGTTCAATTGGACTTGCCGGGGGGTCCTAGACATTCCATTACAAATACAATCTCGCACCCTTGATTTCGTAGCCCAGGTCTATTATTGTTCAGGAATTAATTCATTCCAATCTCGCCGAGCAAAAAGCACGCTGAAAGAAAGTTCCTACGATTCACGAAAGTCGCAACGTTCTTGCGGAACATCACGGACTGCAAGAAAAGAGGGCTGCACAGCAGACGGAACATTCGGGCTGAATTAACAAAGTAATGGCAGGTTGAACAAAAAAGTGTACTTGCACACGGAACGGTCAGGGGGCTGTGCGAGTTACCGCTGAATCTGGAGGCTTTACAAAGGCCATAAGACGGCGCTGTATTTTATTAGCCGAAGAAGATGAAATTTGCATGAGACCCCTGAACTTTCGCCCCGCGGTCTCACTATTCCACCTTTGTGAACTTGCGCAACACCGTGAAGTTACTGCTAAGTTACGAGCCGAACTTCCCACGAACTTGGCAGATTTATCGCGCACGCACGTGTAATAAGTGTCGGAGTACTTGGCTGGCTGTAATCCGATACAAGTTCGTTCGATGATTTCATTTGCTAGCGCCGGGACATTGAATTTTTCCTATTTAACTGACAGATCAATTGATTCGCAGGGTAATTCATAATACATATCTTTAAGTAGGATGGCGCAGTAATGATCGGAAGTACTATGAAGTAGAGAAAAGCGATGATAGTCAAACATATATTAAGTAGAATAAAGCAGGAATGGTCGGACGCGTCCTTAAATAGAATAAAATTGTGCCAGCTTTTCTTATTTGCTACTCCCAATCTAATTCTGTATCGAACCCAAAACCAAAACACTTGTTTCTTCGTATAATGAAAAAACATCATACCAGACGATTATTTGCAACAGTAAAAACACAATGGCACGTTAAATGGTTTTTCACTGCATAGTCCATGCAGCCAGAGACAGCAGACTGGCAGTAAAGCAACTTTTGCGTCGCGCTGTTTCGAAAACAATTATCGTTCACGGCGAAACAAACTAGAACAATGACGACACGCGAAGATGCATCCAGTATTTAGGCGATAAAATGACGCTCCAGTAATCTTGCGATTGTGCTCGTAGCAGTGAGAAAAGGCCGTATGACACACAAAGAAGAAAAGAAAGGATAACGAAAAGGCGACGAGGATATCGTTGAAACTGCGAAAAGTCCGTTTCACTATCTGAGAACGTGAAATATCCGCGAGTTTCGTTTACGTATCGAAACAATTGTCCTGCTATAATTTCACGTGTTCGTTGTACAGCCGTTGCTCTCCGAAAACGATTCCAGGAATTTCTTGCCCGTACGAAGAGAATCGGGTTTCCTGGGCGATTTATATGCGATCCGCGAAATAAATTACACCACATCCTGTGTTCCACCTAAATTATGGAGGAGGGATTAATTCGCCGCGCGGCCAGTTTTGTATTCACAATCGCGAAACGAGCTAGCGTTCGACGAGACAGGCGCGTTTCAGTTTGTCAGCGTAATTGTTTAATCTGCGCTCCTTCCCACTGCGAATCCATTGATGATAAATACATACGTCTTTATTTTACCGCGATCCGTTAAGGTCCTCACTATTTTTCCATTAACATCCTATTGTCGATCCTAGAATCCTTGTTCCCCGTTACGAAGCACCTATGCTACCCGCCTGTCCTGCGTTTTTCAATTTTAATTACGCGTCAAAGGGTTCGCCCTCCGTGATATTGAGTGGCCGAACGGAAATTTTTGTTCGCCTTTGTAAGGGAGAATGTTTAATTAACAACTATCGTATCCCATATTTTTATCCCATTCACTCGTGACTTTTAAGGGCGCGAAGGGGCGAGCTATACGAATCGCAGGTGGCGAAATTCAATTCATCGCGAATGCAGATATCCAACTCGGTATCCCCTTTTCCCTGTGCCCTACGTGGATATTCATCGGACGTCTATCGCCGAAGTTTTATCCAGGCCGATGAAGTTTATCGCGTGCGTACACACGCGCCGGGGCGACACCGAATTGCGCGGAGCCGGGGATTAACGAAATCCTGACCGAAGGGGTGAGCGTTGGCGCGTGATTCTTTTGCATTTTCCGTCGAGTGCTTTAAGTGGCCCGAAGGGCTGCTTGGGATCCGGATGGCTGTGTGCACGGAACAACACTCGTCGAAACCACGGGGGACACCTCCTCTCCAGGAGGACTGTTTAAACTTTCACCCCGCGTCAACACTCGATTTCATGCAAAGGAAGCATCTCCTTCGCCGACACCATTCTTACGAGGATCGTAAAGTAAAAAAGGCGGGGATGGAATTTTCTTTACGGGGTCGGTTCAAGCAATCTCGCGCGCAATAAATTCCATGCAAAATTAGATGGAATGAATTCGAATTAAAATTATAATACAGAAAGTTTCTCCCGTAATTAGAAATTTTACGATGAAATTTGTTACGCCATAACGTTAACGAGCTGCATAAGTAATTTACCGTTGAACCCCGTAATTCCTCTGGGACTAATAAATACTTTGCATTATGGTGCGCAGGAAATCTTCAGAAGTTTACTCGCGGCGATAGGAATGCACGGAAATAAGCTAATGTTCCTGTTGAAATATACTTTTATAAACCTTTAAGCGAGCATTTATCTGCGATAATTGGGGCGTGTTTTTTAACTATCCTTTAATATTATTAAAGTTAAAAGTTATAGTTCACTTTGCACCGGTGTTAATGGAAAAGAAAAGTAAGACACGCGAATAGGAAAGGCCTTTCTGGTATATTGCATGGAGCAGGAGATGTTCATGAAGGAAAACTTTTATACGGTGTCGACTCCCGGCCTGTCAAGGAAAGCTGTTTTCGACGGGAGACAGTGCTCCCTCAGCCGAGGACGTGGAAAAAATGTTAAGCCCGAGCTTCGTGGCTTCAAACAGCCTGCTACATTTTTAAGGAACGAGGGCGACCCCGAAACTCCTCCGCGTTTCTAGCCGAAGAAAAGGAGAAGTACGTATCTCGGGCGCGGATAGAGTTTCTTACGCGACTTCGTACGTTTCTTTCCCGCCACGCCATTTATCCGCATCGTCTAAAAGTAAGGCAGAGCAACGTTTCAAGCTGAACATTGTCGTCGATCCATCTCGCGTCGCCGTCGTATGTCATCGAAACGAATTCTCAGACACGCGTCCGATCGTCCGTCCATGGCATTTGATCCTAAATTAATTCACAGGTTTCGCGGTGATTTTTAATAACGATTCCATTACTGCCGGAGGCATATTTAATGTCATGTTACAATGACGATTTAGATCATCGCTATGCTGTATTATAGATATTAAATGAACTTCGTATGAATATCGAAATTTCCTCACAGCTTCATCGAACCCGGCAATCGTATAATTGAGAAGCTGAGGACGAAAGTTAAACTATATTTAACGCTTCCAATGAAAACCATAACCCTGTCAATCAACTACAGCCGCGAAGCGGAACTCGCGGCATACGAATGTTGTAAAATATTCCAAACATGTTCGCGCCCTGATCAATCGATCCGCCGCCAACGAACCAGTCGACAGCAGCCCCGCCGCGACCAAAAAGTAAGCCCCGTGAAAACGAACGAAAAAATCGAGCAAAAACAAAGAAGAAACGGGGGAGGAAAGAAAGATAGCGGACGCTTCCAGGATGAACGTTCGAAATTCTCACGCGCGGCCGGCGTCCCGCGGGACTCCGTCCGTGCAACCCTGTGTTTACCGTGGCGACGGACCCGTCAATATTTTAGGACGAGCCACGTGATCCGAAACTAGTTACCCCGTTGTGCTCTATTGTGTTACAAATGCCGACCGGATGTCGGCGGCAACCGGAGGGAAGAGGACAATGTAGCGGTGCACGAAACCGGAAGCTAAATGCCATCGCAATGGGGTCAGCTCCCCCCCCCCTCCCTCCCCCCTGCCTTCCCCCGGGTCTACGGTGCGTGGGCCGCGCTAGTGTCGTATAAATAAAGTCGTTTTACATTTTTATGGTAGCGCGGATATATTGCCGGGCGTTTATTTAAGCGGCAAGGGGTGGCCGACTTGTGACTGTTCCAACGACGAAAATAAATATTTAAGCGGTGCCCCATTCGGTCGATTTATATCCGCGAAGTATGAAAATACAAAAAAAAAAAGAAAAAGAAATCTTCGATGGCTGTTTCGCAACTGGACGATTTAGCGACGAAACAGGCCGGCCGATGTACGACCTGGATTATGAATTACGCTTGTCCCGCTGTTTCGTTGACAATGTTCAGTTAGTGGACGGAAATTTTTAGCTGCAATCGTAAGCTTTAGGACGGGGATGAAACAGAGGGAATAAAGAAGTTACGCGTAATAAAAGAAGTTTATTTATATTAGAAGAAAAGGAAGAAATGAGTACAATTTATTAAATTCTCCAGCATATACAACGCCCTGTCCCGGGCGAACGAAAGGTTTCACTCCTACGCGTAACTACTTATTTACCCTACTTTCTTAGTAATAAAAATAGTTACGCGTAGAAGGAGTGAAACCTTTCATTCGCATGGGACCGAGCTTTATATATGCTGGAGAATTTAATAAATTTTACGCATTTTCTTCTTCTAATGTAAAGAAATTCCTTTCCCCGAGAACATGAAACAAAGAAACTCCGCTGTAAAGACTTTTCCCATGACTCTTCGACGCGGCCACCGCGGAAACAAAATGACGCGCAGGCGTGTAAATGACACTTTGGTTTGCATACCTTGGCTGGCCATAGAGGAATCGACACGGTCCTTGTTCAGCGGCACGGGACCGTCGAAAAAAGGGGGGAAAAGTGCGGGAAGAAGGGTGGCAGGCTGGGAACGAGGGCAGGGTGGCGGGCTGAGTGCAGATACGCGGGCAGGGTGGCGGGCTGAGTGCAGATACGCGGGCAGGCGTGCGTTATACATCAGCGAAATAACGTATAAACTCGCGGAAAGCACGGAAGTATTATTTACAGATAAAACCCCGGCGCGGAGATGGGGGCGGCTGGGCGCGCATCCACGGTTTTCTTCGTACGGGCACAATGACTGCGCGCCGTTCTTTTCATGGGGGAAGAGCCATTACTATCGTCGACGGAGGATGTTCCCGTGGTGCTAAGCTCGCGCACGACTTCCCCAGAAGAATCCTGTAAACGATCCGGAACGGGTCGACGCTTTTGTATACACGCGCGGACCGACGAGATGTAATTTTTACCTGGCGGGGACGACGAGATGTCGCGCGAAGTGTTAGGAGACCGGTACGACGCCGGGTAACTTCATGCGAGATCAACGGACAATCAATGATCCTTTGGGGGGCTCGGAGGAGAGCGATGATAGTAATTGCAACGGAAACTTTCCCGAGTTATGGTATCATACCAAATCTTGGCTCTTGGCCAAAGAAATCCGTTTTGAAGTCAGTTTCAATGAGAAGTGGAAGAAAATGTATCGAGGAGCGCTTGAACCGATCTATCTATTTTGCAGAGAGTACTTTTAACAGTAGACATTATTTCCTGAGAATTATTCACGATGGAAACCGAACGTTGCCGAGTTTCGAAAACGAGTTTAATCGTTTAAACAGCTTAATAACGATTGTATATAAAATTCACGAATTGAATAATGAAGAATCCTGGCGCGTTCATATTGCGTTTCGCATTTAGAACTCTTATTTACGTTTCATAGGATCAATCGTTCCACTGCATTCGTACGTACGTGTAATTGAAATGCGAATATTACAAGTTTTCAGTGGGAACCGACGCAGTATAGTCGGGGAGCAAGTTCCACGGAATCAACGTTTCGCTTTAGTAACTTATCGTCAACTCTCCATGGGCTGCGGGCAAATATTCGACGAATACCGAATCGTTGACGAGAATATTATTCGTCAAAACGGGTGGTCGTTGGGGAATGCAATTTGCCGGAAACTGGAAAATCAAAATCGTCGACTAACGAAGTCGAGAAAGTGGCGGACAAGGGGGCAGGTTGCATGAAACCGATGCAGAATGGTAAAATTGGCGAATTCCTGTGTGGCTCGACTGCTGACCAGTTCTAAATAATTCGCGAACCCGATGGAATAGCTTCGAAAGTTTCTAACACGCGAGCTCCCCGCGACGCCGGTCACATTTTAGCACGTTAATGAGTTACATTTCCTCGTGGCTCGTTATACTTTATTCAAGTCGCTCCCTTGGAGTCTAGGAGGGAGAGGAAAGTAAGTTATTTAGGGAAGACTTGTTAAGCAAAATAAACTTTGCCGCGAAACTCCTGTCTGATGTAACCGGCGTGAAAATTGTTATGGATAGATATATTGCGATATTAAAGGCTTCCATAAAACGTTAGCTGACGAACGAAACGATTAAAATATTTTATACTTACGGAAACGCAATCTTTTTTTACGGAAATCAAACTCGAGAGAGATTAAAATTGTTGTAAAAAGCATCACTGAGTATAGTCTGCTTCTTAAAGAACATTCTCCGAGCATATTAAATCGCCTAATTTCCTAGAGCATGATCTCTGTCCACGGAATACGGTATCCAGTAAACGAGTCGTAAACTATTTGACGGGTCGTAAGGCGAAACTTTATACACGGTGAACGAAATTTACGGTGCGACGATATCTCGATACAACCAGTCAAGGAAAATAGACTGAGGCTTAACTTATAGCCCATGAAAGTTACCGCCCCGAGTCGATCGCGAGTACATATCTGGATCCTTCTGGATCATAATCCTATTTACTTAATCGGAATCTCATTACAATACACTATTCGAGCCATTCGATGTTTAAATTCTTGCCATTAAACGTTCAATAATGGATCGACTGATCAAGAATAGAGTAATTTTTATCACAGCCGAATGAAATTCTATCATACTCGCTACGATTGTAAGCCGTCAGACAGTGGTCAATCAAATCAAAGCGAAAAATGCATAGGAATGAAAAAGAAACTCTTAGCTGAAACAACATTTCACAGCCAGCGTAAAACCTAATATTCCTCTATTATTGAAACTGCTCCATTTTACGTACGTCACTCTCATTCCCGCGAACAAAAAACGTCGAAGCGCAAAATTTCGTGGAAAAAAATGGGCCATTGTCGCGTACAAAGGGAGCCTATTCCAAACTTTTCGAATATCACGAAATTCCGAATAAAAAGAATTTCCCAATAGGTTGTTCGAATGGCAGCGGCGCGATTTTCCATGCTTGCAAAAAACAAAACACAGAATCCGGCGCGAAATGGAAATCTTCGCGTAATCGGCTCGCGTGCCGTGAAATTTGCATCGGGGCTGGCGCGAGTCAACGCCGGAGATGCAGCGGATTCTCTCACGCGTTAACACGGCTAATCCGGTGAATCGTGCGTGGTAAAGCGGACACTTGTCGAAGCGAGGAGACTTCGCGCGTGCGTCCGCTAAATTAATTTTCTACCTCGTCCCGAGTCATTCCACATTCCGCCGAAGAGACGACGCGTCGCGACGCTGCTACCGCGTGTCCAGCGGTTCGCGCCGTTTAAAGTGAACTTCTCGATGTATTGCACGAATTGTAATTAGAAAAAGAAAAGAAACTGATAGCCCTGCGTACAGTATGCATTCATATAGTCACCGACTTCCAATGGCCCTCTTTTCATTCGAGGGACAGTAATCTTAACTGAGGCAACTTTTTGATATAGTAACAGATTCTTCGCGGTGGTGGATAAGAATTTCGGGAAATAGTTCAAGTTCCGCGTTGAATTTTATGTGAAGTTACCGTTCGAGTTTCGACTTGAACGAAGGTGCGGTTACTTGGGGAAATTTTAGGTCGCCGACTGATAACGAAGTAGTCGAGAAGAAGGACAGTTATCTTCATGAGTTCTCTTGAAATATTTCTGTAACAGTATCTCCGTTCTTTTTCCAACAATTCGCTTGCTTAAGCTGGAACGTGGTTTAGAGTTTGACGACGCAACGATCAATTTTAAGAACGGATCTACCCTACGAAACGTATGCGTGCGTACTTATCACTGTTTCCTCGGATATCGAGAAATACGTAAATCCTTGTTTCTCAAAGGAACGCACTACAGAAGAACTTTGATCAATATATCTGGATCCGAGTTCTTATCTTAGACATGTGCACGTACGGATCAGAATCGTCTATGATAAACACCCATCGGATCATACCGCCTAATCGAACCGTTCTCCAGCGAGGCTCGTCTCGACAGGAGCGTTTAATTAGAGGCTGTTCGCAATCCCACAGGGATTTGCAAAGAAATTATTCGGAGCAAGTGATACGTAATCCGAGCGCCCATTAATTCAGCCATTAAAAATGAATATAACCCCGAAACGAGGTCGGGAAACGGTGATCGCGTTGCACACGCGGATCACTCTAATCTCCGTATTATGCGTGGAGAGGTTCCAAGCCCGCGCATCGACCTTTCTCCACCACTCGTTTCACTCTGTGACCACCCTTTTCTCCTTGCTCCGAGCAGCCGGTGAGAATGATATGCGAGGCGGAGCGGCACGTTGAAAACCAGATAAGACTTCCACGTCGCTCGGTCGGGTAAGGAGAAACGAAAGGCCGTACCGCGGCCGAGGTAAGGTAGACGGCGAGAGGACGAAGACTCGAGAGAGGGATGAAAAAGGGGCGCGATACCGGCGCGACGATTGCACAAAGGAATCCGGGGGCGTAATCCGGCAAAAGCCACCGTCGGAACGAGAGACGGGAGGGTCACGGCCCCGAAGAGCGATGCAAAAACGCGGTAGAAGCGAGCGAGCGTACACTCGATTGCGCTACGGATTAATTCCTCCGTCTGGTTGCTTCATGAAACTTTTGTTCTGTCGCGAGAATGACGCTTCGCTGGAAGAATCGGAATCGTTATTGGGCGACGGTGTTCGTTGCTCGCTTCCCCGAACGTCTTAAACTACATTCGTGCGACCGACGAAGGAGTTTGACTGTTTTCTTCGAGCTGTTCCGAGATGTATTGTTTCGCGGTGCTAAATTTTATTGGCGGACTTCGTATTTTATAAGAATATTGAATTCACGATTTTAAGTGTTGATAGATTCAGAGGGGCTCTTTAGAAAGTTCAATTAGACATTCCAGGACGTTCTGGGTGTCCGCTATCTGTTCAATGAAACATTCTGGAAGAGATTTCCCAGTAGGGCGGTGATAAATTCCGGATTCAAATTTTACGAGATTTTGAGAGCTCCCTATTAATAGACGTTGTTGAACGACTTCAGAAATCTTCTCCTCTTATCTTAAAATATCTGAGATTGTACGTTACATCCCTCTGAGTAGCTTCATCACGTCTAGTTATAATTTATCACCCACAGTCCCATAGGTTTGATCAAATTATGGAATTCATTAGTCTCGATTACGTCTGATGGTTTTCAATGTTCCCCTCCAAGAATAGTTTGCTTCTTTTAGCTACTACCGAAAAATCTTTGGAAGTTTCAAGAACTTTCTACATCGTATATTCAGCATAAGTATGATATATAGAAACGTGGGGAATAAAGAGGAATACGTTAGACGATTCAAGTCTAAAGAAGCACGTGAATAGAATTTTTAATAGAAAGGTTTCTCAAGCGGAGGACGAATTTATCTATGTGAAAACATCAAAGCCAGAGTATGATGCTTTAAGCAAAATTCTTTAAACACTTACTTCCTGTATGTTATGGCCGAATTTCCTAGGATGAAGACTTAAGAATCTACATAATGAAGTAGAAATAATCCGACAGTGACACGCAACGCTGTCCGTAGTTAGAAAAGAGATCCCAGGGAATTGATGAATATCCGTGGCGAGCGCTGGGTGCAAAGTGAATCGAGGAAATTAATAAAGCGTAAAAATGAGAGGTTCTCGAAGCCGTCGATTCAGTTAACGGTAATCCGTGCCACGTCAATTATCGACAGCCGCGATTATAAATTGCAGCCGTCAGTTTCCTGTGCAACGACAGACTGTAATTCGCGATGTGTAAAACACGCCTCGGCTGAATCATCAATTTAATCCTTCCTGATGCGTGCGAGGAGAGAGCAAAAAAAAATGAGGGGAATTCGTGATGCATTAACGGTCGGGCCTTCCATTTTTTTTTTATTGGTAACCAGGTTCTTTCCAACTGTCTGTCAAGATTATCGGTTTTTAACGATTTTTATTAATTAAGTCGAATCTGGAAGTGGATGATCACGATTTTAATTGGCTGCCTGTGAAATCTTATGACGCGCACTAATTGCTGATTATTTTCAAACGTTCTATTATTTTGATAGAAGTTTATTTGTCACGATTGAAAATCAAGTGATTAGGGATAACGAAACAATCCAAATACCACGGATACGATTCTTATAATAGAACGAACAAGAGACGCGGTCTCGATTCGCTCTTATTTTACAAAGCGTTGTTCCAAGAAATCCGCCAATAATTGCGTCGTTCCTAAAAGGACGAAGAAGGGACAGGATTGTTCCTACGAATCGCGTGAAGCGTGAGTAATCGTAGTAAATCGGGACGGACCGGGATCGCGGTAAGAAATTAGCCCGGCTCGTTTACCCCGGTATCTTCGCTGACCATCACGGAGTCGCTCAATTCACTGGAATGACCGTCGGTTGTGCGCGAAAAGAGAAAAAAGAAATTGGAGGGAATCGCTAACGAGGGTATCGACGACAGATCGAATGGCTCGATTAACCAGCTCGGCCGTTGGAGCTCCTCCGACGACTTGTCCAATCTTTTTATCCTATCGCGAAATTCGAAATCGATACGCATAGGTCCGCTGACCTTATTCGGGCTCTTCGTTCCGATTCCCGATGCCGTCCACTTTTAATAGACACGTTCCCTATAGATAGGCAATTGCGATTAGCGTTTAGCGGTTGTTAATTTTAAACTGCACCGCTAAACTCTGTCAATCGTTCTATTCCGTTCTGTCGCTTATACATTGGAACAGAATCGAAGGAAAATCCAAATACATTCTCGTAACCGGTTTAACTAAATCAATGAAAGTGTCCTCAAAATGGTCTGAACAGGGAATCGGCATAAACCCCTAGGAAAAAAGTCGTGGAGTCAAACGGCGGAATCGGAAGCTGCCTCGTTACGATTAAATCACGCCGTAATTCCTGCAGTAGCGTCTGGTCCAATTAGAACGAGCGCTGCGTTCAATTACGCCTCCGATTCGTACATACATGACGAATCGACTGCACAAATAAGCCACGGAAGCGTGATGCTGGAGACCGTCCGAGCAAGCGCATGAAACCGATCCGCGATTTCGCGTTGGAAGAAAGACTATTAAGGAACGCCGTCGCCGGTGGTCGAAAGGCGTAACGAGGGGTTCAATTTGCTTCCGCTTTCACCTTACTTACAAGCACCGTTTAATCCGCACGATCGACACGGCACGATTCCATGCCGCGATTCCCGCGAACAGATACCCGTCGCTACCGTCACGGGGACCTGTTTCGCTGTGCCGCCACTTTAATTTGTCAGCGTTCGGTTTGCGCGGCGTCGGATCGGCTGCGATCCGTCTGATAAAATTCTGCATCGAACGGTACCGCGAGCTTCGAGATCTGAACGGAATCACCGGCGCCTCGACATGACGCTCGCAATCTCTGCCAGAGGGAGAAACGACTGGATGGAAGGATCCGCGTCGGATTACCGTTCGCACGTGGAATAACGATTCGCTTGAGAACTTCGATCACGGAACAACACGGACATTGCTGTATGTATCCGTACAGAGCTGGGATCTCGGGCAAGGAAGATTTTATTGAATGTAATCTCGCGGGGAGCTTGGTATCCGAGTATCGAGTGTATGATCGGCGCGACGTGAATACGTGTTCTTGCGATATGTACCGAGTTAATTGTCGTTCGTGCGCGGAGTGCTCGTATGACTTCTATGCTCGCTATCGCGTTACCTTTCGCGCCTTTCTTTGTTTTACGCTCGAGCAGTCTCAGATCAGCTCTCGCACTGATATAACGCGAAGTATATCGTACTAGTATGCAGATATGGTCTTGTTATTTGTCGAACCATGTCTTTCATTCTCCAACTTAGTTTCATAAATCCAACAACGAAGCCTTGCAATCTATTCGTAAATACTACACACGAATTACCGCCGAAACACAAATTAGCACTGATAACTGCAGATCCCATATCCCCCGACGTATCATTTTTTACCAAAATTTCCCCCGAAGAAACGAGAAGACGTAGCAAAGCTTCCCCTCTCTCGCAGCGCACCCTGCCCCCTTTTTCATCGGAAAAATTGACAGTTGCTCCGGGTGGATCGGATTCCCTTTCGCAAGACCGCCGACCCCAGGAACTTTAATCAAGGATGATGGGACTCGAACGCGATTCCCATTCGTCACGAGGAGCAAGAACGCAGCTCGTACTAACACCGGATACCGCCAGCACCTTTGTGCAGTTTCGCGGTGTATATAAAGGATGCGATCGTAAATCTACTCGTGGACCTCATTTCGCCGCGGCAACACAATAGTCGCGGGTCCCCCGCGTCGCGTCCCGCGTCGCCGTGGGTTGCTCGCTCGAAAAGAGCGCACCGGGACGCGGTCATTTGATCGTAACGCGATTTACGATTAAACCGTCTCACCGTTTCCGCTCCTTCTGCATCCGAGCGCGCAAGTTGAAATTGCTTTCCCAAAGTTAAATGAGAATTTGATCTTCGGCGCTGCTTACCCGAAATGAGAGCAAAAAGAAAATTGTGAATTAGGAAAAGCGCGTGAAGGTACGAGATCAAATATTCGACCACGCTGAAACGGTTTCGGAGCAGGGCACGCTGTTACGTATGAAGAGTGCTTGAAGTTAAAATGCGGTTGAAGCTACTTAGATTGAAGTGGATAGGATAATGAAATATAAATGCATTCTATGCGAGGGTTTTCTTTAAATTACTTTGGTGTTTCGATAATTATTTCTGAACAAGGATCCGCAATTTTTATTGCTTACCGTTGTGACCGAGCAAACTAAATCGGGGCTAGTCGCGATTACTTTGAACGAAAGCGTCCACGTAATTACGCGCCCACTCCTTCATGAAGCTTGCACAATTAACTCGAAACCCCGCTCTCGCGTTCCTGACATTTCGGTAGTTAATCACCCAGGAAGTTACACTGCTTCGGGACTCTGTACCCATTCATCCCCGTCGAGCCCTTTTTCCCACCCACGCGCCCTACTTCATTAGGCCGCGCATTCATAAACAATCATCAATTGGTCGGCACGATTACCGATGTTTATCGGATGCAAAATAAGCCGACTGATTGGCCTACTCCCTCGTTAGATACTCAAACTATGCTCTTCAACGAATCTGATTTTCTCGATTGGCCTCTCCTCGTGAACGCGGCCGATTGCCCGCATCTTCTGGTATGTCTCCCTAAGTTTTTCCATCACACAATTCTCTCTGGAGAGAATTCGAAGAACTTTCGGAACTATTGTTCCCATTCTTCGCAGATACTGAATCATTTAAGATTTAATCTTGCAACGCCTAAATATTCGAAACGAAACATCGTTTTCCCTACGGTGTCTTGTGAAACATATTTCCGTCTATTATATCATTTCGCGCATACGTAACAGCTAACACCGGTGTCGTAAAGCACCCTACAAGAGCTTTCAGTACCGCACCCAACTTCACCCGGGAAATTTACTTTGGGCAGAAAGGAGACAATAAACAAGCGACTGCGGCGTATTCAACAGAATACTTCGAAGCGTGCGGGCTGCTTTTAATGTTTTTATCCCGTGGCCGAGGCGAACGCGCCACTGTAAAATTTTATGGTAGCTAATTGTAAGCGATAACGTCCGGCCGTGGCGTACGAGCAAGATTTATTCCGGCGATTCGCCTCGAGTTATAGTCCAGCGACACGAAAGTGGATCGGCCAGGCCCGGCCGAAGGAAGGAATGCTCGAGTGCCATTTGCACTCTTCAACAGTTTGACAATGTCCTGCTCGCTATCGCGACGTTCCACTTGAACAATCCACTTGAGAAGCTCGCGATCGCCTTTTGCCAGAAAGAAATGCAACCTGTTCCAACGTTTTCACTTCCAACGTTTCAGAGCCTTTCACGTAAAAGCTGCATAATTCTCCGTTACAAGCAGAGAGCTGTTGCGATTAGATTGCACCCGTTGCATTACGATTTCCGACTTCGTGACGATACAGAATCCGTTCGCACGTTCGGCAACGGGAAAGGGGTGGCCAGGCTGCGATCGAGAGCGGTTCCGACTCCGCGGCTGATGAACGTCGGGGTCCGGCGTTTCCGGTGCCGTGAAAGGCAGAGCCTCGGAAGCGCGCGGCTGCCGGTGTATCGTCAGACCGCTATCGACGGGTTCGCGTGATGGAGTCGGAAGCGGAGAAAAGCGTTTCGTGAGCGCTAATGGATTAAGGCGGAAAACGCAGTTAAGCCGAAACCAATCCCTTATCTCTCATCTGGTAAGTGTATTGCGGCCACAACGCGGCGAGGGCTCCTTTGTGAAATATGTTCTTTTACCTTCTATGCGGCTCGTTCCTTCTGGCAGCACCTAATCGTACAGGTAACGTTCGCGAATGTTTAATTTCCTTCTATCGCCGCCTATCTCTGATTCTCGATGCCCCATTAAAGCATGACCACTCCAATGATTCAAATGGACGTTCAATGGATCGTTTCATTGCTCGTTCAGTAACGTGATTATAATAAACTCCAACACAGTCACTTCGGTTTTTGCTAACTAATCAACGAAGAATTAGAAACGCTGCTTCTCGATAATATTATCGTTAATCAACTAATCTATTTCCCTTGGATTACCCTGGGAAATATGTACGATAATAAAAGCCCTACCTACATTTCAACGTGAACACATGCTTCAGGGCATTAAGAAGAGAACGAGCAGCGCAATGTGCGTTAACAGCATTCGTGTCTAGAATTCCAACATTAATTAGATTAGACTGGAACGATTCCGACCGAGGCCATGCCTTATGCTATCTTTTATTCCCCAACGGCATCGCGTGCTAGACGCGAGAAAACGAAACGACGAACAGGTTTATCGTCACGCCGCAGGAAAAAATGTTGCCTCTGAGCAAACGGTTCGCTCCAGCCTGCGCGAACGTGGCTCCTTTCGTTTTTCCACAGCCGGCCGATTAGCGATAGGTGAAACGGACTGCGATGGATTTATCAGCAAGATGTTTAATGACCGGGAATAAAAAATTGAGACCGCGCGGTTAACTGGTACCTCGAGCTCTCTCTGTGCTCTTTTCGATCAACAGCTTTGAAGCCATTTTTATGCACACCGCGGTGGAAACGTTCATTGATCGCAGCCGCGATACTTCAATGATGCGCTGCGATAAAGGCAGTTGCTTTCATTTGCTGCGGTTCGTTTAGATGAACATAATGTATAATTGAAACATTAATCACTACATAAATACCGTATGATCAACAAATTCATTGTTAATTCAGCCTTCACGCGATCGCGATAATCCTGCAAGAATCGAACAATTCTCGTCTTCAAATTCGCCCAATTCTTCAGACCACAATTTATTCGCCACCAATCTATCACCAGTTCATTAAATCATAGCTTTGGAAAGGGCCAGCATAGACCGCGAAATTTGATCAGGCTGAGAAATAATCGGTCCGCATATCACTGGAGGGGTCGAAACAACTTTTCAATATTCGTGTTCTGGTCGTATTAACATAAACCATCAATCACCCGGTATTTACGAGGGACATCGAAAAAGAAACGAACGTGTGTGCGTGCGCGCGTGTCTCGCAAGTTGTACCAGCGACGACGGACTGGGGGTTAAATTGTCGCGTTACAGCGGACCAGGTGTCAGGGTTTAACGCGTCCCTTTCGTAACGATCCATTTTCGTGTTCCCGTAACGGGAACAGCTCCGCCCGGCGATGTAAGAAACGACTGATATAGGAAATAATTTCATACATTCTGCCTCTCTGACGATGCGTAAGTTCCGATATTGCGCCCAGTTTCGTCGGGGATACGTGGACGTACGAGTGGAACAATTTATTAACCTGTTGCCTCGTGATTTTTGCTATGCTCGCGTGTGCGGTTCAGTCGCGCTAAACTGGCTTGGCTAGAGAGACTATTGAGTGAACGCGACAAATGGGACACGCTGAAATGCGGAGAATTCGGGTTCAATCGTTCGCTGTGAGGGAGGGTAGGGGAATCGATATTATGCGATAGTGGTGCATGGATAATATGAGGCTTTAATTAATTGTTTCTTAAAGTAATTGAGCTTTCAATAAAGGCTACGACGAAGTTGCGCGTTGCAAGAGTCTCTATATATCCGTTCCGTGTAATAAATGATACATACCCCTGCGACAAGCTGTCAATTCTAATAAAGCAAAACGTCACCGATACGCTGCTGTTAGAAACACCAAAATGACGCACAGGCAAGAGAAATCGGCCCCGTTCCTAATAACCACCGCAGAGCCGGGGGACTACATCAAAGAGAAAAGCAAATCCCATTCAGGATCGCGCAATCAAGCAATCGTTAGCATAAATATATTCGTCAAGGAGTAACATCGGACGGTCGCTTGGTAACGCACACACCCCACGAAAGTAAGTACTCCGCCAGTACAGACAGCGTCAACGGGGACACTGTATTTTAACTCGGATTGAGTCACTTCGGTGGCACGAAATGTACACGTCATGAAAATTCAATAGACAACGTCCCCCTGCATATGTCCCGGGCGGAGGGTAGGAGCGACAGAGAGAACGATCGAAGCACGCGGGTGAGTAAGGAACGGGACGAGGAAGCGCGAATCAGAAGGGGGGCAGGGGGGGGGGGAGAGAAAAATCCGTCGGAGATGCAATAACGGCGCCGTGGGGTGCTTATCCCGGGGATCTTTGTAGCTCGTGCGAGGCTTGCCCTTTGTGAGCCTCTGCCCCTTATCGTGATCGACGACCTCTTGCCCGCCGCGTCTCGAAACCGACCCCCCGAAAAGCCATTTCGGCCATGCTCGGTCCTGTGGGACCGTCGAAAAGGCGCGGCCGAATAGTCACGCGTAATAGCTTTCGCCTTGTCTTTGAAACCACCCCCGGGACCCTCTTCCGTTGTAACGGCATAGAAAATCGAATTCCATAGGATCCATATCGTGTACTGTTTACGGTATTATTAATTAATGCGCTTACGTACAGGTCCGTCGTCGTTGGAACTATGCTCGCGTAGAGCAACGGTTTCCACGTGAGCCTGCGAGGTGCACTTATGTGGGAACTTATGGGGGTGGTAGAGTTTTACCTTCGTTTCAATTATGAATAAATTGCATCGAAATAATTCGTTTAATGTGCACCACATTATTCCTGTCGGCGTACTATTTTTATTGCCAAGAACGGAAAAAGGAAGATAACGATCTGAAAATAATTAGACCGTTCGTTAAGTGCGAACTGAAATGAAGACTTGCAGAAACGGGGAGCCAGCCCAACCTAGTTTTTAACTGGATCACCGGGAACAACTATTCCACGCTTACTAGTGCCGCGCGGAAAGGAGTGTGCAAGACCGTCTCTTACTTATCGGGCGCTTTTATCAACCACCCCTCGACCGACTTCGAGTGAAGTCGGAATCGAAGCCCGGCAATGCTTAACTCCTCCCGTTTCAGACTTGCTCGCGCACGTATCGCGCGAATATGCATACTTCGTGCGGCGCGATGCACGCGGCTTATCGTACACGGGAATTATGGCGCGTTTAAATCCCGGCATTCACGACAAACGCGAGTGCGGTCTCTCGTGACAGGATTTGCTCCGTGATATTTTTGCTTCAACGATGCAGAGGATACGCGCGTACGTCACCTATTCGATTTTCATTCAGTTTCTGCTACTGCGTCGCGGTGGTTGAAACAACGCGCGGGGTCGGTTAGCGACGTATTCCCGCCGATCGATTATCTCAACGACGTCCAAAGATTCTATCGCGAGTAACGCAGGTAAATCAGACTAATTGAAACGAATTCGGGTTGAACGCGAGGGGGGGGGGGGGCGCGTCACCAACGGGATGAACGCGATTAATACTCGCTGCTTTCGCGGAAAAGACAAATAACCAGCTGTCCGTGGAGCTTTACATACGGCGGGGCTAAATCAGTGCGCAATACGCGTCACGCGTATCCGATGGATCGTCCGATGCGATATGTCGCGCGTAGATACACACGCGCCCGCGTGCACGCCATCCACCGGGAATCCGGTTATCTGTCCGAGTCCTGATTGGGCCTATCAGCCCGATGCAGCACCGTCATTTCGTATGCGAGCCACCGAGTTCTTTGATCTTTCGCGATTTCAATCCAGTTATACGCGCTTGCCTATGCAGCTTCATGCCACGGTCCCTGGAAGCCCCCTTTAACCGACTCTGCGTCGTTCATCCCCTTCTATCCCCCTTTTCTTTACTCGCGTGTTTTTTTTTCTTTTTTTTTTTTTACTCCGAGGATATGCAGTCAGCTCGAATCGTGGCAGACGCGACGCGGTCTCCGCTCCGGCGAGACTGAACGCAACGCGGTGACAACTTTATTCATTCGTTCGACGAATTCGACGCGGATCGCGGCTGGCTGAACATCCGTTCGGGACCGTGCAACCAATTCGCCACGCTACTCGAGCTACGCGACACGCGTGTGCATCCAGAGGATGCTCCACGATCCGAAAGCCGAAGGGAGATGCGCCGGGGGATCCGGGAGGATCTGTTAAGCGGCCGTGACCGAGCCATGAAATATGGGAACCGAATGCATAGGATACTGTCTGAGAGAGGGGTTATCGCGTTGCGGCGAAGGATTCACCATGAGAATTGTTGCTCGGAGGACTTGTTTTGGGGTTGCTTTAACATCTGGGAAACGCGTTCGGGTTGTAACCGATCGGCAGACAGATTCCAGGCGTGTTCGCCTGTTTAATTATCTCCATTATAATTCCGACGAAACATGATAACGTTCACAGAATTCTTAATGCAATAAACGAGTTATTTTCTAGCCCGCCGGTGAGAGCATTACCGATTACCTTCCATCTCGGAGCAATGCTCAACATCACTCCCGCGGCACAAATAAATCTGAGAAAACCGACCGAACGCACATTGAAAATTAAAAACCAGAGATCACGCTCGAATCAATTTATCTTCCTCGACGAGCGTACGAGAAAGACGTCGCGCGCTAAATCAAACCTAGATCGTGCGGGGAAAAAAGCGGCATAAATCTTTGCAATAAATCGTCGTAACAATAGCGAAGGAGACGAACAATTGGTAACAGCATAAATCCAGTGCCCGCTGTGGAACCGTTGGATCAGCCACGTGGCAAACGTTCGAACGCGATAAGACTCGCGGACGCGCGAAGCGTCGAGCAGATTTTCCCGACGGGTCGTCGACGATCTACCCCACCGCCCTGTACACGCCCCGGTAATCGACGTGACGATGCGTACGCGTGCTTCGTCAGATTCGGTACACAAAATCACGATCCGGGGGGCGGGTTTTAGTTCGGCGACGAATTTTCGCGGTCCACTCTGTTTCATCCGGTTAAAAGGCTCGGGCTATTTGGTTACTCGATACGCGTATTGACACTGTTCACAGCTTTGAGTCGGCCACGCATCGAAATTAGTTTGTGCGAACGAATCCGGTTTTTGAATCGGACCAGCTTCTCTCTCTCTCTCTCTCTCTCTCTCACTCCCGTGACGAGTAATCGTCGTCGTCATAACCGGTTCGACGCGAAATACTCGCAGAGGGATCAGGTGAACGGTCACCGGAAAATCTCGCTAGCCGTTCGGAATGCTGAACACACCGGAGAAAATCGGCTGCTCCTCCCTCGGACGGATGTAATTTAAATTGTAAGCCCCGAATCTGCGGGGTCAGCGTGGCTGGCAACGTTCCGCAAGGTGTGTGTGTGTGTATGTGTCCGGCGAAACACGAAATTGCTGGAATAAATTGAGGCTGGCCAAGCTTTTCTGCTGGCCTAAACATGTCAGGAATCTCCGTCGCTCGCCGACGGCTTTAATAAACATCCATTGATCCGTCGATGAAATTTATCAATCGACTGACAATTTCATGATTACGTAACACCTTTTTCATTATCGATAGCTGTACAATGTTTGAGTCTACTCAATAGATATGCGGTCACCTTCTTCTTTTATCTGATCCATTAAATGTTTTTAACAAATGAATTCGCTAAGCGTGGATTACGCTGGCGACATTGTCAACTACTTTGCTTCATTTTATCCTTTTATTATTACGGCTACTTATAATTCCTCGGCCCTATAACGTTCTATCGGTCTAACGTTGAATCTATAACGTTCAGCTTATAATCCTTCGATCTTCGAATATTTTGGGACCATCCTGGCATATTAGCACGTTTCTACGCGTATGTTTCTCGTGCAAATGGTACGGAAATCCATCCCGCGACCCATAGATGGTACACCAGCCCTATTACACACCCTTGAGAATTTCATTTCCCTGTGCCCCGTGTTTCCATAGAAACCCTAAAAGCGGACTCACAACGGCCGTAGACGTAATTCAATTTCGCGTGACAATCGACGCGCGTCACCATTCGCCGATGCGCGTCGATTTATGTGCGGGGGGAGAAAGTATCCCGACGCAACGCGCGATACGTGAAAATTCGACCCGGCGATCCGCCTGAATATCGCTTTCGGCTCTCGAGAATAGGCACGGGCCCGCGGAACAGAACTCGAAGCGCGGCGAATTTGGCAATGCTCCATAACCGATATTGCGAGGCGCTATCTGAAAGCGGGCTGATTCGTACGGAGAGCGGTGCAGATCGTTATCCGTATCCAAACGCGTGTGCCCCATCCCTGTGGGTAATAAAACACTCGTCTATGCGGCCGGGACGCTTCTCCGTGCAGCCCCAAACAAGCGAGGATGCGCCTTTTGATTTTTCCACCCCTCGACGCTACTTATCGGGGATCTACCATTCGAAATAGGCTATTTATGGTGGAAAATGGTGGGGTAGATTTCCAGACGCGGACACACGCTCGTCTCCCCCCAAAATTGTCCCGTGATAGTAGTCTCTCTGTCTCCTACCATTCGTGCTCCCGGTTCTCTCCCTTTCCCGTGAAAGGTCGTCCTCACGTGCGATAAATCACGCCACTTCCGTGAGAAGCGGCGCTTCAAGCTTTGTCCGAGACGCGTCGTGCTACCGGTCGGCACGTATGCGATTAATAAAACGCGACGGCGCGCTCCAGATTAGGCGGCTCTCCGACTCCTATCGATTACCCCTCGCGACGATGGCCAGAACGAATGGGAGATGCGAAATTAGAAAGCTCTTCAATCGTGGAAAAATTGTGCGCCAGATCGGACGGTACGTACCACTTACTTAGTGCTCGATAGCGCTTGAGAGTCGAACTCCCTGCCACGCGTTCGTACGCGAACTCGTCCGTTCAATAAGCGTAGAAATTAAGCATCGTCCGTGGAAGCGTATCTCGAAACGGAAAGGTTCCCTCGTCGAGGAAGCGGAGCGACGCGATCGAATAATCTCGAGGACGGAGGTGAAAGTGTTTTCGCAGCAGAACCGCTGGAGGAGGAAGCTCGTCGAGCGAGAGGATGCCTAATCGAAAGGGCGAAAGGGTGGAGGAAATATCCGCGGCGCGGCGGTGAAATCCCGAACTCGACTCCGCATCGAGGGCCACTCGAGCAAGATCGAGACGACTCTTATTTGCGATTCTTTCGAGGGGCGAGAGAGCCGACACCCTGCGCGGACCCTTGCAACCCGTTGCAGCCGTTCCGCCGGGCCTCTCCCTCGGCTGCGACTCGCGTCCCCTAACCGAGCTAATAAGCAACCCTAAAGAGACGTCGACCGGCAACTGTGACATGTATATACCGACGCGGGACGCCCGGAGGGCAATTTGCATTCATATACGGGATGGTAATTAGGGCGAGGGCATAATAATCCTGATACTTGGACGGTGCGCCGTGTGCCTGAATGGATTCGGTATAATCGGCCTCTGACTTTAATAATAATGCTGCGGCCCACCGGGGGGGTGAAACGCGCGTACGGCCACCCCTTGGCTCGCCGTTCGCGTTACGCGCGCTTCAAGCCCTCCGGACGTTTTATTATTTGAAACTTACCAAACCGCACTCGAATCAACCAAGGCTCGACGTATCGACTCGTTTGCGTTGCGCCCGCCAGCCAATTTGCATAGAGAGCATGTGATACGCGAGGTTTTGTTAGATAACTGTTTGGGGGGATGGGGATGGGGTGAGCGTGAGGCGAACGCTCGAAACGTTATTGTAATGTATGTACAGAGTCGTGGTAGAAGTTTCATCACCGATAAAAGCGACTTTAAGTAATGGATGAATTAAAGCAGAGCAATAACTTTCGATGCATTTCGTATGCCACGGATCTTGCGGAATCCTCGTGAAACAATTTATAGCTGTTTCAAAAAAGGTCCAGTGATTTTGATGGATTTGTATACGCACGATGGTACAAAGCGGTGGGGCAGAAACGAGTCTTGAAAATCGTGGCGGAAAGCGTGAATCGCGCATCGGGGCAACAGCGTTTCGTATCTTTCGATTCACGGAGCGTGCTATAGAGGAGCGGGAACCGGGCATTGTCCTGTCCCGTTCGCGTCTAGCTTCTCCGACAAACGCACCGCTGACAAAAATTTGGAAGGACGAGCTGTGAATGCGAGCACGAGCGTGCCGAGCGGCTCAGCCTCGCGCTGCCAAACACACGTGCGTCGTTTCGTAACGCACGACCGGTGGAGAAAACAAAAAAACAGCAAGTGGAGCTGAATTTTTGCTCAACTATTTTAACGTTCCTCTATCCCCGATTTGTAACAAATTACACGCCGATGCTTAACAAACTTCTCTGCCTGGACGTCGAGAAAATCGCCAGGAAAAGTTGGGTGTCACCCCGTCCGAGGATGCTTGGACGTGCGTCCGCGTGATTCAGCCGCGGGTTAATAAAGACCCGAAATCGATGAACGATGGAGCCCTCGGTATGAAAAATGTACGTGTCGACGAGCAGGTCCACGCCCAGCGGCATACGGACGCCAGGAACGATTTAGGGTAAAGCCACCGGGGTGGGACAGTCGAATAGAAACCCCGTTGCGTTGAAATACGACGTTAGAACATCCCAACGGCGCGTAAGAGCGAAGGGAAGGACACGCGAGTCCCTGCGTAGGGTGAAACGCTGGACAATTCGGTGCGCGTGTATCGAACGGAAGCAGATATATCCCATAAATTACGCCTACAAGTGTTTCTATCCCGTCGGGACGTGTCCGCTGCGTCTCCGTTTGGCCCCGGGACGCAAATGTTTATATTCCGTGTCTGAATCATCGTGGAGCGTTAATTATTGCAAGTCCGATTGGAAAAGCCGATGGAAATGCAAGAATGCATCGGGAACAATTTGCCCGCAGTTATTCCGGGTTTACACTCTAATATCCAATTAAATAGATTCATTCGTATTTATCTCTCGTTCATATTTAATGTATCCGTGCGCGCTCGACAATTCTACTTTCCAGCCCCTCGATTTCCAGCGGCATTAGCAAGGAAGGGTCGCGTCTTGCGGGGAGGAAGCCCCGCGACATTATGAATCACTTAAATACCCCTACCGCCGACAAATAGCCTGACTCATGGGATTTTATTAGGCCACCGTGGGCGCATTCTATCGCGAAATAATGGCGCCTACCGAGCTTGACGAACGACCGTACGGTGCATCACCGTACATACATTAAAGTACGTCTCTACATAATGCGCATGCACGTACGTATAATCTTGCCTGCGCTCGTGCACACGTGCTCTCGTTTGCCCTAACGTTTGGGATATCACAGCGGAGACTAAATGGATTTTCTCGAGGTGCGGCGCGAAACGATCATTAAGCGAGAGGCAAATGAATCGGTTAAGATAATGTTCATCGGTTCTTTTTTTCTCGTTCGCGTTCTTCCCTTTTTTTTTATCCTCGAGAAAGTCGGTTGAACCGCGACGTTGATTTACCGGGAACGAGCGAACGATCTGGGTTCGCTATCGGGCGAACTGAGAAAGAACACCGGAAATGACTGCTTTTGTACGCCACTCGCGGATACGAATTATGGCTCGCCTGGCAGAGATTGGAGAACGTTTGTCGCATTCCGTGGCTCCACGTAAAGTTCTCGTCGACGGAAAATAACTTTCGGCTGGAAAGAGACGGTCGACGGAATCGCGTTTAGGTACGTGAAAACGTCACTCGTTAAATGCAAAATACATCCGTGAAGCCGTAGAGTATAATCTATGGTTTGCGTTCTAAATCTCTAATATAGTTGTTAAAATTGATACGGGTTAGTACAGATGACAACTAGTCGAGCTTCTTTTATAAACGAACCCTGTAGTACGTGAAGAAAACATTGTGCAAGATTATAAGCTAAATCAGAACGTGGACATAGCGAGAAAGACAAGCGTGTATATGTATAGGCTTGAAACTAGATCAAACACAGAAGCGTTCTCTACTCGGTAAATTAATAAACACCTATTCCGGATCGATCACTACAAATGGGATCAATTGATGCACCTACACAGTAATATTGGCTATCACAGTATATCTTTTATGAAAGGAAATAAATTTGAAAAACTTCTATGATCCCCCTTCTCGAAAATGATTTATAAAAAAGTTGTAGAATGTCAAAGTTTCCTTTTTCTTTGAGCAGAACTGCAGCCTGCTAACTGGTCTCATGGTGCTGCAGAATTTATAATTTCTAAGCGAAAAACACTAATCATTTTCATAGAAGCGATCATTTGACTGCCTATATCAATTTGATACCAATTTTGGAGAAACTCCGTATAAAGAACGTTCGATACCCTTCAACGTATTTCCGTTCAGTATAAGAAAAACGGAGCGTCGCGTTCAAATCCGCTTTCATTCTCGCGCGCCAGAAACCGAAGAGTGCTCGAAAGGATGTCGTCCGAGATTTTTCCCCGTTGATTTTCACGTTGTCCCAACGAGCACTCTCCGCTCTTAGGCGAAACGAGATCGCCCGAGAAAACCGTACACCCAACGCACAGCCTCGAGGAAGCATCTTAACGTTTCCAGCGATGATCATAAATTCCTATTAACGAGTTTCTCTTTATTCCCGTCCCGTGTCACATAGGGACAACGGCCTTCTGCGAGACCGAGTTGAAAGTTTCGCACTCGGGAACAAAGAGCTCCATAAATAAGTGGCGCGAAAATGAAAATGTGTGCCCGGGAAAATGAACAGTAAGGGATGACGCAAACGTGATGAGACGAATTTTTGGGCTAATGTAAGGATGCTACTTCTCACGCGAAAATCGTCTAATTAAATCCTGAACTCTCAGCCTGAACTCGGAAATGTTAATGAAGAAGTAGGAATATTATTTAAAACTATTATAATAATAAAATTATTACAAGCAATCGAATGCCTTTGTAATTTGAATTACATGAACCAGGACAATAGTTCAAACAGATTTTCATATTTATCGCCCGCGCTTTCAATCCGTACGAATGCGCCTGTGAACGAGGAATCATTCAGCTAACGTTTTATTCGAAACACGCCAACCGACAATAGAAAAGATAGCGGTAGCTTTTTCCAGCACCGAGGCGTACGTAGAAAATCGTGAGGCCATCGTACTCGCGATTTCCCCGTAATAATTCAACGAGAATAATAGAGAGGTACCCTCTAAAACCGAACGCAAATGGCCCCGCCGGTGATTCGCTGGCAATCTAAACACCACGTTCTCCGCGTGAATACCTCGCAGGTGGCCGATCTTTCGTTGAAAGCGTTGGATCATTCGAAACTTCTGCTCAATTTTTCCCTCACCCGGGACGGATCCTTTTAAAACAACGTTGGTCCTTAATTAACTCGCGGTTCGCGATTTGCATATTTATGTTGTTGGTGGTGGCAGTAGCAGGTCATAGGGCGGGTCATACTTTAGGACAGTCACGACGAAGGGGTGTGTAAGTAAAATGTTGGTCCACCGGTCAGTTAACGGTGAATCTGGTAGAAGATGATCATTGTAATATTGTCCAGAAAATTGGACAGAATTCACGGCTGCTGAGTGTGGATCGTTCGAGACTCCGGCGCTGCCGCGTTCTATTTTTTTAATATTTACAAGACATCGTGCGTGTGCGCAGACCGATCGCTAAGAAAATTCTCGGCTCTGTCCGGCGGTTAACGCGGAGAGAAAATATTTTGCGAACAAAGTCCGCAGCTGAGAAACAGACGTATCGAAGATCGTTCCATTCCGCGCAAGAAACGCGGTTCAATATTTTTTTGCACCTACGGAAATTGCTACTTTTTTCTTCCTTCGTAACTGTATGCTGATACTGTACAGAGACCCCTCTGGGTCTATATTTTTTTCCTCTTTACTTCTGCCCGCTCTACCTACGCGTTATATTTTTACGACAACCTCCTTCGAGTTGTCGAAAAAACTCTCCTTTCCGATCGGTTGTTCCGCGGAACCGTAACACGGAGGGAGGAACAACTATCTCGCGGCGAACTTGCGTTTCGCGTGAGTTCTTCCTCGTGTTTGCTTCGCGCAAATCATCAGGCAAATTACGCTACCCCGCTGGATTAAGCTACTCCAAAAAGCACACATATTACAAAATGTCTCGATTAAATGTTTACCCTGAAACGCTCGGCCCGGCGAGTCCCCAGGGCACTGGCGTAAAGTTACGACTTTACTTTGCCCCACAGATCGCCACCCCTCCGGCAGCCGGCGTTCTAATGAAAATTCGCTGGCGTTTACGTTACGTCCTGGTAATACATAATTAAACACCGCGATATCATTCATCGATGTTGGCTCAGCTTCTTCCATGGACTTGACGAAACACGTCGCTTTTGTCAAGTTTCACTTTATTTTTCCTACGTTCCTTTAGAGCAACGCACTCGACGGATTAAATGCGGTACGGCATAGCGAGGCCCGTGGCAGGATCGCTGTACGTAACGTATCCTCTCTCGATGCTGAAATTCTGACTGCGCTAAAATCGTCCGCGTTTTTATCCCAATTTCGCATTCACCCATTTGGGGATCGCACGAGCTCCAATTAAACCACTTCCTGGCGACATCGATTCTGCACTCCCGTATTGGTTCCTCGCAATCGATGATCCCTTCATTTTTTCACCTAGGGAAGCACTGAATAATTTCTATAGCATCAAAGGAAATCATATCTTTCCTTAGCGTCATAGAACTCTTTTCGTTATTCGAAGATCATATTTTTTCCACGTCTCGATTTCATCGCTGCTCGGCTCTCAGAAGTGCAAAATCGAAGTTCCGATGCGCATATGCAGAATTCAATCAATGTTTTCAGTTTTTCCCCACCCGATGATACCAGTAAAATCGCAAGAAAAACGAGAGGGTTAGAGAATATGGAGAAGAAACACAGTCGGCTGGCGAGGCGGTGGAGGAGGGGAAAAAAAAAGAGAGAGTGGGATTACATTTTCCATTAGCGGTCGAGCCGTGCTTTCTTCTCGGACTTGTCGCGTTGGCACTCGTGCTGATTATCAACCTGTTCGGGACAGAAGCTTTTTCCCCGCGTTTTACCTCATTTCCCATTCCTTTATACGACGAATCACGTGCGCGTAATAATAAAACAGTGAACTCGCTTGGCATCGCACTAATGCACGCTGTCCCCTCGCTTTCCCCCTCCCCCCTTTTTTCCTAATTTGTTCGCTGAGCCGTCGAAGATTAACTTTTCGAACGTGCACCGCCGGTATTCGTTCGGTCGACATTTATTTCCGCTGAAATTCCGTTGGGAAAACAAAAAGGGGGACATTCAGGCTACGGTCTATTATTTTTAGAAGAGATATCCTCGTTTACGGGTGTACCCTAAACTTTTTATCGAGCTTCACGAAATTTTTATTCGACTAACAATAATATGCAATCGTCATTCTCTACTGGCAAGATTGAAGCTAGAAACTCATCTATGGATTGGTTACGAAATAATCCTCAAAGAAGAACACGTGCTGGGAAATTCGTTTGCTCGCGTGATAGGCCAGAGCGTGCTCGCCGCTGCCTCTCATCTGGCTCTGAATCTTTCACGGAATTCTCTGCTACTCCGGCGAAAGGATAAGCGGAAATCGTTAATGAAATACCGAATGTTTACGAACACGTATAAATTTAATCCTCGGTAGTTTGTGCAAGCTATCCGGGCCAGGTAATTAAAGACAGAGGCGTGCGCTAAGCCGCAGAGAAAAGAGCGCGCCGATGTTAATCGCTGTGGTGCACGCTCGAGATTCAACCAAGATTCATTATTTCCTTTTGTGCGCTTGGATGTACCGTAACGATACGTAAGCGAGCAACATATACGATACAACCTCTGCGCTCGATTCCAGTTCATCTTCGATATCTGTGAGACTTACCAAACAGCCAAACTCTTGGATATGAACGGCAAGGAGAATTAATCAACTGACCTGTAACAAAAAAAAAAAGGAAAGAAGACTTTTAGTATCAAATGAATGTCGAATGACAATCGCGCAATGGCAAAAGATCTTCTGTTTATATAAAAATGGTACAATTTTGTGTCCGCTTCCCTACACTCCTACTTCATCGTTTTCGCGACTATTCCACTATTTACCTAAAAAGTACGTGCACGAGTGATATCGCGGGGGAATCTAATTTGCCTGTTTACGTGCGTTTCGAAGGCTGCTAGCGATGCTATCAGCCACACGTTCGCGAATAACGGAGGTTCTAATTCTCGTCCATCGTGGAGAGTAAGCAGAAGGAAAATGTCGATCGGCTTGGAAGCCGTTTAACTGCGTCCCTCTTAATGGCGCATCGGGGAAATTATCGTCTTCCGCTTGTTTACACTTGTCAGGGAATTTCAAGAAAAGACTTATTCGTTCGTTGGTATTGGCGTGAATTTACGAGCAGTATCCCTTCGCAAGTCTCCGCGCCATTAAATGTTAATTGCCATTCATTCATTATTATTGTGCGACTTGCTAAAAAAAAATCCAAAGACTGCTGGAATAACAAGACCAAGGAAAAATCGAGCAACGTGATGGGGAGAGTGAAATTCCTGAATTCCACTGAAAGCTCTCACGGATAAATATGCAAAATTTGAATATAACTTAGAATTTATGAATCTTAAGATGCCGCTCCTCCTCGATATCGAAAACTTGCACGATGGACAAATTTTTCCTGAAAAATATCCGTGGACCACAGATCCGCCGTGTATCCCTGACAAATCCACGCGCGGCTCTTTCGAAAATTGTTGCTTCGCAGCGCAGGACCTCGGCACAAAGGGCACGCGTATTCCTGCGTATTTAACACTTCAATTTAATCCACGAGGCTTGGTAGCCGTGGATTATCAGAGCCTGGAAGTTCCCGTTCGTACGCGATTCCCTCCCAGCGACAGAATCGAGCGCTTAACCATGCACGCGCGAATCTGTCGCGCGGGAAAAATATCACTGGCAAGCGGTTACGCTCCGGCCGGAAATGGAATTCCGTCGGGACGTCGCGTTCCCTCTTGTCAAAAATTCAAAATACAGCCTACGCTGCTTCGCTTTTTACCTAGGGGACACGGCCAGGCCGCGCGCAACCACGCGGCACATCTAGAGCGTAATCTTCCGGTGGACCGATAACGGTCGAAATGGAGAAACGGCTATGCGTCACGGAGCAACCCTACGTTTGGAAGCGAACAGGCCGCGTGTCCGTAACGGTATGTGAATAGCAGGAATTCGATGGCACTTAATGCTAAGGCAACGGCCAGAGGAGGGTTGCTAAGTTACTGCCCTTCTCCGTCGTTTTATACTATTATGATTCGTAATGAAACTTTTATTGGCGGATAACAGAGATAACGCGTTTCTATTGAACCCGTTGATCGATCGATCGACGAATTCCGTCAGGCGTCTCCGTTTGTTCCGTTCGCACTCCACTTGACCCAGCGTTCGCATTACGCCTTGAAGTGTCACTTCTTTGCTGCAATTAAACTTCCATTACTTGTATAACTTTTTCTTGGCGTGATACGTTGTTTGTCAAGTTTTCTTGCAACGGATCAATTTGGTGCCGGGCAAGTTAATACAGCGCGCGATAGTGTGCTCCCGCGTGCAACAGGATTGCCCGATGGAGATCGAAGTGATCGCGTAACACACCGGTTATGTAACGGGTATTTTACCTCGTTAATTGCACTCTTTGACGTTGCCAATTTAACGCTTCGTTCAGCTTAACGTACTCCTATTAAACGTAGATAAGTAAAGAAAAAGAGTAAAAGAACGGTGCAAGATGTGAACGACCATTAAGACGTTATTAACAAATTCTACGCGCATTATCAGACTTCTATCCCATAATCATTAACTGACTTCATCGCATATTACGGTCCTTCATTAAAAATACACGATATGCACAGGTTAAAGGGTTAACGGGTGAATGATGTTAGAAATGCATCCAGACTGAAAGTCGCTAGCAGTGATCCCCGCCCGATGAATCAAAAGCAAAGATTCATCGATCAAACTTCTACTTAGTCAGAAAACCGGCCCGAACCGTCCCGTTATTTATCCTTTATCGAAAGCTCTCCGAACATTGATCGCGCACGCTCGAGCGGCCAGCGAGAAATGAAACTAGCCCCGCCGGATCCGTGACCGTGGAATCTTTCGTCGAGTCGGCTGGGCCGAGGGTATCCTCTGATACGGAAGCTTCGGGTGCGGCAAGTGGCCGCGGGGCTTCCGTCTGCAAACTCCGGCCAGACGAGGCGCAACTCGACGGAGGGGGGTTGAAAGCCCAAGGGTGAAGCGAAAGCGAGCCCGTCCCCCCTTTTTCTCTCTTGGCTGCTCGGGTGGTTCCGCGTGTCATGTAAATACACGTGTGCTCCCGGGCGATGGGGCGCGCTTGGGCCTCCTTAACGAATATTACCAAAGTTCCGGGAGCGAATGTTTCCCGGGACGCACTGGAAATATTTATGGGTGTGCGCGCGTGTGTGTGTGTGTGTGTACGAGCGTGTTTGCATCTTCCAGCCGGGATCCGTGGGCCGAACGATTCACTCGGCGAGCCAGTCGTTCGCGCGTGAAATTTTTCACGTGCACAGAATTAATAATTTTCATCCATCCGATCGCTACTGAAAGCAAGAATACTTTAATCGAACGCGAGCTCAAGCGAAAAGATATATCTCTGCTGCCTTTTCTCGCTTCATAATAAAGAGCGATTTCATTGTGCGGATATAAACGCGCATTGGACGCGATCTGAAAAAGTCAATTTCAACAGATCCCCTTTTCACGCTTCCATCGAGCAACTAGCCTTTCCAGAGGCGCGTATATTTGATCGAGCATTCCGACGAGCTCGTTTCTTTCTCGCAGTTCTGTGTTGCTTTTTTTTAATCTCGAAAATAGAGATCGTCCCGTGGCATGGCAAACGATAGACCGCGCACGACAGAGAAACGTTGATTCCGTAGGGCCACATTGTTACACGAGCTGCGTCGCGAACGGTGCCAGAATCGGTGTGCACAGCCGGCGACGGAATAAAGCGGCAAGGGTATATATGTATATATATGCCGATGCGCAAGTGCGCATTGTACACAATACAGCACTTGAGACTTTGAGTGCATTCGTGCACGAGCGTGTCGTCGCAACGGCTCGTGCCGTCGAAAGTGATGCTTGATCTTTTGATTTCACCGACAGCCGAGAGTGGCTGCAGCTGATTATCGTTGAACAAAACGAGGTGTCACGTTTTTTTTTTTTCAAGTAAGCACCCGGCGGAATAACGTAGAAACATTCCTTTCTCTTTATGCGTTCCAACAATTTCCCATTGGAAATGCTCGCGCGAGTTTCACCCTAACGTTAAAATCGTCTTTCTATATTTAATTAGATCGTTAGATGTTTGTCGACATCTCTGGCGATTTTTGGGCGGCAGTCTTGTATTTATGAATTAGACACTCTAGTTTCGCTTTCGTGTAAATTCAAATATACACGTGTCACTTGAGAGATGCTGTTTCCAAGCAAGCAAAGTATCGCTAAATACATTGGACTGTCTTGCCATGCGTCCCCCGTCGTGTCTTGAACGCCGTCATAACGTTGCTACAGCAAGAAAAAGCACCCTGATTTACGCGAGCCAAGCACGCATCTTTCTCCCTTATCTCGCACACGCGTAGGGGCCGGTCACGCGCCTTACGAGCCGTGCGTTATCAACGCTATCGGAACCACTCGCGCGGCGATTCATCGTCATTATCATCGTTTACGTGCCTGGCAGACCGCTTACTCCGAGCTTCAACCTTTCCGCGTTCGATTCCTATCGATCGCGTAATCAAAGAATTCCCATACATAGCTCGCTTGGAGGGCCGCACCGAAACTTTTCTAAAGAGAGCAATCCAATTATTCATGAACGTAGACAAGCAAAATATGAAAGAAATGTTCGTTTCTATTCTTGATTACATTTTATTTAAAAAAGAAAGAAGCAGGCGCGTCACGAACTCGAGCGATACTGCAATTTTGCACAGCCAAGCGAAAGTAGAGCGCCAGGTATTTAAAACAAAAATTGTTGCCTAACTAGTTAATATTGGAGATTTAATTAATACCACAACTTTCTACCGTGGTATTTCAACGAGTTGCCGCTTTGCAACGGCGTGCTAGATACTTAACAAATAGGAGGCTGTTTTTCACAAAAAGATGTTCCAAGTAGTCAGTTATATCTCGCGAAATGATCGGGCTACCACGAGAGAAGGGATTAGCGGTTGATTAAAGATTTATTGGATACCGTAGGTGCCCGCGGCAGCTGATAATCCGAACGCGGTTAATTTCAAGCTCCGTCTTGTTTCTTCCGCTCGTGTTGCTCTCTCGTGGTGTCGAACAGCGGCGGGCATCGGTGGATGCACACGTTTTACCGTATTTGCACGCGGGAACTTAGTTAACGCCTCAGCCTCCGCTGTTGCAGCTGTTATTCAATTTGTATTCAACGACGCGCCGGCTGCTAATGCGTCAAGAAAGGACTGCATGCCCGCGCTATAATGGGGAATCTGGAATACCATTACTGGCGAGGGGGTTAATTTGAGGGCAAAGCGCGAACAGAAGACGAGCCATTCCATCCGCGAAATCCAGGCGGCCTCTGACACGCGTCTAGGTGGCTCGATTGCCATTTAACGCGATTTCGCGCAAACAGTTGATTCGTGACTCCGAATTATTAAAACGTACAGAAAAATGCATAAACGTAATTTGGTGTATTCTGTAGAATGTTATTATACACTTGTCGTGCTAGAATCTTCCGCGGTGCGAAATGCGCACGCTACAGATCAATGATACTTGATTGCGCTATGTGGCACACGCTTTCGATCGACCGAGAACTATCCTCGTACAAGTTGCTCTATCGATCGGCCTCGTTGCCTCTAAACAATCTCGACGACCACATCGGTGGCTACCGTTGCTAATACTTTCCGGAAATACCCAGCGAACAGCGAACAAGAGAACGCTGCCTGCATATGCGAGTGCGCATTGAAAGTAAAGCGTGTTCAGGAAAGAGAGATCGATGCCAGTGAATATGAATATCACTCAA
Organism: Holcopasites calliopsidis; assembly: GCA_023838395.1. NCBI lineage: Eukaryota > Metazoa > Arthropoda > Insecta > Hymenoptera > Apidae > Holcopasites > Holcopasites calliopsidis. Next base: position 5,451,741 of record JALHAQ010000007.1, read on the forward strand.
TGAAAAGACATTCGTTTCTATCATTGGAATTATTACAGGCGGCACTTTCCCTCGATGCAAGATTTAAAATGAACAAATTAACAGAATCGATAGGTACAGTTTAACCGTTGGAAAAATCGTGGTACATAAGAATTTCGCTTTTCATTGCGACCGATTGTCACGCGAATCACAAGACAACCGAACGCGTGATTAAATTACAACGCGTTCGCGTATGAATCGTAATTGAACTCCTCCAAGATAATGCAAAACCCCCGCTTCGTGGAGTGTTTACGATAATTCGTTGTATTCATGAATATCTCAGCGTCGAATGCAAAATCGTAAATCGTTACTGCCCATCCTTTTTCTATGGAAATTCTTGGATAGACTGATACGGAGTTTCCCAACGCGGTGGTTTCACCGAGACGACCCAGATTCTCGCCGTCTATGAATTATAAGCGAGCCAATAAAATGGGGAGATCGTTTAAAATGTTTCGAAATTGTGAAAACGCGGGGAGGGGGGTGGGGCGAGCGAGCGAGCGCGTGTACGACGAAGTTTCACCCTATCATCCACGCCGCGTGTCGTAAACTCGTAGTTTCGGCCGGCGATATCGTTTCAAGTTCTGCTGAAATTGAAAGCGCTGAACGTTGTATCGCGAGCGAGGATCAACTCCATGCGAGAACGTTATTCCACGTTCTGCTTTGGCACGCGAGGGGAATCTCTCGCGGTTCTCGAGACAGGGGATATATGGCAATGTTACGCGTGTACACGCGCGGAACACCACTTTTCGTTTCGCGATTGCAGCGAAACCGCTGGGCACAGCAGCGGTGGATCGACATTCTCGAGGTTTAATCGGATACAAGAGAGAGAGTAGGCAGAAGGCAAAGTCGGGATGCGAATTGTGGAAAGGGGAGGAAAATAAATGGGAAATGTCAGATCGATGATGGGCCGAAAACTTATTCGGATGCCTAATTAAATTCAAACGGACGATGATCGATGGGGCGATAGACAACGACGAAGCTTGGGAAGAAGCCCTCGTTTAGTAACAATAGCGTTTACGATTTCACGTTAACCTCGAGCAAAGGAAGCTGTCAACCCTTTTCGCTCTTTTCCCGCCCTTTGCGTGTTCCTCCGCCTGAAGCAACGAAACAGGGCGAAGAAGAAGAAATACAATGCGAAAGGAAGGACACAGATAATGCAACATGGGATTGTCATTAATAATGTATCGCGAGTAACCGAAATTACCTGTGGCAGTCGCAAACCGTGCAGCCTTCAGTGAAAATGTTAATTTTCGATAACACGCCATTTCAGTTCAATCGAAAGTGTTTCAACTACCTAATTCATAGCACTTATCGATTGCGTAGAAAACTATTACCAAAAACGAACGCTAAACAATAAAAAGAGAAATGACATACGAAATCGTATTCAAGCAAAACGGTTGTCCGTCCTTTGTAAAATTATTACGCACAAAATGAAACGCGGCCTCAATTACGTAATTAACAGAGCGTAGTACGCGCGAACAAGGGTGGATGGAAACGAAGGTCGCAGTTTATGAGGCGCTGCCACCCCTAGCCCCAATTCCCATTTCCAGCCCTCGCGTGTTTTCCGCTTCGTGCGTCAGCGCGAAGAAAACGGGTGTACGTTGAGACAAAAAGAAAGAGGGTAGCAAAGGATGACGGAGACGTAGAAAGGGACGCGCAGCCACCCTCGAAACTCGGACGATAAAAATAATCTCTACGGAGAGAGGCGCGCAGAGCTAGCATTGGCAAATAAGGGTGTCATCTTTCTGATTGCCCCCAAGGAGAACACGGCTCTGCCTCTGTTCCGCAGTAAGAACCCGGCTCGCTCTACGACCGAAACGGAGGGGTTGTGAATGTGCATCGTAGCGTCTCGTGTAAACCGTCGTCGCCTGTGGCACACGGTTCACGCAACAACGACGGCGAAGATCAAACGAAACGGCGATCAGACGTGCTCGCAATAGTTAAACGAACTCGAAGCTCTCGGTCTCGAAAATGAAACATCGTGGGAAACCCCTTCAGGAAAGTTACCGCCACGGATAATCCCGACGCCCGAACACGTGTCGATTATTCGCACCCCCTTCGATTAACCGGGCGAACCCTAAATTGTTTGAAACTGTTTAGACAAGATTCCACGCCCTCCTTTATGCCCTTGATTATGCGCAGCGTGTCCGATTGCGTTTGCACTGTTTACTGAAAAATCGATCAGATCGAGGGCTACCCCTTTGATCGTAATGCAATTATGAACTTATGGCCTGTTCCGTCTGTTCGTACTAATATAGCATTGGATAAATATATTTGATACGAAACCACGTTTATAGAAATTTCATTTCCCCTCGAAAAATGTGAATAAAACCGTCACGCTAGGCTGTTTAATTTTCTTTATAAATTAGTACCTACGTCCCACGGGACATTCGAAGACCGCGAACACAGCAATTAGATCTGCGCTCGCAATCGTACACGGTCACTCGATAAACATGAATCGGGATTTGTTATTACCTGCTCGTTACTGCAACAGTGCGAGATTTGCCTATTTCTGTGCGGTTGGCATGCATCCCATACGCGTTCGATTACCCCCGTAAGTCAAGAGTATCGGTACTCGGATACTCAATTGTGTCCTGGCTCGGTGTACCGCAAGCACGGGCGCCGAACATGCAGCTAGTAAGACGACTATGTACGCCCGACGCGACGCGTCGAATATAAACCGGCGCTCCGTTGGCTCGTGTGTACAGAGCCCGGGCCTATACAAGTACAATGGCCGGGCAAGTTTGTCCAGTTACCATGCAAGGAAGCTTCGCGCGACACGGCGATACACTCCGTCGGCTACACTGTTCCGTCGCAACGGTGCGTGGCGTTAATTCAGGCAAACACGGCGACGCAAACAGCGAGAACTGTATGCGTTCGTTCCCATGCACATGACGTTCGCGCGACCGCAGCAAACTGTTCCGACGTGAGCGGAGAAATTCGTAAGATCCGTTCCGTCTACCCCCGGTTGACGAAAGCCGGCCGAAAGACAGAACGGAGTTACGATATCGTTTCGCAGCGTGTTACGAAAACTGCCCCGTGAACGGGGAAGAACGTTGAATTTAACGTCGGCGGCGGATATTGTGCGAAATTTGATTAAAATGAAGCTTCTTTGTGGCAGAGGAGGATTGTAAAATGCGGAGATATTCTCCTTTGAGGTATTCAAATTTTTCAATGCCTACGTAATTCAAGCCAAGAATTCTTTTTCCAGCATACTCCCCGACGAGCTTCGTGTTGTTTCCTAGTCGCAGAAAAATAATCAATGGCGGTGAATATTAATCCGCACCTCCTTCCGTTGGCCCTGTCACGTTGGTACGGTAAGCACTTACGAGCGTTCGCTAGCGGAGAGTCGCGCGCGCCCTTGTTCCCGCTACAAATCGAATATCGATGAACGCAGACCGGTGTTCGCGAGCCAATATGAGAATACACGCATCGCCGGAATCGGGGTCAGTGCAAAAGATAAATCGTTCCAATTTCACGGAAATCGATGGCAGGCCGCGCTTTTATTAAAGTCGACCTCGCGAGACCATGGACGGATCCGTTTCAGGGCATTCCGGCGTTCATCGATCCCGCCGGTGATTAAACCGATGCCAACACACGCCGGTGCTTGCTAATTAAATAACCGTCCCATATAATTAACTGACTACACCGATAACGAAGGAAGCGTTCGCCGCCGTGTCAATAACCCTCCCCGCCCGCTTTGCACAATGGCGAATTCCGTTTTCATTGTTCACGACAGCCTGATTGCGGCCTCGCTTGCTCTTGTAAATGCGGGGCGATGGCCGATCATTTCGAAGCCGCGGCTCGTCAAGCATCGAGGAATCCGTTCGGACGTCGAGCCACGAAATGGGCGAGTCGAACGGGCGCAAGACAAAAAAGGGAAGCCAAACTGGCGGGAAAGGAATAACTAAAAATGGTGTACGTGTACTAAGGAAACGTTAATAAGTAAAGAGAAGAAGAAGAAAGAAAATGATTATAAATCTGTACGGGAATGTAACACTCGCGCAGAACTCGAATCTTTCCCCGCGATCGTAAAAGGTGCAGCAAGACAAAAAAAAAAAATCCTTTATCATGAGTTATGAAGGTTCACCGTAATTCATCCACGATCCGGCCATTCGGTGCTAAGGTGGCCTTACGAAACTCTTCGTCGGCGTTTTATCGAGAATAAGCAGGGAAAGATATCCGGGAGGCTGGAATTCGGCTCGATATAAGCTGTCTAATATTTTTCACCCCTTCCCCGACATCCAGGGATTCCCGTTCCGCCCGGGGGCGAATGTCAGGTCGTAGCAGGAAGTGCTAAAGCGGAACAAAGCAGCGAATTCCTGGCAAAAGAATGCGACGTGCGTGCGTGTCGGTGCCACTGGTTCGGAGGGTGGCGAGGTACAAGGTACGCGCGTATGCGAGACCAGCGCGCGGCGAACAAGTGTGCGCCTCGTGTATTGCGAAAGCTCCGCGTGGAATCCGCTGATTTTACGCACGTGTCGAAAAGTATTTCCGGGAGCTGGCCAGGTAAGGACGGCTGAAAGCTACCGTACACATCTACAGGACTACGACCGCCAGCTGCGAACAGTGTAACTGGGGTGGGACAACGTCAGTGGAATATCAACGACACCCTTTCTGCGGTACGCAATAGGTGTTAGACGCGTCGTGGAAACGCTATTTCTCCTACAATTCGAGGCTTTCATGATTGCATTACCCCCCTTACCTACTCGTGGTTTACGTTTGTTTCTTGCACCCCTTAGGTGATGCTTAGAGAATTGTTAAACGTGTCGAAGCAAAGTAACTATAAACTTTTGCTTGGATGTATATGCTGCTCCATGCAGCTTCCCTTTACTCGCCTGATTACGGTTATTTTGAAATTCAGCTTTGTGCTCGTTGAGCTACGAGTATAGCTGGGAAAACTATTTGAAGCATGCTTTTACGGCCTCCCGATAAAAGTACATTTATAATGAAACTAGTACGATGGATGAGGCGATGTAGGAAAATAATTTCACATCCACGACGCGTATCGCTTCTTCCATTCCCTTCTCATACGGTCATTTTCGTTCCACTATGGAAGAACTCGCGCGGGTCGAGATTCGTCTGTCGATTCGACGGTACACCTGAAGCCGGGCTTAAAGATGCGAAAGCGGTCCGAGATCAAACTAGACTTAAACCGCTGAAACCCGGGCGAAACTCGGCCATAAATGCGGCAAGAGGTCCGCTATGATCCTTTGTAATAGCATTACCGCAATTTCAGAACGGCGAAAGCTTTCTCGGTGCCCCGCTGGCATTTTCCTGCCCCCGGGGCGGACGTGGGTGCTTGCGGGGCTACGCGAGCGCGTACGGAGGTTCGATGGTAGCCGGCGAATTGCATCCGGGATACGGTAGCCACTCGCCGACTTCCGAAGATTCTCAAAATGCTGCAATCTCTGCCGGCTGTAAATATGTTTAACCGAATGGAAATTATCCGACACGGAGAGAGCTCGCGAGAGCCGGGCTGCGGCGGGAACGTGGACGTTCCGGTGGTCCCGGGCTCGTTGGAATCCGACCGCGTAAGATAGAACGAGGCGATTTGTTTGTCGAAACTTCATCGCTGCGCTCCGGTGGAAATGATCATTGCTCGACGCAGCGAGACGACGCTCGCTTCTGGTACATGTAAATAGAAAATATCGTGAATGGAAGTTTGCCGAGCTTCTATACAGACTCCGCGGGCTAGAGAATTTCGGGCACACTCTACGCGACGAGCGAATTCACGATGAGTCGCGTGATTAGCAAAACAGATGATCGTCGTTGAATCGCTCTTCGATGGAAAGTATCTCGAGGGCTTCGCATTGTCAAGAGACCGACGATTCGGTTTACCGTTCAAGAGAAACGGCAGCATTTTCTTTTCGCGCACGCGGACCGACAAACGTACGATTCTCCAGGCAAAATTGCGGACGTTGTTTTCGCACGTCGCGCGCGAATAGAGCTCGACGGGGGATAAACGCTGGGAGGCCTAAGCGAATGCATTAGTGGGAAACGTCAATGGACGATTCGAACAGCGTCCGGAGATTGTAAGACGGACCAACTTCGCGTCGCGAAATATCGTGAGAGGATATTCAAGATTTCCGTGCGCATGGAAATGAATCGAAACATTACCGGACCCCCATACGCCGCCCCTATTTATCAGTCCCAGTCAAAACTAGAACGCCGCGATTCTTATCCACAGATAAATCTCTGCAACGTCGTTTCGAAACGGGCGAGCGATTTAATCAGCCCTCAAACGCTACGCGAACGAAGAACGGAATTGCGATTCTTATCGCGGCCGACCGCCTCCCTGCGAACAGATTGAAAAAGCTCTGTCTGCACGTCCTCCGTGGCTTCTATCGTATAACGCGAAGATCGTACAACCGGCGACCTCGCCGGCGAAATACCGCGAGAGTCAAACTTGCCGTCGTCGAAACTGCTTAAGAAGCCACTTAGCTTCGAATTGGGAATTCGTGCGGAGAATAACGCTGAAGATTCTCGGCGTAATAAGATAGAAATATTCTAGGGTATATTTAGTCTTTAATTAATGCAGTTAATTTGGCGTGACCTGAAACGCGTAAATCAGAAAATATATTTCAAGTTATTTTGCATGTCGCGGTTGATGGAATGTTTGTAAATAGACTGCGAGGCTTTTATGCATTTTTAGGAAAATTTGCAGCTGCGAAATTGCGCAGAATGCATTCAATACGAAGAAATGTGCAAAATATCCAAATTACAGCACTCTCTATAATTCCTGGTAGATGAAATGTGATCAAAAATATGAATTTACACAAATATCCGCAGACTATTTCTATGTTTCAATCGATATAAAAGTTATTAATACAACATCGCGCTAAATCACGTTTCGGTGATTAGCGTTAACTCGAAGCCGGATGAAAGCAAATTCGTCGCGTGATAAATCGAACGCCGTTCACGGACACCACGATCAGCAATGGCTAGTTACCTAATGCTGAACATACCTTAAATGTGAATAATGGACAAAATAATTAGCAAATCATTGGCATTTAATCCCCCTGCAATAGCGGTGTCGATAACAAAGCCCGTGAACGTTTCACGTCATATTAAACCGGATTATAACATCTATGCGGCGTTCGTACTGATTCCCTATGTCGCTACACGAGGCGAATGAAACTTTCCATCGAATGGGCAAAACTAAAATATCCTATGGTAATTCATATTGCTAGATCGGAGTTGCAACATCCGCAACCGCTGTCGATAATTTTGTGACGAGAAGCCGCAGTAAGTTTCGGCTAATGGGGACAGTTTTATAATTAACGCTATCCTTAAAACTCCCAAGCTTCGAGAGGCCTGAGAGTCTTACAGGAAACGAGCTACCTCGAGAGAGAAATCTCGCCTCGGTGAAACGGAGAAGCTACTCCGAGGCAACGAAACGGGGCTGCCTCGAAAAGAATCGCAGTTTACGAAGCGGAGGCGTCGTTAAGCAGCTTTAAGCTCGATATGGATGGCAGGGGTTAAGGGCCAACCCCGGAACCGTGCGAGGTGCCACGGGCGAAAGGGCGTGCGCCGGCAGTTGCGTTGCCTCCTGTGATTTACCAGCTACAACCCCCTGCGCCACCGTCGTCGGAGTTGTCCAACTGTTGTTCAGGCTGTTGTGAGCACGGCTTGCGAGCCGCGGCATCAGCCGGAGAATTATGAGTCCTCGTGACGAATAGTCGTTTCACGTTGTCGAATGAGAGAAAAAAAAGAGAACCGCCCGGTTCTACGAGCTTGGCCTGTCTCACATGCAGACGCCGCGGCGCGTCTGGATAACTTTCGAAGATGTTTCATCGAATTATGCGGTTATTTATGTATTTGATATTACGACGATTCTTGAATGCGTCTCATTTAATTTCAATGAACTAATTCGAACAGTTCTATCTTTCGTGTGAATGGATCTCGGATACGAAGTGTGTACGAGTTATAGGTTTACTAAAAGTGCGAATAGGGGGAAGGGTGAGGGGGTAGAAGGACTTAATGAAATATATGTCCCTGTACCATTAGCAATATCTCTGTAACACTAAAACGAGAGTAATAAATACCGAACAGCTGAGTGCCACTCCACAATTACGACAAATACGAGGGCAAACATCTGTAAACACTATAAATCCACTGTCCCCTCGTGACAAAGTAAAAAGGAGAAAAAGATGTCCAACATCGATCGGGCGTGAACCCAAATTTGACACGACCGATCCATGCCCCCGTCTCCATTTGGCCCGTTCGAAACGGGGAAACAAGTATTTAACGCGGATTACAATAGCCGTCCCATCATCGGACAACAAAGAACGGTGTAGGAAAAAAAAGAAAAGAGAAGCGCACCCTCGACGGTTTTATCGGTGATCTCGTCACGCGGATGGCAAAGAGCGATTTCCATTCGATTTCACGCCTCCTCTGTTAATATCAACGAGAACGCCGTGGCGACGAAGACGCGGCAGATGCGCGCGAGCTCGCAATGTGTACTTACATAAATTGCAAGGGAATCGCAGAGGGGGCGCGGGACATATGTCGCCGATGCATCCTCCCGCGACGTTACAAAAGGCGGAAAATATCGGCGGCGCGAAATTAGGGCGCGTGAATTCGGAGTGCACGATCGAGCGTGAAACGATGTAATGCGAGGGGTGTGACGAGTCTGCAGACGCCGCGCGCCGGAGAGTCTGGGGACACGGGGGGCGAGGGTATGTATGTATATCCAGCGTACGGCGTAAGGGCTCTGACGCGATAGCGGTAACGGTTAGGCATGAACACCCCCTGGGACGAGTCCGGCCATTCCCGCGGACGCCGTATTAACCGATTAATTAGAAATCCTGGCTCGTCGACACGCGGCCGATCTTAATCTAAGGGGTGTCACCGGTGCGATGTAATGCTCGTCTATCTGTAAATCACGCCTCCCCCGTGGGGGGGGGGGGGGGGGGGGGAGAATGTGCTCCGAAGCTGCAAATCGAACGATAGAAATAGGACAAGATCGATCAATTGGCATTTCGCGTAAGCGCGAACTGCCGATTCCCGACTGGTCTTCGCGATAAATAGATACCGAGAACGGTTGTGCGTGATTGAAAGTGTTGCGTGTAGGAGAGATATAACGTCTGGATGGAAGGGGTCCCGCAGCTATCGAACCGGCAGTAGCAAAAACATCATGCTCATTGGGACGTTAAAGAGGGAAGGCGGTGTGCCGTTGCTCGATAACGCGCGGCCTGAAAGGCGCGGGCGAAATATCATGTCGGGGAAAACACGATAATTAAGTCTCCGCACGGAGCACAGGTGGTCCAGGTTTTTTGCTGGCCGAAGCGCCCTGCGTCCCTTGTACCCTAGCTGATTATAGCTTTTAGCGAAATTGAGAGCGCTAAGGAGCGTGCGCTCGTCTCTTTCGCCGGGGTGCCTCTGATCGAACGCAGTTTTTGCCGACGTATTTGCATACGTTCAACAGGAAGATAATAATAATAATAATTCTGAGCAAATCGTCTTAACGCGATTTCAAGTTTTTCTTTTTGTTACCAAGCGCGTTAGAGCGTCCCATAAACTTATCGACGGTTTTCCGAAGATAGCGCGACGGCTAAAGCGATAGGCAACGTTCGCGAGCGATGTCGATTAAAGTAATGTCTGAATCCGTGGTGCAGCCGCGTTTGCAGTCAAGGTGAATGTGTTGTTCCCAGCAGGACGTGCACAGCATCCGTGACCGTCTCTCTGCCGCGCACACCGTCCCGTAGTAGCCACGCAACGATGCAATGAATGGGTGGAAGGAGTAGGAAAGAGGTTGTAAATGTGGACCAAGGCTGCAGATTGCGCACGGTAATGCGATAGCTAGCCAAGCCAATGGCTTTTGCATATGCAGACTACTGCAAATCTTCGTGGCTGTTTGCCCCTGCCCCCCCCCCCCAGCGTTCCAGCCGTTTTCCTACGGTGCAATTTATTTTCCCTCGATCCACAAACATTTCGAGCTAATTGTCTGCCACCAATCGAACCGCCTTCGCGACGCAGATACAGGTCGAACGAACTCCCATGCAGACACCGTGCATCTCCTGCTTCCCAAAAGTAGAAGGGAAAAGCGCGATAAACGCATCGCCTCGAAACTTTTCCAATTTCACCTGGCGGAACGCGATCTTTGTTTCTGTTTCACCGTTGCGAAGCGTTCCCAGGACCATTAAGCGTTTCATTCCACGTTCGTACCGAACGCGATGGAGAAGTATTCTGGCCTGTTAGGCTGGCAAATTGGTGAAGGGGACGCACAGGTCTTTTTATGTTCCGTCGAACTTCCGCAATTTTAGCACCTCGAACAACGCTGATCTCTGTTCGGGCAGTTCTTCGCTATAGAACACGACCGCTGACTTTCGCCGAGCCTTCATGACTTCGTTCGTACGAGAAACAAGCAAGTTGCATTGTTTACCGAGGCAAATTGATCGTTACGTATAAAAGCGGCGGCTCGTGAAACCACGACGGGGCGAAAAAGCCGACGATGTTCACGGGCGAGGACTTCGACTGCGCTCCAATTTGTGCGGCTCGTAAGACGTGGTTCGATTAACACGACCACCGTCGATCGTGCGATGCGGTCAAGCTGCGAGGCAGAGCTACCGGCCACGTCGTCCATAGGAATGCTCATTTCGTCGATCCGATTTTACAGTTAACCGGACGGGCAAAGAAACGACAAAAGGATACTGACAGAAGGAATTCAGAGGGGCGGGAGGGAGGAGGAGGAGGAGGCGGCGAATATCAGAGCCTGGCGTTCTGCGCGCCGCGCCGGCTATCAAAGCGTAGAATAAAAGCCAACGAACCGTGAATTTTCCGGCGTCACGCGTCGAATACCTTACGGCGCGACGGAACACGTCCACCGGTAAAAATACACAGGGACGAGGGAAAAGTACATCTTACGGATCGGTGTGCGCGAGTCCATCAAAATGCGACTGAAATCGCCGAACGCGTCATCATCCCCCGCGTTCAGCGGAGAGAGAGAGAGAACATGCAAATAACCGGTCGGCTTTCCGTTCGATTTCACTGAACGCGCGTCGCGTCTCCGCGGCCGAATCGATGGGACGCCGCGTAAAGTTCATTCGACGGCTCGCTTGAAGAAACTTTATTATATTTCCCACCCCGTGTGGAGAACGGACACGGGCCATTCGAGACGTATCGGCAACACGCGTCCGCGTTTTCGCTTTCACCACCGGCGTCGCTGTACGCCCTGCCGCGCGGAACTTTTGCGCGTATCGTTATCGGACGTTATTCCAACGGCGAGCCGGTAGCTCCGGAGCGGGCTTGGATAATCGTACGGACCGCGCGAACTGATCGAGGCGCAGCGTTGTATCCGGCAATCGATACGACGGATCGCGGGAAGTCAAAGCCCCCTGGACGAGGAGGAACCACTTGAAGCGGGATTTCGCTTCGTATTGACGTTGCAGGGCTCGAACCGGTTGAAGGGTGGCGGTTGCATGCACAACGGTTACACCGGTTCCGGAGCGCCGTTTTATGGAAGCTCCTCGCGTGCACGTGCACGCGCGTAAGGAACGAGTGTGCGTCTATGCACGAATAACCGCAGGGCGGACGGAGAAGGTAGCAGAAAGCCTTTGAACGGTGTTACCTCGAGACAAAGCCATCATCTCAAGCATTGTCTGGGGCAAGCCAAGCAAATCAACCGCCAACCGCTTCTGCTGCTTGCCCCTCCCGGCTCCTGATCTCTTGTCCGTTCATCCTTTGCTCCCGCTCCAAGACAGCGCGCTTGGCCAACTCCCTCGGGGTAGCCACCTACCGAGGAGAGCGACTGCCGCTGGCTGATCCGTCCTGTTCAACTTCCAGCGTTCTCCGCTCCCTATCCTCGCCTGGGTCGCTAACGTCTTGTAAGATCGGGATCAAGATTTCAACCTTGATCCGCGTCAAGGATTCGACGATGTTCGGTTTTATGTAGCTCAGGGTCTCGATGTCACCCTGGAAGGCTCGAAAGTCGAACGAAATACGATGGTAGGAGAATATCGGAGACCTTGTCGAAGATTGCATTTTCGGCATACGAACCGAACCGATGATTGTGTAGTAGAGTGACTCACGCTGCCCGCGTAGGAGAAAGACAAAACTGACCCGGATGTAATTTCAGCAGGAGGAATCAGGTTCGTCTGGACGTGCGTTATTATTCGCAGCGGATTCTTGGGAATCGCGATAAACGAAGCGAAGGGCACACCTTCCAGCCACCGTATCACCGTTCACGCAGCTTTATAAACGAGTCTCAGAGAGATCGTATCTAATCCGGCCTGCTCGAACTGGATCGGCGGAGTGTGGTCCGGTGAACATTCGGCAAACGTGTCGCTTAACGAAAGCGATAATGAGAATTTTCAATCGAGGAAACGACGCTCAGCGGAGGCTTCATTACGAATGCTCCGTAAAGCGGCGAAATTGGCAATTGAAACCGATCACGTTTCGAAATCCTAAAGAGCAATTAATAACGCTTATTCGGAATCGTTTAATCTTGAACCATCGAAACCGTATCATGAGCTTTCACTGGAAATTGTGAAAATCGTAGAATACGTACAAGAGTGGAATAACATTTGCCAAGTTTTGAATTTGGTATGTGCGGAAGGGTAGCAGCTCCACGCGCGTTTTGTGCCAAAATAGGAGCCCCGCTTTGCATTGAACTCACGTTTTGAGCGTCCGCCATCGGGCTACGATATCAGGACCGTTGTAAAGTAATAAATTTCATCCTTTCGTTCCTTTCTTTTCTGCAGAATTTTGTACAAAAGTTTCTTTCCCACAAAACCGGGTCAAGAGGTGCTCCAAAAATGTCCGCACATCTTGAGCGTGGAATAAATTAGCTTAAATGCAGAATACGGAAGACGTTTGGCGGGAAATGTATAAAAGTTACTAAAATATTATAATAGTAATCGTTTACGGGCACGCGAATAGAAATATTCCAAGTGCTTGCAGAATGGGGTGGGGGGCAATGTTCACTATTCCCTCGGCCTGCGGAACGGTAAAAGCGTGAGTAAAACGACGAAGCGACACACTAACCGGAAACGCTGACCTGCCGGCACAGGTGGTTGCGTGTAACCCGTCTCCACCCATGGCCGGTGGAGGGTTCACGCTACGTTACGCACATTCCGCCTTACCGCTCGAATATCGAACGTTCTTCGTCTGCATGCGACCCTCCGTGCACACGCACATGCCCGAGCGTACCAGAGAGCGAAGGCTTATCAATGAATTTCAATTACAACCGGCCAGCAACATTATCTGAAATTATACAAAGAAAAAGTACCGCGGCAAGGAATTCCCTTTATCCTCAATTTTATTTCCCGCTTAAGATAGCATTTCTGAACATTTTAACGATCGGCCTGAATTTATTCGAGTCATCGTTCCTTCGTACGCAATCTTATGCAACAGATATTTACTTAAACGACATTTGTGAAGGATCACGTTCCGTTATTATCCTGCCGGAAGCATTAAGCTAATAATAAGACGAAGAACACGATTCTAGTCTTCGTGACAAAGCGCACTTCGGATACAATTAACATAGGAAGCGATTATTCAAACACTGGGAAGTAGGAAACACCTTTGAATACGGAATAGCTTTTCGAAAAAAGAAAGGTTCGTACTAATTTACATCAAACACGTTCGGTGAATATTCACGGGAGGAATTAGATGTAGGAAAAAGGTGTTCAATATTGGGGTAACCGGTATTCATGCCGCCAATGTTATCCGTCCACCTGTGCGCGCTTATAGATCAGATGGATCCGCAGCGGAGGAGGGCGAAGACAAGCTTGGCCGTCGACAGTTACGACGATGACTATGACGAGGCCTGCGGGTTTGTGGTTAACCCTATGCAGCGGCGGGAGAGAAATAGGGTCAGTGCGTTGCATGCGAATAACAGCTAATCACTGTCCAATAAGTTTGCCCGCATAATCGATAACAGACGTCGCCCAGGGCGATGCCTGCGCTGCTCAAACAGACCCGGCGAGGAAGCCGTTCAGATTTCATAGCGGCATCGAATAAATGATCTTCAATTGATTCCCCATTACCGACGACGGTCGATTTACGAAATCCGATAGATCGGGACACGGGCGTTTTATGAATCGGGACCGATTATTCTCGGGGAACGGGGTAGACAGATAGGTTCAACAGCTTTGAAACGTGAAGCTTCGCCCTGATTCGCTCCGGCCTGAAAACGGTGTGTCAGTTTTCGAGCGCATCGAACGAGAAATAAAAATGATAGGCTTCCGCGGCGGATTCGACGCGCTAATACGCGATGCACGAGAACGAACCGCGATTGCCAGCAATATCATCGGAATGGTACACAGGCCATCCATCGATACCATTTGCAATCATGCATGTTAGTTGTTGATAGAAGATCTCGTTTCAGTTTCGACGATCGTGCGCGAATGGGTGTGCAATAACGCCGAGCGGAACGGTGCTTTCCGCTTGCAGCTTGCGCTTGCAATAAACGACAACCTGTTACGATCTCATAATAAAGCTCGCTCGACTACGAAACCTTATGTCCGTTCGAGTTTGCGGAATTTACTCATGAAGATTTATCATGTTTTGATTTATGGCATCTTAAAGAAACTTGGGAGCACATTTCGCTTTCAAATCGACTGACTAATTCAATTAGCAGTACGGAGAGAGTGAGAGAGCTCTAGAATGAGCAGGAAATTGCTTGAAGTCGAATTGGCTACTTAACCGGTTTCCTATTCTACGGGCTCTTAGAGAATTATGATTTCATTAAGGAACGGTATCGTCCGATAGCTAGCGGGGAATCGTATCTTTATAAATCGTGGTGTATTTATAAAGGCACCAGCGCACAGCCGGGGAAAAATTGCGCCAAGCTGATTATCCGAGGAACGTTTATTTCCAGTTACGTGGAAATGAAAAGGGAAAAAGGGAGAATGGGTAAAGGCTGCAGAGGGAACACGGACGACGGTGTACCTAAGAATTTCCACAGTCAATATATCGCACCACTTTCTCTCGCAGTGCTATTGTTTCCCGCTATTTTCCTGCACTTTACACTTTACATTATTTTTCCCTACGTCTCTTTGAATACCATCATTTCGCGTATCATGTCGAAGTTCAATGCTGACTAAGAACTTAAATGGAAAGTCTGCGTCATGTTCGATCGTTAAACATCAATGCGACACATTTCCGATTTCATGCTTAATGTTGCAGAAATCATAAACGCGACTTTTTATGAATTTCTATTGACTCCGAGTGATGTGAAAGTAGGTATATACACACTGTACACACCCTCTAATTCATTTCCCTCCACGAGTCTATGATTTCGATCACCCGTACAAGGTATACACCTGCTTTCCCAATAATCCATAGATGGATGTACGCAGAAGCAGTGACCGTAAATCTAGCGTTAACATCCGCTGTGAAACGACCTAATAGGTGCACGAGACTTGAACATCATTTTTCCGTACAGGGCCTCGACTGTTCCTCGACCGGGCTGCGTCGTCCCAGAGAGCAGTCTCTCCCGATTCCACGTTCATCGCGTGGGCGTCGGACGGTTAGATGCGCGTTCCCCGCGCGCCCCTCGCCGTCCCCAACGATATCCCTCTGCAACTCTTGTGCATTACGGCGTCGGCCGGGTATCGTAGACAGACCGCGTCCGCCGTCCATCATGTTGTTAATGTATGTCGTTTTCTCTCCACCCCGGCTGATCTCTGCCGACCCATCGTTCCTCTCGCCGGGCCATTCCTCTCTCTATCCCGTGTCTTCTCTCGTGAACGCATTTATCCGTCTTGCCCGGACGCTTCCCTTCCAGTTTATGCGCTCGTTTCTCCTGAATATCTATCCGACTCTCTTGCCCCCCTCTCTCTCTCCCTCTCTCTCTCTCTCTACATCCTCACCGGGCGTACAAACATGTTCCGCGATTCACCGTTCTACGTTTTTCTTGTGAACGACACCATCAAGTTGCTCTTGAAAGTCCCGCCGTTCCGTCGGTTCGCTGCACTTACGCGTAACTGCGTATCAGCATTTTACCGGGGTCTTTGACGAAACGCCGTTTCCGTTGCTTTTGACTCGGCTTCCGGCCGGCAGCGTTACTTTCGTCCACGGATTGAACGCGAGAAAAGTGCTGCTGAGAGCGATACCTTTACGTGGGTTTAAATACGGTTTCGAGCGATCGATGTATACCTAAATACCTAATTTTCATTCGCATTTCTTTTTTGTAGAATAAAGAACAGCCACTCGAATTATATGGAATTTCTTATCTAGTTTCACGAAACAATTGTCGGCCGGTGCGAATGAATGTGAAGTACCTTTTTTTTTTCTCTCGCGAGGTTTGTGGAAATGTTTTAATTAACCGTATCTCGTAATTAACCCTGGACACCTGGTTTCTTTTCCAACGACCACGTAGTTACCGGGCCGCCTAGTCATTTATTATTTGAACGTGCCACTTCATAAATTATTCATGTATATACCCGTGGCTGTTTATACGCGTCTTCCTCTTACTTATCTTCACTCATTTCCCCGTCTCCAACTTTCGCGATGTATCATATAATATTCCGCGGGCGAACTGGAGACTATTACGCTGATAAGCTGCGTACCATTTTCTCTCGAACTTCCATCCTCCATCTTACTCTTCCATCTAGCCGATAAATCTCTTTGCCCGCGGCGACGTGTTTAAACGCCGTTTGTTAATCAACTAACGACCGATCGGATACTTGATCCGTGTAGTCCCACCGTTCCTAGGCGGCGAGTGGAAGCTTATCAGAGTACAACGGGGCGCGTCATCGAGGAAGAGAGCTCGAATCATGCCGATTGTTAAGGTCATTACGCGTCTCCGTGCCCCTTCTTCCGGGGCCGGCTTACGACCGACCCAGCACCGTTTCGCTTCTGCCGCCGGTAATTCCGGCCGTTTACGATCGCCGCAGAATCACAATGCTGAAGTATTGCACGATCTCGAAATGACCTAAGGCCGAGTCGTTTGGATGTCGAAGCGGAGAAGAGCCGCGTTATTTTATGCATTCGGGGGGAAATATTATGAAGCGTTATTGCAGTTGAACGTAGTAAGCCTCTCAACGACGGAAATGAACAATAAGATAATTACAGTAACGCGTGTGCTGTCATTAATGGAATGAAAATTCGAGTTGCTTCGTCGGCTCAGCGTGCGGCTTCGCGCGTGTTACTTTCAATTAAAACTTTCGTCCGACTATCCGAGTGCCACCGCGCGCTCGTGCCCCCGACCAAGAAACCGTAGCTCTCAGTTTCTGTGCTCGAGCGCTTCTCGGCCCGGGCTAGGCGTCTCGCGCGATGCCTCTTAACGCTGCTCGGATCCACGTTCCCGTGACACAGAAACCGTTTACGTGCCGCCTTGCAACAGCCTCGTTGGGAAATACGCGCGTAGCCTCACAGCTTGGACACGCGACTAATTAACGCCGCGTTCGATACGAAACACGCGCGTGTACTACAACACATTGTCGCATAGTCGTAACGCGGACAATGAAATAGAACGTCGAGAGGCAAGCGCTTCTGGGAGAAGCGTGTTTTCGTGCTTAAACAAGTCCGAACGGAAATTACTTCTTATTCACTCCGCTTCCGGATACGACGCTGTGCTTAACGATTCCGCGGTCGCTTAATTTTTCTCAGCCGTCCCTCCACTCTCTCAGCCGTTCAGTTTATACATTTCGCTCGAGCTTAATGAATTTTTCTCGACACGGTGGACCGTACTTCTTTTTTATAGCATTCGGTAAGAAAAAAAGAAAAAAAGGAAACGTACTTCGTCCCGCTTCAAACGATCCGTGCTTGAAACGCGATGGAAATTCGTCGATATCACGTTAATAAGCACACGGCCCTGTGAAAGTTTTTCGAAACGACCGCTTGTCGAAGTTGCCCGCGTCGGAAACGGAGTTATCGACTCTATTCGTCGAACGATTTTTCCCGGGTGCGACGCAAAAATACGCTATAATCGTGCAACTATTCGCCGCGCGTCCGGCTTTCTCCACTTTTTTTCCTCGAAAAGGGGTTCATAAAAAGCGCGATCGCAGAACTAATTGAAAAGCACGGTTATGGGATCCAGAAACCTGGTGGTAATTCATTAGACGCGGAGGTATATAGAAATAACACGAGCTGACGCTTCTCCGATTTCCGTGTATCCTCCCGTGATATACCGCGCGGGACGTTGAGTGTTTCCTTTTTTTTCTATGCGTCTCGCAGCATCTTCTTTAATTAAACCGCATCGACGTTTTCCTGATGCTGTTCCCTGGTCGTGATCCGATGCGGCGAGCTTTAGCTTCTCACGAGGGGTCCGTGTATCGCACGAAGACGTTCGGTGGTTTTGAAAATTACACCGTGGGACAATCAGTTCAGCAGCCTTGTTTTCATAATCTTTCATTGCTTTTTTTTTCACAGTTGATTTTTGGACAGTTTGGCAAATGAGACTTCACCTGTGGATCACTCCAGCAATGTCGCTTTGCAGGCACGATAACTGTCGAACTGCCGGTCAGCCGCATACGATTGTTACACGCGGTAAATGCTCGATAGCGGCGTTACTAGGTGAAAACGCGATGTACTCTTATCGTAAATCAGCGGCGAGGCGGAGGAACGGCGTAAAGCAAGAAGACGGTGCCGCGGAATGGAAACAAAGCAATATGTTTCCGTATGCTTGTTTCGCAGGAATTTCAGTTCCTCTTTAGGGCCAATTTCGGTATCCATAAAACGCGGCCTCGTTACCGTTTCATCGCGGCGTAGAGCTGGGACAATAAATTCCGGCGAAAATTGAGTCGTAAACTTTGGAGAACGCGTTTCTACGGATCCGCGCCGGCCGTTTACTAGTACCGTTACAGACCGAGTCGCACCTTTTTCTCCCTGACCAGCAAGAACGATGACACCTCGTCGAGTTAATTAACAACTCCAGCCGAGACCCGGGGTCGCCCTTAACGAACCGTTAATGACAGTTCGCCGCTGCGCTCGAGGAAGCCTGTCACGTCAAATCGCGCTGGCTTCCGACGAGCATCGCCTGGAATTGCCCCCGTTCGTTCCTTAAATACGTTGAATATAGATCGCATGGTTTAAATGATTTAATTGGTGGAGAATGAATTGTGCGAAGGAATGCCTGACACAGGAGTGTGTTGCTTAATAATGATGGCTGATCAAATAATAAGATAAACAAAGAATCTGCAACTTCTCCCGCGCTCAGCAATTGAATATTAAACTAAATTTGTCCCTGCATATTTCTTAATCATCTGACAAAAGGTATAGTTTACTTCGTTTCGATACATTTACAGTAGAGAGTAATCACTGATGCGTAGGACAATGGTATCGAGACGCTAATACAACAATTACAGCTCTCCCCGAACCGGCTGCTTATGAAAATGTATACACCGCAGGTGCGCCTGTATTGTGACCAGAATCTAAAACTCGGCAAAGGCCAACATCGTGTCACTCTCATAATACGATCCAACGTTGCGAGGGCCGAGATAATGAAAGAGATCCCGGATAACCGGGGCGGCACAAAAGGGGCGTACACCGCATTGTTCGAAATTATGAAATCTACAAAATTAATCCTTTTAGCGGATAGTCGTGCGGTAAATGGCGAATGGACGCGAGGCCTCGACCGCGGAATCCTTGCTTGCGTTAGCAGATGATTAATTCAACCGAGTCCCTTCTTTCTCGGCGAACGGAGAGAGAGAGAGAGAGAGAGAGAGAGAGAGAGAGAGAGAGAGGAAAAAAGGAGAAGCTTTGCCGCGCGCAATTATCTCTTCTTGCGTGGACTATTGTCTCGGCGGAGGCGAAGTTGAAAAATGCAGCGCTTGCACCGCGACAGCCACATCGCAGTTCGTGCTCGGTTTCGTCCACTGAATGAAACTCATTATTAACTAAGGAAGACAGATTCTTTTCTTTTTTCCTTTTTATTCTGCGGCTGGAAGCGCGCGAAACGAGAACCAGCGAAATCTACCCCTTCGCCGTTTCTTCCCCTTCCGGGCTCCATGTCCTTCGGCAAGGATGTCGAGGCGCGAACAAAACGTGTCTCGAGCACCTCCGTTCCTCGGGGTTCGCTTGCATTCCTCTCGAGCGCATCCCCCTCTCGATACCGGCGCCGCGATACGTCTCGCGATCCACAAAAGACAAGCCACGCAATAGAATCTTATCTCGCCGCCGCGTGTAACGCGACAGACCCTACGGGCGAATCCTAAGGAGCTCGCGAGGAACACCTTTTGTTCTTCCACGGAGGAGAAAGAAGAAATGTTCGACATACTTTCGAGGTCGAACCCCCTGCGGCGATACGAGTCTACGTACGAAGAGACATCGACCGATCGTCGCTCACGTCAGCGAATCCATTGAAACCTGTCCTTCTGTCTCGTGAATCTCCAATTCAACTGCCGACTTCTCGCTGAAGACGCAAATAGAAATGTCCATAGATATTTCATGCTTCAGGCGATTAGATCGTGGAAGGAACGTTCGCTGGCCCATTTTCCTTTTTTTTAAATAACGATCCCCATAAGCGCGTATCCTTTCCGAGCCGGATCGAAGCCGACAAAAAAAAAAGTTATATCGCCAAATAAAAACATGAACGCGTGAATACTTTATGTCTAGAACTACCTCCAGGAAGCGACCTCTTTCGATCCAAGACTTTCGTCCAAACACCAAGGAATCCGGAATGCCGAAGGAAACGCGGAGTCCATACTTTTATCGCGCGCAGTCACCGACCCCGTGCTGGGATGCAGCAATAAATGATTTATGCGAGGTTCAGCAGATACCGAAGAAACTCGACCCGATTCGGCTCGCGTACTTCTGCAAGCGAGTCCGGAACGTTATGCTGGTCATGCGTGGCGCGACCACACCACCGGTGCGCTTCCTACGGTCTACGGTGAACTCCCTGACCGGCCGGCGGTGAAACTATAACGGGACATGTTAACGCCGGGCTCCGGCGTGTTTGCCGATCGCAAACGACTTTAAAAGTTAAATATTTCGCGGAAGCTCAACGCCCGCGCACAATTCATCCCTCATAACTCGCCGTAATCTTGTTTCCCGAGCTTCCCCTCGACATGGAATTCGAACGCCTCCCGAAGCACGTTCACGGGCTTTCCAACGGGAATCTCGACCAATGGCTGGTTGATGCGTCCGAGGTGGGTGAAATCGTGGACCACATGGGAATGAGGGTTAATCATTTTCCAGCAATCCGTGCGTCGAACCGTGGCGAAGGGTGTTCAAGTAATGGTGAAGCTTTTTATTAAAGTGACGCACTGTAATGTCCCAGAAGGGAAAACAAGATGAATGAGAAATTTCAGGCAGGATAAGATCATTCGAACTTGTTTCGGTGAGGATCCCGTATCGAGCGGAGAGCCGCGCGTGCATAACATTCGTAAAAGTTGAAACGGGGCCAAAGATGGGCACCGGATCGCGCGAGAAAGATACGGGCCAGGTGACTCGGAGACGGTTTTTCCCCTCGTGGGCTAAGTCGGACAAAGTTCAAACAAGTTCGTCCACCTTAGCCGCGTCCGAACTATGCCACCGAGGAAAACGTCCTCCCTGGCCCGCGGCTCACGGCCATTCGGGATGAAATATGAATGTACAAGGTTAGGAAGTAGAATTTCCGTGGAAAATAGCCGCGTGCCCGTCCCTATTTGCCTGCGGGAAGTTTTCCTCTAGACGGAATATAAGGGATGTGTCACGGTTCCCGGGGGAATTTCACGCGCGGACGAAACGCGATCTGTCGCCTTCATCTGCTTGAACAAATACCCGCCGACACCTCGCTTGATATAATTAATAGCGCATCGATTGTGAATGTCGACTTAATGAAACATTAACGTTCGCTGAATATTAATGAAAATATCGATTCATCCGATACACCCTGGACAGCCTATTAAATTATTCCGAAATAGCGTTTACAACGAATATTAGAAGCTTTCCACTTCAGTTGCATATCAAAGTAAAATATGCATGCAGTCGAAAGTCTCTTTAGGCTGAACATATTTATGAATTGGCTCGTTCGCGCTGAGAGCCGCGCGCACGCCGAGTAAGTTATTTCTTGCCAATCAAACGTAGTACCCGCGATAGCTGGCCGGATATGTAAATAGCGGGGGTGTAAAAAATTCAGGCGAAGGAGAGAGAGAGAGAGAGAGAGAGAGAGTGCGGTTGTAAAAAAAAATGGGAAGGGTGTGCAGCAGGTAAATATAAGTGCAGACTGTGCCGGATGTGTCGATATTTCAACCATTTCCAGATCTCCGAGAGTTTTCCACCACGATCGTGGCTGTCAAGTCGTTCGCGTTCCCGCCGCATTTCAATTTCGTTTCACCCCGGCCGCGCCGGAATTCTTATTCCTTCCGACGCCAGCCAGCCCGCGCCCCCTTTTCCAGGCGGAACGGTGCAGCCGATTTTTCGGTGACAATTTTGGAAGATGGAACATCAGCCGGGCGAATTGTTCTCGCCGGAGAAACGTAGGATTGCCGAAACACCGGGAATCCTCTTTCGATGGTCTTTTCGATCGAAGAATGCTTTTCCATTGTTGTAAGAAATTGTGGCAAATCGATATTCTCCTCTCATCGTTTTCATTTCTGATTTACCGCGTCTGAAGAAGATCCGAGAAAGACGCTGTTCGGAACAGTGAAGAGGCGTTCGACGCACGGACTATGTAGAAGATTGAAACAAGCGTCGTTAGCGACGCTCCCGAGACTTTCCACAATTAAGAAAACGGAAGAAAGAACCGGGTGCAACGATGGCCGTTAAGCTCGCGGTAATGAACGAAATCCCGATTAATTCGTCATGCATCGGCGGCAAGTTTTAAAACGAAAGTTTCTAATTGTCCCGAGTTGCGGCGCCCAAGTTTTTAGTACGCGCCCTCCCTCCACCGTCCCGTTCCCCATCTTGATTAATCGAGGCTGTCCGCGGCTGTTCCCACGATTCAGTAAACGGAATGCGAATACCCAGGCACGCGCGAAAATCGCTCCGGAGGAAACGTTCATCCGTCGACGAGGACGACACAGAGTCGTCTGATCGGGGAAAAAAAGGGCGAGCAGCTGGCAGTCTCGCATGCGATATTCCGCGAGGTACGTGTATTTATACCAGTTGCACAGCTCGACCATAATCGACATAGAGAAAGCACTAATGGCGAAATGAGCAGGGGAATAAGAGGTAGAAAAATAGAGGCCCGCTAAGAAATTGCATATTATCCGTCCACCGTGCTTAGCCGATGCCGTTAATAAATAAAACGCTGCGGCTCTCTACCAGCCACGTGACGCATACGAGGAGTCATGATGAATCTCATTTGTCTAGGGAATAAAGAACAGACGGTCCGGACACGGTGATCGATGGTTTTACTACGTAGCCAGTGCTTTAAGTAGTCGCAAAATGCGGTTTCTCGTAATTTAAATACGCTTTCCCCCCGTGTTTTGTTTTTTTTACTAATGGAACGAAACAGTAATTTGCTAAACTCTGGAAAAATTACATACGGTCTCGATTGGAACGAATTACAGAGAAGCATAACAGTGATGTCGGATTTTAATTTCATAATTTTATTCTACGTAAAGAAATGTTCGAAAATTCCTACCCGAAAAGGGGCTCGAACGGATCAATTCGTTATAAAGCAGCCGATGACTCGTGGCAGACACGGTCGGTACGCACATGTCAGCGTGCGTATCTGCACGGGTCCCTATCGTCGGGATCAAAATTTTCGTGTCATTTCACAGAGCAGCGGAGTGAGAAATGACGCCGGCCTCTTCCCGACGTTCCGAGATTTTACGACCTGCATGAATCATCCGTTAGTCATCGAACGACAGTCTTCGAAGAATATTACGCAACTTTGCGACATTAATAATTGCAATATCAGTCTATCGGCTACAGTCGGGCATACGTTGACAATGATTCGCGCGTGCACGTTAAAGGGAAAAAGAGCACCCGTACAGCGGTGTACACGACAAACGCGATTCGTTACGTCATTACGTGACCAAAGTACAAAAATGGCCAGGTCAAAGAGGAGAAGCCGACGTTTCGCAGACCCCCGGCTGGTTCCAGATGGAGAGGCAGATTATTCGGAGATAGACAGAGAGAGAGAGAGAGGAGCGGGGAACGGCGGAAAAGGAGACGGCCGGGGCGGAGTAGCAAACGGAGCATACGTAACCGGTGCGATTCATCAAGGTTCTGTCGGACCAGTCCTGTCGACCTTAGCCACGTGAATGCACTTCCAATCAGTTAAGGGCACCCTATGTCCCTCCAGTCATCCGAGAACACTTGGCACAAATCATCGTTAGCCGTTGACAAAGTACAAGTTTGGAAATTTCTGCCAACTTCGGCCAGCGTCGCAACTAATCGCCAAGTTCTATAACTATACCAGTGTCGCGTACGCTCGCCGGACTTCTGACCAATAACCGCTAAACGGGATATCGTTTCCAGTTACTAAGTAAAGTGCTTCGGACTTTATGCGGCAGGGAATGTTCAAATTTACTTTGTAGCTGATAAAATATTACAAGATATTGCGTTAATGCTCGACAATGGCAGTCATTCAAATAACGGCGACAATCGTTGGTTTGTAATAGTAAAGTATTGTACGAAGAATTAGATATCGATCTGATTATTTCGAAATGCGGAAGTTCAATTCGGAGAAGGAACCGTAATGTTTATTCTAGTATTCCAAAAAAAAGAACGAAGCCTTCACACATTTCACAATGAGACCAATAAAACGAAGAAGAAATAACGAGAACGGCGCGACAAGAAACTGTGACTCGATTAACAATCGCCGAGTGTCGCAAGCAAATGCCACCCCGATCCAAGGTGCATCGACGGCTGCACGCGACTCGCATACGTGTGCAACTGTCGATGAACGCTGGCTGCGTGCAGCATACGAAAGGCCAGGAAGGTCGAGCCCGAGTCGGCTGAACCAAACACACTCGGCACGAGTGGTGCGCGCGCGGTTGCCTTAACGATAGTTGAATGCATTTTCGGCGGTGCATCGGTGCACGAGCGAGCAGAACGCAGCGTTCACCGACTCCGATCTAATCGACCGGCTCGTCAAACAATCTTCGTGCGCGTTGTCAATCCGCTCCCCGATTTACCATGACCACGGATAGAGGGGTGTGAATCGATCGATTCAACGATTCCGCCACAGCTGATCGGGTGCCGCGGGCTACGTCAAGCGGGAGTAATTATGTTTACCCGGAAAGACAATGCGCGTGCTAACGAACCCCAGCGTTCCCTGCACAGATTCGCGTCTGACGACGGGTCGCGACGGGACATTTCGCGATGCTGCGCGTCGGAACTTAATTGTTCGTTAAGGGAAACCGTATTTCGTAAAATCGCTGAATTTCGATTTAGTTATCGTGAAGCGAGGACACCGAAATATCGTGTCACCCGGTTCTCCGAATTATATTACTCGCAAGGAATTAACGATCGATAGATACATTGTTCTCCTGCGTATTATTTCATTACATCATAGAAGATATTTATCTTGCAATTGAAAGAAATCGAGCTTGTTCGCCGAAAGTAAATTTATGTATCTAAAGCTTGTTGGCCGAACGCATCGACCGCGAAGGGAAACATTAACAAACAATCGATCGATAAATGCCACTGCACGTTCATGGAGCGTGCATGTATACAAAACACTAATTACGCATTATTGCTGATTAATTGATGGACTTTCGTGAGCCCGTGGCATCGATAGGAGACCGCTTAATAATTTACCGATCGTACATTAATACCGGCGAACCGCGGGCGTCGGTGAAAGAGGGGTGCATAATTAATTCAATTAAGTGGCGGACACGCGAGGTCGGACGGCGACTTTAAGAAACCCTATTGATACGAGTTTTCATTAATATTCAGGCTATGGCTGAAAGTTTTTGGAAGCGACGCGACGCGACACGCTGGAAATTGCGCACCCTCCGCGTAATCCCCTATTAATATCAAGCTTTAAACTTGTTCCCTCGTTAGACAGCGGTATTCCCTTCACCTCCCTAGATTACGAGACCAAGTGACGTAACTATTATACAATTAATTCGCGTTGTCGTATATACGGCGAAGAAGTATCGCGCATCGTTTACGACACGGCTCGCCATGCACACCTGCTCTCGTCCAATCGCGTCCGTAAAATCCCGCTTAAGCGAGCTCTACTGATCGTTCACCGTAACATTGTCTACCCTCGGTGGCACGAAACGTTAATCCTCACTGGAGGTTTAATTAAGACGATGCTCGATGCCTTTTAAGTTATGAATATTGAACAGCGCCGCTCGACGGTACAAAGGGAATCATTGTGCCTGAAAGTGCCACTGCGGGACGCGAAAAAAAAGGCGGGAATGATTTACGACGATCGAACGGCAGCTTCGATGAGTCTGGGCGCAGTGGCCGCGGTGCAAAAAAAAGAAAAAAAAGGAATTGGTAATTTATCGTAATCCGGTCATGACGACTTGAAATATTCCAGTGCATCTGGGGTCGGGCGTGCGCGCTCGGCCTGTTCCGCGACGGGGCCCACGTAAGAAGAGCTGAGCGTGCCGTGCTCGAAACGAAGGGGAATACGTCTTTTTACTCGCCCCGGGACTGGTACGTTCGCGCTACATTTCTCTTGCTTTCCGGGAACCGATCGCGGTTTCCGGTAAACTGCCTCATCGCGAACTGTAAAACGTTCCCTGGCCAAATTGGACCATTCTTCGCCCCGTGCCAGACACGCAAATAGTACCAACGATTGCAACGAAACTTTCGCTTTCTAATCGTTCGATCCTTCTCGGAAGCCGTTGGAGAAATCGACGAAAAACTAAAGTCGAAGGTAAGAATTATTTTGTGGAAGAAGTTGATTCTTTAATAACTCTCAATTTCTTTTTCATTTTGCCAAACGAGGAAAGATTTCGCGATAAACAGAAACATAGCGCGATAGCCTGTTAGAGAGTGAGTTCCGAGGCGTCACGTGAATTATGAGGAGAAGACAGAAGGGAAGAAAGAACTTACGAAGTGTTTAAACTTTGAACGGCCGGAAACCATTTTAAGAGTTCAAGCGGTACAGCCTGCTTGCTTTCATAAATGTATATAGACTTTCCGCGTATATCACGCGGACTTCTTCCAGGCTGACGTTCACTGCAAGAGGAGCGCAATCTCCCTCGGCTTCCGCGAAGGGGCTCGATTTCTCAAATCTTAAACGTTAAACATACCTGCAACAAAATGAATAAAAGATGCATCGGTTATTAACGTGAAAGACGGCAGGCTAAATTGGATTTCGCGAAAGCAAATTCCGTGCACATTTAATATGTGCACGAAAGATTACGTTGCAGTATGTAAGAAATGTAAAGATAAAAATGATATCGTCGCGAATGTGACGGTTCTGGTAGAAAAGAAATAAAGTCTATAACAGGCCCTTCTCTTTTTTATCAGCAGCGACAATTATAAATGAAATACGATGTTATTCATTAAAAGAAAATAGTAAAAAATGTTTCGACGAATGCCTTGTGTCAGTTTGTCAATTTTTTTTTTATAATTCAGTAGCTACTATTTTTATATTTTAAAATTCTATACAAATAACTACTGCTCCAGAGAATTTCCGTTTGCCTTTGCATATAGAATAAGTTTACTCGTATATGACACTATCGTTAAAAGAAAGACCTCGCAAATCAGATATCGCGTTAGAACAAATTGAAATCTCGATCGAATCACAACGGGCAGCAAAACGAAACGCAACGAAACGAGATTCTCCAACAATTACATTTGCCACGATGAACGTTTCATGCGATCGCAAAGTCCCCCTCCCTCATAGGTGGATAAAAGCGAAGGTAAATCGGAAAAAATGTTATCATGCCAGACTCAATTCCATTCAATTATACGAGTTGTTTTCTTTTTCATCATCTCGTGTCTGCGCGAGCGCCCACCTGTCGACACGAATAAATCGGACCAACCAGAGACGCTCCGATAATTACAGCGCGCACGAGATTCAGCGATAGAAAACAAAATTAACGCGACCCGCCGCTGATATCCCGACAAGCGCAGATTAGGTTCCATCCAGCGGCGGTATAAAAGGCGGAAGCGGGACGGGCGAAAACTTTTCCTCAGAAGTCGAAGTCGGGGAGGGAGCTTTCAGGATATCGAGAAACTTCGTTGACCGGCCTCCGCGTTTCCACGGAAAATGATTAATTGCACTCCGAATCGGGGCGAGAATGCCTTCATCCCCGAAACGGGAGCCCTTCGGAGACTTTCAGGTCGCTCGTCGTTCTCGCGTTTTATCCTCCTTTTGCCCTTCCATGTTTTTTCCCCTTCGTTTTATTACCCCGCTTTACTTTTCAACGAGCACTCCTTTTCCGAACCGTCGAAAAACTACGCCAGAAATTACCCATTCACCAATTCCGTCTATTAAAAGCGATCATCCCTCTTGATAATCCCGAGGGATAATCCAGGAGAATGTCATGAATATAAATAGAATTTGATCCTGCATAATTCATCCTCTCAAGGAGGTCCGCGTTAATGAATTCTAATAAAAGAAACACCAAAAAATGAAAAAAAAATCGTGAGACATCGTCCGATTATTTAGTTCATGGCCAAAAAGGGGGTCGGAACGGGGCGAGTCCTAAATGTTTGCAAGGGGCGAAGCAATATGCCAAGCGTACTGCCACGGTTCGAGGCACAAAGGATTAGATGCCGGTCAGCCGTGGCAGAAGGAACGAGCAGGGGGAGGGGGCGGGGCGAGGGGCAGAAAGAAAATCCGGCCAAGTGGGTGTATACCTTCGGGGTTTAGCCGAGCGAGTCTTACGGGCGCACGAAACGAAATACGAGGACTTCAGGGACGTGTAAACGAGCAGCCGGCTGTAATAGCCGACCTGGAAGAAGAAACGGAAGCTGGAAAGGCGAGACAAGCCGATAAAATCTGCCGACCAACAGGCTCCGCGGTGCGTATTAATATTCACCGCGTTTCTTTTGCCTCCCATGAAGCGGCCTCTCCTCGCGGCGCATGCATACGCGCGCGCGATGCTCTCTTCGCCTTCTCATTTAGGATAACATCGGTAAACCCACCGCTCCGCGAGCTGGTATTCAGCTTCGAAGTTGGCAAAGCGGGCCCCCCGTCATTGGCGATTCCACGATTACGCGAAAGGGCGGAGAAAAAGAGCGCTCCGGTTGTCCCTTTTTTTTCCCCCGTCGAAGGCTTCATTGGGTTTGCCTTGGTTAATTAGAGATCTATCTAGATGCCAACGGCACCCGCCAGGCGATTCATTTCTTCTTCCTCTTCACGATCGAATCGCGGTAAATGAATCATCGTTACGCGTCATTTGCTGAGATAGATTGGCTTGAAAAAAAAACATTGCAGACATTGCGAGGAAATTGCTTGTCCTTCCGCAACCAGTGCAGCTCAATTCTCCACTTAAGGTTTATACAATCCTGGCTATAATTCGATATAATTGCTTGATTGTTTCAATATTAGATTTCGCGAGGAGAAAACGTGGCCCGAATTGTTTAATGATGACGGTACACGATAAGTAATCTTGCTTCAACGAATCGAGAATAGTGGTGGCGTGGAAGTTCTCCGAGTTTGTTTACCGTTTCAGTCGAAACCAATGCAAGATCACGGATTCTAACGAATAACTGAAGATGCAACGAATCGAGATGTTCAACATAAGATTAATCATTTGAAGTTGTGCTATCCCGTGGAAAGTCTTCCTATAAATATACATTGAATAACAGGCGTCGTACCTGCCGGGTCCGTGGATATTATCAGCTGGGAATCGCTGGCCAGGTAATGCGTGCCGCGACGACATTCACTATGCAGAACTAGTCGGACCTGGTTGCACACCGTGACCCAATTTCCATCACCGCATCATATTACACGGCGAGCATAAAATCATGCATGCGATACGTAGAACCAGTGCGCTCCGATTCTGTATTAAATGACGCGGCCTGGTTTATATTGTAGAATTATTATTTCCCTCTCGAATCCGGCAGCTATTTCTGATGGCTTTGAATTCATTCCGCTGCGTACGCGCGACGGTTATTTCGGAGTTTTATTTTCCGCTCGGGCAGGGTAGTCATTCGTTTTACAGGAATACGTGATTCAAGAATGAGTTATGCTTTTAGGAAGCACCGCAATCAAAGATCTCGTAGAATTTATTAAGGGCTTCTCTTAAGTAATTTCCACGCCGCCCAGATCGTTCCGCTCGTGAAACCACGAATGGGCCACGCGTCCTCTATTCGTATCTGTCCGGCGTGCGAAATCGCGTTATCTCACTTTCCCGTTTCAACAAGCCGCTACTCAGAGAACAATTCCTATTTCTACCCGCGCGTCAAACCTTTGTGCCTAATCTGGCCTCTCCTCTGAAACACGGCATCTGTGCGGATAAATACTGTGTTTGGCACTTGTCGCGAACGGATCTTCGCAGTATTTTCGCGCGGACGCCTTGGAGTGAATCACCACTTCCGTTCACAGCGTATCGGCAATGTTAGTTTTCTTAAGGACTGTCCGTGTGACAAATGCATGTGCACTACGGTTGTACCCTACACTCTGCACTGCCGCGTAATTCGTTGATAAAAATGTACCAAACGCACAGTATATCCTAAGGTTCTATGCAAATTTCGCCAGGTTACTCGAAGGACGGTCTCATACATTTAAAAGCACAGCCTTATTTAAATGTCTGTTATTTCCTTCGAGGTTTAGCCGCAGGATTTGCTGACGGAAAGTCCATATGCTTGTTTGCTTCGAAAACTGCGAAGCCAGAACGATAAGGCACTCGAGTAGGGAATGCATGAAACGTGTGAACCGCGCAAAACGTAAATCTAAACAGTTGCTTTCTTTTACAATAGCACGATGAAAAGATCCTTTTCGCTGACTTTTCCTCTCTGTAACGTTACATAATCCCCGGGACGAAGAGAGGTATGCACACTCCACGCGGAAACTCTTTCGCGTTTAAGAGTATCGGCGTTAGTACGGCAACGGCTGGTGCGCACACGAATCACCGCTAATCTACGGTTGCTTTAATTATACAACCATCATCGCGCGGAGCGCAACTTTCCTTTAACGAATCGTAATTTAGCCGGAACGCGGTTGGTTCCGGTGAAAACGGCTCGCGCTGCCATTTAAACGGGATCGGACGCGTATTCGAGGGGCTTCGAAATGCAAACATGGAACGCGGGCGCTCCTTCGCGAAACCAGGAAACGGATGGACGCCGAAACGGATCTGGTTTTAAACGAATATGAGTGGAGGGTCTTTCGCCGAGTGACCACTGGTGGTACATTTAA
The DNA here is from genome assembly GCA_023838395.1 of Holcopasites calliopsidis. Taxonomy (NCBI): domain Eukaryota; kingdom Metazoa; phylum Arthropoda; class Insecta; order Hymenoptera; family Apidae; genus Holcopasites; species Holcopasites calliopsidis. Next base: position 5,482,858 of record JALHAQ010000007.1, read on the forward strand.
ATTAATGTTCCGTGGAATTGACACGGCTTCGACGATTCAGGAATCTGTTACGTCTGGAATGAGAATTGATTCACGTGATGGGCAGCTAGTGGCCAGGTAGCGAGTACACGTAGGAAGTAAAAAATACCAGGGAGACAAATTCCAGGGCCAAGCGGTGCGAGGATGGGGCGGCTGATTAAAAATGCAAAAGGGCTGCCCGGTGAACGAAACGTAGTTCGGCCGCAAAAGTCACGCACGCGGGAACGCGCGGTGCCCACCGTGGAATGCGAAAGAGTCGCGGCGCCGTTATAAATATTAATGCGTCGGTGTACGTACTCAACGCACAAACTGGTTAGGCGTGCGCACGCGAATGGTACCATCGTTTTCCCGATGCGTCGAACACCTGTCATTATCGAGTCGACGCGCATCCCCGCCAACGAAGCCGAAAATTCTCTCCACCGGCAATGAAAAAGTTTTCCGCGTTATGCGATAAAACGGCAACGCCGTTACAGTCTCGCGCAAACGTGCGCGTAAAAGAATTACATCGCCGTCCCGCGGGCGTGGAATTCTATTTCTTTACACGTAACCAGCGGAGAGTATAACGAGCCGTGCGGCGTCTAACTTTCGGATTAGGGGACGTAAAAGCACACTGACACAATTTCACGCCGTCTCGATTGCAAGTCTACGCTCGACGCCGTTCTCGCTCGTTGTGTGCAGAGGAAAAAACGCGAGAGCCTCGGCGGTTTCAAGTGGACGACTCCGTAAAACGGCGGCTCGTTTCGGCGCGCGTGGTGGTAATCCGCGTACCGGAATTCAACCGGCGGCTTGTAACACGGTTACCCCGGGACGAGAGGCAGCACGGCAAAGAATCGTGGTGAACCGAGCCGGGCCCGTTATCGCACTCTATTCGCGGACTCTTCTTGCCGGTGAAACTCTAACGGCTTCTGTCTTACGGTACACCGTTACGTCTATGCTCGAGCAGTAACAGTGGGATTCTGAGGCACATCGATTGCAAATCACCTCTCGAGCGCACTCGGTTCAACGCTCGCGCGAATCGCGTTCAGCCGATTTGTCGTGAAACGCGATTCGCTCGCGACTCGGGAAAGCCCTTACTATTCATGTACACGACGCAAGCACATTATCGAACGTACGTAGCTGAACTTCCGTGCAAGAGTCGCTCGACGAAATGTTGATGGTTTTTAATCGTTTCGACGTACGACAGAACAAAATAGGGTTTCTGATTTACTGCGGCCCAGTTCCGGGAAGTACATACACCGAGTACACGTGCTCTTCGAAAGGAATACACGTTTGTTCCATGGCGGAGAAAGATCTGTCGACAGGAAGTGCGTTGAACCGCGGTGCAACCTTGGTACCGTCACGGTTCTTGCACCCCCGTTGTCAGGTGTAACAGCGACCAACGTTTCCCGCACCTTTCATTCGCGAGAATTAACATTCTGTTTCGAAATATTTCCATTGGCCTGAGCAAATAGAGAATTAAATTTTGGTTAAATCGGTGCGTCTTCGACGTAGATTAATTAACGCTGCAACGTAATGCAAGGGCGACTTAAAAATAAATGTATCGTGCGGCAAACAGAAGAGGTCGAAACTGAGGGGAAATGAAGTCCAGGCATAATGAAATATTCTATTATTTCCGGTTCCACAGGAAACGCCGCGTGGCACTCGATATTCTGTTCTTCCCGCGGTTCAAACGTCAATTTACGATGATTCCTCCGCCGAGATATCAAAAGCCTGGCGGCGTACTCGAAGCGGGTATCGTCACGTAAGGCATTGATCTTCCATCGAACGAAAACGTACGGGCGATAAAGAAAGGGCTGGTTACGAAATATTAAATATTCAAGGATACAATTGAACAGGTTTCGATCAACGACACCGGACAAAGGAGTCGTGAGGAAAGAGTGTCTGGAAAATGTTCCCGACCTCGGGATCCTACGACTGATTGCGCAAGAGAGAGGGTTAGATATAGAGCGTTAACACAAAGCAAAATAATTCCGCCCCGGGCGTCGACGAACAATTCCTCTCGATTCCCATCGTGTTCGAGCGATCAGCGGATTCCTTTTTATCCGCGAAAAGAAAGAGCGGCCCGTATAAGCCGACTTGCGCGTCGTATCAATCGACGACGGCAGTTCCACCGATACGCGATAAAAACAGCCAGCGACACGTAAGAAGAAAGCAATACGTTCCTCTCTTTACGTCAATGTCGAACCTCCTTTCCTCCCTCGATCCAGCTTCTCACCAGTAGCGTTCGCACCCTCTCAGTCTCGCGCTCTTTCGCACGGACCTCGCCACTCCTGCACAGTCGGGAGGTGTCTGCCGCGGCTCGCTGACCTGTTGCATGCTCTTTTGTCCGGGACGCAGCGCGCGACTCCGGTTTTCTGAACCGTTCCGTGCGCCGCGAGGAGCTTATTCTTTCCGCCCGGCTCCTGGGCGGGCACCCGCGAAATAAGAAACCGCCATTGTGCTCCACGCTGCGAGATACTGTAATTTCAGTAGATCGACAGTCGCGCGCGAGCCGTCTAGTGCGCGCTCCGCACTTCGCCGCCGGTGAATTCAAATTATCGCATTGCACTTCCAAGGCGGACCTTCGAAGGAAGTCCGTGCTGCGTTCGAAACGTATACGCCGTCGCGCGATGCTTAATTGGTGGAAGGGACAAGGAATGACGGAATTAAAATGATCACGGGCGGATCGTATGGCCAGACGCGAAAACGGTACACTCGGTACGTCGAATTACGCGGACCTACGAGGCGTACACGGCTGAAACGTTATCCCGTTCCGGGTCTCTAATTACGATCCGCGGCTGTACGCGCATTAGCTCAGGGGCGTTCTCCTTTTGACCGTCGGAAGAGGAAAAAGAGCTCGACGAGTCTAAGAATTAGAAAGTCGATTAACGTCGTCGCGGAACAAGGTTCGAGCAAGAGACATCGATGAAAGTAGAGAAGGAGAGAGGGAGGGAGACGAATTATATTCGTACCGATACCGGGCCACCGTTCAGCATAATCCACTTTCATGCTCCAGATATCGTCGAATAATCGCGGCTGCTGCCCCGCGACGTTTATTGCAATCGCCGGGGAGCTGTATACGCGCGAATTGGAAAAAAAGAGCCGTCGGAACAATGGAACGGAAATATGGGTCGAAGCGAATGCTACGGCCGATATCCGTTTCCCGATTACAACGCACACGATATTCGTGCCATGGATTAGTAGTTGCTATAACGTAAGATAACGTGCTCTGTTCTAATACGAGGGAATATCGCGAGCAATTGCCACGGCGGATGGAAGAATATTCGTGTTAAAAGGGTTAACACTTTATATTCACTTAAACGTTCAATGAGTCACGCGGATATTGGTATTACGCGACGAATCATTCACGGGGATTCTGGTTTAAGGCGGTGACTCAATCGCGTCTCTGGGATCGATGCAAACTGCATCATCTTGCTAATAATTTATGGAACGTATATCCTGCATGCTTGTATTCGATCGCGAAGCTCCATTCGCGATTGCTGGATCAAGCGAAATCGACGGTAACGCGCGTTGCTCCTAATCGAACGACAAACGAAGCGGTTGGCTTCAGTATCTAAACACCCGATCGCGACGTCTGTGGCCGAAATGTTGCAATAAAATATCCTTTTACGATGTACATTTCGCTTTGGAACAAGATCCAATCTAAATTCGATTATATTTCCATGCGTTTGCAGTGTCGATACCGCGTGTCCTCGAGCACGCGACCACGAAAACGTACAACGATCGATCGCTAAGAAAGAAAAAGCCCCGCTTTGTCGAGAAATATATGTATATTCAGGGAGACGGATGAACGCGTAACCCTCTCGCAATCTTGTATCCACGGCGTTGGCTGGCAAAACCGTGCGTAAGACAGCGCACATAGTTGCGGGCGAAGGTGCATATGTGCACGTCACTTTGTTCCAAAGGCGAAGTAATATTTTCTCGTCACGCGCAGAAGAATGTGTTCTGTTGCGTCGGTCGCTTTCGCTGGAACGCGAGTTAAGAACTGCAGGAGGAAAACCTCGGCTGCGTCGAATGGTTAGGCGCACTCCGTTCTCCTTCTGCGTTTCGGAAATATGTTTCCGACGATAAGTATATATCGGATCAGAAAACGCTATCCACTTTCCACGAAAATCGATTTGAAATAACAGACAATGTAAAAGATAATGCGGAACGTGGCTGTCGTAAACCTTTCCCTCCTCGTTTTATAGCAACCACAACTTTTCCTAAGTAGAATAATAATAATTAAAAACGGCGTACAGCGATTGTGAGAAAAGCATGAACCATCCAGTTATCCTTCGACAACCTCTCTTTGTTACTCCATGCATTACATTCTAGTTATGCACACGACTACGGTAGATTATCCTCGATGCATCGGAACGAACATTGCGAAAGGAAGCACTTTCTCGCGATTCCCGCTAGTACAGTTGTGCACGCATCGGGTGTAAGGAACGAACGGTACACGATGCAATAGCGCATACACGCTTCAGCCAGAGAAAACGCAGAGTACTTTCGTAGACGTATGGGAGTCACTGATGTCCCCCTCTCGACCCTTTTTACAAATGTAGAACTCGTTCACCCCTTTAGTCGCTGGCGGCGCATAGAAAAACCACCCTAACAGGTCTTCGCTCGTTTAACTTCTCCTACGGATAACTTACAGTGGAGCAAAGTGCTGCACCGACAGCCGACCCTTTCGCATGCAATCTCGCGAGTGTGGAAATCACCAGGAATGCCGAAATAATAACGGGATTCGAATATCAATCAATTACCAGTACACGTTACAGGTGATCGGTATGTTGCTTCGATTAACACTCGTCCGTTTCCTGTTGCCTTCGCCGGGACTTTCTGTCCGTGTATTTCATGAGATTCTTGGTACACATGCATACTCGATCGCAGCAGGAATTGGCGAATTTACTAGCCTCTCCCGATGATTACACTCGGTATTTAATATGATCCGAGGGTTTACGGTACTGGGATCGCGTCTGATACTATTTGGACGGCAATACCTATTCGGAGTTACGGCCGGCTTCATTAGAGCCAAATCTGACGTTAATATTAACGCGGAAATGGCACATGCAAACACCTGGACACGCGTAGTCCGCATTCGGGAATTTCAGATCTCGTTGAATTTCCCTTTATTTCCAATTATCGTGAACAACTATCACTTTTGCGAGGACCAACTGACATTTACAATAGCACAAGTGTACCGGTAATTACTTATCGTTAGATTAATTCACTAGTTTTAGAGGCTTGCACGGAATCCAGGTTTTAAAGCTCGCATCAGTGCTTCGTTGGGAACAGTAGCTTCGACTCGTGAGAAATTACGAAAGCGTTCCCAACCGTGATCGCTCGCCTGTTCTTTCGAGCACCTTCGGCAGGTGTTGGAAGAAGCTCTACCGCAGGTGTCGGCGATCGGTCATCGTTTCATTCGAATCGCGCGTCAGCTAGAGAGGTGGAACGTGATCGAAATGAATTTCTCGAATACCAGCCGCCTTGGCCGGAGCGGCAAAGGATTGTTCAGCTTCTAATCGAATCCGCGACGTCCCGTTGAAACCGTGGTCAGATATCGCGAGCTCGTGGTTGGTTCATTTGCATGCGACGAAGCCGTTCCGAAGGATCGACGGGCTGGCTGATCGGGACGATGGACGTCAAAGTTGCATCCCTAACGACCATTTCCCTACCACTTGGCACCCTCTCGCTTTCCGAGCCGATTCGGAAACGACCGATCTCCGGACTGATCTGGAAATTTGTCAGGTAGAAATTGCTAGATCGGTCGGGGAATACAAATGCTGACGACACGAGACAGGCCGTCGGGAATCGAAGCTTAAGCGTCAGCTCTCGTGACTTACGTTTTAAGATCGGGAAGCACTGAAATTTGCAGTGGCTAGCAGGAAACGTGTTTTCCCAAAGTGCAAGGGATACGTTATAAAGTAACTAATATTAATCGGAGAAACATTAATTGGAGGAATATTCAGTTGCAAGAAAATGATTTGCACGGGAATAAATGCCTCTTACGAGTCGCTACTTTCTATTTCTTACCGAGATAGACTAAAGTAATTGATTCATCGAAGAAGAATTCAGGATATTCCAGAAATGTCCCCTTCGAATACGAGGACATTTATATGAGTCACGTATCTCATCTCCTTTTTTACACCTTGACATCGACCAGCTCAACCGCACCACGGAACGAAGCCGCGTGGTTATCGATTGTAGCAGGCTCGTTACACGGAACGATATAACTAGCCCTCCTTCGAGCACTGCGTAAAAGGGACGACGTTGGATTATTACGCAGCGAAACACCCTCGGAATCTTCCAACCGCCTTCTTGGAACATCTATACACCGAGCGAACGAAGGGAAACGGGACGACGCGGGAAGATCGAGCTACCGGAAATCAACTTGGCCGTTGCAATTCCAAGCAACAATTTCATGTATTCGCGTTACCACGGATGCGCATACGCCATACGTATGCCGCTCGCTGGGGGGATGAAATTTCAGTCGACGCACGATTGCTATAATCCCGCACCGTTGCGCTGTCCCACCGAGAACTCCGTTAGAATATCCCTCGACCACCAGCCCCCGTTCCTTTCCGTAAGAACGTTACTCGGACACACGTTGGCGCAACGGGAAAACTGCGTCCGACACGGTTAATCGGAAGAGTTGGCGAGTTTGAAAACAACCTGGCGATATTTGTTGCAAATAACACATTGTATTCGTCGCTGCATTTTAGTTGAAAAGTATCGCGCAAAGTATCGTCTGGTACATATACTCAACAGATTTTTATTTTATACGCAACTGTTCTTTTGTACTACTTTCGCCACGATATAATCATATTACTGCCACAAGAAGTAAGCGAAACTTCCGAATACGAGAGAACGAGGACTATCGGTGCAATAATAGCTATTACGGAGTGAACAAGGCTGAAACTTTTCTAGTTCCATCTCGGACAGGTGAACTCGCCGGGAAATCAGCACAGTCTCCGTGTATGTGCCGCTCTAAATGTGCCAAATTAAAAGACTTGCCAGTTAGTGGCGATTCGTTGATTAGGCGGTTGGTTCGTCGCGACGTTTGCGATTCTACGGTGCGCGCAGTACACGCGCGCACAGTGTTTCCCGTGGGAATGCACAGGGTTCCCTCAACAATGAGTGACCTGTATATCCCTTGAGAATGATCGGCACAGTTAGATTAGGAATAGGGTAAATGCTGCTGACTAATTCCAGGAGAAAGTTCCCACTTAGTCCTGATTCATTTTATTCGTGGCTTATCCTTTTCATTCCGAATCGACGGCAATGATATTTATGAAGAAGAAACACACAACAGCTGCATTAACGTTTAACTTAACGGGGTCCGTGATTGCACGATGAGCAGGTGAAATATTAAGAAAGAATGTATGGACATTTAAAGAATTCACACTGACAGTACTAGTGAATATTGGTCCTGTGGGTATTCCTTTCACTCGAGATCAGTTTAGAAACGACTAAAAATACCATATAATGGCACTCCGTTTACACAGAATCCCCCGGCTTGAATAAAAAAAGAAAACTGGTTCCGCAGGAAATCGTTTCTTTCTTTATTTGAATACCGCCGTAATCAATATACTCGACGCGCAGCTAACTGTACTGCGAGTAGATATAAACGACTGAAAACGTTAACCGGTTTCGATCGCTGGAGATCAGCCCGATACGATGCGCGCGATAAACATCCGTGGATGGCTGGCTGTTCGCGCGATCGGATATGAAACGCAGACACGTCGTCGCATCTTTCGCGCGGGGAAAAGTTTCTCCAGCGAAGTTGATGAGACGTGTACCCCGACGCGACGGAATTTCCAAGCGGAAACGAATCAACCCTTAAGAAAGAAGGGGTATAAAGCTAACGCGGAATTTTTCCAGGGGACAACTTTTTCTTTGTCATTTTTGACGTTTGTAAACAGAAATCCTGGCAAGCGTCCCGAAACGGAGTCGCTCCATTTTACGTCCGCGCTTCTCCCTCCAGTTCATCCACGGGCCGAACTGTTCCCACACGAAAGGGAAGTCCATGGAAAACACACACACACACACACGGGCACGTTTCTTTGAAGTTATATCGCCGACGGGCCACCTAACTTCGTATCTTATCTGCAACTTACGTCCAACGTGCTGAAACTTCCTACGTGTACGGCGAAGAGCTAAACGCGCCGCCGTTATCAGTTTTAAGGTAATAGAAAAAGAACCGAAGACCCTCCGCTCTGTGACAAGCAAAACTCAATAATAACACCCTCGTGCGAATATGAAACGTTTCGTTGCGACGCGAGAAGGGGCGAAGGGGAAGAAGCAAGGGTAACAAGGGATCGGTAGAGTAGCTGCAAACTGCGGAGACAGGGGAATTGGTCGTCGAACGAGCATCCAAAGTGACCCTCGTCCGCTCTAGGGGAAGTTTAAGCTCAGGTCGAAACGAGTTTGCGCACCGGCGTGCCCAGTAAATTTAACGTTTCTCGATACCAGCGGCCATTCGATCCGATATCGTATCGTCCCACGATATTCTTCGTTCCTGATCAATGGTGCAGAAACACCGATGGAGGAAGGGAGGCCGGACTACGCGAACAGTCTTTACAGAAACACCAACGTCCGGATCGTCCTTTTCCATTCTAGCTTTCACCGTTCCGTAAAAGAAACCCCCTCCCTCGTTGGGAACGATAAAACACCGGCTATCGTTCGGCATCGTCGAGATAAGTGAGTCACAAGTTGGCGAGAGCTTTCATTCGGCGTAACTCCGAGATCTGTACGATCTTCTTTGTTAAAACGACCATCTTTGTACGACCTCGACTATCCGAACTACGAACTCCAATTTGGATACAACGCGGAATGGAACTCCCTGCCTATCTACCCTTCCGATCTCTCGGGCACGATCCTCGGTAAAACGAGAGATACCTACGGGGCGTTTCTTTTTTTTTTCACTTGGTTAGCCGGGAAATCATTAGGTTACAGAAAGTGGAACGGGATGAGAAAGCTACCTTCAGGACGTTAGTAATCCGTCGAATACGGAGAAAACCTGCCAAGGTTCCATCGAATCGTTCCACGAAGAAAAATGTACGCAGTCGTGTGCCCAGTCTCAAACGGTTCGCCAACGTCCGTCAAAAAGAAAGATTCCCTTTTCCCGTTCCTCGTAGTCGCGGGGCGCGCCGCCACCGGGGACGTTTATAAACTGTGCGATTTTTTGGCAAGTCTCCCGAAAAAGGATGGAGTCACGCGTTGGCGAACGGGGAAGTTCGGAAGGTAGATATTATATAGAAAATACTGCGGCAAAACGTCGCGTGTCCTACATAAATCTGTTCACGATGCGACGAGAACAATTCGCACGAGAAGGAAACGCGTTACGGTAACGTTTATTCAGTGATCGTTACCGTTGCGCGTCCATTGTTATTATTCTCCGTTGCAATAATCGATGCCTCAGCTCGCGGCTCTCGGGAAACACTCCCCCGCGTACTTTTATCCTACTTTACAAGCTGGATTCGTTATTGTCAGCTGTAAACATCGCAGTCACGTTGCACAGTATATCCCCGACGATTCCCAGAGAATATTCGTGGATATAGAGAGCGGAGGTGTACGCGAGATTCTCTCAAGAGTCCGGCCAGTGTCGAGGAAAGAAAGAGGCTAACGGAGTAGAGCCTTTCGCCTACTCGACCCAAGAAACCTGTTCAACCGGTCTTACCTGGCCGACCGCTTCTCTCTTTCCCATCCCGGCACCTCTCTCTTTCCGTCCCGTACGCCCGATTCACGTAAACCCACACGGGGTCTGAGTCGGCTACAGGAACACAATGTTACGCTCGATGGTACATCGCTTCGAATCCTTTCGTATCTCGGGGACCGTAGTCTCTCTGCGGGGCACATTGGTCGCTGGACAACGCCACGTACGTTATGGTGCGAAGTTTCGACGGTAGAACGATTTATTCGCATCTATTCGATACGCGACGCGTATAAAACTGTTTCTATCTTGCCTCCCCGCGCGACTGAATTTCAGGATGAAACATTCATTTCTTCAAGCACGTTCGTGGGTCGAAGTGATCTTGGATCTATTATTAATCCACGTCCATAGCATATGTTACGCGTTCCGAGAAAGTTCGCGACGAACGCTATTAGAGGGTCTTGAAAAAGTAACGAGGGATTATCGATAATTATCAAGGGCTATCGTGCATAGAGCTTCGTGCAGGAACGAAGGAAAAGTGGATAACTTAATAACCCCGGCACGCATTATTCCCCCGGCCAAACGTACTGTCGCCGGTAAATAGTTAATGCATCTCCAAGTGTCTGGACTCGTCGCAAAGAACGGACGCCACTTCGAGGATCATTGAACTCTATAAGGCAGCCTTGAACTCGTCGACCGGCTTTCCTTGCTGGTACCTTCGCGAAGGTTCCGGGAAGTATAACAATCGCGAGTAAAAGTACGCCTCTCTTTTACTCCCTCCCTTTGTTTCTTCTCCCTTTGTATCCCCGGCGAGCAGAAGAAACGATGGTCCATTTCTCGTTAGGGTTAACTGCGGGCCAATGTTGCGGACTATAGCCCTCCGCGTTGTGTTCGCGATAAAAGAAAAAGTGGAACGTCGATTTTCTTCGGGCATTCACGCCGCTGGGGTTGCTGTATCGGAACTTTAGCATAAATTGGGGAGAAAAAGTAGAGAAGCTGCTAGCTTATCGACAATTTCACTCCGTTTTATCGTCGATTCGTAACATTTGAAAATTCGCGGCTGATATTTCACAAGTTTCCCGAATTATATACCCTCGAGTGACCGATACTCGCCAGCGTCGTTACGCCGTTTGTACGAAGCGTTCACACTGTCTTACAGATACATCGATAACCCGACACAAGCACTTAAATCTGCCAGTCGGTGGATTCGGTGGTTCGAATGGAGTAGGTAATTGACCAAAATTCTCCCATAGATCACCGTTAGGAAACGGCCGCCCCGCATTATGTGTACGGACTAACAGACACCAGCGTCTAACGATAAGTTTGGCCCGTTTCCCTGTGCCGCCTCGGTGTGTGAAAGTGTCTCCCCCCGATCGATGCGGTAGGCTAGTGGCATCCGGAGTGCACTAGAGACGGGGTAATTACGAGCAGCAGCGAACACCATCTCCAACGCCGACGATGCAGATCTATGGATCGCGATGGATGGTCCAGCGGGTGTGAAAGAGACAGCGGGAACGACAAAGAGAATCGCGGATGTAAGAGGTAGAGCGAGGGGAGAGGAGAAGTGAAACGGTGGTAAGGAATATTGGTGGAAGAAGAATGGCTCGGCAGAATGGAGATTCCGGCCGGCTTTCGAGCACGAACGGAGTCAGAAGACTTTATTAACGTCTGAAAAAAAAAAAAAGGAAGCAGCGTCTCTGGAAGATGAAGGATCCACCGGAAGTGAATCGGGACACGTCTTACGCGTACGAGTCGCGTCGATTACTCTCGATTCATTTTCGACTCTGTTCCCGAGATTAAAATCGGACCGATTGTAAATGGAAAAGGGTCGCCACGTCAAGTAACAACATTATTCGTAATAATGTTAAGAGTGCCGATTGCATCGAGAACGAACATTCGATGGGCCTTGAGAATAACTGACTCGTGATGCAACGCACGAGCTGTTGATAATTTTACTCACGGAACGCGTATCCGCTGCCGGCGGCGGCGTGGGTACTCACGAGACAAGTGCGCGCGGCGACACAGAAATCCATTCGGACGTGCCGAGAAGCCATTCTCGTCGCTTCGTAAAATCGAAATAGCAAAAAAAAATAAAAAGAACGCTTCGAGCCCGAGAAATTATTGGAGCCACGGGCGCGTAATTCCAGTACGCGAGGCGTAAATTAACGGGAATGCTATATCGGCGAAGAAATTGAAAAACCGTGGATGAGTCAGGAGCCGGGGGGAAACTCGCGGAAAAATTACATCGATCCTGCGCGCACACCAGTCTCGCACGAACCGGGGGGAAATACAAAAGCGTCGTGGAATAATGGAACGACGCGATCAATTTTCGTTTCAATCCTCCCCCGGCTATCTTTTTCGCATTAAAATTACGAAGATGCCGCGGTTCGCGGACGACTCGCCATGACACGAATTCATCGGCATGGAAAATCCTCGATGGGAATTATGCAACTGATAGCGTTGCTCGGGAATGTTTGCATCGTCAACTGATTGCTTTGTTGTCCGTCGCATTAAATCGCATAATTAAGTGCACGGGTAATTACAAAATTTAATATTCATCGCGTTCGGCCGAAGGTTGCCATGATTTTTGCTAATTATCGTTGCGTCCCTTCGGAACGTTAAAGTGAGAATCACGATCGTCATTGTAAAAGATTATTTGCACCGTGTAATAACAACGACATTAATTATCATAATTACAACCTGTAACGAAGATTACTGATAATTGAATCGTACGAATGATCCGCGAAATGAAAATTGCGCAGGAGGCAAATATGTCGTGGAAATTTGCGGTATCGCGGAAAGTGTCACCAAGCTATTTCAACAAGTATTATCACTTTCGTGAAAAATGTTATCGTGCAGCGACACGTCACTGATAAAGACCGCCGGTTATCGATAGGAAGACTCGGCCACGTAATGGATAACGAAACTTCGTTTGCCTGCGATTTAATTGCTTGACGGAAAGACGCTCAGATCGGCAAGCGCCGGACAACCAAATTGCTTGAAAGGAAAATTCTAATACATTTATACATACATTCTCTGATGACGAATGAGCACGAATTAGAAATGTTCAAGTACATGCATGCATGTACAAAGCAACATTAAATGGTGAAACGAGGAAAGGCAATTATGTTCGTTTCGATCGAATACCGGCAAGTATTAAGCCAGGTCTCAACAAGATCTTGTCGCAGCGTTAGACGAGGAAGTATCAAAGTGTAAGGAAGGATCGAGTCACGACTCCGCCGTGACATGGCACGCAGTGATCCACCTTGCAAGCCCCGGAAGAAGGAGAGATTCTACTTGTCGTTTACCTTTCGGCTTTCTTTCCGCCGCGTCGTCAGGAGCTTTCCGACGTTGACCGAGAACCGACTAACAACGCGCACAGCAGCTCTAATTCATCGAACAGAACTAGAGCGTATGAATCACTCTTGCTGACCGTCAAACTGTAACTACGAGTCGCCGAGACCGAGCGTCAAAATTGACCCCGGTCGTGTCGCGACGACCCGAGTGGCTCGTTTCTTGGTAAAGATAGAAAGTTGGAGACGTTTCGACCTGACCTGACAGGTTCAATGCCTGCTTAATGCATGGGAAACTTTCAACGTAGAACATTCAGTGGCTACACGTTTATAGCCACGTAGAACGCGTCACGTGTAAAAGTCTAGCGAAACCTTGCACGTGTTCCGCATCGAACGGTCCATTATTACACGGAATCGGTTCGCGTGCGCGCGAATTCATATTTCCCCGTTTATCCCTCCCGTCGAAACAAATAGAAGGGCTCGATCGTTCAGGGCAAAGGGAAACTTCAGTATCTGGCGACGCGGGCAATTCTTCCCTGCGCGGTTAGCTTCTGAATTATGCCGGGGCATATTTTGCGATTTACCGTGGAACGGGCACCGGTCGATCGATTTTCTGTCGGAGAAATAATAGGCACCGCTACACGAGATCTGGCCAATTGCAATCCCAGCGAGCTTTAGTCGAGAGGAATATTACAGGGCACGGATCTGTAAATTTGCAAGCGTGTCGTTGCCATAATACGCAGCAACTAGGTAAATATCCACGTACTGGGACGGTATTTATACGCAAATACGCGTCATACGCTCACCCTGTCGCGAAAAAAACACTTTATGCCTGGCTTTAAATTGACGTACAGTAGGTCGCAAAAGTAACTGGCCACTTATCGCAAATTGAGAAACTTCAAACACACGTTATTCATCCATGTTATGATATATTATTAAAAGTAACGTCCCAACATCCTAGATAATAAAATATCCTTTCCATCGCTGTTAAAATTGAATTCTTTCCGTTTTTTATTGACGTATTATTTTGTATGAAATTGACTAAATAACTTCACGCGGCCGAACACTTTTGCGACCAACTGTGCGCCGCCCCCGAAGCGAGTTCTTATAACGACTCGCGAAGCGCAAGAACAAATTGCTCGCGCAAACTCGCCGGTCTTTCTACATCGAATTAAACGCGATTAACGGACATTACTTGGTCGCGCTAATTAACGGCCAGCAGCGGTACTCCGCCAGTGACCCCGCGTAATTGTTTCTTCCTTTTTGTTTCTTCACCGGCCGACCGCCCCTTTTATTAACGACAATTGCCATGCGAGAAAGTCCAGGGAATGCGTCTCGTTGGCGAATGAATTCAGTGTCGCCCGACCAATCTCGTTGCTCCACCGCCAGCTATACAACAGATTTCGAGCAAACCCCGCGGGTAAACGCTGACGCGGATTCAACGGATTCAATCGAAAGAGACACGGGCGTCACGTATTAGGAAACTGTCGAAGCGAAGGTCTGGGGATCGCCAATGCGTGGAAGTCGAAAGTTTTACGGGAAACAATAGGTCGGGATTGTGTTCCAAGGGAAATAAGTTCCACGGTGGTAAACGCGCGGAATACGTACAAATTCGTCATGCACAATTTTACAAGAAACGTGCGGCGCTCGGAGACCTTATTTTCCGGCCTCGCCAAAGAAGCCAGAGCTCAGCGTCGCGCTGTAGCGCGTTTCTCCTCGGCTTACACGGTCTTGAATTGAAGTGAATTCACGGGGAAACCCATCGTTGCCCGTAACAGTAAACACGGTTTATGGAAACACGCGACACGTGCGTGGCCTCCGTTACGCGCGTATCAAGCATGAAACGCCATCGCCAAGTCGTGCGTGCATTCGGATAACGATACATCCGCGATCGGGGCTGCTCGATTTCGCGAACCGCGACGCGCGTTCCCCATTCTCTACGCCCGAGAAGGTCCGCGACAGCACGGATTTCACCGAGATTTAATTGTACGATTTCAAACGCGCGACATTATCGCGGAAAATCTGAAGCAGATTATTGGTACGTAGGAGGCTCTCGTTACGAACCGGCTCGTGTTCGATGAAAACAAAAAGCATAGGTACATGCGGCGTATAAAAGGAAAGCGTCGAATTCGAATTGCATTTGCAATTCATGCAGCGCGACCGATATTTATCTTGTCGGATATACTTTCGATACGGGCCACGTATAACAAATACCATTAAATCTAAACCAACAGCGCAACTATCTCTTTTTTGTAAAATATACGCAACGACCAATCGCGCATTCATATATTCCCTATGTAATATCGGAGATTACAATTTATGTGAAACCCATTGCAGCTTGCAGACGAGAATCGTTCGATTCTCGAAGAGCTCGAGACGTTCAATGAAGATGCAATTAAACGATCGATGATAAACATTTTCAGTGAAACTCACCGACAGTGGCAACGATTGCAAACGTCAGCTAGGCAATCGCGACCGCTTGTTTGGCGCAGCAACTGGAAAGATCTGCGGGGCGTCCATAAAATCAAGACGGTATATCGCTCGAATCCTTGATCAAAGAGAAACTTGGCAGGTTGCCTATGTGCTGTGCGCGGCAGCGAGAACGGTTCACGTTCCCGCGATTCCCGTTCGCTTGCGAGGAAAATCAAGTCGAAGCGGCGGTTGCGAAAACCTGCGGTGTGCGCTCATAATTGACTCGGAATTCTTTTGTGGAACCACGGTTCGACAGCACAGGCGTAATTGGATCGTTCGGCAAAGAAAAAAGCATTCCCCGCAGTCTCTGACACGATTTACTTAATTTCACTTGCGAGGCGACAGCGATGTTGCTTACGAAGGAAATAAAGCATAAAAGAAGATCGCCGGAATATAATATGACAGAAGCGAGAACGATTCTCAGCGAATCGTGTTCGGATGGGTCCGTCTGTGCAGACAACCCATGGACAGGCTACGTACAATGAATTTTATTGCGTAACGATTAGGAGGGAAAGTTGCGAGTGCGCCCGAGAGCGTTTGGCTCGCGTGCAGTTTACGAGATCCCTTTCCGTGACCATGTGCTCTTTACCATCGGGTCAATATCCTCCTTTCATCTGTTTAGCCGCGTACGATTAAGCCTTACGCGAATGTCCGTCGATTACGGGAGGGCCGCGTAAACGTTTGACGCTGTTAAATTCGCCCGGTGTTCTTTGACCGCCGCGCTACCGCAAACTTCGATCGATTAAGCAACCTAATTTGCTTCCGCTAGTCGCGATTGTTTACCTATCGTGCGTGTATCACGGGCGGATCAACATTTGCCTAGCAGGATATCTTGCACGGATCTACCCGTACCAGCAGAAATTGGACTTCAACCATCGAAAGTTTGAAACACGGACGCGAATGGAATAATAGATTTTAGGCGTTGAAACTGAATAGACCGTACTGTCAGGCGATCGCGGAAGGAATTTTTCTTTCTTTTTTTTACTTTTGCTTCCATTTATGGTTGGCAGGACAGCGCGAAACTCGTAAGTCAGATGGAAAATCAGCGTGAACGCACATGTACAAACGTATTCCCGTTTTCCGCGCGCAGATACGAGACGCGCCACTCGATAAATCTTCAATAATGAGCTCCCTTTTTACGGGGACCATCGGCTTTGCCGCGCAACGGTCTCTCCCTGTCGCGATGACGGCGGATATCAGCGTTGAAATCGTCAACCACGGACGTTGACCCATCAGTACCAGGTACGCGGAAAGTAGTGCATACTCCCCCGTCCGTGAATCTCGATTTTCATTAATTATGCGTGGCCGCGCGTACCGTCCAACACACGGCATGCGCTGCGTATTTTCGTGGCAGCTTAACGGTCGGGCCGCCATAGAAAACGCTCAACCACGGGTCTCATTGTACGAATAACACGGTATAGCGTACGCGTACACCATCTGTGTAATATGAATGTGCGTAAGTACCTGTACATAGGTGCGCGGAACCGCGTGCACGCGATTGCCGGACATCGCTTGTACACGCGGCTTGAACGGTACACTCATACAAACTATAAATTCCTTCATTGCGACGTTATTGAACACGAGCATCGTTTGAGCGAAGGCATTTTAATATTGCGCGTACTACACACCTCGTCCTCTCGCCCCGATTCGAGGCGAGACTGTCGTATTAAAGTGGCGCTGAAGCTTAATCGACTCGATTGGAAAAGGAATAAACGGGGGAACATTTTGCTTGAACCTACACGCTTAATTACACATAAATGTGTTTCCTATTAATTCTCTCCAACCAAATAGAAAAAGAACGAGACCTACGCCCTTCAGTTCTCTTTAGAAGAAAACGAGAATAAAATCTTAAATATGAAAAAAAAAAATGATCGTGGCTTCCGCCTTGCTTCTGAAAACACGGATCGTGATCTGCGATCCATCACTAGGGTCTGGAAAAAAAAAAGAAGAAAAGAGCGGGCGTGGTAAAACGCTGCGTAAAGTTGGACGTAATGCGAAGGGTTTGGGTAGTAGAGAAGGGCGCCGAAAATAGGCACCGAAACCTGTTTCAGGGAGAACCTGTTCGCTGTCGCGGGCGCAGGTATATATAGCTCTTCGCTCACTCCTACACCAGGCAAGAGCGTGTGCGCAGCGGTAACACAGGTAACGCACCTGCCACGTAACTTTTCCTGACGGGGCGTTTCACCTTCTTCCCACCGCATCTTAATGACTTTTGGCCTGTACGACTTTTCAAGTGTCGGGCTTTGTAACTGCCTCGAACCTTTCACGTAGATGGATCAACGATAGCACAAAAATGCCTCGTGCCCAAAAATCCTTTGTCCGGTTTTCGAAAGATGTAGAGAGAGAAAGATGGAGGGAGAGAGAGAGAGAGAGAGAGAGAGAGAGAGAGAGAGAGAGAGAGAGAGAGAGAGGGAGAGAGAGATTCGTTTGAGGTAAAGACAGTGTCAATGACCGGCCGAGTAGGTCGCGATCGTGATGAAACCCTACATGCTTCTATGCAAGCCTTGGTTAATTCACGTATCGTTGGACCGCTAGATGATTATGTAAGTAAACGCAACGCGATCGTGGAAAAATTGATGGTCATTAACGAGGGGTAGAAGAAAATAACGAAATGGACTGTATGATTTTTTTAATTTATGTGTACTCGTGAACGATATTAATTTAAAGGAAAGGATTCTTATTTAATCCTTGAAATCAACGCGGGATATTATTTTCGATAGGATAGTCAAGTCAGCTATGTATTTAATAAATTAGTGCATTGCGTAGCTGCATTCTGTAGAGATGCGTAAGGGATGAATCATTTTTCTGCAAGCCACGGACTGCCGGAAGAGTTGCTGTATGCTTCCTTGATTGTTTGATGTCACTATTGATACGAATGATGCAATTCTACGTCGTGAATTTTTATGCGTAATACTTTGAGATTTTTATATTCTAATAGAATTAATCTTGTTACGTACAACCTTGACATTTTTCTTGACGTACTTGTGCCATCTATAACTGCGCCAGAGATTTCACAATGAACCAGTGAACCTTTTTCAAACGCCTCAACCATATCAATGTGTCCATAATAATCGTATTTGAAAGTTGCAGATAAGATTGTTTTATAATTTATCAGGCACGCAACTTGAATTTCATTAAAGACGCTACTACTGTTACAGCTTTAATTCGAATCGAAAGCAAAAACGTACGTTTGAATATTGAAGCTTAAATTTTAATTCTACAATTTTATTGAATTCAAATCCGAAGTTCCTGGAATGGATCAAGCCTGTGCCGGGACTATATCGCTCATGAGCAACACGATCGAAGTGCAAACGCTATCTTTAGCATTTTCGATTACATCATTTGCATCGACCTTTCTTTACAGCTCAAGGTAAGTACAAGTTAAATCCAAGTCGCGCAGAGCGAAAGGCATTTCGTGTAAATACGACCTTAAACTTTCCGCGTCGCGGGCGTATCCCTCTCGACGCATTCCCCGCGATGCCATGCACGTGGCCAAGCTGATAATTCTGCGGTGATAATTTTCACCCTCGAATTTTCACGCGCGTCAATTTTCGACCATTTTTTTTTTTATTTTGCGAAAGCAGACGCAAGCCAATACTTGAATGAAGGAAGTTCTCGGTCAATATACAAAGTTCGCCGCTTATACTCTGCAGAAAATAATTATGATGCAACGGCGTATTAATTAGTAGACGAGTTTCACCGCCCTCGCCGTCGAGTTTCACCTTTATTGACTATCTGATTTAATTTCAAGCTTCCGTGGCAAAGAAGCGAGCCTTATATAAATATTCATTACGAGCAGAAGGAAGAAAGCGATACACAGGGATAACCAAGTTATTCAATGAAACTATTGGCAGGCACTATTATGCATCGTTCTAATTGCAACAATATCCTTGAATTATATAAGAAATGGTCGAGGGAAAGAGAGAGAGAGAGAGCTCGAGCAATGAGCGAGCCCGAGTTGTTCTATTCCGTTGAACGGAAGAAGGCTAGGGTTGCTTAATGTCGATTGTTATTCATAATCCACGATCGATAAATACTAAGAGCTCCATCCATTTTATACCTACACTTTCGTGGTAAGTATCCGTTTCGTTTTACTTTAATACTGACGCGGGGAAAAGTAATACAGCCAGCGGGAAAACGGTGCAGGGGTGGACTATTTTGCATGGTAATCGAATTCAAACAAGATACCAGCACCCGGAGACTAGAAAATTTATAAACCATCAAAGGAAACCGTGCTGACCCTGAACACTCTTACCTTTAACCAGCGCAAGAAGCTTTTTCTCGGAGCATGAAAATTGAAAAATGTATCTCAATTTCAATTGATCTGATCATTCAAAGATATATCGACCCGACAAAAAGACTGTTCTGAACGCTTCGCGATTCCATCGGGGCGACAATAATCGACAAGAACATTAAAGAGTTTCGTCGACGGGTATCGTAACGTTCGAATGTTTCATCGCGGTAATCGCGTATCGATCGAGGCTGAGACCGTGTCGTGCGAATTGGGAAAAGGTAAATAGTAACCAGCGTCAAAGTCACGGCATCTGAAGGGAAAGCAGAACGAAGCTCTCCTTCCGAATTTCGACAGAGAGAACACAGCAAAAAAGTCCTACGCCAGGAATAACAAGCTATTACACCGTGCCATTGTATTCTCGTCGTACGGCTGTAAATGGTGTAAAATACCGATGCCTACGATAAACAATGAACGGAATTCGTGTGGGTGCGAATTACGGAGCCCTATTTACTATCGGGGAGATTACGGATGCGTAAAGTGGAGCATCGCGATGATAAATCTTCCATTATCGGGATATAATAATTCAGCGCGGAACGTTTTCCCCTTTCAGATAAGTGGTCAATAATTTCTTCGAATCTCCAATTTCCCAATCCCCCCTCCCTCGATTCTCGGCCAGGCTAGATCGGTCCGTATCTATTTTGGAAAGTAATCCCGCGATTAGTTATCAGTTATCAATGTGTCAAAGTTACGAGAAGAAAGACTACTCCTTTTCTCTTTTCCGCCTTTCGAGAACGGCGCTTCCTACAGCTTCGACAAAACTTTTAAGATCTCAGCTTGTTGTCCTCCAATGGTCGCACACTTTAGTATTAAACGGATCGCGAATGAATGCATCGTTCGACCTTGGCAATGATCCTATCAGTCAGAAGCTCATAAACGTTGAAATATTATTATTTTCTCTCGCAGCAATAATTCACCACTTGCGCACCGGCTGTAATTTGTTTAATCGGTACTTGGACCGCGGTCGTGACGCTACCAAAAGTCTGCCGTCTGACGGCAGCCCGTCTCGCCGACTAATCGACCGTGATTTCCGCAAGGATCAATCGGAGCGTCGTAAACGTTACACAACGCCTTCTCCACGTGAACCGAATAATCCCTCGCCAGCTTCCCCAGTTTCGCACTTCGACGCGAGAATTCGACCGGTTCTAATGGATCGATCGCGAAGTACGGTCGCGCGAATCGCGGACAGCGTTGCTCCGAAAATAAACGCTACGCGTACGTCGCGCTCCGGTTTCGCTCTGGTGGCCGAGACGCGCAATTTACCGGTTCGCGGCATCACGCCGAATGACAATCGGATAAAAGAAAAGTACATATATGCTACGTGTTTGTCGCACCTTTGACAGCCGTGGAACACAACAGGGCGATGAGGCAAACCCAGGCGATCGTCATCTTGAAGCGGCTCGTCTGTTCCGTGCACATCACAAATTAAAAAAAAAAAATCACTGTCTGAACTTCCTCTTGGAGAACGAACTTTTGCCGGGCACGGCGATTCCGATCTACGCGTTTCAAACCCGAACGGAGCACAGAACTCGGCGGCGAAACTCACGAGCCTAGTGAACGCGAACGAGGGGGAAAAAACACGAGGATGAAACGGAGCAAGAACAAGAGGGACGTGCGACGTCAATTCGAATACAAGCGGTCGACTCAACCAACACGGGTACCAACCAGATAGCTCGGCGCGCAAAGACCGTCTGCCGCGCGCTTTGCTTTCGACCCGCTTCGTGAGACATCGCCAGGAGCCGGGCTCGCCCGAACGCTCCGATCCCCCCGATACCGCTGCTTGATATCATCCATCGTGTACCTACTTTCGTGCCTACCTATAGTGTGCATAAGTACACACGCACTTTACCCGTATACCTGGCATTATGAGTTTATCTCGTCCACGACTCTTTTTTACCTGAAGAATGGATTTATTATTCAAAGCCTTCTATTAGCTCATTTCGTTACAAATTCCAGCATTTCTTTTTTCATTAATGGCGTATTCGATGTTGTTCATATAAAAAAAATATTTAGTACATTTGCTTAGATTATTCTTAGAGCCATCTAATAGGTAGAGTTAGCCAATTAGCTTACTTTTCAGCTATACACTTCAAACGAACGCTCAAGCATTACTCATTTCCTAATCGGCTTTAATAATACACCAAGTATGCGGAAAAACTGCACAAACTCTTATTTGAATAAAATAGAACTTGGAGAAAGAGTTGTTCAAATATTTAGACTCGATTACTAACAAGCACCCATATTCCGGTAAAAGTTTTATACACAGGAATTATTAGCCACGATCATAGTAAAAACTTGAGAAACGGCTTCACGGTCTGGAGATTATACGTCAGACAGAAATTATCACGGCAGAGGAACGAAATAAAGAACATAGTTCAAGATACATCGGGATAGGTGTGGCCGCGTGCGGATCCCGGGATATTTAGCGAGCATCAGCTTCTAATTGCAAGTAGGCTCGGATCGGCAGAAACATTATTTACTCGCGAAACGTGCACTTATTAACGACGTTCGAGTATAGAAATAAATGGTTAGAAGGAACGGGTTTCACGGTTCACAGGATACGCGGTCGGTTTTATGAACAAATTATCGCGGCATTAGAGTAAAGAAAGGAGAGCTTAAGCCGGCGCGGAGATAGGAAGGGTCGTAACAACAGGTACACAATATCGCGGTACGAGCCGGCACGGTTAGACCAGATGCAACCGCGGGACGTGCACAAGTGTATCGCCATGCTCATTATGACAATGCTTTCCTATCGATGTTTACCGAACGATAACATTGTTGGGTCCTACCGAATGCGATTCCACACGATGGCGTACGTGACCGATATGTTGGAGTCGTGCCGTACGGGGCCGCAGAAGTTGTATCAGCTTGTATGCCAAGGGGACGTACTAAGAAGTACAGTTGCGGAATTTATCAGGTAAGATAGTATCTAAATACTTGCAGAATGCTCGATGCGTGTTACTTGGACGAAAATTGCAGGCGTATCCTCGTAACCGGTGCACTCAAAAGTTTTACGTTCTTTTTAGAACGAGCTCTAGCACGAAATGTAAATCCATTTCCTTCTTTTTTCGATAAGGCTCCACCTCAGGTGTAGCAGCTTCAAATTTCGTGGGAACGTGAAATTTTTAATCGAGACCATTTCATATTCAATTCTTTGTAATTTCTTCCAACCATCTCCTTTCTGCTTCGAAATGTAATTGGCGAACAAAGGGACTATGAATGTTTGAACGATCAATAAGAAGCAGTGGGCGGTTCGGTCAAGTAGATTGGTAAACCGTTACAAATCACTATCAACTTTTTACACGGGGTTTTCTCTCTCTCTCTCTCTCTTGAAACGAGAAATTAGGTTTATCGTGTGGCTGAATTATAATGCGCGACGGTCATGCTAACGTCAACGTTATCGTTAAAGCAGTTACAGATAGTAAGATCTTTGAAGCGAAGTTCTAGCTCGCGGTCAAGCGATCTCCAT
This sequence comes from Holcopasites calliopsidis, assembly GCA_023838395.1. Lineage (NCBI taxonomy): Eukaryota > Metazoa > Arthropoda > Insecta > Hymenoptera > Apidae > Holcopasites > Holcopasites calliopsidis. The sequence goes on from JALHAQ010000007.1 coordinate 5,506,038, forward strand.
ACACCGGACCAGCGTTTCTGTACCGCGGTAGAGGAACACTTCTATGGATTCGGCTAATTGAGTTGGTAACTATTGTGTAGGCGCACACGTACACATAATCGTGTTAACCGGCAGACAGTCGGAGCCCGCCGCCGTTCTACAAAACGACCGTTCGACTAATAATCTATCGTAACATTTTTATTGCACGCGCATGCTGTAACGTGTGCGCTGCGCGCGTGGTTCACTTATTTCTGATAAGTGCGCCGCCTTAGTTTCTAAACTAATTCGAACGGACAGAGAGTTTTTACAGGGTTTGAATAATCAGATTTATTATACAAGAGAAAACCTTCAGCTATAAGCAGGATACGAAAATAATGAAAGAAACGGAAATGAACTCGAACACTCGCTGCATCCCGCCTCTTTCGGCGCACTACGTATCCGCACGGGTTCTCGCTCCTTAAAATAATTGAACCGCACTCGTATCACGCCACAGATATATTTGAATATGTATATTCCGAGTATATTCCGTTGTTCCGTTTTCGGAGTACATACAATGAAAGCTTGAACCGTGGAAACGCGTATAGGTAATGGATATTTCTATACGCGGGCAAACCGAGTTCCATCGGTGTGTTCCACCTTCTTGACGAACGCGGCAAATCAAGACTTGGACGTAGTAATTTTCCCATTGATTAGTCACACCGTTATCTACCACGACTCAAATGTGGCCCTAAAAAGAAACGAAGACTTGTTTCTAATACAGCTATCGAGTATTCCTTGGATGTCAACGAGTCACCCGTTCCCTACAAATTATACATCGCGCACGCTCTTTCCATTGATACCGAATACGTAACCCGTTATCAGTTTGTCACATTTAATCAATGAGAATTCGCGCGTCACACGAATGCTTATCCATTACTTCGATTGCTGGCGGAATCCTTTCAATTTGGCCAAGCGAGTTCTCGTAGACGGGGCATAGCGCGTTTGATTTGAAAGCTGCTTTCGACAGAAATACATTCGGTGTACCGCACGTCTAAAGAGATATAATATGCGCATTATACCGTATAATAATTTCCACTTAATTATACCGTGTAGTTACCACAGGCGTGATTAGAATTAATCGCGATCTCGAGTAGGCGCGCCGTGAAATATACGCCCGCTGCAGAACGTAAAGGGGTGTAGGTATAAATTAACGCCGCGACGGTCGCAGGTTGACCGATCGAATTCGGTTACTGCGGTCGTAACCTTTTTTTTTCTAAACTATACGCATTTTTCACGGCGCGCGCGCGTGTATCGACTTTGGTTACACAGGCCGTCGAGGAGTTATTCCGTTGCGAAAACCGTAAAAGCTTAAAAATTATGCGCTGCGAGGTGCTGACAATTTTATCACCGTATATTTAAAAGTTGCGCGCACACAGACGCACGCGTTACTATCTACAGGGAGCCTCGTTTAAGTGCGAAGGCTGGACTACCCTCGGCAAGGATTGAAGTTATGAAAAAAAAAAAATGTTCTCGTAAAAGTTGTCTAACGTACAGGAGGATGTAACGTGGTATAAATCATACACGTGTCTTCTGTAAGTGTAGCAGTGGGTCAGATATCAAAGAATATGTTATTTTCTTTAACAATCCGCCGTTATTTTAAGGAAGCTTCCCGCTGAGGCTTAAATAATAAATCACAGCTTAAGGTATGAACCAAGCAGTTATTAATTAATAATGTATTCAGCGTTGACGTTACAGAGTTAAATTGGGATTAATGGAAATCTATCATTAATATCGTGAATACCTTTCCGATACGTTCCAGTTTTATAAATGTTTATCGTACGTCTGTTACCGGTAGAACGTACATTATTCACATTTATAATATTCACCAGCAAAGCTTTTTTGATTTGAAAACTATTTACAGTCGTTCGCCCTCGAATGTTTCGCTTGGTACATAAAAAAGTTACTCGACACAAGAAATAAAAATGCAATACGTTTTCCAAGGTGTATCAGTTATATCGGTAACAGGCAAATAATGCTGAAACGTGGAGTGATAAAATTCAGGAGATTTTGCCACTAAATGCGTAGGTAGCGACAGCTTAGAATTCGAGCCACGATCATTCTATACACGATTTAATTCAAGCCAAAGCTAAATATCGAGTACGCATGAATTACAAATGTATACATCAACGTGCATTCGTTTAATATTTTCGCTCAGACGTTTTAATCACGCGCTGCATGTTCGTTTAATTTTACCAACCGTTTCATTTACACTCTACTAATGGCGATGTTTATGAAAACAACGTGGGCAGAGAGGACTCAGGATAGCGAGAGGGGGGAAATGTAATTGACCGGCGTTAACGTGAGTACTGGTCATTCACCAACATCTTCAATTTAATTTAAATTGTCTATCACTCATGCAGGAATTTATCAATTCACCTTTCCGGCGACATCGGCGTACTAAGCTTGCATGTAAGAGCATTTAATATTGCGCAAATATTTCCCTGACGTATACATAAATCGTGAATTGCTGTCTGAGTTAGTAATGTCGGATGTGGGTATTAAAATATTCTGCATACCCATGCTGCTGGTACACCTATACATCACTCCGAACTCCAGGTCTCAGTTTCCTATGGATTGAACGTCTCTGTATTAGTCAGGAAATTGGATACACACGGATGGAAAGAAACCAACACGATTCAACAGTCCCAAGTCCGCGAACGGTCGCGTTATAATAATATGCGCTCCTTTCGTTTCGCAACTGAACTCGATCGTCATCTTCAATTTTCCGACCAAAGGAGGTTCTGGTTAAGTGTCTTACGGATTACGTAAATATGAAATTGGCAGGAATAATTAGATCGCGTACCGGTACTAAGTTAAACCGATAAATCACAGAAGAATCGATCCACCCACTCACATATAATCCCCGATGATTAAGGGCCGGCTGTACTAGCGAATTCTCGCGCTCGTTCCGCATAATTTAGAACTGTTTATTGCCTTTAAACCGGCGATCAAATAGGCTCTAACAAATATTTCGATATTGCATCCGATATTATTACATACGTTCGTCGTATATCGCGGGATTTAGCGCGGTATCCGTTTCGATGAATATGGAATTGAATAAATCGAGCTTATCTGGGACGACAACGAGGAGAGTTTATATTTCAAAGGGGATAATTAGCGAACAATGCGAGAAGCAAGACGCCCAAGTGACGGTGCCTTCTCCTGACGGCTATGTTGAACTCGGCCAAATCGCGGAACCGTTAATTATTTCTAACTGCATACATAGTCGCACTATGCCCCGGTTGATTGACGCAACCGCAGGTACTGAATTAGAGTTCTCGGCTGAACGTCGACCATAGTGCGGAAATTGAATTTCGATGACAAGCGCAAAATATTAATGGGCAACGCGCCGCTCTGTGTCGTTAACTGTAATATCTGACCACCGGGTACTTTGCCGCCGTTGCTCGCTGTTATGGTATGTAACAGAAATTCGGCGCAATGATGGAATAATTGCGCGTATTAACGTCGTGAAAACGTTGACGATTCGGTAAACACGGTCACACCGGTTTGTCCATCGGTGAGGCATTGCGAACGAACAGAAATCAAGTTATTAACAACATTGCGTGTTTTAGAAACTTTTTTTTTGTTATAAATGGACGGTTCATCCATTGCATCATTCACGATTGCATCGATACGTTTCAAATGCTTTTCATGGACGATTTAAAAGCTATTTCCCCTGTTTCAGCTTCAATCGAATCAGAATCCGTGCAAGTTGAGCTCCGTAACAGGGGGGGAACGCTTCGAATGCCGGTGAACTTACGCGTCAGAAGAGGCGCAGCGCGATACTAGAGCTAGATCTGCGGAAAATTAGCTGCACTCACTTTAAAAGCGTACTCGCCCAGAGTTGAACGATCGATCCGCTATATCGTATAAGCATAATCGCATTTGCATGCTGTACTTTGATACAGCACGCCCGTAAAATCCTCTCTCGAATGTCCAATGAATAGCGCTATTACGCTGCGCGCCACGATCTCATTGCTCGCGGTGCGTACGAAATTGTTGCAGTTCCCATTTGTGTAAATAAATCGTACGGCGCGCGTTCGAAATATCAAATGTTGAACTCGTGGCGCGCACGCGGGGCACAATGCCTCGTTCGGAGGCGTCGAAGTCGTCCGCGAAATCGACATTATCTGTGATTAAGGGCGAAAAGCTTGAAATCGACGAGAATAACATATACGCAAAGAAATTCGAGGAACATTTACCAATCCTTTATCCTAGCTCGAACGAAAGATCGCTCGAAGGGAACAATGACGAAACAGGACCGCGAGCAGCACGCAGCTCAAAAAAAAAGAAGTTTGTAACAACTTCCGGATCGGACTCGCGTCGATTTGACGAATGTTGCTACCTCGGAATCGGGCTCGCGCATAAAAGGAATTACGCGGCGGGAAATGTCAGAATGTTACACCGGCTATTTCGTTGAGAATCGAACTTCTACCGGGAGGTGAGATTCAATTTCACGGCAGGCAAGAGAATCTACTTGAACCGGCGGCCGCGCGAACTCAACGGAACTTGCTTTCGCTGCGAAAAAAAAAAAAAGGAAAACTCGTTCTAATTCCATGGAAAAAGATTAGCGAGTGGCGAGTATAGAGTCAGTTTTACTCTAGTTTAAAACCATGCCTTCCTGTTGTTTCCCTTCCCTGCTGCCTCTGCTAATGGCTAGGATGCCAGCGATTGCTAACTAGCCCGTCGGATAGCTAGCGTATCTTCTCGGATTAATACCGCGCGCGAGGGAACCTCGTTCGCTGCTGCACTTAAAGTAGCAAACACGTTGTTAACTTTTCAGTGGCAATTAACGAATTGAAATTACCTTAGAATATCGATAGCACCGTCGATTATACTTTGAAATGGAAATGCTTAACGGGATTGTAGAGAAAATTCGTAACGTTGCGAATTATTTCATTGAAGCGATTCTCCTTGAATTGCTGAATTTGATTTTGTAGCTAGATAGTGGGTCGCGACGGGCGGCAATAGCAATTGAACGCGTCCACGAATTTTAAGATTCTCGGTGCATCATAGAATAGCATTAGTGGTTCTGATCTATAAACCATGTTACTGTCGACGACCATCCATATAATTTTGATTGATCGCAAGAACCACTCGTCGTGGGTTATACGTGTCCCACGTAGCAACGTGAATCGGTGAACGCAGGCTCGAAGCTGATAAATTGTACATGCTACCGGCTCCTAAACGATGGACAGTTGGCTAGAAAGATAAATAAATAACCGTGCAAGCCATCGTTTCCGCAAAGCAACATATTATATTTTCCGTGGTCTGTTGTTACACGAAGGGGTACCATCTATCGGCTCCCCCGTACAATGCATAATTCATACAATGTGGTCTTATAAGGAAGCCGATAATTGGATATATGAAGTCCCCGTTGAATCCCATGTGCCGTGCGTCTGGCTTCGATTTTCAATACTTGGTTTTGACAGGCACTTGCCTCGCACGACACAATACTTCGCGTACATACGCATGATGCCGACGAATGGAATTAAATCGAATTCCTTTGTGTACATGTTATTCTCCTCCATCGATTCCAACCATTTCATCCTTGTTGAGCAGTTAATCATTTCACGATATCTACCTTAGTCGACTAAATTGTTTCGACCACGCCTTCTGTGTAGCCCATTTTAATAACGATAGTTTCATACGAATCTGGAGAGCGAAATCATTGACGCCAGAAGAACCATCAGTTCAATTCGTGTTAGAGGAAAAGCCAAGTTTGCCAATAATCGAGAAGCTGCAACTCGTGTAACGATCGACGGCTCGTTCTTCGTTATCCTCGTCCTTTTTTTTTCAGATACGAACAAACGCGGCGAAGCGTGGTTCGGGGCAAAATCGATCAGAATGCCGGGGAGATAATACAACGGCGGAATCATAAAATTATATCCGACCGCAATGCTCTTCTTCGGGCGTCGAGGATGAAGCATCGGAACGCGTAAAAATTCAGAAGGAAGTGCTGGTGCCACGGGGAGAGAAAGAAACACCGGTTGACAACAGCATCCCAGAGAGCACATCAGCTTTTCCTGGTGGCCTAATTATGCGAAACTGTAATTAGACGTGGGGACCACGAAAGGAACCGAGGTACGACGTAAGTTACGGACTCGTGGTTAAGTTGTTAAAAAAATCTTCCCTTAATAATACCGGCTGGGCAAAGCTGTCTAAGGTCACGGTTAAAGAAAGAATCCGACGACTTTTGTCAAAATTAATCTACCGCGTTCAAGTAAGATTCTGGAAAATATTTGCCGACTGAATCGATTACCTTGCGGATAGTTTATTTTGTGATTAGTAGAGATATTTGTTGCTCGAAAGGAGCACATCATTAGCTCGGATGAAGGGTCGTGATATTTTTCTTTTTTCGTTTTCATTGACCTGTGAACAACTAATAAGCAGCCTTCGAACGAATCGAGTCGGGGCTGCATCGACGTAGCACAGCCTCAGGTGCGTTATTACTTTTCGAGAAGCGCCATTGAATAAATCCGCGGCCCACTTTTATTGTCCGCCTTGTACTCCGTTGAATTCCGCAAATCGGGAAGGCAGTAGATAACGGTGGTGCGATATAAAAATCGATCGCTCGTTCGGCTGCTGATTGGAAATTATTTATGCGCCGGTGGCTACGGTTCGGAGCGCTTAGGGTGTAGCCCGTAAATTTATTGAAATCCTGGATATCGATTGGAATCGCGGCGAATACGGATAATTCAAAACAGAGACACCCCGTCGAGTGGAACGTTTTCAATTTGCGACGATCAGGCACCCACGAAATCGATTGATCGTCCAACGAAATTGTCGCGCACTGATCGAACGAAAGGGTGTGTAGTCCAATTGAATGATCTTACGAGTGGAAAATGCGAAATAAAATTTCTCGTTAAAACAGGATCACTCTAAAGCTGGGTAGGCTTTAATCACTTTTACAAGTAGGCGATTCACAGTTTTACAACTGCTCGAGTGTTCGGCAAAGAGCATATTGGATAGAAACGAGGATGTCGAATAATAAAGTATCGTAGAAAGATACGAACAAGTTTCTATTGTGTCTGCAACAACACTCGCGCGGCTACTCTAGACTGGAAACACGAGTACAGACGGCGTTTCTTAAATTTAATACTTTTTTCATTTCACGAGATGAAACTTTCGGCATTCTCGATATTTTTTCCCTTCTTTTTTGTACCAGACACTAAGATTCCATTGTCGGGCGATTTTCACTTCGATGGAGAGTTGTCGCAAAGAATGTTTTCTCATATTTAATTCGAATTTTGTTATTCAGTATATTTACAAATGTTTTCTAATGTTCTCCATAATCAATTAATTATGTGGTCCTAGCTGATTAATTATCCCCAAAGAATAAGATTTATTGAACTACGTACATCCTCTTTGCTACGTATTTGTCCACGAGTAAAGAGACACTGTACGATTGAGAAACTTCCGATGGAAAAACAGTACGCTGAAAAGAAAACGTATATCCTCGGTAAACGAAAAGGCAACGGGAAGAAGGTGGCAAGAAGTACCATCGATTCCCTGGCAGTACATCCGTGTAATCCGGGCTATCCGCGAGTCGACTTTTTATTGCCAGGTCCACTAATTTATCTCCCTAAGCCCTGGTGGCGTTTCATACATAAATCCTACTGACCGTCTCTGCGCCATCGTCCTGCCTCTGCGCTGGTCATCGTGTGCACCGGTTGAACTGCGTCGGCATCCACTTGCCCTCACCCTCTCTCCTTTCAACCCCCTCAGCAAATTAGAGAAAACCCTTCCACGTGCACGCTGAACGTAGCAACGAGAAAAGGGGGAAAAACACACACACAGGATGGGACACCGTCCGGGCTATAAGCGGCAATATTAACCCGTTGGGACGCTTAATTTTCTTACATCGTTCCTTGGGGATATCCTGCGGACCAGCTTGAAAAATCAAAATTACTCGACTTCTCACGGTGCTTGTACTAATCTCTTTTCTTTTTCCGCGCGCACATGTTTGCACTGATCGAATTTGAAACTAGACGGAAAAGAAAGAATGTTGTCTTTACGATAAAGTTTTTAGAATTAACGTTAGAAGTTTGCGTTCGCATTGTTTCGAGGCGGTGGCGGCTTATCGTCTGACCTGATTTTAGAGATAGCAACGGCAGCGGTGGCGAAAGCATGAAAATCCGGGAACGGAAGTGGGCGAGCGAAATGTAATGAGAACATTATGTTGTGCCAGGTAGGCTTTCAAGTACTCATCCCTTCTATCCAGCGATGCTTAATTCTATCTCCAAGCCCTCTTTGCATCGTGAAATGTCATTTCTACAAGAATACTCCGGCCTCCGTCGGTCGAGAGCGAGTACAATTCTGTTATGCAATGCAATCGATCACACGTAAAAGCAATAGCAGCTACGTCCAATGTTTTGTGCAATGATTAATAAATTCTCCTGCGCAGCTTTAAGCGCTGCCTCTTTGCTGTGTACCTGATCGTTTTCTTCCGGATTTCTATCTAAAAATTCTATCTAAAATCTAAATCAGTTGTATTCGAACCTTTCGCAATAGAGTTAATTAATTAGCGGCGTGCTTCGAGGGTAAATTTCGTGCGGACGTATTAACGAACAGTTAACGATAATACTATCAAAGCAACGGTGAACTCTATTTGTTTAGGATATAATACGGAAATAACTTATCGCCCGAGGGCGGATTAATTAATGTATCATCAAATAAATGGCCCTTTCAAGTGAAACAATTTGACTAATTTAATACGTTACAATGGGAACGTGTTCAATGCAGAATGGATTTTAGAATGAAACACATTACGGTCCAAAATTCGCTGGCAGTTTAACAAACTATTATTCATATTTTCCCGAATCAGTTTGCATGTATTGTACTGACGTATATGTTCCGCGACTGTCATTTATAGATGACGTTCTTTTTTACATGCACCGAGCGTCGTTAGATAATCGGTGTCCCTGCCAGGCCCACATCAATCACCAGTATCAGCTACAAAAACCTACACTATCATAGCTGTATGATCAGGCAGACTGCAAAAGCGCATCGGTCTGACACAGTTTTCATCAAAATCCGATAAAATTGTTTTACCATCGCCACGTTCATTTGCAACAAAAATTCTATGAACCGTGTTTGAATGTTGTGAAATAAGAAAATTACCATCCCGAACGTTGCTACAAAAATTCGACGGATTTCAATAGCTTTATAAATAGTTCATTTGTCCTAGAGCGAAATTGATGGACCCTTGAAGGCTCGTACTACGTCAAACCTTATCATATTTCCTGAAATTTCATGTGTACCTCGTAAAATATAAAAAAAAAAAGCTCCACAAAACAAATTGACGGGCTGGGTAGCAAGACGGTGATCTCGTTTCTTCCTCAGCAGTATCACAGAGCAAGCCCTGGATATGTTATAAAAACAGTGGCTGATAACGCGTACCTCATTGGTGCTTGGAGAAAATGGAGTAACTACCTCACTTGATAGCCCCCTCCGTGTCCCCTTCCTTCTTAATTCCATACCCGAGCTTATCGCGGTCCACTATTACTCCCTACTAGCTCTCTCATTTTTTTTTTCTTCCCTCGAATTATATAAAATGTAAGACACTGGAGAGTCACTCCGGCGGCAAGGTTCAAGATTGGAGAGCCCTTTTTTTAAGTGGCCCTCGCCAGTTACCTCGAGCAGAGTACAGCTTTACATAACGATTATTACTTCCCTTCGGATCGCCCTCCCGCTGCTCAGCAATTGTGTGACTACAATACTTTCGGGGAAATAAATTCGTTAATAATTCTTGTTTCGTCGAACGATTAAAAGCATCGTGTTTCTAGTTTTAGCGGGCATGTTTTTACGTCGGATGCGAAATGATTATATTTTCTCTCGTTCGAAGGTGCATCCGCTGCGAGCGCGTTGGCAACCTACGCTTGCCACGGCAAACAGTCGCGAACGTAATCATTTTACGGAGCAAAAACGTTGCCGCGGTTGCAGTTAAATGCATACTTAATACTTGGCCATGTGTTTTTCTCGCGGTAACAGTACACCGAGTCCTAACCGACTTACAAACATTTGCCTGGAACATGCTACGTGTACACGGTATAAACTTGCAAACTAGCCAGGTAGATCGGGCAGGTGGTAGTTAAATATCGCGATTCGGGGTTGGCGCGTTCACGCGATCGTTGCACGGATCGAGTTCCCGGGGCCGAACTTGAGAGCGAGATTGCAAATTGAAATCTCCCCCCGGCCGTGCACGATTCTCTGATTTTCGAGTAGCTGGAAATTATAGCTGGCAGATGCATAGCTACGGCGATACTCGTGCTAATGTTGCTCTAAATGAATTTCAAAGTTTTGGGAAGATATTCTGAATTATCTTGGAAAGAATCATGCGAGTAAATTCTCATCCGAGGGAAATATTGAAGGTTTCGTTTTTTGTAGGTCAAACTGTTTATTTACAGATTTATCCGCTTTCCTCCAGGCTCTAGGCTGATCGCTCTATAAACACTTGTCACGAGCAATCCAAGCATATTCGAGCGACGATCGATCAACGTTTCGAGCGAGCAATTCTCTCTCCGCCTCTTGAAACCACTTCGATGCAAAACAGCGGAGTGCGATTTAATATTAAAATTCAACGATTCGCAGCGATAATATTATGTCGAATACTTCGATCCTTTCTCGTGCCCGTTGAAGAGGCACGGATCGGATTCTCTGTTCGCGAGGGGCCGGCGCTTTTCGATTGTAACAACGCCCTTGCCCTTTACGAGAGGAACAATACCCGCCAATTAAATATGAGAACGAATTGCTTCTTTTTTTTTTCGTCGAATCACACGAGATCGCTTAACGTGTTCTCGCATCGAGAAAATCGTGCGCCGATGTAATAGGCGTAGTCCAATCGTCGCTCCCCGTGTATAGCTTTTAAAACGATTCGCCGGACAGCTTTTGGTTCGACGACCACCGGGGACCAGTTGGTGCTTCGAAACCGATAGTCAATTTTGCGATCGGCCGCAGAGCTCGCGCTAAAATAGATCTCCGCTCCATTGATGAAACTTTCCATTAGCTCTCCAGGTTTTGAATTACACACGTCCCGAATAATGCTCGCGATCGGCCGTCCCGAGCGGCGATGTTAAAAATTTCTATTCAGCCTCACGGATCTTCCTCTCTCCTTATTATGCTTCGACTAATTGACTCGTCTCATTCTCCTTAAATCGTAATTCCTTTCCCGTACGCATACGCTTCGATAGGCCAGCGAACATAGCACGACGAGAGGGAAGAAACATTAGTCGTCCGAATGCAACTATCTTTACCGATTAACCCTCGAGTAAACTGCATTTTCGCCGAGAAAATAGAAAGTCAGATTCGTAAATGGATTCGGGGCTGAAACACCTCCCATTGGTTAGCCATTCATTTTCTTCGATGTTCCCGTTATAGATTCACCTCTTCACACCGCGTTTCCCAGCGATATATCTTTTTGTAATATTCGTGCAGCCTGCCTTAATGAACAGCGGCCGCGATAAAAACGACGGGCACTTCGATTTCGCGTGTCACTGCCACCGGGGCCTTATGAATCAAACGCTCGACGCTGTTTCAAGACTTTTCCCGGGTCTCCCTTTTCTATCCCGCCGGCTTTCATTCACTTTCGGTATGCAAACCGGGACGTGCATCTGAGCGTTAATCGCGGAAGAGTCGTTGCGTTACGTTTCGCTTTGCTTCTGCGAAAGCTTCGTGCTAGAAAAATAACGGGTTTCACTGAAAATACGGCGCGGCAAACTGTGAGATACAGAAATCGTTACAACTTGATACAGATCGCGCGGCACTTCTTTCGCTACATGTACGCACGGCGATGCATTGATCGTGCAACTTTAGAAGCAGGAGCGCGGTGATAGCCAAGGAAAAATGTGCAATTGGAAAGGGCGGAATCTGTTCTGCGTTACTATTTAAGACCCCAGTCCCTTCCGGATCAGCGAGCAAGCGGGCAGAGAGAAAGAGATCAATCTTCGACGTGCCGCACCTCGAAATGGATATTACCCTGGTTTCACGTGCCCGCCGGAGACACCGATCCGATACGAGAGAGTTACGAGCGAGTCTCACGGGGGAAGGCATGGTTTCACGTGATACCTTTAAGTTTAATCTCGATACGGCGTACGTCACCGTCTACTACCCCCAGCCGAAAAAACCGGCCCGTCGTACGTGCGACTTACCTTTCTCCCCTTTCAAATCTAATATCTGTTTTCCGTTTGATTTACCATTGCGTTCAAATGAACGAGTATCGGCATAATCCACGGCGTGAACTGTTTATAAGTGCTATAACGTAGAATCGCATCGCAATGACAAGAAAGTTGCGGCGTATCAAGACGAGTGCGGTAATTTAGACAAACAATGCCGCGATGTAGGCGTGTAGCGTAAATGGCAGGTGACTAATAACTCGTTGAAGCTTAAGTGCACAAGGGAAGCGCGATCTGAACGAAGGATTCCGGCGGATCAAGATCGCGGTCTCCTCCTTCGCCTCGCTGTAATCTGCATCGCTTAGCCCCAGTGGCACGGCCACGATACCATTTCCACGAAGCATGCAACTTTAAAGGTAGTACCAAGACCCGCGTAGGTGGGCAGCGTAGAAAGAGAAAAGAACCGTCGTCGGTCAAAATCTCGTTTAAGGACGTATTTTTAACGCGTTCCCAAGCTGGAAAACACGTCCGTGCTCGTTCGCGTCGCCGACCGGGCTAGAGCACGCTGAACAGATAAGCAAACCTATTTCCCGTGGATCCACTGTGCCACCGATACCCGCAGACAATATCGTATAAAGTAAAAATGTTATTCAAAGAACCGGAAGGAAAGAATGTCAGACCGTGCTCCCAGTACCTCGAATATATTTGTTGGAAATATATTTTATTTATATTGCAATTGATAGCGTGATTCAAATATTTTCATTAAAACATTCAGAAATTCTACGTGCATCAAACGAAAAATGATGAAACGTAAAATTATAGGGAGGAGAAGAACATCAAAGTGTGAAAGTTCCGCGTTGGATTGTCGACCAAGTAGTATACATAGAGCATTGGTCAGACGATGCGCCGGCAACGAATAAGTTAATCTGTTCGCGAAGTTTCACGAAGTTTTCTGTGTCCCTCGACCTATCTACCTCCCATGCTTCTCGAAGGATAGTTTCTCCTTGTACTTCCCCCGGATGAAGTTTCTCTTTGACATTTTATCTCGTTTAATAATTTCCCTTCAACAACTTTCACCAATATAATTACTAAGGCATTTCTCTCGTTTCAGAATTTATTACAGTTATTTTATCATTGAAACTAGAGCTTCTTATCAAAAAATTGTCAAATTATATATATTGCACTTTTCTGTACTACCTTTTTATGCAGTCGCTTTACTGCATTTCTTTTACACGACAACAGGATCTGTGCAACGTTGATTCAATGATTTTTTCCGCAACCCAATTAAAATGATCGGCAATGCCATTAATTGCGCATAGCTTACAGTCGCCGGAAGTTATAATATAATAGTATCCACGTGTGTAATTTTAACCGATGCGCGACAGCTATGATCGCGCGGCCGAAATAAAGCGATGATTACCGAGAAACGGGCATTGCTCGGATGGCTAATGAAATTTTCTCCCCGGAACGTTGACGCTGTTCGCTTTGATGTGAATCAGAATTAAAACAGTGTTGCGTTACATTCGAGAAAATGGTCCGCGATTCCGATGATAACGCTGCTGCACGGCAATAACGATACAAGCTCCCCGGTTCACGCTATTGGTGCTTGCTCGTTAAAGGCTATAATACAATTTAAATAATACACAATATTCATTGCGATACAGTCTCAATCACCGTGATTACCTCTCGCCTGTGACCTCCTAGGAGTTCCACCTTCGAATTTCGCACACTTTCTAGTCTACTGAAAATCTCATTTCAATTCTAGATCGCTTAAAATCGTTTAAATAACTTGATCAATTCTCGAGAATTGTCATTGTTGAATTGAAAGTTAACCATGGAATTGATTTGTGAATGGAAAACTATTGAAACACGCAATGACTCCGGTACAATAATCCTATCTCTGTTATCCTGATAAAATCTGATATCAATGCAAATGTAGCGACTACCATGACCGATTGCTAGTCGTGAATCGACTGGCTCCATGGCAGCAGGACGACACAAATTCGACTACGTTTCGACAGGAAGACGTAGTTCCATAGACGAACGCTCGATCTCCGCGTCCAAGGGGGGGGGGGGGGGGAACGCCTGTATAACACGGAAAAGGGATGGCATATTTTGCATTTTATGTGGACGCTGTTACCGTGAAGCACTTATCCAGCTACATTGCGTCACTGCAGATACTCGCACATGCTACGGAGCGTTCCGCCAGCAATATTTCTGAAAGCGTACTCCGGCGGATTGTGGTTAACGCGTTTAACATTTTCATAAATCGCTCTTGTTTTCCCCGTTCGACCCGTCCGCTCGAAAATGAGAGTAATAACTTAAAAGTAATCTCCGTTCCGTTCGAGCCGCCGAGCTTTACAATTAGCTTCCAGAATCGCACACTTCAATTCGGTGGGCCACGCGAAACGTGTATCACGATTTAATAATGTCGCGGGCAACGAAGTGGGAATGGATACCCATACCGGTGAGACTCTATGAGAACGTACGAGCTGCCGTCGCAGATTAGAAGTAACTGTTTTCCTTCGCCGATATACCCGGCCCGGCCAGATAGATTCATTCGTCGTTCCTTTTCTTAAATGGAACATCCGGGAACTTTGACGCCGACAAGGTATGGTAAATAACGTTTCGCGAGATTGTTTAAAGCTTCCGAAGATTGCGATCCGGTTTAACCGTATTTTACGAGACGCGAATCGTTGCGCATGCATCCTTCCGTGAAGGATCGCACGAGTTTTTAGCGACGCTCGTTTATACCGGGCGTTAACGCTTTTTCTCACGGGAGTGTATATCTGGAATTTCTGGGAAGCTTAAAACAATAGAGCCACGCTGCGTCCGCAAATGTTTCGGTTTGAAGCTTGTGGGGGGGGGGGGGGGGGGAGAGAAAAAAAGCCCATCCGACAATAAACTCCGGTGCTTCCTACGAAAGCTCGCGTTCCGACTTTCGCGCTTACCGCCTGCATGTATAAAGCTCCGTGGCGGACTAAGTGTTTTACCCTGTTATCCTCTTACTTTTCGCGCAGCTGTTTCCGCGTTCGTGGCCATCGTGAAACGTCATTTTAGCCGCGATATTTTCGCATGTACATTTCCAGCGAGAGGATTCGCGTGGCTCGCAGTATCCGTGTTTTACAGAAAAAAAAAAAGAACAACAAGTACATCTCGCAACACCGAGCGAAATTTACTCCGATAACAGATTAAAACGTGGCCACGGTTTATATTCCATGCTAATCCGAGCACCGACCCATCGGCCAATTGTGCATTCCGTAAAACTTTGCGTAATAACGTGGCTGCCTTCAAACAGACCAATTTTGTGCGCGCTTTCGAGTGGCCGAAAATTCCGTCGGAATTTTATGGAAACCGTGGAGAGGCCACTCGATGAGAAGCGAGAGGGGAAGGCGAAGGGTGATATACTCTATAAAACAGCCTCGGGGACACAATGGTGCATAGAATTAGACAACATTTAACTCTTCCCAAGCTACTGTCTTTCTACCTGATCCTGTTAATACAGGATAATATGTAACTTGCGGTACAGGCGGATAGCGGCTGATTCTACGCGCAAGAATAAATCGAAAATGCAGAACATTTTCTTTTGTCATCTGCAACTTCGTTCTGGAGACAACTGGCTTTAAAAATCTGCTCGGTACACGTACAGTCGATCATGCCTCGACTCTATGAATTTCCACGAAAACGAACTCCCGAATGAAAAAGATTTATTCTATATATTCGACTTTTACATCCAGCTGTACCTCCAGTCACACGACGCCCTGTACATGGGCGCGTTCACGTCTTTCGAAGTAGTCGAACACGGCTCCCCCGAGGCTTCGTAATTAACGACGGCACGGCACGTGAAGTGGCTGATAAAAAGCAAGCCACTGGCCAGACTGACACAAGAATGACGTCCTGTATTTCGCCTGTGCAGCCTCCTCCGCGTTCTCTTCCTGTCACTTTGCATAGTACTCTTTCACGCTGCCGCGTGACCTTCCACGCGATGCGCTCCACTTTTAAAGGAGAAGTTTAAGTTCAGCTTGTGGTCGTACGCGAACAACAGATGCTTTCCGCTTGGCACGGGGTGCACGGGATATAGCGCGAACGGTTGAGAGGGCCACGCATATGGAAACAAACAATCGCATTTGCATCTTCAAATCCGTCGCGATACCGTGCTCCGGAGACTCGTGTTGACGAGCGGCGCGACCGAATTCGCTCGAGATAAGTAGGACAAATACCCGGTCCATATCCGGCCTCGTGTAGCTACGTGCGTCCCTGCGAAAGATCGGGACTACACCCGGTATCGATTGCCGCGCTTCAGGAACCCGGTAATGCTGTTCCGACGAATTAGTACGCTGACGCTTTGCCTGGCTTCGCAAATATCTTAGGCGCTGATTAGAGAAGCGCAGCTGCGCACGGTTAAATAGGCGGCCGTTCCGTCCTAATTGTACGACGCTTCCGATTCCCAGGGGTGGATCGATTGCGTTTTACGGTCGGTACTTTCGATGAGCCCTTTACCGCCTGACACTTTTACCTTTCGTTGCGTGCAACGATTTTTAATCATTTCTCCGTACGCCGGTGATCGCTTCCGACGACATATCATTTATACCGGCAGCGCGTCGATGGAAATCCTGTATATTCGATTAAGTGCATTGTTAAGCCGATTTGTCAGAAATGTTCCATTCCTTCTGTACACAGCCGAGGTGTATTACAGTTGGCAAAGAGCGCGGATAATACGGCGGCGCGTTTGCATTCGCTTTTATCAATTTTACGCACTGCCTATTTTTCCATTCCCGTTCGGCACCGTGGCACGCTACATTTAACAATTACATTCTGATTCTCGAGCTGTCTGTCGAACCGGAAATGAGAAACGAACGCAACCGATCCTCGTTCCTCGTCGACCGTAACTACTGTTTTCGAATATCGAGCGGGAATCAACGTGCGCCGTGCATCGATCCAAGCATTACCAAACTTCTTGCTTCGCAGACACTCCGGGAAAAAGCTTTACCGCTGGTTATCAAATAATCATCCTACCCCCTATTGTCGTTCTTCCCGTGTCAAATTGCTATCGATCGATCAGCGATCGGACGAGGGGGTGCGAATTATTCGAACATCCATCTCCCCAGCGACGAAAGTCTGACGAAGAATTTTCCGATTGTAAATTTCCACGTTCACCAGAGACACGCGTCGCGCTACGGCCAGCGGAATCCGTGAAATCGATGGCCAGTTTCTTTCTTTGCCCAAGGAGACGAACACTCCCGCGTATTTATTCGCGTTGTGCTGGTTGGAATCGTGCGTCTGTGCGCGTGCACGTATCCGTGCATAGTCACACACACACACACACGCGCGCGCACAGAGGCTTGACAAAATTTTCGTGTTCCACGATCCGGTGCAGAGTTTTAAGGGAATTTAGAATTCCGCTGACGACGCTCCTCTATTCACATGTACACGTTACGTGTAGCTACCACGTGCAGGCGCCCAGAAGGGACGAAGAAGACGAGACGAGAGATACACACGCATATAGCGGGCACGTATTTTTAACACACAGAAGGCGGCAAGCTCGATGCTGGCCATTGCGAAACTTATTTCTCCACCGCCGCCAGCTCCGACTCGTATCTGCTCTATCAATGAGGGTTGGCAGACTGTTACGGGGTTATGAAATACTGGCCGGGAACGTGGTAGTTTTCTAGAACTGCCGAAAAGCACGAGGAGGGATAGGAGAAGGGCAGGCCCGGAGAAATCTTAGCCCTCCTTGTACACCGTGGACGATTCCGTGATACTTGCCTCGTAGCTGGACGTAGCAATTCCTCGAAGTACGCCGTCGGCGATCCGTCTTGGCGATCCGACGCTTTTTCACCGACTCCCCGCCGTCGTTCGCGCTATCGCGGATACCAGTGGCGCGATCAGTTCCGCGAGAAAATCCTCCGGCTTGTCGGCCGGAAATATTGACCCTCCATCGGCCACTCGATTTCGGAGATGCTGAGCACGGTTTTTGTTTGTAAAATATACACTGGCTCGTGGCGCGATACCGTATCTACAGCTTTTTATGCGGGACCGTGTAAGCGTCCAGTGTAGCGTGGTTCACCCTCCGTGAATGCATTAAAAGCCGGCCGATCAAAGGATATAAAGTTTGTGGAAAATTGCAGCCACTATGCCACCGGGTTGGATCTATTTATATACGATGGATCTTGGCAAGCCCAGTTTCGTGTTTCCCATCGCTGCTGCTTCTAAATTAAAAAAAAAGAAATCGCCCTCGAGCCTCGTAACTTTTCGCGTTCAGGTCGATCATAAATCTGCGCGTTTTATTCTCGTGCTCGCGCGACACGCTTCGAAAAACGTCCTGCCCAAAAGGTCGATCTCGCGGAACGGCTTTCTTTTCGAATGCTCGTTAACCGACGCGACGGGATGAAATCTTTCTCGGGCGGGAAGGAGGAACAGTCCTGCGTCAAACGTGTCCCGATTCACGCGCACAGATATCGTCGCGGGGGTACGGTTAATTTACGAGACCGGTATCGACCGGAACGTTGGTGTTCGGCAAGGTACAAAGAAACAACGCTAGGAAAGAGAGCTATGAAAAAGAAAGGGAGAGCAGGGAAGCAGTGGGTTACGAAAAAAAAGCCAACTTTGGCCGTCTTCACAAAAGGGTGAGGACGATTTTTCAAGCAGATAAAAGTTGCGAGTGAAAAATCAACATCGCTCCGGCTTCGCCCGTACGAATCGCCGAAGAAGATTTCCGTGTGCACGAACCGGGGCAGGATTTACCCATTTCCTCTTTTCTCCGGGTCAAACAGCGAGGGTGGCGGATAGGTGAAAGCATGGAATGAATGTTGTTCTTTTTTTACTAGCGTTATTACTCTTCGATCTTTATTTATTCCTTTTTTTGTGGCGCTGTAAGGTTTTCGTGAAAACAACACCTAAATGTTTATAATTTGGAAACCCAAGAAGTATATTAAGCAATTTTATAAATTGTAATACGTGCCGCAGTAGCATGGAAAAAATGATATGGAGCGTTTATTTTGAAAGTGGTGTCTGTTTTCCAAGAAACTTGAGAAAATTACAAATTTCCATATAGTTTAATTGTGAACTCTTGACTTATAAACAACTTATTATGTAAATCTAAATTTATTTCTCTACTTTAATCCATATAAATTTCGCTGACAAATGGAATTGCAGAGTCATTTATTTTGAGAGTGGTGTAAGTCCATCCAAGATCCTGGAAAACGATATTGGAGTAGTTAATTGTCAAAGAGACTATTTATAAAATAAATGTACGTGTATCTAAACACATAGAGACGTGGGAAAAAATAAATAGACCTCATCTAAATGTTTGAATCGATGCAAACGCAAACAATTCAATATCTCGAAACAAAAGAAGATGAACTTACCCCACTTTCAAAGTAAACGTGCAGAAGCGTTTGAGTAAGTTCCTCCACGCAGCACAGCAACTTTTTATTTCCATTCTGACTTACCAATAGGTTTTACTTGCTCGGCAATTGCATAGGATCGACAGGTGTTTTCATAAATTGACGTGACTCCAGTTCACCCAACAACGACATCCAAGCATGTCTCTCTTTCGGCGAGGGTCGACGCGCGTCGAAATCAAGCGAACGTGTCAGTGGCAGTCATTTAACACCGATTGAAATAAACACGACGTACGACGCGAGGGCGAGATAATTAAATGGACGGTTATTCGCGCCATAAAGCGAATAGATCGCCGCCGTGTGCCGGGTATTGGTCGCGCGTTGGCCAACTTTAACCCCGTTCTCTCTTTCTCACGCAGTGATAAAAATATCGATTGTACATTATCAGGACAAAACGCGCGGAGGACGCACGAACCGCATACAGATTCCATCCGCGAGCGGATTTGCGGCCGAGCTCCCGCGAAACTTGGGCCCCCGCTCGCGATGATATTCGAGTTCTCAACTCAATAAGCGCTTGATTAAAATGACGCCCTTGCCCCGCTTTCCTTTCATTTCCTTTCCGTTCCTTTTCCACCGCTTTCGGCCGCTGTCGAGCGGTGGCAGTAATTTGAAAATGAGACGCGCCTCCCCGCGAAAGTTTTCAATACGATCCCACGTTCCCGCCGTTGTTCCCCTTGTTCTTCTTCCGCGCCTCCCCCCCCCTGCTGTTGCTGGCTCTGCCGTTGTTCTTTCGTTTCTTGTTTTTCGCTTAGACCGGCAGAGAAAATCGTGGATAGGTAACCGCGTCCTCCTTCTTTTCCCACAGTGACCCCGGACCACGCCCGCATATAAACATCGTTATACTCTTTTTATAACGGCGGAACCTTTAATGAATATTTTCGAGGCTTTGCAATCTCCGCGGTACAGAAATTGCGCGGCCATTGTTTTCCGTATCTTTTCGTCATCAGGTTGAAGACTGCCGTGAAATTGTTGTTCAAACCGCGGTTACCCGTAGGTACGCAGCAACGTCGTAATTTCTGGCCTAATTACGGTTTAATCGAGCTCGATCTACTTTTGCTTGGTCGCAGAGTTTATTGATGATGTTTGTGGTTCTACGCCTGTTCATGGATATTCGTTTAAATAACATTCAATATCGTTGAGCACCGTTATCATTATAACAGCACTATCGTTGATGAACTGTGTTTCACGCTTCATGAGCCCCGTTTAATAAGCCCCGGCAATGTTAATGAAATGCTTTGTTTAAAACATCGTTGACGGACGATGCATGGTTACTTAATGGATTGTTATCGAACGTTCGTTACAGTAATTACGGTAGGCTGCCGAAATTAAGTCGAGCGAATTTTCCGTGGCTCTTTGAACATGAAACATTTCGGCCCCACCCCGTTCCGCGTACATTCTTCTTCTCCCCTCGTGTGTTCCGCAACGATTCAGTTTAATTTCGTAATTTTCGACGCGACGATAATGCGCATCTCACCGCGCGTGAGAGATTCGGGATTCGCGGCGAACGCACGGCACGCGCACTTGGACGCGGCACTGTAATTGACACGTGCATTTTTCATCCGCAAATTTGTAATAATCGCGACGCCGCTTACCGAGCCGGACGGTTTCACGTTCGACGAACGGCGAAACGATTTTCAGCCCGCGAAATAATTTAGAGGTACATATCACGCTTCTGTTCCCGCGTAGAAATTTATGCATTATTTCATTTTGTTACGGACAGCTTGGAATTGGCGACGAAAATGCGAGCAACGCGGCCATCCCGTCATCGAAGAGTGGACCAGCAACGGGGGAAAAAAGGAGGCGACAAATTCAAATAATGCATTACCTATGTCACGTACTCTTTCTTTCGTTTCTGTCGCTTCGTCGCGCCGCATACCTCGCGTTTATTACGCGCATTGCCACATGCGGTCTTGCGCCGCGCGGCTTCGCCTTAAGCGTAGAACGTCGCTGATTCTAGTAAATAAAAGCTTTTCACGGAGAACTATTATGCAAATTTTGTTTGAAGAATGCTCATCTGTCGCCCAAGTTTCTTACTGTGTGCGCAAACTGACACGCTGACACGAAACAGAAATCCTCGAATCTGTTACGATTGCAGCCAGTTTGTAGAACAAGTGTCTTTGCGGAGCTGAAAGAGGATGATTTATCCGTGCACGAGTTGTCGCGCTCGGCAATTGGAAATATTGTCGCGGTCACCGTCGAACGTGGCGAAAACGAAAACACGTATTCAGCCCTTGATCACTTTTCAACTCGTCAGAGCTTCGAATGTATTTGCGGGATTGAATAATTTAATCGTAGATATCGCAGTGAAATAGGCATTAACGAGAAAGTGGAAACAAAAACGAATTCGTGGCTCGGCTTTGGACAATTCCACGATGAAGCTTCTCGTTTCGATAGCAGAAATCTCTTAGATTCGACGCAACAGGTTTGCCTGGGTATTGCCAATTGATCGTGTTCAGTGTTTCTTTAGAGTGATCAATATGAAACGATAAAAAGGCGAACAGCGAAGCACGGCGGGTCGAACGAATGGAAGAGACGGAACGATTGTATGCAAATCGGTATGATCGATAGATGCCTTGGCTAATTATATCGTCCAGGAAACGATTAATCATTGCACGGCGAAGCAAATATCGCGTGCAAGCCATCCCGGCCGACACAATGCTTCCCCTGTGTGTGTGTGTGTTTTTTTTTTATTTGTCCTGCACCCTGATCTGAATGGCGGCTGATACAGATGACTGACTTTCAAAAATGTTCCTCGCCGAGCGGAACTTGAGCCGGGGAAAGCTCCTCTTCCACGAAGACAATCCATCATGAGGCTCTTCCTCGCGACAACTCCTTCTTCCTCTAACAGAGTTGAAGCGCGACTGTAATAAAATCCAAGTCAATTAACGCTACGTCCTAGGATGCCATTAATAATTCCGCAAGCTCCATCGTGCTTCTTGGAATCCAGGGAGAAGGAGGGTGACAGAGGGGGCGGGGGAGAGGTTGGCTACCAGCCGCGGTGAAAGAGAGAGAGGAAAAGGGTAAACTCGGTGGAAGAAACGTTTATCTGACAATGCTGGCTTAACGGGCCCCTGGGCCACGAGCAATAAAATCGCTAGAATCTCCACTTCCCTCGAGAAGTGACTTTTAATAAAATATAATCTACCCTGGCAAAGATGTGATCTATATGGGCCATCGAGGAGGAAGAAGTAGTACCGAATCTGAAAGATGCAAAGTGGTACGCACTTCAATTCTTAATGTAATAGAAAAATGATTGGGGAACATGGGTTTAGAAAACAGCTCGTATTAAACGTTCACATCAATGATACGATACTTAATTATCGAAGATGCCTATCTTGTCGTACATGCTATATTCTTAAGAGCCTTTGAGAGATATTCTTATCAGGATCTTTCTTTCATTCTCCTTCAGCGTTACGATATGTTCCATTTTTCTTTTCAAGAGATTATCTATTCAACGCCTTATCCGCTCTACACTCGTTCTTATCTGCAACGTTTTCCTGGTGCGCGCAAACGATGTTCAATCAACGTAATTTAATTTCCGCAATACAATGCGACCCCTTTTATCTCCGTTGAATGCATAGTCACTCTTGCAGCGACTGGTTAAAGGAAACAGAAGGACAATGCGAGCACGGTGAAGGTATTAAAGCTCCGCCGGCTGAAAGAGCCAGCTACTCCACTCGCAGTGGAATATGACCGGCATTGATCCGACACTGGAAGGTCGGCGGACGACGGGGATGGGGAAGAAGAAGAAGGGCTAGAAATGTAAGCAAATAGTCGTCTTTCGAAAGGCTAGCAGTGGGTGTATACCTGTACGAGGCTCTTCTCGTGGGCCCTGCAGCCCTTTCCTTGACGTTCACGTCGTACCTACACACCCCTTTCCACTGTCTTCAGGCATTCGCTATGCAAAAAGTAGTCACGAGTCGTTACTCCCCGTGGACTTCCCCAGACCTTTCTTATGTCGGATACGTATATGTATACATATACGTAGGTATACACGTGTATATACATAGATCCGTCGCGTAGCTGCTTCGCTTTAGTACAGTACCGGCTGCGCTTAATACAAAACATCGATAGCGATCTCTCGATAATGAAATACAAAATTACGAGATCTAAATTTATTATTTCATTGCTTTGATCGTCTAGGCAAGATAGTTCAGAGTTCTGCTGCTGTTGTTTAGTTTCCTACCTTTGCGACGTACCGGAAAAACAGATCAATTGTATTTCGAAAGTAACTTCATTTCATTGCAAACTTTATACAATTTGTTTCGTTTATATCGCGCATGTATGATCCATTATAATTTATTGTACTACGTGCGATTTATCATGGAGCGTGAAACTTCTTCCGAAAAGAAGAGCGTTCGATCACCAGTAGTGCTGAATCTTCCCTCGTCCTGTTATCGGTTATCTAACGGCGGGGTATCTTCCAAACGGCGCTCGGGCGCAAAACAACATCAATTAGAGCAGCGGCGCGATGTTGATTGCTCTGACTGGGAGAGGCCGCGTCCACGCAAAAACCCTTTAATTAATTCCGCTCACGGCGAGCAAGAAACAACGCGCCGGGTTACACTGATATTACCAACTTTACGCCTTGTACCCGGCGAGTCTGTGTGCGCGCAAGCGTTTCATACACCTACGCGCTATAAAGAGCCGTTCCGCGATGGAAAGAAGTATTCTTACGTGAAACATTCGGCTGCCGAGTTATTACTTGTGCCCGGCGAAACTGTCCAACTTTATCACCGAACGGCGGGTGAAATTCTTCGCGCGCTCGACGATGGGACGTATGAAAAAGGAACGAGGCGGGGACGGCACGCTTCCGGGCTCACCGTTGATCGCACGTCCATCAAAATTGTCTCGTTCGAGGGTAGAATATTCATGCTTGAAATAACGACCCTTTCAACGGGAGCGTTAGCTTCTCTCTAAGATGTTCACGCGGCCCATAAGAATAAGCTCTATCGTGATAGCATTGCCTTCTACGAGCTTAATCGCGTAATGAACGAGGCATAAACGTGGATATCGATAAATCATTCATCAGATTCGCGTGCATCACGATCCTGTTCCTCTTCGTTTCCCTATCTTCCGGCTGCCCGTTTGCCCTACGAGCTCTCTTTAGCCGCCAACTGCGTAGCGGTTGAAAAATTACTTACAACATTCCGCTTCGCGTAGACATCTTACGCAAGGAGCCTTCTGAAGCGAGAACGCTTTTCACCGGAAACAAAAGCAATTGTACCGCTCGGAGCGGAAGTGTTTTTTAACGTAAAGCTAGGGGAAAGATTACGCGGCGGTGCGTCTGGACGCTGCGCTGCCGGGGTCTGATGAAGCGGCATTGTCCTTCGTTTACGGCCGAGTAACGTTGCTACGCGCGCACACGGCCCCGTTAATAAGAAACAAAGCGATCTTCTTGCATGATAATTAACTGTTTCTCAGCGAGCGTGGCGGTGCTGAAGAGGCCCTCTGGAAAAAAAGGCGCACGAGAATGCGAGTCGCTTTTCACGAATGCCCCGGCCGAGAGAGACAGCTCTCCTTTCATCGTTTCGCCTTTGCCATAACTAACCGGTGACGTCGCCGGCTTTCTTCAGCGAAATCCGGGGGCAGTAGCGAGCGACCAATGTGACAAGACAATGCGCCGCTTATGTCGGGAAAGGTCAATTCTCGGCGAGCTTCCTATTCATCGCGCCGCGTCTGCAAGCTCCGCTGGCCGCGGAGAGACGATCGTTCGTGAAAAGTTTCGTCGCGAGACAACGGCGACTTCTGCGAAGGCGAGTCGGATCGGACCCGCCTATTTCTCGAGGGTGAACGACGAATTTGTCGGACGGTAATTTCGAAAGAGACGCCACGCTAAATCTTTACGGCCACGACTTTCTCTCGTAACTGGCCGCAAGATTTGTAACATCGAACTTTTAAGGCGTCGGCAAATTTTCACCTTCTCCCTGGTTTCGTAGTCTTTGAACCCCTATTCGGGAGTGTTGGGGAAAAGTTGCAGATACGCCGTTTAATGTCGCAATTTTTCCCAGAAACAGCGCAATTATCCTACGGGAGAAACAAATGGTGTAGTATAGATTGCAACTCCTTCGAGCTGTACAATCTCCTAGGAATTTCAAAGTGTCGGGCGTATAAATTTTATACGAAATACAAGACGAAAATGGTCGACTGTAAGGTTTCTCCAAGCGTGTCGTAAGCTCACTGAAGCTGAAGCACCGTCGAAAGCCAGCAAGCAGATAATGACCTCGATTGCCGGACGACGTTACATTTACGCCAGGAGAGTCGTTGGTTACTCTGTCTCTGAAAGCTCTGTCCGCCTCCTCGTGATCGTCTTTCTTCAAAAGTTTCACGGTAAAAGACTCTTTTGCGTCACACTTCGTTGCACCGCGCCGAGCCACTTAGTTGAAAAAAAAAGAGATCTCTACCCCAGACCGGGTATCAGTACACGGGAAATTAGACACGGTATCCCGCTGCTTACCGGCACGCTTAATTTGCTAAATTAACACGCCGATTTTATGAGCCTTTTGATACAAGACTGAAGATCCAAAATGTTTATTTCCAGTTGGAAATACAACTCCGATAATTTGTACTTTGATCAAGTTTGTCGGAGCAAATATTATCTTCGACAAATTAGTCGAACATCAAATTACGAACGTTTCATTTTGTCTCTTTACATAATTACGGTGTTTAACGACTCGTTAAAAAAAAGAAGAGGACTGTCTTGCTTTCGTTAATACATTTTTAATAGTCAAGGATTGTCGACGATCGTTCATTTTATTTCACATAAACTACGCGCATTACAGTATTTAGTAAAAGGAAGCCAGCTAATTAGTTACTATTCTATTATCTATATTCGTCAGAACCGAAATAGGTCCGTTGCTTCAATTTACCTTTTGACAGACATTAATTTTCACCTGCCTTTTACCACTCCTCCAATCGTCCATGGGCTTCATATCACGTTCCCCGTGATATCATTGCAGCCGATTAACGAAACCGGGAGGAGAATTATACATATTCTGGCCGGTTATAATCCGGAATTTCCAACGAATCGACAAAGACTGTTTCCCGCAAAACGGCGCGGAACGGAAGCGTCGTATTTAATTGCAATATGACACGGCACTTTATGTGACGTGAACGATTGGATCGCGAGTCGCGACGATGCGGTGGAAAATCAATCCGCCCCCGGAATTCCTCCCCTTCCCACCCCACCTGCAAACAAAGCTCTACTAATTGGACGGGGTTTGATTTAATGAAGTCACGTTTACTCGCGCGTGTTCACGCCATAAATCGTGCCGACGCGTTTTAATTGCTAGTTTCGCTTTTTCTGAACACCATCGACAGGTCTTCGCAGAGCTCGTCCAGACGATGCAGTTTTTCCACCGATTTGCCTCTTTCGTCGAATCCCTAACAATCGAAAGCACCGTTTCCACGTATCTGTATTTTCAGCGATCGTTCGGTTTCCAGACACGTGGACACTGTAGTCATCGCAAAGTAACGGAATGCACGAGCATATGCTGAGCGTGCAAGACTTGTTTCGATTAGACAGGAGTACAGGAGTTTAGGGTACATAGGAATCTCGGTGGAGCGGAGTTACAAATTCGAGTCTCGAACATTTTCCAATTATGCTGAGGATTCCGCGATATCACTCTAATCAAATGTCCATAAATACTTTCCTGTAGCAGTTTATTCACTCTACTAACGAATCGCTCATCTGCCGAGTAAATTGTTTGTAACACGCGAGATCGCCACAAATTGTCACAAATCAAGATTGCCACACTCGCTACGGAACACTCTCGTTTCACGTACTTATCACGGTTACCAAAGCCGAGCTAAATATTGCACGGACCCTCGGTTTTTTTTTTTCCTAGAATTGAAAATGTCTGCGCTCCGAGAATAGGCAGCCCAGCGCAGACGTCGCGACGGTTTTCACGGTAGATTATTCAACGATGCCCGGCGTGGACGACGTCGCGTAACCGCGTACCACGGCGTCGGTGAACAAATAAGAAGCTACAGAAATTGTCGTAACAACGAGCGGTTGCTGGTAGAGATTGTTCGGGGAGACGGGCGCATCTTACTAATGATATAAACGGTTGAAGAAGCACGTACTGAAGTATTCCCCGGCTCTTCGACTGTAAGACTTTTCTTGCTGGGAACGAATGAAACTGCTTGGGAATAAAAAGTCCGTCCATTCGAGTTGTTATTAAATTCGCAGCCGCTGGGTGGAAATATGACGCTCCGTGAATGATTCGCAGCTTGCGGGAGAGCATAATAAAATATATGAGTTGCCGAATCGTTAAATGAGCATCACCTTCTGTCGAACAAGCGTCAAACGGAATCCCCCTCTGTGCGTGTGGCGAACCGGAGAGTAGAGAACCGCTAAGAATTCAGGAGGGGGTGGGGCAAAATTTGGACCGCAATGTAAATCGTGCAGGCGCTTTACTGGCCACTGACCGCACAAGCGCAAGAACCGGGAGACAGGAGAAACCGACGCGGCACGGTTCTTAAGACCGTCCTCGAAATCCGTCTGAAACAGTCGGTCGGTGTGCACGGAGAAATGTGGACTTCAACGGGGAGGGTGAGTTCGAGAGAGACGGACGGAGAGGAGTAGAGGGTAAGCCGCATGACCGTGCGACGACATAAATCCTCGGCTTTTAAACGGATTTATGAGCCAGAAACGGGAATGGAGGCAGAGAAGAGAAACAAAAAAAAGAACGGGTGGAAAGAAAGAAAAACAGGAAACGAGGTCGAAGACAGAAGGAGCGAACGCGCTAGTCTTCGCGAGGTAACAGGCAGGACCCCGAGCATAATATCGCCGCGTCGTCGGGAATCTTATCGGACCTTAAAACGATTCGGATACGGTTCAAGACTGCAGCTACTCTGGGATTGTTTTAACGGGAATCTTCAAGGAAGCTTCGATACGTATAATCATAAATGGAGGAACTAACAGGTGCGCATAGGTATCCACGAAGGATATCGAATAGTGTATAGGACACGGTTGGAAGCCTGCAGGCGAACAGCTTTAACAGCTGGATTACACTAGCTGAGCCAATGATTAATCAAACACTCCGATGTGCAACGTAGTAACAATGCACGGCTCGCCGCTCAGGTGCCATTAGACACAGGGGTTGCGGCCCCACGGTTAACCTATGATTAACCATGTATCCGGATAAACACAGACCTTGCTGGCCGCCGACCAACTTTAAGACGATTCTGCAATCGAATCTTGCATAGGGATTAAAGGGGGTATCTTTTTTGCTGTTAAGCCGTTTGCTGCTATCATCTCCTGTTTCTGTCTCAATAGAAGCCACAGGGGGGTGTAAAAATGGCAGTAACTTTAATCCGCTATTTGCTTATATATCAGTTATACGATGAAATGATACAATGTTAATACAATGTAATGTAATATATTGGGGCACCCAAGGAGGGTGCGAAATTGACTTTCGTGCTATCGGTATCGGTTTAACCGTTATTTAGTATCCTTCAAGAGATCTGCTCTCGTCATCGTCTTCGGCTGATAAGGACAACGCATATTATGGTAGGAGAGGTACAGCATTGTTTGTTTGTTTTTTTTGCTTTTTGTTATAACTTATTTATTGTCTGTCATGCTATAATAGCTGACGGATAATGTACAGTGTAACGTCATTTCTACATCCTGATCCATGGATGACGAACATGACTATCTCGTTTCCACGCGAAAATAGTCTCGCGTTTCATTTTCGCAACACCATGTTGGAGCGGTGTCGATACTGCATTAACACTAGATCGTTCTTCATAAATACTATTATAATAACATCGTTGTCCCTTGTTATGCACTCGTCCATTGTCTTTCGTTTAGGCATTGTAAGCGATACGCTGTGATTCCATTATAATATTATAACAGGGCTTTAATTATTCTCGTCATTCATTAAGCATGCTGCACCGTTAACGGTCACCGTGGAATAATTTAGTAATCTATGAAACGTATTTTATAAAGTATATGGGATATTATCCTCCCGGGCGGCGCGTAATAATTTATTAATTAATTTCACATTGAAACGTGTATCAACTCGAATCAATTGTTCTGCACAGAATCTTTATTCTCTGAACGAAAACGTAGTAAGAATGAATATTGTCCGCTGCGGATCTATGCTATATTAATACTTCTCGCGTTATATTAATCACTTTGAATTTAAATCTTTGTTTAACACTCAGTGTTGGATTCTTTCACGGCCGATTCTAAACGCTTTGTCCCCGGCGCGAGTAAACCGTTTCGTCTGGCTTCTGTTCGGTTTAATAAACCACGGTTTCGCTTTAGGAGCCGCGTTTCGTTCATTGCCGATGACGTTAGCCCGCTGCATTGCCTTCGACATCCGGTTTACGAGGAAATTAGTATTCCGCGTCGCGGCAACTGCGGACCGACGTTATGGACGCATTAACCGATTCTATCTCCGACAGTAGTGTTTCGCGCGCAATGACGAATGACGAGCGCACACGCGTCACTGTGAATTCGTTAGTGACCGATTAACGCGTTACTACCCCCCCCCCCCATTCGATATCGTGCAAAACACCCCAATCCACACGGATGCTTCGAAATTATTTTCTCATCTCGTCCTAATTGTTCTATGAACCCCCTAAAAGTCCGGCAATCTCTGTGCCAGATTAAAAACAAAAAGAAGTATCTCTTTCCTGCAGCCAATAAGACCCGTTGGCTTTTTAATAAAACTCGCCAGGACTCGGGCAGATTTTGTGTTGCAGGAGGGGGTAGTTCGTTAGCGGCGACCGGCCAGAATTTCATAAAAACTTGTTAAAGAAGCAGCCGAGGGTGCGGAACGGTGGGAGCACTGCAGGATGAGAAAGGATGAACTACCTCGAGGAGGGCCCGCGAAAGAAGGGAAAAGGTACCGCTAACTTTCCGGCAAACAAGCCATGTTGTTATCGCCGATTACGCCGGAGGAATATTTACCGAGACACGACCGAGGGAGACGAAGCACTTTTTTTCTTTTTTATATCGGCCCCCTCATTGTTCGGAAGTAATTCGATCAATTTTCATGAATTCCGCGGGAAATTGAATGGGACGGTAGCGAGTTAATCCATGCTTCCTTTTTGGTTTCTAGAGCAGAACGTTAATTTTTGATTTCATCCATTCCAGTTTAACGTGAACCATACGAGGTCCATTATGAAAATTGAACGAGAAGAATTTCAGAGGTTGGGCAACGAGAATGGTATAATAAAAATTTATATACGATAAAAGCATGTCAACGATTCGATCTACTTGGCGACGAATTACATGTAAGTGAATTATGCACCATTGAATCTCGAATGACGTTTGCCTTGCGGGGTGCGGATACACGATCGACTTTGCGAAGCAGTGTATAAAGGTCGGATAAGTAGTTTAGGGGTTGAAAGTCGTAAAAACTGTTGGCCAGTTCGGTCCACTGCTTCGTCGTCCTAAAAGGATGGTCGCTGTAAATGTTTCTACCAAGTTTCTCTCCGTTGAAGTAAAGCGAAAGTGATAGGGGCGTCGCGACGCACACACCACGCTTCATATTTTTCTGCCGGTGAGCCGTCATCGGAATTTCCCTGGCAACGAGAAGAAAAGTATAAAAATGGCTAAAGTGGATCAAATCGTTCAAATAACATAGCGAATTTCCACTTAATTTTGAGGCTTTGCAGGTTTTCGTATTTAAGCTTGTTTCGTGGGTGATACTCTTCAATGTAAATTGCGGACTCTTAGTGACGGTGTGATTTCGCAAACGTTAGAGAAGACTCTTCCATCGAGATCTGCCTCTCCAAACTCTCATTGCAAACTCCTCCATTAACTCGCGTTAATGGCTCTCATTAACGCTGCCGCGGCTCGTACGCTTCCTTGTTATTATCCCTCCCTACACACTCGTAAACACTCTAGCAGATCATTATCAATTATAAGAATGTTAATTTGTCCTTCAAAGGTACATTCTTCACACTTTCCTTACAATAGTTTAAGAGCTGCCGCCAAGGTAACAATAAAATGATACTACTTAAATGCGATTGCATCGACTACTCGACGAATTCCGAACGACGATTCCTGTCAATTTCTGCACCAACCCAGCACGTTTCACATTCCATATTTATGACTTAATTAATACGCGAAATCTGCAGCTGACTCGCGGACAGTTGCAGTAACAATGGCCACAGCCGCGGTCCATACGCGATTGTAACATTGATGCACCCCCTGACCGATTCTGTTTTCCGGATAAAAACAAGACGAATGGTCCAACTATTCTGGAGCAGATGGACATCGACGCTTTCTCTATCTGCCCCGGGTTCGCGACTCGAACACGAGCGGTCCGATCGTGAAAAGTATTCGCCTATTGGATGCACCTGAACGCAGACTGATTTTCGTTCCCTTTGAATTTCATCCGGGTGATCGAGAGGACCAATCGTGCCACGGGCGCATTTTTTTTTATTTTACGCTGCTGGGAAGCACAATGGGTCACCCTTTGGCTTGGATATTTTCGGTGCGCGCGATTCATCTTGCTGTTCTTTGATTGGAACGAATGTAATACGAATCAGTTCGATCTACTCTTATTAAAAATATGAAATGCAGCTCGGAATTTGATTTAGGCGCGGTACGAATCACACGTAGTGTAACCCTTCTGATCTTTTCGAAGATAAAATAGCTAATGCATCAAAGTCCATCATACGAGGTATGGCTTAACATAGCTTTCTCAACTAGGTAGTATCAGCCTATAATATTGTCATGTATAAATTGAGTAGTATATGTCAAACATAAGTAGTACAAGTAAATTGTCGGACATCATTGACGTATATGATCGTCATAATACATGACAATCTTATGGGCTGAAACTACCTTCTTAAGAAAGCCATGTTAAGCCCATACCCTGATTCTGACTTTGCTTTTCGATGGCCTGAAGCTTGAAACCACGCAATTCAATTCTGTTCGATGAAATCACGCGAATGAATTTTCGAACTATAAACCCGTTCAGCACAAGACCTGTCGGACGTAAAATCTCATCGATACCTAATTAATCGTCATAGACGGTTCACTCAATTAACGCTCGGATTACAATCAAATAAATTTCCATTACGCTTCTGTAGCATTCCAATTGTTCTGCTACGATTTTCTGCCATCAACAATACTATTGTGGAAATTAGCGAGAAACTTCGAGAGAAGCGGTATGTCTTATAGGAAGGGGCTTAGTTAGCAAGGCGTAGTTGATGGTCAAAGCTTGTATTAATTACAACTGTCAAGGTTTCGAGTTCACTCACTCGAACGGGAACTTGCCAGCACTGGCACTGTTCTGTTCGAGTCTCGTTATACCATTCAGTGGTTCCCATTTCCAATTAGCGTAATTTCTCTATTGCGTTTATAATTTGATTCGTTCCCATTCGTTTCTCTGTAGCGAGAAGTATTTACTCGTCAAACCTGTATCCTAACGTTCAGTTGCGGGATCAATTTTTATTCTCTACGGAAACGAATCAACACGTGAATGCGATGAGAATCATCGGGCAAAATATAGAAACGCGCCACTTTCGTATCAGTGAACGGTAGAAATAACTTACAATACGGTCGATCAGTTCGTCAGAGCCACCGTAAATTATAACATCGAATTCATGCTGGTCGCGCTCCGGCCAACAAAGGGCCGCCGTTATTAAAGCTTCGATCAGGTTCGTCAAAAAGATCAGCGCGAATTCCACATAATTTCGCGCCACGACCATGTGGAAACTGGCTCGCATTGTTATCCGTCGTTCGACCGTTTTATACATTTTGATTACCACCGTGCACGCGTGGCGAGCGTAAACGTAAAACAGTGCCAGGGCCTGTATAAAATACGCATTATCATCGGAAACGTTGTTCATCAGCGCGTTCGTTCGACGGCGATTGCGTTAGTTCCTCCTTTTTACCGCAAAAATTGCTCATCCTTTTTCCCATAATCAACCGCGTGGTCCTTCTATAATACATTGGACCAATTTCATCGGCGAGAGGATTAAGTGCGAGTGGAATGATTACATCCGGCATACATAGGAATTTTACGTGGTCGAGTATGCGATCGCGCGAATTAGGAATCCCGTTCAATTAATGTGTCCGTTAATTGAGATATACGATTCGATCTAATTGATCATCGCGATCTATACACTTCGATTGCGTCATTGACCGGCGCGTGACTGATCGTAATTAACTGTCCGGCACAGCATCCCGGGTTCCATTTCTGAACGCACCTTTCCAGGCGATTATTATTACAAACATCGTCGATATCTCCTTTGAAATCTTACGTGAACATTAAAGTACATTTGTACAGCGAAGGTAATTCGAATTTTCGTACTTCCGTTCATCCCTATGGCTTGCAGAGAATTTACAATATCCGCGTACGCGTTGTACCTCGCGATTTTACTCGAAATCGAAGTACAGTGAAGGGCTGGGCTGTTTCAACGCATCGGACATAGCGTTCCGGATAAAACTCAAGGTCTATCCAAGTTGGGAAAAAATACATGGTCCCGGGGAATACACGGCCTCATTGGATCCCGGTGTATCTTCCAAACGTGAAAGGCAACCTTCTTTATCCCGCAGTTCGTCCACGACTTTCCTCGAGCATCGGCTGCCGAACGATTTATACGTCCCGCATAAAACATTTGCAACACCGTATCTTACGAATAAATAGCCGTGCGAAGCAAGTTAAGCTTGAAACGATAAATTATCCGATTTAACGCAACCGCTAAATGCAAGTTCGATCTATGTAGATTGATGCTTGATGAATTCTCCAGCAGTTTCACTACATTTTATGTTCCGTATGTTTTTATTGATCTTATTGGGATTTCAAATCGCACTTTCAAGTTATTTCCGTCACTTGTACATTTTTAACGAACGAGTGACGAATATTTCATACGAAACGAAATCTAGCTGGGATTCCTGGCAATTGATAGGGACAATACCTGTGAGACTCGCCGCAGATAGTAGCAAATCAGGTAAACCAGCTTCGGACGTCGACGAATACGAGGAACGTGACTTGCAGGACGTTGGACTCATGGGAACGGATACAGATAGCCCCAGACACATGGGACGCTACATGCTGTTCTCAGGTACATAGAACTTAACTCGAGCAACCTAGAATCCGTAGTGGCCGGATTTTGAGAATCGATGCGCGCGATGACAATTGTTTACGTTTCGGGGTTTGAAAAGTGCAATTTTAAATAGCACGTTTCACACGACTGGTGTCATTCTAAAGTCATCCATTTGTACACACGCGGCACCGGTCCCGTTAATCATTTCCAGCGCGTGCAGAGAACGGGGAGAAAAAAGAAACGACAAATTGACGTAGGGCTGGCAGCATGTTTTTGCTTTATCAGCATTGTACGACATGCAAGTAGTGCGTGCAGGTAAGCAGTCCTGCGGGTGGGCCGCAAGACACAGTGTGCAGTACTTAATTGAGTAATAAAGCATATATATACACAATATATATTAGTCGCCAAGCAGTAATGAATGCGGACGTTTAGCGAATATACACGTCCATAACACCGCGCAGAATTTATGAAGCATGTCTCGATTTTTATTCCGTCGTACTTGCGGCTTGTGCTAAAGCTGGGAGACATTAAAGATTGATTTTTCCTTCACTCTCGTTGATTTCGTTCTCAGATATTTACTTCCTCTGAAATAAATTATTATCGCATCACGTAGGAGACGTTTATTTGCAAACGTTGTTCTAATGCAGGCAATTTAATTCCGCGTGTTTTCATGGAAAATAATGTAATATACGTATGAATTTACGCGCGTACTGTAAATCGTAAAGGTAAAATTAATTACACATGGTAACGTAACGGTGCTATCAGAAACCCATTGATAAACGCTCGAAGCGGCGACGATTAATCGCAGCGAAGTTAGAAGAAAACATGGAAACAGTTCTCTTGCCGCGTCCACTGCGAGCTGCAATTTCGCCAGCACCGAAAGCAATTTATTCAAATTAAAACAGCAATAGCAAGTTATTTAACCTGGCCCACGGACGGGGTGGATTCCAAGAGGAACGGGCCGCTATTTTCGCGTAGAACGAGGGAATTCCGGATTCAGAAAACCTCCTGCGGGTCTAATTTCGTATGAAGCTAAGCGCAAGGATAATATGAATAGCAGCAGATAGGGGCAACGATTTCTTCCACCGCTCGAATTCAATTATTCTTTTATACTTTCCGGGGTGTATAAAAGTCGAGAGCGTAAGAGGGGTATATAGTAAAGCGGAAACGCTACCCCGACTAATTTTACTTGCGATCGCACCTCGAATTT
The DNA here is from genome assembly GCA_023838395.1 of Holcopasites calliopsidis. Lineage (NCBI taxonomy): Eukaryota > Metazoa > Arthropoda > Insecta > Hymenoptera > Apidae > Holcopasites > Holcopasites calliopsidis. Next base: position 5,541,800 of record JALHAQ010000007.1, read on the forward strand.
AAATTACTTTGTCGTTTATCCGCAAGGAGTTCTTTCTTCTTTTCTTTTTTTTTTTTTAAACCATCGTCCGGTGTCTTTCGGGGAGCTCCGTGGTAAAAGTAAAACCGGATTCGCGAATAAAATGATGGGCCACGCCCACAAATTCGTGGTGATCGTCGGGTGGCCGTGACATTTGCCCGTAAAATATGTTTCCCGATCTCGGTCTTGAAAAGGACGCGCTAAATCATCGCGGGAAAAATGTCCGATTTTTCCACGTGGTCGATTGCCTCCTACTCGACAAGCGAACACGGTCAGCCACACCGATTTTTCACCGGTCAAATTCAAGGGGAACAGATTCCAAGCTTGCGTGCAAGCCTAAATTTCCACGTCGATGCCTAAACGGGGGGCTAATAATCCATCGATGCAGCAACGGGTACACGCTATCTTGAAGACTTTGAGACGCACGCGTTTAGAATCGGAGGAACGTTTTTACACGCGATAGGCCGCGTATGTAGGCGCCGATGAAATATACCGGCAAATGGAAACAAAAGGGGAGAAGCTTCGACGCTCGCGATTCTCGATCTGCCGATACATTGCGCGCCCGGGGAAACGCGCGATGTACACTATATTTTCACCACTGGTTGCACCCATGGTACATCACCGTTTTCCCTGGTATCAGCTACGTCCATTTCTATATACATATCTAGAGGCTGTTTCAAACGGGGGCAACTATCGGTGGAATTAAATGACTCGTGTGAAAATAAAAGCGTAATGCGAACCGAATTTATTGCTCTTCGGCACGGGTACGTTTAGTACGAGGGGTTTCGATATATCTGGAGGAATAAATAGTTCTGGAAGCGTCGTTGGCAAGACAATAACAACTGTAGAAATGCATGTAACTCGTAAATTCTGATGATCTAATTATTGAAGCCATCCCCAGGGGTTAAAGATTCTACATTAAAATAATTAGTTTTCTTCTGATTGTTGTGTAACCATATTTTCTATTCTTTCTCATACAGAAAGGATACCCGTCATGACATCACCGCGTCCAAGTTTCTCGACTCGAAAATAGTTGATGTCCGCAATTAGTGGGGTAATAAACGCCAAGCGTCTCGGTCGCCTCCGCCACCTCCGCGACACCGACCTAGCATCCCCCACATAGCTTTGACCCAAAGAACCCCTTCATTACGATTGGCTAAAAGCAAAAATACGAAAACCACACCCATACAACGTAGCTGGATTATTAAGTAAAGCGAAAGCACGACACTTGCGACACAACCACCAAGTGGGACGCATCGAAAAGATTCATCTAGTCTAGGCTGGCTCGTTTATTTGTAATTTTTAAACTCTTACATTAAACGTTCCATTCCGGGACCCAACACAACAGTGGCAGTTGTAGCTAGTGCATTTATTTGGACACGCTCCCTCTTTAACGATTTCAAGGCGGTTCGTTGACGGTAAACCGTTAAACGAGCATTGGTAAATCTTTCTGCTCACTCGCGGATTTCGTGACGCTAAGAAATCCGAAACAATATCGTTGTAGAGTGTTAATGTTTTCAAATAGCAAAAGTGGACGTGCTTCGTTTATAGCGATACTCATTAACGCCACAGTGCGAGACACATTTTTGTACCGTGGCTTTAATTATTTCATCGCCCATTGTATCATGTAACATCCAAACTCGCAGATTTCTGAATCGATCTGTAGATTCGGGCTCGCGCGCCGGTGTCCGTACGAGCGAGCACCATAATTTAGAACGGGAAGCGAAGGTGTCTAGATAGATGCGCCGTAGAAATCGACAGGTATGATGAATGTTCAACAGGCGCTACCATACACTGCCGGCAGAGATTATTGCGTATTCCTGTCAAACTGCGCCGTTGGTGGTAGCACAACAGAAGGTGAAGGGAGGACTCCATGGAAGCGGCGCTCCGGAACATCCGCATTTTCAGAGGCCCCAGCTACGTCGAAAGACAGACTCTGCGCTCTTCACCCCTTCTGCCACCATTCTCCCCTTTCCTTTCCCTCGCACGTCAATTCGTTCGCGACGCTTCCCCTTGCTTCTTGAATCCAGTGTTTTTTCTTTTCACCCCTTTGCAGGCTCTCTGTCTCTCCAAGTCCTTTCTTTTGCATTCTTCTCGACGCCTCTATCGAAATCCTTTTAGCTCCCCCGTGCTCGAGTGACTGCAGGTTTTAAGCTCACCGTTCAATCATCCGACACTTCACGCGGATGGATGCCGCGTAGAAGGCGACGACAATGCCGGGAAGGATACGGCGCGTCGAAGTTTCATCACCGTCTCGACTCTCTCGCGGTGTTTCGCGAGGACCCAAGGCTAGGCGGACGTGCATCGTCGGGATGATTTTTGATGGATTATCCATTGCCACCGGGAGAGAGTCTAGTCGATGCGAATTTATCGCGACCTAGGCGAGTGAAGCGCAACGTAGCCCGGCTCGCTGCATCTCAATTCTTGCGTCACGAAGTTGGATCGTTATACCGCCTCGCGATCGAGATAAAAGCTTTTCATTTACGCGACGGAAGAATCTGACGGGGTGCGCCTTTGGGATCCGAAGATTGATGGAAACCGGCCGGGGTCGGTTCATCAGGGGAACAAAGCAGCGTACAATTTGGAAAAGCATAGTAATCCTTAAAGTGTCTGCACATTTTGGACCATTACGGTATTACCTGTTTCTTGTTTCACCGATAAATTAATACTACATTCATCGAGACGCTCACTTCAGCGTCTCTTCGACACTGACTCGAATTACCATAGATCGAAGGGCGTGTCATTTATCCGAGCGATGACGCGTCGTCGCGATCGGTAAATCATCGGACGCGGTGGTATCAGAACCTGGATGGCAGGTTCCGTGCTATATCCATCAGGCGTAGGTAGTTCCTCGCGGGACGATGGCCAGGATCGACGCAAGGCCTAGAGCGCCGGAAGGAAATCATCAGTACCCGACTCGCAGACTCGCCGAGCAATGGACAATGAGTTATTACCTTCTGGCCCTGCGATAGCACCACATGCTAGGCGACCCATTATGTCCACCGCATTGAAACATTTCCACGAGGGCCGGCGTTTAGGCACGAAGTAACCAAGATCGCCGCGCTTTGTTTCCGCGGAGTTGCGTGTCGCCGCTGGCCGACCGTTTCCGCTGCCACGGCGGAATCTCATTGTGACGATAATACCCGACTTCGTATCGGTACCTGGAACCACCCTTCGCTCGGTTCCCCCTGGATCGCTTAATTCGAACCGTGCGAGAAGTGCGCAATGGTCTCGATCTCTCCTGTCAAGTGATTTACGTTCTCGCAACTTTTAGACGGCGGAGGCTGGGGTGTGCAAGTCGGAGGTCAAAGGTTTATCGCCAGTAAGGGGGACGCGCTGAAAATTCCCGCCTTTCGACAGCTTCTTTTATTGATGCATTATAACTGAAGGCACAGTGGCGGGTAATTACGCTCATTACGATCTGAACTCGGCGAACGCAGACTTAACGGAAATAAAAACAAATTCGTTTCAATTCCTTATTTCCGCAGACACGTTTGTGGATACAAAACGTCAATTTAGCGCTTTCCCTGGAGAAAAGCAAGTTCTTCGCGGGGAATTTAGTTGCAATCGTTATCACAGCAAATAAGGCATTCACGCCACAGTCTGGAAACGAGAGCAATTTACGATACGAAAGTTGTCTTCAACTTCCTACCATTTCAAAGTGCACTTTTGTGTCGCCCGGAGTTTCGCACGCAGCCGATGCATGCTTTTAGCGACTCTAATCGGGCTCATTAGCGCCGACCGTGAATATCCGCGGCCGCGCAGCCGTTTTCCACGTACCGTACGCGCACGTCGACGGTGCGTTAATTGCTGGCGCATCAGCGCCGAAACGCTAATCGAATCCTGGCTTCCGTTCCGCTACCTGCTTACGGGTAATACGTTGACGAATTTGAGCACCGTTTTCCTTTCGTGCGAATTCTCCGTCAATCGCGTCCTCCACTTCGCTCGGATCGCAATGATTGATCAATCCGTTCGTTTCGAGCGGACCGCTGATCGCACAGAATTATAATTCTCCCATTCGCGACGGGACGATTCGATCGATCTTTCACGTACGATAATGAAATTCTACGGACTAGATCTGATGATTCGGAAGGGTATAAAATTAATGATAAGTAAAGAAGAAATGCATCTCTTCGCACCGAACGCATCGAAAGTCTGTCAATTTCGTGTCAGTCTGGCGTGAATTACTCGCGAACTCTTCGTGGCGAATCAGCCTGTACTAACAGACAGTTCGTCTAATCAGTGTTTAGCACTATAATAGTATATAGGGTGCTGCAGTAACGTCATTATTAATAGCGCCAATCTCTTCCAAACGACGAGATCAGTAGCTAAATTGCGACCACCATAAAACCTAATCACAAAAATATAATCGCCTACGCACCGCCACCACCGAATTTCACCCCACGGATATTACTCCGGTTATACCCCGTGTGTCTTTTTCTTTCCCCATTTCTAAATCCTTCGGCGCAAGGAAAAAAATCCCCGATCATCAAGAAAGATCGCCCAGCGAGTGTGTCTACGTATTTTCAACCCGCCCCTTCGGCAATTTTTTTCGTCGCGGCGCAATTGGCACACTTGGAAGCGACACTCCGGCCGGCATCAGGTAATAGACGTTCCAGCCTACATTTTCGAGGGTTTTGGCCAGCAACCGGTGTGAATTCGCGTAAATTTGTTGGGGGCGGGAGGGGCGGTAAAAATGGTGGTCGGCACGGAACGCGAAGGGAGCGCGATAGGGGGTGAATCGTGAATAATGCTGCCGGTTTAAACGCCGCACCGGCCGTCCGGTCATCGGAGTATGGGGCCCCCCGTTTATGCCGCATCAGAGTTCGCCAAATTTATTCCATCGCTCGGTAGCCGCGTTCACGTGACTTCCACGATGCCGTCCGCCAGCTTTCGTGATGGATGCGCGCATTAAAATTGTCATTGGCGCCGCTGTAAAGTGCACGCGGTTCGCTGTGCATACCCGTGAACATTCCCCTCGCCGTTCCTATTTCCATTTCGTTTCTCTCTCCCCCGGTCGCTGGGATAATGCGTCGGCCCGGCTAAATTGTTCACGCGGCCCGCCGTTAAATAGATAGCAACAATTACTATTACTTAGCGCAAGGGCGGGACGCGATCGCGGCACGCGGCCTGACACGCGGTTGTCAGCGCGTGCATTTTGACCGCACCGAGGAATTCCTGCTGCTGGTCTTTCGCGTGGTGAAATGTTGGGCTTGCGAACGGCGGGGAACGGGAAAGGATCCGCTTCACAATCCGAAATGAGAATCGGGTTTGCTGAATTGTTAACGGTACCTGATGAAACAGCCATTGCCACGACGCGATGATAGAACCCGAGATCCTCCTCTTTGTCGAGGAAAATATTTTCAAGCAGGGAAAAGTCGCGTTAGATCAAATCGAGAAGCTGCGACGACGATTCGATGGCCCGGACGTGTCGCTGTTCGAATCTGCTAAAGCCATCGGGAATAATAAATAGCTGTCCGAAGTTTCGATGCGGATTATTACGAACGCGTGTTCGAGCAATAATTCAAGATGAACCGATCGAAATGGCGGGAGAGGGATGGGAGCTGAGCGAGACAGACGAAGTGAAAGAAGACGGGGATGGAGCGGGGGTGAAAGTTATTGGAGCCACGATCGGCTAGAAAATCAGATATGCCGGAGAGTTTCGCTTCTGGGAGGAAGTGGCCCGACCGGATGTTTACTTGAAACTCCAACCGCATCCACGGCTGGAGCTAAGTGAAGTAAGGTGGGCCCGGAAGCTTCTTAAGTAAAACCATCCCCTATCGTTCACCCCTCTCCCCTTTCTCCTTCGAATCAAATCAGCCCTGCTCCAGCGTCGGATAAATCCCGCGGACGGCGTCCCGGAGATTTGTTTTCTCGTCGCACTTCACGCCCGGCCGGGGAATAACGAAGATTAATCCTGATATTCGTCGCCCGGCTCTCGGCTAAAGGAGACACCGTTGCGTTTCGCTGGATCCAGCCCACTTCCGGTCGATTTCCTAATTTCATTAGCCCGAGAAGCGATAGTTTTCCATCGACTCGCGAACGAGACACTTTGCATTCCATTTTGCGTTCAACGAACTGAATAGCTTTGAGGAATTTCATCTTTTAATATAATGCTCCGCGCGTGAATTTCCTCTTCGCGTCATGGCTGGACGATCTAGACGGGTAGCCGCGTCTTACAAGCGCCAGAGTATTTAATTTTACAAGCTACTCGTTATCCTTCTGGGGAACCGCCGGGGAAAAAGTTACGGCGCAACGACGGATCCATTGGTCGGCTTCCAACTCGACAGTTTTTGCTGTTTGCACGAAATCCAAGACTGCCGATTACCTTCGCATTGGACCACATCCAACTTCCCATTTTCACCGGTTTAAGGTCTCCCGTGCTCATCCGCCCCTGTTTTTCCGACTGCTTCATGAATTCGCCATCTACTCGATCTACGAGTGGGCTTCGTAACCGCATTTGCATCTATCGCGTTCAACCGCGTGTGTATTCTTGCCCGTTGCCGCAGTCTCCTATCACAATCAAGTATTTCGCATGCATGTACGAAAAAAAAAAATCTCGAGCAAATAGTGCCGAAGCGCAAATGAAAAATCTTATGTGAACATATATACTTGTTGTAGGCGTCGATTTAAAGTGAAGTATTTATGTTTTTATTGTACTACATGTACAATAAAACATGCCACATTTACCCGAGCTTCGTTCGACAGCAGCTTAACCCGGAGAACGGAACCTCTGCGAGGCTGACCTAGTGCGCGCGTTCGGCAACACGCGACGTTCTTATTAATTTCCCTTTGAACCCGCGGTCGTTTATCTGGATCGCGCCGCCGCGACCTGTTCCCGTCCGCGTGAATAATGACGTGACGCGACGTGCCGCGAATTTCGAAGTCGTTCACGTACGACGAAAGGGAAGCTGGACTGCGAGAAACAGACGACGCGCGACCGGTTGAAACGGCGACCGACGTTATATCGTGCGACACGGCCGTGACATAAACCCGGGCCGCGTCGGTTGTACATCTGACGTTGCAGCGGAATAGGACGAAGCACACAAAACGGGGCGAGGGAAAAGGGACCTTGCGGGGCTCGCTTCGTTCGTCGCGTGGTAAATTTTTCATTACTCCCTGCCACTCTCTACGCGCGAGAAAATGACGGGGGCACTCGCGTATGAAATTGAAATACGTCTGCCGATCGAGCTCGCCGATCCATTTTCCCCACGCCCACCCTCCAGGGGTCGAATCCGGCTTCGCGACGCCGACGCGTGTGCACGCCGACGCCGCGTAAAAATGACATCGGATGCACTCGGCACCGACCTCTTTCTCCCGCACGGCCGCGCCCCAACCCCTGTAAAGGTGTTTCTTATAAATTGCGCAAGGCCGCCGATATTTCTCGGGAGGTCGATTTCCCCGACCTTGATCCTCCGTGAATTTATCGGGGACGAATTTATCCGGCGGATAGTCGAGGAGAGGTTCGTCGCATCGTCTGAATAAAGTTTACGTCCCCCGCCGCCAGATGAACCGCGAGGATTAGATTCTTTCACCGAATCGCTTTCTCATTCGGGCTTGTCAAAGCGCTGACAGTTCGAGGCGGGAAGTTTGCTTTGCAACGCGAACGTTACGGACGTCCGTTTTTATCAACATATGCTTCACGCGAAATGAAAAGTTATGCGCTGTGTGTGATTTGTACAGCGCATTAGTGTACCGCGTTCAGAGGTTTCCGCTCATTTCCCCGAAGGAAAATCCGAAGAAACAGGAAGACGTTCGTTCGTATTCCTTCTTTATATTTTCACTTGCATCTCGCGTCGAGCCGCGGCTGGTTATATTGTCCGCTTCGACATAGCGTATCATTCTTCGTGAGGAAGTCGACGGGACTGCAAATGATTTTTCTTCCCCTCCCATTTCGTCCCTACTTCGGCTCGTTCTTCTTACTTGTTATCTTGGACGTTCTTGGCGGCAGGTATCCTCAAAGAAAGTCCAGTGTCCCCGTTCGGCTCGAGTAAAATCAAGCCTCGGCTCTGCTCGCGAGCAGATTTCCACGAGATAGTTACCGTCCGTCGTGCCTCCCCTCTTCTCTCCAGCTTCGTTCTTTCGCTCAATTTCTTCTAACGGCCCTCCGGCTCGCGACGGAAACCACTTCCTCGGAATCTTCGGAAATGATGATCCCACGGAATATCCCCGGCGAGAGTTTCGACTCTCTCGGTGAAACTCGAGATCGGGAGGGCGAAACGGAAGGAATCGCAACGATCGGTCATGCAATTTCACTTTACGTTCGATTAACGTGGCGCATTGAAGATTTCGGTCAATCTCGGGGATTCTACTGTCTCACCGGATGAACGGATACAGGACGCGGGGCGCAACGCGGGGGTTCGGTGCTCTCGCAAATGGCCGTGTTTCACGTTGCACCTTGTAAACCCAAAAGCGCTTTTCAGAGGCCTCGCGCTCCCTCGATTAATCATTCATATTCAATTAAATCTTTTTGCCCGTGTTTCGAGAGTGCACGGTAAACGTTTCGATTGGCCCCGCTGCCGGCTAAATAAATGCCTCCCCGGTAGGTACTGGCGAGGGGTGCGCAAGTCTCGAACGTATCGAAGCCATTGTTCTCGTGCTTCGAGCGAATTGAACGCAGAAAAAAAAACCGTGGATATTGCGTAAATACGGGGGGTAGGTCGGAGCTATGTACGCAATCGTGCGATCACCGCGCCCCGATGTTAATCAGAAGGAGCCGGTTTGTTTGTGCGATCAATCTTATTCGAAGGGTAGAAGCAACCCCTTTTATTGATGCTTCTCGATGAACAGTATGCTTGCGCTATGATACTAATTTCCGGGTGAGTTCGTTCGTTAATAATGGAACTTCGTTCAATGGAGCGTGAACTTATTTTTTCCATGGTTTCGCTAATTAATCGCTTCCACCCGATTCGTGCCGGGAGTTCCAGGAAGAAATTAATTTACCGTCAACTATTGACGTTGACGATTGAACAGTCTGTAGACGGCAGAGGAGAAAGTTCCTGCGAAATGTCTTAGGAATATCAATGCATTATCATTATCCGATCAAATTCTTTCAAATCGGTCCGTTGCTCACTGACATATTACACTGACAAAGTGTAATAACGATATTCATGAATAAGAAAAACTTCACTGAAAGCATTTTTATCGTCCCTGCGTGGCCTCTATCGCATTGTCGATCGACGCACGAAAAATTGCGGGTGACTCACAGTTATGAGTATTTTATCACAGATTCCCTTCCCCCAGCATTTACTTTTTGTCGAACACATATAGGGTGACCTGCTTGAGGAAGCAGGGACCGCGAAGGGAGCACGTTTCCGTTTTATCTTCTGCTATTATCGTTCCTATCCCCGCTAAGAAGAATGATACCAAAACGAGGGTCGACCGTAGGATTATCGTAATTAAATTCTTGGAAATCAATTTTACCACTATGCAAGAAACGCTGTTGACGACCCACCAAGCAATCGTTTCATAATTATAGCATCGCTTCGGACGTTTAATATTTCGCAATACAAAATTCCCATCAACACTCGGTATCAATGCAGTAGCTTGAAAATCGACATTATTCGACAAAAAAAGGGGGCAGACAAAAATTTGGTTCTAGGCGAGGCTCGAGAGCAGCGAATCGGTATGCTTGAACCAGCTATCGAGGGGAAACTTGGGAAAACATTGGCCTAACTCGCCGAAGATTCCTCGAGTCGGCGAAGCCAAATAACTGAATGACCCTCACGCGCCGCAAGGGTTTGTGCAGCCGAAACAGAAGGAAAATTTGACGCTGGGCGACGATTCGTATCGATCGTCGTAGCAGGCAGAAGTTAGTCGAAACCGCAGCACCGAACGTCGTGTCTCTCGCCTCCGGGTCCTCGCTGGTTTAAAGTCACTCGAACGCGACTCTCCGCCAAATTATAAACTTCGCATCGAGTACGCGTGAAACGGTGTCATCCTGGCCGTGAGAGCACAGAATTCCGTCGCGCGCCGCCTTCCCTGGAAATACCGAATCGTCGGGAGTGATGCGAAAGTCAACGCCGTCGAACGTGACGGCTGCCGTCGACGGGAAGACATTCGACGAGATGTATCGACGATAGCGGAGGGTTTTAAAACTTTTTCATCGCGACTCGATCATCGGGGCCGATAGCAAAGTTTGCTACGTCTCGCGTTATGGGGCGAAACGAAGTTTTCGATGTGAGAAACAAAAAGAGAAGGGAAGGGCTCGTGATAAAATTTGTCGTCGAAACTAAAAACGCGCAAATCCTCGCACGCCTTTCTTCGTGTCAAAGAAACGCGTGCCGGTGTTTGTTTCAATAAAGATTAGCTGTCCCGCAACGTTCTCCTCGTTTTCTCGGTCCTTTCAGCTCGCCGTTTTCCCGTTTAACGCCCACGCGCCACGCTTTTCGAGGGGCCCGAGCGAAAAGCTCGGCGCCGTCATTATATTTAGGGGTATAAAATATCCGACACAGAAACGTGTAATAGAACCTCGCCGCGCATTACGCGGTGCTGCGTTCTTCGCGCGGTTTTTATTAAATGGCAACAGAAATGTAAACGCGAGTACGTTAAAACGCGGTGGTTACTGCAATAGGTGCGGCTTTGTTGTTATGCGAAAATAAATCCGCCACTCGTTACCCGCGGCACGAGACTATGTAAATTTAATAAAGCTTCTTTTTTATCCGTATGTACTCAAAAGTTGCATTAGCATTTACTTTGAGAGTAACTATAATTCGCGCACAATTACGCCCTCCTTCTCTTTCGGTATTTTCCCGCCCCCCCCCCTTTTTTTGTTGGAAACAAAATTGATGCGATTCAAAAGAGCTAGAAGGGCGACAGGAGAGGGAATACGATGGAACGAAAAGGGTGTTTTCATTAAGAATTGAAGAAAGCAACACGGGAATGGTCTCTCGCCGTAGCGTGTCAGATCGGTCGCTGTGCGATACGGAAATCTATATTAGAGTTGTTGCGAGAAGGAACAGGGGCGGGAAAGATAAAGGTGAATCGCGCGATTTCCCGGCTCGTCTGGTTCAGGGAATTTGCATAATACGCGAGAATCCGTGTTGCGCGCTCGGGAAATGTACCCACAGTCGGATCCGGTTAAACGAAACAGGGGGGTCTACGTGCACGTTCACGTAACGTTCTCCTTCGTCTCACCCCTTTTATTCCTTTTCCAATTTAATTCTTTATTCTCGCGGCCGCGCCGCGGTAGGCCCCTTTGTCGCCTTTCACCTTTCTCCTGCACTCACACTTTTCACCGTGTCCTCCCTCCCACCCTCAACCCCGCCCCCCCCCCACCCCCACGCTTTTGTGCTATGAGTAATTAAAACATTTTGGTCAGAGCACGAGGGCGAGAGTTCTTTGAGCTTTAAACGCGCCAGAAAATTCATCCTTCGTCCAGCGTTTCATCCCCCTTCTGGTCCTCCATCTTTCCGCCTTTACCCCCGTGATATTCTACATGCTGGTTCCCTCCCTCCCCTTTCGCTTCATATACACGCGTGGGTCCATGAAAGGATCCGCGCGTGTTGCACGGTAACGAAACTCCGTCGAAATGATAAAAGCGGAGTGTGTCCGGCGGAATGGCGTTTTCACCCCAGTGTCGCCTGGTTAATTGTCAGTACTTCGTTAAGCAACACTATTGTATCCCCCTATTGTATCCCCCCCCTCCCCCCAGGCCACTTCTTGCAGAACAATTTTGCATTCGCCGTTCAACAAGGATTGTTCTTACACCTATGATGAATCGTCGATAAAAGGTAGGGATAACACATTTCATTAGCGCGACATTGCGCGCGTATCATTTTCGTTTACATTCGCGATTAAATCATTGAACTTACCGCCGCCCGTAGCTGACCGAACTAGAAACGCTTGCAACAGAATTGTATTTCTAAGCAGCGCGAATAATGAAATGCTCCTGCCAGAACTAATTAAGAGTTGCTGCGATTTTTCGGGAGAAACAGCGTTAATCATCGTGCGAGTATCCCCATGCGAGACGAAACGATTCTTCAGCGAAGAACAATGAAACACAGATTGATTAATTGCGCCACCTCGCAGACCGAGGTACTGTATCTTTCTATTTCTCTTTTATCTTCTCCTCTCTCTCCTCTTTCCTGTATCCGCTCCGCAGACCGTTCCCTTGCTCTCGCCTCTTTACCCCTACACTCGCCGCGGAACTGTTTATCACCCGCGGGTTTCCGCGTGTTATCAATTTCGACTCTAACGGCTATGTGCGCAGCGAGGTCTTCTTAACTTTTTTTAACATGCCGCTCGCGCGCGTTTAACAAATGGTCCGTGTCCGACGCCATGAGGGTGCGTTCGCCAGTTGTTCGCGTGACGTCCTCCGCTTCATGCGCTGGAGATCTACGAGCCGAGGAGAAACGGGTCCGACCAGCGGAAATATAATTGCCATCGCATTTTAGCGCTCGTTTCGTACGGAATATTGCAACGCGTGCTTTGTTCAAGCAAAACTTGTTGCGACAGAAATCAGAGACCATCGACAATTAAGGGCAAACTTTTTTTTATTGTTATAAAATGCCAGGGGTGAGTTTTATTTCTCGTATCTCTACGTTTCGGCGTGTTTATAAATTGTGAATAAACAGCTGTTGCTGTCATTCTAACACTAGGTTTACGGATCTTTTTACGTACCTATTCATGAGAATTTTTGAAAAAGCAGGTATATCATGTACAAGTGTCTGAAATTGTAATGTCCTGGGGAGAAATGAACTAGGATGTGCCTAGACATTGTTACATCAATCAAAGTTAATATAAGCTGCTTAAAAATAATGTTTATAACTTCTACAACTTTAAGCATGAAATCTAAAACGCGTCAAACTGACGCGTCCCGCAAACCTAGCGTTAAATGTGATGTATTCGATATTCGAGTAAAAGGTGCAATTGAAATTAAGAGAAAGTTGGATGTTATTATAATTTTGTTCGTAAGGCGATTTATAAACACCGTAAGAAGGAATAGTCGCTTCTGCGAACTTTTAAAACGTGTATTAGCTAAGTACAGGCGAGTAGTAGCTCGTGTCTGACTCGTGTCGATTATTACTACTTCGTCTTGGCCGGTTCCTGCATACCTTTCGCGTTCTTCGTGCCACGGATTCATCAGCTGGCGAAAGACTTTGTTTGAGCAACAAAACAGTAGCTAGAACAAGGAGATCCGCCTGCAACGACTGTGTGTTGCGAGTTCTTTTTAATTCGCCGAGTTCCCGTCCGTGTTACGCGAGCAGTGATCTGTGTCTGACGCGTTTCGCAAAGTACTACTGCTCGCTCGTCGTTTCTTATTTGGCGCTCGTAGCTTCCGTGCCGCGGATCCGTGAACGCCGAAAGGGATTCCGTTCAGTCGTAGCAACGAATGAGAAAACAATTTCAATTGCAGTCTAATATTTTCCGTGTCGCGCGCCCTATCCCAATTTCGAAAGGACTTCCTCGAGACTTCGCATTATTCGAAACTTCTACGAATATCGTAAAGGGAGGAGAAAAGAAATGTAACATCGTCAGAAATTTATTCGTACGATTACTATTCTATATTTCTTGATAATTTTTATATATTGCTCGGCTGCCGCCACCTTCAAAAGATGTAATACGCTTCCGTGGCTAAGATTACATCTGTACATCTGTCATGTGCACACCTCCGCCCTGTCTGTTCGATCGAAGGACCGTTCAATCGAACGGCGTGCGCGTGTCAAAGGAATTGACAAATCCGTTCGTGAGCCGCCTCGAAAATGGATAACCTTCGAATAAACGGAACGCACGGTTATTTGCGCCGTGCAAGCGTTCCGCGAGTTCTACGGTGAATGGAATAACGGCAAGACACCATTTCCGGACAATCTGGAAGAACTTGAAAGCTCGACTTTACCGCAAATTTTATTCCGCAGTTTAAGACGTCCGGAATTTCACGGAGAATTACATCGTTCCCAGAAATTTCCAACTTTCAAATTCTGTGTGGGATATTTTCGTGCAGGTCTCGCGGTTCGCGCTTTTACGCTTGACGTTCTTCCGCGACACTTTCTGGAATCGGAACAGATTATCGTGAAAAAGAGTCAGGTCTTTAAATAAATACAGATAGTAAATCTTCCTCTATGAAGTATCTATTTAAATTATTTGACATAGTACAAGTTATAGAAATATCGATAATTAAACTTCTAAGTATAAACTACACTAACTAATCGTAAACTACTAGTATCGATTCACTCACATCTTACAGCTGATACTTATATCAATTTTAATCAAACATCACATGAGAATTCCACTCGAGACGGTGAGTCGATCGAAACTTTGGACCGCATTTGTGCAGGACCACTGTGCAACGGAATTTCGGACAGAAATTGAAACTGCCGCAAGTGGTCCCCACGGCGGAGCCGATGCCTTCCACAGGAAAAAAAAAAGGGTAACATCGAGCAGCATTGGATAGAGGGTGCATTGTGGGTGTTGCTTCAACTGGAAGAGCCGATACAACACCGCCTTGCGAACACGCGCACACGCGGCCACGGATTACGTGTATACGCCGCGTGCATTAGGTTTGATCGATGATACTCGACGTCGAACGACTGGCCCGTTGGTCAAGTAGATGCATCAGCCGCGATTGCACCGGGCGATTCGGATTTCAATGAACGGTTCGACTCGATATCGTATAGAAATAGGCAATGGCCAGAGCGACGCTCGTTTGCGTTGTGTTCCTCTTTTTTTTTTCTTTTTGCCCCGCGTCATTGTGCGCGGGTCACTTGGTATGATGGATTAAAAGGTACCAGGGGCGCGATTGAACGGCCAACGAGGGTACAAACTGTCCGCGAACAGGTACGAAACCGTCGCGCGACGGGTGCACGTTCGCGTTTGATGACTCTCGTGATGCTAAACGTCTATTGGCCAATGCGCGGAACGCGTGCCCGGTAACAGGATGCGTTTTCGATGGTAATGTTTCTCGATATTTTCGTTGCTCTCATGCCGCGTTTAATTTGCATTGCGCTCGGCCAATACATACAAAAAGTGTCGCACGATTTTTCGCGTTTATGTGGCGAAACGTATTCGGTGTCCGTGCTCTTTGCACGCTTCGCAACACTTTCCCCGTTCAATTATGTCTATCGTTTAATTGTTGCACAGCGAAATGCGTAATCATCGCGCGCGTGATCACGTTCGCTTTATACCGTTGAGTAATTTAATCGGTAACGCGCAACTGTTTCCATGCACGCGTATATCGTCCGTACGCGTGAAACGCTTGTCGACCGGCGAAAGAGAAGGAAACTCCGCGCAGATTACGTCGCTTATCGTTAACAGGCAAATTTACTTTAATCTCGATATTGTTCCATGTTCGTGATTCGAGTTGCTGATCCATATGTTCCTGGGAATTCACATGCATCCCTTTATACTATACGATTTCGTTCGATGAATAATGTATCCTATCGCCTGCGATGCTTTCCACTTGTATTTTTTTTTTTATTTTGGTACCTAGCACATATTATTTATCCTTCTGCAAATTCGTACTAAGGAGCAGAAATGTTCTAATGACGTAAACTTATCGGAACTTCCCGTGACATCCCACCGCACAGCCAGTGAGTTTCTGAATTTAAGGAACGATTCGCGTTCATAATCGAATCATTTTTACATCAAATATTGCAGCGTTCCGTCTTTCGACGTGGTACGCATTTGCCAGTTTCTTGGATACACGCAGATAGGTTCCGATACCTTCTGACCGCTAATCCAACGTGAATCCTGGCACGTAAATATCGCCAGGCCGCGACAAATGGATATGTAGGCCAGCGGCGAGTCATCAGTCAGGCCAGGATCGCGCCGTGAAACGTGCACGGGGGACAACGCGGCAGGGTAATTAATATTAACGGCACGGGCCGTTGTAATTACAATTAAATAACGTCCCCCGTAATTAACGATATCGTACCACGGTGCGTGGTCGCGTGACTCTTCGCCGTTCCCGTTGCCACCCTGAATAGTAGATCCTTCGATCGATCGGGATCTCGATGGTCGTTGAAAGCACTAAATCGGAACGGTCGTGGGGCGTTTAATTTTGTGGAAAATGCGTAAACGGAAGGAAACCCCGCCCTAGTAGACGTAAAGGTAGCACGTAGCAAATACGGCCGGGGATGATAGGGGAGAGTAGAATTCCGAATAAAAAAAGGGCCGGGCCGAAATGTGGGACATCGGAGTTAAATTCATCGTCGTTTGTCCTACGGCTTAAATTACCTTTTCAGGACCATCGTTAATTCAGGCGTAATTTATCTTCGCCGTCCTAGCTCCTCCCAAAGAGTTCTCTCCAAAGCCTCGACCCAAATCTGTTCGCGTTGGCGACCATTTCAAAGATGTAAAAGCCCGGCACTAGCAGGGACGAGGTCTGCAAAGTCTGTCGTGTTTAGCGCGACACGTACAGAGATAATTACGGAAACCTTGCATTAAATAACACGTGTCCCCCACGCCGCGAATAAAGTCTAAACGATGATGGAACGTCAATAGTTTGCTGGGATATGTACCGCGTGCAATTGAACGTTGCTGGAAAGAAATATCGTATACGAAGGAACGGGGAACAGGAAATTAACCATTCGATGAACGAAATCTGGATCGCAACAAAGAGGGTAAAGATGCACAAGGTAATGCAACACTTTTGCCAAGCAATTCCTACCAGTACCCTAAATAGGAAAGAGAAAGCTATAATGTCTCGATTAACGTCAGACCACGCTAAAGTCACGCATGAACATCTAATTTAAAAAACCGATCGACCGCATTGCAACTGTTGCCCCAAAGCGATCCTCGCAGTTGACCGCATCTTGCACCGTTGCAGAAGAACCGAACACCTTAAGGAGGAGGCATGGCATAAAACCGGACACTGCCCCAACAGCTCAGGACCACATCAAAGGCACCGTCGACTTCCTCAGAGAAACGAGAATTTATTCAACTACCAATATCTTGCGAAATCGATGCGTTTCGGCGTCGAAAGCAAGCGCATCTTGTGTGATTTTCACCGCTGAAGCGAATAGCTCTAGCAGATTGGCAATCCGACGTCGTTTAGAAGAGTTACGGGCGACTCAATTGTATATGACAATCAAGTAGAAATCCGTCGCCAATGAGACCTCGCTGTTGACGCGACGTAAAGGAGAAGAATATATCTGAAAATTTCTGTCGCTGGTCAATTACATCTGACCCGCATGGGCAAAGTTGTACACGATAAGGGGGAAATCGTGCAAGAGTTACGACGTACGAATGCGCGAAACCGGCTCGCTTAAAATGATGTTATCTACTTGAGCCGATAATCCGAGTGCAATTTACTCGAATTAACGTCACAATCCTCTCTTATTACTCAACGAGGTAAATCGACGAATGTTAGTACCGCTGGCAGCTATTTCCTGCTCGCTCATTAATACATTACTCGGCGTTTCGTCTTGGGGGGGGGGGGGGGGGGGCGATTCCAGTGGCACGAACGACCATCCCTCACGAAGGATTACGTGGCCCGGCCGCAGAAACGTTTGAACGAAGGATTTATTGCGTTAATAATAGGCACATTAAAGCGCCGCCACGATGACACGGTATTATTAATACAAAAGTGAAACAGAAACGGATCGATCTTCGATTGCGTTTTCAACTGCGAACGATCGGGAACGTTTTTGAAAGATTAACTTGGTCCAGTTACTCTGTGTGCAGGTACCCTCTATATCTTTTTCTTCTGCATTTCTCTCCGCGAAAGTAAATGGTGGCATTGTTAGGGCGGTCGCGTCGAAGAAGATTGAAGCCGCGATACGATCGTTTTGGAAAACATCATTATCGCGAGACGGTTATAGTTGAGATAGCTATTGTGCGGATAACGATGTCGATCCCGCTTGAGGAGTACTATTGAATCGCATCCCTGATAAGGCCTCTAATATGTACAGTTGCGGAGGTGTACATTATTACGTCCTGGGAAAATATTCGAACGCTCTTTGAAGTGGAATAACTTTTTTTGTCATTGAACCAAAGGACCTCAACCTTTGCGAAAAGATAGGATTCTAAAAAGACCGGAATTTACCAAACAAAATAGCGAAAGCCATCCGTTTAAACCTTTCTATCTGAGCTTATAATGAAAATTTTAAAAAATGCCTTTTATAGATCTTACCAATATATATGCGACTTAAAAATTTTACCCAAATCGGTTGACGTTGCTTGGAACTGTAAACGTTTAATAATCATATAATAAGGCCAAAAGTCGCTGATTTCGGCCGACTTCTACGACTTTCAGACTTCTTCCGCGATCATGAAATATTAACAGCTCCCTTGAAATGTTAACCGATTTGGAGGAAATTTTCATGGTGCATATATTTTTCATTATATATTGTATATCCTTCGTTACTTATTTTAGAACTGCGAAAACTGCGATTCTTTCAGAACGACGAAAACAAGATGTCTGGGTAAACTAGCCTTCTATCTTTTTACGAAAGGTCAGGTCGTTTGGTCCGATGTTCCAAATTCACAACTTCATTGAAATGGATTACGGCATCGACTGGGGAAAATCGAAAATCAAATGTCGCGACGCAGCGCTAACAGTAAACTATTGATTCATTCGGTGACGAAGTAACGCCGGATGTTCGCCCCCTCGGAGTCGAAAAGTCGCTCCTTCCTCTTCATCATCGATTGACGAAAGAAGCACATGCTTCTTCGCGTTATCTCGCGACGGTCCGTTCGCCGCCGTTGCGACAGAATTATGCGTTTACCTTCTATGAAAGGCCAACCAACGGTTTCGGGAGCTCCACTCGGCCTCCGTCGTTTGTCTTCCTCCGAGATAGAGGCAAAGTTTCGAAGAGCGCTCCAAGTCGCGTCCCAGGCGGTTACCGGAAAACGCCTCCCTAAATTTTCTCGCTGTTGAAATTAATGGTTGACGGTAGCTCGTAAAATCTTCGTCAACCTGGCACAAAGTCCGCCAGGATCTATGTTCCGATTGTTAGTCGCAAAGTGTCGATGTCAGGTATACAGGAATAATGAGAATCCTTCCAACCAAACTTGCAAGCCGTGTTTAAATGAGAGCGGAATGCATGCAGAGCAATTAAATTTTCCCGACTGCTAAGCAGGATTTTTTTGTTTAATAAACGAGATCGCTACGTATGCAAATTGTTGTGCGTGCATTTCAGACATTTCTAAGAAATGACAGAATAGTCTTAGTTGCGATTTTCGTGGCTCACGGCTGATACCAGCACTGCTCCAGAAAACCATCATCACCGGCCACTCGAACTAGTTGCAACGTTCGAAGTTTAATGGCACCCACATTGAGCAGTTATAGTTGCGACGAAAGGGCCAACTTGTATATGCAGGAACTGCCGGGACAATCTGTTCCGTGTACTATGTAAACGTCGCCCATTTTTCTCACGGGGAATGATTGAAGTTTAGGTAAAAAGAAATATTTGCAATGATATACTGGCGATTTATTGATCCTAAACATCAAATTATACAATCAGATTTAAATATACAGCGGACAGTAAATGTATTCGTACGAATAGTTCTCCATTAATAATCTCCTTTTGATGCTGGAAAATAAATGAACGATAAATGGTGGCCGGGAGGTCGACCGTTTCCTTAGGAAGGCGCCGGCGTAAATTTTGCAATAACTGCGAAAACTATCTTTTTCGAATACATTTAAGACGGCACTGCATGATTGATTTCTCTGTAAACGAAAAGAGCAGATGTTGCAACGGTTTCGTAGAACCAGGGTGATTATTCTTTTCTCTTTAAACGCGTGACAGAAGTTGTCGCATACACGCAGCTGTGTGAACACGAAATCTTGATTCAATATTTATATTACAATTCATTGTATACATCGACATAATACATAGCGATACGATCAAGTTCGATCCATTGGACGTTCCCAATTTTGTCTTTCATCGCGGTCGCATTAAACGTTCTCGCGTGTAAATGAACACATTTGAACAGAGACGAAATGACGAGTGTAAATGATAGGATTTCTGAGTACACAGTACTCAAAATATCGTGCACAGTGTCACATAAGGAATTTAGCTGTTGCTTCTATATACGTAGACGTACGCCTTTTCGTTAATAACAAAGGTTCGTTCCTCCGAGAAGAGTTTCGCGTTCGGAACAAACGGAACGTGTAAAAATATATGCGGCAGCATATCCCGAATCTCTCCACGATATGTCCGCTCACTTGACACGTTTCTGTTGTCTTTGGCGATAAATGTCATTCGCGGGTGGCGGCGGTAGGTCTTCCTCTTCGCTGTCATCACCGCCCAGGCGTGTTCTTCTACGTTTCGATCCGAGGCTGACTCCGTCGTTACTTTCATCGACGATCCAATGTACGGACTTTGCCAGATCGAACAGCTTTGTGTCGCATCCGTTATCCGCCACCGGCAATGGAGCTGCACGGGAGAAACATTATTTTACAGAAATCAAACTCGACATAGAATTACGAATTTTATGAACACTAATATTAATAATATTACCATGATCTGGTAATTGAATTCTGTTGAAAACGTCCATGAGCAAGTCAACGGCAACGAACGGCCCTCTGAAACATCCGGGCGGTGGGAGCATGGTGCAAAGTTGTGCCGCGGCTGGTGGTAACGGGAAAGATCCGCCTGGAACGAATTAATTTGTACGATTTATTATGGATGAAGATGGCAAGAATGTAATGAATAAATATCTTACCTGGTACTGGATGCTCCCCAGGCAACGGATTCACTTTCGGCTTATAAGGAATCATTTGCGATAGATCAGGCCTTGGCAACGAGGCGATAGCTTCTTCTGGATCCGGTATTCGAGGTAACGCACCGGCAGTAGCTCTTCCGACGCTAGACACTTCCATGTATCCAATAGATCGTAACTCCATAGGTGTGCATGGATATAGATCCAGGAACTTGTACCTATCTACTAGCTGTGCCGTCTCTTTGCCCTCGAATTCCTTAATCTGGACAGAAGTGCAATTCTCGGTATTACTGGCAAGACAAGTGAGCGCAGGCTGAAGGTAAGAACCATTGTCATTAATGCTCGAGTACCTTTTCTAAAACGGCGCTACGCCGTTTCTCGACCTTAACTATACTAGCCAAATCGCCGATGTTAGATTCGAATTCCAAGAACCGGTTCCAAATGTCGCTAAAAATAATATTATATACAAGATGAACATTCTGTAATGTTAAACGCCGGAACGGCTAATACGTAATCCTTAATTTTTACGTGCAAGCGATTATAGATATCTCCTACGTACACTGATTTCTCGGGTTCTAAACTACCGGAAGATAAAACTCTTTCAAACAAAACTCTTGTATTATTATCCTCTGCAATTTTAAAGCGTAGTTAATAAAGCTAGAGTAATTTTGTCTAATAGGGAAAAGTGTGTTTGTCTTACCGTTCAAGTGCGACAAATAGTCGATGTAACAAAGTATATAATCAGGATTGTCTCCGAATTTCTTTAAGCCTAGTTCGAATATTCGAAAAGCAATATTTTTATCCTTGGTACAATAATACTCCATTAACGCGGCCGCTACGTATACGTGGTGCTTGCACCTTGGATCCTCGCGAGCTCGTTTGAAAACTGTTCGCGCGGATTTGATGCCCTCCGCGCGCCTCGCGAATTTCATGTACTGCACGTATGCCTATACGGAGAAACAGTTATTCCATTAAAACTGGCCACGATCCGATGGAGCGAAGAATTTCGCATAAAACAAGAATGAGTACTGACTAGCGTAGGATCGATATCAGGTATATCGAGGAACTTTTGATATATTTGATGCACTTTCTCGTACTTTACTCTCCCCTCTTCGAAGTCTGCATGCGCGAAATATAATAACATGTTTTTCGAGAGTAAAGTGCTCGTTGCTCTTTCGAACATCGTCGCAGCCTCGTCGCTCAAATTTTTCGCCGCGTTTACATCTCCCTTCTCCGTTAATATCTTTGAGCTGAGTTCTAAGAAATGCGCGGCCTGATGCCATACCGCGGGATGATGGCCCAAGCACAGTAAGCATTGTTCTATAGCAAACATTACTCTGCGGGCGACTAAGGATGTGTCTTCTGTTCTTAACGGATTACTACGTTCCCATGCAATATATTTTTTCCACAATTCGACCTGATGCGATAATAATTGTAATTTATTATAATCAATCGGGCACGTACAATTCGAGGTTTACAATTACATCGTAACTCAACGGGTACCTGTTTCACTTCTTCAGGATGACCAGTTGGGGGTACGCTAGGAGCACTCCGATTTAATCCTCTTGTTACGGCTTCCAACTCTTTGGCAACTCTCCTCGCATTCATGTAATCCCTGGAACGTTCGATAGCCATTTTCTCCGCAATTATCGGATTGATATTTTGCTCGAACGCCATGTAATCTTTCCACAATTGTTCCATATTTATCATTGGGTTGACAACACCGCGTTGATATACCTGTTGTTTAAAAGTGTTACGTAAACTCCGGGTGAAAGAAAGTTATAATACAGCTGAACAAGGGTCCAACTGATTACATACCTTTCGAACAGCGCTAATTTTCTGATTCTCCGCATACGAACCAACCGCCTCGACACTTTTAAGGAATGTAACGTAATCATTCCATATACTGTAGGAATGTATATCCATACCAATCTTGTCCAGAGCAAAATCGTACGCTTGAGCCATCTTTTCCCTGTGAATTATATTACACGATGAAACCAGGTGAAGCAATTTTCTTTAAGACCAAGTAGAAATATATGTAGATACTTACTTGTACGTTGCAAGGCTGGCTTTTGTTTCTTTCACATAAGAAAGGTAAAGTTTCCACAACTCAATATTTAAGATTTTCATGAGGCACCTTTGGAAAAGCTGTTAGAGAAAACAAGTATTTTAGAGGTAATATAAAGGAACGATACAACCCGCGAGAAAGTCCGCGACATATTTGCAGAGAGCATTTCGCATCTACCACCTTACTTACCCCTACAGGCAAGTCTTTTCTTAAACACAGATTTAAACGTTATCGATAATACCAATAAGAATCACATCGACAAGTAGCAGGAAGTACACGTTCAATCATTTATTAGGCAAATCTTTAATACAATCGCTACTACAATATTGTTCATACGTAATGGGAAAAATAATAATGCACCAATGCATCAATTGAGAATGGTTTATTGCGTGAACATACGTCTTCATCGTAAATAATTGGAGAAAAACTTTCCAGATATCAGATTTATAAGAATAACATAAAACAGACCCCACTGAATGAAAAGTTTATTTATTTCCTTGCAAGCGGGGTTCTCATAGTATAATTTACCGTCATATAGGATCTCGAAATGAACGATCCCAAAACGTGACAAAAAATTTAGACAGTTTGAAGCAACACAAGGTGACAGAAATAAAGGATTTGCTGCAAGAACCGTCTGTTACATCTTTCACCTGTACATATTAAATTCTATGATTTTAACAGAAACATGTTATATCACCTTATGCTACCTCTGCGAAAGTTTCACAATACTTGAGAGCACCTCCCAAATATCGCTTGGGGGAAGGAAAATGATGTAATTCTCAAAGAACACGAGTCAAATAAATTCTAGGAATATCAGTTGTCTCAGAGTTAGTTATAATATTAAGACAAATATGTGCATCAAAGAAAATGTTCCCTATGTACAAAGTAGTATAATATACTTTGCGTAATTGTAACTGAAATCCTTTGATAATTAATTCTTTTATTTAATAATATTTCTACTAACAAGAACATAATGCAAGCACACTAAAGTATGTAATGCAGGAAGGAATACAAGGCTGTTACATTCAGGAAGTTGCCTTCGTAAGTTGACTGTAACTAACGTTTCTATTAATTTCTCTATATCAAGTAGACGCTATTAATTGTTTTATAAAGTATATAATTGATCAACAAAGAAAACAACCTCCCAAATATACCAACAGATCAATCATTAATCAATGAAATATTTGCGTACGGTGAAATATTGCTTTTATTCACCTCATATAAAATGCAAAGTGCATAGAATCACATTATATGGTAATATTTGATCGCAATAGGTTAATAATACCCTGCCATTATTAAATGTAATCCTATTACTCTAAAAACTGGAATAAAACTGTTCGTGTACCGATACTCGTTCAAAAAATGGTCTATCGTATGTAAAATCATTATTTAGTCTGTAACCATTCTCGATTAATCGATAAACATGCATGTGTCTTTATTAAACAAAAGTCCACCCAATTATTTTTTAATCAATTGCTAAAAAGAACTATATATGTATATCCCGAACGAATGGCCCGAACAAAACATATATCTATGAATATGACAATGCGTAATTGTGCCTTCATTAAATTCATAAACTCAGACAATTCATGTTAACATACCTTTTCAACCTTCTCAAAGTTGCGCATTTTCATCTGAAACAGTCATAAAAATTCTAGGATAAATTCACAGCTTGGCGTAGATCGATAAACAGAATAATGAAATGGATTTTCTTTGCAGGGATACATATTATCGTCAGAATTATAATCAGTAATCAATGCAAAACTGTTACCTCCTGTTCTATATAAATTTTCCAATAACGCCCAGCGGAAGGAAACACTGAAACGAGCTTCTCGAAAACTGGCCTTACTTCTGTGATGGGTCTGTTCTGTGCTTCTCTGATGAGAATACTCCACGCTTCTAAATCGTAAGGAGATTCATCCACAGTTTTTTGAGCTCGCTGTAATTTCTCATTTCCCCAATCCTAGCGAATAGGAGAAAGGAGCATAGAAAAATTACTGTAGATAAATCTTTTCAAACAGTTTACATTGCGCATTATGTATGAAAGGTTATGTCACTCTCACTTACTATACATTACCGAAATATTTTAAAATATACTTACAAATTCCGTTTTATCGTCCGTCATCTTTTCTCTATTGAAGCGACGTCGATTCTGTAAAATAAAAGCCAGCCCGTACGTTAGAGACAAACAGCAGATGAAGAAAAACCCGCACCACGCAACTCGGAAATGGTTCCTCTCTGTTGTGGTCACAGCTTCAATGCATATACGCTAGGCTGCTAACGGCCAAGTGATAGATGCGCATGTGGCGGGGGTGGTGAGATCATCGGAATCATCGTGGTTCTTTTGCATCGGCATGAATTTATGAATTACGAAATATATTATTTATTTAGTTCATTTAACTACGGAGCTTATTTTTCTTTTAATTTGACGTACGAAACGAAAGAAACTGAACTTGAAAATAACTACTACTAGGTTCGAAATCGTATAGATCAAGTTTTACAGTTTGCCAGCCTGACCGACGCAGCGATACTATCGATAATAATGGCGGAGGAATATCGATAGTACCATCGATAGAACTCCACCACTATTCAAGATGGCGTCGACTATTTAATACAGCTCTTTTGCATCGTTGACAATTAAAGTGTTTTCATAATAATTTAGTGCTTATCCTTTAAAAATATCTACATGAACTTGTTCTTTGTGAATTCCCAAACGTAAGATGTGATGTAATATTAAAGTGGAAGGACAGTGTATTTGGAAAAATTTCTCTGACATATAGATAACCTCAATTGTGGACTCGACCAGTGGTGATATTTTCTGTTTTGCATTTCTGGTTATGCACAAGAACATACCCCATTACAACATCTGCAAAAATTCTGGTTTTACTTGTAACAATTCTGAAGTTATTCATTTTTAAATTTGTATGAATTTAAACTATGAAATGTATTGTAAGTTGATTTCTAAAGATAGCTTGCAAACAATAACTCTTGCCCAGTGGATACCATGTCCATTCTCATTGAGTTCTCTGCTTTTTGGTAAAGGCTTCTTTTGTTCCTTTAAAATTGTATATTTGTGAATAATAAATTAATAATTGTTTGTTTCAGGTCTGCACAGTGAGCTGCTACTTGAAACAGCATTTTTGGTTCCTTCCAGCACAAGCGAAGCTACAAGCACTAGCTGTGCCTCCTCCAACAGCGGTAACTGTGTGTGTGATGTATTGATAAAGTATTA
This sequence comes from Holcopasites calliopsidis, assembly GCA_023838395.1. NCBI lineage: Eukaryota > Metazoa > Arthropoda > Insecta > Hymenoptera > Apidae > Holcopasites > Holcopasites calliopsidis. Next base: position 5,567,722 of record JALHAQ010000007.1, read on the forward strand.
GTATGGTAGAGTAACAGCATAACGCTATAGTATTAAATTATACTTATATTCATTATATTTATATTCGTTTAAGCAATTTATATGTGTTAATTTTAAGATGTGTTATGTGTTCCATCCGGAACAATTAGGACTATAAACAACTAGCTGTGCCTCCTTCAACAGCGGTAACTGTGTGTGTGATGTATTAATAATGTATTAGTATGGTAGAGTAACAGCATAACACCGTAGTATTAAATTATACTTATATTAATTATATTTATATTCTTTACACAATTTATATGTGTTAATTTTAAGATGTAATATAAATGAATTTATAACAATAGTTGATAAGTAATTGTTATAGTTTCTAAAACATTTTTGTAGAATATTTAAATCTCTACTATTATTGTTATTGTAATTTTCATAATTATTTCATTATAAGATGTATTGTAAATTACTTTATAAGAATAATCTGTAATAGTCTTTAGTTTTTAAAACATTTTTGTAGCATATGTAAATTTATGCTATTATTATTACTGTAATTTTCATTATTATTTAGTTATAAGAAGTATTGTAAATTAGTTTATTAGAATAATCTGTACGTAATAGTTTTTAGCTTCTAAAACGTTTTTGTGGCATATGTAAATCTATGCTATGTTTAAGTATTTCAATTTTCATTATTATCTAATTATAAGACGAATTGTAACTTACTTTGTTCATTAGTGCAATTTTTCAATAAACCTACACAAAAAGAATGCAACTGGTTTCATTTCTTGAACACCTGTCCACTTCTAATAATTTAAGTTAGTGATAAGTGTTGGAAAATGACGTCAAATTCCAGGAAGTCATGAAATCAGAGACCTCCTTTCCTATCATGTTCTCCTGATACAAATTGGCAATTTCGAGCAGAAGCGATTCCGCAAAATTCGGCTGTGGGAAATTCTTGGAAATGACGTCACATTCCAGGTATTGATGAAATGCAAGACCTCCTCGCGTATCATGTTCTCCTGATACAAATTGGCGATTTCGGGCACGAGGGATTCTGTAAAAGCAAGTTCTGGGAAATTCTTGGAAATGACGTCACATTCCAGGAATTGGTGAAATGAAAGACCTCCTCGCATATCATGTTCTCCTAATACAAATTGGCGATTTCGAGCGAAGGGGATGCCGTAAAAGCAGGTTTTGAGAAATTCTTGGAAATGACGTCACATTCCAGGAATTGGTGAAATGAAAGACCTCCTCGCATATCATGTTCTCCTAATACAAATTGGCGATTTTCAGCAAAGGGACTGCTCGGAATTCACGATTTTGTATCAGGAGAACATGATATGCGAGGAGGTCTTTCACTTCACCAATTCCTGGAATGTGACGTCATTTCCAAGAATTTCTCAGAACCTGCTTTTGCGGAATCCCCTTCGCTCGAAATCGCCAATTTGTATTAGGAGAACATGATATGCGAGGAGGTCTTTCATTTCACCAATTCTTGGAATGTGACGTCATTTCCAAGAATTTCCCAGAACTTGCTTTTACGGAATCCCTCGTGCCCGAAATCGCCAATTTGTATCAGGAGAACATGATATGCGAGGAGGTATCCGGAGTTCATGATTGATGACGTCATTTTCAAAACATTTCCAGAACCTGCTTTTACAAAATCTCTCGTGCTCGAAATCGACCAAATGTATCAGGAGAACATAATATGCGAGGAGGTATTCCCCGAAACATAATTTTACAGAATTCCTCTTGCTCAAGATCGCCCAATATTCTATTTCGCTAATTCTTGGAATTTGACGTCATTTTCCAGGAAATTCCGGGAACTTCAATACTATCAGGGATTCAGAAATTTGCTGTCGTTTTCCCGCAATTATCTCTAACTTATGCTATTACGAGTGGACAGGCGTTAACAAGATGACACCAGTTGCATTCCTTTTGATATGATTTATTGAAAAATTGAAATAATGTACAAATTACAAGTATGATAATGTTTAAACTTAAAAGCTATTACTTATAGATTATTCTTATAAATTAATTTACAATACATCTTATAGTTAAATAATAATGAAAATTACAATAATAAGAGTAGTATAGATTTAAATATGCTACAAAAATGCTAATATTTAAACTTAAAAGCTATTTACTTATAGATTATTCTTATAAATTAATTTACAATACATCTTATAGTTAAATAATAATGAAAATTACAATAAGAATAGTAGCATAGATTTAAATATGTTACAAAAATGATAATGATTAATCTTAAAATCTATTACTCATAGATTATTCTTGTAAATTAATTTACAATACATCTTATAGTTAAATAACAATGAAAATTACAATAATAATAGTAGCATAGATTTAAATATGTTACAAAAATGATAATGTTTAATCTTAAAAGCTATTACTTATAGATTATTCTTGTAAATTAATTTACAATACATCTTATAGTTAAATAATAATGAAAATTACAATAATAATAGTAGCATAGATTTAAATATGTTACAAAAATGATAATGTTTAATCTTAAAAGCTATTACTTATAGATTATTCTTGTAAATTAATTTACAATACATCTTATAGTTAAATAATAATGAAAATTACAATAATAATAGTAGCATAGATTTAAATATGTTACAAAAATGATAATGTTTAATCTCAAAAGCTATTACTTAAAGATTATTCTTATAAATTAATTTACAATACATTTTATAGTTAAATAACAATGAAAATTACAATAATAATAGTAGCATAGATTTAAATATGTTACAAAAATGATAATGTTTAATCTCAAAAGCTATTACTTAAAGATTATTCTTATAAATTAATTTACAATACATTTTATAGTTAAATAACAATGAAAATTACAATAATAATAGTAGCATAGATTTAAATATGTTACAAAAATGATAATGTTTAATCTTAAAAGCTATTACTTATAGATTATTCTTGTAAATTAATTTACAATACATCTTGTAGTTAAATAATAATGAAAATTACAACAAGAATAGTAGCATAGATTTAAATATGCTACAAAAATGTTTTAGAAAATAAAAACTATTACTCATCGACTACTGTTATAAATTCATTTATAATACATCTTAAAATCAACACATATAAATTGTTTAAGCGAATATAAATATAATTAATATAAGTATAATTTAATACTGCGGCGTTATGCTGTTACTCTACCATACTAATTACATTATCAATACATCACACTCACAGTTGCCGCTGTCGGAAGAGGCACAGAAATTATTTGAATAATTTTTCGAATTTTATTGCAAGTTGTATATTTCATTAATGTAAAAATATAACTACATACATGTATAGCAAATAGTCCTTTAAAATTAAGTCCCTTATTTAATGAAGTTATAAATATAATCCTACTTTTCTATCGTTTTCTTTAATCTCTGGTTTTTTATAGGGCCTCTATGTTTCAGCACATTTTGCAATAATGCATAAAAATTAAACCGCCCCCGGGTGGGCTCGAACCACCAACCTTTCGGTTAACAGCCGAACGCGCTAGCCGATTGCGCCACGGAGGCCGATGTGTAAAACTTTCCAGCTGTTTCATCATTAGTCCATCTTATATATATTAAGATAAGGCAACGCATTTATTAATACATTTACTTGACTTTCCCAGTTTTGGACAATTTTGAGTCAATAATAAAATGGAAACAATATATATATATATATACATAATTTTAACAATATCGTAATTATTACAATATTAATACACGATTAATAAATGAAACAGATTTTTGGCAAAAAGAAAAAGATGTATTTCCTATCTCAATTTATGTGACTAGGCACAATAATTTGAAATTGGGAATAATAAATTAGATCGCATTGGGTGAAGGGTTGTTGTAATCCGTCTCGTCCCATTCATCATCCGTCAATTGCATTTTGCTTCGAATTCGATCCAAGCAATTGAAGGAGGACGTTTGGATTTTCGAGAGTAAATACTAGTACGGTATGAGAATGGAAAGTTATTACCGCTGGAGTGTCGGTCACGATCGAGTCAAATCTACTGTGACGAGTTCGTCGATCAGCTTGGGGCGGGGTTCCAGCATCGATCTTAAGTGGACACCTAGCTTCCGTCACCAATAATTTACCATAGAGTCTTGCATTGTTGCTCACTGGGTTCTCATCGATACCCAAACAATATAACAATTTAAACATTACGTGGAAATCGATCGACGTCCTATCCGACTGCACATGATCGGGGTCAGTCTTGCGGAATGGGCTAGATGAAAACTTTCTTGGCGAAAAGAACACATGCAAGAGTCATATTTCTGCCTCGGCATTTCGATGAGAATTGTCTGATAGTAGTTTCCTTTGGTTGAATTACAGTTTGTCTTTTTTTCTTCAGACATTTTCCTGGGAACAATGACACGTTCCTTAGCGAGCTGGATCTCGCGTAGAGATTCATTATACAGAGTTACAAAGTCGGAACAGATCGATTAACGTGACAATTTGCATTTAAGCGTAACTAACTTAATGCGGCCTGCGGATGCATACATGCAAAGTAAGCTGTGCCTTACAAATGACGGCTCGCGGGTCGAGGACCATTTGTTACTCGTGCCTCGAACAAATTTCTCTTTTGCATAATGGTGCTGATAAAACATACTTCGGGGACACATCTAACGCTGTTCCCAAACATTTCCATCTGATTAACGACGTTACCCTAGACTATTTCTACGAAAGCGTTCATAATTTGAAAAAAAAAGAAAGAATTTATATGATATAAGATTATTTATAAGGCTATTTATATAATTATAAGACAAGCACGTAATCATTGCGCACTTACCAGCACAGTGTAAACCGAGGTGCGTTTTGTTCGAATGTAATTTATTCCCATGAGAAAGTCCGAGTAGCACGCGAAGCAAAATGACAGGGAACGTTGAACCCTAAATTAAGACAGCGGCCGACGAAACAACGAGGTGTCGATAATGAATCTCAGGTTTAATTAGAGCCCGAAGGTGAGACGATCGGTGGCCGGTCGTGGCATACCGATATCTTCTTCTCAGTCTCGCGCGCACATCGCGAAGTAAAGCTTAACTGAAACGTCACGCCACTTGTTACTCGTTAGTGTGCCCGATGGCATCTTTAGCGCTGACCACTCCGGCTGCTTTACTCCTACGGCAGCCGCATCGATACCATCCCGCGCGTGTAATTAACAATGTTCCCCGCCTTTGTTCGCTCCCGGCCAAGCCGAGCTTCTTCGTGCAGATTTCGTCGAAGATCTCTTTAAGCGGGGCACGCATATTTGGCCCAAGTACGACCAAACTTGTGCGGTTCGTTAAGAAATCTTGCCCGATGGTAGCTAGTTTACAATTATGCAAACCGGTATAGGTGTGATCTTAGGATGAACTTCATTGCAACCTTCCGGCCGAATTGCATGAAAACGATGAAAGCGTCAGTTAGGGGGATATCCGAGTATAGTTAGATCGCATCAGGCGGAGTTAGTTCGTCCAGCGGGACAAGAAGCCTCGGTCCAATCTCGAAGGTATCTGCCGAGCGTCGACAGAGAGTGCTTCCATTACGCTGGGCGGTGGTCCCTCGTTATATCCGGGACAGGCAAGTCCGTGGCTGCTCATCTAATAGTCCGAGGATTTATGGCGACCCTGATGGTTCATTTAGCGCTGACACGACTGGACAGGGGCGGGTCGAGACGCCTTTTACGCGGACGCGCGGCGTGTGTGCGTGCGCTAACGCGACAATACGGAAATATCTTGTTAAAAACAGGTTGGGTAACGCTATAGATTGGCCCGATTTAACTGCATACGCGTCGCCTCCATCAAGTGCATCAATTGGGAGATAAGCCTGAACTGCGCGACGAAAAAAAGAAACATTTATTAAATAGCTGCCGTTGCCGTCGGTTAATCGACCAGAACTCGTCGAATCTTTTATTATTTCGTGCATCGGCTGCCAGCTCGTTCGGGTTTCAATGCTTTCCACTTACCGCCGCTGTCGAATACGCGTACACGCTTAGGACGCCTTCTTTAACGCTATCGAAACGTTCCATCGATGCTCCCATCGCCGCTAAGCCTTTCGAGCAGTTTTGCAACATTGCGCCTCGGACATGCCGTAAAAGTTGCACGTCGTTGATTTTCCATCTCCGCGCTGCGCTCGAATGTTGAAACTCTCGTCTGGATGAGTCCGAGCGTAAATTACCCGTGGCAAAACTTGCGGAACGTATGCAAGTACGAGATTCGATTCCGCTGGCGGTGATAAATTTTCCAAGATTCGCTCGCGATAAGCGTGAAGCTGGTAGTAAACCGCTCCTAATCCGTAACGATAACGTGAACAAATAATTAATATCGTGCGATTACTGCTGGCTGCGCTGGTTTACTGGTAGTCAGACAAGAGGAGGGGAATATACCGTGAAACGGCGATATTAGTCGGTTATTACATTTGGCGGAGAGCAAACGCTGCTGGGAGCCGAGTTAGTGGTGGCAAACTGCTAATCGAATATAATTTATACTTCGTCAACGATAACGCCAGGATTTTCGTGGCTGCGTTTCCCTCTCGAACGAATGGACGAAAATGCATTAATGGACATAACGTTAGTAAAACATTTTTATCAGCGATTTCTTGTTAAAGATAACGATTGTTCCACTCATTTAATGACGGTAAATTCATTCAGTTTCTAACACTGTGACTTTTCTCAGCATATGTATATATCTGTGCTTCTAAGCTCTTTCGAGGACCGTACTCCATCTCAAGCATGGAAGATAGAGTGGCAAAATTATTTAGCGGCCTTGCCAGTGACCACAGCAGACCAGCGTTCTTTTTATGGGAGGAAACATCAAATCCATCGGCGTTTTACGAAACACGTGGAAGCCGCGCGAGCTGGAACTGCAACCTTGGTACTCGCTGTATCTAACAATTAGTACGGACTGGTATCTGGTTAAGGTAAAGTTAATAATTGCAGCCAAGAACGCTGGCGTGCACCTTTCTATCGCGCCCAGCGAACTGCTCTCCGCGGGCTGCATCATTGCGCAATCGAAATCATTCGGCGCAACCTTGGCTACCGTAGAACTCGCCGTTACGTCATAGATTTTGACGGAAAACGCAAGATTGTTCCTCGCTCCGATTGTATATCACGGCAGAAATCTCAGCTGCAGGCGTTACGCAAAAATCTGAACGTTCGCGTCGGAGCGCCGTTTCGTCGCTCGCCTAAGAGGGAGCACCGGCGAAATGCGTAAGGAACACTTTAACAGCGGCGAGTTTCTTGCATGCGCGTACGTGTATGCAACATTCGCCGCCGTGGGAAACGCGACACGAGCTCGCTCCTAAACCTGAAAAGCCGTTTCGAGACCGTAGATAGAGGCCGTCGTCGGTAGCGGTAGGAACGGTACGACGCGGAGGAACGAGAAAAAGGGTTGAAAATGAGCGAGGGGATCGGTAGCCAGTGATGGGCGAGCGCAATAAATTACTCATTTGCCTGTCGTCGGACACGATCGGCCGTCATCGAAACGTCACGCGGCCCTTTATGAAGAAACTGAGATCGCGATCGAGAAATTCACCGGATGCCTTTCGGATGCTTGTAAATAGACGCTGCCCGGGAGAAGGGTTTCGACGCTGTTCCCCAAAGGGGGAACGATGATCGATGATCGCCGTTGATGAAAGTATTATTGGAAGTTCGAATTTCCTTTCACGCGGTGATCAATTGCGCAACGTTTTGATTCATTCAAATCGGGCAATAGGGAAAACGGTAATCGCATTGATCAATGCACGGTTGAGTCGCGCTTCACGCGTATCTATCGTTCCACATCGTTCAGTGTCATCTTGATACGATTCACTCCCGCGATTCGCCCCGATGACGCGCGAGCCTTCATCATTGATTTCCCCGTTCCGTCGAGATCCTGCCGGACGATACGATTCGAGGATGATCTTGACAAAGACGCGAGCCGACGTTTGTACCAGGTTTAATTAATCAATCGCACTGCAGCGTCGACGATCGACCGATTACCGTAGCAGACTTGTCGGCCTCACGTTTTGTAACCACGCTGCAAAACGTCTATTTTTATCGGTAGACACAACTCTGTCGTTTCTTGCTGCGCTGATAAGTTACAGTCGTCGACGAATGATTAGCTCCCTCGTAAAGATGCTGACAAGCAAGCTAATGGCACGCGGTACGAGCTACCGTGTACCTTCAGCAACGTGCAGCCTCGTAGAAATGCAGCCGCGCGTGCATCCCGCTTACACCATAGGTCGGCGCTATGGATAATTTCGGTTGTACAAGATACGATGGTCTCCGCGTTACGCATTAAACAGAGACGCGATCGATTCGTGCAGCTTTCGAGAATACGCAAGACGCGGACCAGCAGTTTTCACGATACAACCGTAAATAATTGAATCGCGCCCGTTCACATTCATAACGGTGCAACTATCGCCGATGGCGTAACGAAATCCATTTCGCTGTACTTAGATCGAGCTGTAATTAAATTGGTTATTTTATTTTGTCTTCGAGCCCCGATAGGAGAAACAGAATTACGATCTCTCAGTTAATTAGGCACGGAATCTTCGTTCACCAAAGTATCGCAAGAGCTTCGCACTGTCTTTCGTTCCTAGCGCAGCCGTTAAACCGTGTCAAATTAAATATCTATTAATCGCAACGAGCGCCGGACTCTTTTACAAGCGGTAGACGTTTTCGTAATTCACTTTCTAATGCCCGGCTAAAATTATATCGTCACTTTTACTGGTACGGTAATGGTCTGGCACCGTGTGGCACCCAATCCCCTGTACGCGCGCAATCAAATAGGCTCGCCTCGAATGCGTATAGCGAGGCATGATTTATAACTACGCGCGATGCTGCAAAAAGAGACGCCTCGGTTTCGCTCGCACATCAGCGGAACGCTGTTAATACGAGTTGAAACTGTAACGAACGTTGGATTTATTCTCCTCGCACCTTTTGCATTTTTGTTTCATCCGGCGATCTGCGAACTGGCATCTGATTCGTAGATCCGCTTCGACTCTTTTACTATCGCGCTCTTAAGAATCGCGTATTCTAGACGTCGGAGTACTTTAAACAAATTCTACTCCAAATGGTTTAAAGTTTCTTTAACTTTACCACGCGTAAGATTTGCGTTCGATTATTATTGTACGTTTCGGATGTTCGGTTGGCATGCGGCGGCTCGATGATTAATCGCGGCCTGATAAATAGAGCCGACGCGACGCATCCAAATGCAATAACTCTATAAGCTATGAATTGTGCCGAGCGCGTACAAATATATTTGCACCTCGCGCCCACTAATGATGACAAATATATATATTCACACGAGCCGGTCCGTGCGATTAATAACGAGCACGGACACACTGGACCATTCGTTACGTTCAACTATACGCGAACGTATATTTCAACGCAACAGTAATCACGCTGCCTCTACACACGTTGCACCACCATTCGAGGCCGGTGACTTTTTCGCGTTATCGTTAGCGATGATACCGGGAAGAATTCAGTGCCGTTGATAAATGCCTCCAGCTACGATTCACCCGGCCCAGAATATCCAAACGCATCTGTTCGATTTATTCTAAATACTTGTCGGATTGTCGAATGCTGATCAATTGGCTCGATATCATCGATTAAAATAAGGAGTTCAGCAGAAATGCTACGGTGTCTCTGACGATGTAAAATCTTTGATCAGGGTTAACGTTCTAACAAGTGTTGACAAATTTGTCGATCATCGCGGAGCAATGAAAAATGATCAGTTTATTAATCCGGGACGATTAATCATTCGACTAACGTTTACATACTACAAACCGGCACGATCCGTATAAAAGGCTTGATCGATTGCTGCACAAAGGATCTATGAATCATTCATTTATCGCGCGGGGTTCGTGCGCATTAGGAGTATCGGTGTTGCTAATTGCGCGGGATCAACCCTCTATACAACGTCCCTTCCATTCCTCCCGCTTTGTGCGTCCAATTACGCGTACCGCCGCGCATTCGTTGCCCCGCGATACCCCCGTAATTTCTCTTAGTAAATTTAATTTACCGATACGCCCGACGCTGCGCCCGATCCGCGTGCGTTTCGCTCGCGATCGCCAGAGCGTAATGTACCCGCCGTCATTCTTTCCCTCGCACGATCCAGCGCCAAGCGCCAATTTGTAACCGTTTTGTTGATAGTTAACCGGGACGGTTAATAGAAATACGCGCGCAAGCTTGGCAAGTTATACCGTCATTAGCGTCGGCGAAGTATATTCGGAGGACGGGGTCTCGGACCGATGTCCGAACGGAGGCGAGCGCGTTAAGCGCGTTCGTGCCTCGCGGGCTCCCGACGCGATGGGAACGTCACGTGGACGTCAACAAGGGGGCCCGCGGAAAATGAACGACGTGGGTATATAAGCGAGCCGTTCGTAAATTCAATTATGGAGACCCGATCCCATTAGAAGCGGAGCGAGCAGTAAAAACGTACCCGAGCGTGGCTCGACGATACGATTCAGGGATGCGCGCCGCAACTATCGATTCCTCCTGGACGCGGCTCTCTCCTCGACAGTCGTGCAGATATCCGGGGCTTTCGAAATCGCCCGGCGCGATTGCGTTTTCCGCGGGATCCCGTTATCGATCCGAACAATCCCCGCCACCGTTTCCAATTAATTAACGATACTCATCTATAATAGGCCTCGTCACGCGGTGCAAAGGCTGCGCCGACTGAAATTCTGTTCGATCGCTCGTGCCGGACCGCGTTGTTTCTAGTTTCACCATGGTTTTACAGGTAAAAATGATAGGCGAACGAAATATTGTTCTTACGGCCGATGGAGAATGGCGCAACAACTGTGCCGGACGCGTTATAGGATTTCGCTTATGTTCGCTGGCTAATACGCGTTTCTTGCTGCTCTGTCAAATGTCCGGCGTTCCAGTTTCTTCTGTCGATGTACGCAGCGTCGAATCGCGGGGACGCATGGTCGCGATGGAAATTCCACGCCAGCGAAATACGAGTTTCTTATCGCCACTGCCATAAGCGACTTTGTTCCCTATTTGCGATCGTTTTTCTGCCACTGTCGCTCAAGAACTTGGCGCAGCGTTCGCTTGATTCGACTATGGAAAGGGGACACGCGTTCGTTATCCACGTGCAGCTTTGTATCTACTTCGTCGCGGAAATCCCGACAGCACCGTGGAACGTTGGAAAAACTGTCGTAGAAGGTGTTCGATTAATTATACCCTTAAGACTCGTTCGATCGTCACGGTTTCGTTTTAAGAGGAGACGCGAGTTCCCGGAGCCCGGGACTTGGACGATCGGGCATCAACGCGAAAGGACGTTGTGCCGCCGTTGATAGCCACAATTGCATCGACTTCGGTGGGAGAGGGAGAGAGAGAGAATTCCGGGGAGGACTGGAATCAACGACGGTATTCCGCTTAAGTTATGGCCTCGGTTATAGCGGCCGTTCGGACTACAAATTCTCCCCGAGGTATACGGTAGTATTTGTACACTTCCCTACTACGGGGATTACTTACAACTTTAGCGGAATACCAGTGTGCAGAGATCTTGTTGCCAGACGGGACAAATACGCGGCCCCGGCAGAGATATTGCGACTCAGGGCGCTACACTCTTGGAAAATAGCCTAATGATCGTATTGTGACTGAGCCGGTTGTCACAAAACATCCGCCGAGCTTACCTGCTTCGCCGCTTTATTTATCACCCCACCGTCGTCTAACTGCCGCGTAACGGGGCGAAACGTTAACGAGGATGCAGATGCGTTTATATGGGAGCGAGACTGGTATTGTCCCCGGGAAAGGGTTGCGGCATCCCGCGACGGATGATAATTTTCCGATCGGAGGAATGCTCGGTACCGACCGCTCATTTCTCACGAATAATCATTTTACACGAGGTTCGTAATTAGGTGTATACTGATGAAATCGTTCAGTCTTTTCGTTTTTAAGGATTTTAATGTCGTAACCCTGCCAAATACAATAATAATAGTAATAGTAGCAATTATAATAAGAATCGTAATAATGATAATGATAATAGGATTATCTAAAATATGTAACCATCATTTCGATATTAAGATTATCGACAGGCGCGATATCGTGGAGGATGCACGTGACACGTTTCGGCGCTCGCGAGACGACGAGATATAATTTATTAAACGAACACTTACGGTGCCCCGAGCCATCCTTTCCCGATACAACGGCTTCGCTTCCGCTCGTAGGAATCACGAAGTACAATATTCCATAGATCCGCTCGATCGTGATTCACATTTTAGGACTTTCACGCGACCGGACGCGTCTCTGAGACGCGTCGCCGCATCGACAACGTTATACGTATAAATATATCATTTCGTGCGTACAATTAATATTTTCCTAATAACTCGCGTTAATTAGTCTCCTCTTTTGTTTTCACCGCGGCATACCGTAATAATTATACACGCTCTTCGTTTCGATTCACAATCGCAATAAATAAATTATCCAAATCAAGGACATCGATATATCGATATAACAGTAGTAAGATTACAACCACATTTACAATATATATATATCTATATTTATCTATATATATATATATATAGATTTTTATTTATATATATATTTTCTTCTTTTAATGCACTAACGAACCTCCTCTGTCGACGTGCGCGATTGCGAATTAGCGAGCGTCCTCAAGCGACGCGGTTAATGTAATTAGAAAGTACAAAGTTATAGTAATGCCTTCGTTTATACAGTGAGTCGTAGTTGAATATATTATACTTAACCGATCCTACGCAACTCTACGCGACATACACAGTTACACCCTTATAAAGTAATAGTTAGTGGCGCGCGACTCTTATACGTACCATCCCCGTTTCCGAACTTCGATCACAATCGGGCGTTCGCGTGCGATTGTCGTCCAACGGAAACACGTTCATCGGCCGAATCCCTTGGGTTCACAACAGCATAACACTCCGTGTTTCCATACGACGCGATCCGTCGCACTTGTTCTAGGAACCTGAAATAGTATCGGCGCGTAGATCGATCGGCGCTTTCATTCGCCTCTCCTTCGACGAGAGATCAATGAAAAGCTACGCGCGACGAAACCGTGTTGCGCGAACTGTGTCGAGAATTCGCCGAGGAAAAGGGGCACGGCCACGCGCCTCGCAGTGTATAAATCCGTGCGAGATCCAAGAGAGAATTACTGGCCCCCATTGATTACGTTATTGCGAGAGATAATTATACCTACGCCGCTCCCGTTGCTTCTCCCTAAATTGTCAACGGATCGATTTTACGTACTATGTACAAGTGTATAGTGTTTATTGCTCTGATAGGATCTATCCTTAACAGCTAGTAGTTCCGTTTTCCGTTTAGCGTCTACGCGACAACTCTCGTCTCTGAGCCGACGATCACCGGCCCCGTCCCGTTCGCGTGATTTTTCATCCTCGAAGATTCTCCGATCGCATAAATTCACGAAGCTTTGAAGGAACAGAAGTTGCTGAAATTCATCCTCATTGACCATTTTTCCGAACCTTCAAAATTAAGCGTGTATCGTGTCTTAGATTCCTCTGGGATACTCTAAATACGTATGACATTTACTATTGCTTTCCCTCTCCTATGCGGTTCGACATCACCTAGAAGCAAACACGCGCACACGTCTTACACATCCGTACATTCTGCTCTCCCGCGTAATGGATCCTTAAGGGTCGACCGTGTATTGTCCACGTTGATGTACATATGTATGTACGCACGTCAAATTCAACGTGCGAAAGCACCAAGAAAGATTGAGCACCGCGCATCATCGCAGATTAAGGACGCGATTTATACGCGTGGTCGTTGCTTCAGAAGGTACGCATGCGACGGACCGACGCACGTGTGCGTGAACGCGTTCTGTATCATTCTAACTCTTGAGGCGAAGAATGGAAAATCATCGCTACTTTGACGGACCGACCTGTCGGAGAAGCTCGATACATCGTAGTGGCTTTTTTTTTTTAAGGGCACCTCTTAAGTTATTAATATCCTATGCTTGGAATTCTTTTCGATAGCTATGCAAGCGGAAAATTACGAGATATAAGAAAATCACAAATCTAACGACGAATTTGGGTACGGCGATACCTATACAATTTGATCGAAAGAAGATTCTCCGCTTATCCTCCACGGTAAAAGGCTGTTCAACTTGGGAATGTTAACTTTCTCGTATTATGTTCAAACAATGAAGGTTACTTCTAAAATGAAGATTTCTTGTATGTAATGAATGTTTCTGATAATTGATGTAAGGTAAAGATAACATTTTTACTAAAAATGCAAAATGTAATACCAACTCAAACGCGTTAGCCTGGATTAGTTAATTGTTATTTAAAGTCTGCTAAGGCACTTGGAACGCTAATTTTCCTAGGCGAAGCCTTCGTAGAAAGCAAGACGCGTTCAGCCCCTTTGTTCAATTTCTTGTTCCCTACTCCGATTTGCATATTAATCATTCCCCAATAATAATTTAACAACTCTTATCACATAAACCTGCACGCACGAGCATTAAAAAATATCAAAATGGAATGTACTTGAAGTTAAGCGATGAGACGTCTCGGATCGAGCAGCGCTAACGTTGTTACGAAATGAAAAACAAAAAGAACGCACGCGAGTCTACCTGCAATGAAATCCCAAGATGTGAAACGAACGAGAGAGGCTTCGCGGCCAATTGGAAACGGTATCGGCTTATCACCGAGTCGGCAATTAGCCGAAACGAATTGTCCCGTGGTGGAGGTAGCGCCGAGGGATGTATCGCCGAGAAGCGTACAACCTGGCACGAGTTCGCGGCGGGAGAAACGAAAAAATGATAATGATCAAAGAGGGTGTCGGCATGACGTCAGTATACATTTCTCATCGCCCGCGTTGCGCTCAGATTACCGACGGCTGCCCCGCCGAAGAAATTCCCCGCAGGAAAGATACGTACAACGGTATCGGTCATCAAGATCGTAGAGTGGCATCCTGGGTGGCACCTCGTCCATATTTCGGATTGAGTTTCGCAGTGACGATCATGCGAAAAAGTATTCATACGGACGGCTGGAAACGCGGCCTCTCCCTTGCTGTTCGATAACAGCCCCCAAAGGTTTAAACGGAAGGGTGCCGTTCCAAGGGGTGAGAAATTAGGATGAATCGAATGAGATAGAAATGATTCAACGTTGGAGAGTGTGTTGTCTCGCGATGGGCAAGACGCGATCAATCGAAGAGCAAAGAGCGAAAATTTCAATCAATATCACTGCAATGAAATTTTGTTCGAATCGAACGACTTGACGACAGAAGGTGATAGCGTAAGGGAATCTAGCGTCCGGAATTCCACGGGTCTCAACTGAACGAAGCAACGGTTAAATACATCCCCTGGACGAGGTTTCGTGTGGTCGCATTATGAAACGCGTGCGAGCACGAAGATTCGCGTGTCTTAAGGCACTAGCAGTATACTTAAGGCCTAACGCAGCGTTCTCCTCCTTAAACATTAAAAGGCACTATTCCCTATCGAAATACAACACGTAACAAGTAGGTATTAATTTATCAATCTTCGCACACTAATCTTACACGTAGAGGT
This sequence comes from Holcopasites calliopsidis, assembly GCA_023838395.1. Lineage (NCBI taxonomy): Eukaryota > Metazoa > Arthropoda > Insecta > Hymenoptera > Apidae > Holcopasites > Holcopasites calliopsidis. The sequence continues at coordinate 5,583,183 of JALHAQ010000007.1, forward strand.
TTCTTTCTTCTGTCTAACGATATAAACTGGCTCTAGCATATACTGGCATCTTGTTCCATCGTTCCTTTTAACTGGCATCGACGTAGGTCCTTCTTCTTCTTCTTTAGCATTTCGACTACCTCTGACCGCGTTGCTCGCGCGGACGATAAAGGGAACGAAAGCGAAATGAAAGTGGAAACGTAGGTTCGAAGGAGACGGGAGAAATGCTACGCGCGTGCTGTATGAACGGAGACATCGCGTTACTCCAGACTTTCTAAGTTATTTACAAGCTCGCCGCCAATCGAGCTGCTCGATTCTCGTGCGATGCAGCTAAGGCCACGCGAAGCTCCATTTCGGCGTTGTTCGTAGAAAGAAACGAAAATCGAAACTGTAACGCAACGTTCACGGTATCGCGAACCTTTTATAAAAATTGCGTTCTCATTATTACTCTTTCCTTCACAAACTGCTTCGATGTAGAATGCATCGCGTGGCGATAGGCTTTTCTCAATCCCGACGCACACAGCCGATGGCTTCGCTCGATATGTTTCGATATACATATAAATTTTCGTGTTCGCGACTCTTAAAGTTATAAAAACCACTTCTGCATTTCACCATGTTGGATGAATAATAATTGAACACTCGCCTCGGTGCACGATCAATATAACACGAACTCTGATACAATCCTACGTGCATTTCTCAAAACCGCAGGTAGCGTAGACGGGCGTTTTGAGTTTCGGTGAAAATGTTCGTTGGTTTCTGTTCTCTTAAACATTGGCCTCTGATGCGCCTTTCTTCAGCTAGAACCTTTCGTTACAGATGCCAAAATAAAACGTGCAGAAATCGAGCTGGGGGAGACGCGCTTTCTTGTTTGCTACTCGCGCGTGGCACGATCCAACGTAACGCGCATCGTATCCTTTCGTTCAATCGAACGAGATGCAAAAGCGTTTAAAAAATAATTCCTCTATCTGCTTTTTCTTTCTTTCTTACAGTTGAGCGTGTACGGTTAGCGATGGGCATCTTTCGTTTGCACGACGCGATTGCACTTTCTACTTTGGCACCCCGTTTGCGTACGGTCGAAGTATTTTCCACGTTCGAATGAGAATAAAAAGTCTCGAGAAAGCGTCGCATTGCAGTCGACAGTATACGCAAGTACACAAGCGTGTCGCTTAACGCACACCTAATACTGGCTATTCAGAACGTCGTGTAATCCCTTGTTTCCCTTGACAATGAAAACGTCGATGATTGTCCGTCCCTAAACGCGAAATTCTTTGTGCGATAGTCCGATAAATCGCTATTCGATGCATTAAAAAAAAAAAAACAAAACAAATGTTTAACGATCACGATTTGTAGTTTATTTAACTGAGCATGCTAAGTCCCAAGCTCCGACACCGGAGTTCGATATTCTCTTTACCTATTAACCTCGAGTAATAATTACCTTAACGTTATTCTCATTCCTCCCTTTACTGGCTCTATTATTCGCGACAGACGATACATATGGTGCTCTAGACTAGTTGAGCTGGCCTTATTTAATTATACGAAAAAAGAAAAAGAAAAATAGAAGCGAAAACAAACTGGAGAACGAATAAGAATTGGCTAGAAGCAAAACAAGCGCCGACGCGTTTGCGCGCGCTCCGTTTGCAATGACCTGTATAGCAATCGCTTCGTGTCTGCTTCACAGTATTCTCGAATAAATAAAATTCCACGTTTTTAAATATTAACAACTTTTACACTACACCCCTGGGCGCATCGGCAAAGGCAACGCGACAGGATAAAAAGATTTCAACGATCCGTGCATCGGCGATTGCTGACTGGCTCTCATACGAATTCACCAACAACTGCGATTGGCGTCCTTTCGTTAGATCTCTATGCTAATCTGCTTCTGCATTTTGCTCTCCTAGCTACCGCCTCCGACTCTTCACGTTCGATGGTAACGTTTCGAGTAACGAACCGAGGCTCTTCAGGTCCCGAATGTAAAATAAAAAAAAAAACAAACAAGACAGAATCATTGCCGTAGCTTTACGATGACGATTCAGGTCCCGATTCTCGGGACAGACGATTTTCCCTCCGTCTACCGTTTGCGTTCCATCTTCCCTCCGCTGGCTAGGCGTTCTCCTCTTCATCAGTGCCTTTTCATGTGAAGCGACAAATGATCGCTCCGCGAGAATGATCGCTGGCAGAGATGGCACTTGAACGGCTTCTGACCCGTGTGCTTCCGATAGTGCCGCGTTAATTCGTCGGAACGCGCGAATTTCCACGTGCAACCCTCCCACGTGCACTGGTACGGTTTCTCGCCTGCAAACAAACGAAGACGATTTGCTAGATTTTCTTTTTACACAGGAAATTCATTAGGGAACTGGTCGCGTTTGAAAGCGTAGCTAATTACGAGAATCTTATTAAATGATATAATGTACGTTTCACGTGGAATAGTAGACATGTAGTTCAACATTCATCACGCGCTCTAAAATATAAAAATGCTTGTCAATAAATTAGCCGTGTCAGCTTATTCAAATTCGCGAAAGCGCGAACACGTTCTGTCCTTATTCCAATTTACTGTAGAAAGATGTGAACCGTTTAATCCGACGAAACGAAGGGAATGAATGGCGAAACGGTTGAACAATCGCGTAGGATATGGGTTTCTGCGCAAAAAAAGAAGATAGAATCTTTCCGCATTGTTGGGTAACTTGCATTTAAACGTAATGGAAGGCGTGAGCCTGGTGAAACATAAAACCCTCCGTTGGATTTTCCTTAGATTTACAGCCCGATGCGTGGTGCACAATGCACACGTACCCCTAAAATCCTTTTCATAATCTCCTTAGAGATCGGCTACTTATTTCCTTATGCGAATGGGAGTCCTTCGGCAATTCATAGAGATACGAAGTTTTACGCGTTTCCGAATTTACGATCGGATGGCATAATTGAAACGCGACATCGGCCATTTGCCAGACATTCTGCAGCTGGCTGGCTTCTAATGATCTTTCAGGAGTTTCGTTGCGGTACAAAGTATCGCGATTCGAGAATATTGAACCGGGCGAGCAATAGATTAAACGGTTGTCGCGATAAATTTGCCCGTGATTAGAAGCGAAAGCCCGAGGTTTAAAAAAAAATGTTTGAACGAGTAGACACCTTCTTGGACAAGTTCCTCGTGTTACTTTCATATTTGACTAGGTACGGACGAGGGGTGAAATGATTTCAAAGACGGTGTCGGTTCCCGAGTCTCCGGCGACGTGAAATACTCAATCAAGGATTCACGCTCGCGATAAGTATCGGTGCTCGCGTTATTCGCCGGCGCGTCGATACAGGTACAGGATCCCGAGCATTTACCCGCGCCGACTCCGGCTCTAGATGCGCCCGTGCGTTTATTCTTGGCTCTCTTATCGAGCCGAGCCCACTCCTTTTCGCCCCGGTAAGGACGCCGTGACAGCTGTCGCGCGTTGCAACGACTCCGGATCCCTCAGAAAACTGCCCATCACTCTCCTCTATTGTATGCAAGTCACCGAGCGTATTTCTCGGTCCGGTGTACCGCGGCGATTCGCCGGAGAACGAGAGCGAGACGAGGAGGGACGGCCAGCCCGCCGTCCCTCTGTAGCTTGGAATAAGAAAGGGGCGAACGGGGAAAGAGAAAAGGACGGCGTGGCGCGCGGAAATCGAGAGTAAAGAGAGCTTAGGGGCACTAAAAGCGTAGCCGTCGTCGAGCTGTCTAGATGTAGAAACAGCTTGGTAACAACTCGGTGACGCAATCACCATCAAGTTCAGCTGCTCGAGCGGCCGAGACGAAGACGAGTGTAGGATAAAATCGAGCGAGCGGATCGGTTCGCGATCCCATTAAGCCGCGCGAGCGGTCGCGGATAATGGGCGACGACTTGCCATTGCGCGCTTCCATCTCGTGGAAACCTCTGCCATCGGCCGCTTGATCGATATATTCACGCGCGTCCCCGGCAAACGTAGAATCTCTCCGAGGCTTGGACGAGGCATCCTCGCGATTCGTGATTCCGTCACCCCCGCATTAATGATTATGATCCTTCGTCACGCTGTAGATCGCTGATCGAATAATACGGAGATATCCGTCGCGTAAATCATCATAATTTTATATATTGTTTCTCGGCTTCTTAATTGTGATATCGAATCAGAATGAAATACGTGCGAAATATAGAGATCATCTTTTCTTGCGTGTGGCAATGCATGTCGACGTTTTTTAAGATGATCAACGTGACGATAATAGTGAACCCACGGAGACGCGGATGCACGGGCGCGCGTACAGACGAGCAATGCTGTCCAAGAATCGTTGCCCCATGTAAGATCGAAAAGCGGCGAGGAATCAATTCACGGAGCGGGGCTAATCGTTCGAAAACGCGGCTCGGTACGATGATGGGTCCAGATATCTAAATCGGTCGTTGTAACGTTTCGACGCCCATCGGCTGAATATTATTATGTAACTCACTGGGAGTACGAGGAACTAATGACGGGGTAAGAAAAAAGGCGCGCGGTCGGCCGTTGCGTAATTGCGAGTAATTAGTCCATTTACGAGCGGCGCACGAACACGTAGACAGGGCGCGGGACGTGCATATGCACGCGATTATCGGTCGATGTGCCAAGCACCGACGTAAACACGCCGCCAAGAGGGCATTAATTCTCCTGTTATTAATGCATTTTGATTGGGTTTTTTTTTTCTATTTCACGTAGCAACGTTACGTTCATTGCGCCATAGACTAATACCGCGTTACACCGTCCGCCCCCCCCCCCCATTAATTAAGCGCAACAGCGAACTTAGCCGCTCATTTGTAACGTCACTCCGATGTCGCGGCACGAATAAATCCTGCGTTATATCAAGCGAACGCGATGCGCGTCGAACGTCTTCTTCCGTGCCCCTCGTTCGTGGAGCGCAAGTTTCGCGAGCGTGGATGAATCGAACGAGGACTCTTTTTCCAGTTTAACGGCCACCTTGCCGTCAATTGGAACCGCCGCGTCGTGTTCATTTGCGTGAAAGATCGCAGGAATTAGTGTCTACCTATCGAAATTGAATTGCGAAACCGTTCTAACCCGACCGGCGGAAAGGACAGTGAAAGAAGGTCGCGAACTCGTGAGAAATCGTCGATTAAATTAACGGCATTTATTAAAGTGAAAATTGCCGGTTATGGGAAAAAGGAATTGCATCGCTGTAGGAAGTGGGTTAACGATAAAGGCTAATTAAAGACGGCATGGCGTAATTAAACGTGTGCCTTTAATGCGATTTCGCGGTTCGCCTTTAACGGTGTCACGGCTGCTTCCTGCGATACGTTCGAATTATGATTGAATATTTCACAGGGAACAGAGGGAGAGAGTGCGTACAAATCTGTCTTTTAACGAGACGTTATCCTTATGAAGTTTACGAGCGCGCACATTCGACGCTCCGAAAATTGCCCGGGCTTTACGATCCGTTTCGCGTTCGATGGAAAGTATAGATTGTTTTAATCGGTGATAAATTCGTTCACGAGCGGGCATTCATTGTTCGGACTTGCGTTTGAGGGTATAACAGGATTTTTATTGCGACGATGCATTTAACATTACGCGACACTTGGGTTTGAAGGTGCTCTTAAAAACGTGAGCCGTGAAATCCCCGGTTCCTCCTCAATCCAGTCTGGTCGACGGGGAACTGGGCGTGAGAGAAAAAAGTATATCGCATCAATGTCCGCTATAGACGTTCGATATTGGTATTCCCATCTTACAGGCCTAAAGATCGTAAACATGAATTTGCATGTCATAGGAGCAACACGCAAAATCGATTCCGCGCGTACGAAACAAGTTGTATGAGTTTACAAGACAAGAACGATTCATTTCTTACAACCGAATCGAAGAGAATCGAATAAAAAGCTGAGACGTTCGTGACGCGGAGGGCAGCGATGCGTTCTCCGTTCGACTTTCGGACAGTGCGGAGAGCGCTTCCCATTATCTTTCGAGAATCGTTCGGTGGGATAATTAAGAAAGCCGGTTGAATATATCTTTGGCAATTATCAACGTCTCGCAGAGACGTACACGATAACGTAGCTCTCCCGCTTGTTCGGGACAGTTCTTTGATACGTAATTACGTACGCGACAAGTGTAAAGATGAATGAACCTTCGTCTCTGGGCGTGGGGTGAACAAACTTGCTGCGCGTCAGGTGCGAATGATGAATGCTTTACAAAGCGCGGAGGAAGTCGTAGAAATACTACTGTTTGTATGGAATCTTAGTAACATAAAAGTCTTTAAGAATGAAGAAATCATCGTACGATAATCAGCCACATAAGTATACTAATCACTCGCCGTATAAGATCTTCTTAATAACACTTACTTATATCCTATTGATTTAAAAAGACCAAAGTTATACAATATCTTTCATTCTCATCCAAGTTTTTTGCAATCTTCTGTTATATCTACTCGCGATACTAATCAGAACAAACCTCTCTCGTTCTTCCTGATAAAAAAAAATAGCTAAAGTCCCATCTCCTGCTCGCAAAGATAATAACCTTTCCTTAGATAATCGTGGAAAATTACCTGCGACAGAACAATCCGAAATCTCCCACGAAATGAAACAAAAAAAAAGCGTTCAATTTAGAACCTTGTCCAACGTGCTGACCTCGACACAACAAGAATACGAGATTACGTTCACCAGGAAATTGCGATCCAAGACCGAAGGTAATCGTAACTCTGAACGTGGCTGTAAAAAGTCTATTGTTAATGATAGGTTTGTTAGTCGAGGATTCACGAGGGAGGGGACGAGGATTCGGCGTTATCTTTCGAAACACGGAACCCGTGGAAATTTCGTTGGGTAGTTTATGCCAGGGTTAATTCGCCTTAATTAATGCACGAGATCCCACCGTGCCTCTGCTGTCCGTCAAGGGTCACGCCAGCCTTCCAAGTGATTCTCATGTCGCCTCGAAATCGCCAACAATCCTTCGCCGTAAACCTTTAGAACCGAACAACCGTATGATATTTGCTGACTAGTTGCGCTTTCGAATAATCATGGAAGGATTAAAGGGTGTGTTTCATCGCGATCGGTCTAACGCGAAAGCGTCGATGCTATTATAAAGAGCCGTAGCCGGCATTTACTGCAGCCTTTGTAGTATCTCGCCACTCCGGTGGTACAAATGTTGCTTCCGATATTCGTAGCGTGCGTCGGGGAAGATTCATGGTATCGAAAGCGGCAACCGCGGACCCGCTATTACTCCATTATACAGTTTACAAGCGGCACGAAACAAATTCGATGCAAATTCTGCCGTTCGAGCCGTGAGAATCATCGATCATGGCTAAGTGCTCGGACTTGTTGTTCTTTCACCGCGAGAACCGGTTGATTTTTTCTTTACTAACGAACCGCGATACCACGGGGTCCTGTCGGAAGTGAATAACGATTGTACCCGAATTTTCTTCGCGATCTGACTAAACGTTATTGCAAACAATGTAATAAGCCAATCCCGGTAACGACTTCATATGAGGAAACAGCTGATCCAAGGATCGAACTGCTTAAACCGAGCTTTTCCACAGTTCGCTTTTTCATTTTTGTAATTTTCTCATTCCTCGTTACGAGTTACCGACGTTACACGGTGTTCAGTGCACTGGCCAATTCAGTAAGGGTGGTGCCTGTGATAACCCGGTTTCGCGTCGACCTTTCAGAACAATGGGTTATTCATACGAGACAAATTCCGACACCTCGCTGGGAGCAGACGGAGCGGGTCGTTCCACTGGGAGCGCGATCTCCGCGGAACGATTTATGCCACGGAATAGCAGAAATTACAGTAATCAATGAATTGGCATTTCCCACATCCAGAGTGGCGGTATCCGCCGCCTTAAACATATCTCGATGGCTGCATAATGCCGCCCGCGTTAGAATGACGGATAGACGCGCGCTGGTCCCCATCGGCGCGATCGTACCGTGCAGTCGTTGAAACAATTATCGCGGCAAGTACCGCTGTACGTCGAGCCCGGTGTGCCAGCCTCCGGGCCTTTGTACGGGCAGATTGGACTACCAGAATTCTATGAAACCGATGGGAATTTCCTAATGCACGAAACGTGTCTTAATGGTCCTTAAGTGGAATTTAATGGATTCCATGTGACGCGCGATCGTCGGCAAACATTCCGTGCGCATAGCCACGTTGTTGAAATTCCACAAAAAAAAGAAAAAAAAACGCCCAGGAAATCCGATCGATGACTGTGCTATCCGAATAAAGATAGACTCGAGTCTTTAACCTTCGATTACGACGGTCACAGGGTCACGGATAGATTACAGATGCTGGTCGAAAACATTGCGCAACGCACGGTCGATTATTCGTGAACGAAATGCAGGAAGTGTGTGGCAATGTGTGGATAAGACTGTGGACAGATTTTAAGCCGCTACGTTGTACAAACATATGTAAATCCAACGTATGATAATGCGCGGCGGTTAGTAGAAAGCGTGGAAGGTTATCTATTCGTGGAACAAAGTGGACGGACGGTAAATGTATATAAAGTCCGTCCGCGCGTTCGCCGGATCGTCAGTTTAACGAGTTCGTGACACGCGAGAAACATGTCTACCAAATTGCTAGCTCTTCTCCTGCTGGTGCTCGTCGTGGAGTTGTTCGGCGCCGCAATTGAGCCTGGTAAGTTTTACTTTAGGTAGCCCGAACTTTATAGTGTCTGGAAAGGGTGCGTTCTAACGTGCCTCGATGCCGTGCCACGTTCTTACTCATCGATCGATGCTTCATTGCCAGAGACGAACGAGGGGAGGAAATGCGTGAAGGGTAAAAGCTACTTCGATGGGTGCAATAACTGTGTGTGCGGCGGCGGCGACACCGGACTCATCGCTTGTACCTTGAAGCTCTGTCACGTGTACGACGAAAAGACCGGAGAGTTCGTGGTGGCGAAATCGCTACCGCCCCCAGAAGATTTTTGGCAGAAGTAACGACGCTGGCTGGGCAAGCACGATTCTTCAAGCTAATCGAACTATGGTAGTGGATAAAAAAAAAGGGACCGGATATGTACCATTCAGGAGACAACAAGGATTGAAACGGAACGTGAATTTGTATCTTCCAGACTCTTCAGCTTATAATTATTTTACGCCAGTAATCGGCAACATTTAATTAAATTGTAATAAAATTTTGTTTCCAACGTCGACTTTACGTGTTACCTAATTCCATACCTATGCCCCGAGTACAAGTACATTGCATCACCGTACGATGCGTTTCAGCGTGATCGACGTCACCTTTATTCTTGCGCATTGTCACAGGCGAATAAACAGGGGAACAGCTATTTGGATAGGTGTGGATACGTGTACGTGCGACAGCTACAATGGAATTGGTTGTACCTCGATGAGTTGCGAGCCGATAATCGACGGAGTACCGATAGAAGAGCTTCGCGCGACTGTCGAAATTAATCAAGCCTTGGAAACGGAGATATTGAAGGCAACGCGAGTCTCTATTTTTCGAGCTCTTACAAAGCTTACAATTATGGCACGCCACCAATCGACGATACTAATTAAGACTGTAGAATCGAATTTGTGTACTTAAAGTCGACTTTACGCGTCAGCTAATTACGCGCCTACGCGGCCGAAGTGCATCGTCTGAACGTCTAAAAGAGAACAGAGGGAGGAAGGGAAATCCCACGTCCCATTGTGCCTGTAAAACTAACAAGTGGCGCGCACAGCCTCGTCGGAATGAGCATTTTTCGCGTCGGGATCCCACGGCCGCGGCCGGTCAAGTTGAGCACCGCGTTTACACCGTCCTGGCTTGAACCATGGACCAGACAAAAGATCCTGGTTCTCACGACCACGCCCTTTCCCCGCCGCCTCTGCCCTCGCCAGACGGCGGCAATGCCTTCGCGAGGAGCACCTATCCACCGGAAATTCTTCGTGCCGCGCCGCGACTCCTTCGGCGCCGTGCGCACACGTATGTAGCCGGCCTCTGGCATAGACGCGAAGGAACGAACGGTGTGTGACCCTTCCACCGGCTTCTCGCGAGAGGCGATAATAAATGGCTGGCTACGAATGTGCCTGCAAAACGCGGGGCCGCGGCTAAAGAAAAAAAAAATGCAAACTCAATGGATAGTATTCAGCGTGCAGTCACTTTGGACGTACTATCGAATTTCTAAGGGGCTCCATGGGACGTACAGTTCGTCGAGGACCTCTGACCCTCTCACCTCTGTGATCGGTTGCTCGGAAGTACCACCCCCCCATAGTACGAATACGCTCGGTGATCGGTAGATTCGTTGAAACGGGGGAACACCGAATCGTCCACTCGCGAAAAGATCGACAGGCAATCGTAAAAAAACCGTGGGACCAGTGTTTCCGCGCGACTTCTGTTCACCGGTATGCTTTTCCGTTCCGGTATCTCGACTGGCAATCGACAGAGGTGCGATGAATTATGGTCGGCCGGCGTGGCCGTTTAACCCGTTCACGGCGACAGTTTAACGTTCGAACCGTACACTATACTTTTGTGGTAGATACTATCACAGCGGCCGATTTATTCGTTAATAGCACGGCACTTCTGTCGAGTTCACGTGGGAAGATCGGCTAATGACCGGCGAGCGCAAGTCAAAGCGGGACGTGAACCGTTGCTGAATACAAAAGGGGAATCTCCTCTTGCTAGTTGCATCGACGAGTCACGGGGGAATCTCAACGCGTGTAACGTAACCGAAGCGCAAAGAAACGCGACCACGTGGAATCGCGACGAGCCATTCACGGGGATATTGTCTCAGCAATTAGCTTGTGCTCGCCGCCTCGTTCCTGCGCTTCAAAGTGTTACACGCGCGCCGACTTGCCGGGCTTCTCTTGATTGTGAACACGCCACCGGCCCGTCACCTTGGAACGGTAACGTCACCTATGAACCGGTGTGCGATCCCTCGAAGCGAGAGAAAGAAAAAGGAGACACCGCTTCGCGGTCACGGTGACGTGAACGCGAGATTCCGCGTTCCCGATCGGCGCAGGGAGGACGCGCGAATGATTCGCTGACGGTATGAGAGACGATAGGAAATATTGAAATTTCCGGTAAACTTACCGGTGTGAGTTCTTTTGTGAGCCTTCAGGTGGGAGCTCTTCGTGTACACCTTGTCGCAGCCTGCCACGTCGCATCTGTGAACCTTGCGTCTCTTCAACGCGTCGCCGCATTCATTGTCCACCGTTAAATTAGCGCCGTTCCCGCCGACCCCAGCGTTTCCTCTGCCACCGATACCAATTCCGGTCGCTAACGCTGGACGCTTGTGAAAGACCCTTGAATCAAAAAGTATATGTATGTCCGTTAAACTCCTTCCCATCTACAGAGGATAGCGTTAAGTTCCTACAGAGAACGATGAAACTCGAAGGGAACAAGAAATCTCCCCGCGCAGACGGCGCCAGCCAATTTACGCGGAATTCGCGAAACAATCGGAAGCAAGCTTGCCGTCGCGTGGCTACCTTTTTGCAAGGTATCGTTCGCTCGATCCACAAACCTGCACCACCTGGTCCTTGATTCCCGCAGCGACGTTGATTATGTCAAGACGAAAGCGCGGCAAGAAATTCGACGAACCGTAGGCGACGGTGATTTCAATTCAGATATGGATAAGACGTCTTCATCGTTATTTTATCTTTCATGCGTACGACTATCGGCGGGCCATCTCTTCCTCCGCTTCTTTATTCCTACGACAAGCATCGAGCGGAATCGAATCGATCCGGCCAAGCATTTCGAATGGATTTATACAGAAAGCTTTTGGTATCCATTATTCATCGGCCGGTGCGTGTTCAGATGCGTTATGACCGGTTTGATGAAGAACGAGTGAAATTGCTTGCGACGTAAAACGATCGCGGAGCAAGTACATTTTGTGCACGAGCATCGGGCGGAAAGAAATCGTACGATGAATAATATAGTCGACTAGCCCCGCGACGCGTGGAAAAAAAGTGGCAGCCGTTACGTTAATCTGTCCGGTTACATGGAAGAGCACACGGAGAAACGGAACGCCGGTCGCGGATCTTTTAACGGGATGCACGATTTGCACGGTCGTATTAACAAAGCTGTCAATCAGCCGCATACGCGCGACGGAGACCCTGGGGGACGGCCTGTGATTTTCCATAACGGGTTCATAGATTTTGAAGCATTTAATAGTTGCTCATCGTCGTACGGATAGGCGGCTGTCCGCTTTCGAAAGCGTTTCATGAAAACGGGGGACGGCAACATTTGTGAACCAATGGCCTCATATAGATCAGGAGCTTGCCTATTTTATTGTAAATTAAATGGAATAATCTAGCAGATTTTTGTTGAACTATTATTTGTGCATGGAATTTTAGAGCGACGTTAATTGTTGAAGTATAGCGTTGATTATATAATTGCATCAAGTTCTTTCAGAAGCATAAATATTACACGCGAATCTGCAGCGGCACGAATGCTTTAAACGCGTTCATAAATCACAGCTTCCGCGCCTAAACGCGCTGCATTTTGTACACATTCCCATGAATATTCATGAATTGCCCATTATACCGTGTGGCCAATGGAACAAACGTTGATATCCCATTATCCTTTTCAATCGCATCGCATCTTGCGCGTCAGCTCATTCGAATGGAAAGTATTTCACGCATTAAAAAGGAACGATTAAAAAACATAGAATGCCCAATTTATATGACTAAAGGGGAAAGAAGTAAAGTTTATTATTAGTTCATTTATTCAGCCCAGGCAAACGCATAAATTCGTTTCTTCAGAATTACACCCAATTATGAACCTCATCGATTAACCGTGAAGGTAGAAATTTAAAATGCTAATTGGCCACTCGTCGGCCAAGCATTTAGACCGGTTCCCTATCAACCCAATCCGAATTGTGCGATCGCACGGTAGACCTCGACTAGACGCGCAAAGGGTTCACACTACTTTGTATATCCTCGCGCGAAGCTATGAGAGAATTTACGTTTAAACTTGACCGCATAAAATGGCACTGCTGGCACCGCTGACGCATCTTTGGCCGGGCTGTATTTCACGGGGACGTAAGCCACAGCCTCGCAAGCTTCGTATCGTAAACCAGACCCGCAGCTTGTTGTTTAACCCGGCATAAATCCGGCTCTACCCGCGATAATTCGACTGTTCCATCGCGGGGATCTCTCCGCGGCTGGGAAACGAAACGTTCTCGTACACAATTTCCCGATTTCCGTGACCCGCTCGAGCGTTTACGGTTCGGTTAAGATCTGAGTATGAAACGTTTCGAACGACTTTGCAGTAGGAAATTTACATAATTTTACTGGGTATTCCATGGGACTGTTTTTAGAAGGGTCTGAAATATTTCAGCAATGCACGAGGAGCGCATTGTTGGATTTCTAATGCGAATTTCTCGAACGACAAATAGATGCACGCGTGCACGTAAAATTGCTTCCTCGTGTTATTCATTCGATTGCGCTGTCGACGTATCTAACGCGTCCGAGGAGATACAGAACGCTAAAACGTATATGGCAATACGTTTTGCGCTAACGCGCGCACTAAGCACATCGTAACTCGCACCGTGGCCATTTCCTCGCGACAATTAATATTCCCACAGTCCTCGACGACAATACGAAGCCGGCGGGGCAATTTATATCGCGATAGCTCCATCAGCATCCGCGACGCGTACGCGGAGATTTTACCAAATGGATCATTGTTTCGAGGACGAAGCAGGCGGAGCGCGGGGCTCGCCGGAGAGGCGAAGGAGGAACTGGAAAGTACATTTGTCGTGAAGTATTGCTGCGAGCATGCGGCAGTTCCTCCGCAGGGGGGCCCCGACATGCGGGTACCGATGTACAACGGTGCGTGTACACGCGCGTACGTGCCCCGTGTTTCCCGCGTGTGGAAGTCGCGACCGCGCACGTGTGTATTGTACGTAGATGCATCGAGACGGAAACAGACCGCGAACCGGCGGAGATTTATGAGAAACGTGAAGTATAACTATCGGTTAACGGCACTGGGACACGAGAGGACATGCCTCTATTCGTGGCGCTGGTGACGATTTCACGGTACGCGTGATCTACGGACGCGATCCACGGGGTACCCATTATTGGCGTCGATCTGCCAAAACGGGCGGAGGAACGTAGATTTACAGTTACATCGAGGAATCGTGCAATTGCTCAAACCATACGGACGGTATAGACGAAACTTTGACTCTACCGTATTGCTTTACCTTTTATTATGATTCCCATACTCGAATCATGCCTGGTTGGTGAGAAATGAATGATAATTACTCTATCCGTTGACATTGATTTACTCCAACCATTGGACACCGATTCTTCATCCCAAACTCTTCGGTCACTCGAGGAAATGGAATAAAACTTGTTCACAGCCCAGATCTTCAACCGCTAAATCTTTCCTTAATCGGCGTGACAAAGGACAAACAATAACAGCGAAGATCGACTCAGCTTACGGTGTCGAGGTCCATTCGGAAGCTCTGATAAAGTCGTTGACACCGGAGCAACGATCAAGACGGTAGTGTGTAGCAAGATTGGCGGATAGACCGTTATGTCATCGTTCGTCATCGCGGCATGGAAGAGGCGAGTTGATATTCAATGCGATCTCGGCTCGCGTCCAGCCGGTCTGGGCGTAGGTGCACACACGCTTGAAAGAAATCGTGACGGGCCTGCTCGAAATGAGGTTTGCTAACGTGCACCCGGGTATCGCGAGATTGCTATGTTTTCCAACGACGGACCTGCTTTCCTTGGAGATCTCGGACGCACGGTCGACAATGGAAAAGACACTCGCGAACCGCACGAGCGCGAATTAAACGAGATTTACAGCGGCCGCACGATCTCGTCCCATTAACCCTGGACGTGCTTATACATTCGATGAAATACGACGGCACGTAGCCGTCCGCGGGGCGACCAGCCAGCCGTCATGTCCCGCTGTTTTCGAACGATTGGAAGCTAATAACACGGTCAGCTTATTAGGGGCTATTAGCCGGATGGCGAGTCGCGCAAATCCGTTGGCGACTCCAAATACTACAGCGCGATCGACGCCTACGCTTTTGCTTCCAATTATCAATTACCACGTGCCAATTGTCACATACCAATTTGCAGAGAGATCGAACGCATCCCTTTGCTCCCACGTAAGACCGAGAAAAGCGAAAAGGCACGGAGGCGAGGCCTCTTCCGCACATTTATCGAGAAAAACAATCGGACTGTTCCCCCGTTGAGTGTCGCGATGCAATCGGGTAAAAGTACTTACAGGGACGTTTCCTTTATCCTCTGCAGCGCGAGCAGGGCCGCCGAAGAGGAAACGAAGACAGGGTCGAGGGGTTCCATCATGCGGACCGACACGTCCCTCTCCCGGTCCCTTTCCCTGTCCCTCTGCCTCTCCCTATCGCGATCCCGCTCCTTTTCTCGATCCCGCGGCTCCCTGTCCCTGATCCCCGACTCTCTTTCCTGCTGTCGCTCCCTGTACTCGTTCTCCGTGGTCCTTTCTCGCATCCTCTCGCGCTCCCGTTCCCGATTTCTCTCCCATATGGTTTCTCCCAGCGGTGGCAAGGGCGGTGACACTGAAACAAAAGATTAGCGGCGTATTAAGCGTCTAATTAATGGGAACACTTCCCTATCCCTTCCGATGCAAAGATGTCTTTTACATCGCGGCACAGCGTTTTATACCTTTCACGGAAACAAAGAAACGAACGCGGCCCAGGGGAAGCCGGGATCGAGCGGTGATCGAATTCGCGAAGGGGCCACGGCGAGATCGCGGCGGAACCAAGCGGGATATTGCGTAAGGTACGCAAGCACGCACACGCAGGGTATCCCGGTTGTTCGTCGTGAATCAACGAGCCGGAGATTTATGCAAACTGCCATGCCGTTGTGGTCGGCCGGGCGCACGCCAACTGGCAGAAACGCGTTCGCCCGAAGATGCATGTGACTGGGAAACGAACGGCGCGTACTACCGCCTGTGCTTCGCGGGTTTGATGGATCGCTACGGAGATTGATTTTTAATTGAATCGCAGCCCCGTATTTCAGCCGGTCAACCGTTGGGGTCCGAGGACCTCGTAAATACGAGCGAATCGACGGAGTTCGCGCGCCGCACCGTGCAACGGTGCCCAAACGCCCTTTCGAGTCAGTTTTCGTAGAGTCGCCGGCTCTCGTCGAAGATGTCCAGTCCGTTCCCGTATTAAGCGAGTTAATCACTGTGATCACAAAATGCCTTGGGCGCGCTTCGTTCTTTCGAAAGTTGCAGTCGCTCCTCGCGTACAAGTATAATAATTATGATCGCCGGACATCGGGCACGCGTTTCCAGGAACATTTTCTCTCGGCCCTCGGAGTCCGATATATGGAAAATTTCAATATAAAAGTCCACGGCACTGATACGTATCTACCGTCTCCGTGTTCCCCCGTTCTTATCGCCGATGGAATCACCGGGAGATCGTCCAGTCGTAATCGGGGAATCATTATGAATACACCCGATCGAGATCGGAACGCGTTCCAACTGCGCGAGCGCAGTATTATTAAACGTAATTTCCGTGCGTCGCTCGTACGGGCGGCTTCGCTTAATTAGCCTCCGCATCGGACACTTTTACTCCGTCTGAACCGCGAGCCTCTCCTCTCCTTCTCTTTCCCACCGTCCCTCGTTCTGGACGTCTCGTTAGGGCCATTAACCGTAGCCCCGGCTCTGCTCGAAGCCTATGATCTTTGGTATCTAATGGAGCACACGGAGTCGTCAGAACCTCGAACGCCCTGACAGCGCTCGTCCAACTCTTTGACCTGTGTCTGACTCTTCTTCATCTGTTTCTCCCACGCCGTTGTCCCTTCTCCAACTGTAGAATAAGATTCCCAGTGTCAGGAGTGGGTGTAATAAAACGAGACGTTCTTTAGTTTAGCAGTGAAATCTTATTTGAAATACGAAAATAATTTCCGACCAGAATAATTTTTCTTTTAAAAACACCTCGCCATAGGGATAGTTTAATTCTTTCATGAAACTTGCTTGTTATTTCTTTGTGTGGCATGAAACATTTCTTGGGTGTACACTTTGATCTGGTTTCACCATCGACGCGCCTACGCGATGGTAAACCCGAGCATTACCGGGTACTAATGCGGTTTTGCCGTGTTTCATCTTCCTATTCGTTTCACCATCCTCCTTCGCCTCTTCCTCTGTGTTTCTTCGTCTTTCCGCCGTACTTCCTTGTCAAAGTTCAAGAGCTCATTTCCCTTGCACGTAGAGGTACAGACACCTCCGTGACCCGGTGAGTGTACAGTCGAGGGGTAATTGATAATGTTAAACGCCGGGGTTAATCCGCCGATTTATGGGCAGAGTTTGTACGATGGATTTTTCGAATCGGCAAATTGAGGGATAATGGACGGACATTAATGCCTCGCTGCCAGCCATCGAACCGCGAGAGCCAGCAAAGAGAGGTAAGCGGGAATCGCCGGTTGCGTCGTATGTCCGGTGGCCAAGGATATCCAGTCGATTAATTTACTGACAGGGGTGGTTTTTTGAACCTTAGGATTCTCCAGGAAAATTAAGGCACTTGGTTGACTCGAATCGGCTTCTGTATACTGAGTTTTTTATAATTCTATAGAAAATCCTTACAGCATTCTTAAATTAATAGTAGGTAATTGATGCATAGTTTTCTAATCGCTTTCTGCTTATGCTACAAAAGTGAATTGCACGAAACCGTTCAACACCGATCAATCGTAGGATTCACGCGTGCATGGCAAAAATCCTTATTGAGCCCATCTAAAATAATCATAGAACTCTACGCTATCCAAGACATTGTCAGCGGACATAGACTCTGCACAATGGCCGGTTGATTGACAATTATTAAATGCGACCCGTCAATTAATCAATATTAATTGCAGGAAAAAATTGGTCGTATTGAAATGATAACTCGGTCGCGCACTCCGCGAATGATGAATCGTGCTCGTCCGTGGTAACCTGTCGTGCAGCATCATCGATTATCATACATTCTATGATCAGCCGGGCGTAAGCTCGCGGAGAGGCATGCGCGAGCCGTTCTCTTCAATATACGCGCGAGCACGAAGACGCCAGGTGGGTGGACATGCCACCCGCGTCGCGGAACTCGTTAGACGCGAGTTTTCAATTAAATTTCCGGTTTTCGCACGGCGAAACGGAGATTAGCCGATGGCCCGTCTTGTACCAATTAATCGTAGATTACGCATTTTTCCGGCCACTCGAAATTTATCGACGCACACTCGCCGTCTAATCGCACGTTACGCTGCGACGATAATACTGCCTGGGATTATTTAACACGTGTATACGCAAGCGTGGAAGCAACGTTGAAATTAGATTTTCACCGTCTTCGTGTTAGATAGCTTCCTCGCGGTAACGGCGCGATTGCCTTCGATCAACATTATTCGTAGAGCCTTCGAAGCGCACTGGAAAAAGGGATACACGGAGAAAGCGCAAATTTCTATATACGTACGTAGCGAACGGACAAAAATGAAAGAGTACATAAAAGGTAGCTGACGGTACGCGAAAGAGTCTCATGGCATTTTGATCAAACGGAATGAAAATTTGTAAGAAAGTTGAAGGACTCGATGTACAATTATCCCTTTACGCCAAGATATCTTGTGTACCTGCGAGGTTTACGTAGAACTCGGAGGATCGTTAAATCGAAGGTGGAAGCTTACAAGACGGCCTTTAATTGAACAGTGTAACAGCGGCCGAGGCAGAAACGTAGAGGAATGCATAATAAAATCGTGCACACCCAGAACGGACGACTATCTCTCCGCCGAGCCGAGCGTTACATTAAAGGTGTCTTTATCATAATTAACCGCCGGCTGGCGCACGCTAATTGACAAAAGGCGTGATTACAAGACCACGGTGAAAGTAACACGGAAACGAAACTGTGCATGCCAATTCATATGCGCGCTCGTCGCCGAAACGAGCACACGTGGCCGCGTCCGATGAATCTCGAAGGTTCGCGATTACACGGGACTTTATTGCAGGACAATCTCGCCCGTTTAAGTAATACCCGTTATAAAGTGTAATCCATTGAATTATTCCATTTGTGCAGCGTTCCCAAACTTACGTTCCACGATACAGAATTTGTTACGGTAAACGTTCGATCGTTCCGCCCTTCGATTTAAATGCAGACAATATAAATATAAACGTTGCACGGCAAAGTATACCTAGGCTAATTGGAACGTGGTCGAGGAATATTTGTATTAACTCTGCGCTCCGAAATTTCTCTTCAATTTCTGCAACGCGATATCTACCTACAGGAAATTACAATAAAACATTTGTACTCCCTTGTAGAAATAATTAAAGCAAACAAAATTAGTCATTCTTCCGGAGTGCGTGTGGTGTGCTGACAGGAAAGAAGCGACGAATTCGGAGGCATCTTAAACGACGACATTACCCCTCGTCAGGTCGTAAGCCTCCTGTCAAGCGAGGCGAAAGCGCGAGAGCTAAGCATTTCGCGGGCAAATCGCTCGCGGCTGGCCTCGAATTGTTTCACCCACGCCGCGGTCTCCGACCAGTTCTCTGGAAGAGGCATCAGAGTAGAAAGGACCGCAGACGCGTCGAACGGACCACAAGTAAGATCGCGAACGGAACGGAGGATATGAAAAAGGCGAGGAACAAGAGGGGGGGGGGGGGATGATTCTTTGTAATTATACAGGGCCGAAAACGAGTAACAGGTCGATGTTACTGTTCTTGACGTTGCCCTGCGTTTCGCAGCGGGTACAGGCCTTCTGTCCTGATACCTTCCGGGCTGCGAATGAATTATGCGCTCGTGATCGAACGTTCGAAAGTCGAGCTAACGTCTTATTCGAAGCAGAGACCTTCCCTGTGATTACCAGACCTGGTAGGACCGGCAGCGAGACTTTCGAGCTCCATATATCGCCGTTCCCGTAATCGGATGCTCGTGAAATGCTACAGTTTATGATCCTTTGGTCATGAAAGGGTGTATCTACGTATTTATAATCGACGAGGCGGATAAGATATAAGAATTAATCAGAAGGACGTTTTTATATTACCACATTTACCGAAGAGAGAAAATTTCAGTAGTAGCATCCTCCATGATCCTACTTGTCTACCATTTGCGACAGTTTAGTCGTTCCACAATTATAAAACGATAAGTGTTAAGCATCAGAAAGCACCATCGATACGAAAACGTCTAATTCTTTTTCCTCTACTATATTTTAATTTTCCGCCTCACAAGAAGTCCTTGCAGGCGAATCTATATTATTGCGCTTCGCAGCAACGCAATTAATGGACTTCTGCAATGAAGCGATTCGCCGAGTAACCTTTAAATACAACGGGCACGCATCGGCAGACGATCGAAGGTATCGTCGAGCAGAGGCTTGCTCGTGCTCACGACGTTTCCACGCAAACGGGAACGTTCAAGAATACCGAAGACAGCCCGGACAGCGCGAGCTGGCGATCTTTATTGCATTATCGGTGGATCCGTCGGGTCCGCGATCGTTAGGTGAAAATGATCGTTAGCGGCGCAGCATTCACGGTCGGCCCGACCGATGCATCTTCCTCGTCATCCGGCCTGGACGTTCGTCGCGGACCTGTCCGCTCGGCCTCCGCTTCAGCCCGGCGAAGGTGTATAAATTGTCGATGCGAGCGCGGGACGCGAAGGTGCCGATACTCGATAAATCTATCCGCTCCGTGATAGACGAGCCGAGGCGCGGGTCGGCCTGGCCGCGCCGTGTGCAGCCGCAACGATTCACCTCTCCCCCGAGCGCAGCGGCTAGATGCACATGCACGATGCGTCTCCCGGTGCACCTTCACCTGTGATCCCTCGCGGATGAGCGTGATGAACGACAGCGCGTCGTGCCCCCCCCCTCTCATCTTCCCTTTCCTCCTCGCGATCCTCGGCAACCTTTCCCCTTTGCGTCCGTTAGTTTCGACTCTTTAATTGCTTCGTTTCCGTCGCGAGATTTCTCCCTTTCGAGCAGCAGCGATTTCATTCTTATCGTCGATTCGCCTTAAGCGTTTCTCGGCGAGGAATTAAGAGTTCGTTCGAGGAGCAAAAGCTATTAAACGAAATGTTAAAAAAAAAAGGATTATCAATGGAACAGCTAACTAAATGTAGTGTTCGCCGTTAACGAGGGGGATTTTCCTTTCGCATGATGCAGTATGCACTTGGTCTCCGTTCAGGGTGACACAATGGCGTTCACGGTGACACGTAACAACCGGTCGATGCATGGTAGCGGCGCATCGGAAAAGGTCAGCCACGCTGAGCCTCGCTGTCGAGCATTGTCGCAGGTGTTTAACCTTCACGGGAACGGGCTCAGGTGTGTTTCACCTGCGCACCTACTACGAGCTAGCACGCGCTCCTACGTACGTACGCGATCCCCGCCGACCGGTCAATAAATTCCGCATTTTTGCGTTTCCCGTTCCACTCCCGCGCTTCCCAGCTGAAGCCCGCACGGCCTAGAGAATCGCCGTCGCCTAGGACGGATCTCTCTCCGCTTCTTTCCTTCGTCCTGCCGTCTTTTCCACTCTTTCCCTGCCATTTTTGTTTCCCTCCGACCGGTCGATTCGTGGCGCAACGTACGAGGAACGGGGCGGCTATTACGCGGATAATAAATTAACGCGCGGGACCTTATCGAGCCACATAATTCATCACGGGCTTACGTGCCAGCTCATAGGCTACGTGTACCTCGTGCTAGCGTCGTGATCCTCGTATTGCACGTGAACCCCGTAAAACTCTTAACAGCGATCGGCGTTTACACCTGTGCAACGATCTTGGCCCCAGCGCGATGCGAAAGTTCGGCCGAACACAGGCGTACTGTGCTCCCCCGCAATTTCATGGCTAGGGCAAAGCGATTCACATCCATTCTCCCACCATCACACGCGTTGTCCTTATCAGCCGAAGACTGCAACGAACAGTACGCTCTATGGTCGGTCCTCGTTAACGACGAACTGCACTTTCTCCGTTTCGGAATCATCGTCCAATTTTTCACTCGATTCTAATTAATCATCACACTGGACGGGCCTCAGATGAATTTCGTTTGCTGTGCATTGCGCAGTCTATCCTTCACCCTCGTCTACGATAGGAGCTAATAACGGACGGTTGGCGGCTCGAAGTAGACACGTTCCATCTTGATCAGACGGCGTGCAATAACGCCGAAGCAGCACGAAATCGCGTGGTTAACGATTCGAGAGGGAAGTAACGAGAGCCCCGGTCCACCGATAGACAGCAGATGCCATTATCTCCAAAAATAGAAGCTATTGCCTCTGCGCGCAATCGTGCCCCGCGTCCCCTTTACCCGAGTTCATTAAACGTTCGCCAAAATATCGATCGACATCGATCGTTTCCCGTCCGTCTCACTTACCCGAAAACATTCGACATGTTGCTGGCGAATTTCTTCTTACTCGATCGCCAGCAGAACCGAGCGGATTAATTTAAAACAAGGATAGCTATGAGTGCACGGTAGCATTGTTCCAATAAAATTGGATACAATCGAATGAATCGAGCTGCTTCAATTAATTAGCTGTAACAGCTTTCAACTCTATCAGGATATCGTCTTGTAGTGAATCTTACCATAAAGGAAGAAGCGTGTGTATTCCTTTGCATGATCTCTAAACTCCATAAACGTCAGCGAAATTCAATTTCTCGGAAGAGCTGAACAGCTGAGGCAAAGACGAAGCGCGGTGGTTCCCGCACTGGTTAAAGGCGCGCGTTTCCTGGTTAAATCGCGGCACGAATAAGAGGTCCCATTACACCTGGTGCATCAACAAATCACCGCAACCGATAATCCGTTCCGACCTCCGTCCGCAACCTGTTAGATTGTTGCTGCACACCGGCGCGGCGCGAGCGACCGTGTGCCGAAGCCGTATCTTCGCGCGGCGGAATACATTATCCCGAAGATTAGTGTGCGAACGATACACAAGAAAGGGCATCTGCAACAGCTGCGGGGGTCCTAGCAAATGCCCCGAGGAACACACGCGCATGCATACGTTCCGGGTGAACTCGTCTCTGTCGCGTTCAACTTGCGAGCAGAAATATGACATGGGCACGTCTTACGAAAACATGGAATAATTATTGCAAATATTATGCATTTTTCATGTCGTCGTTTTCCATCGGGCGCTAGAATTAGTGTTTCCACGTTCAATTGATTGAACATCATCGAAATTTCGCCCCGAATCGATTCGTGTTCTACATTAAAACTGAAACCGTACGCGTGTCCCCCATCGCATAAGTAATATATCTACGGTGGTATTATTAATATCGACCGTTGCATCGTCTTGCGAGTCCGCCTACTATTAAGACATAAAATCGCGCGGTTTAGAAATCCGATCGATCGATCGGATATCGGCGCGATTTGCACGAACAACGAGGCTATAAGTTTGCTCGCGACTTTTATGCCCGGACCTTGAAACCGGGACAGGGCTTAACATCTCTTGCGCCGCGATCGATCGGAATTGCGCGCAATCGATAACGGGTAAACGGCTGGGGCCTTTTCAATTATTCCGTCTACCCCGTGGTCGCGGTCGCAGTCGTTTAGCAATCGGGATTGCAATTTTCTATCGACAATTCGATCGCTAGGTGGAAAACCTCTAGGGGTGTAATCGGAGGACAGCTGACCACCGATCGCAAGAAACGAAGAAGGAGAAAAGTTTGTTTCTCGCTGGCGGACACTCGACATGGCCCAGCTCGTGCTGGCTCGCGTTAAATGAACTTATCATCGCTTCGGGATAAATTAACCACGACTCTAAATTAGCCACGATACCTGCTGGCACGAATCCGGCAGAGGCAAGAGGTAAAGGGTCGCGCGGGGTCCCTTGCTCTGTAGCATTTCCTTCGATGCTCACCGCATTGCTACAACGGTGTCCCTTTCATTGCATCCTCTCCATTATACTGTTGCTTATAGCGCGTAATCTCGGTCGCATCTCTGATTCCAATCTGGCCGGCTTACAACGCACCGCGCGCGACCGATCTACAAATCAGCCTCGTTTTCTTTTCTCCCTCGGCTTGCGATCTGCGCGAACCGCGAACGCACGGGGATACGTATATACGTACGTACATGCATGCATACGGGAATATACAAGGGTTGCGCAATGGTGTTTTATACAGCCGTACGAGAACCGCCCCGCGTTCCCTTTCGCGCGTTCGCTTCTCGTGCACGCATCGAGCCGAGCGCGTATAAACTGTGGACTTGAAATTGCCCGGCGATGACAGATATCGTAGTCTGGTCCCGGAAACGCTGCAGCCGCCTGCACGGAGAGAATCGACTCGTCCGTGCGGGGGACAGTCCGTCCTGGTCGTATCGTATTTTTGCAGAGGTACCGCTGTCGAAAGATCGACGGCGAACGCTCTCGCCCAGCCGGATTTTGTACGCGGGATGATCGAGGGGGTGATTCGTTTTAATGAGCGCCGTTTGTTCCGATCGCGTTCGATTTCCCCTGGAAAGACCCGTGCGGAGACAAAGAAAGGTGAAAGGGTGATGCAAAATAATTTAAACAATCATAGGTATTTCCAAATATAGAGCCCGAGGTTTAAAGGTGATCGTCCAATTTTGTTTTTAGAAATAGTTGCACAGGGGTTCCATTTTGGAGATTTAAAAATATGCTGGTCTTAAGCCATCCTAATTAATTTCGAGGATAATTGTGTGAAGAGGTACAACGAAGTTTTGCAGCCTGAACGATGATGAACAATTGAAGGTAGTTATAAAAATGAAATATACAAAAACCTGGACTTTCAATGATGCGGATCGTAGAATGTTTACTCGCCAGTAATGTTTTCGTAAGAAGCTACTAGAAGGGTAAATGTAACGATCCGACATTTGACGAGAGTTCGGCATTTTCTCATGATTTTTCGCGCAACCTCTGAACGACACATTCGAATTTTGCAACTCGGTCCACTAGTCTGGGAACGAAACGTCCGGATCGGCGATCCGCAACTCCCACGAGACGAGCGTCGTGCTTACGATTATCCATAGACGGTTAAATATTGCAGCTCTTAGTACAATTAATCCGACAGGGTTGATTAATTAACCAACGGCAAAGCGCTAATACGCTTGATGGCTCTCCCATCGTTTTCGTTGTGAAAACATTTGTATTTAATCGACATGGAAGCTACGATCATTGGATCGGAACAGATAGCGTTTCGCCAAGCATGAGAAAGATTGCTTTCATAAGGATCGTCCGGTGTATTCCTCCAATTACAATGAACGTCCTTCTGCAGCTTAGATAGAGGAAAGCCCAGGATCCGTTACATCTCCGAACAGAGAGACGCGCGCCGCGTCCTTCGAGGATTTTTCATCTGCGACCGACACAATGCGAATCGGCGTGATAATCACGTTGCACAAGAGAGTTGTGTACAGCTTGAAGGACGCGGTGTTACTTCATTTCCAAGCTCATTTCCCGTAAAAGGTAATAACCGTGTCCCGTGCGATCTTGACTACATTCGTGCTTCCCACGTTTCGAGATTCGTTGAATTCCACCTCGCCGATCGTATGGAAATTTTACAATTGCTCGTACATGATCATCACGTACTCATAGTGTTCGTAATCCCTCGGTGCGGTAATTGTTTTCGTATCGTCGAAACGGACGATTTAGAATAAACACGACAGTCCCATACATTCAATATTTCATTTATAACGCATCACGATATTGCAACGCATTCCTAATTCCTGTGTAATATTATTATAGCAAATAGATTCATATTTACGGGATATCATGACGCGAAATATTTTTGCCAAAAGATGACGTTCCTCGGGAAGTGGAATCGTCCATTTCGCGAATATTTCCCGTCCTCCCACGCCAAGTGATTCAACAAATCGGAAAGTGACGAGGGTAGACGACGCCTTGGCTCGCGAACGATTCACCGGTACGAGAAGCTGACGGAGCCTCGAGCCGGTGGCCAAGTGAAACGAGTACCCGTGTAAAATACTATAAATCATCGGGCATACTTCTCTCAGCGTTAATGGCACCGTGGCGTTCATTAAATTTCACGATTTAACGACGACCCGAGCGCGCGCGGTCCACTTGCGAATAATGCTCCCGTTTACTGCGCCATTATCGCGATTCTCGCTCGACTTACCGAGGTGCGAAGTGGCGAATTAATTCCCAGCCGGACATGAATCGCTCCCGACGATTCTTCGCTGTACGAAACACGAGGACGAGTCGTCTTTCGCCCCGCGGAGCAAAACGAAAGTCGGACTCTGTCGGATAACTGCCATCAGCACGAAAGCATCTTCCGCGGATTTCGAAACCGAATGAAATTTTACGTGCGAGCAATCAGTTGCCCCGATCGGGCTCGAGTTTGGCTTCAGGCCATTCGGGAAATGGAGTTCAGAATTTTTCCAGAAAAGTAGATTAGTTTAGTCTTAATTGGGATCGATTTACCGTCCACGGAAGCTCGAAGGGGCTGTTAATAAGTGAATTCGTTTAGACGGTTTCGAGTCTGGTTATTAGGGATACTTGACGTGCGCGGGACCGTGCGATTCCCTAGACACGATTTGTCAACCTTCGATCATTACTTCGGTCGTGGGAGATAGTTTACTGTCGCGATGAACTCGAACCGAAGGTAACTAGCTATTTCATGAAAGGGGATTTAGACGCGATTTGCTAAGACCAATATTTCAGATTTCCTACGGTATTATTGTTTATTTGCGGCCTTTTATCGTATATTTTCCTGTAGAACAATCGCAGCCTGAACGTGTAATCTTCAAAAACTGCCCGTGGAAGAATCTACACGGGCCTGTTACCATCCCCTTCGATGCACGCGTGGTCATACGTAATCCACCGGCTAGGCGAACTCGTCTACGCGAAGGCGGCTGAAGGGAGATCGAAAGTAGAGCATTCCCAGTGATCCTCAACTCATAGGTTCATGTGCAACGTCTATTATTAGGTTTTGATTCTTCGTTTGAAGGTGAATCGTTAGAAGGCGACATACGTGCACCAAAATTTTCTTCAGCCATTCATAAATCATACACCGAGAATCGCGAACAAATTCAACTCCCAATTCTTGCGTACAACGTTCGGAAACGGAATAGCCTTCCAGCGTTTCGAACAACTCAATTAATCCAATTTATCATTCATGCGAGCAAACGTTAGAACTCAGATCCCCCATGACCCCGGACCGGTCAATTTCACCCCTGAAACTCCTCTTCCTTTTGATCCCCTTGCCGTTCTAACGAATGTCGTCCCGCGTTAACACGAATCGTCGCGCGAGTCATCGGTTCATGCCACCCCGTCCCGACAGAAATCGCTCCAGCATCCTTTCCTCCGGTACTCTGGACAGCCCGTGAAAGGTGATCGCGTGGCAAGAGAGCGGGAGGCCCCGTCGCTCTGGATTTTTCACCCGAAACGCAGAACCGACGAGATTGGTCCGGCGGCCTCTCTCTCTCTCTCTCTCTCTGTCTCTTTCCTGCTACTCTCTTTCCGCGGCCGATTTGCCAATAGCTCGTTGATATGCAGAAAGGCCCATCGTCTCGGCAGGCGAGCCACGAAGGGGGAGAGGAACGTTTCAAAACGGAGGGAACGCAACGTTGTATGTACACCGACGCCGATGTCGGGCAATGATATATGGGAACGGCTTCTGGGATGAAAATGGGGAGATGTATCCGCTCGATTTTCTTGGCGGCGATCCACGGGGCCAAGTGAGCGGATAGAACGCTCGACACAATCACGCCGAGTCCTTGAAGACGAACAGAAGGATTTTAAATCCTCCGCTGACGCTCCTAGGAAGCGTTCCCGCGGCGGGCGCCTAAGCGTACGTTTAAATGCTATCGGACCTGTCCATCGCAATCCTTCGCGGTTCGTATACGGTAGCAGCGACGAATATAATAAATCATTCCTATTGTTCACGCAACCGGCCGCGAGGGACATCTCTGATGCGGATTCGTCGGGAAAAAGTGGGAAAATCCTCTGAGGATAGCGAGAAACATCGTGGTGATTTTTATTTTCACGTACGAAGTAGTATGCAAATATTGTAACTTGTATTGACAACAATGTTATTCCATTTGATGTAATCTGCTGTAAGAATTATTAGGATCTGTACTGTGCGTTTCGCGAATATTATAGAAACAAATAGAATATAATTGTAATAGAACTGACAATTAAAATGCAATATTTTCCGACCAGTAAAGGGTTACTTGATCTTCCCGTCATAATCATCCCTTTTAGACCCGTGTGAAATATTGGGAACCCCAACGTTTCACTGTGGATTCTGTAGAAGGCATTTCCAAACGGGGATGGGCCGCCCGCACTTCGAAACGTGTCCCGAATACGCGGTCAAAGCGCATTCGAAGCCGCTAATGCATATTTACGGACACTTTATGCAGCTCGAATTCGAAATCCGACCGATTTTATCCCGGCTTAAAGCTTCGCGGCGAGGTGTCCAGCGGGGCATTCTACGGATTCTCACGGAGACTCGATTTGAAAGTACCGATCTGTAGCATACAGCCGAGCCAGCGGTACGAGCCGCGAATGAAATCAATGGAGCAAAAGTGTTCTTCGGGTTTGCGAAATCGGTTCGACCAGCCGCACGCCGACATGGGTGCATTGCGAATGCAAATGCAAGGTGCAAAGACCGTACGTATAGTTTCCTACCTATCGCGCCCCTTGAAAATCCTTTACAATGCTCGCACGGACCTTTACTATTCCATACGCCACTCTAATAAATCGTACTTTTCCTGCTGCTAAAAATTGCGTCATGCACGTCCATCTGCTCAGCCGATACCAAAGTCAACTACGTAGAAGCATTGGTAATTAATAGACGAGCCGGTACGCTGAAAGTATTGACCGATCTCAAGTCAGAAAACAGCGTTCGGGCACAGCGTGACGCAACGGTTTGGCGAAGCTGGCTCTCGAGGTTTGGTTCCAAGCTGCGTGGCCAACCTCGACTATTATACAAATGAATATTGATTCAGATTAAACAGAGTATCCTCCGTGCGCGCGCCAGAGTTCTTGGTACAGGCCGCATGTTCCCACTCGGCGCAGAATGTCGAACCGCAAGCACGAAAGCGTTTCGATAATCGTCTCGATTCGTTCCAACGACGTTCGTTCCAACGAAAATCGGATCAGGTTAATTGCTGCAACTGGCTCGTTATTGGCATCGGATCGTTTCACCGTTCGCAATCTCCATTTACACGGAATATCAGTGGAAAGCCGACCGAGCTGCGAACTTTAATCTCTCCTGTTTTCTATTTGAATATCCTCGGCATCTGCGCGTGACTACGGATTCTCTTAATTGCCATTTAATAAACGTTTAAACAGAACGAAGCGGCGTACCTCGCGCGACTCCCATCATCTCTCCGCTCGTTCAAATTCGCTCATCGATCATACTAATCCTCCGAGCGAACGGAGACACGAATGCAAAAACGCGCAGCTGATTCGCGGCACTGTCGCGTCGGCCTTTTAAGAGCGTTAAGATAGGACACAACCGGAAAAATGCTCGTGGCAATCTACATCCACCGCGGGGTCGCGTTAGACGTAACGAGAAAGCGGGTCGGGAGCCACGCGCAATTTACGAGCAATAAGCGAGCACCCAGATCTTACTGGAAGAGCGGAGAGACGTCGTTAGGGATTGGAATATGCACGGCCGCGACCTCGGCGAGCCCGCCTAGGTTCACCTTTCCTCGACAACTTCTCATCCGTGCCTCGACCCACTCTCCTCAAGTGCACCTTCACCGATGCATGTGCATCGTCGTGCCGCGCTCGACTTCTTCAGGGGAAGAAGACGATGCATCGTAACCCACCGTTCCTCGCGTAGGAGTCCCCGCGCGCGTACAGGTAGACAGAGGACAACGCGATGCGAGTCCAGCATCGTTGCATAGAAGCCTTGCAGTTTTGAACTTATTGATTAGTCGGAAGCTCACGAATTACAGAGTTAGGGACCATTTTAAGTCGATCGTTCCAAGGATTCACAACGATACGTTTGTTCTAAGCGATTCCTGGATTGTCCATTAAATTTTATCACCCGAGCGCGATACTTGCAATACAGTTTCATGTTCTTTACGGACTTTCTAGATGAAAGAAACTTGGCGCTTCTTCCATA
Source organism: Holcopasites calliopsidis (assembly GCA_023838395.1). Lineage (NCBI taxonomy): Eukaryota > Metazoa > Arthropoda > Insecta > Hymenoptera > Apidae > Holcopasites > Holcopasites calliopsidis. The sequence goes on from JALHAQ010000007.1 coordinate 5,613,019, forward strand.
CCACCCCATCGTTACCGTCGGGAAACAGAAATCCAACATTCTACCGGTGTCTTCTCATCTTTCAAGGGACTCTCGTACGTACGCGAACCATCGCCGCGCCGAGAAGCAAAAGCATCGTCAGAATCGCGATAGAGAAAGAGACGAGGCATCCCGGCGCGGCGCGGCGGTTACCCCGAACGGCGCGGCGACCTCATTGATACACGATGCACCGTAGCCGCCGGCCGCTTCGTCCCCCGTAAAAGATTGCAGCGTGCAACAGAGAAGCGCGGCGTTGACCGCGGACGAAGCGGTATCCGTGGAACGGCGACATGGAAATAGTCGCGATAAATCGCTCGCCACCAACTATTCCATTATAAAGGAGCATGCCCCTCCGTAACATAGCTGGTTCGCGAACGGGTTGCTTTGTGCACAAGGCGCGCGGCGCACCTACCTGTATGTACGTGCATCGGCTGCCGTTATAGTCGACTACGACTAACGACAATCGAGCCCGAGGATTTCCCTGAAACCTGCTACGCGAATCTTGACGTACATTTCTCTCTCTCTCTCTCTCTCGATTCCGCTTCCTTGAATGAATTTTCTGCGCTCGTCACAAGCATCAGGCCGCGAACAGCGTTTCCCAATTCCGCGAAAGTTTTACACAGAAGCGGTTCACGCGGCAGCTGCCTGGAGAACCGGAGAGGATTGGTTAAATATGCGTTGAATTCGCCTGGGAGAAGTAGAAGTAGCTTCCGACGTGAACCGTACTTTCTTGAGAATATCACAGAAACGTACGGCATGCTTAGAAGAATGTTAATCCGTGTCTTCGGCTAATTATTGATCTAATTTATGTGCACACAACGATCGCTCCGAAGGTGTTAATAGCTTTAGCGGAAGAAAAGTCCCAGGAATGTTAAATGTTATTTTACGATCGATCTTTCATCATCATTAAGCGCTTTAGCATAACCGGTGAGCAAACGAACGAGACCCCCCCCCCTTCTTCGTCCGACGTAAAATTACAAAGACGGGTACCTCGCGCGATTCACCGAGCCGCGGCCATAGATCTCGGTCTCATGCTTTTAAGCGTAACGCGAGACAAGCATGCACGCGGCTGACCGAGACGTATGCACTCGCGCGGACTCGCAACGAACGAACGAACGAACGAACGAGGCACGCCTGTTATTACTCCTGCAGATTGATGGAATCAAGCAACCAGTCATTTCGCGGTGGAATCAGTGAGAATTAATACCGGGCTATTAATTTCGCCCCGCTCGCGGGCTCGATTCGTCCGCGCTGGCGCACAGCCGAGAGGCAACGGGGGCGAGGGTTCGCGAGAGTGGAAAAGGCGCGCATCGGTACCGGTTCCCTCTACGTGATTTAGACAACGTTTCGTTTCTTTTCTCCCTTTCGATCTTTACCCCTACGGTTCACCGCACGAGCCCCCTCCCCCCGTGCTGGACTCGCGCATCGATCGCTCCCTGATGAGGATCGGTCAGATTCATGGCCGCTTAGCGCGAATTGATGCGCGGGCATTAATTACGCGATCGGGTTCTGTTGCGTTGCTCGCGGCCTCGATCGCAGCCGAGGTCGACACCGGCGTGGATCCCCGGGGCCCTCAAGGGATTCGTGCGGATTCATCAAGCAGCGCCGCGGGTGTGCGTAGCGGAAGGGACGTCGATGGATCATCGTGCGCGTCAAAGTATCGTGGATGATGGAAGTCGAACGGATAGTGGTGCGCTGACTTCTAAGTTGTCAACTCTCTGACCTCGGACGAAAGTAGGAGCGTTAGCTGAAGCGACGAGTATCGCAAGAAATTATGACTCGGACGATGCGCACCGACTCTAGGACTCTTTATATAAATCAACGAAGATAACTTCGTTGTCTAGCCTCGTGAGTTAGACAAATTGACGATCATTCAAATAATATTGTAAGATCTAAAACATAAACTCTATTGCTGTTTGGAAAACATTTCCCCGCGTCGTCATTTTATACTGTAGAATTCCCAAAACGAAGAAACACCATTCGTTACGGTTTAAACGGGTCGGGAAGACGTCGGAGCCACCACAAGCATAGTCGACTAATCGCGTTGCTAATAACTGCGGGATTTACGCGTTTAATATTATCGCCCGTTCGCCGACGATAAATATTAGTTCCCGAGAGTTAGTCTGCAGCTCGGTTTTCAGTGTAAATGCAAAATCGCGCGTAATTTATGTTGGCAAGCAACACGCCTGGCCGGTCGGACCCCCGCGGCGAACTTGCAACGGCTTCATAAAGCCTGCGCGCTGCATCGCAGCTTGCCGCGACCGCAGACGTGCCACCGCTACGCCCGCCACTCGTTTACACACGCAGCCGATAGCGCTAACGTGTCGTTCGAGACTCGAGGGATGCTTCCCTTCGCAGATAAGCTAACAGATCTTCCGTTTCAGAGGACTCTTCGCGAAGGAACTTCGTCGGGAAGCTGCATTAGAACAACTGCGGCCACTCTTGTACAACTTGTCTGCATTTTCTTTTCGTTCATTAATTAATGGATGATCCTTGCTGAATTGGAAAGTGTAATAGTTCTTGAATAAGCTGCAGTTGGCTTTTTAAATATATTATGTATCTCTTATTAGATATGCTTGTACTAGATGGTTCATTAAAATTCTAATTTTTCAAGCGAAGAACGTTTATCTGAAGAGAAATCGAAAACCACTGTTAAAAGTCTGTCCGTCAACCAACAGTTCGTTAGGTACCGTGCGTGAACGTTTGCCACTCTCCTTCCCCATCCCAATGAAATTGATCGAACAAGAATCGCGTCGGAAGGCAAAAAGAAGTATTCACTCATTTACCGTATTCAGCAAAAATCGTTCGGAATTCCAATAACCAATTCGCCAGAGACCGAGTTTCCTCTTCGATTGTGCATTCGAAATGAAGTCGAGCAATGAATAATCAGCGGAACGCGCGATATTAATGCTAAGGGGGTTCGTTTAATGCCTATGCCCGCCGTGGACCGAGGCAAGAGCGAGCCGTGCGCGGCATTACGCTAATTGATTCCCAATTTCCTCTATTCCGAGAAATGATAAATTGGGCGTAATGGGCCGCGTATTTTCCTTGAACGTACGCAATCATAGTTCGCGGCAGGGTAATGGTCAATTATGGGGTACGGCTGGAAAGGTAGCGGAGCGTACACCGCGTAAACACCAAATTGAGTGCCTATTGATCAAGAGCCTTTCTATCGTTCACCGATGCCCGGGACCCGTTGAATGAAATACTCACCGCGCGTCTAAGCGGAAGACTAATTGCGCGTGTTGTCGACAGGTTGAACCGTCATTCGTCGTGCGTCCAGACGCTAATGAGGGATTCCGAGGGAAATTTAGAGCACGTACGTACGCGTGTACGTGTTTACGCGAATTTCGCTGTTAAACGTTCCATATTTTTCCACACTGCCCCTTTGACCGCTGGAACATCTATCTATAGAGTATCTCCGAGACCACTGCTTCCGTCGCAAGCATTCCACCCTGGCTGCTAATCAGCTCCGGGCAAACAATGCGTGTTCGAATTGCTATGCGTTTAGTTCGTACAACTCTGTGTTTTATATTGGAGCGTAATTTAACCAATTGTTATCATTCCATTCTTATCATCATATTTAATGTAGCGTACAGCTTTAAACTAATCGCATAGTCGGGACCGACTTTCTCGACAGCTCGAACAATATTCTCCGTCAATCATAATGGGAATTCCTTCAACTCCGTCGAAACCAAGAGAACGATATCTTGTACGAACCACGAAGAAGTTACCGTCTTTAATAAAAATCGTCGACCATCATTAACGCAATCCAGTTTCCAGAATGCGTTGTTCCCTCGTTAGCGTATCGCGACGATGGAATTTGTGCTTTACTACGCGGTTCTCACGTGCGAATAGGTAAACGGCGAACAACAATCGTACCGCGGTTGAAGCATACCGTTCGCGACGGGGACGAATCGCATCCGCGGATACGGCGTAACGCGAAAACAGGAATTCTGGTCGCCAGCGAATAACGCCTCCGCTTGGATCGCTAAATAAGGCAGCCGGTCCAGCGCGAACGTGGGTCGTTCGGTGATTTTACCGATTCTTTCGTCGTGCGACGAGATAAAAGTAGGAAATCGCTGCCTCTATACCCGTTAGTATCCGCGCATTGTTCTGCCTCATTGTGGGAAATCATTGGCGATGGAATCGATACGACGTTGTTAGGTTTCACGACGATTAAGTTTCCACTTGTTGCTTCCTTAGTCGGGCGTATGAACGAACAGAGAGAACAACGAACATTCTCTGCGTAATTGTTCGCGGAGTTTTTCACGATTCGTAGAACGACTGAATTTTGTGAATTGAGAGGGCTTCTCTTACGGGCTCACCGCGCGGGATTGCTTCGATAATGCCGGCCGAGTTCAGCGGAAGCTTACCTGGAACGGACAACAAACGAATCTTAATATTTCATTATGTCACAACTATCGCTTGTACAAATCGGACGCGAATAAAATTAAAGTTTAGCATTTTGAAATTTAACAACCATTCGTATTACGTATGATCTGACGATCGAAACGTTGACCGAGGCTTCGCAAGTTTTTGACCGCCTATCTAGGGTCAACCGCATCGAAATGTCAAACGCGCTACCATTAAAATTACATGCACAACAAGCTGCGGTAAATCGCACAGAGATTCGGATGTCCCCGATTGCGCGATATTGGGTTCCTCGACGATCCGCCGGTTATATCTATATCGACAATTATAATCGGATCTGCATCACGCTCGGCTCGCCTCGTTAGCGCCGGGCATATCGTCTTTAACCAGCGAGGTGTTTCCTTACTGCCTACCATCCAGATAGAGAATCTACTTGTTCGGTCACTTGTTCCTCGCCGATTACATCGCTATGTAAATTTATCGTCGCTACGTGTGCGCGACCGCCCTTTTTCCCTCTTCCCTAGCTACGTGACCCTGCACCACCGCGACGATCACCCTCTGTCCCGCACTCGTTCCGTGACGTATGCTCGGTGGAGGTGACATAGCGCGGCCACGAGAGTCAGGCCGTCGCGCGAAGGTAACGATCGCTTTGGAAACAGCCCGAGCCCTATGCGGCTCGTCAAGGAAGAATACATTTCCTTGCAGGGCAATTATACTGGAAGGTAGACATAGAAAACTGCGTGCCCAAGCTTACGCGGGACAATTAAAGTCCAGCGATCATCGGTATTAAACAAGTGCGCGAGTTAAGCAGTTGTAAATTCCTTCTTTTATTATAAGAAAATGAAATCTAACTCAACTTGGACTACTGCGAGTTAATTAAAGACGTCGCTGTGATTAAACGGAAAGGCCGAGCTAACGAATGCACTCGGGGTCTATATGACGAGGCTATAGGGACGTAAAAAGAAAGATGCAACGAATAATTCCTGTAATTAGGACATGTGAAAATCGTCATAAACCGAGATACCGATCAGTCATATCAAAAGATGTATGCAATTCAAGCGATCGTTAATGATATACCATTTTCCAATTACAGGAATTGCTGTTCGTTAGCTATCCCTTTATCTAATAACAGTTGTTCACCATTCAATTTCCTATAATCAAATTTTATCGACATTTCGCCTAACTGAAAGGGACTCTGCGATGCGGGCAACGTAAAAAGATCAAAATCAAAATCAGAGATACAGGAAAGGAAGCTTTCAGCGCATTACCCCCCACACCTTTAAGTCTACCGAATACTAAAAAAAAAAGAACAATATTCTCCATCCTTTGAATGAAAAAAAATATCAAATTGCTTCCCTAAATAGCAATCTTCTCTCTGCCTATCCAAACTTGATTCAGCATACGGATCGCAACCACCCTCGACGCACTGTTTATCAATCAACGTTGACTACCCCGCGCTACCCTTTTCACCATGGACGATAATAAATGCTTGCCATGAGCCAACGTCGGCCACGAAATCTCCGCCGAGGAGTTTTTCTCAGCGGGAGTGATTGAATCCGTCTACCCGAGGATGCCTCGTTACACGCATCCGACTCCGCGGCGGCGTAATTGCAGCAACGGACCGGGGCAATGTAGTCGTACCGATTAATAGCCGATCGATTCATTAAGCCGGGCCAATAGTCATCGCACGGTATGACGAATAGAAGTCTGTGATTCAACGGTGAAGGATGTTGAGCAGGCCAAACGCCCGAGTCCAGCCATTAATTATGATAATTGATTCGCGCGTTTAGCAAAGCGAACAGGTCGAAACAGCTTCAGGGTCCTTTCAGTTGCATCGATATAATCGTATTTATCGGTTAAAGGAAGAGAAGTATCGTAATATGTTTATATAAAGAACGCATAGATTCCGAGTGTCGGATAGAAAATAACGAAGACTACTCGTATTTCAGAATGATGGCAGACAATGCGTATCCGCGGAGGAGAAACACGCCGCACACGCTCATGGCCGATCGCTCGGTCCGTGAATCAACGCTTCAATAAATGATTCTTCCCATTATGAGAACGGACCGCGAACGGATGGCTCGATAGCCTCGGTCTTCCGGAAAAGGGAAAGTCGGCCTAGGCCGGATCACGCGTACAGCGGATTCCTCGGGACGGCCTCGAGGAACTTCGAAACCCGTCGTCGTACGCTCGAATCGACAATCGCTGCAATTGCTAACAATAATTGCACGACGATTCTCGTAAAGACAATCGGTAAAATTCCTCTCACATCCACTGTCGAGAAACGTCTGGGGAAAAATTCAAATTTAACAGAAAAGGATATAAGAAGGGTGGAAGCGTCGGCGAGACTTTAACGTCAAGGTCCGCCGGATTCTTTGATAGTTAAATAGCGAAGTCGGTTCTAGGCGCGAGTGAAACGACGATGCAAGAAAGGCACGATTATCGACTGGGACGTCCATCTGCATCCATCATCGGCTGTCGTTTCGCCTGCACGCTCGAGGAAAGTATTCAAAAAAGCCAGGGAGAGCTTTTACGCGGCGCGCACTTGATGCACCCGCGAAGTACTAAGTCACCGCGAGTGCAATTAACTTAATTACCTCCTGATACACCGACGAGACGGGATTACGGTAGAACCGCAGGGTTTATACGGGCGTCTAGCTATGCAAATGGATTTCGCGAAGCAGTTTTGCGCCTCTAAACACACCACCGCGTGGTAATTGTCCGGTAAGTGGCTGAAGACGCGTTCACGACTTTTGACGCGGAGTCATCAAACCCCGGAATCGTAGCCAGACGCTGGCGAAGATTAAAGCTGCTGCTGCTGCTGCTGACGCCGGGGGAGTTAATTATTTTGCGCGAAACTATCGTAAATATCTTATGAGGGACCAGTGTGAGGGGAAGGTGAGAAATATATTCGCAGGATATCGCGTCGGTTCGCTCGTAAAAAGGTTTGGAATGTACGTGTGACAGTAAGTGGTTGATTGTCATGCTGGAGGGATTTTTTTGTGGATGAAGACACGTGTGCGTAAATTATCAGTCAGTAAATTTGCTTTGCGATAGTTAACGCGGGAGGGGACTAACAAGCTATGAAATTAGTAGGCAGTGGACAGGTGTTTTAGGACAAGCGTAAAGGGCAGTAATATCGTTTCCACTCTGTAAGAACTATCGCTCACGTGTAGGTGCTTAAACGACCTCGATGGAAATATGTACTAGAATTGCTAATACATATTTTGAAACAACCAAAAATACGAAGTACAATATAATCAGGTGACGGAACGTAGAAATAATTTGAGGTAACACATTCTGGCGGCTGTGACTCGATTACATCAAAATATAATATACGCTGAGAGACTCGTCTTTCAAACGGGAATTTCAAAAGAAACCAATCGAGGGATCGTTGACGCGCGTCATCTGCGGATCGACAGTCACGCAGGTGCATGCACGGACGAGACGGTGGAGCGTTGATCGATCGTACGTTCGGTTATCAGTCATTATTATTCATCAACGTGAAAGTTTGCCTGGTTTTGCCACGGGGCGTGTCGTGGGAGTCACGCGCGCCAGATATGTAAATAGATTCGCGTTGGAAATTTCACGGCTACGTTTGTTCTCCGCGAGGATCATTCGCCCGAGTGCATATTACATCCTCCGGGTGTCGATTGTAAAATAGAAAGGTGTTATTCTTGATATCCCTTGCGTGCATGTCTATCTAGACGAAACGTGGATAAGACAAGTTTCTGGTAACTTTCATGGAAAATGAAGATGATTCAATGGTCTATGAATCGCCGCTTGGAAATTTTAACGATTCAACTTCTTAAGAGTCCCAGTTGAGTTCCTTTCTAATTAATGTTTTCCTTTTTCTTTATTTCGCAAACAATATTTCACGCATTACATTCGTCATTTGTTCGACCGACATCACCACCGCGTTCGCCCACCGAACATCTATGTCTTTGTTGCTCGAACCGGTGGCTCGTAAATAAATTCGCGCTTCGGCTTAAAGGTAAAATCAGATTTACGAGTCTCGATTCGCGTTTCATTATAATGTTCGACGGTCGGAAATCGAGCCTCGCGGAACTTTGAGTCGTGAAAGAAGCTTGACGGGGGCGTTGACACCCACACCGGATGGACAATGGAGCATGTTACAGAGATCATTGGCTTCCACGCCCAATCAGGTATCTCTGCGTTTGTCTCTCTTTGTCCCGAGGGCACAGGAAATTAATCAATTAAGACGCGCTCGTCCCATGCGCGCGCGCAAACAATGGATTTCCGTTTTTAAAAGAGCGAGAGGCTTGCATGCGATGGACGTTTAAATTATCTCTACCATCGATACACAGACGAATACGTTAATTTATCGTATAGGTGGCGAAATGTTTAAAAAAGATACGGCGCTACATGGTAATCGGTGCGGACAGCATTGAGAAGCGTACAATTGAAGCGTTCCCTGGTTAGCGAAGGCTCGTCACGTGAACAGTGACGGAATGGGTGTTACTTTTGCACCGACGTATATCACTAATGTGACATTAATTGCGAGGCCGCGATTGTCTCGTTTAATGAGCGCATCCTTTCCGCGAGTCGCACAGAAATGTGCACCAATTACGATTGTGTTCGGGCCGCGGGTAACTGATTTAGAGAGATTTATCTTTAATTAGTTCGATTCAAAGCGGGAACATGTTACGCAGTCTTAAGGGAAACCAACGATCCTACTGCGCGATAGAAAGCGTCTGGTATAAAGCGGTTAGGCTGATCGAAATTGGGTTTATTTCACGGAAGTGTTCGCGGTAACGTTGATCTAAAATTCCGATTACGTACGTATACACGTTAGATACAAGACGTATTGCAAATTAGTTTAGAACTAATGCTATGAAATAAAATTAGTTTCATCAATATCCTCTACGTTTAAAATATCGATACACTTTCCGATCCAGGTAAACGATATTTACCGCGTCACGGCTTGAAATCTACTAAACATAATAATCATCATCCCGGAAACGAGTGCTCAATCTTCGTCTTCATCATACCGTCCTGAAACGTAAAATCTCCTCCAACGAAGTGTTTGCAAATTTTAGCCGCGATGCTCCTTGAATACGTACGATTTCCCACACAACAGATTCTCACGAGCGAAAAGAGCAAGACGGTGTTCTCAAGGCACGAAGATCAAGAGGCTCGCTCCGGGGACTAGGAAACTGAAGAGTATGCTCGCTAAATGACGGTATCAGTGGAAATGAAATCAACAGACTCCCGGGGCGAAACGAGTCGCCTCTCCGACCACACCACTTCCATCGCGATTTTCGCGGCGATGATCAGCTTCCCCCCCGCCCCGTCTCGCGGAATCGCCGCGGATCGCGTGTTTCATCGCGAAACGGCACGGAGCCCTGTGTCGGTTCCGGGTGGTAATACCAATGTCCACTGGTGGCAGGCGTTCCGAACCTGCCTTCCACGTTACACGCCGACAAACTCGCGATAACGTAAAACGCGCGACACGAAAGGCTCGCGCGAATCCGACCGTATGTTAATCGCGCGAATCATAAATCTGCTGAAATATAGAATAGAAGATAATGGGCGCATGTAACATGTGTTCGCGAGCGCACAAGGGCCGCGGTATCGCGTATCGCAGCGCATATTAATCCTCGCGGTACGTGCGAGTTGTTCATCGCTGTTCCACGATCTCCTACTTCGCGATGCAATACGTAATATCTAGGCGAGCGAGGCACCAACGCGCCGGGTTAACGCCGAGCAACATTGTGCAACGATACGTGCGCTCTCGGGAAAATATAAACGCTTGAAAAGAAAATGATATTTCAATAGCATACGCTCGAGTCGCGTTAACTCTCTAATGTCGTATCAAGATTCCATTCCTGGGGATCTTTTTCACAATCATGAAGCAATCATCCAAATGTTTGATCGAATATTTGTCGAGATGAAAGTACTAAAGGATTTTTTTCTCCTATCTTTTATTCATGTTTTGATAACAAAACAGTTTAGAATACTTCGTAGTCTGAACTGTAATACATTTTTTACTACTTCCAATATATCCTACCTTCATGTACCGTATACGTGTGCTCCCGGGAAAATATATAAAGGCTTGAAAGACTAATGTTTTAATAGCATACGATTAATTCACTTTAACTCTCTAATGTGATATCAAGATTCGATTCCTGGGGATCTTTATTTCTACCAACAAAGTGGAAGATATTTCACCATTTTGATAACATTAAACTGATTGACAATCGTGAAGCGATCTTCCAAACCATTGCAACACAAAGAACGCGTGTATGTACGTATGCTGATGGCAAACGTCCGGACGAAACGACACAGGCGTTGAGATGAAAGCGAGCGGATGGGGTACTCTGCGAAGGGTCGCAGATGAGACTAGACGCGAGACAGGTAGAGAACCAAGCAGGAGGAAGAGAAACTGAGGATGGTAACGTTTCGAGCAACGCCGTTGGACGCGCAGATCGTAAGCTGAGGTCGTAGGGTTAACCCAAGTCTGTACGCACGCATCCAAGCAAGCAGGATGAGCTCGGACTGGACGAGTATTATCACTTTTGCCTTTTACAGTCGCCGTAGCGCGTATACATAAAGTTTCCGGTATCAGAGGCGAGCGCCACTAATTTTCTAGTAGCTTTATCGCTTCGCTCGCGGGGCTTTCCTTAAAGCAGACTAAGAAAAGAAGTGTAAGATCGATGGTACGGTGATGTTGATTTATCAGGTGTTTCTACAATGGGGTATACTTTTAAAATTCTTCCCTTGAGTGGCTTGCATTTTACAGACTTCTCAAAAGAAAGCTTTAATAAGATTTAATTAATTTTGAATTCGTGCATTTTAAAAATAATCATTTCTCTTTCAGAGCCGAATATTTCGATAAAGGATCTTCCCCAGTAAACGTACGCAAATGATTAACTTTCTGCCTGGAGTATGTTTATCTGATGGCCAGGCACAAGAAAACGGTCTAAAACTGTTGATTCGTCAAAGTGTTGAACAGGCGGCGGACTAATGGAACGCCTTCCAGAAAAGGAGGCGAATAGTGTTCCGCGAGGCTTGGCGCGGCGCGGCTATTCCTTGAATTTCCGCCGCGGCGATCCCTTCTCGCCTCCCTTTCTCGTTTCATACGAGGCTAAAAAGATTCCCGTGCCGATCAAGCTAGCTGGGCCCCGATGGCAAAGGAAAGGACGAGCCGGCGCGTAGAGGCCGCCGCTCGTTAGCACAGCGTGCCGGCAATAAAGCGGCTACGGCGCACGTATTATTGTTAAGCGCCTGCTGGAAAACAGCCGTGCCGCGCCGGCCAAGAGAAACAGAGAAGGCGTGTGTCGTACTAAAAGTGGATATTAGAAGTCCCGTCCGTACGTACGCAGCATGTAATCTCTCCATTCGACCGAGCGTTTACCTTCTTCAGCGCTTCTATGCCCGCTTTAACGACTCGCCCGTGACGTTTAACGACTTAGCGCGCGGCGACGATCTTACGATAACGAATTGTATCGCCGGCAAATGGTATTCCAAATGGAAATTTTGTTGCTCCTCCGAAGAATACTTTTAGGGTATTATAAATTACGCCTAGTCTTAATGAAATCTTGCGGAAATACTCGGCCGACGATCCTTATCGTACGCGATAAAGAGACAAATCGAAGGCGTTACCTACATTTGAGATAGAAATAATTCGCCTTGAATTTGCGTTTCGTAACGTTGTACGATCGTCGATCATCTTGGAAAATGAAACGATTTCGAAGAGCGCATCAGTTCTCGCGCCTACGCGAGCTTAACAGCGAGAATTCATTAGCGCGTGCCTTCGGAACGCGTTACTTAAGCCCCAGGCAACCGGTAAAGTGAGGCCACTAAAACGCGGCTAACGTTTGCACCTCGGCGAACCGCAAGGAAATAGATTATTCGCACCTGCACAGAGTCACCGGTTCTATTTTATCGAGCGTACACCGACCGCCCCATATAAATGGCTACACGTCCACGGAGAGGCCGCGGGAAATTCCCTGGTGTCAACAACGGCGCAGGGGGGTTGGACGACGTCCGCGGCGAATTACATCTAGCTGTCTTTTAACGAACGTGCTCCTCGTGATCAAATAGCTTCGCGACACGCAATCCTCGAGCGAACCGGAAGTCGCGCGTTGCGACCAGGATGGCAGACAAATAAGCCGTTTAACTCGTTCGAGCCGTATCCACTTCGATTCGCGACTCCTTCCTCTCGCCCCCCCAAAGCTACACCGTTCTTCTCGCGAGGGTTCCACTGGGTCGTATAAAAGTTTCGAACAATTGTACACGGCCGTGTACTCGCGGGCGGCTTCGTGACGCCGCTTAATTATCGTACGTCATTATGATAAAAGCAGGGAACAACCTGGTGACACGCGAAGCGCTCGGCGCTTCGTATCGCCTGAACCGGAAGGCGCGTTGACATAGCGGGGTCATAGTCGATAAATACCGGCGAGCGTGTGCACCACTTTCTCGCGTATCCGCTTCTTCGGAGAAACTCGAGCTCGCGGGTGAATAATTATTTCAAGGAGCGTTGAGATTGCGTTTCAGCGCGAGCTCGGGCTCGCGAATCGTGACTCTTTCGCATCTTCTTTCCCGTTTGCGTGAGATCGATAACGACAATTATAATTTTGCAATCTGTTACGCGTCCGCGAAATAGCTTTCTTGTCGATCCAAATAATGCAGTCAATTAATATCCTTGTCCCTTCGCTCGCGAGCAGTATTCGTGTATACAATAATAAAGAAACGGGACATGTTTTTTAACTCTCGATAACAAGCAAGCAATTAGCCACCCTCGCCGAAACGGGGATTCCCGGCAAATTTCTCTTCACGAATTTTTACAAGCCTACAAGGTGAGGGTAACGCTCCGTCGAGCGGGCCGTATCTTAAACTTTCCAGAAACCGAGACGGCCGAACGGTTTGTGTATAAACGAAACGCACACTTCCGGATAAGCTACTTCGCGAAATCGTGCTCGATCCAGAGGAATATGAAATTCGTTCTTTATCCGACCGTTCTGGTAGCGCGCGGACACTGTGGCCGTCAGCAGCGATAAAGATTGCCAAGCGGCAGGGAGAGTATCCCGGGTCCACGGATCTCCTTGAATTTCGAATTCCGCTTTCACGTACACCGTGGTCGGTCCTGAAATTCGCCGACTGTGCCATTTTTTTTTTTTTTGTACAGCGATCGGAGCCGGTCGAATTCCGCGGATCTCTCTACCGCGTTACGCCCGCAAAAATTCCGGACGGACGCACTCGATAACCACACCCGGCCCATTGTAAATTTGTCGAGCGCCGCTGCGTGCCTCTCGTACGTGGAAAGCGGAATCCCCCTTGTATCCTGTTATCGAGAATGCCGATCGCTTATCCGTTTACTAATTATTAATGTGGATTCTGTAGGAATGAAACGTTGCCGATTGCTGCGTTACAGTTACACGGTGTCAATGTTACAGAAATCTTTGAATAGAGATTTACCTATTTATTATTGATTCATCTTTTCGATGAGATTCGCATCCGATACAGCTTAAAAGTCATCGAAAGGAACTTCGTTTGTACTCCAGCCCCAAGTTTTATCACTACTGCAAGGAAAGATCTCGCGCTTCCCTTCTTCCTGGGAACGACCGTCTAAAATCGCATTTCCATTGCCCAGGCGATTACCAGTCAGCCACCCGGTCGTATTATATCACTCGCAATTACGGGCGTATAATTATAATTCGCCGGTCGGCCAACGGTGGACAAGCCAATAAATTAATGCCCCGCTCCGATCAAGCCGGTTTGTCGTTTACAACGTTCAACGATCGTGTTCTGGAACTCAATAATCCCCGATAAGATCTTTTCACGATCGACTGGCGTGGCCTCTCGTTGCGAGGATGCACGAGGAACAGTAGGCGATGGGCGTAGCTGCCGAAATCGTCGTAATTTGCGGCCAAGGCGTACATACGAGAAAGAAAGAAAAAGGGGGGGGGGATGAAACGGGGGCCGCGAGTCGTGTCTCGCTCCGCGGAATTATACAGTCCTCTCCCCTCTTTGCCCTTTCTGGTTCCTTGCACAGCTGGCCCGCGATCGTTAAAGAGACAAGGCGGGAGTAAAAAAACGAATTACTCCCGCGACCGTGTTTTCCCGACAGTAAATTCGCTCGCGCAATTGCAGGCGCGTGTGCGGAGGAGCGGGCCGCGTTAAGTGTAGCGACGCGAAACGCAATAAGGGAGACCCGTCTTTTTTTCTTCTTCTTTGATTCAAGAAGACTCATGCCGGGCGGATCGTCGCGATCGAGGAGTAGATCGCAACGCGATCTTTACGCAACGAACGGTCACAGCGCGAACCGGTTCGCTTAACTGCACACGTAACACGTATGCGCGCCGGTAAACGTCTTATTCATCGGACACTGCTGCTTAATTGCACCGGTAACCGTCGATAATATTAATATTTCCTCCGGCATCGACCGGCCAATCGATCCGCACAGGGGTCGGACTCTTGTATCTGGTGTAATCTTCTTCTTGGCACAGGTATCACGCTTCTCCAGTTGGACGAGATGATTAAGTCGTAGAGAGATGCCGTGCGATATTTATATAAAGGGTGGTTTGGGTTTTGGAACTGGACGGGACGCCTTCTTTTTAGTTCGCTGGAAGCTTTTGATGTTCGGAGCACACGCATGGGATAATTCAGGGTATTCGATTCAGTGATAAGCTTGCGAAAGGAGATCTCTATTCTCACTTTTTATAATTACCTAAATGCCGCAGATTATTTTTGCATTTTTGCGAATCGTCTCATTTTTGCATGATTCGATTGCTGGGAATTCTACTTTCTTTTCTAGAACTATGGGGATTTGTTTTCGTGAAATATTTAACGTTCTAGAAATCCAATTATCAAAGCTTCCTTATGTTGCATTGATTTCAAGAGATATATGAATAACATTCTACACAACATTTTCCCGAGTCTAACCATACACGAAAACTTCAGAACGAGTGCAACGTCAATTTCGAAGGCGACCGAATTCCAGAAAGATCAATTTCGTAAGTTCCTCATTAATCATCTGGTGTCGAGTCTTCGCACAAAAAAAAAGGACAACACTTTTTATTAAAAAGAAAAAAAGCTAATTATTATTTTCGGCCAAAAAGGAGAAAACAGTAATTGACTTATCGGTACTGCTTTTAACTTTAATTTTCATACGTCGAGAAGAGTGTAACGCTGAGAGCCAGAGGCAAAAGCGGATCAGGTCTTTCCTTCCTCCTGGTGGCGAACGTACGCTGATCGATCATTACTTTGTGGGACCGTGCGAAACGCGATACCGATTGGACGATCCGCGAAATTAGTCCTCGTGTAATGCAAAGATACCACGCGGTCATTTCGTTACTTAAATTATGCCCCCCTCCGCATAATAATTGTCGATACGTGCGTTCCTTTAAGGAGCCCGTACGAGTACGACACTTAATAATCGCCCGCTGCCACTTGCTCGGCGGACATAAATGTCGTGAAATTAGCTTGGCATTAATGCGCGCCGCAAATCGAGCTGCGAACATGTCGGGCATGAAAGCGTGCAATGTAACGGAACGAAAGTCGAAGGCGTAACGGTAAAAAAAAAAAAAAGCTCCTTGAAGGTATTAGAGTATTCTCTAAATTGCCCCGCGTTAAGAGACACCCGGCTGAAACATGTGTAAAAGCTTTTGTAATTTACACGCATCATTCATTCCTCTCGTGAACGAATCGAATAAATGCGTGTAAAGTAAATCCTGCAACCCTTTGTATGAAATAACTTGTTATTAGGGGTGCATTCTTTGATATCATTTATGCTAGACAAGAGCGACACTCGCGTCCTTACTGTAACACTTCTTCGCTAATCAATTTTAATGTACAACGTTACCTAATAAAGAGAACAATGAAAAGCAAATACCAGAGCGATCTTTTATTAAAAAAAAATTTCTCCACCTGTGGTCATGATAATGATTTTCATGCCACCGTCTGCAGAATCGAATAAACGTAAAACGTGGTTGAAACACGACGAAACGAAAAACCGGTCCTAGAGCTTTGCACCTGTTCGCGACATCGACAACTTATCCTTATCTGCTATATTTCATCGGGTATTTTTCTGTTGGGAAAGTTTCGAAACGACAGGTCAGCCAGCGGTGGCAGGCAGAAACGAGGCGCGCGCGTCTATGGGACGTATGCATGTAAGATCCCGTTTCGCGATAAAACGAAATAACAAGTAGACGGAGAGTGGTAATCCGGTTAATCGATCGTTCGAAGATAATCGATAATGTCGGTAATCCATTCCAGGTGGTCCCTGGTAGCGAGCTGCAATGTGAAGTAAATGATGCGTGTAATAGCTGTCAACGGGCCGAATGGATTAGATGTTGCACATCTTCATTCATCGCTAATGTCCAGGCTTATCAATGCCGGTGGACGGTTAATTAGAACGATCTCCTGGGGCGAATGTGATCTACTCTCTTATAATCGTTTTATAGATTTTTCGTTTGATTACGATCATTAGAAATGTTTGCAACGATTTTCTACCCCATTTTTAATTCAACAGATTCAACTCGTGATGTGTCTACCTGGTATGTATCTCCTTGCATCTCCAGCGCATGTACACTATATAATTTAGCCTCGTGAGTTCTTCTATGCGAACTCTGCTTTATAATGTAGAGTGATCAGAGTTTATATAGAGTTGTATCGCAGATGGACTGAATAACTTTGATACGTACAAATTACAGAAATAATGACATAACTGAAATGCTACTATTTCTAAGCTGTATCCAAACATTAAATGGTCCCTCTCTCAATACCTACAACTATGAAGAACAGTTCCCCAGCAGTAGTGGCTACGTATGTCCGGATCCGGCGGGCAAGAATCTCTGCTCTCGATCGTTAGGAGCTCTGATCGTGTACACACAAGTTGGCGCGCGCGAACCGCCTCCGTTTCCCACACCGCGGTGCGCGCACAGCGTCGCGGCACACCGTGTACCGAAACTCCTTATGGGGTTGCACAGCACGGTCAATTTGCGTCTAGCAGAAGTCACCGGCTACCTTCGTGCGTCCGGGGCCGACGTCATAGCTGGCGCATAGAAATGTCAGCGGCGGTGAAGAGCGCGTAAAATAAGATGTAGCGTCGCTGATAACGAGCGCCTCGCCGGGCCGCGCCGTGAAACGCACGGGGAAAGGCGAAACGGGACAGGGGGGATGCGCGGGGGCTCCGCCGGTCGGGAGGAGTCGAACACCGCGAGGGGCAGAAGAGAGCCGATCTGATAGCGCGGCAAAAGTCGGGAGACGGAACCGCCACGTCCCCGCGGACCAGGCGCAACTCTTCCACACGAGGCTCCTCCGCGGTGCTACCGTCCGGTGTCCTTTGCTCGCGTATTTTCTTGCTCTTCCCCTTGGCTCGCCTCGCCCGGTTGCTCGGTAATCCTCGACCCGTTCGACTTTTCTTCCTCGCTGCGCTGCGAATGTTTCTTCGTCGGACAGGGTCGAGAGAGAGATAGAGAGAGAGCTTGTAAATTTGTGCTCGCCTCCCCTGATAAAGGTACAAAAGGGCCGCGGCGCGCCGTTTCGCTGTTGCGATTTGCATAATGCGTCGCGAGATCCGAAAACGGACGGCGTCGGCGCCGATGCGATGACTGATTTAAGGTGGGCGTACCGAGAACTGTTAACGATTGGGCTGGGGCCAAATGAAATCGGGAGAAAGTGGTACGCGAACGGTCCAGGAATAGGATGCAAATGTTTCAAACGACTTTTGCGTTCTTGATACACTTTCGTGCGGTGTCCAAATCTGTACTATTTGATCCATCGTCTTGTAGAATATAGTTGAACCTTTGGGATTCTCCTGCATTCCAATTCGATCAGATACGAATATTCTGCGAATCAAGCCGCACTAACGATAATCATCGAGACGTACGCGGAACTTCGGTTTAATCGACACGAGGGCAGAATGAAATATTTACATACGGGCGGGGGAGAAAAAGAAGTCGACGCTGGAAGAAACGAAAAGTTGCCAGCTGTCACGGCGTCGAATCGGTCGAGTGGAAGCGTTCCTCCGCGACAAGTCAGCCGGAGGCCTTCTTCCCCCGATTCGGATCGATGATATTCCCGCGAGTCGCCGCACGTTTCTTCCATTACCGGCACGCCGTAAATAAGATGCGACGACGCCGAGAAATTATCGCGGGCATCGTTCGGTCGACGGGTTCTTTTGCCCCGGTGAAAAGCGGCCGGTACGGTCCATACGTCATGGGGCATTGATAACACGGTGTTCTTCTTTTCAACCACGCCGTCCGCTGCTCCCCACGTGAATCGCGCCGCGGAGCAAATTGCGGTCGCTTATAAGCCGCGTGCCCGCTCGCCTGCGCGTCACGACTTTCAAGCGGAGCGCAAACAGATATTGCTGCCGGCTGATTTATTTCTGGCTTGAACTACTTATCACACAGGGATTAATCGCTGAGCTTTTTGCCAGCTGAAAGAGCGACGCGGTTGAAAAGCTGTCAGCGTTTTAGCCGCGTACCGCTCTCTTTATGCGGTCATTTCATTCGTTCGAGGCGACGGATTGGGCTGAATATCGTTAACATTGAATAGTTTCCGACGTCCGCGTTGCGATTGACGGTATTCCACGTGTTCTTGAGTGGATTATAACTAACCGATAGTTTCGCTATCGTATTTCGAGCCCATCAATTGAGTATGTCTCGATAAGCAAACATTTCACAGTCGAGTTCCCCGGAATTTGGAAAGTCACGATCGAACGGGAGCGCGAACCAATGGAACATCCAATACCGGGATCATCTCCGGAATATCGATCGACAGAAGTCCGCTTCCGCGAACGGAGCCAGGGTTCAGAGGTTACCCACGAACGAAAAACTCTACGTGCCCGGAAACCTGTACACACCGATTGGATACGGCCGTAAACCAAGCCAGAAATACCGATAGCGATGGTTCGAATCGTCCGTGGAATATCGATTGGCCGGAGTCTGCACTTTGAACGCGTCTGGCATAAGGTCGCGCGGGGTTGCCGCGAAACCGAAAGAGTTCCCGCGGATGCAACCGTTCGCAAGAAGCACGCGCGCGTTACGCTCCTAGGAATCGCACGAACTTTTCTTCTTTTATCCGAGCCGGCTGAGAATGAACGCCGCGCGACTGGTTATGAATGACCAAGCATACTCGCGGCGATTTTTACGCGGCAGGTCCGTACTTTATGATTATTGGAGGGCGTAGCTTCTTACCGTTCGTGGAGGATCCTACGAACGGCGGATGCCGGCTTGGGATCCTTCGCCGTCGCGATTAGCGCACCGAAGGAAAAAATCGCTGGTTGAATTAACTCCCTTGAAAGTAACTGGAGAGCTTGACCGGGAGTCAAACGAATTACGTAGGTTACGTTCCTACGCCGGCAGGTTTTTCCTGTTTACTTTTTTTGCTAAGCGATAATTATGACATTACGACGGTGGTTTCCGTAGCTCGTAAGAGGAAGATTGAGAAACATCAGCAGAGACGGGAATGAATTTAGAATTACCAGATGTGAAAAGAACGAATAGTTACACTTCCAGAATGTGAAACAATTATTAGTAGTTTACGAACTACACAGTTTCGAAATTCCACGACGAAGAGGAAACAATGCCAACTCTGGCCACAGTTTCTAGCCTACGATAATTTGTCCGTGCCCCGGACCGAAATCGGTTACCGTAGTTTCCATGTTATACACAATCTTGCAGCGTGCGGGGCCCGGACGTGTCACGGCCACAGTTCCTAGGAATACAATTCCTTTAGCTGTCGTTTAGTCTTTATGAAATTCATTTAAATGAATTCCTGATACCGATCACGCGGCGCGGAGCGAGGACAGCGATACAAAGACATTAGAAGTTGCTCTTTTCTTCACACGGCGATATCTCAGGAACCGGGAGTCGTATCGAGTTCAACAAAAATCCATATTAAAGGGGAAGAAAGCGCGCTTACAACGAGTTCCGGGCCGGTTAAACAATAATTCATATCTTCGGAGTTACCGTGATTCAAAGTTCGGGTAACTGTAACACTCGGCAACCAAGTTTTTTCTCTGCTTAAATTATAATTGCTGGTATTGATTGCTGCAACATACGCAGCGTTTCCTTTCATCCAACGCACACAAATATAGAAGCGATTTCGGTACACCAACTTTGCGTCTACACGTTGGCCGCGGATCGTGTAAGCGTGGGAGCGAAATGAATCACCGCGCAACGCAACGTTCGACCGTGCGCCGGGGTTGCAGCGGAATTGTGCGAATAATTAATCCGACTTACAGGGCTACAGGGGTTGACGGGAGGGGTTTATCAGAATATGCTCTTACCGCGGGGACGTTTGAATGGGCATGTAGGACAGTCGTAACATCGAATCGGTCGCCGAGAAGGCAGTGGTGTTTCACGAGCAAAAGCGTTCCTGCGAGTACGTTTTCCGTTTCCCTTCTTCTCGCTTCCATGCCTCGCTTCCATTTGCTCTGCACCGTGTTGGAATGGTCGTTCCGAGGCAAGTCTCGTTAGTCGGCTTCCCTACCAACCTCTCGCGCACATTGTTAGATTAATTAATAGGATATAATGGAGGTCCTCGGTGCGTTCACCGGCTTCCCTTTAGAAGAAGGCGGACTCCGAGCAGCGGTTACCCTCGACAAGGGTGGAGCTGGGCTGGTTTCGTAAAATGCCACGAGGATGAACGTTGACTCATTGTATATCTGCCTCTTGTTTCCAGTTCAAATGTTAAAGAGATTTCAGGTGCAGCAGTTTCGATTACCTTACCTCGAATTCATTAGAAAGCGTTCATCGATTCGATTCGAATTTTTCTCTGCCAGAAGGGAACGGCCCAAGCATTCGCCGTTCCGTAATCGATCGAGCAGAAAACCGCTCCGTGGATCGCTGTTAGACGAGAATGTCTAGCGTTCCAAGCGACAGTGCAATATTTCGTCAAGATTCATTCCATACGGGTGGGCTACCGCGATCCATTAAAGGATACGAGAAACCAGACAAATGATAAATAGTGCGATTACAAGCTGGCCGGGCAACGAAGCTCGGGGCCACCGTACGCGAGACTGTCCAATCATCATCATCATCCCGCGAACGGCTGGAATCATTTGTTCGCTGTTGTAATCCCGCGATACAAGCATCTGTCTTTTGTGCCGGAAACCCCGGCTTTTAGGAGATATCGTTGACTCGCTTTCTCTTAAACGCCGCTAAAATGCGCAAATAAGGATCGGACGGGTTCCGACCAACCATTGTTACACTTTGCAACGAGAAACTGTAAGGGGGGGGGGGGGGGAGTGTGTTTCGTAATGACCATCGTGTGATAGGGTTTAACGTTGGTTAGCCGGTGCGCATCGACCGTGTCCCCGCGAGTTCTGAAACGTGAACCAGAACGATTCGCAACGTGGCAGCATAATGAAGGGGGCTGGCATGCGAGATCGTATTTATACACCCCAGGCCGCTGTACGTCGCGCGTGCCAGCGCTGGCACGGAACGCAATGCGTCGTTGATGGAGGTAAGTCGCCTGTATAAACGCAGCGCGCGATTTCATGGGATCTCGGGTTCACCTTGCTCGCTGAAACTGTCTCTCCTTACGTGCCCATCTGTTCCTTCGTCGTCCCCAGCGTCTACATCGGCCCCGTTCAAACGATCCCGCCGATCGCATCGGCGAGCACTCTCTGTTTCACGCCTGATGCTCCGAATTATCTACATAACGCAATTGTATTCAATCTTTAGCAATCCTTCGTTGCTGCGTTAAATCCTTCCAGCCAAGAATACTATAAAAACGTTGAGAGCTCTGTGCCACAGGAATGAGTTAATTAAACGCAAACTCACCCCCGAAGAATGGAAAGCAAAAAAGCCTCACCGCTGCGGGCGTGGAACGAAGGATTCGTTAAAAGAAGTTTACCAGAGACTTTACCGGAAAGGCGACGTTTAAATTAATATTCCAGCACCGATGGATCCAAGCGCAGCTGTTAAGCCAGCGTCTACTCGAAGCCGCCGGTTAAACGTTTGCATGGACAACGTTATCGGGCGCGATGTGCGATAATTGAACAATTAATGATGATCAACGACGAGACACGTTCACGTTGGCGACGCGTCGAAGCACCGTGCATTCTACAATGCGTCTGCCTAACGCGGAGGATCTATGCTTGACTCGTTTCACTTGAGCTCCGCCCGAGGGAACGCGGCACGCTCGTTGCGTATATGTATATTAGATCGGGAATCGTGTTAAACGGGCGTGAAGCTCGCGATCGAAGATCGAGCGGGAATGAAGATTGCTTACCTCAATCGTTAAACGATACCTACACGGATTACGTACAATCCGGATCGTAACTTCACCCGGAGGACTTTACTCCGCGCGCACCGGAATCGGATCGTTCGAACCACTCGGATAGTGTGTGGCCTTCTATAAGGATTGAATTACTATCCGTTTCACGCTGCGTGCGCGGTTCGACGTTCGGAAAAATGTATGGGAACATTGTTTGCGCTGTTTTCGCTGTTCGAATTATTCAGCTTGATTACATTTATCTGCGACAGTAAGGAGACGACGTTGGAGTGTTATTGGATTAAAACCTTGAGAAGCAATAGAGCGGGCTAGAGAAATTTTGATAATACAATATAATAATTATATTGTAAATCATACCGGGATTAATGTAGGTAATATCGTTTTTACACATTTTTAGAAACATAATTGAATTTTCTTAACCCATTACTTCCTAGACTTCAAAATATATTCTTCCTAAGAAACAAAATTAACTGTGATGAAACCTTTCGGAAATATAAAAACAGAATCATCCCCATTTAGAACCTATGGTTAATTAACGAGTTAAATTAGTTGTAAGATTCTCAGCAACCCAAAGAAACTAACACTCGAATTTTCTTCGCATGATTAGACTGCAATTATAACGTGCAGCGACAATTGGCTAATTAACGATGCGATTAAGCCCCCCACCCCCCTATTTGGAATATCGCCGGATACGCGGGCATACTTGTTAAACATCTGGCTATCGACCGTCCGAAAAATTGTCGATCGATGACGGTGGGCGTAAATAAGCCGGTAATGAAGACGTTTGTCGTGTCGGCTCACATGGAGGTACGCTAATATTAATGGCGTTGGAGTTAACGAACCGCGTAATTGTCATTCCAGGCGGTATTCCTGGGCAATAGAATGTCGAAGCCCCGCGACGGGACGGTGAGGTCTTCCGCGGATACTCGTTCTTCCGTCTATGGTTGCGTTTGTTGCACGCTTCCCGCTCGAGCTACGCGGGCAAATCGGTACGATGATATTTGCCCGTTCGAGCGAGCTGAAAATCTCCTCGACTTCATTCTTGCCTCGCTTAAGCGTCATTCGATTGTCGGTCTCGTTGGGCGTTGTTCAAATGTCTTCGTTACAGGCCGTGGTTCGTCGAGGAGAAAATGACCGGAGAAAGCTTTTTATACGTCCGCGATTCCGACGAGTAGAATCCTGGCGGCAAGACGAAGGAAGAAGGCGTTCGATGTTCGCCAGTGTATGCCTCGAGGAGAATGGGAAAGCGTAGAACGATATTGGCTTCGACAGAATACTTTATACAAATATTTCTCCTTTACAATTCTACTCCTCGGTGCGGAGTAACGACAGAAATGCACGACAAACTTTTCTTCACGCTTCCCTTCCCCTCGCGTCACCTCCTCCTGCATCGACCGATCGCTCGAGTCCACCGCGGATTGGTTAACATATGCGAAACTAATGGCTAAACTGCTGGCTCGAAGTCGCGTAACGGATCTCCGCGTAACAGCGACTAATAATCGACGGGAGGAATTGAAATCGGTAGGCGCGCAACACGCACAGCGACACAGCTGCGCCGGGGCCGTTAATCATAAAGCGTGGAGAAGCGTGCAAGACGAGCACGCCAGGGATAATGGCACGCTAAGTCGAAGACGCGGGAACGTAGAAAGGCGGAGAGGGCGTAAGAAATAAACGGAGACGAGCCGCGGAAGTGAGACGGACAGAAGGAAGGGGCGCGCGTTCAAAATCGGATTGTTACACGCGCACGTCGACCACCTGTTTCCGTAATTACGACCCCCTTAAGATCCGTAACGGAGCCCGCAGCGAGTTGTATCATCGTTGCTGACTGCAGCACTGCAGGGGGGGGGGGGGGGTCTGGACATAGGAGAACGATAGCGTCTCCGCGTGTACGTCCGGGCCAACGTAATTGCGATTAATGAGCGTCGTGAAATTACGATTTTTGGATTGCTAAGTGGAAAGAGTTCAGGATGTAAAGATAGAAATTTCTTAATGGGGAGCGAAAGCGTTCGCGATGTGAATTAAGGGAGGAGAAGGGCGATTCAAGTAATCGTGCAAGAGCGGGGAAAAACTTTATGCGACTTTAATTAGACGCTAAGGTATTTATGGAAGGAGATATTAGTTTTAGAGGTAAATAAATTTGATAAGGCTTTATTGCGCTTAGACTGGTGCTAAATACCATTTACTAGGAGTTGAAGTGTTTCTAGGAGAGGCAAGCAATTCGAGGAGTTCATTGCAGCGCAATTATTTGTAATGGAATATTTGTTTACTATACTTATGAGACGTCACACTGTCATCATTTTCTGTGCCCGCTCTCTTTTTTTCGAAAGGAGATAAAAAAACTGAAACGAGGCCAAGGAATCATGTCCTTCAAGACAAAATTTATACTTTAATTTTGCAACATGCTTGAGCCGAAATCCTTCTTCCATCTGAGTGATATTAAGGTTTTATCGTAATTGGCAATGATGCGGTATCGCGTCTCACCTGGACTGCTTTCGTTTTCCCTTTCACATCGCCGTTGGAAAAGGTCTGCTGGATTTATTCGAAAAATTACGCAACATCTACCCGAATCCCTAAAGTTCAATTTCAAACTTGGCTCAAACGAAGAACGAACGAAATTAGCAAACTAAAGTCTACCTAACGAAGCGTGAAACATTAAAGCATACCTTTAGATTAACAAGATACCGACTGATGCGTGTCCGTGAATGAATGAAGCCAACATCAGCGCCTAACGATCGCGATCAAATTCACTGCAACCAAAATCTAATCCGCATAATCCATAAGGCTAATCAAATGAGACGCCTAAACAGAAAAAATCCGCGATCATCAAGGGTACACGGATTAACTCGGGATTCCCGTGCGGTCGGTGTAACAGCTTATCACGGCCCCAGAGGCTCCTAGACTCTCCGGCTGTTTTTCTACGTACCACCCGACATGATTATCTATACGGCAGCGTAACGCTTTCCCAGGGACGATAACGATCGCGTGAGTTACGCTGGAGGCCCGCGTTAACGAACGGCTGTAAGGACGCGGCTGCATAAGCCGGGGCCGAATTGCATCACCGACGCGCAAGCTCTCGATGACGTGCACGCGTGTGTGCAACGGACATTGAATTTCGCGGACGCGCGTACGCACGAGGCGAGGCCGTTACACCCGTCGCTGTAGAACAGTGGAAAATGACGACGTCGAATGGGTCTCGTTAACTCGCGGGACGAGAGCCGAGATGCGATATCGGCTGTTACTTATTGCCCATTGTACGGAAAGACCGTTCGAGTCGCGCGACCGTGTCCCACCTCCGGTGCATTAGCCGTTGCGCCGTGAAAAAGCTATTAGCCGGCCGGTGTCGAGATTAGACACCAGCCGCACTTCCCTCTGGGACAGCTTCGCCACCTTTTGCGCGCGATCGCCGATGCCGTTGGCCCCGAGCGCGCGGAGTAAATTGGAATTAGACGACTACTGGCGGAAGAACGTTGCTGGCCTCTCATTGTTCTCCGCATCGCGGAACAAGATTTCACGTTGCGCGGTTTCGTCTTGCGCGAGAATAGGTATTGGTATTTAATATGGTTCGAACGACGACGACAGCGAGGAGATTCACGATTTCTGTTTCTTAAGCAATTGCTAGTGAACGGGTGGTAGGAAAGAATAAAGTCCGTTCAATTTTCTCCCCAAACCATCGTCCCGTCTCCCTCTGTCCTCCTTGGATCAAGCGGACGGCCAGGGGGAACGCAGTCGCTCCGCGTTTAACCGCGTATTCGGCCGTCCCGATTTTTTCCAGGTAGCTAAATGGAAGAACAGTGTTACGCTCGGTGGAAGCGGGCCGCGAACGGTGGTTAGTCTTACGTATATAACGCGCGTGCAACGACAAAGGAACGAGAGCTTCCGCCGTGGCTCTTATCGTTCCTGCGTACACTCCAGCCGATCCCCGTTAGATCTCTTTCACGGAGATACGGCCGAGCGCTCCCTCTTTGGCCTTTGGCTTCCTCCACCACCGTCGCCTCGTATCATCCTCCCGCCTTTTTCCTCTTCCTCCTCTCGATCGAGCCTGAATACCGCCGCACTGGCCTGTCCCACCCACGAGACACCCACTTCGGCATAACACTTTTATCCCTTCCGGCAATGCCCGTTTATTGTCCGGTATTGTTGTTGGCCGGCGTTTTGCGTTCCGCGCGCATCGAAAAATGTCCGTACGGCCGACCATGAAGTACGCTGCTGGATCGATAGCATGATATTACGTATAATTTATATTGGCCGGCTACGTGACCATCTGTACACGACGATGTCGCGTGCGATCGTGACACGGGGCGGCCTGCAGGGGTTTCGCACGAGTGAGAAAAACTTCGCGAAACGTGCCTGATAGAGTACAGAAGATAAGAGAAATATTGACGATTTGACGGTTCTGAAATAGAATTGGAATGCGTAGGAATCGCGTTGCGCTTTGGCTTACAATGGTCAATCTATGACGAGTAGTTGCGCGAATCAAGATTTCTCGCCGACGTCAGAAACATTAGCGAACCAATATCGCGTGGCACAGGTGAAAGCCTCGTGTACCTATACCTTTATCCGTGATTGCAATCTACGTCCAACAGTATAAATCTATCGGAGAAGGATTCGCTTCATTTTCCTGACGATTCGGCATCGTTTCAATTAAGGATCATCGGGTCGGCGAGAAGAACGCTAAAGGCTTCTCGAGCCACCAGAATAATTAGCGTCTACGGTGGGAAAGATACCGCGACGCGAGTAGACACATTCCACGATCGAACGGAGGAGGGAACGCATCCATCCGCTTTTTTCCCCCTGATATAATGTATCGTTGCGGAACAATGAGTTGCGAGGGAGTGATTTAGAAGCGGAGGTTCGTCTCTGGTGAGTCACATATCTGAACCAGCGATACACCTGCGCAAGATCGTTTTCCTTATGCGTTTTATAGCGATTATCCGCTGCATTGTGCGGATCGACTCGTTAATTCCACGCGGCAGGGCCACGTCGATGTTTCGTCGTTAATGACGAGGGATCCGGGAAACGGAGCTGGCAGCGACGCGCCGGCTAAATCGATTTCATTGGCGGAGGAAACGAGGCTGGCGTGCGATGAGGCTCGGCGTTAATTGCTGCCAATTAGTTTGCTCGGAATGACAGACATTGCGAAAGATCCTCCTCCGGACCCTATCCTCCGTCGCAACCCCATCGGAGAAAAAGTCGTCGCGAATAGAGCAAGCGGTATCGCTAGCCGGTGATCTCTCAAATAAATCTAGCCGGTGTTTAAAATTACAGTTCCGCGGTGCACGGGACTTCCTATTACCGGCGGGTATCGTCCGCTGCATCGCGGAGCTCCCACACGAGCCGATTATTCCGCAATCGGCGACCAACGACGACGACGACGACGACGACGACGACGGCGCCTTTCTACACCTGCGCCACCGCGGGCTTATCTCCACCGGTGCTCTCTATTTC
The DNA here is from genome assembly GCA_023838395.1 of Holcopasites calliopsidis. Lineage (NCBI taxonomy): Eukaryota > Metazoa > Arthropoda > Insecta > Hymenoptera > Apidae > Holcopasites > Holcopasites calliopsidis. The sequence goes on from JALHAQ010000007.1 coordinate 5,641,069, forward strand.
TCCCTTCCTCGATGCTCGCGTCTCTCCACAGCGAGAGCCGAAAGGAGGACGAAAAGCCGGGAGGAGGAAAGAGGTGGCGGAGAAGAGAAGGCGATCCCGTGGAAGCGGTGTCGTTTATTCCCATTTAAGTAAAGTCAAGGTGACGGGACCTCGCGCACACAAATCAGTCAACCCTTGCGGCGAACGCTGCCGCGGCGAGGCGTCCGATCCATCTCGGTGAAATCACCCTCTCTAAGCCCCGGCCCTTCTCGATCGGTTGCGCGCGTCCTCGCGTACCGAGCGGCGAGGCGCGCGGACACCGTGAGAAAACCGATCGCCGCGCGGTATCGAGCCGCTATGCATAAATACCTGGCAGGGACTGTTCTTTTTTTTTTTCGTTAAGAGACGGTCGATCTCGGATCACCGCGGTTGGACAATGATCTTGCGTCAGTCACTATTTTTGACTCGCGCCTGGCAAACGGAAAACACGCTCGAATAGCTACGATTCTTGCGATCGGATAGCTCGTTTACACTGCGCATATCCTGGAACGAGTGCGTGCGTACGCCGATCAAGGATACGCGTACAGCTGCGTTCCACGCAGTCCTGCGAGCCTGCCGAACCCTTCGGTCGAGAGAAACGGGCGACTGAATTGTCCCAAGAATTTGTCCGCAGTCCTTACGATCCTGTCGATCGAACGTGGACTCGATGGAAGGGTTTAAAAATGAAGATATAATAGAGATATAAATAGAACGTATTGATTTACTTCTATGTAGAAAATAGTAGAACATTAAGTAGAAACGTAAATGAGCTGTTTTTCACATTAAATCGAAATTCATGGAAGACCGTACTTATACGAGTCATAATGCTCGAAGTATGTTAAGTACATAAACTGGCCGCACTCGCGGTTCCCGAAATTGCATGCCACCTAGCAGAGCGCACACTTTACAGCCTCTGTAATCGCGTGAAATGAACTTCCTTTCAAAATTATGCACTCATAAAAGCGCCCTGTGGGACCATCGTCCCCCGGTGCTTCGCTTGTCCGCCTCGTAACGTACGCCTCTACTTTGCACGACTTGGCCGACGAAACGCGGCCGATTATTTTGGCTGTCCCGGCGTTACTTTCGCCGCGCCAATAAACGTAATTCAGACGAGGCGACGACCGCAGCCTGGCGCATCTTCCTCGTTTACGCAGATACGCAGGAGGCAGGAGAGATATTCGGCCTTGCTTGCGGCGAGAGGGAAGGGAAAATGAAGAGTCCGGTCGGTCGCATTAACGCGGAACGTGGACGAAAGTGCGCGACTCGGCCGGCGGGCGTTTATCTGCGCCACCGGGACCCCATAAAACGAAAGATTGCCCGGGCTGCTTTTGCACGATCCAACGGTCACCTCCGTCGCTATCAACGCTTGGCGATTCCACCTGTCCGACCGTTAACCCGATCGACGTAATTCAAGCCGTCACCGGGCGTCGCCTCTTATAACGCCGCGTCGCCGTGTCCTAGCTGATTATCCCGTCGCGTTAATCGAAAAAGCAAGTGGGTGCCGATGCTGCAACGGGGAAGGAAAAGAGAAAGAGAGAGAGAGGCACGATGTCGAGCTAATAATTATCGGATTACATGTGTAAGGGTACAAGTCCGATGTTCCTTGGCGGTGAGATAGATTAATTTATGCATGAAATGTTGTGAAACGAACTTTCAACTGGTGGAATTTCATCAATCGATTCTGTACAAAGTTATTGCAACTCTTTAGATTTGTTGTGTCTACTAATCATTGGCAATAATCGTCAATCGAGAACTGCGTATCGAAAGCAAGAATAAGGGTAGCCAGCGCCGCCGAAAAATATCAGCCGCAACGGCCAAACAGCGTCGAAATGGGATACTCGTGTAGTCGCTACTCGTGAAGATAAAAGAAGCATCACCGGCCGACTGGATAATGTAACGCGCGGTTTCCGTGGATTCACGAGGAGATCACTGACGGGCAAATTATACTCGTAAAGATTAATTAGATTAACGCTACCCTATCGACCTGTACCTTCCGTTCGATGGCCCTATCAGGTAAGCTGCCCGGTTCCTCCAGCCCAAAACAGAGCAAGAAGAAATCCCTTAAATATGATCTTAAGTGGTCATTGCATGATACAGGAGTGCAATCAATAAGGGAACAAGGGGAAGCAACGAACGGCCATTGCAAAAAGTAATTACGAAATCAGGGAGAACACTCGTATCAATGTCTCAAGCTTTCGGTCACTGTCCACTCGATAATGGAGTTTTAATACCCCAATTAAATAAACCCATCAAACTTTACTTACAAAAATTATACTAAAACGTGTTTAATGGCGAACAAATTGCGCTCAGTCCCTTTTATCTGAACGCGTTGTGCGCAATTACTCAAGAACCAATATATCCGTTTCAACCTGTCTTTCGCAATCGCCAAAATATTAATTCCAACGAGAATTCCATGAAAAGTATCCCATCCTGTCCTCGAGTCGCGCGGTGCGCTTTCTCTACGTGTCGAGCGATGTCAATTAAAGTGCGCGACCGACGCAGCCGTTGAACGGGACCCCATCGAAGCGACAAGCAACCAGCGTTTGATTACAAGCCGCGATGCCTAATGATAGCCGGCCTAACACGCTTAATGCAACATAACGCGTGGAATTGCAGGCCGCGTGCACCGGTCGCATAGGTGTCGCGTGTAACACGGTCGCATCGCCCGGAGGAACGTTCGGGGAACGAGGAGAAAACGCGCGGCGCAACGGAAACGCTGGGATATGAAAAAGGCGAGCCAAGGCGGTCGGCCAAGGAAGAACGAAATGACGCGGTAGAATCCGAGCAATTTGAACGGCTCCTCTCTCCGGAATGTTCCGATCCAATCTGCTCCCGGCTGAGAATCAACCCGCCCATGCTTGTCTCGTATAGCGATAATTCAGACCGTGAGCTGGCTACTGCGAACACAGTCATTTACGTTGGTATTCGGATGACAACGCCGACAGATTCTTGTGCAAAATCGTCGGGCGATCGATGCGTTTCCGATTGCTTCGCTCCCGTGGGTGGTGGGGGGTAATTTTGTAAAAAAAAAATTGGCAATGTTTACGATCTCGTCAGCGAGCACGACCCACGGTGTAATTTGGATGACGAAAATCGACGCGATGGACAAGGCGAGTTTGGCGGAGGAGACGGCCGAAGATGGGATAATGATGCAGGAGTTTTAATTAAGACGGAAGATTGGATGGCAGCGATAAAATACCGAGATGCAAATTTCTATATGTAAATTTCACGTTAAATTGTATCAATCTTCGCGTGGCTAGGAGTGTTCGCTCTTCTCTCCCTGTAGATTAGATTGTTACACCGACGGTATTATCTGTAAGAAATTTCATTCCCTTTAATTACACGCCCGAGTTGAATAATTATTTCTACATCCTTGTCATCGTCTGTTACGAACCAAATTGTCTGGCGTCAAATACATATCGCCAACTAAATAGAAATGAATACCTCTTTACTGTCGCTTTATGGAATAATGGAAAGATAATCACTGGGAGAGTGAATGAAATAGAGAAATAACGTATCCGTCGATAAACGTTTACAAAGTCGACGATCAATTTGATCACAACGACCAGTCACGGGGATATGCGCGCGTGAATTATTGTCGCGCGGTGTGTGTCACTCACGAGACACACCGAATACCGGTCGCAGATTTCCGGACCGTTAATTACATGTATTCGCAGCTTCGAACGTCGCGCGCCGTTCCGCTTTATTACTCCGACATCGGCGGCGTGAAATTATTCGTGTCAATTAGCGTGATTTAGAAGGCAAGCAACGCGGACGATAGACGACGCGAGCCGATACGGAATTTACGACAGGTGTCGGCGAGAATGATAGCCTTGATACGGGCATTTGCATTTCCACGGATACACTGAATTTGCATAGCGCTACCGAGCCCTGCTTAATCCGTGATTATCGCTTCGTCGAATTTCTGATTGTTGTGTCTCACGATTCGGTACGGTCGATTTGCCCCGGTAAGGCTTTTAAGAATAAACAGATCAGCGAGGAAGTTGATTAAGCGAAGAAAAAAAATGCAAGATAGAAGTAAATGCATTCCTTGGAAGAAAGCAGATATCGTAAAGGAAACAATTTATAATACGGATTTTGTTCTCCGAAGCTTTGGAAAATACTTGTGCAGCCGATCAGTCCCCGAGTCAGATACCCTCTGCTTTTGGTTCTCGTCTTTCACTCGCGGTACTCTTCGATCAAAGTCCCATCCCAGTGTCTATCGTAACTCATCGTGAGAGAAAGCGACGGATTTCAAGAGTGCATGACAAATCGCGAAAATCCTTCCGGGTTACGTGGATATCTCGCGGGTGCAGTGTACGTGCATGCATGCGTCCAAGATCGTTTTTCAGCTTGCACCGTCGTGAATACAGCGCGATCTAAAAAAAAACAAACGAATTTCTTCCGTTCGATCGAATACCTTCGATCAAGTTTCAATTCTCACGACGCGCAATACTAACTGTCCCATTAATGTCCCCCGGGAAATCGATCATTCGTTTCTTATCGCTTAATTCTCCGGATTATACGTTTCTTTCGCGTCGTTCGAACAATCGTACGAATTCCACGGGCTTCCAAAACGAGCGAGGGCAAATTGTTCGCATCTGCCCGGGGAATTAACATGACCGAAACTTTCGACCCTTTTTGCGCACGGAATCGGTGAGATAGCGTTCGGCGGATTCCACGCGCGAGGCGCGCATCCAAGCAGCTTCCGCTCCGATGACGATCGACGATCGCGGGCTTCTGATCGGCCCGCGTGATCGGAATGGTAATGAAACGCGTGCGTTTGGACGCGCGCGCCGACGCCTTCGGCTACTTTTACCACGGCCGAGAGCGGGCAAAACTCATACGCAACCTTGTGCCAATTACGATCGACTCTTGTGTGCCACCGTGCGTACACGATTCCCTTTTACGACACGCCTGCATGAAAACGAGACGAAACCCATTGTATCTGGGTCTCTGTCGCGTTTCGCGGCTGGAAAGAGTAGAATTGTCAGCGTCCAATTCAGACGTAGTACGAGAGAATAGTGAACGTGTGCGCACCGTTGATCATGGTAAAATAATTAATCTGTATTGTAAAATAATCCGTTTCTTCGAGAGCCGGCAATACAAATTGGAGAATCATTTTTATGTTATCAGCATTCTATGTTCCTTGTTCTAGAGGAATGACGCGGAGGGATGAACTTGAACTTTGGAAAATATTCAAATCTTCGTCGGACATTGGAATTGTGAAGGGTGTAAGATTTCTGTTACTCTTATACGAGTGCGTGTGAGAATGGCGAAAACGATGACTGACTAATACGAAGTTATACTATTTAAACCCACTTCTTTCCGTGGAACAGTATCACACTTTCGCGCTACAATTCTGTCCCTATGTCGCAATGCCGATTTTCCACGAGAATATATACATAGAAGAACAGAGGCAATAATGAACTTACAATAAAATGAACTTCTCCCACAAATACGATGAAGCCGTAGGGAGCCAGCAATTAGGAAGTGCATCACCGAGAAAGAATATTCATCGATCCTCCAACGATTCTAAAGCCGAGAGTCATAAGCCTGTAATGGTGTGCGGAAGATATGTACGACCATCGTGACATCACCCGCGAGAAACGTATGCACGGTGGAACCAGCGCTAAATTCGAGATAACTATAAAGATAGGAAGTTAGGGGGGACATAGCGCGTTAACCGAGACCTTGATCAATAAACTAATAGTTTCGCGGTGTGGTCTGGCTACTGTACAGTGAATTCTGACACTAGGTTCGCGGATGACGTTCCGGGAAAAGAAAAGAGCATCGACGGTAGGGAAGAATAGAAAAAAAGACGTGCGCACTGCTGGCAATAATCGTAAAACCGGCTTTTAATGTTTAAGTACGCATCGGGCTATCGTGCATCGCGATCGAACATTTTCAGAACCTCTTGCCGATGCGTTACGCTCGAAGACACTGCGAGTCTCGGCGCTTTCGTTTCCTCGCAGATCTCTTTCGCCCCCGGTCGGTGCCTAAAATTCTTCGATACGCAAAACCGAGGTTTGCGCAGATAAATTGTTCAAGCATTTCAGAGCTTAGAAAATAAGGAAGAAAAATGGGCGATCAGTAGCAGTGCAAGTCTGACTACGTCGAGTGCCATTCTCTGAAACTTATACCTCGTCCCCTTCACCAAGTAGAGCGACTCGATATCCCCCAGCGTCGTTTCCCGATCGTTAGCTTTCGAAATCGCTGGGAACAAAGGCTCGAATTAGATTAGCCGAGAGCACGGCGAGCCGGCATTGAGATTCAACGCGTGGCCCGATTTCCTTGATTAATAAAGTTACTCCGCTCGTTCGCTGTAAAAGGGGGCAAGGATCTATTCCGACAGGCTTGCGCGCCACGGTCGTTCCGAGACGTACGGAAAGTCAATTTAATTCTCTTCTCCCCCGTGGTCGGCGGGAGATCGATGATCGTGCCGGGGCGAGTGTGCCTTTAGATGGTTGCCCCGCGAATGATACGCGCGGTCCAGGGGAGGAAGGAACGCTGGCGGAGAAAAGAAAGAAGGACGAGAGAAAAGAAACAGGGAAGACCGATGGAAGGGAGACGAAGCGAGGCAGCGAACGAAGCGAATGGAGAAGGGACGAAATGAGCAGTTCTCGATGACAGGCGCGTGGCCTTACAGGGCGGTGGCCACCTCCCATTTACATTTACAACACCCGCCACCGCCTTATACGGCCTCTTATCCGCTCGTTCGATGACATTTCTCTTTTATTCCTTTATTTTCGTGCCCACGTAAAGCCGCGCGCATCGAACGGTTTCGATGCCGGCGCGGAAGTCCAGGCCGAAGTCGATTAAGCCCCCCGGACTTTGCAATTCGATCACGTACGCGTGTATCGATCCGGGGACATTCGTTTCGGCCGCTTGTAAATTAACATGCGTCTCCGTGTCCCCGGATCAACATTGTTCTCGCGTGGATCCTGATGCGTCACGTTCGCGAAAGGGTTGGTGGGCTGGGGGGGGGGGGGGGGGGGGGGGGAGTCATATTTGTCGAGTGTTTATGGCTACTTATGCAAATCCCGATGGGCATGGCTGAGGAGAATGTTGCATGATTTCACTTGGGTGGCATTGGAAATGTTGCGAAAAAGGGGATTATCCGTGATATTGACGGTTGCATTGCGAAATTGCGTGAAACGCTGGAGAAGGGAATCAATTATTCGTTTATTAATAGTAGTATTTGTGCTTTGAAGCTAATCTATTCGAGTCTCTCAAAAGTATCAAAGGATCCACAGAGAATTCACCTCGGGAGATCACAATGCACTTTCCAACCATTCCTAATAGACTTGGCCCTCTGATCGCGTATCACTGCCTAAGAAACGCAAAACAGGATCAGTTCACCGCTGGATTCAATTAGGACACACGATTATCCATCAATTATCATCGTTCAATGTCTCACCAATCGATTTTCTCGGATTTCCACTGGCACTGTGAACCAACGGCTCACTGTACACACAGAATCCTCCGCGTTTTCAATTACAACGCGCGCACCGCCGCGTGCGCCGTAATTGCGGTCTACTGAAACATTACGCACTTTATGATGCATTAACGGTAGCCTGAAATCGGCAATCGCGGACGTTTCCCATGCGTCCGGTTGCCTTAGCGAGTCGCCGTATCCTGTGAATATCGGACAAGCTGAGAGCACCATTGACGCATCAATCGTGACGGGGAAAAAATGTTAACGATGTAAGGGAAACGGACTCCTGGAACTTCGTATCTCACGCTGCTCGCGCCGCTGGAGCCTAGCGCGGAGGTGTACCGTTCGTCTCGTGATGCAGCTTCGTGGGTCGATCATTTGTTTCGTTTGACGATGCAACAGCCACCGTATGGCCGCGATGCCGGCTTTCCGCGCGCGTTTAGTAGCGATCGACGTGCCGCGACCATTAATTCACGGACCGTACCGAACGAGCCCGGTTTCGTCGAAGGGATATTTCACGGCTCGTTGCTGAACCCTTCGCAAGATCCCTGCTTGGCTGGGGGGGGGGGGGGGGGGGTCATTTATGTCGGAGGCATCGCAGGGTGGACAGAAACGTATGCGTGAGAAAATATTCCCTTGTTGTGCACCTATGGTGCTGGACACTCAGGACTGCACAGAGGATCTAAATGGATGGCAAATCGACTTATTCCTCTCTTATTGAGATTTCCCTAATTTTGCCAACGCATTCACCGTGTCTTCTATCGTTGCGCGGTTCCTACGGGATCGCGACGCGATTCGTTTCACGGTTGCACAACGTACACAATTACTCTCCTCGGTCATTTAATTACGCTGGCGCGAGGTCCCACGCGCTAGGAAGTCGCCTGGCGACGAGCAGCTAGTACCGTTACTGAAAATCGTGCGTTAAAACGGCAAGAAACGTTGATTGTAAACTCCGGCGGGTGCAATAAATAATATGTAATTACGGGGAGGCTGTGTGTCGCTGCGAATGAGCCACGGTGGCCAGGGTGTAAGCGTCGCGCCGCGGGCGCGGGGAGCACGAATTACTTGTCGGTGGGGTATTAATTTCCGTGGAACGTTACGCCCGACACCGCGTGATAGCCGATAATGATGGTGATCACGCGTGCGGCAGCGCGACGAACATCGTCACGGTGCTTCTTTCGCGATCGTATATTTCGCGTAAGTGCCGCAACGAGATGCCACTTTCCTTCGGACGTGTCCGAAAGAAACAACTTTCATGGCAGTTCCGGAACTTTCGACGGGGAAATTTGTGTAGCGGAGAACGCGGGATGCTGCCTTCTTTTTTTTATCCCTGAAATACGTGCGCGGTTTTATGTTCCCCATCGGAGTGGAGCACAGGTGGTGGGTCATGCGAAAAATTTATTACCATACACGTTTCAAGCGCTACGGCGAGTGTAATATCGTAAATCGACTTTTTCAATTGGTGTACGATGATATTGTCAGAAGTAGATATAAAATTGTTTTGTGCATTTCAACGTTATGTTCCACGATAAGGTATTCAACAACGGACAATAAATTATTCTACACGATGGGTCGATAGTTCGACTTCTTCCACATTTTCCACTCTTAAAACGGTACTGCCCCCCCCCCTTTACTGCATTATTGAAAATCGTTTTCTACTTCTTCATAGTTAATAAAAGCTTGTACCTCGATATCGACGATCATTCTACGAATATCGTTCTCATAAAGAACGCAGAAGAGGCAATCGAGTTGATCGAACATCGACAATAAGTATCGCGGTCACGAGAGGTAGAAAAAAAGAAAAGAAAAATTTCACGGCGAAACTGGGGCTTTGAACGCGGTCGAACGATCGACCCGATAATTCCATTATTAATCGGCCGATTCAAATGAAAATATTCGTGATTTATTAGCGAACGGAGATCGTAATGGGAACGCAATGGTGGCGAAATGAAAAATTCGTGTGGCCCGCGATTTCCAGTAAAATCTTCCACGAACACACGGGTGATGGTGGTCCCACCTGCGACGAGCGATCGCGATCCTGAAACCGACACCCAGTGGTTGTGGTAACGTCGCTTCGCTTCTTGCGGTCGTATAAATTCGAGAGCCGCGATCCGCCAATGAATCGTTCCACTGGTAATAACGCACTTCGGTTCGTTTGGCGTTGCATCGAATTTAAGTTAAAAAAGTGTTCGGATTTATGTTAAAAAAAATGTTCCAGTGGATGGAGGAGACTTTGTTCCGTAATTTTTCCGCTTCGGTCTGTGGTTTACGTTGATTGCGATAGACGAAAGGACTATTTGACTATAAGTGATGACGCGTACATTCTTTCGAAATTCATTTATGTCAGATCATTGTGCTATTTAATATTCTCGCGTTCAAGCAACAAGCGATCGTGAATAACGTCGGCAGCCAAGAATGGTGTCTGCCCATCTAATTAAATTAGATGCAAGAAGCATTTATGAAATTCCGTACGCCGCAAGTCGTGTGATCACTCGAAAATCTACTCGCGATACGGCTTATGTAATCCTGGCCAATTATCTTAACGCACTCGTGAGAAAGCGCTACTTACGCAACATGTTTACGGTATCATTTACCGTTTTTCTTATTTTCAAACGTATTCAGAGCATTTCAATTTCACGGCATACACATTATTAATAAACAATACCGGTAGTGAAACATTGAATAATCAAATGGAAGCAGCACGATTCAAAACAAATTTCTGATGTCACATATTTTCACTGCAACCAATCTGTTATCTCAAAGATAACCGGGCTTTAAAAGAAAATTCAGCATAACTTGAACCGGAAATATTCACGTCGACCCTCTACATTTTCAACGATCTATTTATCCTGTGCGATCAACGACTTGGATCGGCGGCTAACTTTCCGGGATTCATTTTCTTCTTTTTTTTTAGGCCTCTCAGATTTAGTTTCCTAATGAACCGTTCACGTATGCAACAACGAGGCGTCACGGCCAGTCCATTCCAGAGATTGATGATTAGGGGCCCGACGGGACACGTGGAAAATAATTACGGTTAATGAGACAAATGGTCGGTTGCTCGCCACTAACTTCACGCCACGCTACTCCGACAGATTCAACGTCCATAAAGTTCCCTTGCCGGTGGAGATTATAATTGGTCGCCTGGATTGATCGTTCAATAACCATGCTTAAGATGCCGAAATCCTTGGAGACTGTTGTAAAATATCTTTCTCGATCGCAGAAGAAAGAATGGTGAAATGCAACATTCCATGGCAAATTAAAAAAAAACATTATTTGCTTTGATATATAATATTCTCCTGTTAAATGAAATAGAATGTCCACGTATTTCTTATTTTCCTACAAAATGCATCTCTTCTATTCCTATAAAGTAATCAATACTATAATCTGTAGTGAATTGAAACTTCCGTGAGGCAACAGTTTCTCGTGATTATTCGCAAGGTGTCGAATACTCGATTCGCAATGAGCCCCCGGCCTCGGTTCGGCATCCGTCAACGTCGCCACGGTTGGACACCGAGCGGGAGAGTGCAAGGAAGAATCGGTGTCCATCGATAATAAGCGACCCACGATCGGCACCGTACGTGAAAAGGTCTCTTTTACCGCTAATAACGTCTTATTAGCAGCGGCACGGTGACACATGAGGGATGACCGTAATAAGGTCCTTTATGTTTTAACGTGACAAATTGCTATTGCGCATGGAGAGCGTTCCCGGTCGTAGGCACGTCCGGTTGTGTTCCAACGCTCGGAGAAAGAGCTCGTTCGCGAGCTTCCAGCGTGGCGAAACTGTCGGCTCCGCTCCGTTTAGAACACCTTCCACGACCGCCCGTTAACCCATATTCGCCTACGTTGCAACGGTTACGCTGTGCCAGCGATGCGAGGCCCGATAGGAATTAACGCTGGTGACATTCCCCGTTAATCGTTCCATTGTGACCGCTGGATAATCACGAGAGCTGGACGGACCCGATTGATACGATCTTCTTACGAATGTAGGGGAAAAACCCTTTCGTCTATTGCGAGAGAAACCATACGTCAGAGATGTGGGAAATGTTTCTTTTGTTTCAACTGTGTCGATTAAAATAAAGTTGCCGAAAAGGTGCGAGGTCTTGGTTAAGTGACAAATGTGGACGATAGAGAAGATACTTCCTATAGGGTAAATTAAACATTTTTTCAGTTGTTGGGAAGCGGCTGATTAAATTATACATCTGTTTAACTTTCATTTAAATATTTAGCAGCTACAGTTCAAATTCAAATTGAGCTGATCGATTTCCTTATGCTTGATGAATAGGAATAGAAGTTCATGCAAAGTGTCGCATGTTCAGCCGCCTGAATATTTTGTGTACCTCCCACGAACGGAGGACCAGGTCTTTTCACTGATATTTTACGGAGCAAGAAGACAAATGAAAGGAAAGTGGAGGAAGCATACGTCCTAACGAGTATCGCCTTTAACGAATCGCGTCGACGGTGATAGCCGATGCGAGACCAAGAGTTTCTCTCGCGTTTGGAATTACGAGGACACGTTAATGTCCGCGGCGCGATGAGGCCGACGGATCTCACGGCAGTAACCGTAACGAACAGGACGAACGATGGTAACGAACTTACCGGGAGCCTGCCGCGAGAATCGGTCAGCGTAACCACGGGGCATCGTTCGCTGTTAGAGCGCCTCACCTTTCGACCTGTCCACGATCCGAGAGATTATCCACGAACCACTTGTAATCTAACGACCAAACTCTCAGAAACTCTCGACACCGACGTTTATTCTCCCATGAAACGCAAACGACTTTCTAGTAGTAATCACGGGACAGCGTGTTAAAAGTGGTTGATGAAGATACGTCTGCCTGTCCAAAGGATTTGCCTTGTAGAGGACCATTATGGAAGGAAAGTATGTGGAATGTTGGAATTCTTTTTGGGCGGCGCTTAGACAGAGAGAGAGAGAGAGAGAGAGAGAGAGAGAGAGAGAGAGAGAAGGATCAAGGTGAAATTCGGTTCGGATTATCTATAAAAAAATAATTTCTGTTATCGTTGACGAAATTGTAGGGGAATTCGGGATTGAACTTAATTAGGTGTTCAACCATACTTCATAATTCTTACCGAACAGAACCGCAGACATTGTTCAGTAACATAAAGAAATTAGGCTAGAAATACAATTGATGTAATTAGGAATTCCGTATCAGGTCATTTGTATCAAAGTAGGCTTGGAAAATGTCCCATTCTACAAAAATAACAGTAAACTTGAAACCTTAAGAAGAAAATAATGTGGCTGCAAGTTCTTGGTAATTACTCGTGAGAGAGCAGAGAACAAAAATGTTTCCAGCCAGTCCTTCAAACAACTAACTACCGAGATACCCTAAGGAGCACGACCGCTCCGGGGCTGGTAGAAACGTTTCCTCCGAGTTTGCCTTTCATTCTGTCTGAAACGTTGGTGGATCGGCGAGCAAACGAATCGGTAGTGGAGTAACGTGTATATCGTTCGCGGGACGCAGAACGAATGGTCGCCAACAGCCGGTACCAGCAAAGGTATATACCCATCGGTTACACGGTGCACGGTGACTAATGAACGTTTACAGTCACCTCTTTACGTCCTACTGCCGCAGCGCGAGCGTATCTAGCCCGAGTTTATTGCCGATGCTAATTCACTAGTCCGAGCAATTAGAGGGTTCGACGGAAGCGGATCCTTTGAGATCCCTCTCCCGCTCTTGTCGCCCCGTCCGTTCAACCCTGATCGCAAACGTTCCGCATCGATTACTCCCGATAGCGAGCCGGTGAAGAGATAACCCGTAACCGAGCCGTGAAACGAAACGTTCCGTCGAGGTGAGGAGATGTTCGAAAGGGCAGTCTCGTTTCTACTGACATCGATCAAAAGAGAATTCCATGCGTTTCCGATGATTTTATTGTATTCTTCGTAGATCGAAGTTTATTTTTGTGGTCCACGCGTGTATCTTTCAATTAATCGTCCTGGCATTTTTAGCCGCTCGCTCCGACATTTAAACTCCCGGGATGAAAAGAGAAATCGTCGCCTAAAGAGATAGAAAAGCCCCTTACACGTAGTACAGTGCAACGGGGGAGTGAGACGATGAAGAGATCGACGTAGAAGAAGCGAGGGTGAGAGATGGTCGCAGGAAAAAGCGGTAGCGCGTTCGCCTAATGACGGGACACGCCGGTCATCGGGATGATCTTCGAGATCAGTGACGAAGACGAACGGTGCAGGTGAACGCGAATCTGTCGAAAGAAACTCGTTGTCGCCGGTAGGAATATTCATACGGCCGGCCGCGACCAGCTTGGGGAATCGTTAATGCGCCTCGATGTCTGAAGGAGCAAAGAAAACCAGTCCTCGATGAACACAGTTAGAAAACGAATAAGCTTTCGACAATTTCATTCTTTTGATCCGACTTTTATTTTGCCTTTTAATTTGTGAAATGTTCGGTCGCTTACTTCGTAAAATAAATGACGCGATTAAAAGATAAATTGAAATCACCGTCCTGTATTCCACTAATTCTGAATATTATCTACTTTCACGCGAAAGAGCGGTAGAGAACATCTGCGCAATTGACGTTACCACGATTGAAGAATCCAGTAAACGGATCTACCACCGATTCCGCAAATTATCCGATAACACCAACGTCTCCCATCCCGCTAGGCTTCGCACCAGCCAGGTCAATGGATAACGCGCGAACGGTTGCTCCGTACAGCCGGGTTTTCACCGTCCTACGGTATTCCCAATCTAAATAGAACGATCGAAATCGGCTGGGCATGATGATAAATACCGCGTAATTGCGCCGCGTTATATACATCAGTGCGCGACGTGGTACAATAATTGCGCGTCATTACACGGTATCGGGACGGTAATGCATTATTAGAGCTGGTCGCGCATAATACGAGACGCGGGATCGTGAAAGACGGAGAGGCATCGAGGCACGTTTCTAGAATATTTATACGACCGGTGGCCACCGTTAATTAAGGAAAGCGCCGTAAACGTTCTCCCTCTCCGTATGCGTGCGGAGCACGACAGGAGGGTTTTATCGGCCGTTGTTGAAAAAGGAAGGGAAAAACCAGCGTCGAAAAGAAGATGCGGGACGTCTCGTCCGTCCCGTCCGGACGGATCCGATCACGGGAGGCGGTGAACCAGAGGATGGGTTCCCCGATGAAAAAAAGTTGGCCCGATCGAGATCTTTCCATCGAAATGACCATAGCGGAAGGATAACCCCGATGCGAGTAAAAGCGATAATGGACCTGGAGGCCCCGTGAACGTAAAAGTACTCTCGCCTACCACCCCTCCACCGTGGGTATAACGCGCGCAAACAACCGGCCGGCGAGGACTTGCGTAGCTCCGGAGCGCAACGAGAGAGAGACGCATGCGAGTGCACGCAGCCGATACACCAGATAGTGATTGATGATGATTAGCCGGCGATTTGCCGATAAGGGAATGTACCGCGCCAAGGTAAGCTCCGCTCCGCCGTGCGCTGTAACTACGCTATGATACAGCCGACGATATTGGGACCCCGCCTGTACACACTCGTGTAAATTGCTGTACAATGAGCAATTACAATGAATTACGTAAGCCACGATCCGTCGCCTGGCAATGTGGTCGCAGATGAATTTCTTCTTCTGTGGTTGTTTCGGGGGTGGTTTCTATTCCTCAAGTTTGACACGGGAATTTGGAAGTCATGATATAGGTATTAGATTATTCTCTGCCTCATTATTATTACATATCTGGTAAACTGTATAAAAAGTTTTAATCCACTGGTGATAGTTTGGAAATAATCAGATTTAAAGAGAGCTACAACTGTCCCAAATAAGCTCAATACAAATTTTGCAGACCAGTCGATAAATCATTTATATCGCAAACTCAGTGATCAATTTCACTCCACGGTTCATATCATCATATTAAAACAACATCAAAGCTTCCCTATATCCTACCTGCCGAAATGTTTCCGACTCTGCTTGCCACCGAGCCACCAATCGCCTTCGAATCGTCGCTGCTACCCGAGGCTGCTTTATTTCCCTATTAAGTCGCGAGCGACAGAAAAGCGAGAGCCCATCGGGAACTTCGTTTTATCGGCGGACACGATTCAACGCGAGTTTCAACCGTGAAGTTGCAGGTGCAACGGGGCGCAGCGTGAACTACGACGTCGATACCGATCTACCGGCGTGACAATCTTCCGATAACAAGCGGAGACGTCCGTGTAATCATAAAGGCCACGGGTAACGCAGTATCATCGATTCCGTATCTGTCACCCGCTTGCCGTGATACGCGACGCGTAATGACAAAGGGTAGGGTTGCGATGGTACTTCCGGCACAATGGTCGGCGAATATCGTTCGATCGATCCCGTTGAGTCGATGCTCGTGTAGATCAATCTGGAATCGACGCAAATAGTCTGTCCGAGGAAAGCATCCGTAAACGCAACAGCCTTTCTTACGTTCCACTGTTGCACTAATAACGGCTGAAAAAGCAAATCCATAGATCCTCGCAACAAGTTCGAATCCGTCCAGTTCAGGGAGCGTGACAACTGTTGCGCGGTCTTGTTTGCCCCCTTAGTTAGCGTGTTTCAGCCGGCGGTGCACGCTCTCACACGCTCACGATGGGGTCCCCATGCACGGGTTCTAAGGACCGCCACGGTAGTCGATCGGTGATTAGACGGCAGCTCGTTGTTTCCGATCGCCGCTAAACATCTCCGCAGGACCGCGCTCACGCCGAAGAAGTACCTGGATCGTTCGCGCTTCGCGGATCCTGCCGCATCCTGCTGATGGCTCTCTATTTTTTACCTTGTTCCTCGCGTGCATCAAACCCTCTCCCACCTTTATCCCTCGTAGCGTTCGATCCTCGAGAGCGGGCAGCCGCTTCACTTTGCGCGCACCGCGTGCTCGGTGAGAAAGTTTTACGACTCACTCCGTGCGAACGCCTCAAAGCCGAGGTCGAGTCGCGCCGAGAGAATCTCGGACGCCCATCTCCGGTCCACTGTCTTTTAACGCGGGGAATTGGCGCGATATCGCGTTTATGGTATGCTTTTCGTGAAAAAAAAAAAGAAAAATAGCCTGGTGATTCTCTACACTCGTGCCTATCATTAAAGCTACGATTAAAGTACTATCTCTTTTTTTTTCTAATGAATCCTGAATGTTGTCATAAAAAATGTAATCACGAATGCCGATATCATCTCTGCCTATGAGTGAACAAACGAAAAATCTGCGGCCTTTTCGCGGGATGTTGTATACGTGCGGTATCTAAGTTCCACGCCAAGCCGATCTTTCGTATAAATCAAAGGTTCGTTTCGTAGCGAGTCCCCGTACAGCCATAAATAGGCATAATATCTTATGCCGGGGTCAAGGCAAATGCGTCAAGCTCGTTTAAGGCTCGCGCACTTGCTGCTATTAAACGCCGCGATTCATCAGGCGGGAGAAAATAATCTGCACCTCTAGCATGCGATCTTTGGGAAATTCTCTCTTGCAACAGCTGGCCTATCACATTGATCCTTGCTCATGAAAAGAAAAGTCTTGGAACACTAACAGACGGCATCGTTAGTACCATTTATGATTACATGTTTACGAGCATGTTGATCGGAATAAAAATCGTGATCGCTGTTGAAGCAGAGGAATGACACAATGTCGGATGGAGCTCAGTTTGATAGAAGCTCCTATTGTATTCTATTTTTAAAATACAGTAGAACAACAATTTCTAACAACGTTCCTAATCCTCGTAATCCAAATATTCTGCAGGGTTTTCGAGTTAACCAATGGTTACTGCATTTCAAACAATCCCAATCGCACTTCAGCGTAAGTGCAAAGCACCGATATCGTTCGACGAATCAGCATCGTAACAAAAGGAAAGCACGCGTGCCCGCATTTCGAGGACGGTTCATTAAAATTGATTTATGAATGCCTAGCAAGGGCTCGGCACCGTCGTCGTTCATGGTTCCCTTGTCGGCGCGTATTAACGTCGCGGACGAGTTTCATCGACCGGCAAAGGTGTGTCATTGTGCGCTTCGTGCCGCGCAATTTGCTCCACTTCTTCCCCCTAATTCTTCTTTCTAATTCACGCTGCACACCGTGCGCAAAGTACGCCGGGCAACCGCGACGCAGAGCGTGACACGCCGAAACGCTTCTCTCCTAAAACAGGCGTGGCCGTTTCGCTCGGAGATGACAAGGCGAGGCGCCGATCGAACGTTTTCGCGCGTTCGTTCGACAGCTTCAAAGGACGCCTGCTCGCGTGCCGATAATCGGGCGAACGATTTAGATGCACTTGCACACCGCTGCGTGAATACGTATGCCAACATCGGTAATACAGTGTTCGCGAACGAACAGGGATTTGTGGCCGTGCAATAGAAATGATAGATTTCTAGTCGTGCAAAGAAACGGTGTAGGGGAAAAGGAAAGGGCTGGCGGGCGTGGCGAACCGCGTCTTTAACCCCGATGATGACTGGCCTTCGATAATTCGCTCTCAGGCAGAGGGTTCTGGATTGCTGTTTACCCAGGAGTAATTAGTTATCTATAAAATTGATGGAAAGCTTAGTTTCAGTAAGGAGAGGGGTGATTTTACGATTTGAATCGCATGTTTAATAGTAGTATTGTATCGAAGCACTATAAAATGAAATCATAATTATTTAAGGAAGGCGAGTTGGACCAAGAATCTGAGATTCCCAAATAGATTCCAAACTATTTCTCGTTGTAAGAAAAAAAAAAGAATAATAATCAAAGTGTATTTGATTTAGCAGACAAACGAATTCGCCTTTTCCTCGCAGCGAGACCATTCCTTACAATTAGAGCAATTAAATCCATTTGATCAACGCGATGGCCGATTTATCGTGATAGTCGATCGATTGTGTAATATCTACAGAGAGACTGAGGCCGCGATCTAATAGTGACGTAGTGAAACGGGATTATCGTGTCGGTGACGGTAATTTGTCACGCCTGCATGACGTCGCGTTGCCTTTCAACGCGAGTCCTCGTTATTGCTAACAGAACAATCTGAATACCCAGTGACACAAACCCGTGTCCTGGTTCGCACGTATGTCACCCACACGTGGTTAGTTCTGTGCCCATTTTGCACCGCCTGTCGTCCCTTTTATTAACGCTTTCGGCTATACACAAGCAATAACCCAACGCAAATTTCCCGAAGCTGCACGGAATAGTTATGAAATTATGCAGCAAGCTCTGCGCACAATTTAACGGAAGTTCGCACACGATCCCATCACTGAGGCTCCTTTCAATTCCACGTTCTAAACGCGAGCATGTTCTTTACCCTTCCCCGTGTACAATATTTCGCGCATAACCGCATTTTCCAATACCAGGTAGGTAGTCAAAATTACCAGAAAAGCAGAGCAGGAAATTTGCACGAGTCAGCCAGAGTTCAGAGCACGTTCCCCACTGTTGTAAGACCAGTCTTTACCCTACATTCCGTTCCCTTGTCACATCAGCGTATAAATCAGGCGTGGTTCGACGTAGATCTATCAAGCGGTCGCGGGCCAGGGCTAGGAAGAGAACGGGCCCCGTGACAGATTAATCTCGAAGTGCAGCGCGTGCAAGCCATCGTGCGCGTACACGCTCCGCGGCATAATTCATTATTTTTCCGCCGCCGCTGTTCGCGTATTCTCTTGTCGCGGCGAGAGCGCGGGGACAATAAAGAACCCGCCGCCGGTCCGGACCTCGAAACGGAATGGGTCGATCGATTTTTCCTTTCCCGTTCCATCGATCTCGTTTTCATCCAGACGCGTCCAGAGCGACGCGTCGTCGTCTCCCAGTCTCGCGGCCGGACTTTCCATTTCGTCGAACGCAACGGGCTTAACGGTTTATCCGTTTAGCGAGCGACTAAGCGCAGCAAGCGTGTTCGTTATACAACCAAGCTCGGGACGGAACTCGGTTTCGTCAAAGCAACTGGTTCACAGTCATACGCCGTCCGATATGGTTAATCGTATCGGGGCCCGGAGATGAAGCAATCCTGCTTGCAATGGGCATAATTAGTGTTAAATGTGTTATTACTCGCGTTTCGGACTGCCGTGCACCTGGCCTGCGCCACAACGCGAGTTTCTGTTCCGCCTGCTCTGGCTATTAATGCTCGAGAATCACGGCTTATCGATGCCATCGCGGTAAATGCACCGCTTAATGCAATGGAACTTCTGAAAAGAGAATCGATAGAAGAATATCCCGATAATGGACTGATAATGAACGTTCCTAATAAGGCTATTGGGTAATGATTTTTGAAAGGCTCGACAGAGAACGTGAAAGTTTAACCGAATACACTCAATGCTCTAACGCTGGCTCATATCGTTTTGCTCGGTCATCGAAAATAAGGGTGTCCCTAGATTATTACATCATTACGTGGAATAACACTATTATTAATTACCAACATTTTGTGCTGAGACGGGATAAAATTGACCACAACAAGCGTAGCTGAGATCTACAGGATTAAGACCAATGTAACATCTATGAAAAGCGTGTTCACCGAAAACATAATGGTATTGGTAATAATTACTCTAAAAACAAATCGCTGCATCTATAAGCGTGAACGAATATTATAATTGAAACAGTTGCGAGTGTGGATAATTTTCTGTACCCAATAGGAAACTCATCTAATTGATATATGGACCCGCGTGCTCTCCCGTAGGAACAGAGACGGCCGCTTATCGTCACGCGTGCGGCAGCAACGGAAAATTAATAATCCGTCGTTTCTTATGCCTCGTTATCGCGCATCGTCACGTCTTTATAACGCGGCCGGGGCTCGTACGTCAGATGGTATCGTCGTATCTCGTACGGGCTAGCAGCTAGTAAAGTAAGTGCGAGTAAGTATAAACTACCGCGCCGAGCCACCACCCTCGATGTTCCGCCCCACCGGAGAGATAACATCTTCCGTGCACGCTCTCCGTCTCTGTTCGCGACCTCTTCCTCCCTTCCTCAACCCTTTTGCTCGCCTACCTCGTCCTCGTCGATCGGCCGGAGGCTTCCCTACGATCGGCTACTTCAGTAGCCGGCCACCAGCTGCCCTCCATAAATCCTCACGGCCGTCCATGCCGCGCCGATATCCCTCGGAGACTATCCTTCCTTTTTCTCTGCCCCTTTCTTCAAATAGTTCATTTCTCTAATGATACAAGTTTGGAAAGATCGAGCTTGGTCGGATTCATGAAGATAACCGGTGGCATTTGTAGCGATGATCGAGCAACTTTTTTACTTTACGTACGATTAACGATAGCCTAAGGCGTTTAATTTGTTAACGGTAGCGGTTGAAGCGGGTTATCAATTTAGGTGACTCTGGGATAATTTGGCTCCGCGTCAACAGATGTAATAACAACGGGGAATATTCTCTGTATATCCTGTATCTTATAAACATTAATTTCTTGTTACGCGTTCAAACATTTGTTTACTCCACGCACTTAGTTCCTCCATTCTATTGACCAAGGGCTTTTTTTAAACTCTTACGTATGCCTCCATTCCGCAAAAGCGTACTGCATTAATAATTGCGGCGCGGGGCGTCAAACGAACCGACCCTCGAACGTGTTGATCTACAGAACTCCGTAGCGGAACGAACGAGCCACCGCGTGGGAGAGTGGAGGCCGGTTTATCGTTCGCCTGTGTCGCTTCTTCTTCTTCCTCTTCTTCTTCTACTACCACTAGTACCATTCCTATCTATGCTTCTTCCTCCTCCTATGTCCTCTATGGGAACGAACCTACCGAAGGGAACCTTGCTCGCGCGAACCGCGCGCAATATATTGCCATTTGTTCCGGCCGCTATAAGGCAATATGTTTGTCAGTATCGCGGAATCGAACGCGAACTCTCGAACCTCGACGAGCCGAGCGGAGCCTGCTGGGTTGATCTTGACCGTTATTTCTCGGGTGCATATGGTCTCGAGCGGCGATACCACCACCCGATATCTCCCTAAATGCGATCCGCGTGGCTCTCGATCGCTCTTCTCTCGCAATCGATAAGTCTTACACGGGGAACCTTCCACTTCTTCTTCCGCCCCGTCTTAGGCTTGTTATTCATTTGTTGCCCGTACATCTTCCGCCAATCGCCGCACCAGCTACACCGAGTTAACGCTAACGATCCGGGGCCTGTTACTCTATCGATGCATCGGACGGGCCACGAGCGATCTCAGATCGTTATTCAGCCGCCGCTGGATCGCCGGATAAATTTCGTGGCTGTGTTGTTCTACGATAGCTTTCGTTCGAAGAGGTATACACTCAATGTTTTCATCGAAAGTAGTTTGATTAAAGGTCAGTTTTAGAAAAATCAGATGTTTTGGTAGTCTACCTCGCAGGAGGAACACATTTATCGTTGTAAAACGATTCAACTCTGAAACTACTGAATCTCGAGCTGTCGCTTGGAGTCCCAAGGGAGAGCTCCTCGAATCCGCGATGATATTATATTGCAAACGAAATCGCGCACGCTTTTGCTTTGACTTTATTTTTCTTTCTGCATATTTTTAAACATTTGCTTTTGGTAGAAACATTGCGCATTGCGATTCATAATATTCTAGAGGTCCGTAAAAGAGGATAATGATAAGCTGCAACGATGGGAGGGTTAAGGGTCACGAACCTAACTACGCGTCCACATAAATTTACTCTTCAGCCCATCCTGTCTGGATATAAATGGTAGTTGAGAATTAGGTAGTAAAGGTCTACCGACTAGGAAATCAGACGCGCGATCGCGGGTCATGGCCTCTGTGTACCGATGTCACCAATTGCATCGAGTAACTGCTGTTTTACTCGGACACGGCATTAACGAAATTACTTTATTACGGTATGGATATCTTAAAATTATATTTTCCCCATTTCGTGATTCTTAGATGAAATTCCAGAACCGTAACGAACCTTCGATATGCTGTTAATATGCATAGCCGGTAATTTTACTTAGCTCTGTGTAATTAAATGTGTATAAATACAGTTGTGCAAGGTAACGCAAGAATAGCGTGACATTTTATCTGGTAAGCTTCCGTGAAGAGATCAAAGTTTTTTACTTTGCACTTTAAGCGGCCACTTATTACCGAAGCAACAGAATTTTTCTTCCCTGCACCTAAAGAAGGGACTAATTTTTCCACATTCTACAAATAGTACTGATATATCTCCGATAAAGAAGAGGAGCACCATATGCTACAGCTATCTTTTTCACCCTAGTCTTTCAAGAATCTCTACATACTACCGTTCGTCCAATGAGTATCACGAATTCGCGTGAACGACCGTAAACCACTCGAAGCTGCGCGTATACCCCATAAAGAACACGTTTTCCATCGCGAGCCAATCGGAAACGTCTCTACTCCGATCCCTGTAATCCGACATACGTCAACCGGTCGCAGCGCGGTAGAAACGTCAAAGAAACGACGGAGATATTAATCGCGCCAGCACGCTGCCCACTATAAATAGCGAAATTATATCTGGCGTGTATCGTAAACAGGTTGTCCGAACGCGGCGACCGATGCGACCGAGCGACCACGATTCTTCCATCGATGGAAGGCATCTCCTCGCGGTCTTGCGCGCGCGCGACAATCGCAGAAATCCTCGCGTACCAATACACTGTCGATCAGATGGGCTGCGGAATTCTTCTGGTTTCTTTCCGACATAGCGGCAAAAATCGTGGCTGGACAAACGTTCCTCTGTCGACAATGAATTATTATGACGTTAACGGGAAGCGCAGGCCGTTTCTTCTTCAACTCGGTCGCTTTCGATCCCGCGCGTTTTCCTGTTACGTTCGATAATCATCGACACGGTTGCTCGGATGAGATCGCGGTATTGAACGACACCACCGAGCCACAGTCCGACCGGAGACGAAAGCTGCCTGGCAGCTTTCGAGAAAGCATCCGTCGTCCTCGCGGGCATCGCTGATCACCGATATCATCTACGTCGCGTTCTTCGCTGCGTGAGAATTATGCTGAACACTCTTCGTGGATGATGTTTATGCAGGGGAAACGCGTTTCGCGGATCTGGATCGCCGATAAAAAAGCTGTGCATCGGAAGCATTCGGACGATGTCTTCGATTTAATTTAATTTCTTAAACTTAGACCAAAAGGAAACTGGAGAGTACACCCTTCATTCAATACTACGTTAAATATAAAATTTGTAACAATTCAGGTGCTTAATAACTGGGCACTTTGCGAATAACAAAAGTAATTGACCCTTGTTACAAAATATTAATAAACAGCGCCGTACTTTGACATGAAACAAGTGAATTTCGATGCATGAAAGTGTGAAAAAAGCACATTCGAACGATAGCAGAAAGTTTGCTCTTGAAATTGCTTTTTGTCCGATGGTCGATATCACATTTAGTTTCCGAAATACACAGCTCCAGAGCAAAAATGCATGCGATGCGAGAAATATGAATGGGCGGCCGAAACCATAGGGAATCCCGCGACCCACTTTTATTCCTGGAAACACGTGTAAGCACGATAGAAATAGTAAAAAGAAGCGCTGAATCAACGTGTCCAGCACTGACCACCGCGTAGCCGGTGCAGTTGGGGTAACTCGGCGACGATGCGAGAAAAGGAGACCGAGTATGCGAGCGGAATACGCGCGTAAAGCATCGCAAATATTATGCTTTCCTTTAGACGACTCTCGAGAGCGTATTGACGCATCGCAACGGGGCCAAAGGCATTTGAAAGGGGAAATACTTAGCGCTTCTTATGAGGCTAATTGGACCTATTACTGTGATTTGTGAATTGATTACATTGTGTCAAAGAAAAAGGTTTCCCGGTATGTCCCCTATGTATGTGAGTTTCGGTGCCAGTGAAAGTTAAACAATATTCGCAATTGTTTGTCGCATTTGCGATATGTATGTACAATAGGTAGGTAGTAACGTTTTAATTAATTCAGTAAGGCATTTCATTGATATAACAAGCTACGGAAAACTGCTCCCGGCAAAACTGTGTGGTACTTTTTCTTTTGTGATCATTATTACTTAGTCATTCTATAATACTGTATTACTCCCACATTCCCGATTATTTCTAATTAAAGATATTGAGAAATATAAAGCAAGAGGATCTAAATCTAAAGTCACTAAGATTAGTGAATAGCAAAGGGAATCGCGAGACGCTCGCAGGTGAAGTCGGTGCAACGGGAGAAGAGAACGAGATCGAGGACCGATAGGCGACGAGGTCGCGAGGGAATCCTTAACAAGGCCTCAAATGTCACTTCTGGGTCTGACCCAAGAAAACTGTTCTAACGACCGACCGCGCTTTTTTACGGTATTTCGATCAACGAAAGAACTCGAGAGACATTCTGTCGCAATACAATCTTACATACTATCCCCTTGCATCCGTGGCCAAATGTATATTTTATACTTTGACGAACATCCGGACTTTTAATTTTTTGTGGGAGGTGAAGAGAGAAAGAGAACAGTAAAATATAAATATGCCTTTTATACAGGTACCGTTCCCAGTGGTTTTGTTGGGAGAAAAATGCAAGCAATGCACTTGCGAATCGTTCTGCGAAGAGCATTTATTTATCGCGAGACGAGCTATCATGATCTCAGATGAGGGACATGTCTTAAATTTTTGGAGACACAGATCATTTGCGTACACGTGACCAACGACAGACTTTCTCTGATATCAGAGAGATCAAGACAACCGTTTGCAAATGATGCTATCATTTCATTGGACGCATTTACCTTGTGTCCTTCGAATATAAATTACAGAGCTTTTTGCGAGAAAAGTTGCGTATCAAATTTTTCAGCACTTACCGATTTTCTAGGAAGCAAGTTGTGAATAATCTTTCAGGTGACTCACCTGCAACAGAAAAATAAAGTTATTTATTAAAAAAAGTACGGCTAAAAATAATGGGAAATAAGAACAAGATGGTTGGAACAGTCTATGAATAACTCTTGGTCCAATGAACCATAAGATAAATCATCACGTTTAAATGTGTAATTTTCTTTCTATTGCCAATAGCTTGCACCTCCGAGAAAATTGACACACGCTTTATCCTAAGGTGCGAATCCTATCTCCTGGGGAACTTTATGCTTAAACTACTACTTGGAGCCCAAGGTTCCCACGTTTACGCTTCGTGCATGCATGATAACTGCACCCCGAGATTCACGCGAATACAGGTATACAGGGAGATATGGTAGCGAATTTAACAGATATCACGGGAAACCACTTACCGGTGGCGAACGTCGAATATCTGGACAATCGCACATCAATTGTAGCTGAAGAAAGATGCAACTTCTATTGACAAATGCGGAAAGAGCACAAACCGTGAAACTTGCAAAACAACGTGAACGTACTGTTTGTCCGCCATTTGATGACTGGGCAAAGCGTTTACGCTCTCGCTCTGCTAATTCTCCTACCACAACACGTATTGTTTTTATCACACACCGGCGTGAATTGGGGAAACGGGCCAATATGCGAAGCCATTCTATTTCACTCGGTCTCGTTATGACTGTGATTGTCGACTTCACTTAATAAAGACTGCCAGCCCCCGTGCAAATTGCCGAGCAATGAAATGGGCCTGGGCTCCGTCGGCCAATGCGTCTAGCGATGTTGGCAAATGCATCGAGCAGGGTAAGCAAATGAACGAGTACGGAAGTTAGGTTATAGTTTTTGCAGAGAGAATAGAAAACCGTGGTCGTTAACGTGTGTACGTAATTCATATTAGGCATAGCTACTAATATCTGTACAAATTCGCGATCGTAAACAAGGGCAAGGTGAACGATCGCGGAGCGCGCCATTCACATTTCGGCCGTCGCATCGTGTGAACGTGTCGCGACACGCGCGCATTCTTCCGACGGACCGACAGCGCACTAAGTATCTATTCTTCGGCTTCGTTCTATCACTGTGTACGTTCGTTTACTTGTTTTGTTTTAATTAACTAGTACGCGATTAACTAGCAATCGTTTTAGCATCGTGCGAGTTGATTGAATAGCTTTGCGAGATTATTTTAATCGAGGGTGATC
Organism: Holcopasites calliopsidis; assembly: GCA_023838395.1. Classification (NCBI taxonomy): domain Eukaryota; kingdom Metazoa; phylum Arthropoda; class Insecta; order Hymenoptera; family Apidae; genus Holcopasites; species Holcopasites calliopsidis. Next base: position 5,667,385 of record JALHAQ010000007.1, read on the forward strand.
GCGCCACTTCTTTCGATAGCACCGATTAGGTTAGATTCGATCGAAGCTAATCAAATCAACGCGAGGGTAATTAACAAATTTTCTCAGCTCTATTGTATTCTATTAGTCAAGCATTTCGTTTTAGCAACAATTAAAGAACACGTACGTTCTGTTGAAAGCATTCGATTAGCCGACGGCCGTCGCTAAACGGTTTCGCCAACAGCCGTCCCTGAATCTCTTTACTAAAGAAACAGCCGTAACTATTAATCGAAGACATCGATACAGGGTGTAGAGAGGGGGGGGGGCGCTTTTCCGAAATCCGAATCGCGATCAGTGGCATTTCCAATTGGGTTGTCGTAGCGTGCGAACGTGTCTTGACAAATGGTGCATAATGGACTCTTCCGACGGAACGCTAAATACCAATTCTCCGGCTTCACTTTATCAGCGTGTACGTACGTTTACTTGCTTCAATTGAGTAGTACGCGGTTAATTAGCAATTGTTTTAACATCGTGGAAATAGATTAAACAGTTTTGCGACAATTAAAGAATACGCGGATTCTATTGGAAGATCATTCGATGAACAATCCGACGGCCGTCGCTAAATGATTTCGTCCGCGGCCGTCGCTACATGGTTTTGCCCGCGGCCGTCGCTAAAATTTTTACGCGGTCGGCCGTCGCTAAATATCTTTATTAATAAAACAGTTGCAACTATTAATCCAAGCCATAGATAGACGGCGCAGGGGGGGGGGGGTGTGCTTTTCCGAAATCCGAATCGCGATCAGTGCCATTTCCAATTGGGTTGTCGTAGCGTGCGAACGTGTTTTGACAAATGGCGCATAATGAACTCTTCCGACGGGACGCTACGTAAGTATCAATTCTCTGGCTTCACTTTATCATCATGTACGTACGTTTACTTGTTTCATTTGAGTAGTACGCGATTAATTAGCAATTGTTTTAACACCATAGGAATAGATTAAATACTTTCGCGACAATTAAAGAACACGTACGTTCTACTAGAAGCATTCGATTAGCCGACGGCCGTCGCTAAATGGTTTCGCCAACAGCCGTCGCTAAATCTCTTTATTAACAAAGCAGTTATAACTATAATCCAAGACATCGATAGACGGCATAGGGGAGGGGGAGAGGACGCTTTTCCGAAATGTGAATCGCGATCGTAGTGCCATTTCCAATTGGGTTGTCGTAGCATGCGAATGTGTCTTGACATAATGGACTCTTCCGACGGGACGCTACCGAAGTACTAATTCTCCAGCTTCATTTTATCACCGTGTACGTACGTTTTCTTGTTTCAATTGAGTAGCACGCGATTAATTAGCAATTGTTCTAACGCCATGGGGATAGATTAAATACTTTTGCGACAATTAAAGAATTCGTGCATTCCATTGGAGTATCATTCGATTTGCAATCCGACGGCCGTCGCTAAATGGTTTCGTCCATGGCCATGGCAAAATGGTTTCGCCCACGGCCGTCGCTAAAATATTTACGCGATCAACCGTCGCTAAATGTCTTTCTTAACAAAACAGTTGTAATTATTCCAATTGAAGTTACTATTAGTCCAGAGCATTGGTATAGGGCGCGAGAATAGTTTCGAAATTGAGTTACGAACACCGCCAAGGCCAAGGTGGACGAGCGGGGCGTGGTATCATTTACACTTGGGTCGTTGTAGCGTACCGACGTGTCAACAAGCGGGGCATACCAACGCGTCGGCACGCATCCATTCTTCGGCTTCACTTTATCACCACGTACGCTCGTTTACTTACTTTAATTAACTAATACGGGATTAATTAGCATTCGTTTTAGCATTTTGAAAGTAGATTGAATAGTTATTCGAGATTCTTGTGTCGATGGCTTGTATGTACGATCGAGGGCGAACGCGTCTCTTCTTTGATAGCGACGGCCAGGTTATGTTCGATACGAGGTTCATTAACAAATCATCGCAACCATTTGGCATTACTTGAACAATTCTTTCGGTTTTCCTGTACTCTGTTGATCGAGCATTCGGGTTTCGCAAAAGTTAAAAAATACGTGCATTGTAATAGAAGCCTCATTCGATTAACAAGCCGACGGCCTTGCGAATGCTAATATGTATTTACTTCGTTAACTGTAGCGCGATTTCTTGAAGTTGTTTTTCTTTTGTTACAGGTCTGGTACAGAAGGAATCGAAATTGAGGTGCAGATTGAGTGGGGAGGAACATATAATAATCCAGCTGCATAGGGTAACAGAGACAGTACTATGCTGGTGAATTTGGTATCGAATTGATTAACATATTTGCTCATGTGTATAATCTTGTTATTTATAGATGTTTTTTTTTTATGATTGGACTTTGGTAATGAGTGATACATCACTGATACATATTTCACGAATAACGATGTGTAAATTCAACAGTACAAACGAGTGAATGAATATCTCAAAGCTTTTAACGAAAAAAGGTTGAAATATTCATGTACCACTGTATTTCGGTCGATTTTGCTTCGTAGCTTTGTTATTGTTTTCCTCGGCACTGTTTTTATCTCTATGCTCGGTCGCAGTTACGGTCAAGTCGTGTTTTCGCCGCAGGATTCGCCGCGTGCCCGCGTAGTTGTAACCCTGCCCTTGATGCATGGTAGTTTCCGAGTTTTTATTCCTACACAAGCAGTACTACGAGAATTTGTACTAACGCGACATAGTTCATTGATAGGCACACGAATATGTTTGAAACTTTGACAACGAACATTCACGGTACAGTTTTCATAAATGTATCGCATTACCTACAGTCTTCATTATAGGAATATGAAATTATAGGGTTTTGAAAGATTCATAAATACTCAGAAGTATTTGAATCTAAATAATAATATTATTTCTGTATTGATAGAAAACATATCAGTATTTCCCCAACAGACGACGAGAAGGAGAAATAAGATGCAAATCTCTGTCGATTTATTTGTTCCCCCCCACCCCCTTTTTAGCATCACTGCAGTGATCAGGACGATCATCGGGCAATGCTGCATCAGTCAACGATGTAAGTATCTTTACAGTTTATTAATCCTTTCTTTTTTTTTTAATACTCTTTCGTTTTCATCATCTAGAATTAATTGTAAGAACAAATGAGTAACCAAATTCGTTCCTTTTATGTTTCAGCGGGTTCGGTTCGTCGGTATTTGGACAATTTTGACGATCGCCCGCGATGCGATCGGTAGAGTCAGTGTTTCATCCGTTCAAGTTTTTTCTTGTATCGAGTCAGTGAGTTCGCCGATGTTAAATATTAAGCGGTCGCGACAGAACTATCTTTTTTTTATCGTTTCGGTATTAGAGTCATGTGTCCTGCTCCTGTGATCGGGCGATCATCGGGCATGCTGCGTCAGACAGCAACGTAAGTATCATCATAGTTTCTTCACCTTTTTCTTTTTAATAATCTTGCATTTTCATTATCCAGAACTAATTGTACGAACAAATCAGTAACCAATATCGCTCCTTTTATTTTCCAGTGGCTTCCAGTTCCTCCATGGTTCTGGTGGTTGGCAACTTTTGGTGATCGCGCGCAATGCGATCGGTAGAGTCAGTGTTTGATCCGTTCAAAGTTCTTTTGCATTGCTTTAAGAGCGCAGTCGCTCTGATTGAAGTTAGATTTAGTAATGGTACGCGATATTAGAGTCAGTGGGTGCATCGATTACAAGTTGCGATTAGTAATGATACGCAATATTAGAATCAGTGAGTGCATCGATTCCAAGTGTTAGATTTAGTAATGATACGCGATATTAGAGTCAGTGAGTGCGTCGACTACAAGCTGTGATCAGGACGATCATCGGGCAATGCGGCACCATCCTACAACGTAAGTATCTTCATAGTCTAATAATACTTTTTTTTTTAATGGTCTTGAATTTTTATTATCAGGCTTCGATTGCGATAATGAGTTACAAATGAGGTTTCTTTCAATATGTTACAGCAGCCTCCCTGATGACTTCCCACAGCATCCCTGGTGGCTTCCCGGAGCATCCCCGATGACTTCCCACGGCATCCCTGGTGGCTTCCCGGAGCATCCCCGATGACCTCCCACGGCATCCCTGGTGGCTTCCCGGAGCATCCCTGATGACATCCTGCAGTATCATCGCATGGGTAGAGTGAGTACCCCAGGATTGGGCACTTTAAGTTCCTCCGGTCACTCAATCATGCCGCAGGACGAAAGGTCCGAAACGGCACGGGTGACTGGTTGTATTACGTAGAATTTTTGCCAAGCACAGTGACCGTGGGTATGTGCAAATATACTCATGAGTAGTAACATTTCATTGTTTTATATGAGATGAGGCTAGGTCTTCTTGTACTACGCGATTTTTCATATTTTAGTAATATTAAATTCGGGATTTAGTATAAAAGAATATTTATTCCTGATAATTAACAGGAATCCCTTTCAATTGAAAAATATCTTTACCAAATATATTTTCACTATTCGAGTATTTGCTCGAATAAGTATAAAATAATTAGTTAAACGCATAGTGACGTTGAATATTAAATGAAATGACATGAATATTGAAGGTAGTTTTTAGTGCTGAAGTCGGATACCCTCCGACTTCGTTCATAATTGTAACTATTGCACAATGATAACATCTACGCATATTATTATTGCTGTGGTAGCGACAATGAGTATATCTTGTCTTCGACTTTTGTCGCGCGTATCAATTTGTTCTCTGCGTATCGGAATTATCGAATAACTGAGTTTATTCGATATCCATATCAGAATCTTTACCGTATAAAGACATCGGTATTTCGTTTTTCCTTGCGACGCATAAATCGAACAAAATGTACGAGAAGACAATTCGTGACAGGTAGTTTTCGAAGTCAAGGCAGCAATCTTAACACCAAACTGGCGTTTTAGACGAAATGCCTTGATGACAGGAACGCCCGAGGATGTTTTAATTACCTTGTTCAATTTTATCGAGTCTTTCTCTTGTTCAGAATTCTTGCATAATAAATTAACGTAAACTTATTTGAATATCCTTTTACAATAGAGTCATTGATTTGCTTTTTCAATAAATTAGAGTCATTCAATTAACTTTTGGATAAAGTAGAATCATTAAATTTTCATTTCAAATAAAGTAAAGTCATATATTGATCAAATGTTTAGCCCGCTAGAAAATGTATATGTATTAATCACTTTTTTAGATGAGGATTTTCAGGTTTAACCCTTTCCGTGTTCACTGCCTCGATCCCATTCACGTGCCCAGGTGCTACTTGATTGGGAAAAAGGCGGTGGGCATGATGACCCTAATTTTTAAGCTAATCATGTGTTTTTGGCGGCTGGCAATGCATTGGTGTATCGTGCACGACGTACATTCCGCATTGTGTGTGTGCTTAGGCTGTGGATTTGCGTCGTTTCGTTTGAAATAGTAATTAGTAGCTTCACTGTTCAATTCAATCACGAATGTACCGCATTCGTATTCTTTGAACATCCACTTGTTGCACAAACTGTGCTATTCCTTACAAATATCTCTCCATTCCTTAGAAATATATTGCCACTCATTATAAATATATTGCCGATACATCGGGTAGTTTATTAACTTTTTAAAGCGTCGATCTGCCTTTTATCGCGAGAACGCAAAGATCCCAGGCATTGTCAGTCGATTTCAGTAAAATGGTACGTACCTTAGAGTGTGTTTGATGTATGCTCGCGCTCGGGTGTCGGAGGCGTCCCGGGACGTCCTCCCTAGTGTAGGCCCTTGCACCCGGGCGTTTGTGTGAGAACCGTGGAGCGTATGTTTTTTTTTGGTGTGTGTGCTTTGCCATTTTTAAATATAGGGTGAGGTAGGATAGGTAACTTACCGTCTGGTGTGTGTGTTAAATATAAGTAGGTAGGGCCGGGCAGGTTGACACATTCTCTGATCGGGTAGGCCCACTTTTTCGCGTGTTCAACCTGTTTCAGGAAATCTGAGATTGAAAAGTCAAGTCTTAGCTGGGCGCGAGCGAAGAATGCGTTCGCCTCTGGCTTTGCACATTGACTTTTCGAACTCCACCCGCGGTCGCGGTCGCGTATTAGGCCCCGAAACGAACTCGCATTCAGGCTCGAGACTGCTCGTGCGCACGAAGAACGACTCTTGAATTTAATCGTTAATTTTGCTATTTTCTGCAATGGCATCTTTTACGATTATACTCGGTCGTGATTCGTCCACGGGTGTTCCATCTAGATCCGCGTTTTCACATTTTTATTTCACCTTTGTGTGTTTTTCCTTGGTTTCCGAATAGAGTCTCGAGCTTAGACTAAGTTTCAGCGGGCATCGCGCCCGAAAAAAAGAAGAGGCCACTGGCCGAAGAGGCCCGGCAAACTGCCACTCAAGAGGGCAACTACTAATGGCTCTGCATTCTCAAAAAGAATGGAGAGTCATTCTCTGTTACTACTTTGTCACTGTGCTTGATTTAGCTGCATGTAGTAGTAGTATTTTCAGCTTGGCCCGTTGCGGCCCAACGACCCCTGGGCAAAAGTCGCGTTTTTATTAGAGTCGCGCAAAATTTGAGAACGGCTTGAATTAGAGTTGCGAGAAATGAAACTCGGATTTTTAATTAGTGTCGCGAGATATTTGATTTTCGGGTATTCTTAGAGTTGCGGCGATGTTCGCGAATTTTTAGGTAGAGTTGCGATTGCTTCGATTCTTCGGTTTTGCAGTAGAGTTGCGAAACATATGAATATCGCGTGTTTGTTAGGTAGAGTTGCGCATATATCTCTTCACGGTTTTTCTTAGAGTTGCGATGAAATAGAAATCGCGTTTGATTTAGCGTTGCGACTAAAATGTCGCGTTTGTTTTTGCAACTTTGTTCTTCTTAGCTTCTAATTCTTGCGGGCAACTGCATTTGCCCATTTCTTATCACATCTAACTTTCTCAGATAACAGTATAGTAGCTTCCAGTTAAATTCTCAGAGAATTTGTAGTTTAACTTTATTGAAGTACTTTGTTAGAGTCACTCTTAAATGTTAGTGTTGCGAGACAATTGCATCGCGAGTTCCAGTTAGCGTTGCGTTTAACAAAGATCGCGTTTTTAATTAGAGTTGCGAACACAAATGCCCAATTGCTCCTATTTGGGAGCACGCATCTGAGCCACGTGGACAGTGGCATATCATCGGCAGCCAATGACCACGGCTGCAACCAACCCCCCAGCCCCCCTTAGAGTTGCGTTTTACTAAATAATTGGTGCATAGAGTGTAGAATCAGTATTTTATTAGTGTTGCGTCGAATCGCGAATTTGCTAATATTTCATTTGTTTCTTTGTATTACAGTTTAATCTGTTGAATTAGAGTTTCCTTTTGATATTGATATTTGAAGCACCACTCGCGTTTAATTAGTGTCGCGAAAGATATTTTTCCACTCACGGTTTAAACGAGTGGACTTGTCGGTAGCCCTTCTGGCTACCTGTTCCTTTTTGTTTTAATCAATTTTGCGAACCCAATTCCCCAATTGCTCCTATCTGGGAGCGTGTTCCTGAGTCACCTGGATGGTGACATGTTCCTGAGCCACCTTGATGGTGGCACATCATCGGCAGCCAAGGACCACGGCTGCAACCAACCCCCCAGCCCCCCTTAGAGTTGCGTTTTACTAAATAATTGGTGCATAGAATATGGAGTGTGTATTTTATTAGTGTTGCGACGAATCGCGAATTTGCTAATATTTCATTTTTGTTTTCGAGTTTCCTTTTGCTATTGATATTTGAAGCACCACTCGCGTTTAATTAGTGTTGCGAAAGATAATTTTCCACTCACGGTTTGAATGAGTGGACTTGCGGGTAGCTCTTCTGACTACCTATTCTTAATCATTGTTCTTTTTTTTTCAGCATCGTTTTCTGTCTCGATCGTCTGTTACTGGAAATACTGATATAAACTTGAATATCTGATTAGCCATACTAGTATAATTACTTCAAGTTTCATCTGCTAAATTTCATTTAAATAGTGAAATATTATCTTTGAATTTCTCTTTCATTTATTTTGACAAACCAGAATAGATGATAGAGTTGTAATTGAAGTTCGCAGAACTGACAATCTTTTGATTGTATAATATATCCAATTTGTAGATTCAATTCATAGACACAGTACAGTGACTGTTTGTTGACAGAATTTTGTTCTTGGATTTTTGCTTTAATCGTTGTACCTTCTTTTCACTTTTTTTTTTAGTAGAGTAAATTGTTACAATTTTTCGGATCTGCTTGTGTAGAAACGAAAATTCACTTCCGATATCCGTTCATGTTCATGAGAATCCTTGCAAGAAAAATGTTCTTAACTGTAGTTGGGACTGGCCATGGTGATAGTAGGAGTATTGTATTTTGCTTTCGCGTAATCGTCTGCTGCTTGTTTGTCATAGAAGCAAATAGAATAAATGCAGTGAAACGTGATTACTTTCAATTCTGAGTTTTTGATTAAATACGGTTTACACGAAATTATTATAGCTTGTACACAGTTATCCGATTTCTAAGAAATAAACTACGAGAACCAAATTTCTTCTCGTTTTGTCCTGGTATTGCTATGCTGAGATTGATGACAGATTCATTTTATAATTAAAATACCTACGAAATACAGTCGTAGCTTCGAGTTTGATAAAATATTGATATTGCTGATGCTAATAAAGGTAGTGAAAGAAAGTATCACCTTGGCCAAAATCCAATTACTGACTTGTCACATTGTTATTAACAGACTGTGGATTTTTGTGCAAATTCGAATTGTTGGTAATATAGTAAAAGAAGCAGAGCTTTGGTAGGGAATTATTCCACCTACCAGGTATGATAAAACGCTGTATAATTTGAATAATTTGTATATTTATTCATATTAAGTGCATCCTGTGGAATTTTGCACCTTTTAATTTTCTATAAATGCATTAAAGTCCGCAGTCTAGCTATTATAGTGTCGATATAAAATGATTGTTCTGTTTTAAATACGATCTTCTTTCAGCTGTAATTTTTTTTCTTTTTTTTCTGAGGGTGGGGTGGGAAGACTACTAATCTAGTGTATGAGATTGTTACAGAATCACAGGTGATACCAATTATTCTAAATAAAATACCAAGTATTTTAAGGAAATATGAGTACGTCAAAGGCTCGAAAGTATAATATACCATGGGAATCAAGCATTAAAATATTGATAATGCTGATGCTGATAAAGGTAGTGAAGGAAAGTATCGCCTTGGCTAAAATCCAATTACTCATTTGTCATATTGTTATTCATAGACTGCGGATTTTCGTGCGAATTCATATTTTTGCTAGTACAGTAAAAAAAAGCAGAGCTTTGGTGGGGAATTGTTTCACCTACCAGGTATTATAAAGCGCTGCATAATTTGAATAATAAATTGCGAGTTGCGATTATAAGTATACAATTTATTGAATAATAAATTGTATATATATTCATATTAAGTGCATCCTGTGGAATGCTGCACCTTTCAATTTTCTATAAATGCATAAAAGTCCGCAGTCTAATTATTAAAATGTCGATGTGAAATGATTGTGTTCTGCATTAAATATAATCTTCTTTCAGCTGCAATTTCTTTTTCTTTCTTTTTTTCCTAAGGGTGGGTTGGGAAGACTACTAATCTGGTACACGAGATTGTTACAGATCCACAGGTGATACGAATTATTCTAAATAAAATACCCAAGTATTTTAAGGAAATATGAGTACGTCAAAGGCTCGAAAGTATGATATAGCATGGTAATCAAGGAGTATTACTACTTTTCATGAAACGTTATTAACCATTTCGAGTTAGTGTCTGTTTCAGAATCTTCAAGGTAATCATTTGGTCGTCAAAGAAGAGAATTCAGGGTTATTTCATACATCCCCCTCCCCCCACCCCCACCCCGACCCCATTTTATTTTAAATACCATTTAGGTAGGCCCAATTATAAATTGAACAACTGTTTAGCTCATTATATAGATAGGATGTGTTTGGGTTTACAAAATTCTTAGACTTTTGCGTAGGTAGGGTTTAACAATTTCTTTTCGCGTGAGTTTCAGTCTGTCACAAGGTTTGAAAACTTATTTTTTATGAAATGTTATTAACCGTTGCCAGCTAGTATCTGTTTCAGTAACTTCAAGATAATCATTTGTTCGTCAAAGAAGAGGATTCATGGTAATTACGTACATAGAGTACACCCTCCCCCCCTTGCCCCAACCCCATTTTATTAGAAATACCATTTAGGTAGGCCCAATTATAAACTGAACGAATGTTTAGCTCATTATATAGGTAGGATGTATTTGGGTTTACAAAATTCTTAGACTTTTACGTAGGTAGGGTTGAATAATTTTTTTTGCGTGTGTTTTCAGTGTGTTTCAAGGTTTGAAAACTTAATTTTTATGAAGTGGTATTAACCATTTCGAGTTAGTATCTGTTTCAGAAACTTCAAGATAATTAATGGGCACTCAAGAAAGAGGATTCATGGTAATTACGTACATATAGTACACCCCCACCCCTCCCCCCGCCCCAGCCACCGTTTTCCATTTTATTAAAAAGATCATTTAGATAGGCCCAACTATAAATGAAACAAATGTTTAGCTCATTATGTAGGTAAGATTTATTTGAACGAAAACAATCGATTGTTACACAGGCAGGCTTCACACGAAACGAAACCATTAGCTCTTTAGTTAAGCAGGACTTGGAACATGTTTAGATATTTTATATAGGTAGGATTTAATTCTAAATTAAAACGTTAATTTAAACCTTAATTCTTTTTTCGCGTGAGTTTCAGTGTGTTTCAAGAAACGATGCGACAACGCTGCACCATCAGGAGGGTAATCAGGTACACGTATGTGTATGAGAAAGCATCTGTTAGATTTTTATATAGGCAGGATATTTGGATCTATGTCTTAAATCGAGTAGCTTAGGTAGGACGCTTTTAATATTAAGTTAGATTTCTTATTAGGGAAGATATTATTAATAGCTATAAGTTAACTTTAAGATAAGGATGCGTAGCTTTTAAGTTTTAATTAAGTAGAACACGCGCTTTTAGTGTAAGACATTAATTTGTAAAACAGCGGCACTGCAGTGGCGAAGTAGGCACGCTAGTGTTAAGATTAGTTAAGCATATAGTAATTAAGCGCATGTTTGTATAGCTGTTAAGTAGATTTACGCAACGGGACACGCGTGCTTTAAAGTACAGTCAGACATCGTTGTTCGCTTTTTTTTAATGCAAATGCAGTGGATGTAGAAAGTATCAAAAAGATAGAAGGGTTAGTTTACTAGATATAATGTTTTCGTCGTTTTGAAACAATTCGGAATTTTCAAAGTTATAAAACAGATAGTGAAAATGGCTCTCATTATTTGCTTTGTAACTTTGAAAATCCTAAAACTAAAGCAGTCCTTCTATCTCCTTGTAAAAACTCAAGTTGTTTGGATCGATTATGAAAATCGCATATTTCATTTTAAAGAATGCACGAATGCTTTCTACATCTATTGTCTGTTAGAATAATAGTGCAGGCGTACTGTAATGCGATTGTGTCCCACGTAAAATTAAGTTAATTTTTATGTTAAGGGAATTTAATTCCTCCATCCCTCTTGCAATCTTTCAATTTTGCTTTGATTTGAGAATTTTCGATGACCTCCTCTTGCTGTCTGGCCTTTGCAGGGCAGTTAATTAACGAACGCTCTGCAAACTTACAACAAAAGGAGCAGGGTCTTTTTGTTGTAAATTATAGTAGAGTTTAGTTCTTTTGAAAACGAAGGGTGGGACGTGGATTAAACGTGGGTAGGGTGGGTCTCTGTCGCAGCAACCTCCACGTGGTGAGACCTGGGCAATCAATTATTCGCTCTATAATTATTATTCGAGTCTTTATACTATTCGATAAAGTGGACAAGATGAGCTTAATTATTATATAGCGAATAATTGAGCTGATTAGCTGCGCGTTACATGTATCCGGCATGTAATGAGTGAATCGGAACATTTTTCAGTCTACAATGGAATTTTGTAGTATAATCAGTTTTACAAGTCGTTAATCAGTACAACAACACATTCTTAGCAGTTAAAATCTGTCCAAATAAGCCCGCGTTCGGAGTCTGTTTTGTTAGGGAATCTGTCAAATACAGTGGTATTAGTATCATATATTATATAGTGTTAATAATATAATGTAATAAGGCAAATTGTAGCGTAAATTATTTTAGTTTGCTCGTTACACAAAAGATAGGTGTTTTCCGTAATTCAGTTTCTGTTTCTTATTTTAATCGCAATATATTCAAGAGGGCGTAAGAAAACAGCGAATATTTCTGACACGCGTACTCCCATAAGGCTTTTGCAGTCTTTAGTAGCATCTCGTCGCTGAGAGAACTAATGAACGCTTCACCTAGCCACTTCATTAAGCAGTGGACGAATAGCGTTTACATTCAAGCCGTATAATAGTGTTCTTTCCTTAACGACAGTGGACGATATCTAATTTTCACTCTCGACGCGAACGCGTTAAGGGTTGATCTGTAACGATCAGGCCCGCCGCGCATCGAACTCATCTGACCGTTAGTGCAAGCAACCACCTCGTCGCATCTCGTCCCTTCTCACCCGAGGATGCGGCTCTCTCGCCCGTCCCCGGTTTACCAATTCCGGTTCCCACGTTTACATTTCGTGCATGCGCAATGGGTATACCGTGTGGCCGGTGTATGTAGCGGTGGTAGCTCGTTAACCGGATAACGGTAGGTCGGCCAGCAGCACGTTGCAAGCGCGCAACCACCGAGAGGCTCGCGGCCGTTCTCGAGCGAGAGGGACGACAAGTGGGGAACGACGCGACTTCGAGCCGTGGCTTCACAGGGTACATACTGCAAGGTACCGTCAGCCGCATATAGCAATCCCAGTGGAAGCCCTTAGGCTCATAGCAGGAGAGACTACGTTAACGTGTCTATTTGAGATATCAGCGATCGGTCGGTGCACGGCTGCTGCACGACGCGACGAACTCGCCTTCGAATCGTTTCGCGTTTCGCAAACTACGCGCTTCGCGAGTAAGAATGAAGGGCTTGATCGTACACTTTAGCGCCTGCGTGGAATTATGATAATATTGCGAGCGCGAATTAGTACTCTGGGGGCCTTTCAAAATTTCGTTGGTGGGCAAAGGTTAGCAATAGATTCCGTACATAACGAGTATAATGTTCTTTGAGTAAATGCACTTTCGGTAAAAGGAAATTACTCAAAATTAATATCAACTCTCCTCATAATTGATTTCTACATCGATAAGGAATGCTGGAAATGATAAGAAGGTATTTCTAGAATGAGCATTAGCCGCCAAGAAATCGTTATCTTAACGTGGCTACCAATTAGCGCCACGCCACCGTATTACCCGCGAGTCGCTAGGAGACTTCTAGTTAACAGTGCAAGAGCGGTGTCTCGTTAAAATCGGTATTTCGTTTCAACTTTTTTCTACTTCTGCGGCGATGTAGCCGGTTGAAACGTTGCTAGTTCGCAACTGCAACAAAGGCACGAACGAATTAGTCTATAAATAATTGCGCGGACGTTTATACGACAAGCGTGCGCAACGGAGAAAGGGGAAACAGGTACAAGGGGAGAATCGACGTTCGAGAACTACCGATCGCGGGCTCCCTGCAATTACTTCCGCGCTCTTTTCCCCCCGGCGAACCCGTAGGAGAGCAGCCCTGTCTCTTCGTGAACTACGACGAAATTGCTTTCCATTTTCCGAACGACCGGTTTCTGATTCGACGCGAAAAGAACCGACAGCTGTGTCTTGTGGTTAAAAGTGATTTTAATGGCTGTGCATCCAGCACACGTTTCAATTTCACGAGAATTATCTCCACAATCTTAAGATTTCTTGCACTGACTTAAGTGATAGGGGAAAAGTCTCCGCTATTTAATTTTATTTTTTGATCGAATTGAATTTTGCCTCGTTCTTCTATATTTCTTGATCGATGAATGAACGGTGCTCCGCCAGAAATGATGTGTTTAGACGATAAATTACATTAATGAGTTTTTGCAACGGTGATCCGTGTACTCGCATCGACCCGGTAATATCCTATTCATTCGCGGCTCCGTTTGCGCGATTGTGCACGCGAGTTAAGATCTTTGGGTTAACTCTCGCAGCCATTGTTTACGGAATTTTTTCGCGGTCCGAGCAAGCGGTATCGCAATTACCGGTTCACGCCCCGCAAACTTGCTGCAGCTCGCTTCTGTAATCGGTGGCTTTAATTACCGCGTAATTGCACCAGGCCCCGAGGTAACTGCTGCGTATTCCGCGCTATTATTACACGCTTGAAAAATTGCTCTTGTTACTGCACGGATAAATTCGCAACTTATTCTGTTCAAGAGTACCTGTCCCTACCTATTTAACAATGAAAAGTACTTTCCTTAATTTATTATCTCCGTTCCGTTGCAAAACAAAGCGTGAATCGTTGCGCAAGAGTCGACGCATATAACTCTCAACAAAATCGCATCGATATTCGTCATCCCCTCGCCTTCTCGTCTGACGTGCAATCGTGCGCGTTTCATCGGACAATGAAGTTATCGGCGCCGATTGCACTCTCCATGCCGGAGATCGTATCTCCTTTCCCCTCCCGTGCTCGATGTGACGGGCATGCGAGGAAAATTCTAATTATCCGCGGCAGGACTTTTTCCTCGAGTAAATCAATAACGCGAACGATAGGCCGAAGCGAACTAGCGCGGAGGCGAGAGTGCATTCTGCCGGAGACGAGAAGAGGGCTATCGGAATTTACGAGTGCCGCCGATTGAAATGTTCCAGCGCGTCAGCGATGAGGCGTACTCGTGACTGAAATTGAGAGAAGCGCGAGGCAATGATCCGTAGCAAAGGTTACGACGACGTGATTACAGTCGAGCCGGTTTTTACGTAATTGCACCGCGATACGTGGCAGCCGCGCTTTCGTGTACGCGTATGTCGAGCAGTTTAGGAAGAAAGTAATCTAGCAACGATGAAGTAAAGAAATGGAAGAATTGCAAAAATTAGTGTAGCGGAAGGTGCAAAAAGAACTGACGAGCGAAGCCTAACGAACCACGTCATTCAAAGCACGAACGATATTAATAATCCGTCTGATATATTTCAATGCACTGGGCGTGCACATGTATCTATACATAAAACATACGGCTCGTACATCACGTCAATTAAGATAGAAAATACCTAGTGTCATAAGCAAACCTCGGACTGACTTTAATTATCGGCCAAGTTGCATTCCGACAATTATCCGGTACGCACGGAAGCGCCTCCTCCCTCGATAATAACAGCTCGGCTTACAATAATAACTGTTATAAATAATTATTCGCCGGTCGAGGAGCGTGTCGTAAATCTACTCGCGAATCACCAGTCCCTCTCGTCGTTGCTACCAGGATCGATTGGTAAGGCCGTTGGTCCCTCGGGCGACACTGTTCCATCCCTTGCAGTAAACCCCCTTCGCGCAATTAGAGGGACAAGAGTGATCGTATGATATTTACTCGACACCTGTTTCGCAACCAATATACTAGTGGTCATTGATATTACAGGCACTGCAACGCCATTGATATTAAATAAACCTCACGTCCGAGCAACGTGGATTAACATTTTAATAGATAGTCTCGATTAACCGGTGAGCGGCGATTCAGTAGCGAACAATTAAGCGAGCTACTGGTGTTTAGACTCGCGATACGGCTGGCACGCGATCCCTCGTCTACGAGACCGGTCACGCCTCTGTCCAGACCGATTTCCGTCGCGCTTAAGGACGTTCGGTGGAAATTAGAATGTGCGAAGAATAGGAGTAACGATTAAATTAAAAATGTTCGTTCAATCTTTTACTGCATATCTATTCTTCCCTCGACTATTCAGTTCCTGGCGTTTGAAGGTACTTTGGCATCAAATACTTTGCGCTCCCTCTCGAACAATCAGCCCTCGTATGGAACGTGGTGTAAAATCCAAGCAACGAAAGGCCGAGCAACCTTCGACCCGGCAGCGTCTGCTAATATTAAGCACGTGCAAGATTCGATTAATATGCGCGTCTAAAAGCAACCCATGAATTACGTTCTAATGACAGCCGCGGTTCGTGCGTGAAATTAAACGACGATTACCCATAGCTACCCTCTTCGTCGTCCCCCGTCCCCCCACTTTATGATCCTTTACCTTTAACCGAGACTTCCTTTTCCCGATGCGTGTGTACAGTTCCCCGTTTCCACGTCGACGACTCAATCGAGCGAACCATCAGCGGGATACTTTACGCAATCGTTCACGCCATTATCGAATATCTTCGCTCTTCACCCTTTTCCCCTCTACCCTGTCTATTTATTCGCCTCCACCCCTTTCTTTCCTCGGCGACTAACGATCGTCAGAGTCCATACGTATCGCGCGTAAATGCGACGAGTGCATACGATGCAGCGTTGAACGCGCACGTGTGCCTACGTGGCTGCTTCTCAACCTGCCTCTTCTACCAACGGTAATCACCTGCCACTCCGCTCTTCCTACCTGGCCAGCGTGGAAGAATTCGCCAATCGCCATCAATCATGGAGAATTAGAGAGAAAACGCGGCTGGTCTACGACGGCACGTTACGCCAGCCCCTATCTCTTTCCACCTCGCGGTTCAATACCGTGTACGTAAAATACGTGTACCGTGTATGTACTTTCGCCTTCCTCTAGCCGTGTCCCGTCGTCGTTCCCTCCAATTCGCCACCTTTATCGCCCTGCCAAGTATTTGTTTTTTTTTTTCTCGTTCGCGAGGCTACGCTCCAGAGGTCGTCCCGCCGCGTGTCGTGACTCGTTCCTTCGTCGCGATTCCCTCGTTATTGCCGTTAAACGCGATACCCTACGACCGGGACCAAACGTCGGAATCTCATTTGATAACCCGTTACGAGATGCACCGCGTCCCTGTTGTAGGGGTTAACGTTGCTCCGAGACAAGCAGTAGATAAGGCGGCTGTGCCGGACACGTTTGGGTGGTAGAAACTGCGATGTTCCGATGAGATTTCGGCGTGTGGTAGGCGCGAGGGATGTAAAGGGTTGCAGGAAGCTGATGTTACCCTTGTTAGATCGTTGGAGGGCGTTTTCAGTGACGCTGAGTTTGCTCTGGTTTATTCCTAGTTAATAGAAAGTCGACAACGATCAATGAAGACTTGCTTGCCGTTATCGTTGTCATATCGATTCCTTTCATGAGCCAATGGTTTACGTCGATGTACGAATGGAAATTAGCGCAACTGTGAAAATAGGCAGCTATCACGAGTTATACTCTGTTATACGATCGACAGTCAGAGGAAGTTACGTATTAAAAATGAAGCTACGTATTCTCTGTTGGAACACTTCTTCCAAGATACCTGTCTATGTATAGACAAGAGTATAAGAAAGTGCACCTCTCCAAGCGAGACTGTTAATATTCCGCAATTACGTTTTTAAAAGCGACGCTGCACGTTAACGTCAGGGGATTGGAAAGACAGTTTTAGCTCTGCTCATGAATGTTATACGCGTTTCTCGGTGCCAGTCGTCTACCTTAGGCACGTCACCGCGATGCCCGTGCTTTATTTAGGGAATTCGTACTTTTTCAGAGGAAGGATGTTAATGAAGAAGCAACTATTCAAACGTGCTTCGTAACCCATTGCAGCGAGGTGCAGTAGAATTTTTTAGAAGCTGCGCAAAGATATCCCACTGCATACTCCACGTAAATTTAAATTATAGATGAAAATCGGTCCGCCGGGAATTTTAACGAACCACGTTATCCGTAACTAAATGCTGTTCAAATACGACGTACTTATCGATAAACGCTTATATTTTAACTGCAAACAGAAATGCAATTGGAACTTAATCGAAAGTTGTTGAGAACAAGATAGTGCCATGTCAAAAGCAATCCGCAGAGATGCGCGTGCTGTCTTGAAAATGGATATCAGCCAGCGTGATTCAACGATATTTGGCAAAAACGTGGCTCGACGACGCGTTAAACCAGTAGCCATCTTTACGCTCTTCGCAGGCAGTAAATAGGAATTACCCACTTGCTACGTCAGCCAGGATCGCCGCGTCAACTTGTCCACGTTACATTCCGTTTCACGGGACAGCGCGTGGTGAACACCATGAATAAAATAGAGCTTTAAAGGCTGAACGATTACCGCTTTCTGCTGCGAGCACAGTGAAAACAATCCTCCTCGTATCGGAGATACTTAATGTGCACATCGCAAGACTTTCAGTAACATTCCTGTCATAAGATGCAGCGTTTGAAAGTAATTGGAAAACGCATGGCGATACGTGTGTACAGATCCTGCGGGGCTTTGTTGTGATTCCTAAATGATCGGAGAAGATCAATGTTCCAGAAAATAATTAGAAATGAGTGTAAATAAGAAATGGTATTCGAAAGATTTTCTGTGTGATTGTGAGTCAAACAGAGCTTTTCGTTTCTTTATAAAATGAATTGTCTAACGTTAAATATCAACGGCAATCAAAGGAAACGCAAAGTTCTTGAAATAATTTCTTATCATAAAATGTCCTAATCTGTGGTGTCCAACAATGGGCAAACGTCGCCAACTGTGTTTCCCAACCACGGCAGCAACACAATCCAAGGAAACAACCCGAGGCCAAAACGAGATGTCCACAACAATAGATTTTCCCTGGATCGAATTAAGGGCGATAAATTATTAATTGCAGGAAAGGAATCGGTTCACCTGCAAGCGTGGGAACGCTCCGACGGCCTTGGAGAACCTCCGCGAGCGGCTGTCTGCAAAAACGCTAATGATACCTGATTCCTCCCTATTCGTGATGATCCCTGACGGTACAAGCTCGCCTCCTCTGGTCTACTATCCTATCGGCACCTTATCACCGCGTCCAGATGTCCGAAACGTTTCGCGGGCCCCAATTGGAATATCAGTTCAGACAGAATGTCATCAGACCACTCCGATCACTCGACAGACAGCGATCCGCAGTAAGATTATGTTAGCCGTTAGGCAGCTTTCTAGTTTTCCAAACGGCTCGATGTAATTGAGAGGCGTTCGCTCGCGAGCAACGAGGGGATTTTCTTCCGTTCGATCGGCTTTCCCGAGTACATTATCGTCGCGTGTGAACCGAGAGTAGCACGTTCACGCGGCGCGCGGGCTGCCGCGTAATGAGTCGGCGGCTGTAAAAGGCTTATTCCACTTTTCAAACTGCTTCCCTACGTCGCGACGCGTCCCCAAGTCTGTCCAAGTTTAGCGAGATTAAAGGATTAAGAGAGGAAATTCGAAGTTTTTCTCTTCGACTGATGAACGGGGAACATGCGAGAGAGTTGTTAAAGCTAATGGAGTTATAGAAAGATCGGGAGCGATATAAGGATCCAATTACGGGGGATGGAAGTCTCGCAAGCCTAACCGTCGTAAGTTGGAATCCCTTTCGAACTTTGAACCGCGAAATAAAATAAAAGCGAAAGCTCTATTACCTGGGACATCGTTTCCCCTCTTTCGCCCCCGACTGCATAAGTACAGAACTTTGCTCGCAGCTTCGCAACTGCTGTGAAACAGCGAACGCAGGAACAACACCCACCACCACCATTACCGTCCCCAGACAGCTTGAAAGTTCCGAAAGCGCATGCAGAACCCAAGAATAGTAGCACTGCGGCGAACAAGAAGAAAGATCTTCGCAAGCTTTCTCTCGGCCCTCTCGGGAGCTGAGTTCGGGACGCCAAAAGGGAGATAGCGAAGCTGGATTGCGGCACAACGCCTGGTCCGTCGCGGCTAAAACAATAGCGGTAAACTCCTGTCAGGCCAGCCAAAGGGACGGAAAGAGGCAGAAGGACGAGGGTGGAGGAAGGGGAGCAGCAAGACTGGCCCCGACTGATTGTGGGAGGAAACCGGCAAACTCATTCCCAGCCGTCGAGGACCTCGACATTTCCCGTCATGGTACCCCCCCGTCTATTCGTCCGAAACGTTTCGATCGCGATACTCCAGAAAGAGAGAAAAGATTAATGCCTCGCGGATTCCCTCCTTCTCTCTCCTCCGCCATCCGTCTCTAGCCGTCCCTGTCTCTATTGCCGCGTTGTGTTTCCTTTCCTCGCCCGGCCGGCATCGACAAATGATACTCCGTCGGACGATTGCGCGAGCCTGTCAGTTAAATTATTATTGCGTTTACTCGTTGCGCGCGACTACGCAATCACGGGGACGGTTGTAATACGACCGAGGCGAAGGTATCGTCGCCTCGCGTAATTACGTGCCGATCGTGATCGAACGATACTACACCCTAGCTCCGGGGATATACCGTTTGATCGTCCGTCAAACCGTCGCGCCGGGATTAACCCTTTTGCGCAACCGGAGGATTTTCACCGCGACCACGCTTGACAGCTTGTTCAGGCTCTTGTCTCCGCGCTGGCACGGCGCTGAGAAGGCCCTGCAAGCGCGTGGGTGTTCCTCGAGCTTGATAAGGCAGCCCGGTGATATTTGCGTTTCGACGCGCGGCTGTGTTCGCTGTTCCTCTTTTGCTTTTTGTATTGCGGCGAACGCGAGCGGGCGATTGTGACGCGAGTTGGGTGCGGAGGTTCGGATGGGGATTGATGAAGATCGAAAGGTAGTCTATGGAATAAAACGTTGCGTGTATTGTAATAATGTTGTATAATAAATTAGAGAAATGCGGTCACAGATAGCATGATGTAGTGAGAAAAGTATTAAAGATTTTAACAATTATCGTTCCGGTTAGTAACACAAAAGTTTGATAAACGTGAGTAGAAGAGGAAAATCTATAATGCAAATTAAATACGACCGCGAAATAAGATTGGGCGTTAATTGCAATTGAACAGGATAACCGGACCATGCAATGGCGTATAAGCAGAAGAAATATCGTAGGCACCAATACAGGATAAAACGTTCTCAGAATCAGGAAGCGAGGACGGTTACGTAAGGAACATTTAAAGCGCCAGGCGGCATGCTCTATCGACGAGGCTGACTGAAAAATGTATGAATGCAAGTTTGATTACTATTGTTCACCCGAGCGTCGAACGCAAGGACTTCGCAAGAATTTATGCGAGTGACTTGCTCGCCGGCAGAAGAAAAGTTGACTTGTCTTCCTCGTCTGACAGGAATCAATGGACAGACGTCGATGACACGCTCAATCTGAATCTGCTCTATGGAATGCTGAGCGTTCGAGATCCGTCAAAGTTAATCATCCTAAGTCCGAATATCTTCGTGACAATGCTGTTCGCGCATTCTTCAAAGCGCTGCTTCTTTTCAGAAAGCCTCTTTCTCTTTTTGTCTATTTTTTTTTTTGTCAGGACATCGTGACTGGTCGATCTAGAAGGTCCAATAGAAGTGAAATCTGTGAGAGAGTACGTTTGCAAAAGTAAAGCTTTTCTTTAGATAATTATATAGTGTCGACTAATTAACGAGCAAATTTTTACGTGATACATTATAAAATAAATGAAGCCGAACCCTATCAAATTTGCACCTCTGCGACACAATTCTGGCTACAGTTATTTAGAGATCCACTAAAATTGATAATAATTCAAAGGGTTGTCCGGTACACGTCGCTAGGTATTATTAATCCAGAACTGTGCAAGTTAATTGTACAGGTTTCCGCAGGAAATGCAACTTGTACGTTTGGAGCGGCACAAATTCGCGTTAATTCTTAACTTGAAACGCGTACAGGCCCTCTGTTACTCCAGACACAAGAGTGCAAACGACGACCATCGGTCGGCGGCTTTCGAGATCGTTTAACCTTAATGAGCCGTCCTTTAACGATGTACAGCGGTTCGAGGCTGGGCTTAGCACCGCTGCACCGTTTCCCACGAGTCCATCTAGGAAACCTCGCCGGACCGCGGCACGATCTTTTAATTGTTACACCGTTGCACGTCATACGCGACCCCCCTGAAGACGGGACAGCCACACGGAACCGACTTCGTGCAGAATCCAGTCGATCCACGCTGTATCTTCGATAGGACCTAGCTTACGTACGAGTCTCGGTTTCAGACTTTGTCGCTCGCACGTTTGCCGCAAGCTACGTCGAGTCATAACCGACACAATCACGAGCGAGCAAGAAAAAAAGAAACTCTAATTCAATTATTCCCCGCAAACAGATCAAGGTTTTCTTTCCCTCGAGAGAAGGGCAATCGTCCCCTGACAAATCGTTAAACCACATCGAAGGTAGCTCAATCCCAATTGCAAAAGGGTGCTGCGCTAGTTTTGCTGTGGCTTCCAAATAAAATGATCCAAAAGTTTCATTCAAGTGTAGATATAAGGAAAATCTTTCACTGGCTTCTTTTGATGGATCCTGGAATAATTGAGGACAGTCCTTTACCGGTTTTGCAACGACGCGATGCGCGGACGACAAGCGATCGTCCTGCACGGTGTATCCAAATATCGCGGAAGCAACAGTAGCCGACCATCGTCGGGATTGGCTGTGGCAATTTCTTTTTTTTTTCTCCTTCGTGAAACGACAGATGGAAAAAGGAGCTCGGCCTGTGCGGATTGGCCGGCTGGTTGGCGCGGTTCAGTGCGACTTTTCCGATTAGAAATCAACGTTGCACTGGATGCCCCTCTACTTAGGAGGAGCCTGTCGATGTAGGTCACCCTATCTTGCCTTGGACTAGCGGTAAAATAGCCTCTCTCTCGGTCGAGTGGGGGTGGCGTGGAGGGGTCTCCTCCTCGATGACTTCGTATAGTCATTCCGCTTTTACCTTGTATCTCTCCGCTTGTTATTCGTTGCTCCTCCTCCCCGAGATTATTTCATTCTTTCGCCAAGTCTCTTGTCTCCTCGTTCTAAATAACAGAAACATACAGACGGGAAGGCGAGGGAGGAAAGATCGTCGTTCGTGACGGAGTGACGAGAGAGAGAGAGGAAAAAGTCTCGAGGATCGGAGAGGAAAGAGCGAGACAGAGGCAGATCGTTAGCGGGCGACATGGAGGGGTCGTATTCCACCACCTGCCAGAGGTAAATCCTGGATCGGTAAGACCTCTCCACGTGCCACGATTCGCCGATTGGATCCCCGCCAATCCCGTTTCATCCGATACCGGCGTGCCAAGTAATCAAGCGGTGGCGATATACTCGCGGCCAAATGGAAATCCTTGCCTCGCCGATGCTTCTCGTTAACGTTTCCACTTCTTGCCCCGGCTTTTCTATACGAGGATCGCGCGGTTTTGTCCGTGACGGGCCATCGAGGCTCGACGCGGTTTTTAGGTGCTTCGACGCGCGATAACGGCTTTCAGTCTGCTCGCGATGCGAGTTTTCTTCTTTTTTAGGAGCGTGGATAAAACCTCGACCGACACGTGATCATTAATCTAGGTCTGACGATTCCGATTACGGTCTATCGGGTTTGGAAAATGGTTTGCCAGGAGGTAATGTAATGGGAAATGAAACGGCGCTGAATTAGGGGTATAAAATAATAATAAAACAAGCGAGCTACTTTCACACCTTGATAGCCGAAACCCAATTACACGCTATCACGATAGGACATCAATAATGGACGCGGTGTTGAAACTGAAACGCGTTTAGCCATCCGTCATACTTATAAAGCACAGCCCTCGGATTCGTCCCGTGTCAAAATAATAACCCTTCCACGTTAGAAAGATATTTTATTGGGGTCAGCAGGCGCGTCGAAAGTCGGTTATCGTTAACGCTTAAAGAACCCGGTGTCCCGTTAATCACGAGTTCCAATATTTCTCAATGTCTTAACGAGAAGGTGCATTATCGCGCGGCACCGCTGGGTGAAATCGCGTATATGGAACGCGCGCTCGCGGCTATCATATCCTTTTCCGAGCGTAGGACACGGCCGACGATGCGATACTCGTCTATGATCCCCTGACCTCTCGTGTAAAGATAGTACCGCGAAAAATGTGTATCTGTTGATTGACTGTTTCCGAAGGAAAGACTCTCTCAGCGAAATTTCAAGGCCTCGACACCCTTGACAGCCACGTAACAGGTGTCAGTTAAATACCATTTCGCGTCGACGGCCGACAGACCACCGAGCACTTCCATTTCCCAACGTCAATGGAAATTTTCCAGGGCGCAATCTCTACGGCGACTCGTTAATTAATGAACACCGACCAAGTCAGCCGGCCACGTAATCTCTCTTCGCTCACCTGCCTCCTCCATCCCGAAAGAATGGAAAGAAAAGTAAGAAACGTTCCCCGTACGCTTAATAACTTCCATGGCGACGAGACACCCGCCCACCTAGGATACTTGACGTTGGCCAATCCAAGCCAGACTATTATAAAGGCACTGTACAACGCCGAGAACGTGCGCGCAATTGATGATTATAATTAAGAAGCAATTAAACGTGCTTATTTGCGAATCGTCCGTGCACCGTTACATAGAAATGC
The DNA here is from genome assembly GCA_023838395.1 of Holcopasites calliopsidis. Classification (NCBI taxonomy): domain Eukaryota; kingdom Metazoa; phylum Arthropoda; class Insecta; order Hymenoptera; family Apidae; genus Holcopasites; species Holcopasites calliopsidis. Next base: position 5,691,522 of record JALHAQ010000007.1, read on the forward strand.
CGACCGCAGAGTCCACCGCTAATTAAGGGTTAACGTTTCAATCGGACGGGATCCAGGGGATCGAGCCATTGAGCAAATAATTGTACAACGCAACCCTGGGTAGCGTCGCACCCTTTTGTAGAATCACGTTTATGTCAACGTGAGGAGCACACCCTCCTCCGTTCTCTCGCGTCTCGTTTCAGTGCAATTTGTACGGGCACTTGCGAGGTTGCGTGGTCTGAGGAGCTTTGGTTGATGTTTCAAAGGGCGGTGGATAAAGCTGTGCTCAGTAACGAGTAATTGGACGCTTCGACGAGTAGAATGAAATGGGGGTTGATTTTGTTAGAGACTGTTGGACATAGAATTCTAGTCGGATGGTTTATTTCTCGAGCAATTCTTCACAGAAAATCAAACTGACTATACGAAATAGTAATAAAAAAAGTTTCAAACGCGTCGTTGAGTCGACGACTATCGTTAGCAACAACGATGCGACGCAGTGTTCCCAGCTTCCGCGTCGGGGACCAAATTTCGAAAAATTGAGAGAAACATCCGGTTGGTGTTCGTCTAGGCAGGTAGGGACATTCGTGCACACGCAGCGAACCGGTTTTAATTGCGATAACGATCGGGGAAGGTTGACGGTGACTATTGTAACCGGGCTGGTCCCGCGACAACGAGCGTAGGACACGCGCGTTACGCGCCGAGTTACAGCACCGTTCTGTGACGTCCCGCACGGTTCCAGTTTCCAGGATCAGATACCGAACGCGGTGTAACCGATCCAGCGAGCGGCCGAGCCTCTTCGATTTAGTCCCGCGGCTCATTTGAATTTCGCCGTCTAGGCGTATCTCTACGCGTAATCTTTACCTCGCTCGATTCCTCCTTGTCCGCTCTCTCCCCAACGTCCACGTTCCTCCACCTCTTTCCGCGGTTGTCCCTTCACCTCCTAGCCAACCGTCGGCCGGTCCCGCGACCACTATTTCCACCTATAGACTTAACCTCACGACCGATGATCCCGCGGGGATAAGGATTCACCTCGGTCGCGACATAATCGTAGGGACAGAACGCTGACATTCCACGGAACTTCCTGATCGCAGCCGCGTCGTTTCCTGATAAAACTTGCCCGCGACTCCCCCGCGAATCTGCGCGTCCCGTTAGCCCGACGTCGGAGGCTTGCCTATCCGCGCGTCCTTCGCATGGATTTCGATGCCTCCCGCGAAAAGGATAGCCGTGTTCGATAAACCACCTCCTGGTATAATATCCGATGCCGTCGTTGCGATGCCTATCGCTTTTGAATTTGCAATTTGTATAGAGAACGATCTGGGAGCCCTGGGAAGCTTGATCGCGTTTTCGATTATGTATGAAGGGGGATACTGTTGCTGGATGTTGTGATATTTCTAGATTTTCTTTTGGAGAAGTATGATTCCGAGCGTCCTCTTTCGATACAGGTGCAATTTTCTTAGGGAACGCGAGATTTAGGTAGAAAGGGCTGCTGGGATATTGATTTGCATTCAAGAGAATCTCGATAATATTGTAATTCAGAATTTTATATCTCGTGACAGTTACAGCGTCGCGACGAGTAAAACGAGAAGCCGATGCCTTTGGGATCTGGGGGAACGGCAGAGGGAGAAAGACCGACCGGTCATTACAGGAGGGAACACCTAGGATGACTTATGGGGGAGTCCTGAAACGCTTCCAGGCAGAGAGTCGCGAAGATTGGATCCTGCGGCCTGAAACACGCGATGCATAATTCTTCGACTTGTGCGAAGGAGCTTGAACAAAGTGTATTGCCCGTGCCGAGGTTGTCTGCTACTAATTGTACTACCAATTAACGTCTGCTTCTCCCCTGGCTTTTTATATTTACCAGCGAGTCGTTGCGCACCTCAGAATATTTTATTGCATATTGCTGTTGCATATTTTAGAATCAATTCCTTCCAACATTCAATTCCCCAGCGCGGTACTTTCTCGAACACGTCACCGCTGATCCTGCCGCCAAAGCAATACATCACTCTCCCTAACGAAACAAGTGACAAACGTCTATGCAACATTCTGTTCTGTTTTCCGGTCGATCGGTGACCCAAATACCCCCACGGCAAATTCCACCATTCTAATCATTCTTTTTTTTTCTTTTCTCCATCGCTGTTCAGCCTACCGGGCAATTCCCCATCGAGATCCCAACAGCGATAAACGACAATGGAAAATCCGATCGATCGTAATCCACTCTCGTACCCGCGTGAACAATTAGACCGCGACTATTAAGAAAGGCAAGAAAATCGTCGACCTCCCGGCGTGTTCGCCTTGCGGGCGCAGAAAATAGCGCGGGGCAGCAAGAGGCGTGTTATTACTTCGTTATCAATCAAGTTTTCTTGCCCAGATGCCGGTAGCGAAATGCTCTTCTTGCGTGGCAGAAGAGCAAACACCGTAGCGAGTTATCGACGCAAGAATATGATGCATGGGGCGCCATGTGGCGTCAACCGCTTCTTGCCGACGCCGCGTGGCTAATGGTTGGAAACCTATTACACGCGGTGCGTGCACGACGAGCGTGGTTCCCGTGTGGCCAGCAGTCGCCGGTGATTCTGTTTCTCAAGGATTTTTGCTGCGATACAGTCCAACCCCGTGGGAACAATGTTCTGATCCTTGAAGTGATAGCAGGTATATGGTTCGCCAAATCCATTTGCAATGTTTTTCAGATAGTTTGATAGATTGTCGTACCACATGTAATTTCGATGCTGTTTTTAGAGATAGATTTTCGAAGATGGAATATGATTCAAGGAGAGATCATTAAAAGCTGGCGTTTCCATTAGACTGGGTCACTTACACGTAATCACGTACGACTATGATTCTCAATAAAATATTAAACCATGTACATACCTACTTCTTCGAATTCAAGCTAGCGCAAACTATAAAATATGAAAGGAATAATCATCATCGACGCTATATCAACCTCGAACTCTAATATTCCCCAACAAATTTAAGCGTTAACGTCCACGGGATCGTCTTCGAGGGGAAACCGACTGACAAGATACAACCGGGCAATGTAAGAGGCGCGTAATTAATTGCCCCTCGGAAACGGGCAAGGAAACGCGGTTTCAGCGTGATGAGATTTAGTACTTAAGGCACCGATCGGAGAAATAGAAGGGGGGGGGGGGAGATTCGATATGACGCGGAAGACGCGATGCTGGAAGACACGTAAGAGGGTGGGAATGACTAGGGACAGTGCGCGCAGCGACGACACTATATCAATGTAATTGACGTAAAGCCGCGGCGTCGTCGACGACCTTTCACCGCGAGAGGCACCATATCTACCGTTATCGTCATCCGTGGTTCCTGCCTTCAGGAGCTGCTTTTTCCGAGACCGCGTCTACCACCGTCGTCTCGATCATCTCGAGCGAGGCGTGATGGCCGATTCCATCCAGGGACCGAGGGATATCGATCTTTCGTCGCTTACTTTACCGCATCACTATCCCAGATCGGACCCCATTATGGGATGCTTTCGATAAAAATCGGAATCATTCGAGATCTTAACTTCCGTGCTTCACCCTTTGCTCGGTGAACGGAAGTGAAAGGTCTTATGGATCTAGTCCGATGTGTGTGTGTGTTTTTTTTTATGCAGTACCGGTTAGTATTTAAGGGACGATTCGTCGAGAAGTTTTGTTCGCCCGCGTACGACACGTTGTAACTTGAACCGTATTTTAATCGAACAAAAACTCGTCTGACATCGGCTCATGCCCAGTCGAAAATTTCCTGAAAATTGGCTGCGGCTAAAAATTTCACGAAGTACAGCCAATAAAGGGGCCTTAGTACTCCATATACGCGGCTCGTTATTGACGTAACCAGCTGCAGGCTCTGAAAACCGGCGAGTCGAACTTTACGATCGCAAGTGCCAAACATGGGAGCGCGGTTGACAGCAGTCGTCATTAGAGTTTCATTGCCGCCGTTGCGACACACGCTCTGGCGTACATGCATAATTGGCCTCCCGTAGAGCAGCGGGGCGAAATTTTATACGAGTCAGGAGCCCGTCTATGGACTGGCTCGCGCTTTCCACGATCAGCTTCGCGCCGAACCTTGTCCAAGCGCCAGATCCGGGCAAACGATAATCCACTTTCCGGCTAAACGTGGGTAATCAAGAATTGGCCTCCGATCGAATTGTAAAAATATCGGCGAACTGAATGGAGCTAGCAAAAAATAGGTGCCGCTCGAGTGGCAGCGACATCGACGATGTTGCGAAAGGGATGCAACGCGTTGGGACGTGCAACGCTAGCGTTACTTTGTCGGCGTGATAACCATTGGCCATTGAATTTATTCCAGGAAGGATAACTCGAACTTAGAACGGAAGGAGCGTGGACGATAAGATCTAGCCGGCATCGCTGGCCAAAGTAGCCCTCTCTCCGCGGCACCGCGATAACAGATACGAGCCGCAGATAGGGCTGCGTCGGGTGACAAATAGCGCGTGCTGTTACATGCAACCCGAGTTGCAGCCGCTCCTTTTTTTTTCCCCCTATCCAGATAGCGATTCTCCACTGTCCTGTCTCGATGATAAACGCCGGCGAACTCCGCCACGGTGGCTCCCGCCAACCGAACCGCCGAGGTTTCGCGCTGGGAGGTTTTCCGCTGTTCACGGTGGAATGGTCATTATTAGCCGAAACGCGATTCTTTCCGGTTTCCGGCAATGGGAACGTTAACGAGACAATTGGATGGATAATACTGCTATTCGAGACCGTTAATTAGTTTCACTCTTCTTCAGTATGCATCTGTTAATTTCAGAATTCTTGTTGAAAGTCATGTATTGCGGCTTGCTTTCGTTCAAATGTCATGTGGACGAAAATTTAACCAACGTAAGCGCTGATTTCGTTAGGGGAAGATTCTTACGTTGACCACTAGATTCTGATCCTGTCTGATCACTACTACTTACGCGCCGCGCAGCCTGCTGGTAAGTAGTAGAGGTCCACGCGGGTCAGCCAGCCACTCGAAACTTTCTCCTATATCCACGTACACGCGGTAACGATCTTTAGCAATTACAAAAACATGTTGCATACTGGAATGCATGATATGTGCCGAGGAAACTACAAGTTATAAAAAGGAACTATAATATCAAGAGAATGATCAAAGTACGCAAATAACAGCGGGAGTCTTTGGATCCAAACAAAATTGATGCCGATCAAGACATTTAAGAGAAGAAGAAGACGAGGTACAAGTAATCCCATCATTATTAACATGTATTAAGTATCCCTCGCGATTCGTGCACGGATGTCGCGTCGCGGCGTGTAAAAAGCCAGCAGCAGACCGCTCGTCAGCGTGGACACGCGAGCGACAGGTGACACTTGTTACACGACTTTAATACAAAGCGGCCGCCCCCTTTGAATTTCAGAGCGGCCGCCTCCGCGACTATCGCGCGCATGTTCATGTAAATCCCCAGCGGGCCCCGAATGGTTCGAATGCGAACGTCTGACGACGCCGGAACGCGCTTGGCTGGTATCGAGCGTTCGCTGGGACAAGTAAAGCCGGCGGGGTCCGCGCATCGAATCGTAAGCATCTCTAAAAGTAACGAGTGGCTCGTGCAACGTAACGATTCGCCTGCGTTCAGAAACGATATATACGGGCCGGCTAGCGAATTCCATGCTATCGTCGCGTAGCGAGCGGAAAAAGCGAAAGGAGGAGCACCACCGGCCGCGGCGGAATCGAGGCGAATAACAGAGCTACATAGTTGGAGGCACGAGTTAACATTTGACGCAGGAGGAATACTAAGCTTTCTGCATGCGATAGCCATGGTTCTCGATCTCCCTCCATCGCGCGGTCGTTGGAACATCGTTTTTCTCCGACAGCTACCCCTTCTCCCCTTGCGTTTTCTCCTTTCTCTTTCTCGCTCCGTCTTCGTTGGCCGATACGGCTGGACAACGCGAGCGAGCGAGAAAAACGGAAGGTCCAACTCGTTCGTTCTTCGGTTCTCCGGTTGATTCACTTCGTTATGCGAGCGATGTCACAGAACGCGTGTCCCGACGAGAGGACCCCGCGTTCGCCAACTGTACGGGGACCCGCGAGATTGCGGATAACGAATAGGTAACGATCGGATTGTGTTTCCAGAGATGAGGGCCAATTATGGGTATAACGTCTGCCGCACGAGCTTCGCTGATCTTTGCCCGTTAGCGGTACACCCACGCGTGCGGAGAGAAACCCGACCAGCGTGCGCGGGGTGGCATGCATCTGGGAATGATCGATCGATCGCGTGCTCCGCTTGTTTCTCGTGGATTCACGGAAAATTAGCGCTAATCGTTCGATATGCCGCGGCTGAGACAGATCTACAAATACGGGGACGAGTTCTGCTCCATTTTCAGATCTCACGAGCTGGAAGGGAGACTTGGATCTCTATGGTGGCGCGTTAAGGACAGCAGTAGGTGTTCTTTGAAATTGAAGTGAATCTTGTAAAAGGAAGAATAACAAGTAAAAAGCAGCATCAAAATGTCGCAAAACCCAATGACATCCCAAGGAAGATATATTAAAAGATACCCATCGCTCTCGTCCGCAAGCTCAGCATCATCCCCCAAATATTTCTGAAACCCGGCATTGCATTCAACTCCGTTCACCTGGCAACTTTCCGTTCCACCCCACTGGCCGTCCCGATGCTTCGACTAAAAGCCTAGCGCCCAACGAAGAGTATCAAGCCCGAGGTGCACCGAAAAGGCACTAGTCCCCGGAGAAGCGCGTATTGTGCCGGCAAATGGAATGAGCTTGGGTGCAGCCGGTGCGCGCATGGTTTTCCTTGCTGTCTCTCGCTCTCTATCGGCCCATCTATCCACCTCGGAATCGCGTCGTTCCCTCCTGTGCATACGCGGGTTGCTCTCTCCTCGCGCGGATCGTTGCGCAAGCCGAAAGATGAGCGAGCCGAGGAGGAGCGGCCCTCTCGGTACGGCGCGGCCTCAGCGTGCATCCGTGCCAACAACGTGCTCGCGTGCCGTAAATTTCGAGCTCGTGCGCGATGCTACGGCGTACGTGTGCCCCGAGTGTGGCACGAAGTGTGCCACGGATCGCGTACAAGAGAATCGGCAGAGCTCTATCGGAGCCGATCCTCTCCGAGATCGCTAGCGCGCGCGCGCCCGTGTACAAGCTGGAGAGCGCGCTCTGGAGAGAGTAGCACACCACATCAGCCCCCCCCCCCCCCCCCCGGCCAGGCTTTTGCCCCCGCGCTCGACATTTAATTCTCGTTAATGGCGGGACGCGTTCAAGACCGTCTTCCTTGCGTCGACGTGTGCATGGGTGAACACTTTCTGTTGCTAACGGGAGCCACGACATCGGGATTGTCACGCCACCGCGAAGGATCTTTCACGATCGACCCCGGGACATCTTTCCGAGATTCTTCTTTCCAATTTTCGAGATCTTATCTGTGTCCGTTGCCTTGCGTTACGAGCGAGGCATGCTCGATCTCTTTGCGTACTAGTTTTATGGCTGGGTCGAGTATTAGGACTCTACGAGTTAGTATGCAATTACTGGATTAGAATCGTTTAAAGTTGCCTTCAGTCTGAGATTTCTGTAATTGTCTAGAACACAGTCTAGAGATTATTATTCGATTATCTTAAAACTCTGTCTCGCGCTTTAGAATCAGAATATCCCCGGCTGACTTTTTTTTTCCGGTCGAGACCTGCCCTCGAGCTCCACGCCAGCAATAAAATTCCAAAAATACCCGGCCCGAAGGGGAACGATTTCATCCCGGCAGGTATTTCCGCGCAACCAGCAACATTTCAGGTCGTCTGGCGTGTCGGATGCTCGCGGAAATCGATTCGTCGAACGACCGCGTCGACGAAGGGTCGTCGAGGTGGATTGGAAGCGGGGCTCGTCGGCCGTGTTTCACAATGGAGCGAATCGAACGCGTGCCGGCCGAAGACAGAACCCCGCGGAACATCTGCATACTGGGATTTCAATGCGCGCCTGCACACGAGAAAATAATCGACTGCCTACAAGCCTCGCTATTTGCCTCCATAAACGCTTTAGTCGTTCCATAGAAACTGTACACAGCGGAAACGAATCGCATTTGCCACGACGAATTGCGTGTGCGATTTATTTTTCGGTGAAATTGCTGGAATAAGTTCGGTCTTAAAAGTTTCTCAAGGCTTAGATAAGTATTAGGTTTTGCTTATTAAGTCTTACTTTTATTCATCGATATAACTTATCAATCGATACACAAAAAAAAACATGACCAGTGGCAATAAATGTCACTAACTTATCTCAACTTCCTCTAAAAAAAAAAACACCTGCCATGCTTTTATTATGCTTCCTTTATTCCCATCTCCATTTCGATCTCATCCCATCTTCTCCCAATAAAACTTGCTGCTCCTCCTTCCTCGAGCTTTACCCCGCAAGCAGGAACCTTTCTCCCTGCATAAGGACGCATCATCCCGCGGATTTTCTTCGCGTCAGACTCGGAGTACCTCCTACGAGAAGTAGCTGGAGGGCACCGGCATCCGAGGCATCGACGCGCGTCCTATCTGGAGTCGGAGGCGGCAGGCAATGCGGAGGTGGTGCTCGGAGTTCCTGGTTCACCTGTATGCCTCTCGTCCATGGCTCACCTGAGGCTCACCTGGCCGTGTTTGCCACTCCCGCGGCACCACCTCCGCGACATACCGTCTTTTTCCTCACGGCGGCGTTATTATCAAAGGTTAGCCGGGAGGTCGTTCGGGGCCGAATTACCATAGTATAGGTCATGGAAGATGTACGGCCAACAGGGCTCGCGGACGAGGAACACGCGAGCAAGATGCTCGTGTAGCGGAGAAGTGCGTAATTTGTCGCCGTTGTTTTATCTCGGTAACCTTTGCGATTTATGCCTTGGAGATCTCTTCGCGAAGGCACACAGTTGTGGGATGTTGCAGTATTTGTGTGTAATTAAGAGGAAAGTAGCGAAGATCGGAGAATCATGTGTTTCTTGTTCTAAATAGATTTTTTTCTTACGAATGGAATACGTAAATAGTATTCCGATAAGACCGATTTTTCTAATGCAGTTTTATCAATTTCATACGAGATATAGCGCTGTGTTTTTAAATGTATGTTATGCTACTTTGGAGAATCGATTCTTAAATACGACATACACAAAGGGACAGCTGTCGTCATAAATGCGAAGCAATATTTCCCTCTCCGCTTTAATAGCTTTCGCAGTTGGAGCTACCGCAATGCGGCGCGGCAAGCAGAAGTTTCTCTGTTCGCGGAGGAACAGCCGCCCTTGGGTCGCCTTACTTCGCCAAATATAACCGATCCGCATTGCAGTTTCATCTGCGGTAAAGCGACTCGAAGAGCAACGACCACCCTCGCCAATAAATCCCGAACGATTCAATCACGATAAATCGTTTTTAATAAAAGACGACGCGCTGTTCATTGTTGGCACGGCTATGTAAACCGATAGAAAATAATTACGGGAAAACCCGTAGCGAAAATACAATAGAATTCCTCGCGGAACGTGCAAGCTTGCTTACAGCGTACGCGGCGCAGCGTCAAGGGATCGTGCGTGCCGGACCTAGGCAGCAATTACAGTTCAGAATCCAGCAACTGCGGGGCTAGAAGTTCAGAGTTCACCCGCGGCACAATGAACCGTTCATCGTTGCCCCGAGGCGTCTCGCTTGCCCCTCTCGAATGCCTCGAAATAACGGCGCGTCAATGGAGCTGTTGTAATCCGGCGAGACTTGGATTCTCCCCGCGAAGGAAACAAAAAGAGGAGGGGAGAAAAATGGAGGGGTTCCTTGGGGCGCACCGAGTTCAGGCATAACTGGCCAGGGTATATCAGAAACGTTAATGGAACGCGATTCATTTCCACCTGCTGCGCGCCTCATCCGATCGAAACCGTGTTACGCTCCCCTGTTTATGATATTTACAAATCTGTACCGCTGTTGCATCGTGGATCAGTGACCAAGCATAATCGTAGGACGACTCCTCTTCCCATTGAGGGTGGTGTCGTGGAGGACTTTTAAGCTGAACACTTTGTTTTACACGACATTCTTGCGGAGAGTGAAAATTTGTTTAACTAGAGCTGCATTAAATATTTAATTTTGAAAATTGCACAGGCTGTGTGCAAGGGTTTTAAGAATGATGGCAAACAGAAATATGCGAAGGACGTCGATATAGTTTGTAATAAGGAGTTGGGAAAGTAAAGGGACTTGGTTCAGGTACGATTCGTAAAAGTTGTAGTGTCATGGTATTCTTCGTTACAGTTCTTTTTCATTCCAAGTTGAACGATTCCCGAAAACTCGAGGAGAAGATATTAAGGAAAGTTGGAAAGTTTGATGGCTGCATACGTGGATGTAAGAAACAGCATTTCGTAGGACATCCCTTGTTACTATTCCCGCGAACCAAATTAACTGTAGAGCGAATGCTGCAGAACCAGTGAGAAGCAGCGGCGTGTAGACAATTATCTCGCGTTCCGTCTCTCGGAAAGGCGGAAAAATTGCGGTGCGTGCTCGCGAGGACGACAAGGCGGAGATTGCGGAATCGGCTCCAGAATGCAGATCCAGCGTCACCGCGGCGCGCGGCGTTTTCTACATACCGACAGACTGCGACGCTCCACGGATCCTCGCGTTTCTGGTTTTACCTGCCTTTACACCCATGCACCGTCCTGCATTATATGCGCCAGAGTCATCGTTCCAACGTCCCCTTCCTCTGCCTCCCTTCTGGCTTCAACTCGTCCGACTCTCGAGGTTTTTGTTTCCGTTTTTCTTTTCCACACATCACCTTTCCTCCTCCTTCGCCGCCTACTTTTACCCCTTTTAGTTCGTCCATCCTTTGCTCCTGGCAACTTTATCCCCGTTCCCCTTTCTCCCTCTCTCTCTCTCTTTCTCTCTCTCTCTCTCTCCCAGGTTCTCTGTGGCCTCTCCCTCTGCCACGAGGCGGCCTGTCGTTTCGCAAGGATGCACGTATCGCTTTATCTCGAGCTGCATTTAATTCACGTAGGTAGGGACTAGGAAGAAGAGCACGTGCATAACCCAGTCACTTTCAAAGGTTGGGCGTTCGAACGGTTTGCGAAACGCAGGAGCATGCCAGCTTCTCCCCTTGCCGCGCTTTTTTTTCTTTTTATTCCTTCCCGTTCCATCGCTCGCGCTCTGTACACGCGTCGAGGACGGCTCGTAAATCGCGAGCAAGTTAAGTAATTCCAGGATCGAAAGTACGCGCATCGTGGCGTAACGTTTCAACGACGCGTGCACGGCCGATCCCCGACGCAGCTTCGAATCGGTCGGTTGAGAGTGTACAGCTTGCGAAGGAAGATGACGGGCTGCGAGTGCTCCGTTTACTCGGTTTAGCTGAATTCATGTTTGCCCAGGCCAAACGTTTAAGCCGAGCTCAACTCGGTTTCCTATTCGACCCGCTCGACTGGATACACCTGTAGAGATATCCCACAAGTGGCGGCAGAAATCACTTGAAGCTTGATAATTTTCTCCTCGTCAACCTGTGCAAACACGTCGACCTCCCGCGCTGTCCAGGACTCGTGGCAGAACAGACACGTTCGATGACGCGCCAGAGAGTAGGGGAGATCGACGAAGAGGTTATAGAAACACATCTCAGCGGATAGATAGGATTGTGCCACGACCTCGATGGAGGATGCCATCGGTGTAGGAGGATGAGTTGTGCCTCATTGTCGGGGCGGCATAGCATTAGAATACATTAAAGAATCCCCCCCCCCGCCCCTGCTCGCCGCATCGTTTAATCGAGGATCGCGTCAGAAAGAGGTACAGCAGAGTAATATAGAAAGACTAGGGGAGATGGTCCAGATGGTGGGATCGATCGTTTATGATTCTTCGATGATTAACCGTTCGCGGAACTGTTGAATTATCGGCACTGGTCCTACATACATACGAGGGGGGCGTGATCGATCGTGGATCGAGATGCTAACTAGACCCGGATGGGACGACGATTTATTAAATAACAGCGCTACGTTGTTTCCGGGTTCCGAGCCAACCTTTGGCTGGACACGCGTGCGACCATTGCGTATCCCGAGGATTTTAAGTGGTAATCGCGATCGATGGAGGAAGCGATGCGTCGGGATGGTGATTGATTAGAGGAACCATAGCGAGATGCGAATGTGCAATAACGAATTCGATCCCTTGAAACGATTATTGCGTATTCAATGCGACACCTAGATTCCAACACCGGTATCGTGCTTTTTTGAGATTGACCTTTATTAAATGATCGCACTTAACGGTAATTTCTTTGTGGCGCACATCCGCGTGCGCTCGCGACGTTTCTTACACCGCACCGGGTACAAATTGCACCCGCGTTAAGGTAGCGCCGATTTCACTCACGAACGATACACCCAGATCTCTGTTCCTCGATCTCTCACGGTTGACCAAGTGGGGGCGTGTTAATTAAGATACTCCCTTGGTCCGGGACAACGGGCGGCCAGTGAATAAAGGGCGAGGCCCGATTGATCCGATCGAGAGCAGCACGCCATGCGCCGTCGACGTACGGTTTAATTAAATCGAATTAAACAGGCAACATAATGCCAGCGATCGAGGCGAATCGTTTCCAGAGATCTCTCGCATGATCGCGGGGGATCATACGCGAGCCGTGGGCAATATTTCTGCCAGTGAAGATCGAGGCTCCGTGATACTTTCTATTCGTAGATCGGCGAATCACTTAATCCGGCTGGCGATTCAATGAAATATAATAAAGCGATTCATATCGTCTTCGGGAAAATCGTTATTCTATTATTCAACGGTCTTGCAGTGAACGAAAATCGCAATTCTAAATCGCAACCAACAAAAATTTCCCAATGAGCCACCCTTCGTCGCAGCTGGACGGCGAACGATTCACACGTGGGACGCTGAATTTACGCCGAGTACTTCTTGCATTCTCTTCCCCGACGCAGTTTATGGTTATAGTGCAACGAGTTAATGGGAATTAAAAATCGCGGGACGTGTATCACAGCCGGACAGTCGGATTCTAGGAGGTAACTTTTCACGTGAAACCGGAGACGTTTTATAGGGGTAATCATTCAAAACCTCCTAGCAATCCGGTGGACTTCGATTTCAATCTGCGTATATCAGCCGCTTGAAGGGATTGACCATCGAGAATGGAGCTTGGATAAAAGATTAAAACTGCTTGGACTAAACTGTTCAACAATATGTATATCCAATATCGATGATTTTTCTTACCCATTTTCATATTGCTCGAAAACATTTAAACGATCGCTAAAGTATTATTAATACATTTTGCCTTATCTTCGTTTCCTTTTAAGAATCACACTCTCACAAATGCATTAAAAACACTGCTTGTCCGTATTCACGCCACATTTCGCGTGTCAATAAAACTCTTTATTCAAAGCGAAAATAAAAACGATCGGACTTGCCCGAGTCACGTTTCGATCAATGGAACCAGCACGAACGTCTCATTTAGCGGAGGAATCGCAAAACCGATAAAGATTATCCAATTTCAATCCCGACCGGTTCAATTGAATCACCGTTCGCGGCAGGACGCCGTCCGAACGAGCTGCGATTAAATAATTCATACTGTCTCCTGGCAAACAATAAGCGACGAGAAAGCTCTCCGGCACCATTCTTCCCCCCCCCCCCTCTCTATCTCTCTCCACCTTTCGCACAAGTACCTGGTGGAAGTTCGAGAGGGCTCGGGAATTCGAATTAACTCGACAAAGTATCGGCAGGTAGTCCTTAATTAGCAGAACTAATTGCACGCTGACTCCGCATGCAGAAAAGGTTACGCGCGGTGATTTATTGACCCCTCCCGTCGCTGTCCTAATTAAGTGCAAGCGAACGCTATTGTAGCCCCGGCAAGCGGGACCAGAAAACAATTACCGATCTCCGCGCGAGCCACGAAAAGAGAAAGAAAACAGCGTGGTTCACGGGCACGGGAACCAACGACAGGAATCCGAGCGTTGTTCGCCCAGCGCAAAGATCGTTAACCCGTTCTCCGTTCGCCGTTTTAGGGAAAGCCTTGCTAACGACATTTGCTTCTACAAATGGATACGGTCGGGTAGGCCGTTGTTTGGAAGAAAGAGGGGAAACTTTTATTAAAGCTGTTGCGATAATGAAGCATTCCGAATGGTAACGCGCGAAGGGTGAACGGAAGCTTTTCAGGGAGGAGCGGCTTAGCCTCTTTTTACGGACTTGAAGTAAATTTCACTGAAGCCGGCACAGGAATTTGTAGATAAATTCTAATCGTAATAGTTAAGAAATTGTTAAAGGCTTGAGTAAGCTGGTTTTATGCAGCATTATATTTGTAATCTTAATCATGGCCATCACCGTAGATCACGAGGTACGAAACGTAGCACGCAGCTTAGCTAATGATCCAATTACGTATCTCTCCTACTCGGCTTTTAGTCGTGATCGGAATTGCGAAAGGGTAGCGGTGCTGGCCCGACGGAACCCTTTTTCTTTTGATTCAATTACGCCATAAGAATGGACGCACGATTACGCGTGGACATTAATACACTTCGAAGCTTACGTAAACGAGCAGCTTAAGTGGTAGCATGAAAATCGAACGCGGGTAGATAAAACAGCCGTTTTCGCTTGCTAGGCTGCTGGAAAGAAGCAATTTATCGACTGCTACATTGAGCTGGTAATAAGTGCAAGTTACTTGACTTGATTGTATAATTTCATTAGATAATGCACGCTCTATTCAATAGCATCTAAAGCATAAGGAAAGTATAGCATAACGGAGAAATCCAAAGGAAATGTTTTTTCATCAGATCACCCACAGAGTCTCATTTCGTAAACTTCGAGCGACTCTTCCGCAAATAATTGCCACCTCCCAATTACCAACACTGGCCTGTAGATAATTCTTAGCCGTGTAAGAGGCGAACAATCGAGCCCCGGACTACCGTGTCGCTCGATTGGATTTCTCCGGCGACGCGGAATCTCGGCCCTGTGTTCCCGGAGATCGATCTCGCCGCGGAATATGTTCGATATGATTGCGGCGGGACCGGAAGCCGGGTTTCGCCGCGGTGCAACGCGGCAACACAATTAAACGCAGCCCACCGCAGCGAACAGCCGGTCGATTTCGTGCGGTCGAAAGTACGTCCGCGAGTTATTACGATTCTCCATCAACGGTGCCGACAAGCCATTATGTAATGGCGCGGTGATCGATCTTAACAGCGAGATAATGGATCGCGGTTCGGTTCCGTATTTTAAAGAACAGCGGGGCCCGCTCCGACGCGTTGGAATCTGGATCTCTGCATCCATGCGAGAGCGATTCGCGTTGCGAAAGGCGAACGAGAGATTCAGAGACCGGGGGAGTCATGCGTATCGTTCTGGGATAAAAAGTCGATGGAGTTTTTCATTTTCTAAATTCGTTCGGTGGATGAAATGATAAAAGGTTTTTTTTTCGTGAAAGAGAAGACGAACGAGTCCGCATTAATCACCCGCGCGATTAATAATTATGAACGTGACGTGCTCCTTGCTCCATCGCCGATTTCTAATAGTAATTGCTCGTACCTATTGCTGTTCCGTACCGCGCGAAACGTTAACGTCGCTGTTCCTTCGCCTGGAAATGCTAATGCGACCGTTCTCATGTCCCGGGTATCGATCCGAGTAATCTTTATTGCCGTCACGGCTGAATATTGAAATATCCAGCGCGCCGATGTATCTCGCGCATCGCGAGCCCACGCAAGAATGGCATTCATACGTACAATTAAATAGCGATTAAGTAATTAAGATAGAATCGCTTAATTAGATACCGCGTCACGGTTAATCAAACCGTGTCTCGCGCTCTTTGTACGCTGACAATGTGACCGCGATATAACGTGTCCCACTGTTCCTTTATCGCGTCCAATGATCGATTTGTAAATCGTGGCGAATCAACTATGACCATACCTGGAAACCCGGCGTGTATCGCCTACCTCTGTCGCAGTTGCGTTCGTTTCGCGTAAAGTGTGCAATGTAGATATTTTCATTTGATAATTAATATGCAACGTTGTTAAGTGAAATTCGTGCTACCACTCCAGAATCGTTTCACTAGGAAATTATTAAATAGACAGGCTCGTTTAATGTTTTGGATAATGACAATTCTTGAATCTGTCCCCTCGAACTTTGGTCACGTTGACGATACTAAAATATTTAACGAAGCTTTGGTCAATTTCTGAACACATTGCCAAATGTATGAATTACACCTGAGGAAGCGTTATAAGAATTCTGGGCTAGCAAAATTCATGAAAAGTATAATTAATAAAAGATTATCCAATTAAAAGTTCTCCCGGAACGTCTACTCTTTAGTACTGAAGCAATCCGGGAGACTTCCACTGACGAAACAATACACGAATCACTAACATCGCGCGAATCTGTTCCGAAACTCACAGCGAGCAAGCTCACGTACGTCTTTCGACACGGCAAAGAACTTCTAGCCTCCAGCTTTCGGATTTCCACTGATCGACCAACAGACTTGGAAAATTCATCGAGACGGAAATTCGTAATAGTTCTCTCCGCCGATCGTGACTGCTGCGAACAATACGTAGCAAGCGTTGGCAAACGTGGTGTTACCCAACGCAACGGCACGAGTCCCCATGAGGCTCGTCCTCCCGTTTCATCCGTCCCACAAAAGTGCGGTTTCGCAAGCGGTTTTCAGCCCCTCTACGGCCTCGTAAGAGCAAACGACAAGATAGGATCGCGAGCGCGTCAGGTGCAGCACGAGCAGAGGTACACCTAGAGGCGCGATGCGCGCGATCATAGATCCGATTTATATTTGCATGGAATTTATCGGAGCCGAGGCGGACATGTGTTCGCCGCGGATTATCGCGTTTCATCGGGACACCGTCGATGTGTCGTTTCGATCCGCGGCGACACAGAGAGAACGAACATGAAACAGAGATGTATCAGCGTTCGCCGCGCCGCGTCGTCCGTTTCTCATCGATCTTGCACCGAGGAATAAATAATCAGAGGCGGCGCGCGTCCAACTTGTCGTTGTACGTGAAAAGTTCGCTTTTTAACCTTCTTTTGTTCGATCGTTTGGGATATCGTGACGGATTAAAGAATGCAAATAATGGGGCCCGGTGAATGTTAGGCGTGGCTGTATTGTACGTTTAATCGACTCAATTTGGTCCGATGTTGGACCCGATGGAGCTTACTCGTGGAAGATAAAAGTGTCTCGCTGCTATCTCGGGACGAAATCTGTTCTTTCGTCATGCGGTACAGCGGCGAGGCTCTGGAGGAATGAAACGGTAGCTTGCAAAAGTACGTCTTGAACTACTGGCGAAATACAATTTATTTGAACAGGCCGAGTTATCTGGTTTGCTAATAGTAATTCATGAACGCGGATTACGTGCAAGCGTAATGCAATTTTGAAGCACGATATAAGATCTAGAACCGTTCGATTCGCTCAACTAGATTCTAACAACTACATCGGTTTACCCAAAGCTTTTAGATTAGGATCATGTCTGTGGTTATTTAATGTAGCGTTGTAAATTCAAGGAGATAAGTCAATAGCTTCTGGTGAATACGTATCGATTATTGCATGCTGCATATCCTGAAGTCTGTGGGTTCGATGCAATACATTACACTAACTGGATCGATCGATCAATTTCAACAAGATGCACATGCTTTTTAACACAATGATGAGATAGAATACAAGTTTAGAAATATTTACAACATATCCTATTATAATGATTTATTACATAAATGCTTAACTATCATCCTCCCGTTAGACGGATTTAAATGACCAATGGCCATTTTCCAAGCAAGCTCGGCCGGATTCGTTGTTCGATCATTCCATTATACGACTCATCAATGTGTACTGTTCAATCCCAGGGAACGATCTCTCCATATCAGCGGCGCAAATGGCTCGGCGGATCGTTCGCGAAATTGCAATGTCTCCCACCTGGCTCGCAATCTCCGCGGAAACGCGAGCTCACCTCGCTCCGGCGATTGACTTTTACTTCTGGCTCCGCGGGAACGCGCTTTTATTCCGGAAAACACCTGTGTCCGTTCTAACGGTTTCGTTGCACAATCTTGTCAAACGCGAGCGCGGCCGTCCCTCGTTCTTTCTTTCGTGCCTTTTCACCGATATGCAGATCGAGACCGGTTAACGAGGCGTCGAATTTGGCAATAGACGAACGGCGCCGGTGAAACCAGAAAAAGATCACGCTTGCGTAACGCGATCGAGCCTTCGCTTCGTCTGTCTCTCGATTTAGGAGACTCCAGGTCCAAACGCGAGGCACAGATACCGGGTGAACGTGGACGCAGGTGCGCCACAGCCTCGATCCTTGCTGCCTGTATTCGCGGGAACGGTCGGCGCATGCTAACGATCATTTTCCAGCGAGCCAGACTCGATTCCCTTTGATTTTCCCCGCGGCGCGGCTGAAGGTTGAACAACGAGAGGCGCGGTGGCAAAGCGATTATACCTGTATCAGCCGGGAAAACCTTGGCACTGCCCGGAATGGCGTGATAGCTTGAAAGTATGACAGACGAATTTGTTTAACGGGGCCTATAGAAAATTGCGGTGAAGTGTACGTTCACAGATCGCAGCTATTCTCGATGATCTTAGAAGACTCGACGCTAAACATTCGAGCTTCCCTCAGGGCAGTTATCCAATATCACCATGCATTCTCGATTCATAAATTGAACATTCCATACCGCCCCATTCGAAGGGAAACCGAGTCCTGCGGCGCGTTCCATGCAAATAAAGAAGCACGACGGCTTTGCATTGGAGCGAGTCGCGAAGACGACGCGATGGAATTGGAAGCCACGCAGAGCGACGATTCTCCGACGACTCTCGGCGGGAGTTGATTTATAGGGAGCACACCCAGCGCGTTGGTAGCTGCCCGCGGAACCCTAATGCAACGTTAATTTCAAAGACATCGCGGCGGCGAGCATTAGGAGCGTCGTCCAGTAGCGCGGTCGATGCGAGCGGATGCGGTGCCCGCGCGCTTTCCTCCTCCTCGCTAATAATATTTACTGGCGACCGGGCGAGGTGGTCAGGCAGATGTGCACACCTTCCCTGGTAATAACACAGCTACCGCACGCCGCGGTAACCTTATAATTACGTTTCTATTCTATTATGCGTTCACGATTGCGCACGGAATCCCTTCCTTTTTGCTCTTCTTTCTCTTTATTCTCTCGTCGCTGATACGGGGACCAGGGCTTGTCTGGATGCCTCTCCCGTGTACGAGCAGACGGCGAGGAGCTTAGAGCGCGATCGAAAGTTGATTACAGCTAACGTCGATTATTGTCGGGGAATGTTGTCTGGGAACAAGCTCGCGCACAATTTCTCGGTAGCCGAGACTGATGAAATACGGTTTATAAGCAGAAGGTACGTAACTGCTACTGTAACGATATATTAAACGTGAAATTCTGAAACTATTTTTTCTATCCTTTCCTCGAGCACCTGTTACAGGCATCGAGGATCACTTCGGAAGTGTGAGAGGATTCTAGTGATTGGCACTGATTTTCTGTGGATTGATTAACAAACGTAAATGTATATGTATATTTTCTACATTACATATTTTACTGGTTGTTTGCATTTCATTATTCAGAGTGACAAAATATTTGCAAAGTTTCCTCTTCAAGTAAATTCCATAACATTAACAACTGTGCATTGTACTCCTTGCATTCATTACTTTGCACCATAGTCAGACCTCTTTATCGTCTTTCTTTTCACTTCATTATTCAGAGTGACAAAATATTTGCAAAGTTTCCTCTTCAAGGAAATTCCATAACTTTAATGCATTGTACAGCATGCATTCATTGCTTTGCACCATAGTCAGACCTCTTTATTGTCTTTCTTTTCACTTCATTATTCAGAGTGACAAAATATTTGCAAAGTTTCCTCTTCGAGTAAATCCCATAAGTTTAATAACTGCGCATTGCGCTCTTGCATTCATTGCTTCGCACCATAGTCAGACCTCTTTATCGACTTTCTTTTCACTTCACTATTCAGAGTGACAAAATATTTGCAAAGTTTCCTCTTCAAGGAAATTCCATAACTTTAATGCATTGTACAGCATGCAGTCTCGTTAATATGCACCATAGTTACACCTCGCACCCTGCTCTTCTTGTACGCGTACATTGCATCGGGCACTTTGCGCACCGCGATATCCTCAAAACGATTACCATCTACACTCGTTGCGTCTGTCGCGCGTTTGTGCCGCCAACGTGCATCTAAATCACAGATAAAGGCACGTCAGCCGGGTTTCCCGAAAGAAAAGGCCGACGACCACCTAGAGTTCGCCAAGCGGCGCTGGTTAAACGTAGTTTGTTAAAGCGCAGTTCGCTTCTAATCAGCGAGGCGAGGGCGAGTCGCGTATCAGCGGTTCAAATGCACGGAGATACGCGCGGGTCGCGTACACGAGCCGGGTTACCTGGCGAGGCGTTCATTAACATGCATTCACGCCGCAATATTTATCGTAGCTGGTCGTCGCTCGGCAAGCCTCTGTTGTAGCACGTCTTTGCCTCCCTCGGGACGCAGTCCGCGGCGTTCAGATGCTAGATAACAGCAGCGCGAAACGCGGACGTTACGCACGGGCCGCCAGCGTGACACGCACCGAGGCCACGCACCGTGGAAACCGGTGTGCTCCCATCGCGTTGCGTCGGCAAAGGAAAAGAACAGGCAAACCCTTGTTCTCGAGAAATATTGCAGTTTATTGTTTTACGACGGAAAACGCGACATTTCGGCGTCCAAGCGGTGATACAATTAAAATGTACTTAAGTAGAATAATGGCGGTGCGTAAGAACCACTAAGCATTTATCATTATTCATTACTGTCGTGCATTTCTAATGGCGCCCTGAATCGAACTCGATCCGCAATGAGTCGGTGATTGACAAGAAATCAGGCAGTTCTGAGAAAGTAACGGTATCGAATCGTTCATTACGCAACTGTCAAAGATAAATTCAGCGCCGGCGAGCAATCGAACATTTAAAGTTTCACTTGAACACATCTTACTCGATCCAACCAGAAGTTTAACGTTGGAGAACCATTTTCACGCAGGAAAACTTGGTTTCTGGTAAACGCGTACGCGCCGACGATTAATCAATGCGATATTAAGAACGGGGCATCGTCTAAGCCAGAACTCGATAACCGGTCCACTCGAGGCTCGGCGCCAACCAACGCTTGCCTGTCGGAATACGATGTTTGTTGATCATACGTATGGCGAGATCACGACCCCTGTATTGAGACGAAAGATCGATTTAAAGGTTACGAAAGCCCGTTGCATACCTGCCACGCACAATCCGCCGCTGACACGTTTCAGCTAACGAGTTAGGCGCAGGGTGTGCCCAAACAGAAGCGAATGCTTGAGTTTGTGCAAGGAACGTGATCGCCGATGACTATATCGCGTGGAACACGCTGTTTCTTGTCTGGGTGTACGAAGTCTAATTATAATTGAAACTTTGCTTCATTAACAGGGACTGTTCGACGTTGCCAGAGAAATGGGAAACGCAGGATTTTAGAGAAATTTATTTTTGGTGAAGAAAAGAAATGGCAGCACGCGAGAATTTTGTATAACGCGTAAGAAATAAATTAGCACCGGTGTAAATAAGTAAGGAACGAGCAGTGAATGCAAGTCAGCGAATCGGCCAATTTTTTATGTACGATCGAAAGCATTTCTGACACGAGAAAGCAGAAGTTGTGCCTGCAGTAGTATCAACGATAATATTCCGAGCACCGGCTTTCCACCGAGGAGAGATTGAAATGTAGCACCTTATAGGGACACCCTAGGTACCGAGGGAAGGCAGGCGCAAGAAGATACGAGCAGCAAAGGGAAATCTCGACGTATATGCTAATCGGCCGAGCGTGTCAAGATTCTTTCCGGTATGGTGAACCAGTCTACTTTAGGGTGAACGAGCGCAACAGGGAAACGCGAGAACGTGCGGTGCCCCTTTATATGGCGCTCCGTTTCCTGTTTTCTCGCACACTTTCAGAGGTGACGGACCTCAGGAGTGCACTTTATCGTCAAACACTTAAAATCTGATCTAAGGTAATACTTGTGCGGTTTCCCTTCCTCGATCGAAGCAATTGAAAATTGATTTCCAAGTTGAAGGTATACTGAAAATGCAAAAATGTGTCAGCATAAAATCGGAATAGTATGTTGGGACGGTTCCCTCATATTCTACTGACCCCATAGCTTCAATAGAGATTCAGTGACGGAATTTCGAAGCTATCCAGTCTCGGATAATTGCAAATCAGCTGTCCACATGGAACCATCCACTGCACAGTATTTAAGTATTTAAATGCAGGGCAAATGTAGTTATAATCAATGTAGGACAATTTTGATACTGACTAATTGATTTAATTAACGGTAATCTGAGGATACAGCTTTTCAGCTTTTGAGGTGAAGGGTTAAAGCACCTACTACTTTTCCCATATGTATATGTACATATATTAATTTGAGCGACACCATGTTTGGTAGTGGTTGAATTAATTAGAGCAATTAATCCAGAAACGGTGAAGGGTTTGGCGCTTCTCGCGAATCATTAAACGTCGGCAGGAAATAAACGTACGTTATCAAATACGAACACACCTCTTCCACGGTGATTACGAACAAATTACGGGTAATCATCGGAGGAATGAGGGTTCGCCTATCTCCCATGAATACATTAACAACATCATTTCTTGGCTCGTCGCGGATTTCTAGTGATTACCGTACGTGTCAAAATGCGGTTTCGCGTTACTGGTAGATTAAGAAGAGCGCCGCTTTGATTTCCCGCTCTCTAGACGCCGCGCAAAGTTCCCATAAAGATTCACGTGTATCGTACTCAAACGGAATCGATGCGGAATTAAAGAAAGGGAGTTAATAAAAAGTCTTACCACTACAATAACGATTTAGTAAAATCTTAAGAGGACAGCATCGCCGACCGACATAATAATCGAGCAGCAATTCGTGGCGAACGCTCATGCGAATCATAGTGTTCACTCAGTGCTCGTGAAAGGAAAAGTTCGCAACCTCTAAATGGGAACTACTTAACACGTTCCGGACGACGTCGGCGGTTGCGTACACAGAGCGAGCGCTGACAAGCATTTCGATCGGCCAGATTAACGTGAAAATCTACGTTACCGTGAAACGTTACGGGAAACGCCACGTCGCAACAAAAAAAAGGCGTCTTCGTCGCGTGTACGTACACGCGTACCGGTCCGTGTAGACAATAATTACCGAGCCGCAAAGTCCTCTGGTAGCCGTTGCGAATGCAACAGTACGTCGTGCAGATGCAAATAAAGGTGATCTACAACGGTGTAATCTCGCGGCGGGCAGCTCACGATGCCTGATCAGGCTCGTGGACCTCGCGACGCCGCGCCGCGGAAACGGAGGAGAGAAACCGTGAATTTAAATCCTATCGCGGAGGAGAAAATCGGCACGGTGCGGTTGCAGTGTGTCGTGTTTCGATCACCGCTGCGCTGTTTTTAGCGGACATTGGGGGTCGTCTTTGAATATCGGATCAGGGGGAGGAACTGGATCGGATCCACTGAATAACTCAATTGGTTGGATCGATATGTGCTTCTCGACGCGCGAAGACATATCCGAGAATCCGTGAGACCGTCGCGGTAACTTTTAATAACGCATTAAATGTTCCAGTGACGCGAATAAATATTTCCATCGCTGCCTGCGCGTCACGGGCAAAGCTGGAACAACACGTCGCTCGCCTCGGCTGCGACCTCCGTTCAATAGCGTGAGATGTTCCCCCCCCGAGTTCGCGTAACGCAACGAAATATTGTGACTTCGGGAAAATTCTTTAATTACATGAAACGGTGCATTCCGCTCTATCACCGCCATCCGTCTTTCCCGCTCGATAACGTACGACGCTATCTCGAGATCCATGCCGGGAGAGAGGAAAGAAAAAAAAGTTGCAGCTGCCAATAAACTATCGCCGAAGCATCTCTTAGATTAGAAATTCCACGGGAAAGCCCGTTCGATGGCGCGTGATCGCGGACGCCGAGAGCATCCTACCAATAATTCGATAAGCCGGCGGAAAAATGTCCAGTGACACCGGTACTTCGTTACACGACCGACCAGTCATACCAGTCTTGACCCCTGGAGGAACCGCTGCCTCGGAACCTTTCCCAGCACACCTGCGGGGGTGGGGGGGAAACGTTACCTTCCTCAACCGTCGATGCATCGACGAAACGATTTACAGCCCGCTTCCCCCGTCTCGTCGCCGTTACCTCCACCCCCCCTAGTTATCGATCTCGTACGCGTCCCACCGACGCGACAGCTCTGCTCGCATACGCGGTTTCAACACCACGCACGCGCCCTATTCCCCGTAATGATGCAGCACCGTTTTGGTCCAGGTAAAAGTGTCAATTCCACGGACGAAGAGCTAGAGCTGACGGTAGATTCGACTTCTCCGTGCCAGGGAGAAACCCGCGGCGCGCACACGTGATACCTGAGCGTAAGGGGTACTCGTGCGCGCAAAGCCACGCGGCGGAGAGACGTAGTACGTAGCTGAAAACGGGTACGTAATCAGGCGTAATTAGCCTGTTGTGCCGTGGCAAAAGGCCGCGTCGGGAGGGAGCGAATGAGAGGGAGGGAGAGAGAGGGGGGAGGGGGGAATAGGTGAGTGACCCTTCGCCTCGGGCGGGGTTCACCGTGGGGTCTTTGGCAAGGGTCGAAAGGAGTCTCCTCCGGTCTCCGTCTTTTTCTGCTCGACCTCTCTCCTCTTCCTCAGGTGCGTGTGTACAGCACCTTTCTAGCTTCGGGATTCTATCCCGCTTTTCCTGCCGCGCGTCTCTTTGTCCCCCTTCTTCTCTATCACCTGCCCGATACGTGTGTGTGTGTGTGTGTTTTTTTTTTGCGTTTTCTCTCACCGCGGGGCAAC
The DNA here is from genome assembly GCA_023838395.1 of Holcopasites calliopsidis. Lineage (NCBI taxonomy): Eukaryota > Metazoa > Arthropoda > Insecta > Hymenoptera > Apidae > Holcopasites > Holcopasites calliopsidis. The sequence goes on from JALHAQ010000007.1 coordinate 5,716,211, forward strand.
GACCTCGGTCAAACTAGCACCCGGCGACTATTTTCCCTCCCCTGGGAACTCGTGCAAGTGATTTTTACAATTGATCGAAACAGCGAGATTGTTTAAGCTACAAACATTTTATGCTATTTTCAGCTGCCACTTGTACATTCCTCGCTACACCCCGTCCGACGTTTCTTCGGTTTCACAGTCGAGGGCAACGACCGCGCGATCACCTGGGAAGGCCACCGTTAGAACCGCGAATTTTTCGACGATCGATCGTGGAAGCCTACCTCATAGGTGGTCGATGAAAATTATCACGCGACCATTGATCGATGAATCCGCCGTGGTCTGCACGCGATGTCATAGGCTTCGTTCGTCGGCCCCCCCCCCCCCCCCCGGTACCCACGCGACGTTCTGTTTTCTGAACTTTGCTGAACTCGAAATTCCACGAGAGAAATACATAGAACGCGAATCGGAACGTGCGCATAAAAGTATCCTACATTTACGGTATGGCGGTCGTGTAGAAAGTAAAATCAAATTTACCGAATCGCATGAAAATGTCTGACGATCGAGCGCGAAGGTGCTAGATTTTCGATAAGAAAAATTCATCAGATTTTATCTCACAGAGGACTTTAAGGTAGTCGCGTTGTTCGAATGTTTAACGGCCGACAGAGCGAAAAGGAATGGCGAAGAGGGTAGTGCACACAATCACGTTTTACCTCTGGCTGAACACGACAAGCGTAAATTAATTTTACAACGGGCCAGAATGGTGAACGCGCCATCTGAGATATGCTAGAAAGGAATTGTCAGCGTGCACAACACATGTAAAACCGCAAAGCACAATCGAGGTGTCCATTCGACGATTAACCAGAACATCAATTTGTCCACTAAAGAAATTCCTTAAGGAATCCCTGAAATGTTTCGAAGCATAAAGATTTCCGAGTGATCGAAGTAGAAATTAAAAGGCATAACTCCATTTTCCGCGCCGCTCATTAAATCGTCTGGAGCTTTAACGGAAGCGTTTCTCAATAACCAATCTAGTAACCAGAGGTACCACCTTCTCCCCTCTGCATACGTAATTTCCACTTTCCATGTTTCCACTTTTACGCTCCGCAATAAATTACACGCTCGCCAAAGAACGTTCGTACCGTAACGACGCATTCGCAGCTTTTTATCGTCCGGCGATTTTTCCACGCTGGGAATCAGCGTTTGCCTCGAAGTGTCGTGGCCGGTAAATCTGTGCTTGTTCTTACGTATCGCTGCAGACACGCTTAGCCGATTTCTCGTTTAAACTGAAACCTCAAAGAAGCACACGTGTGATCGACGAAATCGCGTCGCGTTTCCCGTTGTTCGTAAAGTCGCCAGTATATTCCAGAGAACGATGGGGGACGCGTGTTAATGTCAATTAAGTGATAATAAAGACCGTCGGGTAACGCGATATCTTTTTCTTCCACGTTCGAAGACGACTTTACGCCTAATGACGCTGCATCCTGCTACTTGATCGTCGCATCCTGACTAGTTCATTAGTCACGATTGCTCAATAACAACGGGAGCGGAATTGTTACATCGCCGGTGAACTTATAAATCACATGATCCACGACGTGATAAAGCGTAATGATCCCCGGTAAGAGACAGAGACGGAGGGAGAGAGGAATATTCGCGTTAATTCGAGAGACTTGCCTCGCGGGTCAGAGCGATCGCTTCTATAATGCGTGCACGGGTCGTGGCTGCAACTACACCGTGGATGACTCGTGAGTTGCTACGCGATTAATATCGAATATTCCGCGAATATTATCTCGGTTACAATAATGAAAAATGTAGCGCGGGTCGGAAGGGTGAAAGTTGTTGCTCAAACGAGATTCGTTTTTCTTCAGCTGCATGATGATGAACCGTTGAACATGTCGAAGTTCAGCCTAGATACTGCAGTTAATAAAATGCATAGATTTTGTCAAATCTTTAATTGTCTACAGATGCGGGGAGTTTGAATGAAAAAAATATCGACAATGACGACTGCAAGCTTTTGCACTTTCTTATGGAATACTCGACTCCGCGGGAAGTGTACACAGGCCATAAATAAAGTATATCGCATCGGTAATAACTAGGCCCCCATAGTGATAACTATTGCGACGTAATTGCGAATTCGTCCCGGCGTCGACAAAGATAATTCGCGAGTCATTATCCCGGTTCACCATTAGCCGAGCGCGGTCCGAGTATCGGCGGGGCCCTAACGTTCAGTGACGCGAATAGAGCCTCAGCTGTGTCGAGCGGAAGAGGAAACGATTAATTTGCAAGAATTAGCCAGCCGTTTCGTTCCTACCTTGGCGACGGTAATCGCGTTTAGCTCGAACGCGATCTCCACTCGAGCCAGCTTGGCGCGATTATCGATTTGTCACCCTCTTGAACCCGCAGCGTTTACGTCTCTTTCGTTTTAATTCCATAGAGACGCTTGGAAGTCTTTTAAGACTAAAATATCGCAGATACGAATAGGGATACTTTTACTATCTTTTCCTCTTCGACAAAGTCACTTCACCGACAAATTATAGAGTCCATTCGCGCCAGTGGAAGGACCGATATCGAGCCGATAATTCGTTTGTTAACATCTATGAAAAGTGCACACCGGCCTCGCCGGATTCCCATAGCGGGCCACGATGTTAGCGTTAATCGTTCGCCTCGCGAGACGATAAGATGGAATAGGCGGAGGGATACGGAGCCGGCTAGTAACGAGGGGTCCGTGATCCTGGCCGCGGCGTGGTAGGGGGGAACATCTATGGGAAACTCGGGATCGTGGCCGTATGTAGATGGCCACAGGAGGCGTTAAGAGGCCCCTGGTACGTGGCCACGCCGCGATGGGTCGAGCACGAAGGAGGTGGTCTATTAGTTCTGTAACCTTCCCGGGCAGTCGGGAAGGCACCATATCTGCGATCACCGGCCGATAAGATACGAGACGTAACAGGAAGTCCGTGCAATTCTCACCCGAATACAAGCGTTTCGTTTTAGTAGTACCTTACTGGGCGTGCGCCGCTGTCCGTGCGGAACAACGAGTCGACGTTACGTGGGCGAGGTAAAACAGTCGTCCGGGGTTGAAGGGAAGAATCCGAAGTGAAGAATTGTCGATATTGCGAACAACGGATGGGAAATGGGAAAGGATACGGTTTAGAGGACGAAGAATCACTTTACTATCCCTATATACGTACGGAACGAGAAGGCACCCAGTCAAACTATTTCCGCTACTCCAAAGGGATAGACGTATCAGTCTCGAGTTTCATAACGTCGATGCGTCGTCAGTGTCGCAGAGAGATGCGTGTTCCCCATCTCACCGATGTATCCCAAACGACCTCGGGTCAGCATCGACGATAGGATCGCACGCGGGGATAGGACGTAGCTTTGCAAAGAGTTCCGTTTGCGAAAGCGCGATGCAAGCGCAGTTGCATCGGGGTCTGCAACGGCCAGAGAGCTGTGGAAGACGTGGCATTAACTTTGATGCAATTGAATGCAACGGCGATTTGCGAGGCCAGTTCCGGTTCGAGCGAGCCGTCCGGTACACGCCGCGAGAGATCGAAGGATATATAACCAACTGTGATGGCGGAATCCTTCGTGTCTGAATAATGCTAATGTCGTCGAGGAAGATGTCCGTCTAGCTCGGCCGTCCTCTGGACAAGTTTGAGGAAACTCCGGCGAGATAAGAGCGCCGGACTTGACGGTCCGTTGGCATCTCGCTGACATCTCACGTCCTTTCCGCATCCTGTTCTATTATCAGCAGGAATATCGATTCTGTCGCTTTTGCATTTTGTTGGAATCTTCTTTTTTTTTATCTCGCCGCCTGGGTCAGGTGAAAGTTGCCAAGACGGATTCTTGCGCGAGCAACGACGGACGCTTATGCGCTAGTTCGGAGAAGACGGACCTCTATCCTTTCCGAGCGCCAAGTGCATTCCTTATCGTCACGTCGAGAAGCATCGGGTGGTAGCTGAAAACGCGCGGAACGTTCCTCACGAGCGGGCCTTCCTTCCACCATTATTCCACGGCATCCGCGAATGCAGAAGAGGATCGTGGCTCGTGGGGCTCGAATAGTTGGCGTGTATATCCTGCTACCTGGATACCGCGGCGCGTTCATGGAGCCACATAGAATTCGTGTCGATTCTACCGGAGGAGAAGAACCCTCCGCCCGATGGAGAAAGCGGGGCCTGGTAGCGAACACGACAGGGGGCAAATCGGGGGGTTGGGCTGGGGGAGGACAGGAGGCGCACGGCCCACGCCGCGGATTCCACGGATGCAAATTCGCTTGAGCTATCGTCGGATCGTGAGCGTCTTCGGTTCGGCACGGTGAGGGGGGGTGAAAAGACAACGGGGAACGAATATAAGAAGCGAACGTCCGTGTGCATATACACGTGCATCCACCCACACGATCGTCGCGACGACGTTTTCGTATGAGTTGGAAACAGGCATACGGGACTCCCGTTTGCGCGCGGACACCGTTGCACTTGCGCCACGATCCACCGGCAGGCATCGCTATACGGGTGCATGATGTATATCCGCCACCGGGTTGGGCGCAGTGGCGAATATGCAAAAGCGGCGGCGCGGGGGAGACTTGACCCTTCGCTGGCCCGCTTCTTCTTTGCCCTGCCCCCTGTCTTCCCGGCGCTCGTGTTCGCGGGCCCACCGCGGAACGATCGCCAGTCAATACGAGGAACGCGCTCGTAAATCATATATAGCATTATGTTTCGCTCTGTGGGCTCGACTGCGGTCGCTACTACTATTGCACCGCTCGAGTTAAACTCCGCGGCGAAGGGGCAGTGGTTGAGATTTGGGTGGTAACGTCGTTCCACCGGCACAGCCCTCTGCCAAATATTGCCTTTTGTACCGATGACTGATTTTCTAAGCAGTATGAACCTTGAGCGACGCGGCGGTCGTATACTTTGCACTGCAATCGTCCAGAAGCGCTTAAAGGAACAAAAAGTAATTGGATAACCGAAAGAAATTACCTTGGAAACGGCGCAGTCTTATTAAACGAGTTTTGTTCACTTTCGCGTTACTTTGCGGCTCGCCGAACCCCGAAGGGGGCAATCTCAAGCGAACTCTTTCATCCGTTCAGACGATTCTCCCGGATTCCCCGAGCGAGTGCTTCGCCTCGCTGGCTCTACCAGCAAAGGTACACGTAATTAAAGCAGCGTACCGCGGCGCAATCGTGACAATCGGAGCGAGGCGAATATCGATGTTTTAAAGAGAATTCGTAATCAGAAGTGCAGCTCCATTAGACGGAGTTCGATCTACCGTTGCGAGCGTACCGCCGCGAATAAATGATGCATGCGAAAATGATTAGGTCTCCGACGTCGAGCGGGGATATAATGGCGCCCCGTGAAGAGAAAAGCGATGTTTTTCCTGTCTGAAAACGCATCGGAAAGTATAGCATGTTCGACGGCAAGGGTCGAGGAAGCGTGGAAACAGATGGGGAACGATGATTGCGCGAAATAGGGCCACTTTGTGAATTACGTGATACCTGATGTTCGCGGCGAGAAATTGAACGGGGTTGCGTATCTGTAATACAACGAAAGGTGGAAGTGACAGGTTCGATCGAAACCCTCGCTGGTACTCTTCAAGAAAAGAAAAATATGCACATTCTGCGTTACCTCGTACTACCAGCTATACTGTGCTTCTATTTTCATATCTACTTGATGCGTTAATTATCTGTGCCCGCCGCGTAAAGAATATTATTTAAAAGGACATGAATGAAAGTTTATCGAGTACATAAAATTCAGACGCAGGAACACACCGCAATCTGTGCCCCCGCTGCCACCGTAAAGAAAGGTTTCTAAAGGCGGACGAGAACGCGAGGAAGAAACCCGCGCCGGAGAAACGAATGAAGCTTCTGACAAATTTGATTACCGCAGAAACACGCTGGGCAAGGTGTCCGCACTTTTTGCCACGATTTACGCGCCGGTATCATAAACACTCCGCCGCTCGGCCGGGCGAATTAATTTATTTTAGCAGCCGGTTAATCAACCGGGTCCCGTCACTAAGTGTTCCCAATTTAATACCCATCCGCGTATACATTACGGGGGAATCGCCGGTGTATTAAAGAGCGTACGGCGGACATTTTAATAAAGTAATTTCGTGTCGCATTCTTGCGCTTTCGTCTCGACGGGTGTATCATTGATTTACGCTAATGACTAAGCGCTTTTGTTTAAGATTGTATGGGCATCGATCTTGCTCTATGCGTGATAAACGTAGATTCTGACAAGCCGTTAAAACCGCGATTCTAACGTTACACCGCAATCGAGAGCCGCGAATCGCTACGGCTGATCGGGATTTATGTTGAGAACGCTGGCCGATCTGCAAATGCGTGCAAGTGTGTCGCGTTGATCCATTTAGAATCGGTTGCAAGCTGTTCAATCGCAGTTCCTCGATCTTTCCTTCGTTCGCGGAACGGTCGGACTTTTAACGTTGATCAACAGGATACACCGTGGAAATCGATGCCATCTCTTATAGGAGGGGTATAAGGTAAAGGATATTAAACTATTAACTTCCTGCTTTGCTATTATGCATTCGCATTACGATCTCGAACCTTTCGAAATACCCATTCGCGTTTCAACGTTTTCTTCCCTCCGACCAATGAGACAGAATTAATGGTTCTCCCGCGCCATTAACGGCGCTACTTAAGCCGCGTGTCGATTATCCACGAGAAACGTCACTGCGTTATAAGGCGGTCATAAAAACTTCATTCTATAATGTCGAATAAACGACAATCGCTCCATACTGGACGCTGGTTAGCATTAATTATCCGTGTTCGCGCGGCGAGCAAGTGTTCGGAAGGTACGGTGACCGGTGGTACCGAAAACTTAGCTGGGTCCGTGTTTCATGCGATCTCTCATTGTCAGCCGTATGCCGGTTAATCGGTTTTTTTTTCACGCGTCTTTCGTTAAACTCCTCACCGGTTGATTTACGATCGATATTCTTTATCCGGTTCCCTTTCACGCTCGGCTCCAATTTTTGTCTCCCTTCTCCGCACGTTTCGTTACAGGGAGGGGCAGCCACGGTAGTCGGTACACTTGCCAGATTTCTACGTATGTACGCGCGCGACAGGATTTATTCCCGTGTAATACACGACTCTGCCGGCAACGAAATTATGGACATGCGCCCGCAGGGACACACGACGGATAAGATCTTCACGGTGCAGCCGCGGTGCATACTTTCTTTTACCTCGCCCGTTCGAGGCTGCAAGCGCACAATATAAATTAACGATCGACCGATGATTAACGTTACGCGACGCGATCAGCATACGCGATGCTGGACCATTACCACTCTCCGGACGAAGCTCCTCTATCGCGCATGAGAAGATGCTGCGCACCGATGAATTGCAAATCATCGTCGCGAATTTCTTGTGGACATCGATATGAGTTTTAACGACCGGCTACGCGTATGCACTCACAGATTTGTTTTAACGGAAAGTTTCTTGCCAAGAAAGCTAGCTAAGCGCGAAACTAAATCTGTGAGTCTAGAATCAATTCTTATAACGCCATACATTTATTCCCCCTGAAGCTCTGATAAAAGCTACTACTCCGAGCAATTCAATATCGCTATAAACTCATTCCGAAACCCGTGGGCAGCCCGTCTAGCGCTGCACTCCTCGCGATCGCCACTTCAAGCATTCTAAACATTTCGTCGAACGAGATTGCAAATAAAGCGCGCGACCCATGGAGATCGTACTCAATTTACCTGAATACGACGACCAACTCGTTCTGCACAGGTGCGCGCGGTTCAGGTGCAACGCCGATACCCGAGCAGTTCGGAGGGATGCTGAGAGAGCATTCCTACACGAGCCCAGAGCGAACTGGCCGTAATGATAGCAAGGTAGAGCAGGTCGAAACGAAGAAGATCGGTCCGGAAACGGAGGTCGATCGCGGCCGCGCTCTGGCCACATGGGCGCAGACTCTCGGAGGTACGAGAGAGATATCCCTCGTGGCAGTTAGCCACTTGCGAGCACTCGCTCGTATCGACTCGAGCTACTGGGTCAAACGTCGCTGCCTGCGGGGCTACAAGGATCTCCGGCGCATCGCGCGGGGAAATTAATTATAACATGCGTGGCCGGTCCGTAACGCGGCCTGCACACTTTCGGGACACGCCTAATTCACGAGCAGTGATAAAAAATGATTAATAACCGACACGGGCCTCTCGATGCGTACGGGCCGCAATAACAGATGGTTGTAATTTAATGTAAGGAGAGAGATGCTGCTCAATCGCAACTGCAAGTGTGTCTCGATCTTTTATTTTTCATTACATCGACATCTCTGGCAGCGTGTAACGGGTAGTATTAAAATGAAGCGAGACTTTGGACAGTCTTTTAATTAGTTGTAAAACGTGCACGGTAGAATGAGTTTCGCGATAAAGGCGCGTAGTGGCGGAAAGAATACAAAGATCGAAGAGCGTGCATGCGTGACCTCTGCTCATCATCTCTAGCATCAATGCTAAAATTGAAGGCCGACCGATCGCAGGAGTGTAATTCACCTGGCCGAAAGATCGGGCCTCGATACCGAAATTATTCCCGTGGACACCGGCCGACCGGTGGAGTATCCGGCAAACGCGCAATTACTACGGAAGAATCGCGAAACGCTACACCCGGGAGGCCTCCGGTACACCTTTTATTACTCGGGCGTGCACCTCAATAAGACGTAAACGCATTAAGCAACGCAACGAGGGATAATAATGTTGCTCACGCGACACGCAGGAAGATCGTTACCAGCCCTCGCTAAATTATACTTTTCGAAAACAGCCGCCGATCCTCCTCGCCTCGCGCGCGTTCATTTTTCAAGAACCCTGACAGAACGACGAGGGAAGCACGCGTCGCCGTTCCTCGAGCCTCCCCGGTCGCCGGACCGGCCGCCAATTTTCCGCGGCTTTAGCCGGCTTAATGCGCGCGCGAGCAGGTGCCAGCGGATACAAAACGGGCCCCGTTTAGCCTGTCTGCCACGTCCTACGCGGCGGCGATGCGGCCCGACAATGCCGCGGCGCGATAATACGTTTATTACGATAGGCAATTTACGATGCTGCGCGGTGCGCGCACGGCCGGCAGCCATCATCGGCGAACGGCGAGTCTCCTCTCCTTTCCGACCGATCCGACGAATATACACGTCGATCATTCCACGCCGAGGGGCTGCCTCTTCGTTCGTCGACACCGGTAATGCAACGCGTGTCGACGCGTCGTTGCCTAGCGCGAATCGAACGCGACCCGCATGAACGTAACGTCGTTACACGCGGGTTTAACGCCTCGGCTTTCGGTCACGCTGCGCCTTCTTGATTATGATCTCACACGCTTGTCCGGCATCCATCCGGCTGGATCATCGGCTAACGGATCAAAGCGCTTCGCGGAGTACTCCCGCGATTGAATTTAGAATACACCGTTTCATCTGCGACCGGTTCGCAACGCGTTAACCGAGGGTACGGTTTAGAGATTCGCGGCGGAGTTTGACGGCGATGTGCGGAGAATCGACGGCTGACCCTTTCCGCGTTGCGATGGAGAGGGAAAAAAGTCTGGCTGAGATGGGATAAGTAACTGGTAATGCTGCGAATCGGATTCGAAGATGTTACGTGTTGTGGTCTGACTCGTGAAGGAGTCAGACTACTAGTCCGTAGACCAGTTAATGTCTGCGAAACGAATTGCAAGCGCTGAGCGATATTACGCTTCTGTGCTTTGCTTGGAAGACACCTAAAAGCGGAGAACCATATTCTTGAAAGAACGTAGACACACAAATAATTCCGACCCTCTTCATACCGGACAACCGAAGGAGTGGAGAGGCTAGCTGAGAGTAAAGCGAACGTTTCGCGAGTAAGACGAGCGATGGAGAAGCGAGCCGCGCGCGCTACAAATTGACAAGGATCTAGCGCGGCTAACCTTGAGCCGGCAGCATTATTTATCGAATTAAGCGGCGGCAACGGAGTAGGTAGACGACGGACTGGACGTAGCGTCCAGACGAGAAAACGGTCCGAGGCCGATGCTGGAAGGTGGATGCTGGTGCTAGCGGGGGCGTGCGATAGTTCAAGTCGTGAGCGGGCAGCCCCGCCCGACCCGACCGCGGAGCATCTCCGTTCTGACCCCCGCTGACTCGAGGGGGCCCTCCACCAACCCCCCGTGTCCCGTCCGCCACCCTGTATCCGCGGTCCCACGAGCATCACAGACGACTCTTTGCCTCTCCATCTTTAGTTCCTTCCCTTCTCTTTCCTCCGAATGTATATAGGTATGCGCGTCTCGAGTAGATCCACTCTTTCGACTCGTTCTCGCTAAGGGACTCGTCTTCCGGCCTATTCTTCAGCCTCGCTTCTTCTTCTTCGCATGGATGAGCCAACCCCACCCTGAGGCTCGGCTGAACGCCAAGGGCACCGTTCAAGCATCACGGCCCCCCTTGCCCAGGGTGGGGGGGATTCATCGAGAACACCACTATTTTCCACCTCCCTCCGGTCGTATGCCCGACTAGAGGAACCAGCGATGAAGAAGAGGGGAAGAGGCGGCCGAAGAAGGAGGAAGGCAGTGATAAGTGTGGGAAGGGCAGGTTGCATAAGGTCTAATATTATGCAAGCGCACACAGGTCTAGATGCGTTAGATCCCTTGGGTCCTTGTCCCCCCCTCTTTTCCACCGGCTACAGAGCGGTTACTCGGTACACGGCGTACACGCAGGGAACACAAGGGAACGGTTCGCCGGGACGTCAGGGTTCAGAGTTTGCGCATGCACGTATATACGGAATCATCCGGCCATGTTGGGACCCCTCTTCTCTCTGTCTCCCTTGCCCTTCACCGCGTGTTTGCATTCGTGTACACAGCTTTACCCTGCCTGCATAGAAATCGCAGGAGCGTTGAACCCAGGAAGTGGCCATGAAATAGTCATTCTTGAAAGGTTAACTCTCCTACCGCATCTCGCGGGCCCCTGAGGTCGAGTCTGAATGTCCGGAAAGTCCGCCGGCCGGACCAGCCGAGAGACGGATGAGAGAGAGGGTCCACGGAGCGATTGAGAAACGGGGGAGAAGAAGGCGAGCCCGAAAGGGAGCAACGGAGAGTAGTACGCGAACGTTTGGGCTACCCTGTGAACCTGACGAGCCTTTCGGTCGTAGTTGCTTATAAGTTGTAATAAACTAACGACGACCCGAGGGACAAAGACGAGTACCCCGAGGACTTGCAGTCATTTGCGAGGCCATTAGATGTTTGGCTTGTTGCGGATGCAAACCTTTATCATTGGGGGTTGGATAGTTGCAAGTTTCTAAGTAGCGATTGATGGCGGAACACCTGTAGCTATCTATGCACAGTTATTCTAGGTCCCCGTAGGAAATAAATACTTTCACTGGTCAAAGTTCAGACCTACGCATTTCCAACTGTGCAAGATATTGACATACCTATTTGGTTCTACATATAGGCGCGGAGGACATCATATTTAATATGTGCGTGGAAATAATATTCATTTGCTTAATATATAAAGCTTCTGATGCAAGGTTTGCAACTATCGAGACACTCCAACAATGTTCAAGTATCAGCAACGATAGCGTCTCACCTTTCTTCAGCTCATCTCCTACATGTTGCAATCGTGTTCTCTGAAAAATTTCCGTCGACTAAGCTGTCCATCAATTTTTGTCGGGCAGGTCAGAATGGAACAAAGTAAATCAATATCCCGTTCCCACGGGCGAACCATTACCGGTCGACTCTCGAATCGGGGAGGTCGGAGATCGATCGAAACGTCGGACGTGTCAAAATTTGATCGGACTCTACGCTTCGGAACCGGTGAAGAAGACCGCGCGTACACTTCGACCGGCCGTCCCTCCCTTTCTCTCCTCTTCTTCGACCAGTCCCTCCGCTCTCCGCTCTAGGTTGCACGACGTGGCTACACCGAGCACCTACGGACGAGTAGTACCGGGGTACTCTGGAGGCCACGAAGGTCACAGGGCTAAGGCACTTCTCACGCCCCCGCCATGTCGGAGAGTAGTACCCCACTTAGACGGACTGTACATACCTTAACGCGGCCGATTAGTATACGTGCTTAATTACCGGTAACGTGCGTGCATAACGTCGGGTATCGATCATACCGTGCGAGACCGCCTGGATTTTCGAGAAAAACGTTTAGACGTAGGCCGCACTTCCTGGACTGCATTTTAACGATGATCTGCGATGACTTCATTCTTTTTTCGTTTATGCATCCATTCTGGCGCAGCTTCTTAAGAGGGGAATCATGAAAGAAATATTGCTTCACCGCTGGGATAGACAGATTTGATGCATTCGGGATAAAACGTTAATTGGAGTGCAATTTTTAGTATTTGCGATGTGTGCATATTGTTCATTTAATGTTCGGCGGGTACGATTATTATTATAAAAGAACTCAGCTTTATTCTTCACCAGAAATGCAACAAGTAGATACAGAGAATAGGAATAAATAAACGTATAAAGGGGCATCAAGTCGTCTCCATGCAACTATTAAAATTCACTCAGCGCCGCATCGAACAGATCGATCTAATCGCCTGATCTAGTCTTAGAAAAGCAACGGATCTTGGTGACTGGTGCACAATCTTCGAAATGTCAGCCAACTATCGCTCCTCTAATAGAGCGAGCAGAAGAGACTCGGGAGGAGTACACGGTACAAGAGGACATAATGTCAAGGGAACGACTTTTACAAGCGGCAGTGGCCTGAAGAGAGGAGAAGGAATGACGAATGGTTCCGGGTTGCCAAGAGGATAGGCAGAGTTCTCTTTCTCTGGAAACTTTTCGGCTCATCCTTGTCCTCATTCTTCCTCCACGGAGGCGTAGGCGCACGAGTGCGCGAGCAAACCCAGCGTAGCACCTTTCGACTTCTCGGCGAATCAATTGAGAATAAGAGTGCCTTTCTAGATCCGGGAGCACGTCAAGGATTTCGACGATGCTCCGTTGCCTCCGCTACATCTTTGACCGCCTCTGTTAACCTCTCGACTCGGCTCGGCCAATTTGGCCCGACTTCCGACCGGTCGATCATACTTAGCTTCTTCGAAAGTGCGCCGCTACCGTTTGCTATCACCGGCCACGCTTTCGACGACTAACGATATAAGTCGCGGTCGATGCAGGGAGAATGCTTTCAGCGTCAAAGGAGAGTCAATTGTAATCGAATTTTTATAGATCAGGCACAATGTTTAACTCTCGGATTACATAGAAAATCTTGCGCCTCTTTGTTTGATAATTATCTAATCCCTTCATACAGTGACAGAAGATCGCGACAATTGTTTATTAAAAAGATACCCGCTCCTGCATGGCGTGTCACGTGGATTACTTGCACATCAAATACTCTTGGTTCTAAGGGCGTTCTAGCTTCTAAAAGCAATAGAAAGTGGAAGAATTTCAAGATCATTCGTCCGATCGCTTCTTCTTTGAATGCCTCAATGAAAATACAAGTTGATCACGACCATCCGTCGCTGCAATATGAGTATTTGAGAAGCAAGCGAGTGCACGCGGTATCCAGTACCACCATGCATCTCTCTCAATGCACCAAGATAATAACTTCGCGAAGCTGAGAATGGAGAGAAACGAAAGGAGAAGGAATCGGCTTCACGAAGTAGAAAGTCGTGAAGATTCTTCTTAGGAAGCGCGCTTCCATCGGCATAGCTTACACAAGTCGGCGCGAGTTTAGGCACTCGAAAAAAGAGTTAGGCGACGGCATGGAAGGTGGGGCGGGGGCAGAGGAAAAGGGGAAGGTGGTCGGACACGAGGAAAGAATGGTACCACCGACCGTTTTACACCGTGACGAGGACGAAAACGTGGCGCAACGGAACGTTGGCGTTATGTAAAAGCGTAAAACGACTCACAGATTCGCCTCACGCTTTGCCCTAGCTAAAAGAAGCTTCTCTCGACGAGAGTCCAACGTATCCTTGCTCTCGCTTGCCCCCTCCTTCGGTCATCCACACTTCTAACGTTGTTTCTCTTTTCGTTTCTGAACGGTCCCCCGAATTCTATTTCCACGTTTCTAAATCATTTCGGGCGAACGTTCCGTGTATTCGAATGAATTTCACTGGTCGAACGTTTCAGCGGGAACGAGTCGATACATTGATCCAAGCTTCACAATCTTGTAGCGTGTTTCATGAAATATTTATTGCGCGTTTGATGTGTTCGTTATTGAATAAGAGGGAACACAAATGTAATTAATCGTCCGGGAATAGCCGTGCGTCTCGCGTTTGATCGCAAGAAAAAGTGCTGGCTTCGTTTAAAGGTAAGCCAAGGCGAACTTGATGGTATCGGTGGAAGAGAAGATAACAGATGTGTGATTCGGTGACGTCGCAATTACTATCGAACGATTTTTCTTAACTGGTGTTACTGTCGAATCGAATTAAATCGAATCAAAATTCACACTGTATGTATGTTCCGTAAAAAATCAGATGCTGACAAAATTGTCAAAACTAATCATTAGCCCCATTAAACATCATTAACGCTCTAAGCATGCTGGAGTCTACAGAGTATTCGAAGAGAAATCTACAGCCCTTTGGTACAGAAATACCCGAGCCAAGTGTCCAAGTAAGCAGCAATTAAAAGAAAAAATTCAATCATCCTACATCGTATTAATTAAGCCAAAGGGGGGTGTGATCGGAGAGGCACGACGCAAGAGCCGTCATCCAGAGGAACAAGAGGCCAAGCTGGAAAAGAGTAAGAGAAGGAAGAGCATCTTATCTGCCGACAGCGTCGAAGCACCGGGGCTCCAGTCGATTTTACATAGCGCGCAATCGCTTGCGGTCGATCCGATTCGAACAATCGGAAAGAAAAAGAAGGAGCCGCGGGGGGGAAAACGGAGAAAGAGAGCGGCGATAATCGGTACGTGTTCGTAGAACATTGAATCGATCGACTCTGGCGTTTCAACCCTTCGAGGAATCTAAGATCCTATCGTGAAATGCTTGGAGCGCGATATGACCCGCCGCCTATTGCTACCCGTCTTACTAGAAACTCCGTCTTTCTCTCCCCCTCCGTCCGCGACGATCAGCTTTTCCTCTTTCTCCCTCGCGATGATCGTTTAGCCATTCAGCGCGGATTTATCTCGATCGGAGGAACATGCCCGCTGTGTGCCCCGTGTCACCGATAAGACCCCATAAACGCTGCCTTAATTGCGGCTAATAAAACCCCGACACTTTTGTATCGCTGCATTCTTGTGTCCTGCATCTTGCGATAGTCATTTGGTCTTAAACGCGCGAAGCGAAAAAATACGGAGACTTTTAAATTCATCCACGTACTTCTTCGAATCTCGTTAATAAGGAATGCGGAACACCAAACTACCGGGCTACGTCTTAAATATACATATGTGAAGAAAACAGCTGTTTAAAAACTATCCTTCAAGCCTCTAATTCGATTACCATGCGCGTAGCCAGCTGATGATGACAAATTACGCCACTTTGGAGGCAGCGTTCAGGCAAACCGATTACCCGTGACGTCTGCAAATCCGACCGGCACGGCGTAACGTACCTTTATCATCCAATCGGTTATACCCAGTCACCGATTATCGTTTTATCATTCGCCGAGGATTTATCTCGATGGTAGGGACATATACCAACGGCAGCCGCGCACCGTTCGCGATAAGGAAGAGCTACGATAACACGCCGCTATTTGCTAGAGCAACACGATGTCACGCTGCTACTGTACAACCCGCGCCGTATCGCGTCTTTTTCTTTCATTTCTCATCCACTGCAAATGTAGTCTCGCGGTTCTAGTGTCTCGCCAGACGATTGCCAAGGATGATTAGGGGTATAACAACGTTGCTACTCGATAGATAATTAATTCCTTTCCAAAAATAATCGCGCTGCTACTTGACAGTCTTCCCCGTTGTAATGATAATAACTTTGAATGCTTGGTGCTCAAGAAAAAAGCCGGATCACCTTCCCGAAAAATCATTTCTTATCGCCTTCTATCGCGATCCAGGCGGTTTCTCCTTAAAAGACAAGAAGATTGCGCCGAACCGTAAGCACGGTTACGTGCTATCTAGATTGCTACCCGTCAGCTTCCGCTGGCCGAGGAACAGCGTGAGTAATTAATCAAAGACAATCAAACAGTGGGAGCGTTGGCCCGAGCTGACTCCCAACAGAAAACGGTACGTTATCCGTCTTCCTCCCTTTCACGAATACTGTGTTTTTTTTTCGTGAAATATCCAGGAGAAATATATCCCGCTATCGAGTGACGCGATCCGAGAAAAATATTAATCACACCGCGATCGAGCAACAATGCCAGGAACCGAGGGTCCATATTAATTTCGATCAGTCCAGAATGCAAATGAATCGACGACCTTCGGCAAATTTCTAATTTCACTTCTACTATCCATATGCAAGGTGTATTACTGCAATCGCCGATCACTTTCGCACGTTGCGGCCCTTCCTTTTATCAAATCGTTGCACGCCCGCGGGCGTTCGCGTACGCAAACGGTCTGACGTCATTTCTAGATCCGTGAGATGTTCGTGCTCATGTCTTCGCGACGCGTGACAGGTTTCCTTTATAACGCGAGACGTTTCGAAAAAGGAGCCCAAAAGGGGGAGCCTCGCGAAAGCCGAGACGACCAGCGGCTCGGAACACGCTAATGCGCTCGTCAACTTTTACGAGATCGTACCCGCCAACTACGCTGGAAAGTCGATGACCATAACTCTGAAAGGCGTAACGAAGAAGGAGACAATCGTAAATGCCCGCGGTACAATTTAGAGAGCGCATCGGAAATAATCTTTGTAGATATGAGAGATTTTATTAAAATATCGAAACTCTTTCCCGTGAAGTTCAGTTCGACAAGCTTTGACTGTTATCATCGTGTGAAAAGATTGATCGTGATTTATAAGTTAGAGATAGAGCATCGTTATTGCGATTTTCGTGTGCCGAGGATTTCAGAGGTATTTTCCGTGCAATTAAAAAGAACGGAGTTGTATTCTATAAATAGTCGTGAGCACATGCGGGAAAGTGTCGGTGTCAAAATGTTTTATCAGCGAGGTACGGGTCCGCTTGTTCCCCAAGCGGTGTTTCATCTTTCGTCCCGTCAACAACAGGGCCCCTCTTGGACATCCCGAACGCAGAGATCAAGCTACAGCTGAACGCGCAGTCAGCGCTGCAACGAGTCAGCTAGTTCTGTACGCGTACCTATATGGTATCCACGCACGATCGGAATTTTCCGATAGCCACCAAGCGACGATTTATGGACGCGCGAGGGAACCGAGGCGACGCGAGCCGTTATACACGGCCCCGACTCGAGCCTAGAAAAGGGAGGCCCGACGTTCAAAGTCGACGCTCAATACCTACCTGCATTATATCGCGACCAGCTGCAAACCTTGGAGGAACCTTAGGGGTGCCTTAGTAGGGGCTTCGCATCGATAGATAAAAATCGCACATCAATTTGGAGAATCGTTTCAGAGCTGGAGAGATGCAAATGTTTACTCGAGACGTTCCGGCTAATAAATGTCTCTAAAAACTTCTCCAATCCCGATTCCACACAGTTCCATCTGAATTTCCAACAAATTCATTCCCAAGAATAGCACCTGGCATCGCGTACAACCTGTCATCTTACCACCTGCCCGTTCCGGAGGTTCGCGAGTCTAGCCTCGAACGGATTACCAATCGCCGTTCAGAGAAACGTGTATTCGCGCGGCGTTTCGTGAGACGAACACGGCGGCGACTATAGGACTCTCTACCCGGGTTGCGACCCCAATCGCATGCGAATTCCGTTTTACCGCGGCCGTTTCTGCGTGCGGTCATTAATCCAGAA
Organism: Holcopasites calliopsidis; assembly: GCA_023838395.1. Taxonomy (NCBI): domain Eukaryota; kingdom Metazoa; phylum Arthropoda; class Insecta; order Hymenoptera; family Apidae; genus Holcopasites; species Holcopasites calliopsidis. The sequence goes on from JALHAQ010000007.1 coordinate 5,733,886, forward strand.
ATGGAAGTGAACGCGGGTCCAAATGCTGGGCCGGACTTGTCGTTGCCCGCTCCGTGCCCTCTCGTTTGCCCCTTTTTCCGCGCTTTTTTGTTCGCGTGCACGGTGATTCAGGTAATGAAAAAAAAAAGCCGAGTGGTCCCCGTGCCTCGGTCGAGCGATTTCGTGGTATCAACCGTATAAATGCGCCGAGCTGCATGACGCTTCGCGCGAAAGACGCAACGACTTTTTACCGGCGACTATGAAACTGCTAGCTCCTCCGTGAGACCATTAAGGTCTCTCTAGGGTCATTTTAGAGACCAGTCGCGCTTTTTGCATCGACCCGTCTACCGGGGCATGATAGATCAGAACGAGAGGCAGTTCCGCGCGTCGAGCGTAACGAGTTAGACGTACTTAGATGGCAGCTGACTCGATCCACCGAAACGTGAGAATTGATTTCTCAATTTTAGTTGCGCGGTATTCGTGGACGTCGTTCTATTGTGGTAGAGTGAAAGTTTTTCCAATGTCGTACATTTTCTATCGGAGTGTTAAATGTTTTATAACTGTCTACTAAGATAAGGCTATAGCGTGTACTTTCAAATCCTAATTAAAGTCAAGCATTTAAACGATCACCCTTGCGAACGCAGTAGCATTAGCAAGGCCGCGAGCAATCAACGGGCGCAACCTTGGCTCGTTCGTGAAACGCGCGCGAACGGCTCCGGAGTTGCAATGCGCATTGGTTTTCCGTAAGAACGGCTGGAATCGGTGGGCTCGTCCGCGAGCAGCGGTATGCAGAAAAAGTCTAAGATAATTAACCCGTAAAGCAAAGGTAATCGCAGGGAATCTCCGTGCTCTTACCCATAAGAGGCCGCGCTGTTGCGCGTCGCGAACGGAGGCTACACCCATCCGTGCGTACGCGTACGATCTTACACGCACGCGTACGGATAGAGGCACTTTCCTTCCCCTTCAGTTCATAACCGCGCGATTCTACGGTCCCGCGAGTGTCGGAATTCTAAACGCGCCACACGATATCACCCTCTGATGGTGGCTGGGCGTTAAACGCGCTTAAAGATCCCGCCGGTTATCGGCAGACCGTGTCACGCAATTTATCGGCTATGCTAAACGATTCACGCGAGTTTATCGATCGGATACTTTGTCTCGCAAAGATATCCGGTATAAAGGGAGGCTGCTCGTCTTGGCGAACGCGCGATTAGAATTTCTTCCACTCACCTGTAGATACGGGGAGCGGCGGTGGCGTGGGCGTTGTCGCGGGCGATGGGATTCTTCTAGACGCCGCTGTAATTATAGCCGCTGGACTGTACCGTGGCACCTGTAACACCACGGGAGTTTTCACGGACAGGTCCACTGGTTCCAGCTGCACCGGCGGTCCCGCCGCCTGAAAAAGAAGGCGAACGTGCTCGTTAACGCGCCGCGATCGTAATCAATTTTTGCAAAATGAACACCCTTTCGACGCGGCGCTATAAAATGCCCCAGCTGCGTCGGCACTGATTCCGTCAATTTACGATTACACGGTCGTGTGATCGAATACTCTTGCGACGGTGGTATAAATCGTGCGGCGAGTACCTTGTTAGAATATCAAATTATTTTACAATATCGTATAAGGAGCGTTTACGCAAAGTAAAAACATACCGTCGTACACAATGCAGCATATTTTATTATGCCGCACTACTGATTTCGCTTTAATTGAAAATATACTCTCGAGCATGTGAAATAAGCTGAACGGCAAGGTTTATCCGTTTCGAGCCGCTTCGCAATCTGAAGCGAAATTCACGCGGCGAACGGCTATTGCGATCGTTCCGCAACGATCGGACGGCCGATCTGAAATCTCTCCGAGGGAGTGAGCACGATAAATCGATAGCCAAAGGTACTACCTTCGTACCTAGCTTATCTGGCCGAGCACTCGACGCTGGTAGCCGGCCCAAGTGCTTTCGCGCAATTAGCATAACTAGCGTGGCTATTGACGTGGACTAATCACGACCAGTTCCCACGAGATCCGAGTGTACCCAAGAGAGCTGCCCACCGTTTATACACCGCCGATCCTATCCAGCTTCCTCGATCGTCTTCGATCGTACAATGATCGGTGGACACGGGGGGCGAACGATAAAATCACATTCGCTTACCGAAATGCTCCACGGTGAGCTTTTCGAAGGACTGCGGCGTAAGCGCGAGCCCGCCTTCCAGGACGATCAAAGACAACAATATTTGACGGCTTTGGTTCTTCTCTTCTGTACCGACTCTTTATAGCGACGAGAAAGAATCTGTGAATGCACGGGGTAGAATTATATGGACGGCTATTCGGGAGCGAATGTAATTTTAAGACCGATCGACTGGTCGATTTATCTTCGTTACGTTTCCGTAATTCAAGTAATTAGAAGATCATTGATGGCGCTGGCCTGTCGCGGCTAATTACTCGCGTACTTCCCTCCGTTTGCGAAGATTTATGATAGGGCCACACGCGAGAACGGAATCGAACATGGCATTACATTCAGCTTGGCAAAAAAAAAAAGGAATTTATAATAAACTAGGGATAATACCAAAATTATTACGACTCTTTTTAACGTATCATCCGAAATCAGGGAAAGCTTTAACCAACGCACAGCTACGCCTTGTTTCCAACAAACGTACATGCGTACATACGAATGTAAATTGTAGGAACACGGTGAAAGGTGCTCCGGACACGATTCTTTTCGAATGCAATCTTACGGCGGATGATGACGTCGCGGGTGACAGCGAAAAATAACCATTTCGTATTCTACTATAGCGTGTGTACTTCGGATGGAGGAGCCGCGCCGGTATCGGATTTACCAAACAGTCGGAGGGAAGATGAGATTTACAGCGGTCGATCCGCTCCGACCACCGCGGGAGCGCGATTGTTTCCAGGCAACGTCTTGACGAAACGTGGGAATGCACGGGCACGTATCGACAATGAAAACCGACCGCCCCCGCCTTTCTGTGCAGCAACGAACGGACTACGAACGGTATCGCTTCGTGCGACACGATGCACAACTAATAACGTAACCCGTACGACAACTCCATGAAGTAGTAACATAGCGCGGGGAACAAATCCTGAACACTACCGGCAAGGAAGTAGGACTCTCTTGCGGCATAATACGTAATGGTTGCCTTTGTTAGCACTTTTTCGATACACAGTTCGAGGTATGGGAACTGGGAGATAGGTAGAAGCTTCAAGTTATGCGAATCGATTTCTATGAAATATTCGTGGAATGGCTAATCCGGCTGGCGCGTAATAAGTAAAATCGCAATTAACCGAATATCGGAGAATCGGAAATACATTGCACCGCAGTCAGAATGTGCAAATTATTTGGAGAATCTCGAGCTTTCCGGAATAAAAAATTGAAGATTGAAGTGGTATAAGTTACCAAGGAACTGTCGGATAATAGCCTGCGTTACTGAGATATTAAAGCTCGTACTTATAAGTTCAGTTTACTTTTGCGGCCAAGACCACAGTGATATCCGTGGAGAATAAATAAATCAACGTTCTGAAATAATGACGCAGGAACCGTTTCGTACGAGCCTTTTTTAGTGGATTTAATTGTGCGGTATCCTAGTTACCTCTGAATATCTACATAATATCTCCCGACTACGTTATTAGAAACAAGAATTGGTTTGCCTACGATAATAATTCGACGTATATAATCGCGGATCATGTTCCAAACGGGACTCTAATTCGCGAAACGAGACGGAAAATCGATTCCAAATTGGGATGCTCGTCACGCGAGGCACGCCCATTGCCATCTCGTTCTCCGCCGTTCTTGTTTTCAGGAAACTCGTCGTTACGCGCATTTGTTATTCATGACCGGGGCCGAAGGGGGTGGTCCCGTCTGTAATTTCGACCACGACAATGAAACCATCATGAAACGCGCGTTACGGCATACAGAAGCGTCGGTATCTTTGTAATTTCGTTGATCCAATTAAGGGACTCGGGTGCAGGATCATCGATTTGAAATCTTGAGAGTCCTACAGATAAACAGTCTCGCGGGCGTTACGAACAATTATAAATCGATGCACTCTAACAAGAATTCAAGTATCAGGTACCCATCTAGCGCGATCCGTCCGACTGTGAGTACAAAATCAACGATAGCGCCTCTGCTTTAAAAAAGAAAGAAACGAAAGCAGCAGTCATTCCGTTCCATGGATGAAGTCAAACGACGTATTAAATCTACGATGACTAATGAAAGAGCAGATAAACTGTTCTTAATGATCCGGCACGTTCGAGATATATAAGAAACACATGTGCCCCGTCGTATATACTTCATATTACACGTGAATACGTGTTCCCACAGTAGCGACTGGTAATGAGAATACAAGGTTCATCAATCATTCGTTGGGCAATCTTCGACCGAACGACTCTCCGGGGAATTAATTTAATTACAACAAATATTTCATGGTAAAAATCGCTGGCGGTCGATACACTCTTCGCTCATTGTCAGTGTTAATCGTTCGTGGTCCACGAGATTATTTATATACAAAGGAGTTCGAACCATGGCTTCTTCGCCGCAAAAAGGGGAGATGGAAACGGTGTGGCGTATTATTGTAAGACTCGTTATTAGATCGGTTAAACGTAATTGAGGAGACTTAATATAGATAATAACTTCGAATGGACATAATGATACGTTGCCGAGCCGCGATCGATAACTTTGAGCGTCGTTCGTCTCAGGAAATTGATACCGGCCTCTTTCATTTCTGTCAGCCCTCTGTGTACGTATCCGCAGAAACCAGCAACGAATATTCTTCTCGAACCGGTAGCCAGCTAGCCGAGTAATTAAGTGTTGCACAACGCGGTGGAACGATGCGGAGCTTCTTCCGACGCGAGATGAATATCCTAAAAATTGTCAAGCTCTAAAAATAGCTCTTTCGGCTTTACTGTCACCCCTCTCTCTCTCGAAATACAGAGCTCTTTCTACCGCACATCGCGAAACAAAATAATCCTCTCTCACCACGCAACTATTCACTAATCACCCCGATCCATGGCAAATTTGAACAACATACAAAAATACCGTTGCTCGAGCCTTGACATTTAAATTCCCCGCACGCGGTTTACAATTTTACGGAGCGCAGATTAGCATCGCGGATCCGCGGGATCGTCCCTAGAAGGGGAATCGATCCATCGGAGGATAACGTTACCACGGAAGAACCTACTGATTGCGAGTTTCGGGTCAAACACGAGGAATAAATTAGTCGACGAGTTGTCCTATCCTTCCTACACGGCAGAGAGGATCGCAGGTGAGCGTGCGCGCAACGACCGGCTTATGGCTGTCTTTGGAATTATCGGCAAGATCTGCCGTGGCCGAAGTAACTACAAGTTATTACCGTGATAGGCCCATTATATATTATACACGGTTTCTTTTTTTTATTACGAACGCCACGGCATACGCGCCGGAGCGGTGCGCGAGCTAGACGTGCGCGAGATTAGACTGACAGCCGATGTAGACATTACCGGAGATAGGGTGTTTATGGAGCAATCTTTGAAATTGTGAATTAGTCCGCGCCCGACGACACCGCGATTTATGCCTAATTTTATTTATTGCGCGGCTACATTTCTTGGCGGTTGCAATTTATTACACAAAAACTGCGTCTTTAACAGAAAGAGGTTGCAACGTGCATTGCGAAAGTAACGGAACATAAAATATGTTTTTTTTTTTCAGTAAAGTTCCAATTTAAAACTCCCGAACCACTGCGCGGTCATACAATCGTGCGCATTAAGCAACAATTATTCGTCGCTCCAAAACATCGTACGCCTGGTTATGCAAAGCGCACGGCAACTCGGCTTCTTTTTAACCCGCCGAGCAAGAGCCGATCGGGTACAGTACGTGCCTGAACGGCACAACTGTCTTCATTAACGTCCTACGCGTAGCGGCGAAGGCACAGCGCGGATAAATCACTAGTAACACAGGTCAGGGTACAGGATAGAGTCTATCAATTTTTCTGCCACTGAAAGTTTCCTGAGAACGACGTTTACCGCAGGAAACGGTCCAATTGCTTTTCACGAGGCTGATAGGAAAGCATCACTTTCGGTATCGTAATAAGGACCGGGTTAGGAGGGGATCTATTATTTCGTTTTAGTGTATTTATTCTTACAGTCGTTACGAGCTGGTAGGTCGATTGGACTTAAATGAATGTACGAAAAAATGAAGGAAAGAATTCATTGATTCTGCTATACCTGCACGATCTATTTAAATTATAATCAATCTCGTGATGTTCCTGCATAATCGAGAGAAACGATCACCACGAATGTCGTCGTTTAGTTACTACGTTACTATTAATCTCGCTGCTGGTGCCCTAGTCCTATCCTCTGCTGACTGGATAACATTGAAACTGACACGGGAGTGGTAGTGGGGTTCGCGAACCCCATTCTCGGGTGACAAAATGAAGCATTGCATGCGCACGCTATCCTGCACCCTCGTCCGCGGTTGTACGCCGTCCGGGGCTAATCGAGGCTGACCAAATTAACCGGCGCAACCGCGTGCATGGTGCGCGGGCCTTTGGAACGCGGCATTATCCTTGCAGAGTAGCCGTGCACCGAGCGGGGGCCGCCTTCCGCCGGCTTCAGATTCTTTTGCATCGGCCCTTTCGCGTAGCCTGCCGAACGTACTTCGCGCCGCGACGATTTATTGCTTCCACTGACAACGAAGTCCTCGTTTTCAAGTCGTGGAACAAATTGTCCGCGGTGCTCTTGGAAACGAATTGAACGGGGGCGAAACCGTCGCGCGGAATTTCGAAAAATCGTTTCTAACAATGAATACTTCGTTTCGCGACAAAGTAGTAGAGACGAACTCGAGCATTCCGCTCGCGTGTCAGGAAAAATTGTGAAGCGAAAGCTGCAGATGGGGTCGCCCTGTTTAAAAATGTCGACGTAACGAATGTTGTTCAGGTAAAAAGATTAATATCCAGCGATTCCGGCAAATGTGACGTTCCACGTGACGGTCGAAAAAGAAGGACAGGGAGGACCGGCGAAATTCCGTTGGCGAATTCTCAAGGAAACGCTCGAGCCGCGTCCCGCATTTCGACGACTCGAGAGCAAATTAGAGACACGGTTCCGCGAAACAGAATCATACATCTTGCGGAATATCGTTACAGCGAGGACGACGGTGTCCTTTTTACCGAACTGTCAATCGCGGTCGGGCACGGAACCATCTCCGACGGCTCAATTCGAGCAAGGAGAATGTTTATGACACCGGTCATTCGTCGCCGTATTTGGTCTGAGCGATGCTCGTTAAGCCGGTGCCGGCGAAATAAAACCGACGAACGCGTCGCGAAGGAAAACGCTAATTCGAGGCACGAAGTCGTGTCCCCGCGCGAGTCGCAATGTTTCCGCTCGCCCTGATTTCCATCGACGGCAACCCCTTTTTTTCTCTCGCCTCCGTCTCGCTCGTCTCGGCGTTAATCTGCTGTTTTTATCGCGACATCTGCGACCAACCGAGTGGGTCTTTTTAAACCGGACCGAACTCGATTAAGTGACTTGCACGGTGGTCGTTGCGCATCGTGCAAACGTGTGCGCGAAAATTGTCGGAAAGCGCGCGTTTGCTATCGTCTCGTGCAGGGATTACGCAACGAATCGCGTTTACCTTTTCCCTTTTGGTACAGAGGTAGAGCCGGGCTGTCTACCTTTCACCATGCGATTCCTAATAAATAATTTATTCGCGACGGGCCACAGCGTGGTAAAGATCTTTCTCCGCCGTAATCCTGGATTCTCGAAAATAATTCAACGATCGCGGTGTGTTGTACCGCTGAGAACAGCCGGTCGCGCGGTGAAACGCATTTCGCGTTCTTGCGGGTGAAGACGCGGACCGTTTGTAGTCGAACGTCACGGAGAACCACGAAAACGAAAGGCTGAAACGAGAACAGGGAACAAGAGAAAAATTAGTGGGATCAAAAATCCCGGGCACGTTCCGAGATACGAGACACACACCTCGTGACATCATCCCACTTTGATCCTTGGTCTCGTGAGGATAAAATGAGAGAGTATAGATGGAGGGAAGGAATTCAAGTGGACGAAAGGAGGAAACATTTGACAGTCATTGAGAAAAAGTCATGAATTAATTCAATCAACAGAGAATTACAGTCGATATCAAAGTTAACGTAAATTAATCTACAACTAATTGATTAAGGTAAATCAGCACAGACACTTTTAGTATCTTCCCACCCCTAAACGCACCAATTTTATCTACCCTTGTCCCTTTCTCCGACCCTTCCATTCCCCCTCAGCATTTCTCCTACCTTTGTTTCTCTGGCGGAATACACTTGCTTATCGTTCTCCTCGTAAAGTTGCCATTGATTATGCACACCGTCCGTGCGCTAAGATATCACGTCTAGTGTGAATGCACCGTGCAATAAAGATGCCCGTGCCGCTCGGTATCAAGCGTGCGCGAGTGCACGCGCGTGTAAATACGCGGCTGCGAGATTCGTTGGATCTGCGAGCAGCTATACGCGCCACGACTGCGTGGACCGCGCGTCGCTGAAAGGCGCGACGAAGATATACCGAAGGGAATAGTATCGCGGGTCTTTAGACCGACGCATCCGGCTAATTGCAACGGGTCCGACGATGTCCCTGTGGAACGACGAGATGCAGAACGCGTAGAATCATTTTCCCCTTACTGGTGGCTAAATGAAGATGATCGCGAGACTCTTAGAGGATTGCCAATTTTCTGTTTAATTTACTTTTAAAAAGGGGGCTTTGATTGAAGTATTATTATCAGGGGCTTTTATTGAATATTCTCTCTCTGTCTTTGTTTGCCAAAGGACGCGTAGAATCAGCTTGCCCTTACTGGTGGACAAATGAAAATGATCGCGAGACTCTTAAAGGATTGCCAATTTTCTGTTTAATTTACTTTTAAAAAGGGGCTTTCATTGAAGTATTATTATCAGGGGCTTTTATTGAATGTTCTCTCTGTCTTTGTTTGCCAAAGAACGCGTAGAATCAGTTTGCCCTTACTGGTGGACAAATGAAAATGATCGCGAGACTTTTAAAGGATTGCCAATTTTCTGTTTAATTTACTTTTAATACGAGGCTTTGATTGAAGTATTATTATTATTAGGTTCTTTATTGAATGTTCTCTCTCTCTGTCTCTGATTGCCAAAGAACGCGTAGAATCAGTTTGCCCTTACTGGTGGACAAATGAAAATGATCGCGAGACTCTTAAAGTATTGTCAATTTTCTGTTTGATTTACCTTTAATACGGGGCTTTGATTAAAATATTATTATTAAGGTTTTTATTGAATGTTCCCTCTCTGTCTCCGATTGCCAAAAGCTCCAAAGCCTTCCCTTCCGCATTCATCCATATCGCCTTTCACTCAAAATCTCTACACTTCCCCACGGAAGGGGTCCCGTCTTCCACGGCTGTGGGGCACGCCGAGGATCGAGAATGCAGCCGTGGCGCACATGAACGCGGCCTCGCCGTCTCAGTTTTGCCATTCATCTAGCCGTTTAAAGATGTCATTGATTAAACGAGCAGGAAGCACCGAACGAAATACCTGCGCCTCGGCGTTTCTCACCCACACGCGTGCGTGTCTCGTGCGACGGCCTTCGTGTGGGCAACGCATTTATGGTCGCGGCAACGTGTATGAATAGCCCGTTGCCCCTGGTCCTGAGAGATGCGGCTGGGCGTGTACCCGGGCCCTTTTGTGCAGCGCGATACCTCATGGCACGCTGGACTCATCCGTGGAAAGAGAAATACTCGGCCTCGAAATCAGTCACGCTCGAGACGCGTCGTTCTAGGATCGTCATTTTATTTGGACGATCGTGATTCTTCGGGAACTGTTAGATAGATAATGCGGATTAGACGGCGGCGCGCTGGAAGAAAGTTGTGCTACATTGGAGAACAATGGCATCGCAGCCTACATTATATTAATTTCTTAATGGCGACTAACTAACGCGAGTACATGAATTCAGTGACTCGTGTTAGCCAGGCAGAAGCCTTTAGGGGAACAAGTCACGCACGAAGACGTCTCATAAGATAATGCAAGTAACACGAGAGGGAGAGAGAGAGAGAGAGAGAGAGAGAGAGAGAGAAGCAGGAAAACAGGTAGAAAAGGAGAGACTCAGAGACATCGATATGCATGCTCGAATGATCAGCTACCGGGATTTAAAACTTTTCCCCCGCGGTGGCACTAATTCAGCGAGAGTTTAATCACCATCGGGATACCCGCCGCGAGCATCATTACTCCGCGACTAATTATTGGTTTATTAACGGTACACCGTGCAGTTTATTGATTCTAACAAGCGTGCGAAAACGGGAATCTTTCCCAGTTGCGAGAAGCAGGCAGCGATAAAACATTTTCCCGTCCTCTTTCTTCGAATCTATTACTCTCTCAACGATCGATTCAGCGGCACGACAAATCTGATTACAAGTCATTCGATCTAGTATTGGTAGGACGGTTCTCCAGTGGCAGCCGATACCGGCGATCGGCCGGGTAATCGGTAATGGGGACCACGCAGCTACGTCCACTGCAAATGGTAAATTCTCCATGAAATTGGGAGAATGGCTGCCTGCTTTCTTGTAAGAATGAGATGTTAGTCGCAATTCTCCATTAGATTCGCGTACGTGCATAGGAATAGAAAAATATCGGCATAATCGGCTAACCGAAAATTCTCATAACCGAAGAGAAAAGTTAATGAAAAATTTACATGCAGAACATTTTTCTATTCTCTGTCTTTGACTATCTAAAATATTATCTCCGCGCATTCTAATGTATAGGCAATCAAATTTTTAAGAGGAAAACTAATTTATTCGAACCTTGTACTGTGCATTTGGTACGGTAAACTATAATTAGAAGATCGACAATACTGTGAACTTTACAAATATTATATTACTAACCTGAAACATTTCTGTGATCAAAATGTTCTACCTTCGCAACTATAATCGTCGAACATGTAATGGGCATCGATAATTTCATTTGTAAAGGAAATTACGTCGATCCATTTGATCGCGACTCTAGGGATACGAGCGTACGGGGTTGATAAATAGTCGTTTTATCGACGATCCATTAGGCTAATTTCATTCCCAGCGATGATTAAGGGGCTATCAAGGGACATCGTGGAAATGGATATCCGTTCATCAGCTACGGTTGACCACCAGGGTAAAAAGAGGATAGCGTAGTATGTTAAAATGCGGCGATGCGCGATCGAGCGGTCGATGAGGAATGCGACATTAAAGGAACGATCAATAAGTTGGTCGTTTGTTAACGACGAAGTCTGAAACGCGCTAAGATTGAGCCACGATTGCCATTAAAGTGCCGGAGTAGATGGTGGGAACGCGTATCGATACTGAAGAGAAAAATGACGAGATTACGACCTAAGGAAACTGTGCCATGCTTAACTGATCAAACATAATAAAGTTAGTTGCAGTTAGAAAGATTTATTACAGAGTTACAAACTTTTATGATACAATAAAGTGTACATATATTCATAGGATCTATCTAATATTTCTATTACTAAATAAAAATCATTAAAAGAAAGACGCGTACTTACGAAATCATAGAAACAACTTTTATATAAAGAGAAGAAACTATACATTTCTGTTTTCTATAAAGCTGAAATCTAATAAAGTCTTCCGAGGAATAGTCGAAGAAGTTTTTAGGAGCGTACAAGGTTCTAGATCCAAGGAGGTGGCGATCACGAGTACAATAATCTAATTACGCGCTGACACCGTATCAAAGCATCGGCAATACGATCGATCAGCGGCCACGCAACCGGCCTCGAAAAGTCTGCCCTTCGCCGAGAGGAACGTTGACATTCAAATATTATACCGTACGACGCGGCGGTGCGGCGTGCAGGAAGTCGCGAGCCGGCGTTTCGCGGGTGCACGGGTCCGGCAGAAACCTGTTCGATTAAACGTCGCTCGCGACGAAAAGAGTAGGAAGCGGTGATCGTTCGTAGGAGGAGAGACAGGAGCGAGCACTCCAGCAGCTTGGAGGAGAGAGTTGAACACGCGCGGAAGGGTCCACGAAGGTGCGTGAAATAAGACGCAGAACGGGGAAGCCGTCGGTTCCAACGGTGACTACCGACGCGTTTTACGGTGAACCGTGGAGAGGACGCCTGGGCTTTTTCTGACCGGCCAACGGCTTCGAAACTAATGGCGGAATATAGATATGGCGCCGCGTCGGTATATCTCTGCCGCCGTGTAGCCGGCGATATCCGAAGAAAAGCCGATTAAAACGGCCGCGCAGCGCCGTTTTTCACCGTCGTCGGCGTCGTCGGTGCGGCAACAGAAAGACTCGGGATCCTCTATAAGGAAGCACGGACCCCGACGCCGCGCGGACAATGAGCGTGTGCCGCACTGGAAATGACATTTGAGCGCCTGCGAGGAGAAGCCGAAGCCTCGAGGACGGCCGGCCGGCCGCGGTCTCTGCCGTGGTCCAAACCAGACGAGGGAGAAACGGGTGCTACCAACGCCAGCAAGAACTATCGGCTCGTTATTGCTGCGTGGCGGAACGGGAATGTTTAAAGATCGCGTCTGTCTGGCAGGCCGCCGCCGGCTTTGCGAATTTCCGCGACGGACACCGCCGGTCTAGGCTCGCGCTTCTACTAAAAAAGTGTTTTGCGCCCAGAGCCGATAGAAGCCTACGATCGATAAGGATTCGTCGAGCCCTAGAACAATACCGCGGGGTCGCTAGGAATTCTAATCGGATTACAGGAGAAGAAGTTATGTTAATTTATCGCCATTTCTACCCTCCGATAATGCTGATAATGAACAACTTCAAAGACGGCGCGAACGAAGAATACTCGCGCGCTCTAACGGTTGCCTGTCCGGGAATTCAATTATAATCCAGCAGTGGCCCGATGTGTTGATCAATCAAATGTTAATGAAGTCACGTCCGCAATCAGTAGGAAACGGATAGTCGCAACGCGCGAGCCTTGCCGGTTGCACGAGCCGCGCCACTTTTTTTTTTCAGTTGAATCAATCTAACGAGAATACAACTGATTGGCTCGGGTAAAGTGAATCGAAGCCGCGTCGGTGTCTTTATGATTCTAACGTCGCAGTGGAATAGGAATCATTAGACGAGGCGGATGGAGGAATCAACAAGTAGCAATAGTCGATGCATAGTCAGGCGCGCTGCTTTTGCCACCGGATCCCCATTATGGTCACTCCGCGAGACTAACTAATATCGAAGATTAATCTTACAACTCTGATCAAGAACAGAAGGCTAAGTCCATCCTATTACAACTTTTGCTCGCCATCAAGCAAATCGGCCGAGCTGAGAAGTCCAGCGCGATGAAAGGCCGGCCGGCTCAAGCTATAATGGCGCGCTGTTTATTCAACTAAATTCCATCTTGGTTCAATATTTACTCTGCCGGGTCTCGATTGTCGCTAAACTAATAAACGTATGATCGTCGCGCAATAGCAAAATCCGATCTATCGGCAATGTTATTCTTGAGGCGTGTACCCGTTAGACGCGATAGTGACGCGATAAAAGTGTCCACGTGTCGTCGTACACGATGGTAAGTAATAGCGTGGCTTCCGTGCCCGGGCCGTGTACGCGTTCCGAAGCGAAGGCAAACAGACGTCGATCATGTCGGCCCCGAGGAAAAACTTGCTCGTGTTGGTGGTTGAACAAAGAAAATCGTAAGAACAGCGAGTTTTCAAACATTATTCCGAACTGGTCGAGAAACGCAACGAAAGACGTTCTACCCATTTACCGATAGCCTCGGCTAGAAAAGTGCCGATTCCATCGAGCTATATCCCGTTAATGACATAATAGCGCCGCTTCTTTCGGTTACAAGGTTTAATATCGCAAGAACGTCGCGCGAATGTACGTCCTCGCGTGTTGCGAACATTGTACGCTTGTTCCTTTACGGCTCGCTGTTGCGAAACAAAAACGTTGAATTTATACGAAAGATCGTAAGTTGGTAGATGGGCGTCCAATTAAAGCGGCGAAGCCTTGAATGAATAAATAGTTTGTATAAAATGGAGTTTAAGCGCGTTCGATTCTGGAATTGCAAAATCTAGCGCTATGAAGAATTTTCATGGTTGAAACAAAACGCGGAAAGATTCGCCGGTCATCGAGTACCGAGGCAACACCTCGAGATCGGCGATGGACCGGTGGGGGAAAGATAACGATATCCGCAAAAAGCCAAAGGAGGAACAGGCGAAGGCGCGCGCGGTAATCATAGAACAAGGGCGGAATGCGTGCCCCGGCACGGTTCTGCCAGCGTTCCCCTTTTATTTACGAGACACGCAACGCCGCTCGGGGAGCGTTTTAACGAAGGAACGGTTCTCTTTTATAACAGCAGTCGTCGCTGGTACAAATTAAGTGCCTTTCTTCCGATAATAAACGTCCGGCGGTAATTTAGAGATTTCGAAATTGTGCGCCGCGCTACCGTGGCTCTCTGGTAACGTTGGCCGGCAGCGAAGCAAAGGTAGCGCGGCGCCAATAATCGCAACCGCCAGTTTAGTCAACCGATCGACTCGTTCCGAGCGCGATTCGCGTTTCATCCGCGCTTATTTGCACCTTACATTTAGCGGTTCGCAGTTGCCTGCTGGTCGTTCAATAAGCGACGGACGACTCTTTATGCAATTAGCGGCAAACGCGTGCGGTCCGCTTCTGCAACCGCATCGGAGGAAGTTGATCCGTGTTCGCTCGTTGCCAGTGACGCGTAATAGACACAGCTGAAGTTCCGGACGAATCGACATAATTAAACGCCTCGAGATAGTTCACCGATATTGCCAATAAGCAACGTAGATCCGATACGGCACTGACAAATAGCCGTATTGATACGTTCGCGTACATACGATCGACCGGCTGCCCCGGCGATTAATTAACGATTTCGAGACTCGCGGGAAACGTTCCGCGGGACGACGGTGTCGCTAATGCGAGGAATCAATTTCGACGACAAGCCGAGGGGGGGGGAATCGACGGGAGATCGAACGTTTCTATGCGCGGTCGCGAGATCGTTCGGGCAGCAGAAGCATCTCGGCGCGAGATAGGATCTAAGGAAACGCTGACGACTGCGATCACCGGTCCCATCCTCTTCGTCCGCCACGGTTTCTCCAGCCTGGAATCGGTTGCTACTTGTACGGTTGCACGAAGCGGAATTCCAGATATCACGGTTGGGGTTATCTCATCTAACTTCGCGGTGGTCGATCGTTACGTGATCATTACGGTCAGCGGGTCATTGCCAGGATCGCTTAGATCCCAATGATAGCGTACCACCGATCGGAGGGGGCTCAATTAAAAGCGTAGCGCTGTGGAACGACAGGGTACGTACGGGCCGGATAAAGAAGGACGGGTAGAGAAAATTGCACAGCTTGGTGTATATACGCTGCCGTCTTAAAACCACGCGAGCATTCTCGTTCGTTTGGCTTCCAGGATGAATTTTAAATCTTCCCATCGATCACGTCGCTGGACTCGTCACGAGAGAATGCTCGTCGATAGAGAGAACTTCTCATCCGCGACACGATGTTTCTCTCCGCTGTCCACTTTCTCGTCGGGCTGAACGAGCAAAAATACCCATGACAGTTTTGGGAATCGCTGGACGCAAGTGAAATAGTACGTACGTCGAGAGGATTTATGAAAAAAAAAAAATAGAAAGCCTCGTGATTTCTCCAAATAGAAACGCCGTACAAGTTGACCCCCTTTGCTGAATTATGTGAAATAGTTCATCAACCAAAAGCCTCAACGAGAAAAAAAAAGCATGTATTCGGGGAACCGTTCGTTGAGTGAATTATTCCTATGGATCGAAAGCTGTTCGACGAATCTCAGTCCCGCTGGGATTTCGCAGATTTTCGGAACTGTCAATCAGACGCAATTCGGGGATCGATAGCCGGGACAGCAGTGCAGATTCGAGTAATTGCATGGTTGTCGGCTGCTCAGGCCGCATCGAGGTCGGATAAACGCACGTGAATCACACATCCGCATATCCACGGATACGTTTAATCGGACGATGGTATTTAATTATAGACCATCGCATCCTTGTTGGTGATTAATCGATCGATGGAAACGTGCCACGGCCGGCATTTCAGATCAATGCTGCATCAAGCTTACAATTAACGCGGATCAAGCGCCGTACTATAATTTCAAAGACAGCTGGCTGACACAACGTAGCGAGGCTCGATAATGGATGCGGTGTTTCGGCTAATTTCTGTTTAACGCGTGATGGAAACCCGCGCACGGTTGATCTTTAACATGCGCGATTGCCGATGCGAAAAAAAAGAAATACGTGCGAAATATTTTTACGAAAACTACATTATCACTTCGACTTCAATCAAAGTCGGTGATTGCCACTTCGTTATGCTCCCTTGCGAGTCTAATGCGATGCCGTACCGTGAATAGATGGACACCTTCGCATATTCGCTCTTTACCCCCAAACGGACGCATGATTCGCGCGCATCGAAATTCGCCGGTTAGACGTTTACGCGGAATGGACATTGCCAGACAGATATTTCGCGCGACATCGCTACAGAGTGCCCCGGCATACGCGATCTAGCTACGAGACGCAATAAAAGCCGCGGCCGTGATGGAAGATGGCACGCGGTGAACACTCGGGGCGCCTTCGTTCGCGGCTTAGCGCGCGCGTATATGTGTACGGTACTCGACAATCAACGACGGCAGATGTTACGACTCTGAGCTAGGCTGCAAGCGACTGACTCGACGTATTTCGCGCGGCGTGAAGAAGGAAAAGAAAAAAAAAAAAGAAAGAATGTTCGCCGTTTTCTGCGGCACCTTCCTCTTCCTCGTACCGCAGCCCGCTAACCGGGACGAATCGAGCGGCGGCTAGGTTCTCCAGGGGACGAACGGGTCGCGCCCCGACCAGATGCGGTTCGCCTCGAGTGCGCCAATCGAATTTACCGCTGGTCACCGCCCGAGAAAAACACTGATGAGGGACGCGCGGACCGTACGGCGTCGACGATTTCAGAAAGGTCCGCCGCGTATCTCGGGGGACCGTACAATGGAAACGCGTCGGCAATCTCGCGTCATACATCTTCATGATGCCTCCCTTGGAGAGACGCGTGATGTGCCGCGTTTCATTGTGCTGGACGATTGTTAATCCTCCCCGGATGCAATGAGGCACTTGTTGGATAGTAGAAAGAACGGAGAAGGTTCGTTGGTTCTGGTCGAAGGAATAGAGCGGATTTTTGTTATTAGTCGAGGTTTGAAGATAGTGTTAGATACTCGGAGATGAAACGTAATTCTAAGGAAAATGTAGAAAAAGGACAAATTTCCATATATCTTAATGTGAACTTTTTATTTATGTCCTTTCCTCATTTGTTTGATAATTGGGCTTACACCGCTTTTAAAATAAGCGGTCTATGTGTTATTAGCGACTTTCAAACGCTTTTGTTACTCGCGTCTTTGAAAAAAGAAACAGTTGCTCCTTTTTCCAATCGACCTATCACACCGAAAACGACCACTTCCGCCCTCGCTACGGTCAACCCAAATTCCATTACCCTCTCCTTACAAATGAAAACAACCAACAGTATTTTTCCGACCAGCCCCTGTCGTCGTTGCGGACAGCGTCGCTATTTTTCCCAAATTAGATTCATTCCGAACGTCCGCCTGTAAACTTCGTTCCTTCTTCGACGTTGTAACGCCAAAGGATTACACTTTAATAAGCTTCACGTTTAAGAACTTAAATATCGTTGCTCTCGCGGCATCAAGACAATAGCACGCTGGAGATTTTCAATTTGATCGAAATTTAGGGAAGCGATAACAGTTGGCTGGATACCATTTCTCCGCTTCGTCAGGTGTGACACGCGTTGGACTATCGAACGGTTGCATCCGAAATGATCCGCAGGCATGAAGGAAGACGGATCGGGAATAATTTCAGTTGAAGCGCGGCAAGTGGACGCGGATCGAGGCAAACGCGTAAAGAAAGGCACGCGAAGGTATGCACGCGAACAGGCAGTTAAGAAGGAAAAGATCATCATCGATCGAGAATCCGTGGGCCGCGTGTGAATCGTCGGAGTTATGCCTCCGACAAAAGCCAGCGGAGTGGCCGGACAAAGCAATTCCGTCTGTGCAGGCACAATCGAACGAGACGCGCCTCGTTCCATCGCGTTTCGCGGTGGGTATCTGCTTCTCTTGTAATAACGGACAACGCACGCCCAGCGCGCGTTTCCTGAGAAAGAAACGGAGAAAGTAGAAACGGCAGCGTTTATCTGCTCGCTAGCATTTAAATGCATATGATTCAACGACGAGCTGGTATCCTGGTAAGCCCTAACTATGGAAATTCATTAGCTGAAACAGACTCGCTGCAAGATACAGGTGAATGTACTGTTGGGAGCTGGAACGATGGAAGTCGGCTTCGTAATTTTTTTGTTTGGTAGTTACTGATTAGTCACTGATGATGATGTGGGCCAACCGGAGTATTTAGATATTTGCACAGAAACGACGCGCACGCACTTCCCTTGTTGATCAAACGGTTGGTAAAAGATGGAAGAATTGTAACGTTCCGACTGTCATCATTCCAGCTCCCAGTAGTGCACGTTTTCGTAGTTATTCAAATTGTCCGAGGGGAGAAGAAGAAATTGTTTCACCGAGAAAGAAATTCGATATCGGGTTTGAATTTCAGCGGAACATGCTAGATTTGAGCAACATCTCGCGATACGTTCCCGTTGCGGCGGGTTGTTGTTCAACATGTAAATAAGTCCGCAGCCGCGAGCCACGTGAAACGATAAAGAAGCGTATGCGTCGGCGAGGCCGGGACGAGAGCGCGAAGGAGAAAGGTCGGGGGAGGATCGGGATCCGTCCGATGCTCGATTAAAATGCCATTGGCGAAAACGTTGGCTGGATAGGCCTCTGAAAGTAACCCGTGCCTCGCCAGCGAATACGCCACGGGATTCCGAAACGCTGACCGTTTTGTGGAAGCCGCGCTCGCTGTCCACGCTGAGTAATGTATCGTTTCCCGCTGAACGTTTCTCAGCCCGGGAACCTGACGTTGCCAGGGAATTCCGTTCTTTCGCGATCCCTTATCGCGTTCCAACGCTATCCACGGTAGCCTTTTTCTTCTTGCATTTCACCAATTCTAATTTCGCAATTAGCAAACGCGCTCCCGCCATATAGATATCGTACCAAAGCTTTCCTCGCAGCCCGATGAATGTGAGATTTTGATCTGGTAGGCCGACGGTTCGACATTCTGTTCCCTCGAATTCTTTACATCGTTCAAGTGTAAGCAATACGTTTCAAGAGGGAATTTTCGAGATTCCAAATGGAACGTTTAAATGCACCGTCGTCTCTTATACATACGCTTCCCAGTTTAATCAATAAGCCCGGATAACAGTCATTGTATCATCCATCCGTTTCTCCAGATCTGCCTACAATATTTATCGCGCGAGGACCGTCGAAGCATACCCGGGGCGAGCAACGCCAGCGAGGAAATCGCCATCCTTCGATTAGAATTTCAAATATCCGCTCTGACAGGACGTTCCGCGTTTCGCGCGCTCGTCGAACGTATTATCCCGTCCCGTTATCGCGGGCAGCGCGTTCGCTGGATCTCGCAGCGGGATGATGCATCGTGAGCATCATGCGAACGCTTTCGAAACGCGCCAACCTACCCGCCGCGCGCTCTCCCATCCGTTCGCAAGCGCTAGGCGAGCGCGGACGGGGTAACCGACAATAGATATTCCGCGACGCCCACGTCAGCGGGAGACAAAAGGCACGAACGGCCGGCAGATGCACGGTTCGCGGGCGACGTAATGCGCCGACGTCCGTCGATTTAGAACGCAACGATGCGCCGTACGTCCGTCCGCGCATACGTTCGTTTATTCGTTCTTCGTGACGAAGGTGCGGTGCGCGACAGAAGAGGTACCAGCGGCCCGTGCGAAGCGTATGGGTACGCGTGTTCCATTCCTCGACGGGGTCCCCGTTTAAGTCCTTCGTCAACCGCATGCATACACGGGCAGCTCGCGCGCGCACGTATGGATGTACGACGGAGAGGTTGCGCAATTCGGTGAAGAGCACGCGGCCGGAGGAGCGACCGGTGTGACGACACCTTCTTCGGAGAGAACTCGGAGATCCGGGAGTGTCCACTTGACGGTGGTAGCCCAGCCCAAGTCCACGTTCCGAACAGTCGTCCAACGACGTTTCTACCGGATCGGAGATTCCTTCGCTTGCCACTCGATCCGCCAATATACTTCTGCACCCACCGCGAATCTTTTTTTTTTACCAATGGACGATTATAGGTTTCTAATTACAAGGGGGTGGATCTGCAATCGATAGCTTTTCTGCCTAGGATGGTTTTAAGAAAAGGGGGTTCTTAACCACTGGGGACGATGAACGGGGTTATTTATTTCTGAGATAAAGTACTCTAAAATCTCTCCGTTTATCAGGAACTACGATGGCTTTACTTACAGTCATGGTCACTTGGAGTTACAACTGGTAAATACGCCTTCCTCGTGTTACAAAGCCCGGCTACACGTTTATTAGAATATTTCTTCAAAGGCGCGCAAGTTACTTACGAGCTACAAAGGTTGATGGAATCATCGGCACTGCGGTTGATTAAATAAAAATCGATTTGATAAGAGCAGACACGGGAATCGTGACGATCGCGTGGGCAGCTGTTTGCCTTATACACCCTAGAACCGATGAGAAGATCGAAATTAGAAATCACCGGCGATGCGTGGATAGCGATTCGCGATAATTCAGCCGCGTGAATTCATGCATCGTCGATCGCGGGGCGAGAACGGACGATGACGATACGACTCGCTCGATGAGAGCCTACTTTATACGTCTGTCCCGGTTTCCACATTTCTGCAGAATTCAGACTCCATCTGCATCGCTATTACCGCGATTGCGTGACCGGCGTTCCCGATTGCTTTCTGCTTCGAGGACTTCTTGAAAAGGCGCGCGAAATGCGTCTACCCCGGGGGATCTTGTTGAGAGAGTTGATCGCGTACTCCCTGCAGAGGTGTAAAGAACACGCGACAAACGTCTGCGAGCGTCGGTCTAATTGAGAATCCACTTACATAGACGAATTACGACCTAATTTTATTTACCTCGCAACTTGATTCTTTTTACCATTTCGGTTTCTCTGCCATTATCATTCCATTTCATTGTACCTGTCTCGATTGTTTCTAACTGGTACTCTTTCCAACGCGACCGATTATAGCGAGAGTCATAAAGCAACGGGAGATCATTTGTTAGCAATTTGTCAAGCACGACGCGCGCGCCTCAAAATCAGCATTAATTATCGGTCGACCTGGCAGGTTGGTCTTGTACACGACGAGTATCTGCCCACCGAAATCCCACGCTATCCGATCCAACGGACGCAGAAGAGAGAGAGAGAGAGAGAGAGAGAGAAACGTCTCGCGCGGCGATACCGTGTCCGCTCCTCCTGGGCGACGCAGTCGTTAAATCACTCGAAAGCTGCAATACATTCGAGCATCAACGTATCTCTAACGAGCCTATCCCTATCGTCCCCTTGGCATCGAGCGGGAAAATCCGACAAGCAATCAAACGACGAAAGATTCCACGGGTACCAAAGGCAGGCGACGACGACGACGACGAGGCGAGCGCGGCCAAGCACGATAGCCACGATGGAATCCACGACTATCGGAAGCGATCGCGAAATCTTCGGGCAATAATTCACCCCCTCACCCTCTCTCTCTCTCTTTCTCGTCCTCTCTGGTGAAGCTGGTGGTCCGTTCGACGGCCGATGTTCCCCTAGACTTCGAGGGAAGACCACGGCTGCCGCCTGCATCGTTGAACAGTTAATGCTCGCATAATACGTGCAGCATGGTACACAGCGGCCGGAAGGGAGACGGGTATTGTTACTAGTTTACGTACCGTTATTTTCTGCCAGTTGACAGAGATTCCTTAAAGTACAAAGGTGAACAGTGCTATCAGCGGATCCCACCGGCTTTCCTGAAGGAACCGTGCGATTTTCGCGTCATCGCGGCATCTCGACCTCGACCGTAAACAATGCTGGCTGATTGTTAGCAATAGACCTCTCAGACGAGTACTTTTAAATATCCTACCTGGACTTCGAATTCGTAGCAGTCTCGAATTTATTTTGGGACTCTATCGTTCACGAAATCTATTCGAGGAGAAGGAAATGACAGGAAAAGAAGAGAAAAGGGATCTCACGTTCCACTGGGTCCAAATCGTCCGGACGCGTCTAATTGCGAGTCGGCGATGGGATTGAAACGTAAACGTCAAAACGCGGATAGCCAATAAGGGAGGCAGCAATGTATCTCTGCGGGCCCGCGAACTCTTTACACACGATTACGTACGCGTGTACCAGGTGAACCAGAGAGAGAGAGAGAGAGAGAGAGAGAGAGAGAGAAATATTGCGTCGTGGCCGGTGCATGCACACGGTGCACCGAGTTTACTAGTGCCTCTACTCGCGGTAATATCGCATCGCAAACAGCCGCCAGAGAAGAGAGGATAGGTCGAGATTAGTTCCGATTGCCTGTGCCGCGCAGAGTTATAGAAGGGTTGCCCGGCTCCGGCCAGGCATCGATCCCGGCTACCGGCTCCTGCCCCGTTAATGAGTCATGTTTAATTGGCGTGGGAAGCCCGCGGCTACGTAACGGAATCGAACTGCACCCGATGCAGCCGGTGCTTGCGACAACGTAAATATACCAGCACACCGCTGTCCGCCGCCGATTGATCTTATATGCCCGCGGACGGGCCGATGGCAAATAGCGCAACGAAAGAATTGTTAATGAGAAGCAAATCGTCGCTGATTAATCGGAGCTGTGTCAAGACTTCGAATATATATATATTCCTCTGCATACAATTTAAATACAATAAATTCTCTAAATCTTGTATTTTCTTTTTTTTTTACTGTAATCACAAAGGCCAATTAGCCTGGCAACCTTTAAATAGCATCTTCTCGATCATTTTTAATCCGCCGCTCTACAGGTGCCGCACCGGTATTCGAGGCACGCCCGCGCTGGGAGTTACTTTTCGCAAGAAGCTACAGTTTTACGGTTAGCCGGACGACAGCCAGGCGTTCGCCATCAAATCGCGATTTCTCAGGCAGTAACGATTTAACGCGCGGCATTCAAAGCAGCGCGTCAACGACAGGTCTCTGGAGGTCTGTTGTCGGGGACGGCAGATGGTACGCGACAGGCTATTTCAAAGGATTACTGTTAAGCGCGAATTCTTCATCCACAGGGAGAGAGAGAAAGAGAGAGAGAGACTTTGTTAGGCAGGGCTGCTGCTCAACTGTACCGGTATGCAAATAAATGGCATCGAACGAGCGTGTCTAAAAAACGCACAATACGCGTGCTGCGCGCGGGCCATTGTCTCTCCGGAGTCTAATCACGACTCGCGCGCATTTACAAGCCACCGGTCGGACGGACGTGTAGCCTCCTCCGGAGAGAGACTACCTTTCGCGAAGAGGCCGACTCTCGTATTCCTCGCGTTACCGCACCGCGTAGTAATAATGCATCGCGGAATACCAACACGAGTCACACCCATCATAGAGCCCCCGACCCTTGTGGGTGGCGCCATGCACTCGCTGAACAAGTCCCGCGAATAAGTCGTAAGGCCATCAGCCGCGCGTCGCGTATCATCGCAATCGCCTATGAATATTCTCCTACGGTTAGATATCACGCGGCCTTCGTCCCGTTACCTTTGTACCACCGTAACCTTTGCTCCGCGGCGATCTTCCAAGTGGTATTACCTCGCGTCAAGTCGGACGCGATCGTTTCCCCTGATTCGAGGACTCGTTTCATTCTGACTGAGTAGCTGCTGCCCAGGTGACTTTGGCTTAATTACGTTTGCTTTGACGCTGTAAGAATTCCCCAAACGGTCACTACACGGCTCTTCTTAATAACAAATATCGTCACATCCCAGTTAGGTACTCATTAGAAAAGAAACAAAAAACAACGAAAGTGGCGTTTCACGAACTTCAGCCAACTTTTTGTCATTTCAAGTATTGGAAATAGAATAAATACTGCCGCGACCTGCAATTATAGACCCCCCCGTGACAAGCGCTTTCGTTGGAGCGTGCCGAAAGGGAGAAAAAGGTGAAGTGTAAATGAAATTGCCGTAAGAAGGTGTCAAGGTATCTGGTATTCAGGTTCACTGGCGCGCTCCAAGTCCTTGTACGTATCACGTATCTAAATCGACACCTCGTCGCGGACTCGCCGCTAATCGTCCTTCCCAGTGTAACGTGCCAGCATACCGCGGTTCTTGCTAACAACCCCGACGGTCCCTATTAGTAGCGCAGATATATAAGTATACACACGCGGGGGACTGGAGTGTCGGCACACGAGGCCGACATCACGATTTGGGTGCCATCACGTACCGCGCACGGGATCGAGCGGGTTTCCATTCGCGGCCAAGCGACACGCGCTTCCCGCGGTTCGATACCGATCGCTGATCGCGATAGCCGCCGTGCCGCGTAAACAAATGGAGAGGTAGATCCGCGAGCAGACGGCTAGCCGAGGGAAAAAATTCGCTAGACACCGTGCAAGAAATTTGAGATGGAAGTCTTCTAGTGTGAAGGGTGCGAGTTCTTGCGAATTGGTTTAAACGAATTTGAAACAGAATCGTCACTGCCAGCTTTCCCTCGGTGCTAGTCGATTTTTCATTATAAAATTTGTAGCAGTGTCGATATAATTCTCTGAATTCATGTTAAATTACCTAATATTGAAAATGAATAAAGTTACGAGATTCCACCTTCGGCGTTACCGCGATTTTAAGTGACGCTAATTCCGCTTGCAAATGATTGAAGGACATGCGGAAAAGGGACAGAGCCTACGTACCTCCCTAGACGTTGGTGCCCCCAGGACGCAGGGGCTGTCCGGGCGGCGAGGCGCGCTGGCCCACCGCTTGCTCGAGAGCTCGCTCTCATCCTGAAACAATAAACGTGACCCGCAATTAGACAAGACGAAGGTAAAGGTGATAGACGGTCAGACTTGATGAGCGCTATTATAGCAATCGCAACGGATCTCTCGGAAACGAAATTGCTGTTCGCAGAAAATGAACCGCAGAACAATAGAAGGGAGGCCGAGGCCCGTCTATTAAACTATATCCCAGAAATATACCGTGCCTCTGTCTCATCTTAATCGAATTACAAAGCGCTTTATAATGTTACCGCATGCTATGTGACAACGTAACGGTTCCCTACGAATCGCGTTCACTGAAAAATTCATCATCGAACGTCGCCGCTAAGAGCTTGTCTACTGCCCTGTAGATAACAACACGCGAGCAATTTAGACAGATCGATGCTGCAGCGTGTTTGTTCGCACGCGAAATCCCCCGGTTCCATTACTACCCCCGACAGAGGCTGGACGCGAAAAGTGCCACCCGTATTCCATTTCACTTAACGACCACGATGTTTCGCGTGCTTTCCCCATCCCCCTTGGCGGAAAGTGGCATCGTTTAAGTCGCGCTACGTGTGGCCACGCTGGAACGGAACGCGCTTTTTTCTGTTTGCAAGAAACGCGAGAGAAAGATGAGCGACCGTCGAGCCGGGTGTGCAATTTTCCGGCGGCGCCGCGGCGAATCGATGCGAGCCTACCTCGTGAGATTGCACTCCGCGACACGGTTAAGCTCGTACGGTCTGCCGAGAGAACAGCAGGGGCGCTCTAATGGATCAATTACACCGGTCATTTGGAGTGAAGCGAAGGAAAGTGTCGTCGGGGAGCAGCGCGGTAGCCTCGCCGTGTGCCGCTCGAATAATTAAGATCGCGTCTCGCTACGGGCGTCGACGCGAAACTTTCTCGCGAAGCGAAGAAACCGGACGGATCGGGATAGAATTCGTTTGGCAAGATGCCTCGCTGTACAATTCATTGTTTTCCGAATGTCAAATGGGCAGCTTAGAGTTGTCGAAGCTTTGATTATTATTACAAATGCTCTCATCGGTCAAACCGTGAAGCAGGTTCTTTCGTTTATTCCGTCTCTATTTTCACGTATCCTTTACGCCGGCCGTAACCCCTCCCGCTTTCTCCACTTACGTTTCCCGATCAAAGACCCGTACCAGGAATATTGATCTCATATTCCAGACGCGCGAACCACGGAAGAGTTACATAAATCAGCTCCGGACGCTTGTCGAACGCCGTTAAAAGTATTACTGAACAAGTGGACTAATAAAGTCGCTTCGTTAAAGAGTGGTAACCAAGCGTTTTCAATAGACCGCGCGTTACGGCCCAGTATTATCTGTTTGCGACGAATTAGAGAATATCCTCGCGCCATTACGAAACCGTGCAATAAAGTTCAGCGCAGGAGGAACAGCTCCGTTTGCGCAACAAAATTCCGGGTCGACAAATTAACGAGCGTTATCTACAAGTCAGAGCGTCAAAGCGAGGCGCGATTGTGAGAGCAATCAGCCAGGATGACGATCATAAAGTTAGAGGGGAAAGGATTTGCGGACGCGGCTAACGGGGTAAAAATCAGCGTCGCGTTCATTAGAACGTTTATCCTCATTCTGATAATTCGATGCGTTATTATCCTCTTGTTGTTATTACACATTGCAATGATCACGCGGGCAGTCGCAACAGATGCGCCGCCGATGCTTCACGTTCACACTTTCGCTGGATTTTCTCCCATTTTCCGTAATGCGACGAGATTGCGGCTGAAATTGAATCGGGGCTCCGTTTGGAACGCAACCAACGCGCAACCGTAACGAGCCCAAATATGCCAGAACTAGAGAAGAACCGAAGCGTGTTCCCGTGACAATCATCGCACCGGGGAACACAGATCTCGCAACGACGAAACGATTCCCCGGACAACAAGGTCTAAACGGACAAGCGATTGCAGCCGCGGCGCGCCGATTGCTGGCGCGATTAAATCCAAACGAGTTGATGCGTTAAGAGAACTACCCCGTGAAAAATGAAAATTCCTAATTAACGAGCTCGGGGGGGAACGGCTCGCTCGCGCAGACTCTGCCTCTTAATTATATCGGCGAACCAGGACGGACGCCGATCTACGTTTATGAACGCGGGCATAAACGCGAGCCGATTGAAGAACAGTGCACCGGAGGCGTGTGCACGTACGGCCTTCCTCTCCTTTTTCCCACGCCGCGTCTTTAACTCGCTAATGGCGATCGGGGAGCGAGAGAGAAAGAGAGAGAGAGAGAGAGAGAGAGAGAGTGAGAGAGCTTTTGAAAGCTTCTCGCGGTGGCTTCTGGTAAAAGTTGATCCGTGGTAATCCGCGTTTCTCGCGCCAATCGACCGCGCGGACCATAAATTATAACTTTCGGTCATAAAAACGGGACTATGAAAGTGATTTGCGGTAAGACGCGAGATACCCTCCCCTCCGTCCCCTGCCCCCCGCCGGCGTCGATCAGGCGGGGCGGCTTTGAAATAATGCATGAAATCATCGACGAATGCGAGCACGGTGCCCGCTGCCGGCCCGTTCTCTACGTACGGCAGCTGCTGTTGCGGCAAGGAGGCGAAACGTTTGCGCAACAGCCGGGCATTAGCGGAATATTTATAACGTTTAATCGTCGAACCGGGCTGATTATCGGCTCGACGGACGCCCGCTCGAGTGAGGCGATCCCCGATTAATCCGATTTCGCCCCCGATCATTGTGCCTCCGTCTCCCGTGGGCAGGAGGCCGGGAATATCCGACCGCTTTCGATGAGTCGAACGGTGTCCGAGTCTGATTATCCTGACCGTGATACCCGAAAATATCCTTCGTGAAATTCGCGTTCGATATCGAGGGTATCGTAACCGGTTTTGACTTTGGGATTGCGGAGATAGGAAAAAAAGTACGAGCTTCTTCTGCTTTTTCCACCGTTCCCAATATCTGTATGCAGCGTGGATATTAAAGGACAATGCTATCCACGAGCAGTTAAGGATCAGTTACAGCGGGATGCTTCTCCCGCGGCGCAGAGATAAAGAGGAGAAGCAACTGTACGTACACTCGTAACTTCCGCAGCTGACTCGAACAGAGAACTCCGCTGAGCGCACTTCGGGCATTGACGGTTGGAAGTCTGTCTAAACCCGTAAAACCGCGTCCAACGACCGGCCGTCAATGCTCCGGGTGGGAAACAGAAGGAAGTTACCGAACAGAGAAGGCTGCGTGATTAAGTTAATGCCTCGCCCGTGCAATTCAACACCTGTGCTCGCTCGGATGATGGCTGAAACGCGATTGACTCGCGGCAGCCACGGAACTTTAACGCTCGAGACACGTTAGGATTTATATACCGGACGCCGGTCGTATCCGGACCAGAAATATGGAATGCAGAAGACTACCGTGCAAGAGGCTAACGCTACGGGTCATTCGATTAGGGAAAACAATGGACGGGCTGATTTACGAGGACATTACTGACGACCCACGTATGTACATGCTTGGATCTACATATTATACCAATATTCGCGATGTTTGCTGCCCGCGCGTACCGCTATTCGCGTGTACGCGATGCGATTCACGTGAACCCCGCGGCATTCTCCGTAACATTGGGCATCGGTGTGTCCCATGGGAGCATGCGTGCTTTATGAAAAATCCATTGTAACGGCTTCCACGGAAGCGGCGAGAAGATCTTGCGTCTACGGCAATTAATGTCAGTTCAATGCAACATCCCCGAAGCCATTCTTACCAATCGCACCTCGACACATCTTCCCCGCGCGCACATGTCCTATCGCTCCCACACTTTTCCTCCGACGAGAGCAGCGCGTCACGGTTTCTTCCCTTCGCGTTGATACGCCCACGAGGACGAGATAATAAGTCATACGAGGTATCGGTAGGAAAAAAGGCACGGACGGAGGGAGGGAGAAGCCATAAACATTGTGGCAGCGCATCGGCACGTTGTATCAAACGTTGAGTCATTGGCGAAACGGGACGGGGTCGTAAAAGGAGAGAAAAAGGAACGGAAGTGAAGCAGGTCTTCGAGACGTAAATCACGGGATGCGGTTAACGCAATAAGGAGGATATAATGATGACATATATCATCGTACTAATAGTAGGACCGCGATACGATCACGCTGGGCGATGGTCGCCGAAGAAACGGCCAGAATCGCCCCCCAACCGTGCCGGGGCGGCCAACCGTTTCGTGCATGTATACGTTTACAAGCGGGTGACTCGTCTGGATAATTGCGTTCGTTAAAATAACTCGGTTTGTAACTACGCTCGTTGACCGACGTGAAATTCAATCTTTTTTTCTTTTTTCTTTCCTGCGCCTTCTCGCCGCGATCAGGAATCGTCGATGGGTCTCTTCTTCCGCGGGGAAAGATTTCAGATCGAAGCATCGTTCGATTCGGAGGAAACGCGCCGGGACCGGTTGAATATTTTAGTAAAAAAAAAAAAAAAAATGTTCGGGTAATTTTAATAAATATCAAGAAGGCATCTTGGGTGACGACACTTTGCTGAGTACTTCGACGACGGGGAAGTTAACATAACTTTGGTGTCCAAGACGACGCACCGCATCGCGGAAATGAAATATACAGTATATTTAAAGTACAATTAATTGTTATCAGTTGTATTAAATACTTTTCAAATATTTTTTGATGTTCTTGTCGAAGCTTTTAACTTGTGCTGTTAACGCAATATTAGCGATATCATTCACCTGCGACAGTTTTGCTTGCAAGGATTTATGTGAATCCTGGAACCGGGACACCGCCAATTATCCGTGCGACGTCTAAGCACGGTTGCGTGCATCAGCGGCGCTCGTTCGTTTTCGCCAATTCCGAGAGCCGGAGAGAGCACGGTGGAAAAGGAAGAAGGAGTAATTAGCGACGCTCGAGCAAAGTGCACGCGTGCCGGGGCAACTCAATTACAAATTTCAAAACGCGCGAATCCGCCGGCCGTAGAGAAGCGAGGAGACAATTAATTTGGTGAAAAAACGACTGCTCGTTCATCTTACCACTTAACGCGCTAGCGCAACACCAGCATGGCCTAAAATTCTTTCCCTCGCGTTACTGCACTCCGTTTTTCGTTTATTACGAGATTTACTAACACTGGATTTACGGGACGTCAAACTGTGTACCTATCCATGTTTTGTCGTTTTTAGAACAGCAGGTATGCTATGTGCAAGCGTTTAAAATTGCAGAGTCCTGAGAGGAAGTGACCCAGGGTGCGTGTGGATATTATTACACAATTTAAAGTAAATATAAGTTGCTTAAGATAGCAATTATGACTTCTACAACTTTAAATATTAAGTCCGAAATCCGTCCAATTAACGGGACTCTCGTAAATCTATTGTTACCTCGTGTTCCGTACAATTCTTGCGACTTTTAATTTCCCCATCGAAACGGTTCAAGCATTTTTCCAGCCCCTGCCCGCGGGTGAAAGTCGACGGCAGCCTCCCATTCGCCGCGAGGAAAGCGAGGGAGAGCAATCACGAAGCGGACGCGACCTCTCCTACGTGTAACTCCGCGAATCTTTTCGCCCGCGCGTAACGCAAATCATACGGCAGAAGTGCGGCACACGTGTTGTCGGCACGGCAGCGTTTCGTCGGATTACATAACGAGGGGGATTTCGGTTTAAATGTGGAAACTGTGAATCGTGAATCCTCTCCCCCGCCGCTATACACGTTGCAATTAATAATGATTGCCCGCTCTCCCTGCCGCTCCAATTGTTGCCTTTCATTTTTACGGCTGATTAGCTCCCGTGCCAGCAAATGAGGCAGAGGGCGAATTAAAAGTTCTCCCTGCTTTCGGTAATTAAACTCGTGACCGATAAAGTTAACTCGTTGCGAGGAAAATTGATGCGCAGCTTAAGGTGGACTAGTCTGTGTGAAACAGTTGTATAGAAATTCGTAACTGCCTTAAACTTCTTTCTCATTCCACCCTTTTTACGTTTTACATTCATTCAAGCACACCGCAGAGACACGTTTGACCGATGCTAGAAATCTTGAACGCCCCTTTAATTTAGCAAAACTAACTCCAAGCTTTTCAGTCCAATGAATTGTCCGTCTTGGTACTTTCCTTGTAACTTTTGCGCGCTTTGGGACGATTAAAGAGGAACACTTATGTACCGTGCACCGTGCAACGATCGATGCAGATCTCGCGCGAGCGAAAACGATCGCGGCAGATCATGCAAGTAGAACACGGCACGTGTTGTCAGGCCCCGCGTGTACGTGACCGTCGGTGTATTAGGCTTGCACGAGTTTCCTTCGATTACAACGGCGGAACGTGCTCGAAATAAATGTTAAAATCACGATCGGGCTCGTGTTAGACGCGGGTGGATCGTAACTCGATCCACCGATATCGCCACCCCAAGGATCGCTCATCCCGGCTCGGAGTCGGGCATCGTTTCCGCTTCGTCCGCGGGAACGTTAATCTCTACCGGAGCGGAGAAAAAATCGGCTCCCTTTAAAGTTATCAATAAAATATTCTAAACGAAAGCTTTCATCGTTGGAGAGCACTTGCGTCGAATGATCGTAAATCAAAGCGAACGCGCATGCAGTTCGAAAATTCTAATAGCCGTCCCGCATCGCTATACTTTACCTTCCTCGATTTTAATTACGCGAATTAGCGTATTTTATGCGGCATAAAACGGGATGTTAAACATTGATTTTTATCGGCGCGATTATCTGATGCGCGGTCAGGCTTGTTCCAGTAGTATAAGTAAACGTTATCGCGGACCACCCATGACGAGTACCAATGTACTTGCCGAAATCTCTCTCGCGTACGCTCGCACAAAAATTGTAAACGTCAGAAAACCTCGCGATCGCCTCATAAAAATGCGACGCTGATCTGCTTCGAGGAAACGAAGCGGTTTCTTTTTTCCTTCCTAAATGGAACAGACCGAACGAAGTGAACCAGAATTCATTCGTCTCGAGCAGAGGGGATATTTACGATCGCGGTTGCTTCGCGGGCGCAACAGTGAAATAATTGCAACGGCCAATAATATCGATGTAGCCAGGAAACGCGGGTCGTTAAATATCAATTCGAAGCGTAACGAATAAGTGCTATCCTCCGTTCCGATCCGGGCGCACAGAGGTTGATGCGCGGTCCCGTTTACGACCGCATTTGCATACGTTCTGACGTTTCGCAGGCGTCTTTGACGTTTGAAACATCGCGATACGATGAAACGGTTCGGCGAACCTGCATCCTATACTCCGGCCGGACGAAAGTGGGAATACCAAAGCTCTCGTCGTTACGAGGCCCTCTTAACGGCATCCACGACTCGCGGTCCGGCGAAACTGAAAAACGCAACGATACGATCCGTACATAAAGATCGTTGGCGCCGGTTCCGCGTAGACCATGAATCATCCGGGATATCCAGTGGGACTAGCGTAATCACAATGTACTTGGAGTAATTTATTACTAATATCGGGGCTATCAGCGTCGTTAAACGATGGCGAACGGTTTCCTTCCACCGGTCCCGGTTGCTTCCGCTTTTACGAGCGCATCCCGCGTCGGGTAGAACTTTCACAATTTTTCTCCGTCGTCTCGATACCTTGGCAGAGCGGCGCGAGAAGGTATTCTCGCAGAGTTTTACCGCGGACGTGGCAGCGCGGAGCTTTTCGCTTTCGCGTTACGGGGGGGAGGGTACCCCGTAAAACAATGCGCAGCCACCGCGACGCGCGTTGGTGTAACAACGTCTTGGCGCCGCAAAGGTACAATGCTATATCCCGCGAGCTCTGTTACTTAAACCTCATTGAAACCACGAACAACAATGACTTTCTCCCGCGAGTCGAAAGGAGGAAGTCATAGCCGACGCCGCGCTCGTGACGCTTCTGTTTCATCGACCTGATCCATGGGGGAAAAAATCAATTATTTATCTCTCGCAGACTAAAACGGGCGACGTCGTGGACGGTGAAAGGACGGGACGGAGGCTAAAACGTGCTTCTCTTAAAGGGATGAGGCGCGATCGATGAAACGATCAGTCTGCTGGCGAACCGAGTACTCCGATTCGAAGGGTAGAAACGGCTTACTAATAAACGTATTTTATGGAATTGTGAAATAAAGAGAATTCTCGCATTCTTAAATCTAATGGCAAACTAAGGTTGTTTCATTTTTTACTGAAACGAGTTACAGGGTAGCCATCGCTTCGGGAATTCCAGCTTCAAGAATTCTTATCATTGCAAAGTCGCCAGAATTTAATCAGAAAAATCCCACACTCGCATTAAGACGCGGAATCGCCCAGAGCAGGTGGTATACGATCGATCAAACCCCGATCGAGTTTGTCATCCGCCTGGGTGGTTCACCGCCCTCCGAGCCACGGGAGAATCTAACTCGGGCCAGTGGCACGAGCCTGCTCACGTTACGACACGCGGTCGGTAGGCTTGATAATTTATCGTTGCTGAAGAAGTGGAAGCCGCCGATCTATTAGCACGTTCGACAATAACAGCACCGGCCGTAAGTAGCCTAAGCGGTTAAGTAACGCCAATGCGGCTTACCAACCGCCTACGCGAGCTTCTTACAGGTATATATGCCCCCCCTGGACGACGTTCTCAACCGGGTATCGATCGCGACAGTACAAAGGTATCAGAGTTCGTGCCAGGACGAGCGCGTACGAGCGAAGGAAGAACGCTTCAATCGCGCATGCAAAAGAAAAAGAAAAGACGGAGAGGTTTGGTGAATATGTATTGAAATATATCTTTTGTACATTCAGGGACATATATATATGAATGTTTCTTTTTCTAATTTATGAATCGTAAAGCAAAGATGAACTTTTATTTCAATTAAAAAAGTTAGCTTCATTGTGGAAAGATTCGCACGTCGGCCCTATGCAACGCTTGCACCACTAGCAGCTTTCGTATAATTCAAGATCGTCAAACAAGCTGACTCGTCCGATATTTCCACCTGTCGAACAAATCACTTGCCCCGATATATTGAATCTAAAGTAGCAAGGGTACTTGCTCGAAACCGAGAGCAAGTTATGGTTATAGCGAGCAGCTATTTTCGAATAGTTTACGAGCGTGCAGCGTGGAAATAGGAACATTGGTATCCTACTTCGTTTTATGGAAACCAGTTATCTTCCTTTAACTCTGCAACATCTTGCCACTAAAGTCGAGCTAATCCGTGCAGCAAGCCGTGCATCTAACTACCAATATCGCCGCATTCTCGTGGCGAACTCCTAATTGAATCAACCATTTGGAACATGCTCAAAGATGTTTATGAATGTTTGACAGATTATTCGTTTACAGTAGCGAACAGAAGTATCGACACGTAAACGGCTATTTAATCATACTTTTTGTGTGTACAGATTTCCTGGTCAACGAACGGACACTGGATCCAGCATCTCGTAGTAAACATGAGGAAGACGGAACTTACAATTCGTGTTAGCAAAGTATATTACACATTGTCTACGTACACTGTATTAGCAGATATTAAATTAAATTATGCACAATTTTAAACTATAAAATATATTGTAATTCCATTATTTATCCTAATAACTTACAAGTAGATATTAGTTCATAAAGCATTTTTGTAACTTATATGTATACTTAAATCTATATGTTCTAATCTCAACTTGTAATATTATTTATTATTTACGATTATCGTAAGACGTGTTATAAATGAATTTATAAGAATAGTCAATAAGCAATTATTTTTGTAATTTGTACATTATTGCAATCATTCAATAAATCTTCACAAAGAGAATGCAACTGGTCTCATTTTTTTAACACCTGCTCTCTTCTAATAATTTAAGTTAGAGATAAGTGCTGGAAAATGACGTCAAATCGGCATAAGGCACGTTTGATGTTCGATAATTTACTTGAACTACATACGATTGACTTATACTATCGGTGGCAACATTGTTACTAATTGCGTTCACAAAATTTTCGCTTTGCATCTTTGCTGGGTCAGAAAATCGAGTTAAATTTTGTAAAATCCCGTTTCGCAATTTCGTTATTAACAAGCGCTTCCGCAAAATTATGTTCTACGAAATTCTTGGAAATGACGTCACATTCCAGGAATTGGCGAAATGAAAGACCTCCTCGCATGTCATATTCTCCTGATACAAATTGGCGATTTCGAGCACTTGGGATTCCGTAAAAGCAGGTTCCGGGCAATTCTTGGAAATGACGTCAAATTCCAGGAATTCGCGAAGTGAAAGACCTCCTCGCATATCATATTCTCCTGATACAAAGTGGCGATTTCGAGCACTTGGGATTCCGTAAAAGCAGGTTGCGGGCAATTCTTGGAAATGACGTCACGTTCCAGGAATCGGTGAAATGAAAGACCTCCTCGCATATCATATTCTCCTGATACAAATTGGCGATTTCGAGCACTTGGGATTCCGTAAAAGCAGGTTCCGGGCAATTCTTGGAAATGACGTCAAATTCCAGGAATTCGCGAAGTGAAAGACCTCCTCGCATATCATATTCTCCTGATACAAAGTGGCGATTTCGAGCACTTGGGATTCCGTAAAAGCAGGTTGCGGGCATTTCTTGGAAATGACGTCACATTCCAGGAATTCGCGAAGTGAAAGACCTCCTCGCATATCATATTCTCCTGATACAAATTGGCGATTTCGAGCACTTGGGATTCCGTAAAAGCAGGTTCCGGGCAATTCGTGGAAATGACGTCAAATTCCAGGAATTGGCGAAATGAAAGACCTCCTCGCATGTCATATTCTCCTAATACAAATTGGCGATTTCGAGCACTTGGGATTCCGTAAAAGCAGGTTCTGGGAGATTCTTGGAAATGACGCCACATTCCAGGAATTGGTAAAGTGAAAGACCACCTCGCATATCATGTTCTCTTGCTACAAATTGGCGATTTCGAGCACTTGGGATTCCGTAAAAGCAAGTTCTGGGCAATTCTTGGAAATCACGTCACATTCCAGGAATTGGTGAAATGAAAGATCAAAAAAATAGCAGCACTGTTGCCATCAGCAGTATAAGTCAATCGTACGTAGTACAGGTAAATTGTCGGATGTCAGACATAATTAAAGTATACTTACCCGTATACTTACCTTATTTAATTTAGTCCTTGTGCGTTGTTCTTTGTTAAAACGCTTTATAATGTACAGTTAATAACAAACGTAGAAATGCAACGTTACGAATGCAGCATAAGGAACTACAGTAGGATTGCAGCGGCGTGGTGTAAAAAAATCAACAACTCAAATATCTTTTACTGAAGATTTATTTAATAACTTTAATATGCACAAATTACAGAGGCAGTGATACAACTGAAATGCTATTATTTATAAACTGTACTATCACAAATTAAATGGTTTTTCTCCGCGGGGACTGACCAACAACTTTCAATATCTATAACTATCGACAGTTTTCGACAGCGATGGCACGAGGAGAACGTACGATTTCACATGTGCGTACAGCTGGCAGCAGGTAACCCCGCGAGATCGTTTTGCAATTCTTCTGGATCGCACGCTGCGGGAGAGGCACCGGACGAACGTCAAGGTGCTACGTGCAGAACGAGACGGGATGGAGAACCGTGCCGCGGCTTTAAAGAGCGGCGCCGTCCAACCGCAAATACGTTTCGCCTCGGCGCGACGAACGTTTTGTCGCTGGTGATTGGCGTTTGAAAGAACAGCCGCGTACAATGCAATTACCTTGGCCTTAACTGCCTCGGTCGACCGATAGCATTCGATCTCTGCGCCGGATAAATATGCGTATATCGTCCGCCGGTCCAAAGGTTCGCGGGTAATCGAGCCAACGATCCGCTTTTTATTCCTTGCTTGCTTGGAATGAATATATTACGCCTATAAAAAAATAAATGCACAGTAAGGCGGGTCTACTCACGGCTGATCACAAAATCCGGCCGCTTAGCGCAATTACAGGAACACATCCGTTTGTTTATTCGTTTTGCTATATTTGTGAAAGTAACATTTCATAATCGTATTAATCTATCCTTCCTACCGATGTTAAAATTGAAGTGCAATTTATCTTCGTTTTCATTTACATATAATCTGTGGAAAATGTATTACATACTGAACGTGGCCGAATACTTTTGTAAGTAACAATGGCCAGACATTCTCCGGAACACTATATCATTTCTCTGGCATCGCTGACACTTAACTAAATCCGTGTTTTCTCGTCCATTCTTCGCACAGTAGCTTAACGAACCATTGGATAGCATCTCATTAAAGGATCAGAGATCACCCCATCCCCCTCCTCGTCAAGCGACTGTTTTAGCATCAATTGAAAATGCTCTCTCACACACACAACAATCACGCGTACAATAAAGAAAATTCTCCGGAATTCAGTCAATGCGTTCATCCTCGCGAATCACTCGGGACGCAGCTACCATAGGCGAAATGGTAGGCCGAAACATTTATAAACGGGGAAATCATTCTTCGCAGAAGCGCGGTACGCATCGTTCCTCTTTTTGAACAATACCGCGGCTAACGGCACGCCTTTTAAGGGGCAATCTTTATGCTAGTACCAAGAAGTTGAAGCGGACACGAGAGCGTGGGCGTTATTGCTTTTAATGCTGAATCCGCGCTCGTAAACGGACATCCCCGCGTCACGTTTCCATGTCGTTTATTGCCCCAAAGTGGCGGGTCGGCCTCTCGTAACCGTTGGACGCATTCAATTTTTCGTAACGCTACACCGGCGATCATCGCGAATCTAATTAGCTCGATCGATCGGCCCTTGCCGAGCAAGCAGCGCCCAATCGATCCTGGCGCTGGTGAAATTGTCGCGATCGTTCGGGCGCAACTCGCGCAATAACGACGACTCGATGATTTGCAACTGGCGGTACCCCTGAATAATTGCGAGAATCGACAAGAATCTTTGATGAACTTCGCAAACAGCCAAAGAATTGATCGAGATGTTGACGTAATTTCAACGATGATCAAAAACCACATACAATGGAACCTGTTCATCGATCACACGAGCCGCATCCAAAGCGATTTCACGATCGGACAATCGGACGGTGCTCTCCATTGTGAACAAGGCCTTCTTGTGGGACGGGACAAAAAAGGGGAAACGATCGCGAGGAAAAGAGGGTTGCACGGTTGGCTGAGATTTACGGGTTGCCTCTCGTAACGAAGGGGACTCATCAGCATCGGTAATAGCGACATTAAACTACTCGGGGCCTTTTTGTGTTCGCTAGAAGCCTGACCGTACTCCCGAGCGAGCGTTTAGCAATGTCTCGAGGTAAAGAGTACCGACCGGCCAATCAATTTAATTACTCGCCCGAATGAATTGGATACCGGAATCGGGCGTTTATATTAAAATACCATTCCGAAGCACCGGACGAGCTGTTTCTCGAGTGATTCGTCTCGCCTAATAGAACTGTGTCTACTTAAAACGGCTGGCGCTTGAAAATTCCATCGGAGAAACGGACGGATAACGCCAAAGCGTTCAAATTTATCGAATAAATGCGTACATGCTTGTACTTGTAATATCAAATCCCCGTAATGTTCAGTAGGTTACTAATTTTTAATCCTTGAAGCTTAAACACGTCGGACAATGTAATGCTGAAATCGTAAGCAGGATGAAAAATCGCGCTTGACCCATAAATGTTACGCGAGCGTATTAATTGCGAAAGAACACTCGGATGCATAGACATAGGTGCAGTCGCACAGAAACGACGTTGTTTTACGAAATCGGTGCT
Source organism: Holcopasites calliopsidis (assembly GCA_023838395.1). Classification (NCBI taxonomy): domain Eukaryota; kingdom Metazoa; phylum Arthropoda; class Insecta; order Hymenoptera; family Apidae; genus Holcopasites; species Holcopasites calliopsidis. Next base: position 5,772,216 of record JALHAQ010000007.1, read on the forward strand.
GGTCTTCCTTATAATTTTATGGCTGTTTCGCAATATTACACGGGGAAAAGTGCCGCGGACTCTCTCTCTAGCGCGAATTGGCCCGTAATCACCTCATCAGTCGCATTCCCACAACGCTCTGCCGACGAGTACCGTGTACCCATTGAATCGATACTTTGAAACAGGAAAAAGATTGCGAAGAATTGCATGGATGTAATTTCCTTGGCGCTGCGTGCGTAATCCGCTTAATCGCCGGCGGATCAATTACGTAAGAATATGAGAGAATTTTTTTTTAGTGAGACCCGAGTTGTGATTGGAAAGCGGAGGCATTCGGCGCGGATAAGTATGTGGGAATAAGGGATTAAGTATGAGAAATGAAATTATATCTTTGAAACAAAAACTAACGATAAGACTGAAAAGTCCTAAACTGATGCAGTTCTTAATCTGCTCGAATGATTTGAAATGTGCGACAAAAATGAATGTGATAAATGTAAACGCGAGTTCAGTATCATTTTCATTAAACAAGGTCTAACAATAAGACTGAAAATTCTCAAACTGATGCACTTCTTAATCTGATTGAATGATTCGAAGTGTGTGACAAAAAGGAATGTGATAAATGTAAACGCGAGCCCAGTATCATTTTCATTAGACAAAGACTAACTATAAGACTGAAAAGTCTCAAACTGATGCAGTTCTTAATCTGATTGAATGATTCGAAGTGTGTGACAAAAAGGAATGAAATAAATGTAATCGCGAGCCCAGTATCATTTTCATTAAACAAAAATTAACAATAAGACTGAAAAATCTTAAACTGATGCAGTTCTTAATCTGATTCAATGATTCGAAGTGTGTGACAAAAAGGAATGTGATAAATGTAAACGCGAGCCCAGTATCATTTTCATTAAACAAAAATTAACAATAAGACTGAAAACTCTTAAACTGATGCAGTTCTTAATCTGATTCAATGATTCGAAGTGTGTGACAAAAAGGAATGTGATAAATGTAATCGCGAGCCCAGTATCATTTTCATTAGACAAAAACTAACAATAAGACTGAAAAGTCTCAAACTGATGCAGTTCTTAATCTGATTGAATGATTCGAAGTGTGTGACAAAAAGGAATGAAATAAATGTAATCGCGAGCCCAGTATCATTTTCATTAAACAAAAACTAACTATAAGACTGAACAGTCTCAAACTGATGCAATTCTTAATATGATTGAATGATTCGAAGTGTGTGACAAAAAGGAATGAAATAAATGTAAACGCGAGTCCAGTATCATTTTCATTAAACAAAAATTAACAATAAGACTGAAAAGTCTCAAACTGATGCAATTCTTAATATGATTGAATGATTCGAAGTGTGTGACAAAAAGGAATGAAATAAATGTAATCGCGAGCCCAGTATCATTTTCATTCGTACTTTTCGACGCCTCTACCATCTATAATTACAGACAACAGTTAAAGTCGCGAGAAAATTAGAGATGGTCACACGTTCGCGAACGCATGTCACGATCCCGATCCGCGGATGTGGTAAACGAGCTTATTACAGCAGTGAATCGTGGCATTGTTCGCGCGCCTTTGACGACGTCGATTTGCATAACGCGTACACCGCGACCTCACTAGCCTCGAGCCCGCCTCTTACGTAAGAATCGCTTCTCTTTTTTCTGTGCAATTGTCGCGGCGGTGATTAAAGGCGAAGAACCAGTGGGCAACGGACGCGACTCGCGAACGTTCCCGGATCCCGTGGAAGAAGACGCTGCCGGACCACGCCTTCGAAGAAGATGATTAGAGTGGAGGACCGGTATGCGAGACGAGATATACCCGGAGCCGTTGGAATCCGCGGGTCGTTCGTCGATGCCTCCGCATATAATTAAGCGCGCCGGGCGCATGTCGTTTCCCTCGCTTTCGAACGCGCGTTCCGTTTAACGCGCGCGCGGACGCGCCCGGGGGGGTATTATATCGCGAAGCACAATATAACGCGCGGCGAGGAATGTAATTGCATCGTGATTTAATGAACGCCGCCGCGAGGTGGGGCGGCCGTAAAGTACGCTTCAAACGCGTTGAAGGATTATCGGGAAAGTGAGTCCGAGCAAACACGGCCGGTGAACAAAAATTCGATCGTGTCCGTCGGTATGCAGGGGCGGCTTTTAGGCGACCGGTTGGACACCTTAATAAAAAGAATTTGATTGTCTCCTCGCTTGGTATCCACGCAGGTGGACGCCAAGGGTTTTCCACGCGACAGCCTCGCCGCGTTTCTCCTCGTTTCCAATAGCAACCGGTTTTAATAAACGTCCGCGCGAAGCCTGATAATCATTATCGTCCCCGCGACGCTGCGCCATGACTTATCGGCAACGCTGAACACACCGCAAACTAATTGTCGTTTACTTAAGCTTATCGTCGAAGGCAACGCAGTTCCCTCGCGTAGCTTTCTTCTCGTGTAAAAAAGTTCATCGATTCGTTTAATCGCGAAGCTAAACTATCCATGAGAGTTTCGATCCAAGTTCAAGACCAATAATGCTCTTTCAATTCGCTTGTAAATCTTGTCCATTCTCGTCCCAAACCCAACAAGAACTGCAAGACATCGAAGATAATTATTAATCACGGTAGAAGCAAATAATTCTTCACCCGCTTCCTTAGCAAATTAAAACAGGACCCTTTATTCATTAACATACGTCGAATTCCTTTCGATGATCCCAGGGAAATTTCGCCAAGGAACGGCCAGCGTTTCTCCGCAATTTCGTCAAACCGGCGAGAGGCAAGCAGAATATCGAGCTCCGAAGAGGCCCCCACGTTCGGCCGGCGTTCCAGAGGCCGGCTTTGATGAACCGATATCGTCCTATTTCACGTTCGAGCGGGACCGCGTAATAAATATTCACGAGGCTTCCGCCGTGGATTGTCGCGGAATACCCGACCACTGGGATGCGACGTTGTAACGCAGCCGAGTTTCATAAACAACGACTCCGCGGTACCGGCAGGTTGGTTAGTTATGATCCACCGGGAGAGGCCCATGGTGGCTGGGCTCCGCCGCTCGCGCGTCGCGACGGCCAACAACGAAAGACGGATGAGCGTACGGTGCCGAGGACGAGGAAGGCAACAGAAGGAGAGGAAGAAGAATCCCCGAAGAGAAGGCGTATGCCGCGCGGCGAGAGCGACCTTTGAAATTTTCTTGCACGCTTGGCCAACACCTTGCACGTTCCGCGATCACGTTACCGCTGCTGGAGGTTTAAGATTTCTGTCGAAACCCGCTTGATTCGTGCGATTCCCTTACGCGCCTGTGCAAGCCTCGCTCGGACTCGCCCGGGTGCTTTCCGAGAGCAATAGACAACTAGGGAGTTCATATTTAATTATCATTCGTTGGAGGGGCGAGAGGTATATCGGTATGGTGGGTCTAGATAGAATCGCAGAGCGTTAAAAACAATCCGGACGATCGCAATTAATCCGGAAAGCTCTTGCCAACGATAGAGATCCTTTGGTCGCGCGTTCGAATCTCCTGCGATCCGCGATATCCGTCTCCCCCCCCGTCGAATCGGATGCTGCGCGTCGATCCGTGTACGAACACGCGCTACAACGAGACGCTCTAACGAGCCAGACGCTGGGCAAGAAAGCCGACATCGCTGTGCCGCTTAGCGTTACACCGAGGATAAACGTGTGGTATTGTACGCCGTTACGTCGCGGTACGCGCGAGGAAAAAGGGTCGCCGAGCATCGCGCAGGGATGAAACGGCGGCGTTCGATCAGAGGAGCGCACGCGAGCTCGCGACACTACGGTACGTGGTGTTCGCCGCGCTCGGAACAAATGCAAACTCGACGAGCCGTATGCAACAGGAGCGAAGGCGCCAACAAGCAACGGAGCTATCGGAAGCGAACAGCGGCGCGTTAATGAAACGCCGGCGATTAGTTAGCGGCGGTTAATTATATATAGATTAATATGCAAATGAACTCCCATCGATACCCGGGACGAACGTAGACGCAACTGGGACGAGCAATACCGATTACGTTGCGCTACGGGATCTCTGCTTCAGCCTCCATCACCGTCCAACTCGGTTCTGCTACGTACACGATCGTGTGATTCTTGTTTCGAATCTAATCGGGCCCCTGCTCTCGAGTGAGAGACACCGATCATTAATCGTCTGTAATGGAGCCAGAGATGAAAAATGCAAATCTCGTTTTAAGAGGAGCACGATACTTAATACACTGGAATGTAGGATCCGAATGTATTAGGACGTTACGCTAATGAGCGCTTAGATTTAAGTAATTTAAGACAGGGCCAGTTGGGACACGGTCTGCAGGCAGGCGATAATGGTCTGCAGAACCGTGTCCCAGCCTTCGAAGATAGCGGTAAGTTTATTCTTTAGGTATGAGTCTTGGGTAAGAGAGAATGAAAGGAACGACTGGTGACGAGGGTGGTTGTTGAAGAAAAAGTAGGCAGAGTCGGTTGCAAAGTCGAGGAGAAAAGCGCAGTAAAGCGTAGTATTGTGTGGACTATCATTTGGAATATTAGATTTAGCTTATTCGAGTACGACTACACCTCTTCTTTTATTAAATATGTATGTATTCGTTAAAATTACCTTACACCTAAACTCGATCCCACAAACCAAAACTTCCAATCCCATAATCTTTTTGGGGGCTCGTCCGGGATTGAGCGAGCAGCGTCGATCCAGTGGTGTAAGTGTAAGAGTGGATCGTGAGGATTAATTGAATTGAACGATCGCGAGTGGACTGTGGGAATTGAGGGAATTAAACGATCGCGTAAGATTATTCTTTAAAAAGTGTGAGTGCAACGCAATGGATAACACGAGGAGCCCGAGGGAATTCACGGTACCTCGACTGAAGGACATTTTAAAATCAAGAGGGTTTAGCGCGATTGGTGTTAAACAAGAGTTAGTCATGTAATGGAGCCAGAGATGAAAAATGCAAATCTCGTTTTTTAGAGGAGCACGATATTTAATACATTGGAATATTCCCAATAATGAAACTTTGATGCTACTGCGAAAAAGTTTTCCCTGAAATATTTTAGAAAACTCTTGATAGTACGGCACCTTTAGAACGCTTTTGTTCTTTGAGATGTTAACGTTTTCGTATTCCACTTTTCCTAACGCCTCGCATATTCTGTCCACTCGGTTCTACTACGTTCACGATCGCGTGATTCTTGTTTCGAATCTAATCGGACCCCTGCTCTCGAATGAGAGACACCGATCGTTAACCGTCTGTAATGAAGCCAGAGATGAAAAATGCAAATCTTGTTTTAAGCGGAGCACGATATTTAAATACATTGGAATATTCCCAATAATGAAACTTTGATGCTGCTGCGAAAAAGTTTTCCTTGAAATATTTTAGACAACTCTTGATAATACGGCACCTTTAGAACACTCTTATTCTTTGGAGGTTTCAACGTTTTCGAATTCCAGTTTCCCAACGCGTCGCATATTCTGCATGATGAAAAAAGAACACACCCGACCCGTGAATCGCTATAAAAAGAGCGCAAGATCGGGAGAGCTATGCATCAACTTCTCCTTTCGATCGGAATAAAATTCCAGGAATACCGGATCGGTCGCAACCCGGGAGACCGGCGCAGAAATTCGCAAGTATTTGAAACCTGTCACCCCATGCAGAGCGTGTTACTCGGTGTCGTAGTTCATGCATGATCGAGCGAAGGAATTAGAATGGGAAATCGACAAATCGGCCTGCTGTTCACCGTAAATTAGCTAAACGCGGCCGCGTCGTGTCCATTAATTATCGCTAATGGCAACCAATTAGAACTTTTCGATGCGTGGCAGGACAGGTCCATTAACTATTGCAAGACATCACCTAGCTATTTACAAGCGGGCAAGAAAGTGCCGCGGAAAATGGTGGAAAACCAGAATTCGCGTGCCTACGGTCTCTTCCTTATATGCTGTGCTACATGTTTAGCATTATTCGAATCGATTTGCGTGTCGGTTAGTGGCGGAATCAAAGGGAGTCTATCAGGAATGAAGCTCTCTTTATTCATGTCAGGTGACACGGTGCTAATGGAAATATTAGGTATAAATGAATATTATTAACAGATTCATAGAACGTAATGTCGTAGTTAATTCTCTACTAATACATCTCCGGCAGAATCTGCCTTAAAAACTAGCTTCAGACCAAGGACGATTCCTCAGATTTTCAATATTTCAGGACCGTCAATGGTTGTTGAAAGCTTGACGAGCAATACCGACGAAAGCAGAATATTCGAAGCATTCGTCGCGAAATCGTTTAGTAAAAGTTAGTTGCCAGCCAATAAACCGGTACATAGGTGTGTAAATATTTTATGCCGATAACGGTGACATTAAATGTGAAGCGAAGGAACTCAATAGATCGTCGACAAGCGTCGAGCGTAAAGAAGAAGCTACCCTTTCACAGTGTTTACTGTCGATCCAGTATTATGGACTTGAGCAACGTTTAGAACCGTTGTTCGAGTAAACTCACGGGCACCGATATCCCGCCAATACGTTCAACGGAACACCTCAATGTTTCGCCTGCTATGAAGCGAAACAGCCGCTTGTCAACGGAAGCGTAAAACTGTCACGTATTCGTCAACGCGTAAAATTCCAGGCTATTATACTACAAGGGGGTAGGCGGATGAATAAGCCAAAGAAGAACGAGCTTAATCTTTGACGACAGGTAGACACGCCGATGTCCGATCTTATAAACTGAAAGCCCTGGGAAAACGATGGGCCTTCGTATACCTCATGTAACTAACATTAGATGCATAATGCATGGATAGAGGTGGCCGGGCTAGGTGTCGCGGCGACAAGACGCTACGATTCTCGACGCCCCTTGTGTTTTGTATCCGCGGCAGCAGCAGCAGCCGAGTTCTCGAGCCTCGTTGCATCTCGGGCACGGGATACATCGACGTGAGCACGATTTTAAAATACAATTGCGCGCGGCATCCGATTTTCCACTGTGTTAGACGCACACGATACTCGCCCGGGGACGGTCGCTGCCGCTTTAGAAAATCTATGGCAGCTAAGAGATATCGAATCGGGGTCCCCTTGGAAGAGCGCCGAGGTACGAAAGAAACCAGGCGACGCGATCCGAGTGTAATATGGAAAGGGGAAAGAAGGCTCGGAGGAAATGCGGCTTGTGCTAAACAGATAAAGATGTTACACCGATACGAAACTGTGAACGATTGGAAGAAATTTCCGATCGGTATTCGAAGAAACTGAACAGAGCAGCTGGATGCACGGTGAAGCTTCTTAAGACGGGAGTTACGGGTAAGCAAGCAGGCGGTCGACTAACAGATCTACGACCAACTAGTGGAAGCCGGCTCCTCATCGGCGATAAGCTTTTTACATGGGACGCAAAACAGTGTGTAGCCTGGTAGCCGGGTCGTCCACGTGAGATCTCGGTCGATAGAGCGTTGTAAACCATTGTAATGGTAATATGCGGCGCGCGCGGCTACCGATACGCATCACCGACACAACCAGGGCGCACCGTATCGCTCCGCAAAAGTGTCCCCGATGCAGCGTAATCGTCGCGTGTAAATACCGCGGCAACGCGAAACACGGTTTTCGTCCTCCGTTTCCCGTCGATCCAGCGAGATACAAAAGCTCCGCAAGTCACGGTGCGCGAGGCGACGACAGAGGTAGACTGGAAGAGTACGAAACGACGGGAGGAATCCCTTTAACAGTCGAAACATTGAAATTTCTCTGCTGCGCGACTCTGGAAGCGACATTTCCGTATCAACGACGGCCACCACGGCGCCGGTGGAAGCACCACAAGCGGGGGGACGCATAGGTCCACTCGCGGCGGCGAAGCAATCGTATTTCAACGAAGAAACGGTAGCGCGGTCAGCTAACAAGCTCGCAGCATTGCCCGGACGATTACAACCGTGCGAGCAGGAGGATCGTCTTCCGGCGGTCGTGTTCAACCGTTCCGACCGGGGGTGATTCTAAATCGATTTGTCAGGAGCGTCGGACGCGACGTCCGCGGAACAACGTCGAGGACACAAGTCCGCCGCGGTAACAATCGCGAACGGTCACCGGAAGAAAACGGACGGCGCGTTGTGAACGCGTGTAACGGACAACGACGGACGAGGGGCGACCGGGAGGGAAGCTTTCCACGGGCACGGACAGGTAACAGAACCGCGCTGCGCCCCATTGTGGGAAGGGTCCGACCGGGCTGGACTTTTACAAAGTGGCCGCATAACAAATGCCCGGCACGCATACATTAGCCCGCATTAATACCTGCTTGGATTTATTAATGCCCATATTATATTCATGCGTTGCTACGGAGTTACGGCGTGATGCGTTGCACCGCGCCGGGCCGTGCGCCAGGTCCGATGATATATTCAGCGTCGCGCTCACTCCATTGTTCGAACTCCAGCCACGGGGACTTCCGTCTCTCCACCGGTGATATCTACGACTGTCTCATTCCCTTAAATCCCCCTCCCCCTAGAGCCCTTTGATTCTTTCGCATGAACCATTTCAGCTGGTTGGTACGTACGTACGTACGTACGAGAGAGACTTGTGCACGCTCGTTGTAACCGGCGATCGCAATAAGTCTACCGTTGACTACCGTTCGAACTTTCAATGGGAGACCGCCGTGGAGCGTCCGCCAATCCTCTGATGGCGAGACTGACTGTGGAGGTGTCGGGATATAACCGAAGCTGAGATCAAACGGTTGCAAGATTATCGTCGATGCAGGCGACTGATAAGAATACGCGGTATGAACGTTTCAGTACCGCGATAGTTTTGTAATTATTATGTTAATGGTGCGAGAATGGTAATTATACTTTTGCACGACTGTACAGATAGAATGAGAGATCATTTTGGGCGCACGGTACTTAATATTTCTATCCGAACGATCATTCTCGCCGAAGCTACACTGCTGCTTCTTCAGAGGGAATCTCCCGCGGTCGCAAATTATTCTTAGGGAATATACGTTTACATTCAAACCGCTGCTTCCACGTACGCCGACCCGCAAGTATCGCAGGGACAGCTCACGAAGAATGGGACTTTAAAATCGAATGGGCGTTTAAACAAAGCTTACGCCTTCGGAGGTTACAACAGGGGGACGTTCGATCCCAACTGTAAAACTCGACTAATTTCTTCACCTCTGCTCCCCTCTGTCTTTTTTTGAGATTCCAGGATCGAACACTTTGTCAGGCATCTTGTTAGAAGTCGGTGGAAGCTGTTTGCTTCGACGATCTGTTTAAGCGGCGAGGCAATAAAAGGAAGAGAAAGAGCATTTCACGCGGCACCTTCGCGCGATCCTCCTTCCGCTCGCCGACGAAAGACACTTTTTCGAGGCGGAACGGGACCTCCGGAACGTGCGCCAAAAAGTTGCACGCGCTTCACGACTCTAACAGTTGCTCCTTACTTTTCTTAGTCCCCTTTGTTCTTCGTTCTGGAACATTCCCGAACAGGAATTACGCAGCGGGGAGTTTCGCATGTACTAATTGCCGTTCAAATAATTCAAGAAATATATGAACACGTGCTAAAACCGATTCGCATTTATTTCCAATAGCTTCCCCGACGGTTTGTCGTAATTAAAAACGACCCAACGAGCGACTAACAAATGAGAAATAAACTACCCTCGTCTTCATGTCGCTCCGCGATTAAGAATTCCTCGGCTAGAGCAAATCACCCGCTCCATCGTTTGCATCAGAAAATTGTCCAGCCCGTCCAGTCCCGAAAGAAGGATCACACCTTCAGTCCTGTGTTCCAGCGGTCGAACCAAGTATCAGTGTCTAACCGCTGGCAGGAGCCCGAAGGGTGTTGCATACGTTTCCCGTGTGCGTTTCCTCGTACAAACGGCGGCCTTGTTAGCCGCAGTCAATAGATCCAGCCGAGCGCGTGGTGCACCGACGCACCGTGGGATCCGCTGATATACATATAAGACCGGGAACCGCGGAACTTGCACTTTGGCGCGCGACGTCTCTCCTCTCACGGGCGATAACAAACGCGCCACGTCGAGCGCGTTTACGCTCGTGTGCGGGATGACCGTGCGTCGCTTGCGCACTCGACGCGCGTGCCAAGCGGCAACCCCCAACAAATATAAATGCACTAGCGCCCGTGATGAGGACAGACTCGAGCTTTAGGTGGCAATTCAATGGGCGCGCGGATCAATAAGGACGGCCGAACGCCGCGAAAGGGGTGCACCGAGAGACGGAGAACTGATACACGAGTCCAAGTTGTATCCTAGACGTCGACGACACGGCAGCTTCGTTGGCCACGTCGATACTTGTTCTAGGTACCACCGCGCGCCTCCGCTTTGCGGCTGAAATCGGGATCCGACTTAGAGACGTTCTCCACGCACAAATAAATATAACGAACTTGCATTGGCCACCTTGAATAATGTAATTCTTACAGGCAGTCCAGAGATCGAACGTCTCCAAGCGTTTCGGAGACCAGTAGAGCACGCCGAACGTCGGGGAAACAAGTTCCATATTAACGCTCGCCGAGCGTCCAGTCGCGTTCCGCTGATCAACGAAAACAAGTTACGCGTCCGTCTAACTCGGCTATACATTTGAACTGTCGATCCTCACGAAGGAAGTGGCGTCTGCCGGCCGTGCGATACGTCCGGAATACTCGCGGACGATCGTTACCATAATGAAGGGAAAAAAGATTGGCCGTAGCCCCGACACGGCAACAAGTGCTTTCTCTGAACAGCAAAAAGCCGCGTCTAATAATGCGCGACGACGACGGCGTTAACTAATGCGTTCACCGAGTTCTTAACGAGCGCGCACGAGCGTGCAGGGATTTTATCAATTTTAACACACGCACGTGGCCCCGTTCTACTTAGGGGCGGCGCGTTGCGCGCCGTTAATCGACGATAAAGCGACGAGGAGGATAGCGTCAATAAAATCGCACGAGTTACAGCACTTGTCGACGCGACGCGGCAACGAACCGCGCGGGAGGACAAAAAGCTTATCATTATTAACGCGTTAGCATAAATCGCCGCCGGCGAGGATGCTCCCCGGCGATGTTGACAAAAACCGTTTCACCACCGGGCGCGAGTGCTCCTTCTCCGACAATGAGCTGACAATGACCGCCGCGTCGCGGCACGAGAGCCAGGGGGGGGGGGGGGAAGCCGTAAAGGCTCGTCGGGAACACGAGGATCTGGCCACCGAAGGAAACATACGGAGTTACGATCGACCGAAGGTTGCCGGCCGATAGCGACGGCGACAACCTTCGTGAAACGGACTTACGATACGTCCCCGGAACTTGCAACGAATGCGACAAAAAGGGAGCTGACGGGCAACACGGCGAAAGCCGCGGTCGAGCGAGAAATAAACGGTCGAAGGAGAAACGAGACGAACGCGTTTCCTGTTGCTTCGTTACTCGTCCCCGTCGATCAATCCGCTCAGCGTTCCGCCAGGCGTTGAGGGTCTTTGGAGAAATTACTTTGCACGCTTGGACAGTTTACGTTATTCACGTTTATTTGAGTCGACTTTGTATCGTTGAAAAACTCAAGCGCATCATTAGCAAACAATGGGGAGAAAAGTCTGGCTGATCTATTATAAACTCCTAGAACTTCGCGAACGTTGTAAATTAGTGTGTCGTTGAAAGCGTAAGTAATCACGGTTAAAGAGTCAATGGATGGCATCGGGGGAGCTATAAACTGAAGTCCTTAAAAAGTGTGCTCGTGCATTTTGATAAATTGCAGTAATCATTAATTTACCGTGTCTTAACGGTTAAGTACAATTAAGGTATGAACGTGTATATCGCCCCACAGAAGGATCATCCGCTTTTACTCAAGGAAACATAAAATATAAAAGTTAACAGACTAACCGGTAAACATTGAGAAAGCTCCAGTCAAGGGCCACTCTTTATTAATTAATTACCTATTCCTTAAAAAAAAAAAAATGATAAATGAACGAATACAAGATTGGTTCCCGAGCGCAGTTGGAGCGCGGTTCTGCAACGTCGACTCTCCTTAAAGTAGTAGGATAATGAACATAGTCAGACGGAAGGCAGTCACCGTGTCATATTAGCGTATTCCCGGACAATTTGTAACGCCACCACGGATTCCATCTGTGCGTAACAGTTCGAGCAGAAGCCCGACGCCGCGCGCGGGTTGAAATAAATGATTGCCCGGACGCTGTGAATCAATCATCGCGAAAAACAGCCGAGGCATCGTGCACCGACGATGACTAGTGGGAAAAGTCGACGACGAGACGCGATGCGGACAGCTGCGGGATGAGCTAGGGAGTCGAGTGTTTTACGACGCCGAAGCCTAAACGCGGCGGCGGAAGGTCGACGATGCCAGAGATATAAATTAAGAGCAAATTGATCGGGGGAGATCAATGTTCTCCGCGTTCTCCGACGTATACCCGCGCGCGCGCGCACGGCCAAGCAAGTACGAGACGACTCTGAGGAGCGCGCGCCACGCAAAAATCCTCGGAAATCTGTTCGCCCTCGGCGAGCAGGCAGAAGTTGGCCATTATTTGATGCGGTTCGTTTAAATATGCGACTACGACGTATCCCGTCCCCTTGGCTGGCGCGGGCGAATTCAAAGAAAACCGACGAAACAACGTGACGAACGGCTAGCCAGCGGGGTCCGAAGGCGGCTTTCGACAAGAAACGCTCGCGGTTCCCGACCGCGCGCGGATACCGATATACCCGCTTTGCTTCTTCTTCGCGCGGAGCGGCGTGTTTAGGAGCTGTCGGAACGCGATCCGTCCGATCCCTGGCCAGCGTGGAAAAAGCAACGGGTGCGATTCCCGACAACTTCGAGGTGCCGCCGTCGTGATGCACGCTCGGACACGTCCGCGTGTGCGTTCGTGCGTATATCTTTATACGTGTATAGAAATATACGTCGCGGACGGCGCGCGGCATTCGACGGCAAAAGGCTCGCGCGCCGGGCCTCGGGGATCGCCTGGATTGCTTTCATTAGCCGTAATGCCTAGATAATTCGATAGGAGCTGAACAATTCCGATGTCGGGTAAACCAGTGATGTATGGGGCCCGCGCCGAGCCGCGTTCGTCGACCCATTTAAGGATAAGGACAACATCCAACCGTGTATCCTGATGAATTTGTGTATTTAAAGTACCATTGCCAGTTTCTTGCGTCCAGCTGGGGATCGACCTGGCCGCGGGGGGGACCATCTTTCCATTTGCCTTGGCACGCAGCATCGTGGACTTTCTTCTGTTCGCGCGATTTTTACGTGTCATGCTTAAGTCTTCCGAATTACTGAACATTTTGACCGAACGTCGATATCATTCTAATTCCGAGCGTTTAAAGTGTCCCAAATACGTTGACGACTACTTAATTCCACTGCATCCCCATCGATTTTATTACTCATAACTATCAAATCTCGATCATACCAATTAATTAACGCGTACAGTATTTATCCCGATGGGGTGCAAGAGCATCAGATGCGAATCGACTGTCGTCGTTGGCCGACGAAAACGGCTTGCTTCGCCAACAGCCGGACACAAAAGAGGAAAAGGAACAGGATCGATTCTGCGTTACGCGTAGGCGTGCCCGCCATCCGCGGTACTCGCAACACGAGAATCCACGCCACCACTAAATTACGACGAGTTCGGCTCTCTCCTTAGGTGAAGCGCGCGGGTTACCTGTTCCACCTTCCTTTCGGCCTTGGCGGGAGGCGCAACACGGGCTTTCGCGCATTTAAAACGGTCACGTTTGCCGACTTACAAAACGATCTGTCCATCAATAACCCCGCTGGTTAGTCCCGCCGTTAGCTGAAAGTGACTCATCCGAGACGCTCCTCCGATGTACGAAAATACATATGTATATTGGTCAAGCGGTGACCGCCAAAAGGATGAATAACGTTTACCTTGTCGCTTTTGCCGCGATAGGAAAAGTTCTCTAGGCGAGGACAAGCGTTTCTTGGACGAACAATATTTTTCATACTTTGTCAGCGATGGTATTAATAAATATTAATGTACAGTACTCGAGCCTTACATCGTACTCTATTCTTCCCTCTTTATCGTTTATCGTATCCACGCCCAATCTTTCATCCTACGTCTGTTCCATCCGTTTCCAATATATTCTCTATAAAAAAAAAAACATGCTTCCACGATACACGTCTGTGCTCTGGTAATTGCACGAGGCACGCATCGTCGAGCTGGAGCCGATCGGAGCGGATCGTTTGAGCGAACGGGAACCGTTTCAAATTCTGGAAGCGGGGCTACGCGAGAGCTCGCGTATCGCCGACAATGTTCAGGCGACTCTCCGCTCCAACATGTAATTCGCTTTATCAGTGGATCGTCCGAGCTGTTAATGAAGCGGATCGGCGCGCTCCTGGCCGAGAAGTAGTCGTGGTGCGCGTCGTGCGCGACACCACCTTGCTCGACATTCCGTACAAATGTTACAGTGGATCGGATTGACCATCGCGAGGGTTCATTTCACCACTGCCGCGCTTTCCTTTTTATCCGTACAGTTTCTTGGATGTTTAGTACCGATCAACGAATTCACTTGTTTACGAAAAATTCGACTATCGTAAATCGAGAAGCTTGTCAAAACTGTTCTCTAAAGGAGAATTCTTCCGTTTCTTCGAGAACTTTTTGAAGGAAAGTGAAGAGAGTGAACGATGCTACGCGTTTAACCGGATCCCTTCATTTCCATACGAGAGCATGAGAATTCAGCAAACAATCGCGCAAATATATCATTATGCTTGACCGAGCGAGAAACCGACGGGGAGGAAAAGATGAGAGGAGTAGTATCCCCTTTCCGAGGATCGAGAATTAATTGGAGGGTGTCGATTTTATGGATAGAAGCGGCAACTGCTGCCCTACAGCCGGCAATTTCACGAGCGAGCTGGCTCGGATCGACGGTGCACACTGCCAACGGTAGTGGGGCGTGCTGTGGGAACCTTAAGTAATTTATAGGATGTTGTAACGGGATTTTTACAACATTGGACATTGCAGCCTGGGAACGGTAGACCGGCGAAAAAGAAAAAAACTGGGGCTACAATCGAGGCCGCGGTTCACTCGCGTAGTAGCACGCCCACCGGTGTCAGACATCTATTGTTTCGAGCAGCCTTAAAAAAAAAATGCGCTCCCGTCTAAGTGGCGAAGCTTATCCCCGTCCCACCGTTAATCGCGCGGATCATCTTAAATGACGGCGCGCGGTACACGGCGACCCCTTTCGACACTTGTATGACCGGCACGTGTCTGCATGTTACACACTTCAAATCGTAAAACACCTTCGGGGCTGGGAAGTGAAAGAATAATTATTTTACGAAAAAAGGGAATAAAAATGAAAAGGAAAGTATAATGTAAGATGGTTCATTCATAGCGAATGGAATCTCTTGCAAACAAAGGAGCTCAGCAGAATGAAGATGTCTCCTTGAATCAGTGGTTCGCCGTTCCACCGATTCGGAGGGGCGACAATGAGACTTAACGAAGCGGAGATAGCTCGTTCGTTAGCCGAGCACCTAAACGCGTCGATCCGTCTGAAATAGAAGCCCGATGCCCAGCTCTTAATTGCGCCCCGCCACTCGGTATATTTCGAGAATCACGATCCCCGTTAAAACGCCGCTGGACCGGGCACGGAGTCGCGATAATTACAGCGCAGCAGGGGCGCGTAGACATCACACCGTGTCCCGCGGTTTCCTCGAATTAACGCGATAATTATACGCGCGGAGACACAATAAATCGGCGGATCGTCCAGGAAACGCTATTCCGCGGCGGTGATTGCGATTGAAAAACGAAGGAAAGAATCTGGCCGGAATTCATGCTCGCGCTGATTAATGAGCGCGAACGGTAACGCGTCGAACACGTTTATGCGCAACGCGGTACAGATGAATGGCATTAATGAATACGCTGCGTGCCAGGCGAGAACGAAGGACACATCGGGGAGGCGAAAAAGAAGGGCACGAGTCATGCGATGTCTGACCCGCCTCTGATTACCAAATTTCTTAATCGGCTTCTGGGAATCGAGCGCCACGGTGCCGTTTAACTATGATCGGATTATAGGATAGAAACGGCGGCAGGTTGGCGAAATAGGCAGCGGCCACTTTTCATGGGAATATAATACTATAATCGACAAAAGGAGCGATCTTCCCTTCGATCTTATTTCCTCTATCCTCCTCTCCTTTTTGACCGCCGAATTCGATCCTCCCGATGTACGTATCTTCATCTTTGGCGGCGTGACGCGTGCCGACTTGCAAAAGAGAAACGAATTCCTGTGGTAACTTCTCATTTAACAATGTACACTCGTCCATGCGAGAATTGTGCCGCTTTTTGCGCTACAGCGTTTTGGACGTATAGAATTTTCATTGTATTTTCAAGCAAGAGTTGCGGTATCCCGATTGAGAAACTTGGAAGTTTGATCTCCGATTCGATACAGAGCGCCCATAAATAATAGCAATTCTTGACGAAATATACCTGATCCACGTTCACCGGCGGAGGCTAAGTGGCCGTGAGAACTTTTCAGACTTTAAGCTTACGCTGCAGACTTGTTTCCACGGGGGCAGATAAATACATCGAAAACTGATCGTCAAAGTGTCCTATTATTTTTGCATGGAACAAACGTACATCGTTTATTCGTCCTGCATTTGATGGCGAGATATCAGTAAGACATAAACGAGTCTGGGATGAAAATAAAATGCACAAATTCCTGTGATTAGAGAATTAGACTTGAAGAAAGGATAGAATTGCGATCTGCCTCGGAGAGACGCGTCGGAGGTTCGTGAATCATAAGGACGTAAAGAGGATCGTCCCCGCTGCGATTCCTACAATGCCATTAACACCGTTTGCAATTAATGCGCGCCAAGCGTATCTCGTTGCGATGTTCGACGGCCTCCGAGTATCCTGGAGGAGCGGTTTCTCCTCGTGTCTGAACCGTTCCGAACTTTTCCCTTAATTAAAAATAACGATTGCTCGTTGGACGTGCAGTCTCGCAGCTGGCGGCGTCGAAACGGGATTGGCATGAGTATAATCATAATTTCCCCCCCCTGCAAAGCTTTTCTCCGCTGAGAACATCCCGGCGACCAGATTTCGCGCAGCTCGCTTGTAAATGCTCATAGTTGCACCCATTGAAAATAGCCATCAAAAATATATCTTTTAATATATTAGTGATTCAATGAACAAGCTTTTATTAGAAGCTTAAAGAGCTACCGTGGCTCTGCACGACAATTGCACATTCGCATTGCTCCACAGATTACTCGGGATCGAAGTAAACATTATTTTAATTTACGATCTGTCCGTTCGGAGTAAACTCGGCGATCGTAGAGTCACACGACGAATTATCGAAGCGTGCCAGAATTTCACTTTCTTCGTTTCTCGTTATGTTCCGCAGTTCGTGAAGTATCGTTCTCCCGCGCCACCTAACTCTCCCGGCAGCGACGGGATTTATCGAACTAATTTTGGAACAATGCCGAAGGATCGAGGGGGGCTAGCAGGAGAATGAAAAGGCCGGCGAAAGGAGAAGAGGTTGTGGATGTACAACGGGTTACGTATCCTCGCTACGTACGGTGGTTAACGGTACGAATTGTTCGCCATGTACGTCTGTCGCGGCCAATGTTGGCCCGGCTAATAGCAAATCAGGGTATCCCAAAGCCGTAAATATAAGGGGGGGGGGGTATAATGAGGTGCAAGTTGACGTCGCGGGTTACACGATCATCCTCCGCCGTATGGATCGAGTAGCCCTACATGCGAACACGCGAAGGTGTCTCCCGCGTTACGCCTGATCGATTAGGAATTTAAATTTGTCGCTCGATTCGTTCGCGTTTGGACGTCAAGGGAACTTTTTCTTTTAAGTGAGAATCACACTAATCGTTGTAACGATCGTTTCCAAAGCTTGCCCCGTGAAATCGCGTCGAGCCAATGCTAGAGCGCTACCGGCCTGATCTCGCACGGACGGTCGCGTTCCTTGAATTTCTGTTACAACGACGGATACGTAATTGTGCAACTCGGCTCCGCCGCTCGACCGCCGCGCTTTAACGAACGACCCCCTCTCGTAAAGAGGTTGTATCGTTTACTTCCTTCGACGGAAGGCCACAGAAAACCTGTCGCGCTACCGTTTCTCGGATCGGGCCGCGACACAATCTCTAATACGATAAACCCATCGGCCTTCGTCGGTTCGTATACGTGCGGCGCTAGAACGTAAGATTCTATTCGCGAATATGCTTCCGCGTTGCGTGTCCGCTGCTGCAACATTTCTGGCGTTCCAGGCGGGGACACGTGGTCCCGTTCGGCTAAATCCACGATCGGCTCAATTATCGTTACTTATCCGGATCGGAACGGCCGCTAATAGCCGACCTTATTTCCCCCCGTTCGTAGCCCCGGTAGTTCGTGCATTTGCATGCAATTTACTTAAATCAGCCGGTCGAGCCGTGGCCGGCAACGCCACCGCTCACCGGTCGCATAAAATACACGACACGCGGGACCGTTCTGACTTCTTCGAAGGTGTAGGTTGGCCGCCGCTATCGAGTGTCTCCGGCTGCTGCCCGTTGTTCCTTGTTTCACCGTGGCCGAGGTCCGCGCGGTGACAGGATCGGTCAGATCTCGTACCGATACGGTGCTACTCTCGTTTCAAAGCAATTACGCATAAATTTTCATGCCATGGCTGCGACCTTTCCGCTGCACCGGAGTTAACGGCTATGAGTGATCTTGCGCGCGCTGGCTCGCCTCTAGATCGTTCGCTCGCGAAGGATAAGAATCGCGCGCGCCGTGATAGCTGGCGAGATCGCGTTGATTTCGTTCGTGCCGAATGGAAATGTTCGAACCATTTCGTTCGCCATTCTTTTCGCGTTTCTTCTTCGTGCGGTTAAAACTATATCATTCCTACCATTTCTCGTCTGTTATACATTTTCTTTCCACACCCTTCTTACTTTCGTAGCGTATCGCGAATTTAAATACACATGTAACAACTCCATCAAGCGAATATGGAGAGCGCGGCGCTTTTTCCCCATCGTGACACCAGGTAATTTTCTGCCTACACCTGGGGAACGTGTCTTCGTGATTGATTCATTAATGTCCTCTTTTGGATTCGATTTCGAAGGAAATTTATCGTCGCCAGTTTCTCGCTGGCGAATCGAACGTCGCGGGAGCGTTTGACGAAGTACGAGGAATACTGTCACGTTCCACGACTGTCGTGCCGCCGGATCGAGGTGGCGGCAAATTATTCCTCGGCTTGCACAACCCATTCAGGAATCCGCGCGTCACAGGTTGGCCATCTTCGGTTAAATTAACACCCGACTCCGATGGATCGACGAGTCTCGCCGGTATCACGTGAAAGGTGCCATAACGCGCTCCTCGATTGAGCCACGTTCCAGTGACCCTGGCGGTTTGACGAACGGGTCTCTCAACGATTTTACTAAAATAGGACTCTGTGCTCGTGTGCTCATCAATTACTCGACTTGCCTTTTCCCCGCAATACTTTTACTCGGTCTCACTCGTACATCGATAGTAATATACGCGAAGGCAATTAAGCTCGGGCTTTATGGTAAACATTACCAACCTAGCAGTAAGTGTGAATCTCCGTTGTGTATTCTTAACCATTCGACAGGGTTTAGAGGCACGCTGAAAACCGTCATTCACGAATAATCAAACAACTGCGAGTGGACGCGCCAATAGCGCGAGGAAACGTTTACGCGTAAGGGGAAGGCATGGTCCGCGGGTTAATCCCGCGGTCGCGTCATTCTTGTGCAAGTCACTGATAGGTTACGGCTGATTGCAGTAATCTTCGTGTCGATGTTCCGTACGAAGAAAAACTGCTTGAAACCCTAGCGCGAGGCATTGCTAAATAACGGTACGCCTAAGTACGGCCTTTGACGCGGGAGGAGAAGATACAGTCCCTCGAGAAGTTTCGAGGCCAACCGGGCCATGGAAGGACATGGTATTCAAGGGAAAATGTGTGATCCGGTGATTGGAATGCGAAATCGGACGAACAAAGTCTTGGAAAAATGAATCGCAATCACCTTGAACGTTCGAAAGCTGATTTAGAATATATCAGGCAAAGGTGGAATACGCGAGAGACTCTGCCGAGATTCGGTTCTAATTGATATCTGGTAGCAAGTGGTAGCCAGATACCAACATCGGGGAGATAGTAAGTATCGAGGTTCCGAGTCTTGTTTGGTCGAGTGCGACGAACGAATTCTTGGAAAAATGAATCGCAGTCAGCTTGAACATTGGAAAGCTGATTTAGAATATATCAGGCAAAGGTGGAATACGCGAGAGACTCTGCCGAGATTCGGTTCTAATTGATATCTGATAGCAAGTGGTAGCCAGATACCAACATCGGGGAGATAGTAAGTATCGAGGTTCCGAGTCTTGTTTGGTCGAGTGCGACGAGCTAATGGTGGCCTTGCTCCATCGGGGCCCCGATTGAAAAATACCGCAGTAAGTGTCTACCAAATCGGACCGAAGTGAGCGGACAGCGCGGTTAGACCCAGATGCGAATGACAAAGCGGACTATCGCCGAGCGAGCGGAGCGAAGGCGAATGTCGAGGGGGAGGTGTTTGACTTTCGAACAGAAGCACGTGAACGTTCCACTACCGCACCGCGGAAAATCGTACAACCTCCTTCCTCCGTCGTCCACAATGGGCGAGAGTTCGCCTTTCAACGCGAACTTATTTACGAGGATATGCATCGTTCTTGAGGCGTCAGCATATGCGACAGGCATTGTGCATCGTTCGTCAAGGTCCGCGAGGCGTTCTCGAATACCTAACATTCTTTCCTCGACTATAATGCAGAGCTATTGTAAACGAACAAGGTGGAAGTATTGGAAGGATCTTGCCACCTGAACGTACGATATTGAATGAACGATAGACAATCGCGCGAACAGGCGGCACAATGTTCTCCGTTCCCGGCTAACGAGCTACGTCGATTTCAGTGAACCAGGAAATATCATGCGCTTCCTGCCTCGACGTTGGCGGCGTTACAGCTACCCGGCAAATGCCATCTACGATCTTAAACGTTTGGTCACCGACGGATTTACGTTAATTACCGTCTTATCGAATACAATTTCAACCGGGACCTCCGTCAAAATTCCATCCCACCGTTGACGGTTGTACATTGAAGCCCAATCAGCTGTGTACTCCCTTGACCTTATACAAAGGAAAAACTCTCAATCTATTCATACCGCCGTCTGAAACACTAGCTAGGATTAAGGAAGCTAACCGCCTGCGCAATTAGTTGGCTCGTACAGAGTGTACGGACGCAAGTTAATTATCCTGTCTCCGATTATACCAGCGCAGCCCTTGCAGCGCGCACACGATACGTAGAAAAGGAAACATGCTCATCGTCGATCGCGTATATTATACGATCGTCCTAGGAGCATAATATGCATCACTGATTGGCATCTCACGCCTTGTACCCTCGGCGAGCGTTCAGACGGACACGGCCTCGCCGCAGTGGGGTTTCGTACGGGACTGACGACTTTGTTAGAGCGCGGACTCGATGTAGATAGAGCACACCGCCCTGCTACGCTGTTCGCCATTTGAATGGTAGAGCCTAGTCGGCTGTAGGTTACCGTGCTATCGATGCTGGTGTACAACGTCGGGGTAGGCAGCGTGAGCGCCAAGAAGTCTCCGGGCTTCTCCGTGAAAGACCTTCGCGAAACGTACGACGGCTGCTCGAGAGTACGGGGGCCCCCGCCAGTGTCCACGACACACCAGGATGTACCAGGAGCGAGTGCCAGAAGATATACGACGCGTACACGGTTCTAAGGTCGAAGCAAACGCTGGGTGGCGTTAACGGTCAACGCTGAGATTCGCTGGTTGCGGTGGAATTTTTTTCATAGGAAAATGTTGCCGCGACAATTTGAAGCTTGTGCACTGATGCAATACTGTATCCTCGTATGTATAGTATAACCGAGGACTAGGACCCAGCGTTGCGATAAAGGAAGAGCCGAAGACAGCGCCCGACGAGGGTAATTTACATCCGATGCCCATGTACGATCGCAAGACGAACCACGCCAATGAAACGGGGGAACACCTGTAGTATGCACCAGGCAGGTGAAACGTTCAGCATCCAGCACGCGGGGCGCCAAAAGGTGCGGCGTTCTCGATCGATCCTCGATTCACCTCCAGATCTCTCGGGTCGACGCGTATGTCGTGCGCGTTATTGCACACACTCCTTTAAAATTGCTCGCCACGCATCGGCGAAAGATAATTCCGTGCGTATGGAGATACTGTTGCTTGCTCGGCCATTCGGCGAGATTTAAGGAAGATTTAATAAGCCCCCCCCCCCGACTCGTGTTTCATGTCGTCTCCCCCTCTCAAGTGCGTACATCGCGCCGGCTGCGTATGGGAGAAGACCCCGAACAGTGGGAATAAAGAGCGAAAGGTCGCATCTGCACGAATACGCGGTGCCAGCAATCTTCTGCAATCCGCCGCATAATCACAGATATCCTCCCGCTCGAGCGTCCACGTGGATGAAGAAAAGTTCTGCGGACGCAATCGGTAATTCGTCCCAGGAAGGACTGGCAACGGAGAACGCAGCACGCATAATTAACTGCTGCTTGACAGTTGCACGAACGAGCGGCTTTTTATTTTTGCAACATTTACAATTATAATCGAACAGCCCTGCCCCGGCGATTGGACGACGGGGACCCATTCGCTTCGATTGGTAATCATCGGGGACAATGAAGCGCGTAAACTTAATTGTAGGGGAAAAAAGAGAGAATCGTCGTGCGCCACGGATGAGAGTCGTGTGCACGCGACAGGCTGTCTCTCTATTCGTGTGAAAAGCCGCGCGAAGAAACTCCGCGGCGAACGATAATTACTGTTTCATTCATCGATCATTAAGGGACGTATTATGAAATTGTGCGCACGTGCGCCGACCGCTGACGGATATCTGGTAAGCCGGGGCGTTCGACGATTCGCTGCAACGCGAATAGGATTGTTAAAGAAATTCACCCCGTTCGTCACTGCGATTCGTTTCCGTCTCGCTTTACAGAGGACAACGATGGAGAGCCAAGCTTTTTTTCTTTACGGCTAATTTGAGTAGCCATCGGATACCGGGAAGCAAAGGGGGGGGGGGGGGGGAGGCCTGATCGAGAAAAATATCTTGATGAGCGGGCGTGGCATCAGACGGTTCTATAAAGATCCGAGCTGGATCGTCGACGTGGAAACAGGGCTAGGCTCTCGGCGCTAAGGAAGCGGCGCGAAATCAACGACGGCGAGGCTCGCGCAAACTCTGGGAACCAGTTGATACGTCCGATCAGTGTTTTTCAACAAGAATCGCGAGAAAAAGGTTAAACGGCGTTCGTGCCGCACGCGGTCGATGGGAAAATTAAATTAATTATAAATCGCGGATCCATCGTGAAATGCCGACGACCAGTTTTTACGCCGCCTGCCGACGATTTTACCGAGATATTCTCGAGCGTTTCACGGCCGAAGACCGGATCCCGGTCTCGTATCGATACGCGACACGCGGCACGTGATTCGTGGTGTACGCCACGAAAATCGCGTCTCCGCTCTACCTCTATGTTAATCCGCCCGCGGAAGAAAGGAATTAGGGATTCTGAAAACAGCCGCGCGGACGGTGAGCTTCTCGGAAACGATCGTTCACACGCTTGCCCGCGCTGTCTTTTTGCCGGGACGAACCGATCAACGATGCTGGATTAGCGATGCGAGCTTCTGTGGTCCCAAGCGGATTCGTCCGATGGAATTCTCGCATGGACGATCGGCTCGCGATTCCCTCTCGAAGGACGCGACAGATCGTGACGGACAGGGGGGGGGGGGGAGGGGATGGATATGCACCTTGGAAAAATCTTCCGCCGAGATGAAACTCGCGGAGTCCCCTCATTACTCTCGCGAATGGAACTTATTACTTCGCGAACCGCAAACAGGGTAAAGCAGCAAAGTGGATATCTCTAGAGAATACACGGCGGACTAGACGCATTAGTCAGACGGATATTAGGTAGAGACCGGCTGGGTGGACAAGCTGTTAGGCGAATAATACATCATGCCGTTGCGAAACACGTAGCTGGCTGCACGAGGACAATGTTTCCCTAATGATTGATCAACGGTGCGCGCCGATCTAACGTTCAGAGAATTGCTAAACCTTAATTGTGACAGAGTTTTGCCCGGCGCTCGTGCGAACGACGAATGACGGATAATAATCCATTATGATTTCGTATAAAAAATGGTGTTCAATTCTAGGCAGGTATAATTGAACAAGTTCGGATAGGTAAGGAATTCACCATCCTGTTCATCTTTTATTTATCGAAGGAGAATAGAGGAATTGTTATGAGGGTAACGGGAACGGTAGGCATGCCTGTGCCGGCAACAAGTTGGCAGAACTATTTTACAATAAAGGAATACGCTTTCATCGATTGCTACATGGTCCGACAAGCATCCCTCATAATTTCCACTCGTCCCGTCCGCGAAAATCGCAATTGAGATTTCACCGTGACGGGAAAAGGGGATATCGAACGCTCATCGGAAGACAGTACCGTTATCGTTAATTCTGTTTATTACGGCGGCACCACATCAAACGTTTCACGGTAAAAGTACGGAATAAAAGCGCACCTGCTTCGACAGTTAGCACTGTCGAGATCTTACACGCACCGTATATACACCGACACTCTAATTGCGTTCCCGAGTTCCCGGCGCACGACTTCCAGAGGATCTAGCCGCGTCGCTGGTGCCTGTTTACCCTGGACATGCAGAAGGGCTACGGGGAGAGCCACGTTAATTTGCCGACGGTAAATGTAACGCGTGCTCTTAAATGCTTTTTTTCCCCCGTACCCGATATTGCTTTCCGATCGACTGGATAAATATTTGAGCCGAAGTGAACAACTGCGGAAGCGATCAATTTCTGAATAATTCGACGGAGAACCGTCTCCCTATTATTAACCCTCGTAAGTGCATAATCAAACGAATGGACGCAAATTGCGGGGAGGATATGAAAGCGTTAAATAAAATAAAGCATCTACTTACTACCAGGCCCGAGCAGAAAGAATTTATGCGAAGTCTCTAAAAATTTGGACGCGATGTTAACAGGTTCCATTATCCATAAGCTGCATCGATATAGCAATTGTTCATCGGCAGTTTCAC
Source organism: Holcopasites calliopsidis (assembly GCA_023838395.1). Classification (NCBI taxonomy): domain Eukaryota; kingdom Metazoa; phylum Arthropoda; class Insecta; order Hymenoptera; family Apidae; genus Holcopasites; species Holcopasites calliopsidis. Next base: position 5,797,136 of record JALHAQ010000007.1, read on the forward strand.
AGGCGATTTCTAATACGATAGGCGATATACGTACAAGCCCAGAACGGTCTAGCTGGTAATAATTTACCCGAGGATATTGACAGTGTGCTCGCAAATAGGCGCGCATTTGCGCTTTCATCGCCTTCAGCTCGTGACAAAACATGAATAATGGCTTTCTACGCAGATCGCAGAGGATTCGCCCACATCGGCCTTTGATTCAATTATGCGCGGACTTATATTTATGCGGGGCGAACAGGAAGAGGGACGATGGTGAGTGGACACGGGTCCAAGGGGAGGTGAAATTTGGAGGTAACAAGAGTGCGCGCGTATGAGGAAGACAGAGTTAGTGACGAAGGTAACGAAGGAAAGGGGAAGCGACGCGAGAAAAAAAGGAACGTGAACGAAGCTGGTGCAATGAGGAGACGGAAAGAAGCGCGCAAACTCGTTTGCGAAGGTACCATCTCGGCGGAAATAAATCAAGGCTGCACCCAGATTTCAAAGCGTAAGATTACAAAAATTAATCGACCCGACACTCACCGCGATAAAAAGCGTCGCGTCCCCTGCTCCTCTTTCTCAACCTCTCTTTTTCCATTTCTTCACTCTTCTGGCACGAAGCTATCCGTAGAAGCAAACGCGCCAGTCTCGCCCATGGATACGTAGCGATCGAGCGCGCGCGTATCGCAGAACCCGCGGCGTTCATATCAATTACACCGATCGCGGCCATAAAATTTCGATGAACAAGCCCCGGAACGTCGTTAATTGCATCGCGCGTACCTTAAAACCTTCGAATACGATCGGGACAGAGATCGTAATCACGAGCGCTTCGATAATCTGTTCGATCGGCAAGGAAATGGAGGCGACGCGGTTCGCCGCGGGACTGAATTCTTATCGAACAAGATCGAGTCCGATCCCTGTTTCGTCACTTTCGTTGAATACTTATTTATCCCGCTAATGAAATTGCCCGGGCATCGACGATCGTTCGGTACAGTGTACCGATCGCGCTCATTGCGAATAAGCGACGTAAACCGGCTGTGCGACGAGGAGAGGACGGCCCTGACGTATTACGTTACGCTGCTCGATCATAATAATTACCAATAATCCGTCGCGTTTAGGTGTAATCACGGCGCAGCACAGCCTTGGTCTGTTTTATCCTCCGTAACGAGGCTCGCCTCTGTGTGCACGCGTTAGGAAAAGAATTTCGATGTTACACACGCAGTATGATTTAGATTCACTCCTCACAGCCTGGATGGTAGTACATTATTTTGAAGAGCAACGAGATAGTCGGAAATTGAATTTAAAAACTCCATACGTCAAGACCAAATCTGCGTCCTGGATCTCAAATTTTGCTGAACGATTTCTGGGATGACTTTGAAACCCTATGAGCGATCGATCGAAAACGTGATCGTTGAAGAATCACCGCGTGGCGGGTATGTATTTTTATTCACTGGATAAATCTGTAGAAGCGTAAAGGTAGCTGACGTTTCTCGTTCCGTCCTCCCTTGGCTGCTCCAACAGATGCGTGTGCACACGTACCGGCGGTACACGACACGTTGTCCAGGTGATATTAACGCGATACGACGAAGGCGGTGCACATATACATATATTCTTTCGAAGTGGCTCGGGCATGTCACGTGTGCGTACGGGGAACGCGAATGCCGTTAAAGATTTAAGGAGCGGACTCAAAGGCCTCTATCCGATTAAACGATAAAAGGGGAAATAAATGCGAGGCGTGCGTTGCACACGCGGGGACCTTTTGTCGTTTACACGACGAACAGGATCTCCGGGCTCGTTGATTCTCTGAAATTTTGCTTTACCCATTGCCGCACGCGACTCGCCGCGCCCGAAATTCCGCGAAATTGCAAATCCATCGAATTATTGTCCCCGCTAGCGCATTCTTTCCATCTTTCCTTCAATCCTGCACGTTGACGGTTCAATTGCAACACGAATATCGATTTGCGAATCGCTATCGTAAAAATCGAGACGCAACCAGGTGAGACTTTAAGCCGATTATCATAGGACAATCATTTTAATTCTGCCTGAGACGAAGGAGAGCCAGCGTCAAGTTCTTCGGCACAGCGGCCGACAATCTACCACGACTTCGCGGGCTCGTGCGCGGCTAGCGTATATACCGGCCGCATATTTGTGCAATTAATACGCGCGAGAGTACCGTAAAGCGCGGTGCCAACCAGCCGCGAAGACATTAATGAAGAAGCGTCGCGTCGAGGAAAGTAACCGCGTAGGTGTTAATCGCAGGCACACACTGCGCGCGATAGCGATTCCCAGAACCGACGCCAAAACAAGGTGACTATCGTTAATTGCCAAGGTGTGGTCGCTGAACAAAAAAAGGAATCTGTTAATTATTACGAAAAACTTCATCGTACAACCACGGACGTCTCGCGAACCGAGGAGGTTCATAATTGTCGACTGTGCAGAAACGCAAACCGTACAGGGAACCGTAAAGCCGCAATGTGCGAACAAAGATCTGTCCAGTACTGTGACATAGCAATTTGGCAGTGCAAATATTATAAATGTGTGTGCGCAAAGCGTGATTTCAAGGTTCGACCAGGTTCCGCCGGCGCCGGGTTCTAAAGGCGGCAGGACGTTCCGTTCCAGGTGTGCACGCGTCGGCGCGCGTATGTGGGTCGACTGGACGAAAATGAATACGGGAAGCTTGTTAGTAACGGTGGGAAGAAGTCTTGCTACCAATAACGCGGAACCGCTCGCGTTCGCTTCGGGCACCTCGTCGCCCTCTCGTTGACTCGTTTCACTTGCGAGCTACTGCCCCTGCTGTCTCCTATATCCATGCAAATTAATTATTATTGGCCGTTACGTCCGCGGCGCGCCATCGTTCCGCTCGTCCAGTCGAAATTACAATTACTTTCGCCACGTTTCATAAACGATCGTCTCGTTAACCACGCGGGCGAGGACGCACCGCGTGAACTGCAGTTTCAGGCCTCCGATTAAATTATGAGTATAACATTCAAGTGATAACTGCAACGTTGTCGCGCTGTAGATCGTGAGAGAGCCAATTTTATGCGTGTTATGCACCATTATGTCGAACGATATTTGTATTATCGCGTGTTCGCTAGAAGCCTGTCGCATGGGTGCGGTTGTCAGTGCTGCGGGCTTACGTATCAGGCAACTATTCGAACGCTGGTTGAAACCGTGAATTAGATTTAGCCGCGTTAGTATCCGTACCGTTGGAGGATCGGAAATGATCAGGGACGATATTAAATTTCGAATCAGTTACTTGGAGAAGCCCTTAATGATTTGTAACATGTATTGTACATAATTTGGTAGCTTAAGTACTTTATGAACTTTGCCACAACACAGTATGAATCAGCGAATAAACGAATTACATTTCACGACAAATATTTGAAGTTACTACTGAGTAATTAATAGCTAAAGACGATGGTTGCTACGTCGATATTTGAGATTTGTACATTTATAACAATTGACGATCAATTTTATACCCACGGTATCGCGTTAACCGGTCGCAGAAGCAAAATCGCTGGTTCTTAAGAGAGTCGAAAGGAAAGTGGCAGCTAATAGTGGAACAATTTCCGTAGATACTACAAGAAGCACGATACGATACCCGATCGATCGCCGAACGGGTTCGAACCTGGCAGCGGTCGTTATTCAAATCAAACAATGCACTTTTTTCCAGCCGCGTTTCGACGTGCACCCGGACGGATTAAAGGAAAAAGGAGATAAAACCTGCTCCAAGACCTACCGTCCAATCGATCAATCTTCGATCGGGCAGCAGCCAACGATGGACGATGTGTCCACGTCGACGATGCATTCGTACCGCAATAAAATTAATAGCCTGTACAACCGTGAAACAAAGCTATTCGATAGTTTTTATTGTTGCTAAATTATTAGCGATACTATGGTTAATTGCGCCGGGATTAATTGGTGCTTTCCATCTTCGATTATGTCTGTTTCTAACTTTTCTATCGATGCTCTTTTACCGTGACTTGCGAGCGAACGCGAGAGATATAAAAATTCAATGTTTATTGTAAGATCCGTCACCTTTGCTCTATGAGAAATTTTTACTACCACACGCTACTTTATTTGTGGCATTTTAATTGTACGTTCCCAACCGTGCATTACTATATTTCAATCCGCGATCATTTTTGCGAAATATATCATAAGACTCATATACGGAAGCTCTCTCTCTCTCTCTCTCTCCAACAATTCGATCGTCCAGCTTTGAGTAGCCAATAAGGAAGTCTTAGATTGTAGGGATTTTTGCAAAAAAAAAAAGAAAAGAAAATCGAGGGGGAAAAATGGATCGGCGAACAGGTAACGGTAAGAGAACATTTTTTTTTTTCCTTCGAGCGTATTCCAGTCTACAAAGCGGCTGGAATTCAAGCGTGACTCTATAGACGTCCAGTTAATATAAAAGCGTACCACGCGCACACGACCGAGCGTTGTACAATTCAATCGGGACCGTGTGTGCATAATACGCGTACGTGTTGCTCGGTGCCCGCAATCGGAGCACGAGGTCTATTTCGAAACTTCGTGCAAACGTTTGTTTATGCCCACATTCTCGGGGCAGACTGATAAATTAATCTCTCATGCTAATACATCCAGCCGGCTGACACAATCCGTACCGCAGAAACCACTACGATTCCGTATACCTACGGCTGCACGCATTAATTCTCGATCGCTTCCGGATTTCGTTTGCCGAGGCGCGGAGGTCGGCTGTTGGAAAATGCGCGGCGTCCACGAAATGTGCCAGACAAAAATATACTATAAGAAGCAGGTTTTACACGCTCGTTACGCGAGACAGTTGTTTTCTCTCGATACCGTTTTACCGTTTAGCGATTCAGCCTCGATGGTCAAGGCATTCTGATATTAATATCTGAGCACAACGTTGCACACTATTCTCTGTTTAGATCTTAATGGGGCTATTCTTTTATGATCTTATAAAATAAAGAGAAACATCAAACGGAGAAGATACGCTTGGATCGTTCCGATACTTTCAAACGGATCATCTGTAAATTATTCTTTCTGCGTTACACACACGTGCACGATTCTCATAATTTCATATCCCTTTGAACACGAGATGAACGTTCAAAACGCTGCAGTTGCTAATCCCGCTGCTTTCCATACCACGCAGGCGGAGAAACTTATGGGAATGGTGCGCAAACTTTCGAAGCGATAGAAACACAGGTAGCTCTTAATATCGGACTAATAGCCGGGATTGCAATGAAATCGCGAGGAAACACGTAGCGAACGGTAAGTCGATGTTTCTAAACGTATTCGATGGTAGACGATGTCTCGTATACGCACGATTCCTTGTCAACGACCCAATCGCCAACCCCGATAGCTCAGGTCTAATGTCAAGGGTACGGTACATGTGCGTCGCGTCTGCGAGACGTCGTAAACGACTCTCCATGCGAGTCGAAAGAGACTTGGAACACGGAAAAGTTGGACACGATAAACGGACTGACGGACTTTCCCATGCTCCACCTCCGCGGGAGAGCCGTAAACGTCTTGTCTCTCGATTTAAATGTCCCGACATCAGCTGGGTTGGGCAGATCCAAACAGTCCTGGCCATTGCCGCGCCCTCCTGCATCTCTGTACATTATCCAGTCATATGAACGCAGAAATACGTCGATTCCGCGTGTATCTTCATTGAATATTATCTTTTACAAGCCGGCGCGCAATTAAACAGAGATTCTATCCACAGAAAGATCGAAGCAATATGCGAATACGATTCACATTTAAAGGTAAACAGCATAGTCGTCGGCCACCTGATTGAATATCAAGTCATGCCATGTCTCGTTAAACAGACAATCGTATTTTCGTACTTCGCGATGCGATTAATATTTCGCTGCACCCTCTTATGCGTACAGAGAGGCTGGCCCTGTTCTGGCCAATGGATATTTGTTACGAGTTCCAAAGAAGATATTAGATAATCTTCTAGTACAAATTGTCGGTTTCTCATTTCTGCTATACTTGAAATATATGACGATAGACCGGTAAGCGATTTATTAGTTTCGAACAGCAGTTCCAGCACTTGCTGCTGTCCAACGCGACTATCTTTCGAACACGACCAAACGGACAGAAAATTGAGAACAATAGCTGAGCTTCCGTTTATAAACGATAAGGCAGGTTAAATGTTACAGTGGTGTCGCCGAGCGTCGCCGTTTCATAATCGAGAACAGTCGCGCTACGACGATAAGCGTAATTATTACGTGGCGGTAAGCAGAAGTGCGAGCACAGTAAACCGTCCGCCCGGCGCAAATAGATTCTTAGCGTTCGGCGCGACGGCCCCCGATTGCGAATCAAGCATATGCACGGTGCGAAACGAGCGTTCACGTATTCGCAAACGAACGAAAACCTTGAAGCCCGAACGCGATTCATTATTTATACGGCGCAGCCACGGTATTGAGATTTTCATAAAAGCTTGGACAATGGCAAAAGCGACTGCGTCGAACGGAACTCGAATTCGTACCACCGCTAACTCGTACGTACGTCGCGCACCCGTAGCATTGCATTCCTGTTACGTTCTCTCTATCGCGCAACCGCGGCACAAGAGGCAAGGGAGTACCGGACGTTTACGAGGGGCTATGAATGTCCTGCTGAACGGTGAACAGTTCCGTGAAGTTCGTCCGTATATTATCGGAAACTTATTAGAATTAATTAACATTTCACCCTCACACCGCATCACTTATTAGCCCCGACGACCCGGTTGCCCGTTGACGCAGACGTCGTGACATTTCCATTACGGATCGTCATCGAGCTCGTTTCAAATTCAAAGCGCAACAAAGGCTGTTCAATATTCATTTGTTCCTCGCTTGCGCGATCGATAGAGGGCCTCGTTAACGTTGACCATTGAAATTAATCCCTCGAATGTTTTCCAGAAAGAAAAAAAAAAAGCAGTCATTAATCCCACTCACAGTCTGCCTCGACCAAGGAAGAGAATGAGGGTGGCGAAGAAAAAGAAACGATAAAGGAGAAACGTCGGTGCTGCTTGGAAAGAACGGAACACAGAGATCGGTGGATGAACGAAAGGTGGAGAACGACGGGAAGAGGTAGGAGAGAAGGTGAGGTCGAGGTGATTCGCGGTGAGGCGTGGCGGGGCAAGGTGAGCCCCGGACCCACCTGCAATTATCCGGTCTAATGAGCAAACAGTCTGCTCTGCCCTTCTCTTTCTCACGAGTTCCGTTGTTGCCTCCTCGTTTCTCTCGGTTCTACCTCGCTAGACGCGGCCCATCAGAGACGCGTGTACTTGACTCTGCTCTACGAGAGCAACCTTCCACGGCCGTGCATACTCCTCCGCCATCGGTTCCCTCCTTCCTTTTTCTGCCAACCTTCACCTCCGCCGCCGACGCGCCGGATGCGGGTTAATGAAGATTATTAAATTAGTACCTATCACGTGAGCGTTTTTCCAACGGGCAAACGTAGCAGTGGCCCCGTCACTCTCGTCGATACACAGGTGAACCTGCTGCTCGGTGCAGCCCCAACTGACTCGTTACCGCCTACATACACCACCGCTATTACACCAAGGGGGATCCTTACGAAGCAACGTTACCGCGACTGAAAAATGCCGTAGGTGGTGGCGGTGGTGGACAAAAAGAGGGCAACGAGTGGCGAGGTTAAGCGCAACGTACAGAAAATCAATCGACCGATGTAGAATGATGAGACTATTATCATGGGCTACGACGAGCGCTGGGAAGCGCCACCATACCGGGATTTCGAGCGCCTCGGAGTCGGGGGTTAAAGGGCACACGCTCGTCCGGTGACACGTGGAAGGCGTGCCGCCCGTACGTTGACCCTGATCTCTTGATTTCAGAAATAGAAATGATTCGGCATAATCGAATCAAAAGGAACGGGGCCGAGTTCAAAGCGGATGACTCAGCTGCCAGAGGGATTAGGAGACCAAAGAGACACCGATTTCAATGATAACGATTTCTCACCGTCTCCGTGGTGCTGCTTCGTAAATGCGTCGAATCCTCGTGCATCAATCAGTTGGAAAAGAAATCGAAGTGCACGCGCGGAATCGGAATACGATTATTTATAAAAGTCTACCAATCACTTCTACCGCTGAACGCTCGGCTCGTTCGTGGTCCGAAAGTATTTTTGCTCGTGCCTCAAACACTGCGGCAGACAGCGTCGGACGGTCTCGAACGAACGCCTTCCGTCCTTCGACACACGAAATGGTCACCGAGAGGAGAGGAAGACGGCGATCAAGGCGTCGCTCAAGCAGGATGCACTCATCTTACCTGGACTTGCCCGCCACGCCCGCCATTCACCTTCAACTTGGTCTCCCTGTCGCGGAACGAAACACGCGCGTGTTGCAACCGAGAGAGACACACGGACGATTCCGCACGGATGCCGGGCCGGGACCGGCACGGATGCCGGGCCGGGACCGGCACGGAGAAAATAGGGAACCGCGAGGACGAGACGAAGAACGACACCGGCGCGGCGCAGGCTGGTAAATAGCAGAATCGAAACCAGTCTCCGACAAATTGTCCCGGATTAGCGCTGGTCTATTGCTTTCCGCGAACGACAGAAAATCGTGCCGACAGAAAAACGCACGGCGGCGTGTATTTATGGACTCGACGAGCGCGTTACGAAGTAATTCGTTCCGGAATTCTCTTAGCTCGCGGGACGATTGACCGTAAACGAACCCGTCCACGTTTCGCGTCGTAGAATAATATTCCAATGGGGAACCAGAGTAGCATGTTTCTTCTTATATTTAATAAACGTGCCGTAAGTAACTTCGTTACGTAATTGCAAGGGAAACGGATTGAGTGTAACCATTACGCTGATTCGCGAGGACTGAAAAAGAAACTCTTGCAGCCGACGTGCGGAGCTACTGCATTTCCAACGTGTAGATAAGCGAAGTCTGCATACGCATTACAGAACCGCAACTCTTAATGGCATCGGCTTACGTTTATTCTGACAGTCCATAACTCTGCGATCCGTAATTGCCGTAATCACGCGACCGGTGGTAATTGTGGTCGATCGGAAAGGGAATCGGGAGGGGACGACGACACGCGAAACTCGAGGCGCATCCTTTTCCTTTTTCTGTTCGGCGACGTACTTTCCTCGCGCAAAATTCGACGATGTTCGATCAACTTCCGCGAGAAACGCAGTCCCGGAAGAACGGAATCCAAGATTACTGCCGATCGGAGGTCGGCCGACAATTGTGAAGAAGACACCGCGAGGACACGAGATCAATGAATAATATTCCACGTGCTCCGTTACGGACGCCGTCCAGGCTTACTTGCCCGTACGTGCATTTCTTGTGCTTCAACTTCGACGCTTATTTTCTGGGAAAACACGGGGCCGTAGCTCCGCTTTGATTACAGTGTTTAACCGACGCTCCGTAATCACTATCGATTAAGGGACCAGAGATCTATAGCATACCACAAACATCGCTGCCTATGCATTGTGTTATAATTAATAATCTCTCCGTACCGCCCTACACTCGTGATCCCGAGCAATCTGTTGTATCTGTTTACGTCCAGGTAACTCCCTTATATAAAACACTTTGCTACTTGAATCCTCAATTGGAAACCGCAAAGCCGCAACGACCGTGTCCGAGGAAATTTCGCTGCTGGCCAAGCGGAGCATAAATCTTTTTCGAATCGAGGGGAAAATTGCTGAAACTCCTTACGGGTCGAAACACGTCTTGCATTACACGCCGCAACTATATCTGGTGTCTGCGAGTTTCCAACAAACAGTCCGAGTACACTAGACTAGAAGTTGTCACAATTGTGCGGTGCATAAAATGATTTTTTTTTTTTTAAATTCATCCCTTATCTTATCAACCGTTTATTCTCCAACAAAGACGTCTGGGATACGATATCTGATTATTATTATTATTACTATACGTCTGCAGAAATTGACGTCTCAAGAGACAACACAGATTTCTTTCATTCTATTTGTACGTCACAAGGTTAAGCTCTCGTGATTATTCTATATCTATTACATGATTTTCAGCTGCGTTACGACAGCCCGTACAGTGTATTATCGGGCTACCTGAGAACGAACTTTTCCCGATCTTGACTTGGCTCAGGACGTTCTCTTTTCAACTGTCTGTCGCGCAAGAAACGCGGATGCAATGACGTTGCGCTACTCAAGCCTCATTGCTGATAAGACTGTTTAGCCCGCGTTTGAACGCACTGGAACCCTCCAGTCGTTGCAGCTGCGGAAATGTCCGCAGAAACGAGGTGAAGGCTGCCAGACGCAAATGCATTCGGACGTACGCGTGTCAAGGTGCACACACGGACGGGCGCGCTGCCGGTGTCGGTGTTCGGTCACTCGAAGAAGCTACCGCAATGCTGAACAGTGCACAAGCAAGTAACTAACGAGCGCGCGTTGCGTAACACCGTGACCGTCGTCGTCGTACGGCAATGTGCACTTCACGCCGAGGCGGTTCGCGCAAAACGCTAATGTCTCCCAAGCGCGGCAACGACGTCGGCTAGCTATCAGTAATCGCGCTAGGTTTAAGGTGATACCGCTATGAATACACTGATACGAACTTATGTGGGCATCGGTGCGTTTCGCACTGCGTTACGAATATTACTGTATCTTGCAATATTTTCTCTTTTTTTTTTACTTAATATCCAATTACTTGGGTCACAGAAGTTTGTTATAGTGATTATATCGATAGTACGCATATGTCTTCTGATAACGCGTCGGAAGGTTTGTCACAGTGCTCGCAAAGTGGTTCGCGCATCGAATGCGCGTTCGAACAACTTTTACTCGTTACCAGCCCATCAGAATCTGGCGATTCCGTGCGTCCACTCGTTCTCTGCCGCGTTTTCGCGACAGTACGAACGATTATCAAGCAATTTCGCGATCACTGCGAAGAGAAGAAGAAGAAAAAAAGGAATTTCCAGGGAATCAACGACACCCGGTATGCAGGCGAACCACGCGACGTATCGTGCGACAGAAGAGAAGGGCGTGCCTGCAGTGACTGCACACACTGCGCAGTTTGTTGCACGCGTTGCAATCGCCCGTGCATGCAGCGGGATGCAAGAGTTTCCACGAGGCGTGTGTGTGTGTATGTGTGTACGTGAACGCACACGCCCCGGTCTAGCAGTGCGCACGGCGACGCGACAACGAGTCTAACTCTTTTACAGCGGCGGAAGGTATCTTCTGCTATGACATTCCATCATCGGCACGGAAAAAACGCGACCGAAACGCGACGTGCATGCGGGCGTATGCGTGCACACGGAAGAGGGATACACGCGCGGTTCGCATGATCCGCGACAACGGTCCCCTAGGAATTTATTTTTAGCATCGTTGAATGAAGCAAGACGACAGTCCCGCGTCGCTGCGAATATTTTGCTGAAACGTAGCGAAACGGCAAATACGAGATACGTCCACGCGATTTGCGGAACGACGCCTCGAAACGTGATTCAGATTTCTCCGATGCTCGCCGGCAAGACGACACGAATGCATTTTTCATTTTTGTTCTTATTGCGCGCGTCAACAAATACGACAATTCAGGGAGACGTGAGAAATATGACAAGAGGATGATAACTTGCTGTTAACTTTTAGCGGAACACGACGGAGGCACGACCGCCTATTAATGTGTATGGTTAATCTAAATTGAAAAAAATTTCAGACGTCATTAAAGCCACGCAACGGGGCAACATGTAATTTCAACGGAATGATACGAACGGTGTAAGGAGAGCGTTTAATTGGAACGCCTTTTAATTAATCTTTATAAGGGCAGCTATTATCAAACACGTATGCGTTGCAGTTTTCATTCAGCGCATCCTTATTAGCTTCGGCCGAGCGGCGCATAGGCACTATTAGAGTCACTCGAACGTTACGATTAATCATGCGCGATAAATTTATCAAGTTAACTCGCTTGTAAGCAATCTGTAATTTTCTTACCGAACACAATTATCTTTTTCACGCTGGGGGCAAGCCGCCTATGTAGCAATCTCTAAACCATCGTTCCCGTTCCACGAGTTAACACAGGTGCGCCCGGAAAACCATTAAAAGAAGCTAGTCGATGCGTTCGCTTTAACGTATCGTGCGCTTGTTACGCAGATGCAACGTTCACTCCCAAAGTTCGAAGCTGCATAAATGACAGTCCCGTGTCGAACGGTGTCTCGGACGGTTGATGAATATTATCTCGCAGTGGAGACCACCGTGGTGACCGTAGAACGATTCGATCTAGCAACGAATCACACCGCCGATGACGTCCCTGCTGTAGTCGAGGAGCATGGAGCGTGTCGGTGGCAAGGGTCCCCCCCCCCCTGCTTCCGGCGAACCATATCCGGCAGAACGCCCACCTATATCTCGGTCCGCCGGACCGTGTACACTCCCCACAGACACAATCTATTCCATCGTCGTCCAATTGTGATAGATGTTCTAGCCGGGCGAGATTGTTTCAATAGTCGTATGCAGCGGTGAGAAAAAAGAAAGAGACAGGAATCGACTTCTCAATGGAGCTATTCACTTTCTCGAAGGGCCAATTTAAATCTGGCCCCCCAGGGAATCGATAAAAATACGCGCGGGGCGGGAGGGGGAGGGGGATGTGCGCTTTAAATAGCGAAATTAATTCTAGCTTGTATAGCGAATTAAATATAACGTTCGCTATGCACGCATGTTGTTCCCACCGTTCGTTGAGGACAGGTATTTTTAGAATGAACCGTACAGAAGTCCGCGGAGGTAGATTTCGGCTGACCGGTCCTCTCTCATCAAAGCGGTGACTACGTATCATCGTGGAACGTGGGCGGAATAATCTGTTCCCGCTCGCAAATCCGTCGCGCGCGTCTCTGAACACAGGGGATTTCTTATTCGCGCGCATCGTCCGAGATTTTCCGCGAAAGCTTGCGCTTTAAATAAGATCCGTTGCGCAAACGAGTACCGTGAACCCCGCGATTCATGAGCCCAGCTCATACCCGCGACAGCGGTTTCGACAAACCTGTAACTCGCGAACCCGCTCGGCTGTGCTCGTCAATGGAAATTCGATCGAGATGTATACAGCTTCTCGCGTGCTGAAAGAAAAAGGGGAGCGAACGGCAAAAACGATATTGCGAAACTGCAAAAAGGACGTACGCGCCTTGCCGCATGCCTCGGTGCGTATAATGCCGGCAAAAACTTGTAACGTTCGTAACGCTCGGCCGTCATCTGTCGATTCCTAACCGTACGTCTATCCCGCTTGGAATCTAATAGAATAAAAATTACCCTCGGTATAAACGGCGACGCCGCTGCGGAGGACCGTCGTGGCGGCGCGTCAAATCGAATCGTTCTCAAACGGAAAACACTCGGATCGGGTCGCGTTAGGTTGCCCCGCATCTTGGAAACATCTTGGAGGATCATCATCGGCGCGCGTGTACGACAAAGTGGTATTAGTCATTCATCCGTTCGCTAATATAAGCCGGCGGACGATCTTTCGCAGCGCAACGAAATCCGCTTGATTTCGCGCGCGCCAATATTTATCGCGCCCACATCCCGTTATCGTAATTAACTTAGCTCTCGAGTAATCCGACTCGCAGCGAGGTATGCACGATACGCAGCCCCGTGCCGGGCAATTTTATCCAAACCGCGTGGGTGTTCGCGTGTACATATGGACTCGCGGCACAAATGACGCAACCGGGAAAGTAACAAGTTATTGATAAATCTGATTAACGATAAGGAACCTTCCAGCCTTATACGGATCGCCGTTAACCGCAAACCATTATCGTTCGGAGTTGCAGATGCAACATTTGATACGATTTATCGGTCGAAGCTCCCCCTGTTTTTCTACATACACTCGGTATGGTAACTTCACGCGAAGTTCAACATGATCGATGGATCACTACAGTTGTCCAGAGCGTGTACACCATGAAATTTGGATCGTTGCACCAGCTAATCTTCTATTCACGATTCGAACTTGCATTTTCTCCGCTTGAGAGTTTTTACTATGCATAATGGGAAGTTCCAGCGGAAAAGCGGGCGGCATAATTGCATTAATCTCGTTGCTTAATCGGTTCAGATCGAAGCAACGTCGAGCGGAATATGCTATCACGCGGCGGATGACAACGAAGAAGAAATTCGAAGAAAATCACCGAGAGCTTCGCGCGTGATCAATGCTCGCGAGCGTTCGCCACAATTCCCAGACACGGAGCAAGTAGCAACAGCCGATATATGGTCCTTATCGTGTTTCTACGCTTGCACAGGGTCAGCGCACCGCTATCCGTTAATCATTTCGGGTTGCATGTGCAAGTGGTTCTCGAGTTTCCAATTACACGTAACGAGGACCGGTTGCTTGAACGATATGCTATATCAGCGGGGACAATAAGCCGAGGACAATAAACATCAGCGAAACGCGCAACAGCGATGTGACAGAAAGACGATCACGTAGAGGTAAGAAAATTTCGGAGGATGCTCTTTAATTAATCATTGGCCTGGTTTCAAATCTCTTATCTCGTCGGGTAGCAAGCGCAAAGATACCTCGAAGACGTCTGAAGCAATGGTGTATACTAGGACAGCAACAATTCGAAGCCACTGCGCATTTCTCTTGCTTGTTGCTGCGTGCATCAGCATAAACTCGCTGGGCAACACCTGCAGCGCGCGGTGATGCTCACAGGCCTTCCATCGAAGTGTCAACTGTCCTTCCATCGAAGTGTCGACTGTCCTGTGATTCGAAAACAATTTAATATTGAAAACTTTGTCCGTTCGCTTAAACAAATCAATATATCCATTCGAATCGAAGAAAAACCCTGTGTATGTTTACTCGTACGACTAAACCTTTCTTTGACTTTACCAGGCTAGAATTCGCGAGAGCAAGTCCACGCGCGAATCACACGCAGATGCGGCTTCAAGTGCTAGGAAGTGACACAGCGAAACGGGACGTGTAAAAAATCTTCCACGGTTGAACGCAAGAACGGTGTGCAGTGGCACTTTTTCCCAGCACGATAAAAGAAGGCGTGACATTGGGTGCAATAAACTTGGGCAAATGAACGTCACAGAGTTTCTCTCTATGAACATCTCGGAGGGTAAAAACCAGGTCGAATCAGTGAGTCATCATTGGAACTTGGTCGCGTACGATCTTTCAACAGACAATTGCAAAGTCGTATGCGAAAGGGCGACCTGAGCAAATATTTTATTAACTTGTATCAACTGATAACGCTTCAATGCTCTAACGAATTGGACTAATCCATTGAAGGCCTAGAGATAGAAGCAGCAATGTATGGTCTCAACGAGCATCGCGTAATCGGCTGTAAAACGGACGTAAAATAATGTCTGACACTTGGATTGCAAAACACATGTAACTTTGGTGGCGAGCATCGTTCAGTTGCTCGTAAAACGCCAGCGCGAGATACGATGCGCCCATACGCAGTTTGCTTTACATCCTCATTTTAATGAAATTGAGTTTAAACAACGAAACGTAACGCGACAGCTGCGCCAGGGACAATCTCAATTTTGCTGGCATTTCCGTCGCGATACGTGGACGAAAGCGTGCAAGATTTATACGCCTTTAATTTTACATTGACACGCCCCGCTCGGTGCATCAAATTCGGGCCAAGTTCGGATGCAAACGCGTACAGGTATGGGCCACGAAATCAAAGTGACGCTTTTTATTCGAACGTTACACATTCGATTTCGATATCGAATAGCCGGCGAGCGAGACGATTCCGTAATAAGAGCGTTCACACCCACCGAAAGTCAACAATAAAATTCACAATTCGACGGCGAAACGATGCAGTACGTGGCACATAAAAGGAGCAGCAATTATTCAGCGTTGCCGCAAGGAAGTCACCCACCCAGGACCTCATGCCGAGGCGATCACGTTCCACGGACCGGTTCGACCGTGCCGTATCATGAAATCCCGTAACTGCAACGAATATAGCCTCGGCCGAACGGGATCGAAATTTCACTATAGAATTGGATTATCAATTATCCAGGCCCTCCTTCAAATCGTTGCAATTCTCTTTCTCCATCCGCCTCGCACGTGCACCATTATCCGTAACAGTATCGTGAATTTCGTGTTCCAATTTGGCCATTAGTACCACGAGCTTTGACGATGGGAGTAATAAAGGAGCGCAGCAGCATCCGTGCTCGAATTGTTTAGATCCAAGCAGAGAGTTAGACAAAAGAAAAAAAATGATAAATGGCGAGTTTAAATATCAACAGGTGTGCATTACGCGGCGCGCTAGATAGATCGTTTACACGGCAATACGCGAGAATTTAGTAAGCGATTTTGCAGCTATTAAGGTACAAGGCAGGAGCCACCAGACGAGAGGTGTAACCGCTGCCTACGATACGCAAGGAATGCGATACCACCACGCATTTGCAATTCGCCTAGTGATAATTATCATCGAACCTATCGCGCGGCACGCTTCTTACGCAGGATTCCGCTTACGCAATGATCGTTTCATTAAATGCCGAGCGCGAACGAAGAGAGATAGGTTGAAAATTGTCGTAAAGAACGAAGCTGAAAGTGACATGGGAAGTATCGCGGGATACGGTATGAGCGTAACAGTCGCGGCTGCGAGGAGCGCATCGACATGCCACGGGAAGAAAACTTATTGAAATAATAATTGGCGTAGCAGCGCCAACATCCACATACTTCCTCGACCGCAGACGGTTGTATAAATCGTTCTGAAAGCGAATGGCAACACCAGAGGAGCGATAAATCGTGCAAATGGCTCTCGCGGATTAATTCCTTCGAGAGCAAGAGCAGATGTAATGCAGTTACCGTTTCTGGCGGGGATTCTGTTCGCGAGCACAGCCCGCATTAATTCCGAGCTAATAAACCTTAATGACGGCTAACGCGCGCGTAGGAAGCCCGCTAATGACTGTCCAGTGATACAGCTTTCATGTAATTACTACCGATTCCGTACTTTCGTTTTCCGTCTCCCTTGCTTTCCCAATGAAATCTCGTGGCTATTGCGTGAATAAAAATGATGAAAACTGAGTGTGTGTGTTTTTTTAAGGAAACAGCAAGAGCCATCAGAGTTCTAATCGGAACTCTGTTTGCCAATAGAATTGTGTAAGACTAGATTCCCCCTCCCCCCTTCAATTAACGAGCATTTCGATACACACCTGTTTACAACGCGAGCGTACAAGCATATTATCACTTTGTTCACGTCTTTGGCGGTATTTATCACACGTGTCGGATATGGCAACACTTTAACACCGGGGAGGTAATTGAAATTACCTGTCCGTAATGCATTCAAGATACCTGCACGGATACACACTCTCCTCCTCCTCGCTCTTTCCGCTGAAATATGAAACATCTGACTGTGCAGTAAATATAATTTTATTACGTCGAAAGATGTCCCCGAAGTGGTAAAAGGACCCCACGAAAACGAGTCCCGGTTGAAATTTATTGCACCTTTGTACCTTGCCAGGGCTACCGGGCAATTTAAGTTTCAACAATTAGACCGATCGTTCGCGAGATAAGCTGCAACCAGCGTCCGCCGGTAGCCGGAGAGTTTGATCGGCCATTAATAAACATTAATGCCCAACTTTAAATTGGAGCCTCATTCGATCGATGCACAGGATTTATGGCGGAGCTCTCTCCGGGAACAATCACGAAGGACTCTTCACCGGGGCTCGATAATTATTCGCGTAATAACTCATGTCGCGGGACGATCGATAATTCATGCGACGCTTCGCGAGCTGTACATTACGTTATTAGCGTTTTAATTGCATACTTATCGGCTTCATTCGGATACACGCGGCGCGCACTAAACGTCACGCACTAAACGTCACGCACACGTAACCGATCTTTTTCCACTTGCAGCTAACACACGGGACTACTTGACGGCAATAAAATATGATGGCCGACAAGTCATTTAAGGAAAAGAAAAAATGCGTCTGCTATTCGCGGTGAAACAGTTGTCACGGACTGTCAAGTTGTTGTAAAAAAAAAGTCTCGAAGTCTGATTGCATGCGGTACCGCTTCGCTTTGTAAAACCGTTAATTCCTGCCAAAAATAAGTTCATATTCCTTTCGAACGTTCTCATACTTTCGCCAGCTACGATTCGCGTTTCGTGTTCGTGGGAAAATTCAATAATACGAAATAGTCTTCTATACGTTTCAAATAAAAGCCGTATCGTCGGTTTTTTAGTTGTGGAGAATGTATGCGTGCTTAGGCCCAAAAGTGATTCGCGTACTAAAATTAATCGAAGCTCGTAGAATAAAATGTATAGAACAACAACGTTACATGTTCACAGATTCTGTGCTCTAAGACGCGAAACAGGGTAGCCCGCGCGGTCCGGTCGTTCCCCAATATCGTTTGACAAAGGCATTGATTCTCGCCGATATTTCTTTTATTCGTGTACCAGTGGCCGAACTACCTCGGCCCATTTGTCCGTTTTGGGAGGCAACGTGCGGAAGAAATCTTTCCGGTTTTGGTGGTGTAACCGGTTTTGTGCCTTCCTTTTTTCGTTTCACCCACCACGTTAATGCACCGCGACACGAGACTCTCGCGAACATACTTTTTTTTCTTTCTCGTATTTACTGACGTATCCATACACTCGTGTTGCATACACAACTCCAAAGATCGCGGAATTCAATGATCCACCAACACGAAATATTTCTCAGCATTCCTGTGCGGTTCACAGCGATACCTTATGCGCGTGGCCACACGAAGTACTTGCTATACACGAGTCAGACAAATCGTTTACATAGATTTGCTCGGGTATCGTCCGATAATCAATTAAATATCTCACGATTTCCAGAACGGTAATCGAAAGGCTGCTTGTAAAAAGTAGGCCATAGACTGTCCTAAAAATATACGGAGATACGCTTATCTGGCTTGGTTGCAACATCTTTCCGAAACTTTAGCCAGTACTCCGTACGAGACCGATCCCATAGACGTGTCCCAATAGGCGATAACCTAAAGCAGCGGCCACTAAAAACGTGAACTTCGATGGAATACTAAGTCGCGAGGAGAACGGTGTTGGTCAATCGAATTACTCGAAT
This sequence comes from Holcopasites calliopsidis, assembly GCA_023838395.1. Lineage (NCBI taxonomy): Eukaryota > Metazoa > Arthropoda > Insecta > Hymenoptera > Apidae > Holcopasites > Holcopasites calliopsidis. Next base: position 5,816,018 of record JALHAQ010000007.1, read on the forward strand.
GCTTTCCAATCTAGACCTTTCGTTTTCTTTATACGACTTCGCCAACCAGTGTTCCCGGCTAAATCGCCAATAAACCGTCATTTACATCTCGATAAATAAGATCAATGGGGCCAGCAGCGAGATCAATGTAAATGAAAGGGCGCAGTTGTACACTAAGGTATTTAATACTTCTTTCAGCTATGAAATGATGGTAATAAAAAATTGCAAGCGCATCGAGCCGCGTATGAAGTTAAAGGGACCACGTTAAATGAGTTAAGGCTCGCGCGCGGCGCAGCATATGCTTTTACGGCTAGTACACTCGACGAGCAGAAACGCTATTCATTAGCACTGCCGAGGGTTCAGCCGAGTTAATTTGCCCTCTAAATAGATCGGTGGCTACGCGCAAAACCCGTCATTAGCGCGCGTCGAACAAAGAGAGACGCGGGAATTAAGAACGCCAGGGACGGTGAGACGTTGCGCGGGGCTCGCGAGCGCATAATCGCGGTGGCCGTTTCGCGGCAGACTATTTTAATGTTCCCCGTTACGACCATCCCCGCTTGGTTATTGTTTCTCCATTGGATACGTAGTTAAGGACTCGAAACGGATTCGGGTCGGTTCGGAATCGCGTTTGCCCCTGGTTAACAACCGGCGAAGAAATATTCCAGGACGTGTGGAACGCGCTTCCGTCTGCGATGAGGAGCTTTCAACACCGCACGGGTGCTGATAATTGGAATGTAATAAGGCGGCGAACACGAGTCTCGTATGATAATGCACACGCGCCCCTTTCTCCGAATTAGCTTTCTTACGGACGCAATTAAACCGTTAGGCCGGGACTGAAAACGCGCGGTAATAAGGTAAACGCGTTAATTAGCCAGATTAATCGATTCGATCGCATCGCGATGAAATTGCACGCGCCGGAGGGCACGAGCTTTTGAAATAAGGGCCCTCTGGTACCGTGAGATTAACAGAAGCTACGCGATCGATGTTCTGTTAACGTTTAATGGTCCTGGACGTACATTACATACGTCTCGGCAGAAAGACATGGATTCCAGCATGGAACCTTGTCCGTGGTAGGCAGTGACGAATGACGGCGGAGTCGATAAAATTGTTTCTTACAAACGGATCAACCCGGCCGTACGATCGACCGCGCAAATTGACGTCCGTACGCCAACTTGTCAAATTGCATAGGAACGCGCGTCGGTCTCCTCTGTCTGAACGAATCGGACGCGCCGCGACCTTATGACAAGACTCGCATTTTCATGAAACTGATGCTTTCAGCCGATCGACGATGCCGATAAATGTCCAGCCGACCATATCCGCTCGCTAACATGTCGTTTAGAGAATCTATTGCGTCCGCCGTACAAAGGCTGCCTCGAGTAAAAAGACTGACAGATTCCCTATGAAATATTTCAGAGGGTTCAGTTGTTCGCTCGAAACACGTCGTCACGACAAAGTGGCCCCTGTCGTTTGCTCTCTCGATCTGGATATATCACGTGGAAAAGCGTTCAAGTTACGGCAAATGGCTTTTAATGACTGCAAGAAAACCAACGGGGGGAAATATACAGCGGGCAAAGAAACGGGAACGGTAATTGCACGGCGAGGGGAAACTTGATTCATACAACGTACGCTTTTTCGCTATTATACGCCGGTCTAAATAATGCGATCAGCGGAAGAATAGCGCAAGATGCTGGGAAACGGAAGGGTTATTGCTTTTTATCTTTTTCAATATGTTTTCCGTACACCTTGCGGAGGTGCGCATAGAAGCTCAAAGAACATAGACGAACCGTGGCACGTGAAACGACGTTGAATACGATACTCGAAGACGTGTTGCTTCATGGACGCAATTTGTGTTTGTACGGTTTTACGACGGAATAATTCGTGGGCGCCTTATTTATGATCAACGTTTTGTCGACAATATGACTCTATTATGATAGCAGTGGCACGGTTAGCTTGTCGAGCAGCTGACTCTATAAATTCTCAATAAAAATTAGCCGATCTAAATCTTCTACCTTTCCAATTAGAAATTCTTTAAATATCATGGTAAAGCAGCGTGGCACACCCACTGGTAACCGTGTAACATAAAATCAACGTATCATGGTTTTTAAAGCACTCGAGGTTGCGACACTCAAGTATTACCGTGGTACTTGAATTCATGGTATTTGCATTTTGATACGGTGACGGACCTGCCATGAGTATCAACCAAATTTCACCATAAATAGTGGTTTCCTGGCGAAACAGAACCGGCTGAAAATCAAATCCCAATGGTACGATAAACAAATAATAACCAAACTGAATCGCGATCGCAGAAGAAGCTGATACCGTAGTTTCGCAACGATAAAAGTAGGACAAGTCCTAACTAAAGAAAAGCCAAGAGACACTGGTGCCTGGCGCGATCGAACATGCAAATCGACGTCGAGCACAAAACTGGCGGGGCGTGCAAGCGTTCGCACCGAAATGTACTCGTGTTATCCGTGAAAGCGAATCGGTGGACGATTCAAAAAATTCGCCACCTTTTTAACGCTGGCCGAAATTTACGTCCAAGCTTAAATCTTCCCGGCGAACGGGAGTGCAACTCCATCGACTTTAGTGGCGAGCCCCGGTTGACGTTAACGGTTCGTAAATTAAATGCTCGCCATATGACTCGAACGAACCCGGCAAAGGAAGAAGACGTTCCCCGCCCGGCCGTTCCGCTGTATAAAATTCGCCCGGCTCATTGTTCTCGTTTTTGTATCATCGAAATTCGCCGTCGGTGAAAGGATATACGGGATTGTATAGTCATCCACCGTCCTCCGCGCAACACCCGAGGAATGATACACGGCCGTAAATTTCAACGCTGGTAATTATTTTTCTCACAATCGCGGGCATTCCTCTCGTTGCGAAATTCGTGCCCGCCACGCGACCCCCGAGGCATACACGCGCAATTATTTACTGCTTCCCTCGGAGCGCACTTTCACGAAAAGCGATATCGCTTATTGTTCGCGGGACGCGAATAATTATTTCCGCCCCGTTGACAAATTTTTCATTGTCCGTCGCCCGAACGAAAGTCGGATCGTTAATTGCCGATCGTGAAGCGACCAGAACGCGGCGGAGATCCTCGTAAATCAATGAGGCCCGTGCGTGTTCACGCCCTTTTATACGCGACGATCGAAAAGTCGATCGGGCGGTTCATCGGATAGTGGTAATCGAGCATCCGTGAACCAGCGGCCGAGATGCTGGCCGTCGTCCCACGACCGCGGGACAAGATGCATATGCGTGCGTGCACACGTCCGCTACGCGAGTTACAACTGCATTGCAACCGCAATGTTACTCGAAAATTAATGCGGTATAAATCAGAGGCAACACGCTCGCGACATACCTACGGGACGCATCTGCATTTCCCCGACGCTGGAGCGGATAAAACGATACGAACGAACGATGAGCGACAAGGAAATTTATAGAAGTTAACCCGCGAGACACCTTCGATTGAAATATTCCATCATTCTCGTGACAATCGATATCGTTTTATCTGATTATCCGACGAGACACGATTGTCATTATCATTGAAAAAGGCACCACCGTTGCTTTCACTTCTTTTCCCCATGAATACTTTATGATCGCATGAACGCATGGAAATCGTCTACCGTGCGCTGCGAACGCAAGGTATGGCTGTTCTTTTTTTTTTTTTTTGCAAACTCGTACAGTATCTCCGTACGATCAATACTCGCGATGTACGTCCGCTGAAATGGTTTCCTTCGTTGCATATGGAAACCTTCTAAGGTACAAAATATCGTTCGCAAATACGCAGGAATGCAACGCCGAACGAAATTATTGCAGCTGAAGGCACAATACCGTTTCACGAAGCATCGTTAATTAAGAGCGTCCTGTACAGAGTGTTGTGAAGGAAATTGAATTGGACGTGTCTCTAACAAGCCGTTCGTATCCGCTACAAATGAGTTTAAGTTACGCTGCTCGATTAGGCGCGGATAATTTATACCGCGTGCAACAAGAAATATTCTTTACGGCTCGGACGTGATATCGCAAGTATCGCGATGCCGTAAAGCACAGGTAAGCGACACCGACACCGTCTGAATACTTTGAAGTAAGACATATTCTTATAACGACCGTATCCGCACTCGTATGCGTTGATCGATAACAAAGCCGGGTGGTGCACATCTACCTACATACGTCGAACTCGTGCCACATTCTGTCGGCGGTGATGTCTAGACGCCTAAGTGCATCAACGCGAGGAGAGCCGAGATCGTGCCGTACGTTAATCAATGATAAAATCTTTCCATCGCCAGGAGATAATTTATTGCTAATGCATTTACATTTGTTTCAAACGATCAATGACGCGTACGGACAATGCGAATGATAGAAATAATTTCCACTCGATCGCAAACCCATGTATCATATCGTTGCCTCTTTTTCCTTTTTTCTTTTAATATAACCGTCCATTTAAATGTTGGATGAATAAATTCTAGTTATAGATTTCTCATGAATATGCAAAACGATCCCAGTCATTAAGCAGGCGGTTATCAATCGAATCTACACATTCGAACGAGCTGTACTGGTGCATACCGCGCTATCATGAATTTCATCGGGAATTTCTGGAATTCAGTGAAAACCTGTCTCCGAAGGTTCAATTAAATTGAACCCGTGCACACGCACACGCGCAGCTTGGCCGCGTGTATTTCAGAGCACGCTGGCCTTAGGAGACCCAAGGAGACCTATAGCCGCGTTACAGCGAATGTTGCGCTCGTTGTGCAATAACCAACACGTGCCGGTGTCTTAAATATAGCGCAAATGGTGTTCCCTCTTCCTTTCACGAGTCTCCCCCCATAGCTTTGGATCAAAGAAAGTAACCATCGGCCTCCCAAAGTACGGTAACAAACACGTCGTTGTCGTCCGACTTCCGTGACCACTTTCTAATTGGAAGCCGCGTTATTTAAGGTCTCATCTCTAAACAAGATCCGCAATGGATCTTCGTGGATCCTACCTCGCTTAAGATCTTTGGGACTCGAGCCGGCGGAATTTCCACGTGCGCGGAATTGCGGGGAGTTCCAAGCTTTTAGCACTGTTGCTATACGAGAACGGGGTAAGGCAAAAGCGAGCTGTACTTATGCGTCAACCGAATTCGAACGAAGGTGAAACAGCGCCGCGATCAACGCGATAATGTGAAACTCCGCTCAACTGGAATTTCGAATTCTAAAATATTTAAGTAAGTACGGTTCAGCAGTTTGGGGAGTAACAGGCGACCGAGACGGACCAATCGAGAGTTGCCTAACAGAGTTGTAAAAGAAAAAAAACTTTTTGCTTCCGGAATGATAATTATTCCACTGGACAATTAAAATGTGTCACGTCCCGACATTTCCAGAGAAGAATTCAAAGACTGTGCCGGAGTTTCACTCACGTATAGGCACGTCCTGAAGAAATATAATCGGTGACGACCCATATATATCCGGTTGCATCGCACCTCGCCTTGGCAAGCGACATTCATTTATTTCGGACGACGACTTCAAGCCCATCGCAACAATTAACCGGGCACAGTGCTGGTGCGCGTATTATCTCCGCGTGGGCGTCAGATCCAAGACACGCGGAACGATGTCTCTACACCGTGAATATGCTACCGCAACGGATCGGGGGAAAGTCGAAAACTGTTTCGCCGATCCAATCAAAGTATGACGAAATCTGGATCAAGTAAGCTGCATGCAAAAACAACGACCGCTAAATCATGGTTCCCTTATGGAGTATCTTTCAAATCATTTAAAACGCGGCGCATCGATTTTTTAATTGAAGATGAGAGATGAATGTATACTATCCTCTGTGTTCAGCATTTCTTTTTTTATTGAAAGGAATTATTATTCTCCTGAGTCCTGTCGAAAGAACGTGTTAAGAGGATGTCCACGGTTCAGTCACGCCTGAAATTGGAATCTTAAACAACGTAACACTTTAATATTTCCAACTGCCTACGTGTAGCGGCGTCGCTAATGAACGTGAAAGAATAAAACTGCGATCGACAAAACGTTGCGAATTAGACGGGGATAATAAAAACGTTTCAGTCGAACGGTTGGAATCTCCCATTAAAACCGCATTTCGAATGTCTATTCAAGCTGTTAAACGTCCCGAAGAATTCCAGGCACACGCCCATATTCTACTTCGACCGAAAACTTCCGATTTTCGACGGAGTCAGCAACACGCTGTCACCCGATAAACCGATTGAATATTAGGTAATTACATCGCATACTACATTTGCATTACGGAAACGAATGGTACATTCGGCGTATCGCTTTTGACAAGGAGCATGCATCACTTTCACGAGGGTTACAAGCGGCGTACAGATGATGAATCCTGGCACACTGTTCTTTCATTTTTTTTTTTTTCACCGTTCAGAAGCACGTTCGATGCCGCCGCGGGTTTCGTTGGCTTTCAACGGCATTGAAAGGAAATGTATACATTCGCGAGCAACGTATTCCTCAGCTCTGTCCATGATACACGATCGATAAACGTTCATTTGTGACAAAGAAATTTCTTTTATTGACTTACTCGTCGACGTGTAACCGAGTAATACCGATATCTGTGACACGTCTCGAAGCACACACCGTGCGGAGCATGCACGGACGATCTTCAACGTTGCATTACTCAAACGTTATTGGCGATCGACTTTAATATTCCGAATGCCAACGCTTCGCCATATAAATTCCGAATGCAACAACCGCGTGAATAGTCGACTGCAGCAACGTATCCACTCGATACGGGGTACTATAAGTATCCATACGACTACGTGTCCGAATGAAAATTGTATCCAATCTAAGCGTACGCTGTAATGCGTTTTATTGCCGCGGAAATAAGCGCGAGAAAATGGTAGCGACTTGCGCATCGGAATATCGAGGAAGGTCACGACGAATGATAACCGTTCCACTGTGCGTCGAGTGCAGCACGTCACTAAATGCAAATGCGTTTAATCCATAAGCGCATCTCGGCGAGCGTAAAACGAATGAACGGTAGGCTCGCGAATTGAATTCAAAAATAGGGGCGAGCGGGCGGTTAGTACGCATGCTTAATGGGCTACGCATCGCGGCGAATATTATTGATGCGTCTCGCGAATATGCACCCGCGTGATGCGCACCGGAACGATGGCCTCTATTAAATTCGGCCCGACGCTAAAATATGCTGATTCGTCGCTGCAGGTGGCGACGATGGTGTGGGCCAACGGCGATTGCGGTTCGTAGGAGGGAATGTGATAAAAGCGAAAGGCCGACGACCGATTTTCACGGGACGGCCGATTGGGGAATAACATGCGCGCACGTGTCGGAGGAACGAATTCCTTCCAGGGAATTTCTTTCCTTGCCGCAGGACCCGCTGGTGCGTACGCGATCCCCGATTCGTCTCACTCGCGAGAAGAACGCCCATATTTATCGTCGTCGTTAATAATGCACGACGGAGAAAGGACGTGGTGAATTTCCTCCGGCGTCGCGATCGCGGCGAGTCGCTTCGCTCTTGGCCGAGCGTCGTTTCCCCGCGGTATTTAACGCTTTCTTCAATTTCGATCGCGGGATTGCGAGCGGGAGCGAACGCAGAATAAAGGCTCCGCATGCAAACTGAACCACACCGAGCGATAACGAGAAAATAAAAATAAATGCTCGTAAGATAAGCTTGTTTACTTCCTATCAGAGAATGTTTAGCACGAAGGGGATCGAGATGTAACCGACGAAATTCGGAGGACAACCGCCTGTATACCGGTTTGTCGAGTTTCCCAACGACGTTAATTTCTCACTTTTAATACTCGCCCCCCTTACTTCCGAAACGAACCATCGTGATATCTAAACGTCCGCACTTTGGATAAAGAATAGCGTTCGAACCGTGCTTATTGGAAATATATTGTTCCACCTCGCAACGACGACCCGTCCCATGCGAATGCAATCCGAATCAACACTTGTACGTTAACGACCGAAGATAGTCGCTATATTGTCGATTCGTAATCGACCGACCACGCAACGATTTTCAATGATCCAGAAATAAATTATCTTCCCCCCTCCCTCCCCCGACCCCGCTGTACGCGATGGCAGCGAAATCGTCGTGACGATAAAACGACTACAGATCGAATGTGTACCCTTTCGCCCATTGATTATCTTTTTTTTTTCACGGATATATACGTCCAACTGGTTTACGAAGGCAAGCCCGGACTTTTTCCTCCTGTTTTGCCCGTCCGCTGAACCACGGACGATCACGAAGACGCATGGAGTGTAAAGAAAAAGCAGAGAAGCATCTGGAGTAGGAGGAACACAAGGAGGAGGAAGAGAGGAAGAGGAGGAGGGTTAACGCACTCGCCACACCCTGCTTTAAAGATTGTAAACGATTATTAATGCAACCCCCCTCCCCTCCCCCCATAGCTGACCTGTAACCTGGCGGTGAATCTCTCTTTGTATCCTTTCCTTTTCTCTTCGCCTCTGTGTCCCTGGCGTCTCCACCGTCCACCCAGGCAAGAGTAACGAGACAAAACGGCGCAACGATAATGGGAGAGATCGAGAGGATCGGTGCGTACCCTTATCCGACGCTTCACTTAATTGGGGAAACCGCGATATGGGGCATAACTTGGAAGTTATTCTCTGCTACGGGATTTATTCTAATTCGCGCAACGATGCTATAGCACCTACACATCAACGATGCGAACACGAACGTAAGCTAGAAGAAAGGACGGATAGTTTTCTCGCTCTTGAATAAACTGGGAAAGGTATACGCAATTATCGCGGATGCGCTAATTATCGGACAGCAAGAAGCCCGAGCTTAATCGCAAATCCCAATTTGTCGATTTCCCAATTTTCCGACCACTGCCGAGTAAAAACTGCAGAAACTTTCTTCGCATTTGCGCGTGCATCGCGTCCGTTGGATTTCGATGAGACAGCTTTTATCGAAACGTTTATAGCGATGTCCATTGAATATTACCACGATCTTGCGATAAAAGAGAACGGCAATAAATTGCATCGCGAGATGCGGAAGTTTGCGATACTTTCGGTAGTCCTTGCTTATCGATATTTACGGGACAATTGCGGTCCCTCGAATTCGCCATTATCGGATGTTCCGTTTAAGCCGCGAGCTCGATAATCCAATATGATCCGCGATACGAAACGATACGCCGCGTATAAAGATAACGCTTCGGTTTGCATCGAGGACGAAGTGTCGATGTCGCATTATGCAAATTGCACGTGACACGTGCTATATATATATATATATATATTTCGTTGAAGTTGTGGCATCCCGTTGACGGCGGCGGAGAGCTTTGCATAAAATCGCGTTGCCCGCAACGTATCCGTTCGCCGATTCGTAATTGACAGACCGACAAGGAGAAAACGATAAAAACCAGGAGAAATCAGGTGTAAAAATGCCACGAAATTTCTGCGTGAAATTTTATGCAACAAATTTCCTCGTGTTGCCGCAACTTGTTAAAATAATGAGAAAAAAAAGGAGAAAAGAAGGGAGCATTTCATTGGGTTCGTCAATATTTGACTCGTGTCTCGTGAAGCGAGATAAAATTAGAAGAAAAAAAAAGAAACGGGGGAATAATAGAACCGTAACCGTGTTTGGAATTAAAACTAGAAGCAGATACAATGACTTACCATGAAAACCATGAACCTTGATTGCAGGTTGGCGCTCTCGATGTAAGTCAGCGTCGTTTCCAGCCACCGCGTTCGCCTGTGTACGCTGTTCACTTCCTTTCCCCGTTTCAATCGTTTCCCTGGAGTATTGTAATTCACTTCACAGCCGAGAGATCGATCGGTCAGTCCACTTTTGATAATCACAAATCGAACGCACTGTTCATCGAGGGAACACGGGGCCAACGATGATGTGGAAAAACGTACAGACGAACGTGCAGGGAAAATTATGCGATGCGAAAATAATTGCTGATTCGTGACTCCACGCTTATTGCTCCTCGATTATATAAATATGTATAGATATATACATAGACATATCTGTGCTTTCATGTAATATTATGCATACGTATATATGTATTTGCGTTATACCTATCAGAACGATATCCCCTAATAACAAGTACCGAACACGGTGATGTATTGCCTATTAATTGATTTATCTAAGTAACTTCTTAATTGGCTATATCGGTGGTGACAGATACTGGCTCTCTACTGGCATCTGATTGGCATACTGGCATGAATACTGGCCCGTTCGGCGTACGTCACCTGTAACATAAAACGCGCGTATCAGCATTAGAATTACGAGAAACTTGACCAGTACAAGGTTTTATCATAATTCTACTCGTTTCGCGACCTCACTAAACAAAAATCCCAGAGCGGAGTAAAAGCGAGTAATCGTTCCACATTCTCCGTGTTCTTGCTCGAAGTATTACATGTTCCTTCGACGCAAAGACAACGTTTCTTTCGATTTAATTATCGATTCTTTCACTCCGTTAGAACTGCCTTATTTTTATTTTGAAAAAAGCGGATGGCATGAAATACTTGCGCGCTATTGGAAAGCGATAGAAAATCGTACGAAATTATTTCATTCCGTAACACCTTCGCCGAGCGCAAGCGATTGGACGCAATGAGCATCGTTCGGTCGGACAGTTCCAGGCCAGGCCTGTGACGCACCCGATGCTTATTTCAATCATTCAATGCGGCATGCTATAATTGATTAACGTTAATCATGGTCGGGGAAATGATGTTCGGACCGCGGCATCGGGATGCACAATTTCCAGCTACCGCGTATCCCACGCGAATATCCCGATGGAGCATCGAACGATTTAATCAACGACTAAACTGTTTTCCGCATCAATAGATTTTCCTCTGTGCAACATATTATCTTGGGCCGCTGTCGAGCGATTACGAGTAAATTATCATTTTGTCCAACTCCCTCCTCCCCTGATTCGCTATCATTAGATCACCTTATAATTTAATGAAATATCCCACGAAACTCGATAGTATTGAAACGAAAGTAATTGCATGCGGTAGGACGATTTGCAAGGTACCTAATGTAAATTTTCCATTATCAGGGATATTACTACAGCGAATATACATATACCGTAATTTTCAGCTCCGATGCTTTGTTGTTTATTCACTCTCTCAGCCATCCCAAACTGAGTGAAAAAGAAGCGAGTTTCAACGATTTCACAGAAATCGTCAAAAATTCCAAAGTTTCATTTTGACCAATCTGCGAGCAAGTTGTCTGATAGTCTTTCCTCAAAGCTACGTGCTTACGTAATGTCAAGAAACTGTAAGTGCGAAAGAAATTATGAGCGCTATAGTTATGCAACGGTACCTTGCTTAAATGACTGAAAGATGTTTTACACGAGCATTACAAATTACGTCCTTCCATGAAATCGTGTCGCTTGCACCTTCTTACATACGTACAAGCGTTATATCGTAATCTCTCGCGTCTAGAGCACGTATGCATTTATCGTTCAATACGCGCAAGCTTCTAAAACCGTTGAATTTGTTTTTCACAGAATACAACTCATGCCCGTCTAGAACCTGCTGCATCGCGACGGCACATAATGAAACGAACACACATCGGGATCAGGCTGAGAGGATCTTATCGGTCCATCTATCGTTCCATCGATCGATCGCTGTCAAGCTCGCTTTATCACGGGACAAACACCCCCGGACGATGTTGCCGATAAAAGGCCGGTCAGAGGCATCGACGGCAATCTCGAGTTATCGATCTCGATCCTAAATCATCGCGAGCTCGAGCACCGTTTGAAACGCGAAACGCTTCTCGGAGCGCGGCGCGGAACTAGTCTCCTCCGGGGTCCGCGCGTTCACGGTTTCCACTTTAAGAGACGTGCTTGCGTTCCTCCCGACTCTTAATTGAAAGGTTACGAAAGCCCGCGCGCGTTTATTCGTTAAACGCGCGCGAACGTCTGGCTTGAAGCAAGAGCCTCCTATACAGAATGGTAGATCATCCATTATATCTCTTTCAGGGGGATATGAGCGTGCATAATCGTGGCGGCGCATGGAAACTTAGAGATATATCAAGCGACGCATAAAAGTCAGCGCGAACATTTTACATAATTTCGCATTATATAACGCAAGCATCTTAGTCCGAGCCATTGAAACGTGCAACTCGAGCGGGCGCTTAGCTACGCCTTCGACGCCCGACGAATCGACAGCGCGCACCTTTTTCTCCCCCCGGAATCCTTACGGGCAAACGCAGAGTTTCGCGGAACTCGAACACAGATCCGTTGGAAATTACGCCTGCTGACTTAGCGTTGTAGCGCGTTTCCGTGTATCCACGTGTATCCGGCGAACGTACACCTACGTTCCCCAGGCGGTGTGTATATCCGCGACTCTTATAGGTTTATGAATGGAAGCAACACGCGCGTGCCCGACGACTGGAACAGTTCGGAGCGAAAGTGACCCGCGCTCTAACTTGTGCCTGTGCTCCAACGCGCGGCGTGTATATACGCTAGCGTGTGCGCATGCATGCGCTAGAGGCGTAAGAACGGTCTCGGATAATTGCATGGAGCAGCTGACCGCACGGTGGACGCGGCGAGTCTACCGCTGCTGCACGTGCGAAATGCACCGCGGGGTGCGATGAATGGTAGTGGTTACATACGCGATTTCCACGATTCAACCGACGAAACTGCAATTCCATAGCACATTTTTCCCCGATGGAATATAAGCTTCGCGTCGACAGCTGACTACGATCCGACGACAGGTTTCGCTCGTGATCCGTCGAATACGAGCGTCGCGGAATCTGACGGCTTGCAGACTGTCGTAGAAAGAAAACGTGCGCCAAGCAAGTGTCTGTAAAACAATTTCTAAACCGAGCATAGCTATTTCGGCACACTTGTGATCAAAGCCGTCGCATTTCTAGTAATGAGTAGAAAGCTGGGAGTATTAATATTAATCTGAAGTCAAGGGGATAAGCATGGAAACGAGGAGAGGCAACTTTCCAGTAGCCGATGATTAAACTAGCAGTTTGTCAATATTATTACAATTTAATAAATCGCTTGTCTATGAACGAGCGTTCTTAAGCGAACTCGATGCTTTCTCCTAAAAATCGTCCAAGCGTCTTAGAAAATGTTTCAGTCTGAGACAAAATTTGCAGCCCACAAGATTTCACCGATTAGAAATTTCATGGATTTTCCCAATCCGATGACAGCGTTCGGGCTCACTGATTCGAGACAATTATTTCAACGCCGCGGACTTTGTTACGCTACGCGGTGAAGTTTCGCGGCCGATCTGTTGCGCAGACACATGGAGTCGCGTTCTTCTTTTCTTTTGCACAGCCGCTCGACACGGTAACCGTAACGTTGTCATGGCGAAATAAATGGCTGCATGGAACTCGGCCATTTGTACAACCGATGTAAATAATTCTGTTATATCGGGACAGGTTAGATAATGATCGCTGGCGATCAGTCGTATCCGCGTGTGAACGAAAGCATATGTACCATTGCCAGAACATTAGCCTATCCGGCCTTCTCTCCGTTCGCCTTGAAAGCTACCGTCGGTACCGTATTGAAATCCGAAAGTAATTACATAACATGATAAGCACGAAGCGAAGGACCTGTCATCTGCCATGCCTCTCTCAATTTCTCCTTAGATTCCGTCAATATTCATTCCGTGAACCGTCCTACTATACATATAAGTAATATCATCGCAATATTAGAAAATAACGTAATGCCAAAATGCCCGGTGCGCATTAGTAAACACTGTTCGCGGCTACGTGGCACTCCGCGCATTGACATTAATTTGAAATCCCCTCAACCGAGATCTTATCGACTTATTTCGAAAGCGAATCGTGCTTTAGCATACACGGGGCAAACTTGGCGACACTTTTGCCGCATGGACGTGACACGTACCGCAATGCACGCTTGCATTTATGTTTACATTTGTATAAATCAGTGTGGATTTAATGCAAAAACAGTTCACTGACGGATCCGCTTTTCACGATATATTATAACGTTCGCGTGACACGAAGAACGGTTTTTCATTTGCTCCGTTTTTGTATGCCGTACGTGTCCGAAACCGGATTCTGGATAAGAGGACTGAACAACAGGTAGAAGTCCATTTTTAAACAGAGACTTCTGCTTGAAAATCTATTCGCCGCAGCGTAGAACAAATACTTTCACAAAACGCATTCGCTAAATTACGTTACAATGCTCGTTCCGTGTACGGTGCGAGCATATAAACGCATTAGTGGCCCATATGCAGGGTATATAATAACGCGTTAATAGGAATGCATCGAGACCACTGCACATTTGCCATGCATATAGATAAACACGCGATAAATACATACACACACACACACACATACAGATACATCGAAACGTACTGCAAAAGAAATTCCGATTCTGTCACGCGTTTATGTAGATCACGTATGTATGTATGTACTTACTCACACGTACCTCATACACCTCTCCCTCGTATCAGATTTTATCGCTCCACGTGAAAGAATGAAAATTAACGAGTCGATTTAGGCCCCGGATTACAGATAGTAACGGCGGTACTGAAAGAACCGACAGTGCAATGCATCCTACAACTTATGCGAATGCAATTGAACGTTTTTCAAGAAAATCCTGTTTTCTAAAAATTAATTACTCGTTGTAGCTCGTAAAGCGAAGTCAATTTACGAAATGATGGATGAGAAGAGAGGAGAAGAAACAACGACTATTGCCTGCAATTAACTCCAACCAGTATTAGAAAGCATGCTTTCCTCTTTAAAGAATCATCCTTCTAACTATTCGGTCGGGCACACTAATTTTGCCTGATACAGTGAAAGGAACGCGGGGCGATCGTTGTCGGATGAACGAACTCGTAATCGCCTTTTGTTGAGCCAAAAGCGACGTCTCATTAAACGTAATCCAGGACTCTTTAAGTACATGATCCGAGCTCTCCGTGCAACGTTAGAGTATCAATTATGACCGAGCGTGCACATCAATTGAGACGAAACGTTCCACTCGTTTTTATCGAGTTTCCCATTATTGACAGCTACTTGCGCTTCTACGCTACTGCCATTCGGCTTCAACCAGCGGCCCGCAGTTTGTAAGTGTTCATTTAATTTTATCGTCGACTTATTGACGTTTTTACTGTTCCGTGGCTAAGTAGTATACGATTTGCTGGTTGGTGTAGCATAAAACATTACGGTAAACCGAAGCCGACGTTTCGAATAGTTTAGAAGCCTCGCGCCGATAATTGCGTACGCGTGATTACGAATTGAAAAACCCGCGCTAATGAGACGTTAGCCTGAACGAATAATAATCATTAGTTTTCACGGCCGATGTATCGAACGACGAAAAATAAATATCGAAGCCGAGGCGTGCTAAACATCTTTAAGGTGAAACGTTAATTATGCCAATCCTGGTTCAAGCGATTTCTTTTGTCTGTCCTGCACGCGAACGATAATGACCACGTTTTCCATGCGCGACTCTATTCTCAAGCATGTACTTACACGCGGCTTTTGTATCGTCGCCGTTCGCATCGAAATCCCAGACTTAACGAATTATCTTGCGACCCTCGTTGGTTGAAAGCCCGACAAAACGGTAATAGAACAAACCGGAGAACCAGCAGAATCTACCACAAGGCAAAAAAAAAAGAGCAGTAACAACGAAGCCTAGTGGCCTTTCGCAGCCTCACACTGAAACTGACATTCGCATGAATACCCTGTACCGTAGCAGTAATGAGGGAACCAGTTGAACACTGTAATGCGATGACGTGTAAATAGTAGTCGGTGTTACAGTACTCTGTACAATTATAAGTTCGACCAGCAATACGTGGGCCCGATGTAAACCACGGAGCGCAAAAATTGGTTCGATACATCATCCCCTTGCATGAAATAATTTTTAATCGCGTTTATGCTAGTTCTTATTTATTGTACACGCTAGATAGCAGCGCACAGATAATCGATTTTATTAGGGGACAAAAGGACAAGGTCGCGTATGCCGCGAGAGACTAATGCAACTGATACGTGGATTAGTCATTAGAATTAATCATAGAGGTTTTTTGTTGAGCAATGGCACTAGGTATTCATTCTAAATAGTTGCAGTCGATGTTCTATTGTATGACCTGTAATAAATGAAAAAAAATTGCTGGCAGTCAACGAATTAAAAACCTATTATTATATAAATGATCTTTTACGTTTAATACTTTCGATCGAAGTTGTCGTCCCATCAATTCCCATCAATTATCAAATAGAAAGCTAACTGAACATCCCGTGGCGAGTGTTGAACTCATTTTTCACCCATCGTAAATCATCAGGCGGGCATCATGGTTAATAATGGTAAGAGTATTGATCCAGGAAATCTTCGCTAACAAACTACCGGTGTGAAAAATTAATCCTGACCCGTACGATGATTTTAATATCATCGGAATCATCCTTTCGTCTCGAAAGGGTGATCGAAGCTATGTGAGGACGTGGTATCGAACGGCAGCCGTCACCGTGCGATCCCATTAGCCCGTATTGTATGCTAATGAGCGGTTGTCGCCTGTTATCCATACTTATATCGTGTTGTATCGCCAGCAGTGGTTGTTCATTTTTCAACCACCGATGCTGCGCGCGTTCTTTTCAAAAGGGAGCAGCCAAAAACCAACCAGCCGATGAATTAACGCTCACCATTATGCCGGACGAATATTTGGAAAATTTGTTGTGCAATTAAATAACAAGTGGGGACTGCTGTTAAGCATATCGTTACCATTAAGTGCTGCACGATCTAGCAAGTATACTTCCCGCTAAGGGAATGACTTCTCATGCAACTAGCCATTGCAAGAAACGTCGCTACATTTTCTATACTGAATCAATAATATAGCGAATTAACTTTAGTGCGAAACTTCAAAAGAATAATACCTATTCGCAATGCCACATCAGCGACAACGGTGTTCGCTATTTTAAGCAGCTCTAACACGCAACTATAGTTCTTAGTGTCAAACCAAGCGCATGTTTAATGACTGCGTAAATTTTTATGTGCCATTTAAATGATCGTGAAGAAAGACCGTACGCATGCGGTTTTCTCGTGTTTGCGTTGGCGTCGAAAGCCATTCGAACTCGAAGCCCGAACACGACTGGTGTTCTGTGCATAAGACTGAAAACGGTGCAATTTGACGCTACCAGTGCTAGACAGGTAAATTATGCGATAGAATCGAGCCCCGGCCCAAAATTGCAAATTACCTATACAAGTGCATCATTTGGGCGCACATTTTACGTGGAGGAGGAAGAACGTTCATAAATTAATTAAATGCAATCAGCTACTTATATGTATAAACATATTAAGACATTTAATACGTGTTCACATTAAAAAATGTTCCACTAATACACTTGCATAATACACATTAAAATTCATAGCGCAAGCAGTGAGTGAGACGTGCGATTTACAAATTTCGTGATAAAATAAGGACTCGTTTCTATGTGCACCGCAACGCAAGAAACAATCTAGATAACGCGATACTGTGCTCGCTTCGAACTAAAATCTAAAGAAAGAAAATCCTATAGATCATTCGAACTGCTAAAGGAGGAACGATCTTCGTTCTCCCGACCGATCCATTCCCATTCCTTCTTCCGTGAAGGAATCTCGCGAGTTCGTGAGCGATTAAGGGTCTGTTTATACACAACAGGGCCGTGTTCGGTCCGTGTCCGGGATTTTTAGTGCGACGTACTATTATAACTTTAGAACAAACTGTGCAATTTCTGTCGTGTTTGGTGTCATTTTAATTGCAAAAACCTCAGGAGTTCATTAAAATTAATTTCATAAAGATTAAACAAAAACTTAAAAAATTATATTCTTTGTGTACAGAAAAGTCTCCTTGTAACCTCCTTGAAACCGTGCGTCCCTTGGGTAGAGGGCTTGCCACACGTGGTGGCCAGGTGTCGAGATACGAAAGTCTAAAACACACCTCCTTGAACCACCAAAGAATGGTTTAGCCAATTACAACTAATTCCACCCCACTCACCCTCTCAGGAAACGCGTTTTCGAAACTTTTCCAAATGGATTTCTGTAACCCTTTGACATCATCTATGGTCGAAAGAAACAGCAAATGTAGACTTTGCGCTTTTCAACTTCGTTGTGCATAATAAAAAAATACGGTATAAGGCAAAAGTATAGACCGGCCGTAGTATTATAACTTAAGAACAGACTGTGCAATTTCTGTCGTGTTTGATGTCATTTTAATTGAAAAAATGTCAGGAATTCAATAAAATTAATTTTACAAAGATTAAACAAAAACTAAACGAATTTTATTCCTTGAGCGCAGAGAATGCACTTTGTGTATACAAATTCAGCGTGACGACTGTAACCACTCGAAGGAATAGGGATACGCCAAGGGGTACAAGGTGGGCCTTTCGGAGGCGACCTTTTCAAGAGGGTCTCCGTGCGCCATCCAGGGTACGACCAAATATCGGAGGCTAGAGACTGTGGCTGTGCCCCGGATGGCGCACGGAGACCCTCTTGAAAAGGTCGCTTCAAGAGGTTACAAGGAGACTTTTCTGTACACAAAGAATATAATTTTTTTATTTTTTGTTCAATCTTTATGAAATTAATTTTAATGAACTCCTGAGGTTTTTGCAATTAAAATGACACCAAACACGACAGAAATTGCACAGTCTGTTCTTAAGTTATAATAGTACGTTGCACTAAAAATCCCGGACACGGACCGAACACGGCCCTGTTGTGTATAAACAGACCCTAAAACGTCCCGTTGCACGCCGGAAGTCGATCGAAGACAAAATCGGGGAACGTCTAAAGGCGTTGTCACTACGCTCGGCGAACCAAAGGCGATACGCATACGTACTACAAACCCGTGTCGACATAATTATGCTACACGCCGTCAGGTAGATGAAGCCGATACGAACGTGGGACCATTTAAGCGCCTTTAGGAGCATAAATAATCCTATTAAACGTGTCACTGGCTGTGTCAACAATCTGACAGCGAACAAGATAGCTGCCTAGTCGAAAGGAACAGTTAGCTGTGTCCTCCGGCAGCCGCGACGCGATTTCCCGCTCGAAATCAACGTCGAAAAGTCGTAGGCGTCACCCGTTGATCCGCGAGAGAAAAGATTGCCCGAAGTACGCGGTGCTCCAATATTAGGCGAAATACCAAGTAGTCAGACATTTGGACTCCACATTCCGAGGTGTGACTCTTGTAGAACTAATTGCGCGGTGAAAATTGGGAGAGGAGCAGTGTTACAGCGAGCGGTTCCGCGTTCGAATGTTTCATACCGGCTAAGGATAACAAAATACACGATTACGGTTAACAGTTATCTCACGGGCGAACAGCTGTTTATCCGTTTAGACTCCGCGAGCCACTTCACCTCTCTCAACGTGTAAGTAAATATAAGTATGAACGCGAGCGTTTCGAGTGTCGTGAAGTAGCGTGTAAACTTCGAAGAGAAACATGACTTTCGCTACCGATACCATAAATCTTGAAGATCTAAAAACTGTATATTTTATATACGTATTACCAAGGGATCATTCCTTCGATCCATCTTAGGAGTCGACTCGATCTATAAATCACCAAGCAAGCACGAAACCTCGGAGTTTTCTTTTTTCATGTACCACGTGTTTCTGAATTCGTATCAACGGGACTTTATCGCGAACCTTAATCAATCTAACGATTACAGAGGATTTGTGGCTCGATCCGTGAATCGCGGATAAAGTAATTGCGAGCGGCTAATAACTGTTCTCCCTGTCCTTTACTCGATAACACGGTATTGCCTTCTAGTGCGCGCGGAACTGCGACAGAGTGCTGTTGGTTGGGTGTACAGCCGTCAGTAGAGTAAATTAGGAACGCGCGAACGCAAATTAAGATGCGCTTGGTCTTTTCACGCTCGTATACTGTGTACCTGTACATACAGTTCCTATCTAGACGAACACGTCTCTTGAACCGCCGTGACGACGGTATTAATTTTCATCTGCGGCGAGACATTAATTTGATTAATATTCGCATGGCTAATCGAGTTTTTAGCGCTTCAACGCCGCGCTGTTCAAGGTTTCAGCAATAAAATGAAATTCGATGAAACGAATAAATGCATTCGACAGACCCGATGATCACGCGTATTTCTCTTTTCCATGATACTTTGGAAACGAACTCCTCGAGATACGGGTATCGTAGTTATTGAAAACCGACGGGAACCTGGTATCGCCTCTATACAACCGGTTATTACCTACAGCTTATCATCGAGAGTACACGTTTGTCATGCGGGCGATGTTTGTCGTGGGCCATGGCCAGCAACGGGACTCGTACAATATTCCTCGTAAATATTTACCACACGAATGTACGCGCGCTCGTCTTTCGCCGTCAAATATGTATAAAAAGAGAAGTACAGAAAGGACTGCGTGCGATAGAAGAATTACATGTGATTGATTTTTGTACTGTACAGCGATTATACTTAAAGATACAGATATTGCGAGAATATCTTTTGAATTTCACACATTGTTCCATAAGCTGAAGCACGAAAAATACTTTCAAAGGTGTATGCGTGATACAGCTACAGTGCTAATTAACCGGTTCGTTCTGACATTATATGACAGTCGCTATAATTTATATATATATATAATTTATTAAATAGCCACACCAGGAATACAACTCAGCTTGCATTCCTGGTGTTACGTAGCGGGGGAAGACGGACGTAGACAGGAGGTAAAGATCGATAGAGGTTCGTCGACTCGGCTGGCGTCTATCTACCATTATGTTACTTGATAATGCTTTTAGCGGCAAGATTTGCGATTACTTTGCATAACCACGAAATTCTATGTGACCTGCTGATCGTGTAGATTGGACTCGTACAAAGCCAGTTTTGGTACAAAGGGAAAATGAAAGAAACGAAAAGTTCAATGAAACGCTAATAATGTTCGATTTCCTTCATTATGATTAACAAGGATATCGAGTAACGTGCCGCTTCCTTCTATTTACATTACGATAGACACAAGTACGTTTAGTACTCACCAAATTTCCTACGAAGCTGACTTCGGGAACCGGGGTTCTTCTCGCATTTGACTTAAAATCCAAGTACCGGCGTTGCTGGCATCGGCTATCACAGAGTTATTCCGCGTGGACGAGAAAAATATCTCAAACTGTCCATCGTTGTACTGGCTGCACGAAACAAACATCAACACTATCCCGATAAAAGTTCGACGCGGACTGAGAGTCACTTCACCCGTTCGCGGCGAGTCTGTTTCGGGTCGACGCGGTTGAGCGAATCGTCGCAGGTACAAACGGATTGTCAAAATGTCTTCGTATGGAGAGAGAGAGAAAAAAAAACGTTCACGTTCGGTGAAACATCCCCTCTGTCGAGAAAGGGATTAAATTTTCTTTAAACAAATAAAAATAGAACCATTATTCACCGCAAACACTGCATCCCGTTCCGACGCGTTTCGTACTCCGTTTCGCGCGCAGGGGGATTCCCCTCTGGCCATCGCAATCTGCCGAGTCCAACGACACCCGACGCGAGACGATCTCGATGTATCGTTATTCTTCAAAAATCACTGCACCGTCTTCCGGTCGGTGGGTCCGGAATGGTATTTCATCGTTGTTACGCGCGTCGCGTTGCGCTGCCAGGCTCGATGATCGAATTTCGTGTATCCGCTTAAAATCAGTCCCGTTCCCGATCAGTCTCTTGAGAGCGCCACGGTTCCCCCTCAATTCGCCGTGCGATCGTCCTGCGGTAAGTTCGTTTCGCAACGCGAGAGGTCGACGGTTGGTCGTGGATCGGTCGCGCTCGCAATGTCAGCCGACGACGCTATCGCGAGCATAACGTACGGCGAATCGCTGCTGCGGGGAACGGTGCGTGGTCGGCGCGTACTGTTTATCACCGGTCATGCCTTTCGCGAATGTTTGGCAACGAGAACGTTCCGCTACTTCGGCCGGTCGACTGAACAAACTCCGGCGACCAACGCTGCTGCCGGACGATTCTCCATCGCGCGCCTCGTTTCTGGACGGTCGAATGTTTCAGGCGCGACGCAAGTCGCGGGTCTCGTCCCGATCCGTGCCCCCCGAATTCACGTCTCGCTCCAAATCTTGCACGCGTTCCAGCCGGGAAGGACAATCTGCCGGGTCGTTGCTATGCTTCTCCGAGTCCTTCGGCGAGTCTCTTCAAGCGGCCTTCGAAGGTCGGCGAGTCGCGGATGGCAGGGCGACAGTCCGTTTTCCGGATCATCGAGCCGCGACGCGATAGACGAGCGATTCGAAACAGACGCGCGCGCGGAAGCCGCGAGTCGGTGGAGCCGCTGATGGCCGACTGCCGACGGTCGAACACGCTCCGCGGGTACCAACGATCAGCTGATCGGCACGCGCGCTACTGTACGTCAGTGGCCTCCCGAAAGGGTTGCACGCGCGCGCGCACGGCTTTTGGAGCACGCCTCATGCACCGCTTGTGCTCGACTGATAACGCGTCAGATTTGTGCGTGTGCATGCGCGCACACGTGGTTCGAAGGTGGCGTCGCGCGCGTGTGTGCGCGCGCTATGCGATCGTCCGTGGTCGACGAGCACGATGAATACCGGCGAGATAGCTGAGTCGAGGAGAAAAACTACCTTCCTACGTTCCCGTTTAAATTCCCTTTTCCACCTCGCTCGTTGTTACCTCCGTACCACGGAGAGGAACGGTGCGCGACACGCAACGTCACTGTGGATTTCGCGGAGGATGATTGAAAATACCGCGTGAGACTGGTAACAAGATCGGACACAACGGTGGCCGTATCTGACAGGAAGGAAAATCACGAGGTGATCGTGGCGCGAGCGGCAACGTACGCCATCCGCTCGTGTCGGCAGTCGGGCGTGCACTGCCTTCTCGAGTCGCCGGTCGGTTCTCGGTCCTCGACTCTGCTCGCTCGAATCGCTCGCGCGGCCGCGGCCTCCGTCCCCATATCGCACTACGCTCCGATACGTGGTGCGAACAACGGTGCCGCACGACCCTTCCGATTCTTTCAACCCCATCATATTACGCTTCGACAATTCTTACAATGTTTTGTAGAAACAATGGTACTCGATGCTGTATGAATACATTAATGTGGACTGTTTAAATTCTCGTCCCAACGTATCTAACGTATGATTCCTACACGATGATAGTTTTGCTTTTAAACTAAACGTAATTGTACTGTTTCCTATGCTGTGTAAAACTGAAATATGACATACAAGTAACGCCTTTCGAACGAGATTTCAATGAAGCACAAAAATAATATAATTAATACGTTAAGTATTAATATTAGAGAGATATCGTAATAAAAAGGCAGATCATTTGAGGATCGCTTCCTAATATAACAAAACAATAAATTTGTATATACTGTGCTCATTACTTAAAAACGCAACAATTAAAAACCTACTTCGGCGCAATCATTAATTGTACACATGATATACAAATAGAATACTAGCGCATTATTAAATCCATGTAGATAATTGAAAACCGCACATTATCTTATTTATGATAGGTATCCAATTCATTTGACACGTCATGAATATCTCTTTACTGTGGATCACATAAGAATTAAATAATTCTTTGGGTTCCATATACAAAAATCGTTAATAATTAAAATATATATATACAAGGAAAGAATGTAAATAACAAACTTCGAAAAATTGAATTTACTAACAATCATTGTGTTGATGCCTACCTCCTTGCGCGTTAAAGGTCAAATGCGTGTACTTCCGCTTTCGCTTTCAGTGGTAGGGCGCGAAGATTTTTTCTTTCGAATTCCGTTATTTTATTTACCGTTACTTTATTTTACATGACTTATTTAATATAAAAATATATGTAAATTCGCTGTTAAACTATATGCTGAATTATTTTTAGAAAATGTCAGTTCGACGGTATGGCAGCATGCTGTAGTGAGCATTGCTACATTGCACAGATTCGTGCCGACATCTGTTATCCTCGTAACGAAATAAGTTCAATAGTTGGAGCGGGTCTTTCTTTTTTCAAAAATGCATATTATGACAGGAATAAAATAATAATGAAATAATTTAGTCTAAATAAGCAATATGCTATCTAACGTAAGTAATTATTAATGTAGAAACGTGCAGAGAGACCAAAAGAAGCGTAGGAAAACTATTGCGAGCCACGCGATCAATATAAACGATACCGTTACAATTGAATAATGAGCCAGCTTCAGCCTGGAACATAAAGAAAAAATCGTGCAAAATGTGTAACAGTAGCGAACTTAATTTTTCGTAGAATTATAAAGAACAACATACTTGTTATATTTCTTCTTGCCCTCTTCCAGTGAATCCAGGGGGTCGTCCAACAGATACACGCGAAGGCCTCTTACATGATGGAAAAAGTAGTCGTTCCAGTCCAGTGAAGCTATGTTAAAGGGAAAGATTTCTCTATCGGTGGGATTCATTTTATCCCAAAGCTGGACAACATTGTTATTACGGAACTTCCAGTCCTTCGTCATGAAGTAAGTTAGTATGTTGCTAAATTTATTTACTTTCCTGTACGCCTCTAAGCACCTGAAAATAAATCGGCGGACCGTTACCATCGACAGGCAGAATTATTAACATATATTATCGCGTACAATTAACAAATTACGCACATAGGTTTTCTACCGCTAAGGTAGGCGAGCGTATCGGTAACAGCAGCTGGTACCGTGTGAAGGAAAAATGCGAGAACAGTGTGTATAATTAAATATCTATTGAGTATTAACATATAATACCACACAACTTTCACGCTAGGCACATCGTATCCGTTCATTTCCACCTGATGCATGAATTCAGCCCAAGTGATCGGATTTTGGGCGGAGGATACGTAATTGTAGATAGGTACTCTCTCCTCGTCGGGTAGATTGGTGTTTCGATCAGATTTCCCAGCAGCTTCTCTGTAATATCAGCCAATGTGATTAGCGTTTGACTCCTATACTCGAGCCACGGCCGACTTCTTCAGCCTCCCGCACGAGAAACGCGAGCCAGCATCAGGCGATTTTCATTTTAGACAAAATTAAGCAATAGCTTAAATTAGAAACGATAGATTTAAGAGATTGAAACAAGGTACTGTTTACCTGTTATAAGTGTCCCAAGCAGAGCATATAATATTAGAAATAACATAGTCTGCTGGTGTCACCTCCGCAACATTATCCGGCAGGCAGTGTAACGTACGTATGAAACCTATGGCACTTCCCATAATTATACCAGTAGCCCCATACAAATTGTTGGTCCACGCTTCGATTGGTTCCTTGTACGTTGACATAACGATACTAGGCCGTACAATGCATGTGGCGATACCATCGCTGTGCTTCAATACAATATTTTCAGCCAGTGCTTTGCTAAACACGTACGTGTTAGGCCACTTGTCGAGCAATCTGCAATATTCAAGCGAGCTCGCAGTCAACTATACATTCCATTTTTCCGCGAAGGGCCAGAGGTTTATTAATTTTACTGAAGAAACGCTTACACAGGAGTAATCTTCGCAAGGTCCTCGTCATCCAAAGCTTCTGTCAGCGCCAGCAGTTTGTCGCTATCAATCGTATCTTTATAGTGTTTCTCCTCGATAACTTCAGGCGCACACTGCGAGAATGCAGTTGATATGTAGACGAACACCTAAATAACATTATTTATCATTGCTGAGTGTATTTACATATATGCGTTGAACAAAGTATTTGAAGGAAAAATTTGCAAAAAAAAAAGAATCTATCGAGTACCTTAAAATCTGGCAATTGTTTCGCGAACGTCAATAGGAATTTCGTGGATCTCGCATTAGTATTCGTCGCCACGCGCATCTTTTCCTCGAATCGCACATCTGCTGCGGCATGGAAAATTATGTTCGTATCCATCAGCATCCTTTTATGTTCCTCCGTTAATCCATAATCTTCCTGTGCCCCATCACCCTCTACCATTATTACTTTGTTTAAAAAGTCGGGCTGCTCGCGTCTCAGTCTATCGTATACCTGACAACAATCGTATATCCTTTATTGTGCCATCCCACGAAACATCTTATTTTTCGTGTTCCGGTTATTCCACTTACAACGCAATCAAAGTTTTCCTTAAATCGCTCCGCGGCAGCTTTTCCTTTTTTCATTCTCACTATCATATATATCTTCGATATTCCCGGACAACTTCTGCAAATACATATACATGTCATGAAATATAATACAACCACTTACGACGCAAACGGCTTGCGTCCATCTCATTAAACGTATTGTTTATTTACGTATTCATTTATGGAAAGCGGACGAGTTATGAAGCAATACTCATTACAGAAATCAAGAATAGGTGCTACAAGGCCATAACGCTGGTGAATTATTTGGTTGCATATAAAACGATTAAATAATATATTTTTTTAAGACATTCAGAACATTTTAGTGCAATCGCTCTTTGAATTGTATCGTGAAAATGTATAGCTATACATTGAACCGTAGCTATACAGCAACTCGTCTTAATAATAGATATATTACCCTTACACGTTTTCCAATTCCCAATATACCCATGAATCGTTTCATGAATCCAAGAAACATGCATAAATCGAAACGAGCAATAATTAATATACACACTTCGGACGAAGTGCGCAAAAAAGGTTTCTAGTTTCAGTTCTAATATAATAAAAGTAAGAACTGCAAGAAACAAATACTTCTCATTGTAATTTTTAATATTTCATTAATTTTGTTTTTTTTTATATTAATTACATTAAAACATCAAGGTGCGCAGAATCATTATAAACGTAACAGTGAAAGATTACCTGAGCAACTTTTCGATGAGTAGTTTTCCAAGGAAACCTGTTCCTCCCGTTATCAGAATGTTCGCATGAGCAAAGAACTCAGCTATCTCGCTTTTTTCATTTTGGTTCGATGAATCAGTGAGATCCAGCAGATCCTGTATGTACGGCGTACCTCCCTCTGATGCCATATTGATCTACCTGTTACGTTTGTGCAACATACAGTGAGCCGCCAAAATATTCGGGCACATTTCAAGATGGAACAACTTTTTTGTAATCGGACCAAACGAGTTTTGAAAAAAGAAAGAAGGTGGAAGGGCCAGTTTACTAGATATCTTGTTTTCGTAATTCTGAAAAAGTCGGAACTTTCGCAATTACAAAACAAATACTGGGGGTCATCTTTCTAAACTTTCTTACCTGGGTCTATAACGAAAATTTAAAAAAATGCGTTTTATAGATCTAAGCAATATATATGCACTCTAAAAACTTCATCCAAATCGGTTTACGTTTGTCGGAAATCTTTACTAAATTTACGTTTCTAAAAATCATAGAAGAAGGTCGAAAATCGTCGAGAGTCGAAAAGCGCAGATAATAGTGTTTAAAACAGATGGCTTTCACTATTTGTTTTATAGCTGCGAGCATTCCGATTTTTTCATAATGTCGAAAACAAGACATGTAGCAAACTGGTCTTTCTATCTTTTTGCAAAAAGTCAAGTCGTTTGGTCCAATCACAAACAAAAACTGTTCTGCTTTAAAGAGTGCCCGAGCATTCTCGCGGGCCACTGTATGTACGCAATTACATATGATGATAAAATAATGAATGATGCTTTCGATAAAGTGATTACAATTATTACAGGTGCGTAAAGTGAAAAGCATAAAGATCATCCGTCAAGTTATTTATAACTACACGCATTCTATTTCATTTCTCATATTAGAAATTATAAAATACGAAGAGCGAGGAAAAATGAATAAACGCGAGACGAGTAACACAAATTCCGTTCAGGGTCTTGGAGCAACAAAAAGCCTTAGGCTTGTCTCAATTTTTCTGAACATGCTTCTACCGTAATTCCACGAAGACCTTCTTTTGTAAGTTTAGTTCGAATCATGCACAGTGAAACTTTATCGCTCGGTGAAGGTAAAACGAAAATTCGCAACGAAAGGAGGAATTGCGGAAACATAAAACAAAAGTAGGAAATTATATTAAAAGCAATGCGCGTAACGAGTTCACATTAGCTTCATCCTTACTTACCGAATTCGATACAGGATACAGCGATCGCGGTAAAGCGCCCGATGTGAAATGAACGACGGGTGAAATACAACTGCAAAGTACTCCGATCCCGATCCAATAGCTTTAAGGCATAAACATTTCCTTGTTCGTTCACTTATACAACACACAGAACAGTGTTCACCTCTATATGCAAATTAAAAAGCCATTTTACTTTCGGGGATTCTTTAGAATACAGTAGCTTTGGAGTCAATGATATGGGGCTTGCTTAATCAGTTTTGGAATTTCCGCATTAGAATAAAGAAGTTTGTAGAGTTTGTTAAAGAAGTATTTGTAGGGAATATGCGTAAAAAAAAAAAGGGAAAATGACTACCGACGTACATCCAAATTTTGTATGCACATACATAATCTTTATTAAATTGGAAGTAGGCGATTAAAGAAGTGAGAGAGACGTTAAGAAAAAAAGAAGTAAACATTTGAACGGGACAAATGTTCTATATATTTCAATAAAGAAATTTCTCGAAAGATTTGCAAATATATTTATCATATATATATAAATTTTTATAAATTATCTCTCGAACACTGAAACGTTGCTTACAAGTTATTATTTTGTTTATCAGTAAATTTTGTAGGAATAGAAATATATAAATCTTCATGTCACGTTACTTAATTACGCGTCTTATACTTCATTTTTCTTTAGAGACCGTAATAAAAAATATACATAGAAGAAAATAATAGAGTATATAGCAGAAAACGATAACGTCATGTGTAAATAATTCATCGCAAGGTCGGCACGCACTCTGACCCCTTACTCATTTATAAGACCACGTTCATGATTACCATTTACTTGTACAACCGGCAATCCAAAATAGTTACCTGTAATTCGACAATCCAAAATAGCTTACTTCTTTCTTTATTACAAGAATTTGAATAAATTTCGTAATCCTATGGTAAGCTTTGAATATTGAAAAATGAATAAAAGGCAGTTTAAGTGCAGTTTGCGTAACATTTATTCTATCAATTTATTTGTACTGATACATGTTTCATAGACAGGATACAATATATACAATACAGCATTTTATGGAATGATGTATGCTATAAACAAATAAAATATACATACACAATGATCTACACATAAATTACAGAAAAAAAATATATATATATAATATATTATTTACTATAACCGTAAAAGCGCTGCTCGTAAATTAATTATGCAAAGTGTATTACAATATCGCGACGCAAGAAGCAACATTAACTTATCCCCGCGTTTGTGGTAATAATTTATATATTGTTCGTTGTTTCCGGTACGTGCTAAACAACTATTCGCGACTTTAATATTTTTACAATATCTACTTAAGAGCGTGAAGGTGAAAAAATACTGTGAAATGTTTTTTTTTTATATTATATATGGTACAACTCATAATATATATATATATTTTTTTAATAAGATTCCCGTGTGAACGATAAATAAGAATAGACGTGTTTTGCGTGCAATTGAATTTTCCGCATTTCTCGCACGGTTCCGTTAATAATTTAACGCACAGCGTCATTCTTCGTTTATATGCAATCAGTTATCCACGCATTTGACTTTCAATTACTACTGCTTCCGTAAATATACAATCCAGGACACATTTTTACGTGTACACGATCGGTTTCGATGGATTCTATGAAAGAGCACCCTCAATCGTCTAATAGAACACTCAGGGGATCCTCGCCAATCTTCTCGGCGGTCTTTCTTAAATCTCTCGTCACCGGTTTTTTAATGGCTGAGCGCGTTTCGACCGCTTTTACTCGCGGCTCGGCTGTAGATTTTGTGCCGAAAATATTATCATCATTGTCATCGTCATCGGAAGGAAACAGAGATTTCGTGGTGACAACAGGTTTCTTCGCGACTGGTTTAGAGCCGAAGATATCGTCCTCGCCGCTCGACTGATCCGCGAATATATCCGTAATATGCGAAGTCCTCACGGGCTCGGTGACACTCGTGAACATTTCACTTTTATTCGATCGTTCCTGACTACTCCCCGATTCTGACTTCGCCGCCGCTATGGACATGTCGGTAAACAAATTGGTATCGTCATCGTCGAACAAGCTTATTTTTTTCGGAGGCTGTTCCACGGTTTGCTTCTTCTCGGGATCACCTTTTATCGAGGATTTTTTTACTGCCGGACCAAACAGGCTGTCGTCTTCGTCGTCCTCGTCGAACAGGCTGATCTTGGTGTCCTTCGAAGCTTTCTTCACAGGTTTCGCCAAGGTCGTCGAAAACAGATCGGCATCCGCGTCATCGGCAAACAGGTCTAATGCCGATTTTTTCGTCGCTTGCTCCTCGGTGAAGTTTTTCTTGCTGCCGTTGGAGAAAAGACTGTCGTCCTCGGGGAATAACAGACTCCTTTCGGGGGACGGTGTTTTTGTGACAAAGGCAAACAACTGACTCGGGTCTTTCAGTGGGTCGTGGCTATTATCCCGTAATGGGTCGATCACTTCTTCCGACACGTCTCTGAACTCTGTGCCCTCTTGTTTGGATTCCTCGTTACTTGTACGGGAAGGGGCAGCTCTCACGTTTGAAGTGGCACCAGGTTCTGATAACGCGGCGCTCTTTTCTTCTACCTTCTGCACAGTTTTCCCAGCATCCGTGTCTACGTGTTCGGCTTGTTTAATACGCGTGTCTATTAACGGTTTAAAGGCAACCGGCGGTTTGTCAGGGACAACTTTCTCCACCGGGGAAAGAATAGGCGCCCTGCCGAACAGTGTGTCCTCCTTTTGCGGATCTTCGGGTAAATCGGGCGGAACGTCGAACAGATCTTCCTCGTCGGTAGACGGGGACAGCAACGTGTTCTTGTTGGCACTCATGGAACTTTCCTTGCTTACGCTGCCGATCTCAGATTTATCGTCCGCGGTCAGGAAAATATTAGCGCCGGAAGCTTGATGCACGCTATCGCTGTTCGACGAAGCTAAACGATCGAAGCTCGCGGCGGTCGTGCACTCGGCGTTAACGTTCGCGGAAGCCTCTTTGCCAACGATACCCGGCGATTGATTGGCCTGGCTCTCGTCTTGCGAATTGCCCTCCGAGGTGTCTACGGTATCGAAATCGATTCCACTTTGCCGGATGGCGGACTTCCGTGCGTGTCTACTCTGCGGCCGCCGTTTCGCTTGTATACGAACACGCGTCTGGAAAATCATAACATTCCGAGATACAATGCAACTGAATTATATCTTCCCGAATGTTTGTTATGCCTAATCTTAGATTTACTATTACCTTTGACGCGGTTGTGGATAATGTTTCCACTTGTGCTGGTTCATCGAAGCTAATTGCATTTTCCGCGTTGCTTCCACTTGAAATCGTCGATTGTCGCGACTGCTTCAGCGGAACACTGTCTTCTGAAAGTTTGCGTTTCAAGAAAAATTAGTCATTCAAGGGAGATAAAAGGTGCTGCAAAGAAATGTAGGATGCAAGCGACGTCCGCGTTACCTGATAGACTCGCTGGCGAATTACGACTTTGGGTGCTAATGCATCCACCGTCGTTACTGTCCCTGTCCATCGTGCTATCCTCCTCGTCGGTCTTCTCTTCGCTTCGCCTCCACAGCGGTGGCGTATCCATCGGCGACAATATTTTCAGATCGCCCATTCTTCCCATCAAATTTTTTATCTTGCCCGAGACCACTCGTTTCGCACCCTGACTATTCTCCTCCGACGGAGGCGACGAGGGATGAATGTCCAACGATTTCGGAGGGCTCTTCTTCGACTCCCTTTCTACATTCTCTACGCGGGCAGGTTCTTCGCGATCCACATGCTTTATACTTGTCTCCGTATCCTCTTTTACCACGTCAGACGTGGCGACAGACACATTTTGTTCTTCAACTTTTGAAAGCGTCGAACCGTCCGGCGCTTCGGTATGTTTTACAGGAAGGGCCTCGACTTTCGTGTCCTCTTTCGTCTCTGAACTTGATTCCTCCGGTCCTGTCAACTTCTCCGCTGTTGCACTCTTTGGCCCAAACAAATCGTCGTAATCGTCGTCTTCGAACAGCAGTCCGTGCGATCCGATAGTTGTCGAGAACAGTCCGTTGCCCGATAGAATATCGCTACCCCTTCTTTCGCTCGTCCCCGCAGCTACTTTCTGGTCGGCGATGCCTGCCCCAGAGGCAGCAGTCGATTCCGCCAATTGTTTCTCATTCCTTTGCCTCGCATCGATCGGTTCCTTCGCCGCGAACAAATTATTCTCGTCGTCGTCGTTGAAAATACGAGATTCAGGCTTGACATCAACCTTGGCGGGTCTCTTGGTAAATAAATCACCATCGTCGAACAAGCTGATCCTCTTCGACGTTTCGACATTCTGACCCTTCTCCGGGCCGTGATCCTTCGGCGTTCTATCCCGAGTGCTGCTTCCGAACAGATCATCGTCCGGAGCATTCGCAAGCTTTCCGCTGGACGCGTTGCCCTCCTCTCTCGCTGCTGGTTTCTGCGTTACACCGAAAATATCAACGTCCGGCAAGTCCTTGTCGCTGAACACGGCGATTTCCTCGTCGAAGAGGCCCCTTCGTTGCGCGTGCTTGCTCCTGTCGGAAGCATTGGCCAGGAACTCGCTGCTCCTTTGCGATCTAGAACCCGAGCTGGGCGTAGAGAATAATTCGTCGCCGGAATCGGAGTCGTCGAACAGCGACGACACTTTCGATTTGGCCGGCTTCGCGCCCGCCTTCGGTAGCGGCGGCGGGCCGAACAGGTCGTCGTTCACGAACACATCGTCCTCCCTCGTGGACGAGATGTCCTCGATCGGCTGCTCCAGCAGCTGATTGCTCGTCGTGTTCGAGTTCGATGTCGCGTTCGCCGGATTACGTGTACGGGCGGTGAACAGGCTATCGCTGGCCACCCGTTCGCGATAGATCTCTTCCGATTTCAGGCGGGTCGACTCCATCTGCGGCTGGAAGTCAACACTGAAGAGAAGAAAAAACAAAAGAACAATAAGAGGGAGAAATATCGCACCACGTTCAGGCTTGGTCTCAACTTGATCTTTCCTGCTCTCCGTCCGAAACCATGGAAAATTTTCATCAGGGAAAATCGATGCTCTCCCAATAAAAAACACACACACACACACGCATTTTGTTTGCAATTCACTTACAAGCCCCTCTTACGGAATCGTAGTTCAAAGAAATACCAAAGTAATATCGGTGAATACTTCAAATTGAAAACAGCTATGTGGGTATATACATGTAGAGTGACCGCGATGTATCGCGGTAAAGTCCACGGGGAAAGAAACCACGATTTGACAGAAGAGAAAAAAAAAGAAAAGAAACATTATAATGCGCAAAATGTATCTTCGGGATTTCGAAACGTACCCGCAGAAAAAAAGAAAGGAATGTCAAGGTAGGCAAAAATTACGAGAATTATTTGTCCGGGGAAAAACGTTATCTCCCGAATATTATGCAAGCTCAACGTCTGCTGCTTCTGAATAATTTAATTTTTTCTTAACCACCGGCCCCGCGTCTTCGTTATTTGCATGACAATCTTTCTGTAGGCATTCTGATCTACGGGACCGCCACGATGCTCGACGAACACATACGTATCGTCGCCGAAACGGAAGATGCTGCCGTGAATACGGCTGAAGTCGAGGGGATAAGGGATTATGTAAAGAAGATAAGCGGCGGCGAAGTAGGTATAAAAGAGAAATCGGAAGCATAAGCGTTAGTAGTGGCGATAGCGCAACAGCTCTAACGGGTACGAGCTAACGGACCACGATGAGAAGCGCGATCCTCTGTGCGCTTTTAGTAACATTATGCTCGCTCCTCGAAGTACAAGGTAATCAATCATTTATCCGAACGCAAGAAACAGCTCAAGGCAGGGATACGCATATACGATTCATGAATGTATTATTGTATTGTATTGAAGTCGTATTCATGATAGTGTTATCAACAATTCGCAACCAAATGGGCGTATAATCGTGTCTAATTATTCCTCTCGGAATACAAAGCTATAGTTCGCTTTAATTTATTCGTTATATCAGACGCGACAGCAACCGACAATGGCCAGACTACAAAGAAAGAAATATTTTGCGCGATATTAATGTAGAATATAGGAAAGCGTCGAACCTGATTGTTAAAAGCTCTAATAATGAGCTGTACATTCTTTTTTCTTTTTGCGAACAGGAAACTGCGAGTATATGGATCTGAAGCTTACCACGGGAAAGCATTATATAAATTGTATTGAGTATACATGCGATTCAAGCGGACAAATATCAGCGCTCACGTAAGTGAATTGATTTTCAATCAGTAGCCACTTGTTAAACACCGCGTGTATACAGTATTACTCATTGTTTTGCGTTATCGCGCTCTCGTAGACCAAGCTAGAAATATACGTTCGCGCTATTAAAAAATGATTAAAAACCAAAACGCTTCGTTGTTGGATAGCGAATAATTTTTGCGTTCGGAAAACGAATGATCCTGAAACATTATCGTGTGTTATAAATATTTCAGGTGCCCGCCGTATCGTTGCGCCGAGGGAAAAGAAATTGGGTACCGGGAACGTGATTTAAGCAAACCCTATCCGCAATGTTGCGAGGGGCCCATTTGTGCGGACAATTAGCGTCCAAATGCCATTACTAACAAAGAATGAAATATTTAGTATTAGTTGTATACTCAGAGAAGTACATCAAATGCACTATCTACGATTTAGACACAGAATATTATACTTACTTGATTTTGTGCAATTATAAATATAAAAAGTGCAATTGGAAAAAGGTTTAGTATATATATGTATACGCGCGAAATACTGGTTCGAGATGAGATACTCGTAAACTAAAGGAGCTCGCCTTGGAGCTCGGGCATGTACTCGATACAATCACCACGACGCATCGAGGGATGACTAATCTTTGGATCATCAATTCAATGACACTGTACGTGCTTTGGCAGACGTGTTCGTACTTGTACGTGTAAAAGGAGCAAAGTCTACGTCAGTTTTCACTAATATCTCATTAAATGTAATCGAGCTCTTAAGTATGCATATTATGCGAGCAATAATATTTCTATCAACTTCATTTAGAAAATATTACGGCAGATAATCTGGTTTCTTTGATTCGTCGGATGGCAATCGTAATAAAATGGATACTTACCCCAGGCTTGAACCCCCTGTGTTATTAATACTCGATGGATGGATCGATATTCCGCTACTGTAGCTGCTTTCATTGGCGGCGGATAAGTTTTCCGCATTACTTCTTGCCGGCGCAACTACGTCCCGATCGCTGATATTATCGTTCGAAATGGTCCTTCGCGACTGATCGTGCGTTACTGGCTCTTTGCTCGTCGTACTAGTCTCATAATTCGCTGGCGCATTGCTGCCCGAAGATTCGGACGACTGAATCCGCGATATCCTACTCGATAGCTTATTTTCAACGTCCGAAGTTAAGATGTTTCCGAGAATCGACACTCCGCCCACAGGTTTCTAAAACGTTGAAGCGAAATATTAATTCCGTGGCTTCACTATAATTTAAGAAAAGAATATTGTGTTGTCCGTTGCTGCACGATTCAAACTTACCTTTTTAATTGGCCGCTGATTCGTAGACGAATCGAAGAGATCACCAACATCTTCATCGTCGCTGAACAAGCTGGTAGTAGCGTTTGCATTAATTTCCGGCGTACTTGTGGCCATATTGCCAGTAACCACTGGCGCTGCAACTTCTAAATATTTCTTTTGCACACTTTCCACGATCGCCGATTGATTACTATCATTCGACGGTTTATTCTTGGTGATCGTTCTCGCCACGCTTTTCGGCGAGAATATATCATCGGAGTCCTCGGACTCAGCATCGGCGAAAAGATCGTCGATCGCAGATTTTGGTTTCGTAGCTGAAAATACATCGTATTACTAACATTACCCAATTACTATAATACTAACTATACAAAAGCCTTATATTAAAAGATATTTACAGATTGTACTAATCGGTGGTGGTACATCGATGCTAGCAGGTACTATATTATTTTTATACGGTTTAATCGGTTTCTCCTTCCACAATCTTTCCGGAGATTGATCAGTCAAAAATCCTTTATTTTCACTGGCTGTGCTCTTGGTATCGCCACTCGACGCATTTTCGTCTTCTTCTGGTGCAAACAGATCATCTAAAGGTGTCAGAGATTATTAGCGTCGACGAATCACAAAATTGATCGAATTCGCGTAAATACCTTTAAATCTATTTATAGATGCCTCGCTTTTTTCATCTACAACAGCTGGCTTTTGAGTTTGTCGAACAGTGCCTAATCGTTTGGCCAATTCCTCCGCGAAATTCGGATTCAGATTGTTCGGCAGTAAAATCTGGAAAATTATAGTATTTCTTTCAATATTACGAAATGCACAATAAATATACTTGGTGCAGGTATTAATACGAAGAAAAACAATAAGAACCTTCGACATATCGTCATTGGGAGTAATTGATGCAGTAACAAAATCCACATTATTTTGACTAACTACGTCGATCTTGTCATTGCCCATGTACGAGATGTCGTTCCCTTTACTGTAATCTGGTTCGTTCATAGGAGACAACAGTCTATCAGTGCTCGCTTTTGCTACAGCATCCACAGTAAACCCTTTAAACACTGTTGCCCCATCATCTTCGCTTTCCGATTCCCCTTCCTCGTCTATTTGCTCCGATTCGCTACTGCTACTACTTCCTAAACCAATTTTACTTGAATTTTTCCACTTTTCAGAGCCAATGACATAAGGTAAAGGCCGATCTTGGTATGGATTATTTGGCCCCAGTAC
Organism: Holcopasites calliopsidis; assembly: GCA_023838395.1. NCBI lineage: Eukaryota > Metazoa > Arthropoda > Insecta > Hymenoptera > Apidae > Holcopasites > Holcopasites calliopsidis. Next base: position 5,852,521 of record JALHAQ010000007.1, read on the forward strand.
AACACTGAAATTATATCGTCACTATCTTAATAAATGACATTCATAATAAAAAAAAATAGTGCTAGAAAGAGATTATTACCTTAATACTACTTTATTGTCTTCCTCTTCACTGTCGCTATCCTCAAATTCCATTTCTTTATACTTCTCGTACATTATATTTAGGCCTTGCTTTACACTTTCGCTTACACTGGCTATAAGGTCTGCGGTTGCGGAATCCTGATCCTTAGATTCCTACAAATAAATCTTATTGCAATAATATTCAGAAAAATCACAGTATCCGTTATTCTGTAACTCTTCAAGTACCTCAACTAGAGCATCTACTTTTTTCTCTATCCCTATGTCATCTTCCTCTACACGGCTCTCGATAAATTGAGTATTGGCCAACGCCAAGGATTTATTGGTAATGTTATCTATAAATATTGCAGTCTCGTTTAATTGAGTCTGCAGCGAGTCCAACGCTTCTTCAGTCTTATTTGCCCTTGATATTAAATTCTAAAAATGTATTGTCCATAAATTTTTAACATTCCACACGACAGGTGAAAATTCTTTACGCTTTAGGATCATACATCGGAAAACTGCTGAAGGTGTTTAAGAAGTCCTGCATCGCCTGCTAAACTCCATTGTCTTCTCTTTTCTCGCATTTCATCCGTGCTCCATGGATGATCCCATGGTTTATCCATCCCATCCGATACATCCTAAAGTATGAAATGCATAATACGCTTAAAATTACCAAATTTAGTCTCACAAATGGTTAACATATTTTGGCATTGGAATTGGAATGGATTTCCATTTGGCAATGGAAAAAGAAAATGTATCGTATAATAATTTGTTTCCAAGTGGAAAAAGGACGTTAATTTTATATTATTGTTTATATTCGTTAACCTGAAAATTAGTTTTAGAACAGATGTCAATGCTGATAAATATAATTTGGAACGTACCATACCACTTAGTTCAATTTAATAGAACAGACTGTTATCCGTCTTCTTAATCGCATTTACATATGTTGTATTATTCTTTATCAAACTTAATAAACAGAAAAAAACACCCACTTAGCGGTTGGGATTAATCAAATACAGTGTCCGGCACTGTCATATCTACCCGTGTCATAAGTCGTACCTTCTTCTGAGAAGGAAGAAAATTTCAAGAATGCGCTGAAAGTTAAATTATTTTCTATATTTTCCTAGCTTGTATACTAAAAAATAGAAAGCACGTAAAATTTTACGCGAATTTAAGGAGAAACTAAAATAATTACACATTTCTTAGTTCATGTAAACTATTTATTAAAAAAAAAATACCAAAAATAAAATTTTACGATTACTTTACAATTATACCAGAGAAATAATATGTTAAGAAACTATTAAGATTTCTTTATCACTAAACGTAATGCGCACATTAATAACTACCCGTTGTTCTACGATCTAAGAATTGGTGCAGGGCTCTTTTATTACTATGCACGCTACTGGCATGGGCAATGTTGCCAAAGCAAACAGTATTTTGGTCCGCACTCGACATTTCGCCGTCCGACCGATAGAGGAACAGCGCTACTGTGGATTGTTTGTCAATATCTCTTCGAGTTAGTTGATTTTTACTAGCTTCTCTTGTGTAAAGCTATCATTTTACGATGGCACAAAAGAATAGAAAAATATCCTGACTGTAAATGAGTCAGTGTGCTCAGTGTATCTGCGGAATGCATACCGTTAATACCGTCAAGGAGAACATCCTATGTGTGCAATAATGCTACTTTTATATGCAAGCGAAGAATTCCATCTGTTTCATTAGAGAAAAGGATGTTTGGAACGCGTCTTCGGTAAAAGAGAAATACGTAAACAATATTGAGTTACGATTTTCTCAAATATACAGTACAATGAATGTTTAACGACGCTATCAATTTCGCAAGTGGAAAAGCAAAAGTTTATAGTACAATAAAAAAGAAGGCGGATAACCCTTGGTGCAAGGAAAGTTCCATAAATTGGCACCTCTTTTCGGTAAGCTCGCAAAATTACTGTTTTACTTCGATTTATACACAAATTTCATTGGGATTTCTTTGTGTCAAATCGATTAGATTCCTAAACAATTAAGAAAACATGCATTATTTACAAAGCAATTTGTATATCTTTCTCAGGTACTTGGAAAAAATGTACATCAGAATGTCTCGACAAAGGGATACAGGTGGTTTACATTATAGAGATGAATGCATTCGACAATTGTGTATCCTGTTTAGTTGATGCACAGAACATTGTCTTAGTCGATTTTCTTTATTGCATATCTTTATTCTTGCTCTTCTGGAGCATACTGATTGTCATAAAGTAACCAGTGTTCATAAAATCACTTTTAATGAGGCTGAAGGCACGTAGAGGAAGGCAAACTCTCTTTTGAGAAGGTATAGTGTTTCACGACTGACTTTAATGAACAATGAACCATTCGGGAAGTGGAAAACGTCAGGCGAAGGTTTTGGAAGAAAACTATTGGGACTGTAGTGTCTGCACATATAGGAATACAGCAGAAGCATTTAAGTGCCTCATGTGTGACGTCCGAAAAGGAACCTCCACGCGGAAACCCCGCATTAATCCCCAGCTTGTGGCACAACAGGTGTGAATACTATACTTCAATTTCTTCCTTATTTATTAATTATATTAGCTATATAAATGATCGTTTATGTACAGGTTGCGCAGCAACAATATGTACCACTCCTAAAACCAGGCAAAAAGGAAGGTGGTAGCGGGGGTAGCACGACCAGTAGCGGTAAAGAGAAAGACCGTAAATTGGACAAACCAAGGCGTAAAAACAGGCATCCACCCCGTCTGAAAAATGTAGATCGTAGTACTGCGCAGACCAATGAAGTGACAGTAAATAATGTTACTGTCGTTATTACGGAGTATAAACCCAAAGTGAAAAAGAGTTCAGACCAGTCCGGTTTGTCGAGCAGTGCTTCTTCTGAGAACGGAAGTCAGCACGATTCTAATCAGGACTCGAGAAGTCTGGATATAGGAACGGATACTTAGCTCAATGCTACATCGCATCTATGTATGAATTAATCTAATTAATATATTATATAGTATATGTCAATCTTTATGGACTACAGTCCACTATGTAGGCAAAAACGACCTTTTTGTCTATATGTTACACAGGTTACATAACATTCAATGAGTCAGACGTTTTATGCTATCAGTGGAATCATTGAATTATTTTCACAATACGATATTAAAATTGTCTGCTTTCTAACAGTAATCTTTACAGCCACAGGCATCAAGGGAAATTAGCTGTACTTAATTCTATCCACTTCATAAATTGACAATGCCTTCAATCAATGTTACATCGAATATTTTAAATGATTTTATTCGTGAATCTTCAAATATTGATCGACTTTCAAGTATTGTTGATATGGCACGTCTAATTCGATATATCCATTGTTGACATAACAATGTCCACGTGACTTTCATTGAATTTATAACACCACTGCCAGAAAAGCATGTTGTAAGATTATTGTTAATTAAAATATTTTAACGAACTCATTTATGTATAGTATGAGGTATTTAACTTGTTTATTTAATAACTAACGTGAAGGAGCATTGAGAACTGGCATTGGTACATATATACCTTTTTACCCCATTCCAAATCTTGTATAAATTCGATCTGTTCCGAGCATTGTATTTTCATAGTAATTCATTTGATTAATGTAGGAACCTTTAATTTATATATCGATATATATATATATATATATATATGAAAGATTATGCAACTGATACACATAACGTAGTACAGAGTGTAAAGTGAATCAATGATACACGATGTAATATTTCAATCTGTAACAACATTCGTTCATTTTCATAGCTGATAATTTTCGTTATTAACTTTTACATACTTCTTTATTGTCCATACTTTAATGGTACTGGAATATATAGATGCAATATAATATTAATTCAAAATATTCGACCAATCTATCAAATATTATTTTTCTTACACAGTGAAATCATAAATACTGAGACATTGCTACATGTCATTATCATTTTCTTCAAATACTGGTATCGCAGTAGAGCGTAAAAGCTTTTAGGCTTGCTCGTACCAGCAACTGCCCAATCACTTGTAACAGTGATTAATAGTTCTTTTTGTATTTATTTTTACGTACTTTACGTTACCATAGTAGGACATAGTATTGCCGAATTGAATCATATGAAGTTTATTCTGACTATAAGGACCATAAATTTATATTATTTCATAAGTGCATGGGATCACAAGCTGTTATTCGACCGCTTCTTTTTTTAAATTCGTGTAAAATATTTCTACGTCAGTTAGATTGAAGTATAAAGAGTAATATGTCCGTGAAATTAACGTTCTTTGTCATAAGCATGAAAGTAAATAATACTTTTACAAACGTTTATACATACAAGTACATTATTACAGATACTAAACAATTATATAATAATCATGCAGTGTTAACAAAAATTTTTAACACAGAAATAGTAGCTGCTATTTCGCAATTTGTTTTCTGAAGAGTCACCAATTTTATAAACTTCATAAAATAAATATCAAATTTGCGTTGATTATACGTTTTCCTGTATCTATTTCTTTTTCGACTTTTAGCTTTGTATCTATCAGTTATTTGGATGCTATATCTCTATTTATATCGGAGACACGAACTGAAAACCATCGGTAACAAATATTTTCAATTATATTCGGCTACACTTTAAAACGATTTATTCGAAACGATTATTGGTCAGTTTACAGATTGTAACGTAAATTTTACATTTTATAATGTACCTTGTGAAAAACCATATTTTTGACTTAACGATCATTCAGTGATAATCAATTTGAAATATAACAATGTTTAAAGAATATTCTCATACTTTTTATGACATTGGTTTCATACAAATCAGAAGTTTGTATGTGTAAGAAATATGTTTAAATAAAATTGAATTTGTGTGTGTTGTAAATTATTAGAACAGAATTACTACGTTGAACAGATTGTCAAACTTTCGAAAAATGCTGTTGGAATAACATTATATTATTACAAGAAGCAAATAAATTACATGTTTTAACAAGAGGTAAAAGTTGAAGCTTTAGTTTAGCCTTCCGATATTATATTTGTATGAAAACAATATACAAAGGAAAAGGTAATCCATGTACCTTCGGTTTGCAGTCTTTGCAATATTTATATTTAACATAACTGGGCATTTTTTTTATGTACACTCTTACTTACTTGTTCTCTTCTTTTTACTCATTGTATTAGACGTGTGTGCATTGAGAATCATTGAATCCATAGTTTCTGTTACATCCATCAGTTCTTCTTGTCCTGTTTCCATTTCATTGGTATTGCATTTTGGAGGTATGACGCAGCTCCTCTCTTGGAATCTTTCGCGCACTAATAAAGAAGAGAGAAATTATAAAGTATAAAATGGGAAACTATTAATTTATGCGGAAATTAAAAGTCACAGAAGCTTACCCTCTGATATTTCCAAGAAGTTAAAAACTTTATACTTATGTGCTCTATTATCACCTCCAGCACTAAACACAAAGGGATTGTCTGTGTTTCCTGCGAGACACAATAAAGCGCCAAGATTGGTCTTTTGTTCCCACACGAACGATGGCTCTGCGTTGTTAATAATATCCCATATTTTTATCACACCATCGTTTCCCGCGGTAACAAGAAGACCGGGGCATGATGGGCTAAGCGATAAACCTGAAATTCAAAAGATTTAGGTATGGCAATACTGTTAAAGATTATTCGTAAAACACAATCGTAAATTACTCAATTCATTTACATTTATTGAAAATTCTTGTTTACAAATCGAGAAAACTGCATTGAAAAATTGGAATATATGCATTGTGGTCCGTCACCCTTTTTGTACGATCCCTAAATTTTCTGCAACGGAACACTATAACCATTCTCGCGGCCAAACGATGAAACAAATTTTATATTTTAGTCAATGTTATCGTTTCAAAGAAATTCGATTTTCACCACTACCAAGCACAACTTTTTAATAAATGAGGGCCGAATTAAAGCTGAGATTCTCAGCTACAAATCATTGAAGATCTATAAACAATTTCTTTCTTGTTTTATTTGCTACAAATAATTAATTGTTAAAGAATAGTCCTAAAGGTTATTTGTAACATACAACAGAAAACTATTCATATATCATTCCATATTGCAGCTGGGAATTTACGCTTTAATTTGACTCCTCATTTATTAAAAAATTCTGCTCAGATGTGGAGAGTATCGAATTTATTTGAAACGCTAATATTGACTAGAAGGAAAGATTTGTTTCGTTGTTTGACCGCGAGATAGTTATAGTGTTCCGCTGACAAAAGGAAGAACGGAACCTAATGCGTGCATCCCAATTTTTCAATGCAATTCTTTCGACTTCTAAGCGCAATCTTGTAATAAAAGAATATATATTGTATTACTGAGACTTTAATTTCATATAGATTTACCTATAACTTCTTTAGTATGCGCTTCTACGCTCCAAATCGGTTTATCCTGTCTGACATCTATGCTCTGGATATACCCATTGGATGTACTAATCTAAAACAAATATAGCACAATGATTTCTTCAAATACATCAGTCGTTATTTGGATTCCAGTTACAAATATGAACATATTTGATATTTACTATGCAGTAATTTGAATCGAAATGATTCCATAATACTTTTTCCACTTCACCCATGGCTTCCCACGATTTTGTGATTGTTTCGTGTCTACAGTCAAATAATCTCACGATGCTGCGTCAAAAAAGAAATGAAACAAGCGAATATTTCAGATACATTAATAAAGGTTCGCACATTTGAGTTAAAATACTTAATAAACATACTTATCGGCACAACCCGTCAGTAATTGATGTGTCTCTGTTGGATGCCACTGCAACGACTGTACTTTCTCATTGAACAAATCAAACTTGTTGACAGGTGTACCATTCTCTAGATCCCATAGGAGGACTGTTTGATCAACCGATCCACTTGCGAGTACGTGACTGAGAAGTAACGCGACGGCGTATTTTATTACTAACTATCTTAAATACAAAAACAATATCTGAATTAGAATTTAATGCCCACCTATAATTTTCGTTCCATGCCAAATCTAGCACAGCATCCTTATGTCCAACGCGTTTCCGATTTTTCTTTTTATTTGGCTTACACCCAAGTTTATAAGCTGGCTCTAAACAATCTATTATATCTAAATCCCACACTTCTATTATTGGAGTCATGTTACCAATTGCACATAAATTACCTGGAACAAAAGGAAAACGTTTAGCTTTAAACCTTACAGTTCTATGGCAATACTTTATACTTACTTGGCTTTGAATCTGTCGGATCATAGTTTAGCCATTCCATACACAATGGGTACGAAGACAGTAATATGTCATGATGACAATAAAATGACCCTTCGCTTTCATTGTATACTGAAATCCATTTAAGTTTACAAAATACAAAAGATCTGTAATTAAAATCCTCTTATGTTAACGATAAAAGTTTTTTGTGTAATATACGAACCAAAAACTTCCAAAATACTCGCATCTTCTTCAACGTTTCCCAATAACACAAGATTATCATCGCTTTTTATCATGTCATCCTCCTTCTCTGAATCATCATCTGTGATTGCCTCCAAAGGATGCTTCCCATCCTTTTCGAAAGTTGCAATATTTCTAATATTGCAATGTATATTACCTGCTATATATTCGAAGAAACATTACAAACAATGACAGGATATTATTATTATTATCATATGAATGATACAATATTCTAGCTTACACTCGTCATCATATTTGTCAAAATCATATTCGTCTGTCTTAGATGTATCAAGTGAAGACTCTGTTTTATCGTTTTGCTCTGCAACCTTATCATGCTCTTCATCTGAATCATTTTCAATGTCTCTGTGAAGAATGGAAATATTTTTACATATGTCAAGTATATTTTTATCCGATGAAAACATCCCACAAATACACATACTTTAACTCAGACTGTGTTTGCTTTATAATCTGCTCCAATTCGTTCGGCGTTAATACCACCTAAAATAGAAATAAATCTGTTAGATTATAAAGCTGATGAAAACAATTATCGAAAGATATAGATAAGTAATATATTATTATAGTCCAGAAAATGATTTAAGTCGTTAACCTTTTCGGGATTCGTAGACGCAACGCCCTTTTTTATCCATACAGTACACGCTATCACACTCATCTTTAAACAATACGCTTTTCACATTAACGGTTGCAACAAAGGTATTTACAATATTTCTACGATACACGTTAAGTACTAAGGATAATGTAAAAAAGCACGTGGTGGAGAATTATCGATAGTACACCATCGATAATTATTAATGGTCACCACTATATAGAGTTAAGCGATACTGTACGATTATTGTAGAATCGATCGATTCTTTTTTGTAGATTATTATTTTAAATAATCGTATGTACATACATACATACATACGTCGTATTAAATGATTAATAGTGGTTCTAATAGAAAAGAACGTGGATTCTCTTTTTTCATTTCTTCACTAGAAAATAATCGAACTGTTGAGAATCGAATGTTGAAATAATCGGTAAAATAATCGATTCTGCAAAAAAAGAATCAATCGTTTCTAAAATAATCGAGTTTCATCGCCCAACTCTACGATTGTCAGCTGTTGGACTGATATCAATAAACAGTGGTTGAACATTCGTATTAAGTTTACTTCTTATACTTTATTGCATCGGTAAGTTAATTCAGTAATTCCTTAAGATTATTATTATTATCTATGATTTCATTTACGTTAACTCGCATTTATTAAGATGCATCGTAATATAATGAAATAACCTAACGCATCAGAATAATAAGGAGTATTGTAATAAATCATTGGTAAATCATGATTAATATGTATATTTCAGTTGCCCAAAATGAACAATTCAGCAGATCCGAGACGACCCGAACGGGAGGTTCGTTACAAACCCACTGTGTCGAACAGTCAAGTTCAGCCGGGCGATAATTCAACCCCGGATTATATGAACATTTTTGGAATGATCTTTAGTATGTGCGGTTTAATGATGAGATTGAAATGGTGCGCATGGGTCGCGTTATATTGTTCGTGTATTAGTTTTGCTAATTCTAAAGTAAGCGACGATACTAAACAGATTCTAAGTAGCTTTATGTTATCCATATCGGCAGTTGTCATGTCGTACTTACAGAATCCACAACCCATGACTCCACCATGGGCATCTGCGATACAATAAAACATGTTCTTTAAAACTGTCACATTTTTTGGACTCTTGATTACTTATTAAATCTCTTGAAAATTCTATTATATTCTATTAACATTCATAAAATAGCGTTCGCTCTATAGAATTTAACGATAAGATTTTCACACTTCAGTAAAATAAATTAAATTTGAGAAGTAAAAGATGAAAATTCAGTTTAGGTTTTTCTTTTTTGAAAAGTATATTTTAATACATTAAATGAATTACTTTGCTATTTATCACCTCTTTCTAATGATATTCTACAAATTTCGCTTACAATATTTCTAATATATATATATATATTTATTATATTTTCTACATGTCTATTATATATTAGCTAAAATTAAATAGATCAAATATATTCTTTTCTACTTTTTTTACATAAATACAGTAATTTTAAAGATTCAACTATTAAAAGACTATTAATAAAAATCATGTTTCTTACAGCTCGTAGCTCATAGCCATTTGTTATGCAATCGTATCTTTTTTTTAATTTCTACATATTTTACATTTTATATACGACATATGTACGCGTTGAGTTCTACTTTGGCGTTCGTTTGAAAATTGGTAAAAGAAAGGTAATGGAATCTGTTGTAAGAAAATTTTACATCACAACTAAAAAGATATTGTGTTTTAACATGGGAAAATCGTGTGGATAATAGCAAACGAGAAATTTAAAAAAGGCAATCATTTCCTACAGCATTCCTGACGACTCTGTTAAAAAACTGTACAAACACGCATACAAATTGTTGTATTAACTATCGATATCGATATAGAATAGGCCAGTGCAACTTCTGTGCAACATTCACGCGTTTTCATCGCGTTACAACAGTTAACAGTTAAAAAAAGAAACCGGAGTCGATATTTGTTAAAGTTATTCTTAAAAGTCGATATTTCTTTTAAGTAGCAAGGCATCTTGATTTGTGTAAATCTTCATTCATACAACCCACAGTCTTCTCACTAATTCACATATGTGCTTCTATAATATTGTATTTACGCTCGTTATATCTTTAATACACGGGTAGTTTTATATCTTATTTGTCCTTTGGTTTATCGTTTTAGTCGGCAGAAAACATTCTGAATCAGAAAATACTTCGTTCCACTCGTGAAACAACTGTACAAAGAAGAGGAGAGGAAGTAGTCGTTTTTTCCTAGGATAAAAATCGAATATCCTTCTTCAAATTTGACTAGTTACCTATCGTTCAAGGAATTTCCGCGAATTTCCCTTGTCTCGCGTCTTCGTTTTAACTTCAGCGAATAATCGTATATAAAAAGAGGCTACGCAGACCGATGGCCCCCCTTAATTTTAGAATACTTCGCATACACACCTACTCGAAGGCTCTTACGAGAAACGATTTCTGCATTATCCCACTAGAGAATGTGATATTGGCACACACAGCTAGCAATTACGCGTATATTAATTATATTTAGCCGTTCCTTTTGTGGTCCCCGGTCGGTCTAAATTCCCGAAATTAAACGCTACTCTCGCCACGACCAACCAGCGTGATCGGGTATACATATTTTTTACGCTTCGCGTTAAAGAAAGGCGAACTGTGTTGCCCGTGCGTAGGCGTCGGTGATAGTCCACGTAAAAGGGGTAACGAGGCATCACCGGTCATCCCTGTCGCATCCAGTTTCTTCTTCCACTCCGCTCCTAAGTCCGTCGCTGGTGCCATAAGGCCTTTGCACTCCGGCGAACTTCTTACGCTGAGGAACACATCGTTACTGCTATCACGTTGTCCGGACGAGCCCTGGTAAGTATGAAATAGCAAAGTAACGCACACGACTTGCATGGTCCTGTAATTTTTAAAATATTAACGTACTACTACCTTCGCTTCGTAGAAGTCCAAACTGGAGCCATTTGTTTCCTGTTCCTCCTCGGGGAAACCTGATTGCACGTGGTTGGACGCGTGAGACGTCCCAGAGGAATGTGAAGACGTGTGCGACGACGAGTTTTCGGATAAATCGTCCCTGCAGCAGGCAGCCGTGCACACCCTTTGCTCTCTGCAATGCCCGCCGAAAGTTGCGTTAATACACAATAATACACTTTAACGCGAAAGCATACCCATGCGACTTAAGATTACTCGCGGCGTGATATAGCAGTGTTTCAATGCAGTGCCGCATAGTTAAAATCTAATTTTAACGAAGCTGCATCAACTGGGAGAGCAAACTACCCCCGAAGATGTATCTATACAACAAAGAATTAGAGAGAAAGATCGGACACCTTCTGACGATGATAGAGTCTCGTCTTCTCGGTACCGGCGGCGGAAGACCAGCGGTTAAGCTCTTGGCGCTTTCGAAGCTCGCCTCGCTGTTACCGCTGCTTGTATTACTGCCGTTATTGCCCTCCTTCAGGAAGTAGTTCTTCGCCGAGAGCATGGCGAAGTGGAGATTGTTCTTCAAGTCGTCCGCCGCCGTTGACAAGTTTCCCGAGATCTTGGGTGTGCGCCTCATCGGTCTCGACGGCGGTACCGGCGATGGGGGGTTGCTCGACGCTTCCGACAGAGTTTCCGGGGTGGCCAGCGGCGCCGTCCGAGAGCTCTCATCCCAATCGCTTCGACGGTTCAATCTTTCGCAACAAGACAATGCTTAAGACCACTCTTAAATAGACTGAGGAAACAACAGCTGAAGGGTAACGTTCTATTAGCGCGTAAAGTAAAGCGTTCCCCCAGAGCTGCAGTTCTCGCAAAAGTATTAGAAATAATAATTAACATCTCCGGTCGACGATCCGATTAAGTGCAATGAGTATTTGCGTGAGCAGCTACCGAAGCGGTGTACGCTGCGAATCGTGAAATAAGCGAACGTGAACGAGAGCGTGATGTATATGAGATTCATTGAACTCGATGGAACAATTCCCTTATTAGTCGGCGGATATGAAGGAGAAATGCATCGAATGAAAGATCCCGCGTTTCGGTGAAGAGATATGAAGGAATTACACCCTTTGGCCGGAAATACTCCTGACAGATTTACCATAAAACCCGCCACGAATCGTGAAATATTCCGTTTCCCTAACAATTATTCATTCATAAAATTATTCCATCGTCCAGCTTTCCTTGTTATCCTATTCTCTCGTAAACCTAATCATCATCCACGGCGATTCAACGTGAGCCATCCGTCATCGATCATAGTTCGTCATCCAGACGTAAAAGTGCTATCCTTACAATTTACACTCGTCGGCCCGGGGCGTATTGAGCAACTCGCTGGCCAGGCTGACATACTCCCATGGGATTCCCCTCGAGTCGACGCTCAGCTCGCGGCCAGCCTGCGGGAACTCCGAGGGACTCTGCAAGGATGTGAAGCTTGTCTCCAGGCAGAGTCTGTGCGGCGGTGTTCCGGCCAGGTTGTTGGGATGCACCTTTACAGGGCTGGACGATGACAGCAACGCTCGCATTTCCTGCTCGATCTCCATCTCCTGGATCTCGACGGGCTCGCGCGCTTCCGATGCCTCCGTCGACGACGCGTGACCGGAAGCCAGCCTCTGCGGCTTCGCCGGTCCCAGCGTTGTTACAACCTGATATATCCACACGCGTGCGTCCAATGTAATCGAAGGGGATATTGTCTCGCGATTATCGCTTGGCGCTATTTCGTACGGTTAACGGTGGAGACGGGTGAATGAACTTTATGGGGTGACTCGAGAAGCAAAGAAGTTGGTTCAATTTTGAAACAAAGGTTTTGTGATTTTCTTTGCGGAAGAAATTGCATTTCGTCCGGTGTCGAGAATGTTTTCAGAATCGAGGACGCAGACGGGACGGTGTAAAATCTTCTGCGATCAAGCAGTGACTTCAAGAACGTAAGCATCGCTTTTTGTTTGAGCCTTCTAGATAACAATATCGTCTTAGGTTGTTTATCGATAGTATTTGTATAAGATCCCACATTTTTATTGTGTCCCGCGAAATTCTAAGTAAATAGAGCTTGGTCTGATTTAACAAATGAATAAGCAAATAGAGACCTTGAGATTGTCGTGTTGCTTTCGTGCGGATTAAGGAAATTGTAAGTTGAAACTTCCTGAACTTCGAGTGGATTAACATAATTAATATTCTGGCTCGGAAGCCTCTGTATTCTAATCGTTATTGACTATTCCATTTATGGGTTGAATTGCAAGTCGATCAACATGTTTTTTCCGCTGATGCGTCTCCGGATCAATGAATAATTGATTGGGAAAATGTAAATTGTCGGAGAACTTTGAAAGTCTCTTTGCTTCTCCTGTCTGTGCATCTATAAGTCCGGGGAATCGTATTGGAAACTCATAGTTGATGTCTAAAATAAAAGTTGTACCATTAATTCACAGCATGTGAGACAAGGCTTGCGTGCATGACAATGTTGATTCGCATGACAAATGATACAGAAAGGGGTGTACGTCGGGCACATGTCGATTTGAGGATCGTTTCACGGAAGAACGGCTTCTCTTAGCGAAATGTTTTTCAGCTCGATAAATCGCCGTTCCATACGAACTGCGGATAACACGTGTTTCTTTTTTTTTTGCATATCGTCAGTGCAATGTCAATGAAGAAGTTATGCGACGCAGTGACGTCCCCGGTTACCGGAAACAATAGGAAGGAACACGTTCGAGTGTTTAACTCTAATGACGCAAGTAAAAATTAAAATGCATGGTTCATGTATTGGTTTAGATGCATGGATGCACGTGCATGAACGACTGTGAGTGACAATCACCATTCCAGGGCTCGACGCTCGTCTATTTTATCTCAGCAATACGGTCACTGTATTTTCCGTTCGTATAGAAAACTAATCTCTACATTAATTCGCAATACGTACATCCCTTAAGTTTCGAGGACAATTGTATTCCGTATTACAGCGTTGACGAACAGGTATGGATGTGGTATCTAGAAATTGTGATCGTGAATAGTCGCATGCGATTTAATGCAATAAGGCGTGATGTTTGTTAAATGGGCTGTGATGGTACTGGTAATCGATATACATATAACGTAATTGCTGGCAGCAATTGCGGTCGCTGTAGATTAGACCACCAATTATTAATTGTAAGAGAAGGAAACGAAAGAAGGTAGGAAAGTTCGCGAAGTGAAGAGGTACTCCTCCTATTCAATTTTCACCACACCGAATTTTCATACTTCAACACAACAATATATAACATAGAAATCACAAGCGCCAAACATCCGCCCAATAACTAATATTAAATCCAACGAAGCAATTACCAAAAGGATAGCCACTTCTTCAGCGACCTTTCTCCTGCACCAGTGATACTGCTCTCCATTTTCTCTTCACTCTACCTTTTTCTATATCCGTCAACGATACGCACAATCTTCAACTCAAACGTATAAAACACACACACACACACACATACGCACCCTATCATAATTCTACCATCGCACTACAACTCCTACGAAAACATCCTATGCAACGTGTTAATTAATTAATTAACGGGAATCTAGCGTAACGGTATCACTGGTGCGTGGTAGCCCGTGAAACACAAACTCGATAAAGCCATAAGACGTCTGTGTACCTTGTGTCGTGGCGAGAAGAGTGTGTGGTGGCATAGACGTCGGCGTCGCGGCTGTGCGAGCTCGTCGGTGAACATTGACGGTGGAGAACGACGCGTCGTTGTTCGGGTGTCCATTGAGTCGCCGCTTCCGTTGCAACCGTTGCGACTATTGCACGCGATGCTGCATCTCCGTCCGTAGCCCCGCGATCTCTGCACGCTGACACCTAATCCACACACCACACACCCTCAGCCACACATCCCTCTGGTGAGATCGTCGGATATCGGTGGCCACGATTCGGGGGAACAACGTTCACGTATCTACCATATCTATTTGCTTCGAATAGAATGCACGATCTAATATCGTTTACTCTAATGCTATGCAGTCGATAAACATATTACTCGTCTACACTACTTGGGTGTCAATTAGAGCGCAAGGGATACTAGGATAAGAGATCTTCCTTTTTCATTTCTAGAAGTGCAATTAATTTAGGAATTGCGACTTTCTTTCTTTGTCTTCTATGTACTGTTTATGTGGGTACTTTTTGTGTTTAGAAGCTTGCAACTGTATCGATTGCTTTGGAAACGGAGCAATAACTACGAAGGGTTCGTCCAAGATTTAATCATTTCCTAAATCATCCCTTACAGCTATGGTTCGTCTAAAATCGATTGATCATTCGAGCACGGTGATGTATAATGCTCGAAGTACCTTTTATCTGCGCATTTGTAGAATCAATTGATGCTAGACGAAGTTTCATTTGTAGAATATATTCTACAGCGTGAAACACTTGCCGATTTCACTGGCATGCAAAGCGAAACGGACGAATTTTCTGTGATTAGCAGCCGAGACTAAACATTTACGTGATCTGAAAATGTGTGAAAGCGGAGGAAAACGTGGCATTAAAGGTGGCAAGTACGAGTCCTCATATTATTTATATATAATATTCCTTTAAAATTATCATGGAAATATAATTAACTCTGCAATAGTTCTGAATTATACAAATAGTATATGATTTGCGTTATTGTGCTTGCCTTCGACACAAACATGTTTACTTTCAATTACTTAAGGTATAGAATTATAAAGCGAAATCTACCAAATAAATGAATAACAACGTTTTCATGGTGTAAAGTATATTGAATTAATTAGCGTACATCGAAAATTATACACAATTAAATTGTTACAATGTGCAATCAAAACGACCATTAAGAGCCGGAAGGTTTAAGTGTTTGCATAGAACTTAATTAACTAGAGCAGATCCCGCAACGATTACACGGTTTTCGCGGTTAAAATTGTTTAGAGATTATTCTGTATAAATCTTTAGTCGTTTTGGATGCAATCGATCAGATGAAGATCATGAACAAAATGTAAAAGAGAAAAGGATATACTTAAATAATCAATATACACAATTGTACGGTAAGCTACAATTATTGGCAAATATTACAGTAATCCATGCAGTGACGAAAAGCATGCAAGTCAACTACTTATTCTATTTCAAGAATAAAAAAAAACAAAGATAAGAAATAGACATAATTCTCGATAATAGCTACCAATCGTCTCTTACTATACGATACAACTACTACTTCCGTTATTATGCTACACGCTAAAAATATAAAGAAAATATAAATACAAATAAAGAGAGAGAGAGATTAAAGGTAGCAATTGAAAATATTGTAATATTACAAGAAGCACTTCAACCATGATTCTTCAGTCAATAAATAAACACGTAGAGCAAATATTGCGAGCTAAATTAGTTGAAATTTAGTCCATCTTCACTGTAAGTGAGTATCGCAAACCTCCCATCAACGGAACAATAAAATTGGCAGTAAAGTATCAGCAATGACTATACTAGAGAAATCTTTTGTCTAGTCGATAAAAGCCAGTCTATTACGTCTCTTTTTGTTCGTGTACCTCTACATTGACCACAATCGTCTCGTTAGAAGTTCTCGCGACGTTTTGCGCGCCTTCAGTTTGCACGACGCCAGTCCCGAAATCTTTCACGTGTTCGTCACTTTCTACATTGACAATCACGTTTCTAGGATCGTTCCCTTTCTGCACGACATCCGAATTATCCGACGTTTCCTCCAAGATCTCGTAATTACCCGGCCTCGCCGAGGGCCCCCGACTAACCGGCGTTTGCGAGTTCCTTATCTGACGAGTTATCGTACCGACCTGGCTTACCTTGTTCAACGCTTTCAGCATGTTGTCCGGCATATGGTCCTGTATCATCACCGGGCTTATCAACACCTCGTCGAAGTCGCATGGACCGGCCCAGAGCGCCTGGTACACCGGCTCGTGTTTGCGCAACATTTGCCTGAAACGCAATGGAAACGAATACTCGATTATCCGAGACCGCGTTTATCAGTAATTAGTTTAATAGTAAATTATCGGCGGAAAGGATCGTGGAACTTTTTATAAACTTCTAGACGCTACATGTGGATCATGCAATCAGACGCGCACTTGCAGATTCGGTATGTTTGATTATATGTTGAAGTATGTACAGAGGAAATTTGTTGTAGTAACGCAACGACGATTGCTTTCGAAGCTTGAGAATTGTTTGTGAACGAATGTTTTCAGTGGTCCAGTTGCTGAATATTATCGCTCGATTTATTAAGCTCCAGAAATTCCGTATCGATTGTGTGAATTTTAAACGGGGTTTCAAACTTTCAAAGCAAACACATCGTCCACCGTGGAAAAAATTACTCCGTACCATGTGTTACAGTATGTATACATGTCCTGTAAACTTATTCATGCAGACAAAAGTGTAACGATACGCGTAACAGCAATATCTCCGGCAGAAAACAACCAGAGAGGGCGAGAGAGAGAGAGAGAGAGAGAGAGAGAGAGAGAGAGAGAGAGAGAGAGAGAGAGAGAGAGTGCGGTAATATGGTTTCAAAGAGAGAAGTGTGGATTCAAGGTATTAACGCATGCGGGCAGATCCTCAAAATGCAATTACCCGAGGCCGGCCCTGAAAATGAAAATTATTTCGACAAACGTACCTCCATCGGCTCTCATACTTTTGCCTAGAAACGGAAAAAGCCACGATTAAAATTCTCATCGAATTATTGCCCAGCGAAAGCACTGCATCGTAACGCATCGTGTCTACGTAATCTAAACATCGATTAAATGTCTGTGATGAACAAACGAACATACTCTCCCTTGTTAGGATGATGCCGGACGACGTGGATGATGCGGCCAGGTGGATACAGAGGCCTGTGCAAAGTTAACGCGATGCTGGAGTCGCTTGGAACGACGGTTTGCGAACGAGCCAGATCCTTGTCCCTCTGATACTCGCTGATGCATCCGCCAGCTTCTAAATTCGCGGCGGAGGTTGGGATGGAACCGCAACCGCAGCACATCACCGAGCAAGCTATCGTTTTCCACTGGAAACGAACGGCACGATTGATGGTACAACTCTTTACCCTACCATGCGAGAGCATTTATTGCTCCCCTTGTTGGTTGCCAACGTGTTTCGCGGTTGATTTTTTTTTGGACCGTAGAGAAATTGCAGATTGAGAGGATTTCAGTGACGGGATGCAACCCTTTCGCAACGTAAAAGTGTGGTGGGCAACTAGCTAGGAAGGGTGGGCAGCCCTGAAGTTTAAAAAGTTATGAATCTTTGAGCGGAAGCGAAGTAGGTCATTCGTAATACATCCCTGTTTTTTCAACCTCTTTTAAGATCAAGATCTTTCAAGATTGGTGGAATATACATATATGTAAAAAAGCTTCAACAAAGGTTTCTGATGCCCTGTTTGTATATTATTTAATAGAACCGTGCCGATTTGCGTATCGAGAATATTTTCGATTTTTACGGAGCCTCGGCGAAAGGGTTAGTCGAATAATAATAGAAAGCACCGTGGGTCGCGCGATATAGGGTGAGTAGTGACGACGTAGAAGAGAAGGTGACCCTATTAATTGATATAATTTTACGGTCAGAATATTTAGCACCTGATACAAATAATCAATGTTGGAAAATTGCGAAGGGTTGATATCTGTGCCTTTTAAAGTAGCCTGTGTCGAAGTTGCCCGACATGTCGTAATAATTCTATATTCTCTACCTCTACGCTCATGATAAAGTACGAACCTTGGGATCAACACTCCTTTTTATAGCGTTGATAAGATCAGCCCTTAAGCTTTCCATCTGTCTAAGGCCTATCCTGGGCACGACGTCCTTCCCGACCACTACGGACGTGATAAATTCCTGCGAATATTGCTGAGCGGGCAGGCTCAAGAGACCACCCGGTGGTGCGAACGAAAAGCACACCAGGTCCGGATAGTCTTGCTTGAGCAGAATCGCCAGGATAGCTGCTGTACCCGCTCCCAGGGAATGGCCAACGAGCGCCAGACCAAACTCGTGGGTTCCCCTCGATGTATCCTGAAGCAATTTTCAATCATTTCTACTGGCCTTTTAACATGGACACGTTAAACTAAAAATAATTACCAGACATAGTTTGAGTTGCAAACTTTAGGGTATTGAAAATAAATTCATGTCACATGTAGAGAATAATTTTAAATAGCAAAATACCCAATGGGTATATGTAATAAAATACAGGACACAGTCCCTTATCTATCTTATTAGATTTTTTATCTTAACGACGTTCGTGACTCGAAATGGGTCACAAGCATAGTGATAAAGTATCATTACCCAGTTTAACAAGCCGATATAAGTACATTCGTGCAAAAAGCATTTGCATTTAAGGTGCGCTGATAACGCGAAATAATACCTTGGCCAATGCACGAGAAATAATTCCCTCTTCTAGCAGCTTTCTCCGAATGTATTCGGCCGCTTGGACCATCCCCTTGTGGCCTAACCAGTCGTCCCTCGGCGGTGACAATGGTAACACTTCACCCTCCGCGTTCAAGTCCGTTAATACATCCTTCATACTGAGGGTTCCTCGTATACTAACGACAACCTTGAAAAGGGCCAGCAGAAAATTAGTAATTAGCCCTAGTTCTCGAGTTCCTTTGAACCCCTATCTCAGCAATCAAGGGTTGAACATTGGCAAGGCGTAAAATTTAAGATAACAAACCGATTACTTTTTCTCTGTTAATTTCGTTAAGCATTGTTTAATTCACCTTCCAAAAATTAGGGGAAAAAATCAAGAATTGAAATTAGATTTAACATTTTGTCGAATGAAGAAATTCAAAGGAGATTGTTTATTCTAAGTTCGGCAGGAGTTTAACAGAGACCAGTAAAACTTGTTCAACCAAGATTAAACTACAATCCTCGTACGATAGCTTTGCGCTTCTCACGAATGTCGTTGCAACGAAGGTCGTCGTGCTGGCTAGCTTAATGGCCGTTAAAAAAAATTCATGAGCTTGTTAATCGAGGTCCATTTATTCCCCAATTAACCCGGCGAAATAGTAACGTACAACAGTCAGCTTTAACTCCAAAATTGGTCCCAATTAAAATAGATTCTACAATCGGATTATCGACAAAGATCGTTGCGAACGAGTATCACAAGGCACTCGAGGAGTTCTACCGTCTCTGATCACTCCTCGCCCCCGCTATTTCTCGAGGAAACTCGGTGCGATGCATGCGAATCAATGAGGAAACGCGCGAAACCTTTTTCTTCGTGTAATCGAGCGCGACGAAGAACGGCGTCTCACCGACGTCCACGTGGAAAGTCGCATAAATGACTTCCACCTCGGCGACGTCGACCATTTTTCTTAGCGCCGCGTAATTGCACCGGCAGCAATTGTCCTCCACCACTGTTGCCTCGTCCTCGTGGCCATCGCATGGGAAACAGCCGCATCGTAATCTGTCACATAGGGTTCCACACGACCAACTTACTTTCCACGATGCTTTTAACGGTGCCAGAAATACATCCCGGCATATGAATATGGTTTGAAACCGCTCGCGTTTCGATTGCTCGCCGTTAATTGATCGGGTTAATGGTTTCGGTGGAGGCGTTTGTAGTTCAAGCTTTTCAATAACCGGCTTGAAACGCTTGTGATATAATCAAGCTGAATACCTCGATATTCCGTATATGTAACTGTACAATATATCGTGATTGTTTCGAATTCTAATGCAGTTGACCACGATTTATGGATGTTATTGAACGCCAAAGGATAAATTATTGCATTTTGGCTTCTTTACATAAATTCGCTAATGAAATTGACGTCGAGGCAATAGAAAAATAATTCTAATTCTACGAACGATATAAAAAATAAGACGGCAATACATTGAACAGATAATTGACGCAAGATCTGTTTAATAAAAACACTCGAAAAACTATCTTGAAAATTTCTTCGATCATAAACTATGCCTGTGAGCTCTCGTTTCTGAATGAAACAAGTAACAGTATTGATTCGCAAAGAAACCACTGCAGGTACCTTTAATGGGTATAATTAAAAGCCGATCGATCCGTCAAAGGATTTTGTCGAGCAACCACGCGAGACGCCGAATGGATGAAACTCTATTGATGGTAACGCCTACGCGACGGCCGAAACGAGCAAACTACATTTCCGGTGACATTACCTCGCGCACAACTGACAAAGGCCGGTTGAGTGATTAACGAGGTACATGGGCCAGCCATAAGCAGCCAGGGCGAAGTGCATATAATGAATGGCCGACTGAAAGTGGCCCAGATCACCATCCTCGGTCAAGGACAGGAATTTAGTGCGCGGGGTGATCGGAACACCGGACAGAAACTCGTACGTATCGTTTCTCCGCTGCTTCACTATCAGCTCCCGTTCGATCTTCTGGAACTTTCTCAATAGCACAAGACCGGCCACCACGTCCGATGGGACCACGTCGAGGTCGCGAAAGAAGTCGCTCAATAGTCTGGCGATGTCCGTGAATGAATTCTGGAAAACGAATTGTCCTCGTTGGTCGTGCAAGCTGCTTTTGTTGGCCCGATGCAAACTCAGCCGTTCGGCGAACATAAACGTTCGACGAAACTTTTAGAGCAAGTAGCGAATTATTATGTAGAACAATCGCAGTAAAGGAATTTTTGTTTCAAAGCGATTTCTTGTAATCGAAGTAATTATTCTTGATTTATGCTTCTGACATATTTTTAATGGCTCTTCATAAAATGTTAAACTCTCCATTGAAATAGTTAAGTAAACTATTAATGAATGGTCTCGCCTCATTTCTGGCGGCACTTACTCGGCTTCTATCGGAATTACCCATGCAGCAAAACAGAAGCCTGCACCTGTTGTCCCAGCTATCCTGGTACGCTCGTATAACTTTTCTAAAAGCACCAAATTTTGATTGGTTTAACGGCCAGGTATTCATGAAAGGTTGTTTTGTTAGCGGAATTAATGTAGCTATAATTGAAATATTTTCTAAGATAATACATTATTTCATAATGATTAGCTTCTACCACCACTATCTCTGTATCTCATATCGGAAAGATACTTAATACACCTTCGACAATCATTAAACTATTTACATTTTTTTCAACACGCGATGCATAAAAAGTTTGCGCGAAAAGCAATAACAAAAAAGAGGTACCGAGATAGTAGGAATAAACAATTGACGAGAAATCACAAGTGAAGCATTTTGCATCGAGCAAGACGGGAATAAGAAATGTTCCAGTAGTATTGGACGATAATAAGTCAGACGGCGCGGCGGAAGTAAAACAGGTCGCGTTCAGCCGTTACCTTTGTCGCCAGTTTCTGGTCCTACTGCCACTTCGGTTGTAATGCAATTTACCACACCTCGACTCCGCCTCCCTCATGCTTCGTTGATATTTCTTCATTTTCACCCACGATCTGCCCGCGGCGTCGTATGTACACCACACGGTTACCATCACCGACGCCAATACGCACCAATTCGATATCACTAAACCTGCGGCGCAAACGAAAGCTAAATTCGAACCGTCGTGATTGCGACACGGCGAAACATTTTCCCCATTTCCCGTGTTTAACGATTCGAACGGCTATAAAAGATTCCGGACGAAACGCTCCGACGTTTCTCGTAGGCGTTCGCCTAATACGCGGAGGAGTTTTGTTCGAGTGAAACTGAAGTAAAACACGACACCGCTTTCGTAAAGAAACCTTTGTTTCTATACAATTTAGTTAGCATAGCCGCGGTGTTTCTTATCTATGTAAATTTGAACGTAGGACTTTCTTAGCGCAGTACTTTTCTTATGGGAATTAAATTCATTCGACCCAAGCTTTAACTGTGCAGTATCGTTTGATATTAGAAAGTTCACGCGCACGAGATTTAAGATATGATTGGAAGAAGCTTACCTAACATTACTTCCTTGATTCGATCTACGGGGCATGATTGATAGTAATGCGTTAACCATGTTACCCCTGCGCACAACCAGCCAGTTTCTACTAATAACAAGACTGAAACAAATTTTTGAAAAATTCATTGAAACAATTGCGTAATAGAATATGGGTGTATTTTTTTTTTCCTGGCTGAAAATAGAGGAGCGATGAAACAATTCTGTGACCCAATAAAATATGGACTGTATTCTTTCATTCCTCCCTAAACGTGGAGCTGCATTTTTCAAAACATGCGAACAAATGAAGGCAGCAAAATAAGGCCAAATAAAAAGGAACCGTAAAACGCGCGATTTCATTATCGCGATATATTCTCATATCTATCATAGTCCTTAAAGTTTATTTTAGCCTCGAGTAAGAACAACTCGAGCATGAACTACTAAATCGTTGTTATAACGGGGAATTTCCTTTGCCAGTAAAACTTGATGAAAATAAAACGTGGAGAATATTTAGGTCACGCCGCGTCGTGCATTCGGTAAAAATGCCTGTATTCTTTTTTTATCACAATCAATTGATATTTTCTTGACTGAAAGGAAGGCACGTCAATGCGAATGTCGTAACTTCACGCCGGATAAGGACCGAAGGTATTGACAGTGGCTTCCCTCGAACATCAAGCAGGGGGATAGCTTCTCCACAAAGGCATAGTCCGCAGCTTCCCGATACAGTAGCTTTTGACACTTTTCAGATCGCGGTAAACGCGTTTGACCTAATTACATATCACCCAACATCGTGCAGCTCGGTACTTCCGTGTTTCGCAAATGTGCAATCCGATCTGATATTTACACGAGATTCTGTGTTTATTGGACCGTCTCAAGTTTCGGTACACACAGTATCATCTTTATTTCAATTTCCACGGCTGCGTCCGACACAGATTCCCGTCTCGTTTCTCGCGATCTCGCCTGAACGCGAGCGTCTGTCGAAATCAGACTAACCCAATGGAACAAAGAAGCTAAATGCAAGAGAAGCGTACAAGCTGCGACGACGGTGGCCTGGCGCCTTGCACGCATCCGACCAATCAGCCGTACGTGATCAGCATTTTCATCCAGTTCTTCCCGAAGGTGCAGCCGAATGCTGAAGAAACAGCAGACTCGGATTGGACAGCTTCCAAAATCATTAATACGCACCAATGTATGTGTGCCTGTGTATATTTTGCCAGAGAACCGACGGCGGCCCTATGTAAATGCTTCCTATGTATAATCGACGTGTAATGCGCTAACTTATTGGCAGTAACTTAATACGTACGTCTATTTTACAAGCCACGGTTGCGAAGACAGATCATTAACACCATTGGCAAATTCCGTTTGCGTGCCATCAAATTCTGGAAGCTGTTTAATCGATAATTCATTATGATAGGCAGGCATATGTTCCAGCTGATTGTACTTGATACATTTTCTACTGTATAGCTACATTCAAAGGGTAACGATATCGTTCGGGTTCGAGCTTAAGATACGGATTGATAGACGTGACTGCTGCATTGTGTTTCGAATTAAGCATTTGCATGCTCTTGGTATCTATATGCAGAATTTTTATTTATACGGAAATTAAAGAATTATTGAGCTCAAAATACTTCGGCATTCGTTTCCCTTTTTATGGGGTGGTTTTTACTGCTATTTAGCAGCCTGTGCAATGCTCCAGGTAATACTACGAAATGTTCGTGGTATTTAAACGAAAAGTTTTTTAAAGAAGAAATCAGTATTTTGCGAATATTCAATTAAACTGACTTTTACATGCAGATTAATCAAGCCTTGGCAAATTTTCAAGCGGGTACTTTAATATCCAAGTTGTGCACTCATTGAACTTTCCATGCTCGCAAAGTTATCCTAACTTTCTGAAGATTTGGAATTTTCGTGAAGAATTTTTCGATGAAAACCGTTCGAATATTCATACTGTTACCGGAGTGTAAAGCGAGACAAATGGTTCTGAAACTTCTGTTCGGAAATAAAGCGTACATTAGCATAATGGGCGATCACAGAGATACTGGAAGAAGCAAAGGAGTTCTAAAAGGGAAATGTGCAGGAAACGAAGGAGCCGACTTTCTATTTCTTAATGGCCACGGACACAGAAAATTTCACGCTCGTCTTTGACCAGAGAAAGGGTGCAGACAGTGAGACGGAATCGAAGACAGACGTCTTTCGAAGTTTGACTCTCCTGGAAGCCAGACAACACGATATATCGAAAAATCGAATCTGTGGTTCCAGACAGAAATAACAGGCATCCAAACAAAGATATCTTACTTTATATAATTGAAATGGTAAAAGTTAGACATTAAAAACAGCACTGCTATAAAACTTTTACACTAATTGATCCAATTTCGCACGGAATTCCAAAGTTCACGAACCACGACCTTCCTCCTTCCCGATGCTATCGTTTATTAGGAGCTACAATCTGGTTTTTATTAATATCGTTCCCTCGTCCTACAAAGATGAAAGCAAAAATTTCGTTCGTATGCTCACAGGTGTTGAGCAAACGCTTCGTTACCAATTCTAATATTTGATCGACAACAAATTGATTAACGTGAGTAGTAGAATAGCTTCGTTAGAAATGTAAATATTTTTCAAACTTCCGAACGAGTCGTTTGTTAGCTACGATAAATCAGATGGGAAGATTAATTAACAACATTTTTTATCGTGGATCACAATTTTAGACATTTTCGATAGTAATTAGCACGATTCGGTCATATTCTGCTTTCAGTTTTACGCTCTGATAAGTTCCGATCTCATGATTCGTGCTCGACTGATATTTTTCCAGTCCGAATACCTGAATGTTAGTTTTTATTTTGCACAACTGAGTTATGAAATATTTTATTGAACATGTCTAAATCTCAAACGTAAAACATTTTCAATTACAAACGCTGGCCTCGTTTTATTTATTAATCAATTTATTGTATTAACCTGAATCTATGCGTATTACGTTTTCATTCTCTAAAAAGCCGTTGTCCTTTTGCTAAATGGTGTATACGTTCGTTTACGAGCGAATCCACCACACGCAACGATACGTGTACCTATTTTCAACTTCAATTCCTCTTTTGTACCGGTTCACGCTAGGATTTCGATACCATAAATATAGCCTATAACCATGGTGAGGAGGACAGGTAGGCTTGAAATTGACAAGGAATGATTTCCCGTCTACGGAAAATTCGAATAACCAGGTTTGCCCCAACGATGTACTTCTACTACTTACATAAGGTATTCTCCCTTAAAACATATCTCCCACACATTGGACTATTAGGCTATTAATAGAAATAAAAATACAATTAACAATAGAATACGGAAATATCTCCATTACTTTCAACCTTCATTCTCTGCCCTTCATTCATCGATTCATGAACGAAAAAGTTATTAAATTAAGGATTAACAATTTGGTTCACTTACAAAGTCGAACGTAGAGAATATGTTGCATAGGCGCTCTGGCCGCGGTGTCCAAGATGCTTCCTCTGGTTGCCAGAAAGCATATGGAGAATTCAACTATTATGGAGAGCGCGAAAATGGCCAGGTATCCCACGATATATTCCCACAGCAGGAGGATGCACGTAACACTGCGGTCCCATTCGAGTATCCCCAATAGAACACCCAACACTGTCACCCTGCAACAGAAACGATAAGAACTGTCATGAAAAGAACTTCACCTGTTACCCGAATTCGTAAAACTATCACGAGTGACTTGTCAGTTATCGAGGCGTGAAAAGAATGCACTCCGACCAAGAAATACCCTCGTTCTGTTTCACTCGATCATGCGCTGCTCTTTTTTATTTTAATTTATTTCGGTATCTTTTTTTGTAGCGACTTCCATTTGACACAGTTAAGCAACAACGAAATATTTTGCGACAAAGAGCGACTAATATATGGGGCGGTATATCAAACGTTATGTATTGCATGTTTATTCATAACACGCTTCCGAGGTATAAGAAGTTCTAAAATCCATCTGACATTTACTAGCCCTCTCTAAACTCAATACGCTTGTAATATATTTCGTCGTTAGCTCACGGTTATATTTATGACATACTCGCGTAAATAACCCATGCATTTCGATAATATTTATCGCAGTAAATGTAGTAAGGGAATATCCTATTACTATTTCCACTCTGCACATGCTAATATTGCATTTTACTTCTAATTTAATTATCTTTTAAAAGCTTATGTTATTTGTAGCGCGGACTTTATTGTACAATGTATATGATACGTAATTCCTCATCGTTCTAGCGTACGAGCAATCCCACACTAATTTATTTTATATTTTCAATTCTCAATTGTAATTTTATATCATATTGAATGTTCAAGATTTCTTATATTTTCCTGAAGCAAAAAAAAAACTATAAAAAGTGTAAAACAAACAAAACTGTATTATTTAAATCATAGCGAATGCAATTTAATATAAATCTTTTTCAACTGCATGATTGAAGCTGTTTCAATATCTCAAAAAAAATCGCTACCCCTTTCATAGAAGCGTTCTGCATGTAAAATGAGGCGTCTAACGAAAGGGGGCCATTCATTTCACGAATTCCCTTCAAAGCGGTAGCAAGAAACAAGGTGAAACGTGCCAGGCAGCCGTGAATGGAGTTACACAGCCGTGCTTTAATAATGCAACGTGTGCATCGTGTTCTGCGGATAAAAGTCTCAAGGGATATGACCGATCGTCGTACTTCACCGTTTGTTAGCCACTTCAGAACACGATCTCGACAACCTCGTATCATCGTTCTCTCGGCGGCCAAAGCGGAAAATGAACGTGTCACGACACGGAATTGTTACTCAACAGCGGACCATTATTAAGCTAGCTAACGTTTCCTAGATGACGTACGGTTATTGGTTTTGGCCTGGATGAAAATTTGTTCTAAAAACCCTGCTTCAAGCTAGCCTAAGTTGTGTTACAAGTAATTTATATCACGCAGTGTATGCACCTTTCATATTTAATGAAGTCTTCAATTAGCATCTATTATCAATCCCACAAATCCTCGAATAAAATAAAATGTTGTTACTGTTAGGGGTGATAAAAGGGTCCTCTCTGCGGGACAAGTGGTTCACCAAACGAGTAAACGTAAAACTTACGTTTTACACGACTCCGTCTCGCCATACCCCGTCCGGTTTCTCCCAATTAACAGCACGCCGTGTTACGATTCAATTAAGTCAAACGTTCCGGTTTCTGCCTAACAAGAAAAGCCGTTTGTCGAACGGAACTGCGTAGTGCATACCTCGTCACAGTTGGTGCTTGACGAATCAAAGTTCCCTGCCTCCCTTAATTCCCGATCCCGCTTTCGATTTCGTCGCTCCCTCGGATCGATCTACGGCTTTTCGAGTTCGTTGTTCAAGGCCACGTGTAGTAAAAAAAAGAGCAAGGATCATTGTGTGGGAGATAAGGGACCGCAGTAATGGCTGAGGAAATACACGACAAGAAGGGGCTGAATGGAGAACGTGCACGAGTCTAAGTACGGTTGAGGGAGATTTAGAGGGTTGCGCCAGTACTTCTGGCCGCATAGTATACGTAGGGATAGAGAAGCCTGAACAACTTTCAAGATATATAAATCGATGCGACGTGATTATAATTCAACGAACGAATTGTAGATCGAGGCATACCACTAAATTGATGGTAAGTTAAAGGCATTAACACCCCCAATATGAAACGGGTCAAATTTCGTGGAAACCTGGAGAACTATTTTCAAACGAGTTCCCTTGCGTACGACATGAATTTTTTACAAATTCCAGTTCCACTACGGGGGTGGTTCGATCTTGCTCGCCTTTCTGAGAACTTTATCGCCCATTAAAAATTTAGTGCTAGTACTTCGACGGAGGGGGAGAGAAGACTTCTCCGCAATGAGTGACGTAAAATGGATTGAACTGTCTACCGATGTCTGTCAAAATAGGCTCGGTACGGTCCTTTCAAACGGTTAGATCAACCGGAAGTGCCACTTGCACATCGGATCAATGATTTTCGACGTGCTTTTACGAGCACCAGCGAGCATTAAAGCGGGACTCGTGATCAAGTGGGAACTCGTTCGTGCGATGTTGTATTTGGAGAAACCGAGCGACAAAACTTGTCGAGAAAGCAGAGAAGAAAAATATAACAGAGACGACCAAGAAACACCAGCTCCCGGGCATTACTGTGTCACGTTTTCGCCTCGTTTCGAAAACCTTCTCGTCGAGCGAGATGCAAGGATGCTTCGCGGTGGCAGAGTTTAGGTACTACTCGTAGTCCTCGGATAAAGAAGCAAATATAACAAACTTTCTGAAGCGCAGGGCATTTTATTTTACCGATGCACTACTCGCAGTAAAAATATATCGCCATCGCGTTGGAAGACTCGACTTCGCGGGCTGATGGTCTAAGTTCTAGTGTTTGAAAGTAAGCAGTGATAAAGTGTGTGGGTGTACCGCGTTTCTACTGGTCGAGGCGAATTTCGTAAAGCGCAGTGCAAATATACATATGAATATGCATATAAAACGCTTGGATGCGTACAGTATTTGCCTTGGGAACTTTCGCACAATCTACTTTCACCCTCAGTGGCCGCACATAGTTCGGAAATTACCAGTGTCGAGTTCCATAGCTTGATAGGTGTCGAATTATCGAACACTGGCCAGGCCCGATCACTTTCGCAATTGCTACTCAATCGCATTAGTACATTAGGGCGATGGATACAAGCGGCGGCAGTTAAGCTTAGCAAATACGCTGCAAAGCCCATAACACCCCGTAAGTGCAAACGCTTATGAGTGTCGAAGATCATAATGTGATACTTTTACGAATCAAGTGACCAAATATAGAACAACAATTTCTAATACCGCTCAATTCGCTGGACCTGGATTTCGAGTTTCGCATTCCAGCGGGTTTCAACCGCGAATACCGCGGTCCACTTTGCTATTTCGAACGTGGGTGTATATCCCCGACAACAACACCCAATCCCTCTAAAAGGAGAACTCTAAAACAAACATTGTTGCACCAGTGGCAACAGAACTTTATGATCCACGTCGTTGTAAAAACGAGTGCAACGCGTTTACCCCTTTCTATACTACGTAATAAGAGAAGTCGGCCCACCAGGCCCAAGTAATTATTCACATTCATTTGTTTAAACATCAGTGAAAGGTTTTGGACGTCATCAACGTTGGAGCATGGCTTTATCATATCGCCAGCTACTGTCTTACTTTTTTTTATCGTGGCGCGACTTTCATCTGACGGGTATAACTCGCCGACAGTACCGAAGGGGGTAAAGAGAGGTCGAAGAGTTCACCCGATGGAGTGTCGAGGCCCGCGAGCCGATGGGAAAAAAGTGTAGCGTCGTGATAGCAAAGTTTGTAGAACAAGTGGCTGCTCCATTCCCATTGCTAGCAGTGAACAGCATAATCTGCTCGCGAGGGTGAGCGGATAGACGGGCGGAAAAGGGAGAACGCGTGATAGGGGTGCGAGGATACGAGCAGGAGAGAAAGTAGATACGACGGAACGAAGCGAAGGGCCGTCAGCCTTGGCTGCTGCTGCATGGTCCGTATCGATTTACCTTGTGCTGGCTTCACCGACCGTTTCCACGTTACTCTCTCTCTCTCTCCCTCTTTCTCTCTCTCTCTCCTCTCTCTCTCTCTCTCTCCCTCTCTCTCTCTCTCTCTGCTCACTCCCCCTTATAGCTGGCCATGCCTTTCCTATCGGTCGATGAGTTAAAAGCCAGATATCAATTCTATTTCTCCCCCGCACTCTGTTTGCTTCGCGATGCTACTTGTTTTTTGGAGAAATCGTAGCTTCCGGAGGGGGAACCGATTCATTTGATCGGATAAACAGCTTCGGAGCACGGCATTGGATAACGCGTTGCTTCGTCCTCGAGAAATATGTATAGAAAGATTGAGGTAATTGTATATACGCAGTACAAGGGTAACGTATATTATACTTTCCGGACTTCTATACTTCTACTGAATTTCATGAATTAACGCTTAACAGAAGAATTAATTTATGTTCGCGAAAGACTGACTCCTTTCACAGCAGGGAGTTGTCTTTAAGCATGGCATATTATTGTATCGCGGCTAAAATAAGGAAAGGCAAGAAAAATAATTAAAATAAGATGGAAAAATGCTACGGTAACAAGTACGTAGTAATATATAATTTAGCACTTAGACTTGAACCAAAAAGTCTACTTTTCAAATACATAAAACTTGGTAAAATGAACTTTCACTTCCTTTTATCTGCCTAGACAATTGTCGGAACAAGCGAGCACACGGACACAGCTCGGCTAGACAAATTCTGGACCAACGTGTCATAACGAAGAGGCTCTCGAGGTAGGGCGAACGCACTCGGTTACGGGGAAAACCAGATAACGAGAGTGAAAAGGGTCGACGCTTGCGCCGACTTGCCGGAATCCGCGTCTCTCTTGCCGCTGGAACCCAATTTCCTTCCGTTTCTGCGTCGTCGTTTTCTTTCCTGCTGCAACATTTCACAAAGCAGCTTCCCTTGCGCGAAAAAACACACGCCATTTGCATCTCCGGACAGAACTACTTACAGCTGTCTGCATGAAAATTACGCTGCACAATTCATGCAGATACTGATTACGTTTCGTCGTATGAAATTTATGGAGTTTGCACCTGCTCGGGCAGCAAGTTCTTAAAAAACATATGGTCACGAATTTTTGCTATTGAACTCCCTGATACATATTTCTCAACGTGCTAACATTGGAGTTTATCACTTTGAGAGATGTTAACGAACATACGATTTTCTATTAATCGAATAAAGCTTGCTGCAAGACACCGAGCATGAAAACGCTTTCCCCCTTTCGCAGACAGTTTCACTGATGATCTTACTTTATCTGTGTCTGCGAACTTTGATGAAACTGTCTGCCATTCTAGCGAAACTTCAAAGCACTTCCGAAAGGTCAATGTCTCTCATCTGATTACTCAACTTAAGCTATATTAGACACAGTTACCGTGTGCATGATCGATCGTGCAAGAAGATAACTATACACTGTCGTTCTTGCAACCATAAACGCCAAATATCGCGGAGATAAAATTGTCCTCGACTGCAATCTTAATCATGTGCCACTTTATCAGCAAAATGTCCTGATGCAAAAAATGAAACGTCGCTTCTGCCATGCGCAAGCAACAAAGTCATTCCATTTTTCTGCACCGAGACTCGCGGTGAGCACAAAAAAAAGAACGCGTTCTTTGATAAGTTGCCAAAGAACGAAGGGGGCAGAGTACGGGTGCAGATGGATCTTTTATGCCAGGAAAAACGTTCCTTTGAGGAACTTACGCATCCATTTGCGAGCAACAGGACAACGGAAGGCAGCCGATGTTTCAATGCACTCGTTTTCCACGTTGCTGCTAATACGTATCTTGGTCTACGTAGCAAAAAGGACTTTAAAGCTGACAAGGTGCGTGTCGTGTGTCGCCGACTTGTACATTCCGTGTGAATATACATAAATGTATTTCGTACCTGTTTCCTCTGATTGCCCGGCACATGCGTGCAGGGAGTAAAAGGATGCAGAGTGCACCCGCGGCATTCGGATAATATATTATCTATGAAGTCGAAACGCGAGGTACGATTAAAGTGAAACGCTGTGTCGGGGCGAGTAGCTTGAGTTAACATCGACGTCGACGTAATGATTTTTGAGAAAATTATCGATCGTACTGTAGAAAGAGATCACTGAATTTGAAGTATCCTCCAATCATTAATTAAAGAATATTTACTATCTTCCACGTACTATTCTTGATACGACAAAAATCTGAAACGGAACTCAATACGAGACATAAACCATGTAATATAACATAATATCGGAAAAGCGTCTTCCTTATGGATTACTATTACGGGCACTATCACGTCGAATCCAATGAAATTCGTGTCTTATTGATTTTTTACGGGTTCAGCGCCGGTCCTCCTGGAAAAGCGGTCTTCCGAAGAGTATAAAAAAGATTTAATGCATAAGTCCTGTAATCTGTAGGGTCTACAATATACTAATAAAAGGAAATATTAAAACAAGTTATTTAATAGCTCTCATTATTTACTTATCAAAAGAGGAAACACATGAATGAAGAAATTTAATGTCACGGCATTGCAAGAGAAAAACACGCTTTCAAAAACCATATTAACCAGATTAGTAACAACTTTGCTATAAATAGCATTGCTATAATAGCATTCAGCTGACATTTGAGAAAGTGCAAGGATGTTGTAAAATGGATTGCCGTGGCCACGAGAAAATGCATCAGAGGAACAAATGACATGAATTTGTAATCGAGTCATTTGGTAAATAGAAATCGATTGGAACGGGGGCAAGTTTAATCGCTGCTACCTGTGAAGCAACGATCCGTGTTTAGCAACAAATTTGAGCGCTTCGTGGCAGTGATTTGAAGAAACGAATGCTCCAAAATAAGATCGGCGAGAAGGAGTAAAAGTTGCTACAAGATAAATGGAGAACGGATTTCATTTCAGTCTGCCGTTGACCCTAGCCCGATCTATTCTCTCCCCATGCAGCCGTACAAGACTATCGTACGCGCTTGGTTTCGAAATTCTATTAACATGATCCTTATTCAATTAACTCCTTGAGGTAATCTATACCATTCAGAAAGCTAGCTATAGAAATGAAAAAATATCTGAACGCTTCAACAGACTAACGTATATATCCTCTTATTTTTATAGCTACAGGCAAAACTGTTTTACAATCTTTTCGTTAATGCGACTGCATTAAGTGCATAGTGGCGAAACGTCTATAGTATGAGAAAAATGGCTCCTCGATAATTAATATGTGTAATAAACATGAAACGTCAAGGATGTCCTTAAAATAAAATCGTTCCTAAGCACAACAGCTTAAAGTGTCAGAGTAAATTATTCAGCTCGAGCTTTTAAATAATCCCGAACATTTAGAAAACACTTTCCCATTCGCATAATACTTTACATAATCCTTTCCCTGACGTATGTACGTTCGTTCCTATGCTACGTTACAGCGGGCTTTAAATTTAGAAAGACCAAAATTATCGTTCGGCTAACCGCATTATAAATCTTTCCAGTAACTTCATATGCATTCCCATTAAAATCTCTGTTCCCGCAATGTATATTTTTCTTCGGTAGCGCACTTTTACCAAGAGCATACGGCACAACATTTTACGCTGTCAGACGAATGCGTGCACCACGAAATCGGGGGCAATTGGTAAAAACTCGGCGGTGTAGCACCGACGCGTCGACACGAGGTGTATCAACGGATATCGACCAACGGAGGAGAATAAAACGACAACGACCGATTCTCCGTCCAATTTCCGACGTAGGGAACGACGGGGACGAAATACTATTTCCACGCAATCCGAGCAAATTGATCGATCGTCTGTTTGGTTATGACACTGGATAATTCCGTGGCTTACGCCGCTGTGGAAATATTTCACGCTTCTCGTCGGTAGCGAATGGGAGCTTGTTACAATTACTTTCGCGAATATAAATCGAATTTGTTCGAACGCGAGAATGCATCGTATTTGTACAACCGTGTTTCGTTCGCCACCTGGCTCGAGGGGACAGATTTCAAATCGTTCGAATCTCGACGATGCGTAAAATTAAACAAAAAAATGTGAAGCTAATCTGCTTTCACGGCTGACCAAATGGAGAACAATCTTTTAATTACTTAACGAACTGAAGATATATTCGACAGAAAAGTTTCTACTTCTGATAGAATGTTTTATATTGAATTTCAGAGTTGTCTTATTTTAAAATCGAATACAGTCTAGAGAGGGTAGTTTTTAATTGCGATGCTCAATGAATAATTTGAAAAAATATAAAAAATAAAATGTCCGTTCTCATTTCATGTACGCTTTCATTTTAGTGTTGACCATGTATTAAATATGTAGCAAGGGATGTGGCACTAAGATCGTTCCCAATATATATTGAACGATAAGTTAAACTTTAACAAAAGTTTGAAGCAACCCTGCAACTCTGCTGTAACTTATACAAAAACTTTTTCATGACTTTCGTGCAACTCATTTAACTTCCATTCATTCTGTGTATAACTTATGTGTGCGAGAGTAGTGGCTCAAGGTTTAATCATTCAAGTGATCACTATCCGACGAAAGTGGTAATTTCAGAAGGTGTAAGTTCAACCAATATTAGCGATCTTGATTATTCAACAGTCTTCCAATATGGGTAGAAATTCACCGACCAAATGCATAACGAATTTGGAGAATCATTTTATAGGCACGATTTCAAATCGAATTGCGAACAGTTCCTCGTCGATTTGTAACAAAAGATAGTGGGATCACCATTGTCGCCAACGAATCATGCATTAGTTGACCGCAGTGTGAAGTCCATTAATTATTAACGTGATTAGCATGGCGCCAGCCTGTTCTTTCGGAAATTGACTCCCGTTAAGTGGGCCACAGCCGTTCGTACCAGTTCATCCTGCACCGCCAAAGTTTATTACCGGTAAATTACGCTCACGAACTGGCTACGTATCTACGATCAGCTAGAGAAGCGATTACGCTCGCCGAACTATCATCGTGATGATAAAACGAGGCAGAACAAAATTACCACAGAACGAACCGCAGCTGGAATTACGTACGTTCGCCGAGCCGATAACAGCTCCACGCCTACGAAAGGAAAATAACTCTAGGATCGATCCGTGAATCCCGACTAATCGTTGCTTGAAAAGGCGCAATTAGACGTGTTGGCATTACCAAGGCTTTACACGTGAGAGCTGCCCGTGCGACGGATAAAACAAAGACGTTCGTTAAAAGTGTAACGCCGCTATTTAACCGGGATGCCTGCTGATTGCGACGGTGGGTAATGATTTCTATTCACGTGCGAGAATCTGGTAGAGTTCGATGTGATACGTCAAATGAAAGTACCCAATGGTGATCAATGAAATTAAAGATGCAGACCGAATCGCGCGAACTCCAATCTGGCATCAGTCTGGAAATTAGATGAAAATCTTATGAAATGAGCGCTGTTATTTATCCAGCGGCCAGAAGGTAATAATCTACAAATTGGCGGCGACCTATTTCCTTAATTAAACACCCTTCCGCGTAATTTGAAAAACGGCGCTGACGTGCCATTTCCTTTATGCAACGTAACTCCCTTCTCCGCCCTTCCACCCTCTCTCGATTCGGAATAAAATTTTCGTCCTGATAAGACAGGATACATACGGGCGATGCATTTACGATTTTAATTAAAGTCACTGGCTCGCGAAGGAATTTCCGAAACGTTCCACTCCACCCCATTGCAAACAGCACAGCAACCCTCGCTAAGAGAAATCGCAAGCATCCCACGCATCCCCATGGATTCAGGATTGGCCGACGTCCGCCTCCTGTCGCCGGTCGATTTTTTTCGGTCGACCTTACACACACATACACACACCGGGCGCGTCCTCTGAGTCAAACAGCGAATTGTTTTACGTCCCTGTGCTCCTGCAAGGGTGCAGATCCCTTCTCGACATCGATGCAAATCCACCCACACATGACCCTTTCATGCCGCTTTTTCCTTGATACCCACCACTCGGCGACCACCCCCTCGGTTTTATGAATTGTGCGTGCACAGGGTCGATATGCGCGTTTTGGGGGGATGGCCGCCGGCACCCCCGCGGCGATAAATGCTTCTTTGTCTCCGGAAAAGTAAAAATGCCCCGTCATGAGATTGTGCAAGTAACAGCAGCAGTTTTACAGGCTAACACAGACCTAGATGAGCTTGAACAATCGATTTTTTGTTAAGCAATGTCCATCTAGGATACATCTATACAATTGTGTATTAAAATTTCTTGAAGTGGCTGATCCTTATTATGTATGTACCAACAGAATGAACGAGGGACTGAAAGTTTCATAAAAGTGATATTGCTTTGGCTCGACGATTCAGTGGAGCAGAAGTTCAAAGGTTACGAAAAGCGAATCGTCCCCATTTCTGCAACGTGTTTCAGTGATAATATATGTGATATCTCAGCCAATCTTAGAAATGCAAGAACCTTCCGAAAATGAAATGTGTTACAAGTAATTTGTAACAGAGAATAATAAAATCTATTTATTAGCTCCTGTTTCTGAATACTCTAATAGCAACTTGATCTGGATTTTATGAGAAATGATTAAACGAGAACTATTCATGCCAATCGATCCGATCGATCTTGGTACCCATCAGCATTAAACTCGCATCATCAGATCAAACATAGCCCCCCTGCGTTGCTCTGTATTGAAGTCGAAGTCCATGGAAGACGACGAAGCACGTCATCTTCCACGTCCGTCAAGCACGAGAGTCACCATGAGTTGCGGGTAAAATGACGCGGCCACAATGTGCACAATATCACAAGCGCGGCTCAATGAACGTCAGAGCAAGCTTTCATTCCAGAGCCTCTCTCCCGATGGCTGATTCTATAATCAGCGCAAACGAAAGCCGTGCAGCGTCTTTACGTCCGCCTCCATTCCCAAGGTAGGGCCCCGCGTTGAATTACGCATCCGGTTGATTAAGGGTTCGCGCTCCCTCCAATTTGCTTAAGTCGATAACCGTGCGTATCGATCTTTCCTCTGGGTTGCACCTTTGTTCCCTCGTCGACGGGGAACCGTCCTTAAGACGAGCAAACCCGTTAAAATTAAGTTCGTCACCCCAGCTGTCCCTTTGATTGCGGGATAAACTGCACTTTTAATTACTCGCAATTAATAGAATAACGCGTCTTAAATACGATCGACTTAAAAACGACCAGGGCATTTCTAACTTGACGGGGTGTCTTATGATGGTCCCTTGAGAATTGATAATAAAAGGAAATGGTGTACACAGTTAAATGACTAATAAAAATCCAGCGCATACGCGAGTGTGCGTAACACAACGTTAAAATGGTTTTCCATAAGTGCGCAAATCCGTGCCGGAAGTTTCGAACAGCATTACTTGCAAGTTGCACGGAAATACAGGGTGCGAGACATGTTAGACAAACACGTCTGGCTGCACGTGATATCAGGGTGAGAATGCAGCCGATATAATACACGTAATGGGTAGCACGCGTGATAGTTGTGGCGCATGCACACGTTAGCTCCCGGCAAAAATATGTCGCCGCTGGCGCATTCCGTGATTTATGAAAATGTGCGACCCAGCTAAACACATAAATAGAACATTCCTGACGAAAGATGGAATCTTGGCTGAAAAATGATAAAGTATGCGAAACCTGCTCAAATTTCGCGACTAGCACCGTAATTAAAAGAACGAAAACCAAATATGCAAGTACATACTATTACTTGAGATATTAAGGAACAGTAAATGTGCATAGATACATATATAATCCAATATAAAAGATAGAGATTAATATGACGAAGATGTAATAAATCGTAAGGAAATAGAAGATGTATTGCTACCAATTCTAAGGCATTATTTACAAATTTTTTTTCATGGCAATCTCTGCAACAACTTGTTACGTTCTATTAGTAGTTGACGACCTAATATTAATCTGCACACTTCTTTCTCTTTCTTTTGACACATTTATAAATAGCTAATCACAATGCGAGCATAGTATCCCCGGCACGGTTTATTTTTAACCTACGCGTTCTTTCAACGCGGAAAGAAACTGGGCTTTCATTAACGTTACTTCCGAAGAGATAATGAGATATAACCGTATGCATATTAATTCGCGTGAAGCAACGCAACATAAATGATACAAGCTGATTAAAAGGACGATATGCATGCATAATAAGCTATTCGGATAAAAGTGGATTAATAAATATGAAATTGAACTGTTGCATGTCTATGAATAAACACATTGTTGGAATAAATTTACATCACAGTGTATTTTACATGTCGCCGCAAATTGCAGAATTTTATAGTTCGTACTCAATATTCTCCTCTATTCTTGTTTCGTTCTTCAAAGAACTTTTACTTAAAAAAAGAATCTGAGACGAAGATTTACTCTTCCTCAAAGCACCTACGATATTCTATTTCGCAACGAGTAGATTCCAATCTCGCTACTCCTCTAACTTCCCTTCAAATTACGATGTATATACTCCAGGCTACACATGGAATAACAATTTCTTCCGCCACGCCATTTCGCGCCGTCGCCACCCTTGTGAAGGCTCGCCGAGGAAAACGTCAGAGAACAGAGATCGCGTGGCTCGAAAAGAAAAAAAGGGGGACACGAGACAAACGGAACCGCGGGGCGATTTTTATCGATCTCCATGCCGAAAAGACGAGCTCGTTGCGCACGGTTTCAAGCACGTAACGCGCGTAAACACAATGGCGTTGAATGGGGATGGATAAATAGGGTGAACCTTAAATGATTCATAGGCAACGAGGGTGAGAGGGTGTAACGGGGCCATTCACGTGCTAGCATTGCACGCGTTCTACTCTGACGTATGTATTGATCCTCGAGAACCACTTTCACTCATGCCTCTTGCCCATTTTTCATGTAGTAACCAAAAAAAAAAGCAGACCACTTCTATGCTTTACCTTGATTCAACTAAACAAGCGGAAGAATCAATCGCAGCGCGAGAATACGAATTACACGCTTCGCACGTAAACAGCGAACTTCGCATTGCATCGTCGTTGCGTTCGTTTCATTTTAGAACTTGCAAATCATTAATACAGCCGACAATCCACGCGCAAATTTATTTAACATCGCTGAAATCCTGGATATTCCACTTTATTTTCGTCCGGACTGCAGGCGATTCAAATAAACTGATCTCGCACGTGCAGTCGCCAAACAAGTTTCTTTGTTTATCTACTTCACTCGTTTTTAAACAGACGGTCGCGTGCAAAAGTATGCGCGAGCTGTACTTGTAACTTGCGTCTGGTTAAAAAACGCGTTTCTGCAAAGGAGAGGAAGTCATTCGTAAGCGCGAGCTATGCGTACGTAGACGAATCGTCGAACGAACACGCATTCCGATTCAAATCCGATTCAAACAACCTGCGCTTTCGCGTCGCGTATATTCCAGGGCTTAAAGGGGACAGTTTTATAAAGGACCGAAAAGTAAATTGCGCTGCCGTCTAGGTGCTTGTGAAACCGAACAGCTACAAAGAAAAAGTGCAGAAGTGCACGAGCAGAGATCGTTCCCCCATTCAATTTACGAGCAATTGCGGCGAAAATGTGTAATCGGAAAATTACTCTCGCTTTATTTTCAATCGAACAGTGATTGGAGTTTGTTTGAAGAGACTATCTGCAGTCATTATTCTTCATCCAATAATTTTAATAATATGCATAATGTTCGTTTCGTGAATTTCCAAAGAGCACAGTATAGTTGAATACATAGGTATGCGCATGCAGAATGAAAAACAGAGAATTCATGGAAGAAAATGTGAAAGCGAATGTACACAAAATATTCCTAGAACCTTCCACGAAATAACAAAGTTAGATCTGCTAACTTATGAGGGCGGAAATACTTATTTGCATGCGAATATACGCTTGGCAAATATTTTTACTTCGATCTTGTATTTGCATAGAAAACCGAACGATAATAATGCCCTCGCAGAAATTACGGAGGAATAAAAACTCCAGAAAATGCCAGGGTACCTACTTTTAAAATTTTTGCTCTATATGAAGCAATTCGAATAACAAAATGCTAGAACGATCAAGAACGATCTGGCCAGAAATTGCTTGCACGAACGTTGGATGCAAATGCGAAGCTTTATCAACTTCTATTCAAGTAAGTTCGCCGATCCTTCTTCGGTGTCACCAGCGTTTTCTCGCGGAATTCACATCGTTCAGCGTAACCGACGCCGAGGGCACTCGGCCGTGGCGAATTTGAAATTTAATCGACTTCCAAACGTGCACACAGGCTTTCCTCGATTTTCATGAATCTTTCATTAAACAAAAACAGATGGAAAGGGGGAAAAAGGGAAAGAGCGAGGAAAAACGAATGTCATGAGAAATCTTCCTGGTCCACGAACGAGATAAATTCCGCAATAACTGAGGGAACCGGATAAATACATGTTCCTCGTGTCGCTTTGCTGCTTACGAAGGAAGCCCGGCCAGTTTGCACGACATCGTGCTCGAGTTTACGCTAAATCTATTTACCGTCTCAAACGAACGCCGTGAAACAAGATCCTCAGACAGGAAAGTGAGAAACGTTGTAAACGGCAACGGGTGGTTACTCCGGCCTGTTTGCGGCACAATCGTCTTTGGCCGAGCACTACCATGCAAATTACGCGACATTTCACAGAAAGATGCTTTTAGTTCAACATTCAGGCAAGACCGCATATTTCGGTCGTTATTTAAACTTTTTGGTAAGGTAGAACTTTAGGGAAATGCAAACTTCAATCTCGTCGCGCATTTTGGATCAGCGAAAGAAACTCAGCTATTGTATATTTTTTACTTAAATATTACCCATTGGGGCACTCATTTATGTCTAAATTGTACTCGGAAACACGTATTGAATTTGCTGTATAATACAATTATGTAATTACGCATATACATACATCTAATATGATTAGAATATTGCCACGTTCTGACAGAACTTGCGAAATAGAAAACATAGGAACTTTCAAACGATCGTAAAACTGATCACCAGTGGCATTTGAACTGTCGCGTCACTGGGCCCGTAACCGATACGGACTATCGAAATGCGATTACGAAAATCGGTAAAGTACATACGTTTATGCTGCGTATACGCTATCGCTAAATATTTAGTGCAGAACAAATACAATGTGAAATTATCCACGATTGAGTTGAAGCGTAACGCAGAACAGTTTTTGACTACCTTTGGAAACGCATCCGTGAAATTCCGAAAATTTCAAATGCTCCAAAATGACTATCGTGGGACCGACGCGCGTTCCCGCGGCGCGCATTGAAACTCGTACATCGATCAAAGTCGACGGCGGAAAAGTGTACGCAACGCGGTTTAATTTATCTCTCAATAGCGACGTGTCATAGGAAGAGTGACATTGAAACAAATATCGCTCGGCTGTATTAGATTTGAATAAATCTGTTCAACTTGATCGTATTAGTAATATTTTGTCTACTCACTGGATTGCGTGAATGAAAACCAAGCTGGCAACCGGTAGGACCAGGTCGTCGCTTCCAACTCTCCAACGTCTACCGAACGCGATAAGACTCGGCATCTTTCATACTCCGATTTCGATGCTCGGCCGAGTAATCGTTCGCGTACGCGAAAAAACACATGCAACCACCAGAACATAACCTATAACAGCATCCAATCAAACCACTCGCGCGTCGGCCGGCCGACTACTACTAGTTTGTGTACTGCACTTTTGTGAACGACCGGACCGCCGGACCACCCAGCTGTCACGAATGCACTGAATCATTGAAACGCGGAATGAGACTGCACTGGACCAGTTTGAAAAAGGAATGAAAAAATGGAGGTAATTTTGGAAACTAACTTTCTTCTGACACTTCTGTATTTTAGGCAATTAAGTATATTTGGGTTTCATTCACTTTGTAATAGTTCAATGGAGATGTTGCTAATGCAATTTCTGAGATATCGTGATCTTTAATGGGCTTGGTGGTGTTCCTCGTATCTATATTTAACGATTTAAGAATACTGTCTATCGTCACTCGTTTATCGCAGATTTAATATTTTTACTTTAAGAAAAAAATCAAAAGAGTGGAAATAAATGAAATGTAAAATATTAATTAATATTTATTTTCCCTTGTCATTTATTCTAATAATATCTCTATCTTGTTATCTTTTTTATTGAATAACTTTACCATACGATATTCGCTTCAGATTTTTTTTTTTTAATTGAAACTGGAACGAATTTTATAATCGTAACAAATTATACTTTCCACCAGAGAAACTGCAAAAAAATGATAGAAAGCTATGCTCAACAGAGGAATTTTCAATTTCGTAATTTATCGCGCGTTTCGTCTAATATAATACGCAGTCGATAACAAAAAAGAACGAC
Source organism: Holcopasites calliopsidis (assembly GCA_023838395.1). Classification (NCBI taxonomy): domain Eukaryota; kingdom Metazoa; phylum Arthropoda; class Insecta; order Hymenoptera; family Apidae; genus Holcopasites; species Holcopasites calliopsidis. Next base: position 5,895,167 of record JALHAQ010000007.1, read on the forward strand.
GCCCAGTATATACCTGAATGAATCGGAGTCCAGAAATTGCAAACAGCACGAGTTCAACTGGCGGAGATAAAGTTTCGTCGTCGCGTCGTGCACGGAAGTCGATGAGACAATAGACGAGATAAAGCGACGGAATTGATCGTACACTCATTCGAACTACCGTGGAAACGCCGAAACCGGCTAGGCACCGATTTAATTGAAATTTCATCGAACGTGTTTCATTTCCGATTGAAAGAAAACACGGCAAAGGGCCTATCATTGAGGAATCGTGGGGTACGAGTTTATAGAGATAACGAAATGGACGTCGGCCAATTTGTCTTACTATCTTTACCTGTTTACATGTATATTGGGTCATTTACCACGTTCGTTAACGATTTTCCAGAGCTAAGATGTACGAACACGAACCGACGTGCTGTGATGCGAAAACTACCCTTTGAGCAACGCTAATAATAAGCCCGGCGATATCGATGCCTAATAATTTCCTCCAAACACGCGAGAAAATTGCAGCACTCTGTTGAAAGTCTACCACTTCTCTGTGTGCAGCTAATTTTTCGTTTTCAAAATAGAATGTATCGTCAGGTGTGTGGTATGCCTTCCGTGGGACAGTTAATTGCCAATTCAATTAAGCTAAGGAGATACGAGTGTGCAATTGGAAAGAAAGTAAATGGTACTCCGACAAACAAGTTCCCTTAATTTCGGATTGCCCAATAATTTTCGTGTCTCAGAGATACCGTAAATGGTGCTAAAATCTCAAAGTGAAATTGCAACGACAACCAAACTCGAGGGCGCAATTGAAACTCTCCGCGTCTCCTTCTGTCTATGTTCCTTTCTGAGACTAATTGCGTTTAATTACATAGTAAACAATTATTCGTTTAATTACGAATGCATGATCGAAGGCCGTTCAACAGAAGCGAATCTAAGTGGTCCAGGCAGAGGGGCGGCCAGATAAATTACTGAATCACGATTGTAATTAAATGCCGGAAATCATGTGTTCCGAGAAATTCGCAATCAAACTAATCGAAATACGTATGCACGTACACACATGTGCATAATATGTATCGACGATTAAAATGTAGGTCACGCGGACCTTATACTATTTTAAGGGGTCACTATAAATATAAAGATAGATCATTCGAGCTGATAGGATATCCTATCACCGTTAAAATTTCTTGAATTAACTGAAAATAACGACGGTAATAGTGGAACAAAGTGATCGGGGGTTCGTTATTAATATCGAAATGTTCACTCACCATATCAGGTGCAAGATGAACAGGAAAGCACCGGGCACGACGAGGTCGTCGCTGCCGACGCTCCATCGGCGTCGGAACACCACGATCCCAGGCATCTCTTCCTCTTTTTGCTCGTTTCGTCGTTTTTATCTTCCATTCGATCCTCCGCGATGCTCACACGCGATCAGCGAGTACCGCAATCACACTTGCACCCTCGAATCACCGGGCGACGTGAACTTGAACCTTACCCCGAGACCCCTTTGAAACTCGACACGAAAGTCGGATGCCTCGTCCCTGAGATTGTCGTCGCGTTCCGCGACGCGCATTTTCGTAACTTTGATCCGGCAACCGGCGAGTGCTCTCCATATCCTCCTTGCAAGCTTTATCGGAAACCGTTCGGGATGCGTTCCCTTGCGAAAGTAACTCCAACGGGGCGGATCGGCGTCGCGACGCGCATCGCGTTCCGGCCGACGATGTCGAAAACTGTACCTCGTCGGGAGGACACTTTCTTCCGGTTGCTCTTCGCCTCTATCAATTTCCCGCTTCGCCCCTTTGTGCCACTGTCCATGCTGATTCACGGTTTATCCCGCATTGTCGCATGGATGAAAAGAACTTGATCCTATCCATTGGTACCATTGAAAAATACCGCGGAAGGAAACCGAGTGTTTAGCACGATAAATCGTGAGTTCTTCGTGCTGATTTTATCCGCACGATTACGCAGTCACTGTGATACTTTTCTACATGAATGACTGTCTCGTCGCACTGTTTAAGGAAGACGTTGATGCGTTCAGTTGCTGATTCATGAACCGGAGTTTTCTGTTATTCATAAAAATGAATCTAATGAATAGAAGTTCATTTTCAAAGACAACGTTTCGCGAATCTGCTGTGAGTTACGGCTTTATTTTACCTTCTTCCCGGGTAAAACGAGCAGCGTGCAGCAGTGAAGGAAACCAGGCGACATTACCGCGGGATTGAATAACAAAAATGATATAGTAGAGAGGTTTATGCATTAAAAAGAGAATGTTACCTTTAGAGCAAAGTTTTGTGAATAGTAAAAAGACCCGCATTTAAATTATTTGCGACGCCTACAGTTCGAGGGAAAGTGATTTTCATCCGGAAAATGGTTGATGCTCTTGAGGAATCTCCGGATGCTGGAGAAACTTTTAAGTAGCGTCACGCTTCTGAAATCGTCCTTTCCATCCGCGGTGAAGGAGCTCAACAATTTGATCTAACTAAAGCCACGAGGGAGGAAATCCTTTTACCGCATTCGCGGAATCTCGTTTAGCTGGCGTCAATGAGATCTGCCCAGACCGTAGAATCTTAAAGAAAGACCTCATTATATTCGTCTAAAATGGAATTCTAAAAAAGAAAGTAATGCAGTTTGTCTATTCCCTTAATCATTGTTGTCTTCAAACTAAATTCGCGCAGAAATAAAAATTCGAAGCTGTACGCGATGGCGCCAAATAATAAAATGAATACGTTTTTTAAACTGCAACACCTGTGAAACCGCGTGCAACACAAATGTTTGTAATCTCGAGCTGATACCTTCGTCTATACGCAAGATCGATGCTAATTAAGTTACCAACGTCTCCGAAAATAGTGACAGGTCCGAAAGTAGACAATCAAAATTCATCTCACCATGCATTCGTGCGCTCAGCATCCACCGAGGCACTTCTCAGTCATCCAGCTATGAAAAACAATCGTGAAACTCGCACTGGGGACGGTTATTTGCTTCTGAAACATATTCGTCTTTCCAGTCACAATCAAACGATCTTTCGCAGCAACATTTGTTCAATAATTTTTCTGTCGGTTCAATGCGAAGACGAAGATCCAATGAATCGTAAATATCGCTTTCCTGATACCGTTTTATAATCTGCCAGATTAGAGATACGAGAAAGCAGACTTTTACTCCGGCATAGCCGATCGGCCGGCGTTACCGCCTGATGTACCGCATCGCGTGTCTCTGCGTCACTATCATTGCCCTCCCGAATTGAAAATTGTCAATGGAACACGAAAATGCGGATGGATGCATTTTATTCGCGATACCCTGCGCGCGGATCGAACCACGTGCCCCGAAAAGCCATCACATCGTGGACATGAAAGTGTCGCGAACAAAATACATACCTGCGCGATCGTCGAGGTGAGCCACCTCGAGCGCGACTAAAGTACAGAATTTAAGCTATCGGTGCACCTTCCACGGTCCGAGGGCGCTCAATTTACGTCGGTGGACGCGCGTGCGTCGCGACGCCTGCTGCACCGCAGACACGCTGCGTCGCGACGACTGTGCTTCGTCTCGCTTTACGCGACAGTCGTCGAGCATCGTGGACCGACAGCTCGTCGTCTATATGCTATAGCCGAATTTCTATGTGCATATATACTTTGATTTAAAGAGATCCGTATCTTGCCCGCTGATTGAACTTGAGACTTTTAATATCGTGATATTTTATATTTCATTTTTTCTATTGAAATTAAAAGTCCTGTTCAGAGTAATTGTGTTTAATTTCTTAAATTCTGCAGTCGGTTATCTGCCCTTACTTAGTAAAACATCTAATAGTAAATAATTTATCGATCGCATGTAGATTTCACGAAAGTGATCTTGGGACAATCGGCACGAATCATTCAGTCATACTTACTTAAAATATACATATATATATATGTATTTTATTTCACAATATTAAACTCCGATGGATCGTAAATGTACAATATGGAAAGTACATTCGATACATCTCTTATACTGTACAATAAAAATTTAAAATAATGCTCTCTTCCTTACCTACTTTACGCATTTGTACACAGCCAAACTTAGTGTATACGGAACATTTAATCACTTGATGTTCGCTAGTTTCTCGCTCGGTCGTAGTTCTGTATATACCAGTCAACAGTTTCCTTAATGGCCCGGTTGAAGGGCGTGAACTGGAAATCTGATAAATATTTCCGCAGTTTTGCATTGCTCGCTGTTTTCTTGTATTGCCCATCGGCTGCAGACGTGTCGTATACTAGTTTTCCTTTGAAATTAAATGCCTCTGCAATTGCCTCGGCCACTTGAGAAATTGTAACTTCTTGTGATTCATCAACTAGATCAAAGATTAACGATTTAATGCTGAATAAAAATGCTGATCGATGCTACACTGGTGTACAAAATTAAAGGATCACTAAATTTTCAATGAAAAATTGTCGATATTTAAATTGTTATAACTTCGTGGAAGAAAATCATACTTCAACTTTCTTTTAACTTTGCACATCAGTGTACTTCCATTGTGCCTTTCAATTACCTGATAATATAATTGGTTCTACAGAATCGTACTCCCTTAACACCCATATTATTAACTTAGCTAAATCTAAACTGTAAATAAATTGTCTCAAAGGCTTTCCGGAACCTAACACAGTAAATACTTTATCTTCTGTATTTCCTGAAAGGAACACCAATATTCATTAATAGTATTCTTTAAAGCTCCTGATAATTTTTAAAGATTTTTTCGATGGAAATGTTTTCTACCATCTTTTATTAAATCGTAAAGCCTCCTCATTAAGCCGGGTATAACGTGACTGGCACTAGGATTGAAATTATCGTTTGGACCAAATACGTTACATGGAATGATGCTGGTGTATAACCTATTATATTGTTCGTAATAACCCTTATTTTGGATATCTATGAGACGCTTGGCATAACTGTAGCCATAATTCGATGGATGAGGTGGTCCATTGTGAATCTAAGAAAACGAATGATAGAGTTATAAATACAAGAATCAAATGAATAATTACATATTATTAATAGGAAACTTTGTGTTACCATGGATTCATCGATTGGATATGTTGTTTTATCAGGGAATATACAAGTAGATAAACACGAAATAACTTTCACAACCCCATTCTCATGAGCGGTTTGCAATACATTGTCGTTCATGTGAATATTTCTACGCTGGAAATTATAGGCATATATTTTAATGGAATATCATTGAGAAAACAATTGCCAAAGATTATCCTTATTTACCAAAAAGTCCAAATTGTGTGCCATATTATGGAATAATCCACCAACCATAGCGGCTAAGTGAATAACATGCGTAGGCCTGTGTTTTTCGAACAACTTCTCTGTACTTTGCTTATCACTGGAAACATAACATCTTCGTTTAGCATGACCGTGTAATTAAATTATGCAGAAGAGTTTGATAATAGATTACCATAAATCTGCATCTGTAGAACCTACAAATATCCATTTCCCATTGTCATTTTTATTCGCTTCAATAACATTACGAATGGCATTGCCAACTAGTCCAGTTCCCCCAGTTACAAGTATAATCTTTTTCCCCTCAGACATTTTTCATTGATCTGAATTGCTGCAAGTTAACAAAATCAGGCCGATTGCAAAAATTGTAAAATATAACGAACATACGAAAGTTGTAAAAATGTTAGTTGCACGACTTTCATTTGCACTTTTGCGCACGCTCACGGGCTTCCCCGTCATGCGTGTAAATAGTTGACGCGTTATCGCAACCGCAGTATCGATTAGTCGAGAATATTTGAATTTAAAAAAAAAAAACATGTTTTTATGAAAATAACATGTTCATAGCAGGATGTTGTGGTTGATATGTAAAAATACTTTTGTCTGTTGCGATTATTATAATGTTGTAACAATTCCTGTTCCAGTTTATTTGTTGCAATTTATCCGAAATCAGTATTGTTAAAAACTATTTGAGTAAAGTACAATTAACTCGTACATCAGAGTAGAAGACAAGATTAGTTTCGATGTTTGACCGCGAGATAGTTATAATATTCCGTTGATAAAATCTAAGAGCCGTATTAAAGAGGGGTGGACCCCAATGCATGCAATCCAATTTTTCAATGAAATTTTCTCGAGTTTTAAGCACAGTTTTCTAATATGTGTAAAGTCTGTAATTAAAGCAATTAAAGCCTAGAATCTAAGAAAACATGTGGTGTGCGAGTTAAATGATTTCTAATTCTATTGTCTTTTAAATGAAAACTAAAATGAAGACATTACCATTCATATCATAAGATAACAGCAAAAGATATTTCCTGCACTTCATTTGTTATCTACGTATCAAACCGCATGAGCTTACTCATCCAATCAGATTGTGCTGTTATATAATGCGGAAAACATTGCGGATCTGGCAGTTTAAAAAGTAGTGTACTATTACAAGTAGAAAATACGTGACTGAAGCAATATGAAACCACGTGTGCTGGTTACTAGTAACGATGTACCCGTAGCAGGAATAGATCTCTTACGCACGAAGTGAGTATATTTTAATGTAAAAAAGTTGTTTAGCATATTCATCTAGAATTCGGATACAATTACAACAGAAACTATAAAATTTTAAATACAAATATATTGCACTTCTATAATACTAAGGTTAAGATTTAAATATGATTATACAGAGTAGATGCGCTTTATATTTAATGATTCCTTTGAAGCTAATTCTTTTGTCGTATAATGAGAATTCAATTAAATATTGACTTTTTTTGCGCTCAGATGTGACGTCACAATCATTCCTTCCGCTACGACTACCCGGGAAAATGTACTACAATTACTTCCCGGTCATGATGCAATGTTTCTTATTGGCCATATTAATGTAAACAGCGAATTTCTTAACATAGCAGGTAAACATTATATTACGTATTGGTTTGTGAAATAATATAAAAATGTTCTTTTTCATAGAATTCAAAAGTTTAAATCGATCGGATATCACGTTGTTGACGCTAGTCAACTTCAATTTACAAGAATAAAGATTTTAGTTGAATTTACAATATACTAATTTATATTATTAATAAAAAAATAGGGCTCTCTCTAAAAGTTATGACAACAATGTCAGCCGGCTATGATCATTTGGATGTTCCCGAAATTAAACGAAGGGGGATCAAGGTCGGGCATACCCCGATGGTCTTATCATCTGCGGTTGCAGAAATTGCTGTACTTCTGGCCTTAAACGCGGCAAGACGAACTCACGAAGGACGTCTGAAACTCGAACAGTAATTACAAATGAGTTCGACTTTTACTCTTTCGTCCTAGAAGAATATATTATAAGCCATAAGATTTACGCTTTAATTTTTTTTTTTTTTCGTTAATCTAGAGGTCAAACAGAAAGAAGAGCACAATGGTTACTTGGGCAAGAGTTAAGGGGTTCAACAGTAGGTATCGTTGGTTTGGGTAATATTGGCCAAACTATCGTTAAACGGCTAAAAGGATTCGAAGTGGCTCGTTTTATTTACACAGGACATTCTCGTAAAAAAGCAGGTATGTACAAACACGCCCGCTAAAGTACTCGTTTAAATGGATTATTTTTCGAATTACATTTAAATGCAGGAGATGAACTTGGAGCCCAGTTCGTATCTTTAGATGACCTCCTCGAGCAAAGCGATTTTGTTATCGTTGCTGCTCCATTGACTAATGAAACTAGAGGAATGTTTAACGATACCACTTTCGGTAAAATGAAAAAAAACGCGGTATTCGTTAACATCGCCCGTGGGCAGATTGTGAAAACAGATTCTTTAATCAAAGCCTTGCGGGATAAAACAATTTTCGCAGCCGGGCTTGATGTTACGGATCCCGAACCATTGCCACCCGATCACGAACTTCTTAAACTACCTAATGCTGGTAAGTATTGCAAATTGCAATGCTTAGCACAGAAAAATTAGCTGCAGCTAATGCAAGACAAACGTATACTCGTATACAATTTTTTATTAACAGAAATACCATTCTACAATTTTACACAATGTTTAGATATTATTAAATTGTAGAAATGTATAACAAGATTATATACACATTAATATCTTTTTTTATGTAATGAACTTCAGTGATTATACCGCATTTGGGCAGTGCTACTGTGAAGACCCGAACAGATATGTCAGTCATTGCAGCACAAAACATTCTCAATGGATTAGATGGCAAGCCATTGGTATATGAATTGTAACATGGTCTCTTGCCTGTAAAAACTGTAGATCTTCCCAGCAAAATTTCAGAGTAAGTATGTATTTGGAGTAATGCAATGATACAGTAGCGTCTCTCTAATAATTTTACGAATATTTAACGGACACACACACACACACACACGTATAACATATGTATACTGCAATGTTATTTCTCTTTACACGAATTTATTCTATTTCCAAATGTAAAATTTAAGGAGGTCCTCAAATATCCTTTTAATAATATTGAAATGCATTCTTGATATCATGTGATTTATAAACTGCGTTTTATATGTCATATCCTTTCTTACTTTTTCATATTACCTTATCAAAGATTTAAGATACATTCTTTCATTTAAATTAATATTTAAATAAAAGAATATTGCTCAATCTTTTTTGTAAACTAGAGGAAGAATATACAATATTTTCAGACTCATTTATATTAAATATAAAATTTGTTCATCACAAGTGTTCACCAAATGCATCCATAAACTTTTGGTATTTATCACCCGTAATGTACAACAGGTAACCATCAGGCTTCCACTACCGCATTTTTTAAGTTACTTAGAATCGGATCGATTTTGCTTTCCAAGGATAGAATATGGCCTGTATTACAATTGTGACTAGCGATAAAGCTGATAACCAATGGCAATTTGTTCATTTGAACTACCTATGAAAGGATTAATTACATCGTAAATAAAATACTTTAATTATAAACAAATAAAATAATTGTGTTGCATGCTTCTTTTATTACCTGATAACTACTGTACATGCAAATAATTGTTTTATTTTTTCCCAATCCTAATTTGCTTCCTTGATCAGTAGCCATACCAAACGTAGATAAGAAACTCGCTCGCATAGCTAATTCTGGTGCTTTCTCATCTGCTACAGATATGACAGGTACTCCATCCCTATCAGTTATCAATATACCGTGTAGCCCTTCCACGCTACTAAGAAGCCCATAAAGAAATTTTTTAAGTTCCTAAAATAATAATAATATAAATGCTGAACAGAAATAATGTATTCCCTGTATTGTACAGACATACTTTACATATTTTAATATCATTTCCAAATGGAATACATGTGATTTACAACAAAGAGCCTTCTATATAAAACTACAAGTATATAACCTCAAAACCAGAGAACGTTGTTAAATAACAATGAAACGTTATTAGAAAACTTACGGCCGTCATTTTTAATATTCAAATTCAACATTCAATATTTGATGAATGTTGAATACGTATCCATAAAGCTGTACAAGTTTGATGATCCTAGAATATTGACAGTACCAAATTGCACTTTTGACAGACTGTCATGTAGTAGACGTGGAATGCGCACGCATCCTATTTCAATCACCGCCCTACGAGGATGACACGTGCAGCTCAAATTGAAAGTTTCTTATTGTAATTTTTATCTGCTTAACACGCAGACAATTTGAAAATTACAGAGCTATGTTCACGTTTTATGGAATTCCACGTTACAGGAGCAAATTGTGTATGATTTAACTAAAAGGTACATTATGTTCGCCGAATTTATTTTGATTTATACATCCTCTCTACTTGATATATACATAATTCGTGTTGTTTACTTAGGGAAAATCTGATATTATGTAATAAAAAACTGCTTCTTGCGTGCATTTTTAATTGTGATTGATAAATTGATAAATTATGTAAATCGAACTTAAAGTTTATCTTCTAGAATAAAAAGTCCACAGCCCCACAGTATTTCTATCACTTTTACAAGTAGAACATTGATTATCCGAAGAATCGTTTATCCGAACGTTCTTGTCTCTCTATTAGATCGAATAATCGACATTCTACTGTAGATCGTAATAAATATTACTGCTAATTAAAACAGCAATAACATTGCCTATTGCTAAAAAAGAAGTAAAAAAACTATGTTACAAGAATATTTCTCTTACACATCTACGTTCGAACTTGTACTAGGGTCACTTGAGCAAACTCCGAACGAGAACATCTTTGGTATATCCGGACCGTAATAAACTTTCGTATTCTTCCCTAATCCCTCGTACATCTTAAGTTCCAAAAACTCTTTAGTAAGAAGAAGTTTGTTCGCTTCTGCTTGCATTGTCATTTGATAATACTCAGCGTCGGTGCGGCTTTTTTCCTTCGATAAATGCATTTCATCCTCGATCGCTGCTATCCGTTTTAGAGATTCCTTTTCCATAATCTTTTGATCGTACTGTATTTTTGCTACTTGTGCTTCTTTTTCTGCTTCAATAACTGCCTTTTTCCTTTCAGTTTCCGCATCTTTCTCGACTACTTTTTGACGCTGTGTGGAAATTAAAAGTTTGGTCTTCTCTGCTTCCCTGTCATAGTATATGCAGAAGTTGATTATTGTTTTTTCTTCTTAAGAAATACTAATACATTATACGCATTTCTGTTACGTGCAATTTATACTTACATTAATTCATAATTCTTGCTTATCGGTTCTGGAATTTTAGGCTTGGTAACTCTAACAGCATGGATACTCAATCCAGGTGCTAAATCATTCAAATCGACTTGCAAAGCAGTTTTCAAATAATCGTCTATTTGATCAAACAAATCTATGTACACTTCATGCAATGTATGTACAGTGCAGAACTGGTTTAACTTGTGATGTATCTTATTAAATATTAATGTTTGATCATAATCCGCTGTAAAATTTCTCACAATATTGTGTACTGTAATTTAAGAAAAAAGAAAATTATTAATACACAATAATCTATATATCAACACTTTATCAACTATGAATACATTGTGGACAAAAGTCTTACCGCTATTCGCATCTAATATATTTACAACTTCTATACGATCAAAGTAAATCATCACACCACCACTCGTTCCACACGGAACATTCTTCACTTCGTCTGTCTGTAATGTAACTTGTACAGAACGGTATGTTGTTAATAAAGGTATCATCATATGAAATCCAGGACTGCTAACTTGTGGTAGCAACGCACCGCCCTATTTTAAATTAAAAAAGTTTATATTTCCAATGCTATGAATGCAACATCGTTAAATGTTGGTGGACAGTAACTTACTCTAAAATAAACACCAACATGTCCCTCTTCTATACGGTGCAAAGAGAAGAAACAAAATATTATTGCCAAGTAGACGGACGAGCATATTCCGATGATGCTTGAGACAGACATATTATCTATTTGCTGGAACAAAAGGAGACACATTAATACAGGAATTAAAGAAATTTGTAATTTATTATACGAATTCGTTAGTACATTTATAGAGGTTATATTTTGTTAACATTATAGACCCTATGTAAACCAAACTTTTTGCCACATATTTTCAATTAAACTGCAATGGTTTGTTTACTCTTTCTTAGTACCGTTTCTCCGATAGTGATTATATCGCAATATTTCGCAAAATATCGGAATATTACCTGTGCTTAAGACAGCAAATACTTTGGTGAACAGTAAACCCGCAGGTTTGATTTTTTCAGGAATAAAATTTCGATATTTTTTTATGTTTCAACCGACATTCAGAACCGTTCTGGGTTGTTGGCTGCCTAGGTGTAAGAACAATATCGTCGCGTCTTTTAGTTTAATATTAGTTAACTATCAATTTGATATGCAGACAAAATTATAATTGAATTTTGTTTATTCAGAAGGTTAATAGTCACAAAAAATGTTTCTATTATTATTCTTATTAGTTAAAACTTTACGTGTAATAAACAATCTACTGCTGTTCAATTTACATAATCAGTTTTTACCATAAATTAAATCATTCTCGAAATTCATGTTTGTGTATACCTGCTATTCTGTTATGATACCACCATATGTAACCTTCAAATTAATTTACTATTAAAAAGAAATATTTGAGATGAAACTTCATCTATTTCGAAGACATTGGTATGATATGAGCATAATTTTCGGAATTTTCTCTTAAGTGGAAGAGTTTCGAAAACTTTGGGATACCCTTTGTTTTAATGAAAAGATACATTTGTTTTAGTCAAATATGGCACCAATCTCAGGACGAGTTCGCTGACCTTTAATATACATATGGCGGCCTTGCAAGGGCTATTATCTTACTCAAGATTTGCACGGTTACTAAGTTCTCCTTGCTGTAAAATTTCTTTACACCAAGTGTGGTTTAAATATTAAATTAAAGACAACAGAAAATAGTAGTGATGTCGTAAAGGGTTTGTTTTATTTCTCTTATAAATTTCGAAATTCCATGCTTGATTAAAAAAATGATAAAACTTAATTATTCATGTAACAATTATAATTTTAAGCACATAAACGAGATACATTCTTATTTAAATGTAATATGCTTCATTTAAATAATATGTACATCTATTTATGTTTATTAGATTTACTCTTTTGTGATTTTTTCTTGTCTGGACCACGTGTACGTTCCGTTGCACTAATCGTTTTTACATCAACTATATTTTGATTTAACGCTTTTAATTCTTGGAGCGCTCTTTTAGCTAATTTTCCTTCTGGCGTCTCTGCAGGTTCCAAAAGGAGCATTGATAAGGATTTCTTCAACAGGCTCCCGGCTTCTTCAAGACGTGCCGCCAGTTCCATCGAAGAAATTTCTCGCGCGGAATACGCACGATTTGCTAATAATACTGAGGGTAAGTGCATCTCGTACAACATTATTCCTAAACATAGTTCAATATTAATATATTACATAACATCGATACCAGACGAGCTTTCAAATATTCTCAATTATACTATTAAATAAAAGTACAAGTACCTTTCAACCGCGATATTCCCGGCTCAACGATCTCCAAAACGTTGTACATTTCCCTGCACGTGTCCAACATATTTTGCATAAGTTTCTTCGTAGGACTTGGGCTTGCTATTTCTTTTCTATACGCAGCCTGTAACTTCTGCTTCAGGGACAGCATTAAATAATGATTCGGATGGAAAGATCGCGACAGTTTCGACTCCAAGCTTTTAAGACCCTTGGAAACGATTGGTAAGGAATTATAAATGTGCAATTTAAGAAAAATCACCATCTTAGCATCTTTAACAGGTACTAACTTTAACATCTAACTCGTCCACTTCATCGATCAATGCCCTACTTATATTTAAAGTTGCTCTCACGAGACGACCTCCGATGGAACTTCTGCATCTGTTACATTGCCACCTCGTACCCTTCTCGTATGGGAAACTTGTCAAAGGATTTTGCATTCCTATGTAACCCTCCCTACATCTTGGGCATAAAATGCTGCTCATATAGGAGCCCATTTCGTACGGATCCTTGCATAATGAACATTCGCATTCGAAGTACTTCCCACCTCGTAAATGTTCTCTTCTACCCAACGTTCCCTGGTAATGCAGTTTCATTAATAACGTAAATACTGACGTACATAACTTTGCACGATTATCGTAGATTCTAAGGGCGAATGACTGTAATTCTGAACGATGGCATACGAGGTTTGAACGAACCAGGAGTGACGATGTGTAATTAAAAAATATCGCTTCGCCTTCTTTGATGGGCAGGCTCGCGTACACGGTAAGCTGGAAATTGTCGTCCACGGTTAGGTGAGTGTTTCCCCTGCAATCATGAGCCATCAGGGAGGCTTCTACGTATAAACCTCGTAAAAGAAGCCCATCCATGCCCCCCGGAGATCTCAGCTCGAACGTATTAACGTCTAGAATTCCGCACAGTTGTTGTAGAAGCTCCGAGATGGACGAATCACTTTCAGCAACGAGATGTAGCGATTTCATTACCTATTTATAGGAGACAGTATTCATTTATTGAACGTTAAGTGCCTTTAAATGCTATTCAATTTACTTGCATTTACGACATTTATTTCTCTGTCCTTCCAAACGGACGTATTTCTTCTCTCATTTACGTGAGCTTCCATACAGGTGATTCGCTTCCATAATTCTGGATCTTTTTGCTTTAAAAGCCACAACCTCAGTGGCAATAATACTCCAATAATATCCTCCGCCTTGCTAATTGACAGGCTTTTATTATTTTTGAAAACTTCGCATTCATCCGGTGTGTGATGCTTCGATTGCTTCTGACACAGTATTAATAAATAACAGGTATTATAATTGGAATAAGAAAAAAATCAGTGACCTGATGCGAACGGACTTTAAATGAGTAATTTACTTGTATGTTTATTACCTCGCACGCGATGCCGCATAAAGGCGCGACATTACATTTTGAGCAAACATACTGCCCTTCCGTCTTTACTTTCGGCGATAAACGCAAACACGCGAAACATACACGATCCCTGCTGGAAGTAATCGGTCCAACAGCGGCTGGTGTTTCTCGAAGTATCACTTCTCCGGCTGCTAAATTTTTTGCCGCCTGTAAATACCTTAGAAGAAAATAGTACGCGATATATGTTTCAGAACACTAAAATGTTGAAAATGCTATTACATGAAACTTAATTCAACGCGTTTTGAGGATGGAATCTAAATTACTATAAGTGATTAATAACTATTACAAATCTAGATATTATAAATGAAGCTGTAAATAATTTGTATGGTCTATACCTGCCGAACTTCTCTGAACGAGTAACTTTGTACTTTAATGTGGGAGTCGCAGCGTTTGACGGCCTTCCTTCCATCGTCATATTTCGCTAAGGTTCTGGATCCCTTGATTCCTAAGGCTAAGGCTCCTGGATCACTTGGATTAATTGTACCGATTTTTTTATGGCCCTAACGATACTTATACCCACGAGATTTTCGTGGGACCCGAGTTTCTTACGCTTCGTAACTGACACCGAAATACAGGCAGTTGTTGCGGGAGCCGTCTCACTTTGGTACTCCGAATGCGCTATATTATTAGCAGTCGTAGTCTAGCGCGTGCTTGGGAGAGTGCTCGCGACGAAACAATGCGTGAGCTTTGAATTCTTTAATGCAACGTTAGACGATTATAAGCTTTTGCTAATTTTAGCAGCATTTATCAGTTTGTGAAGGAGATCTTTTTTTTTCATTTTTATGGTTCAAATATCGTAACAAAAAATAATTGGCTGGGTGGCTGTGTTTGATTGCCTATGCATATATTTATTATAATTACATACAGTCTTACATTCAGTTATTAAGAAATATTTTCATACAAAGTATCACATATTTACAATAAACTCTCATAAATCATTGATCGACTGCTCGAGCTGGACTAAAGACTCCTTTGCAACGATGCCTATCTGTCCTTCTGGGGTATCTGGTGGTTCCAAACATAAAATCGTCGCCGATTCCTTTAAGATATTGGAAGCCTCTATCATCTTTGATTTTAATGCAGCCTCGTCGATTACTCCGGCGTTCCATTGGGTCTTAGCGAGGAAAAGCAAGGGTGCGTGGAGTTCGTATAATGTCATCCCTTTGGCGACACAAATGAAATATTAGCATGTTTTTTTCGTTAATTAAAGTTAATCTGCATTTGAATTATGTTCACGTTAAAAGAACAATAAAAATATTAGGTAATCAAAAACATTTACCTCTTATACGGGAATAGCCGGGTTCTACGACGTCCAATACTTGAAGCAGCAACCTACACATATCGATTTTGTGCTCCAACACGACGTCTGGTAAATCGTCTAGAAGATATTCGTCGACGCGACCGTACATTTGTGTCAACGAATGTCTAAAAATTAAACTTTCCATTATTCATTTCCTCTTCGTTTTATACGGTGTATCATATAATTAAAATAGACCCGATAACAGTCAACTGATTGTTTTCATTGTTCAAAGATGTACCCTCAAAACTGAAATGTCTAAAATTTGTATCATTTACTGACGTGCAATTTCGTACTGCGATTATTTCTATTTAAAAAATCGAACGTACCGTAGCATAGTGTGGAAAGCATGTCGTGGATGCAAGACAGAACGATACTTTCTGACGACTGCCTCTCTTGCTTCAATCGCGTCTGCCCCATCGGCACCGCTGATGGCCTCCACCGCATCCACTTCCGCCTGTATAATTTGCAATACTTTTCGGACGGCTGACCCCGTGGTTGAAAACTCGCAATGCGTACATTTCCATGAACTTTCCGGATCTGCACGTTTACGTTTGATAATGTAGCAATCAACGCATTCATTGGTTTCATCGATACGCATCAGTGATAAATACTCTCTATCTCAATATAATCACCTAGAGAATCCAAAGATAGGACAATTCCATTATCACACTTGTTGCATTTCAATGAGGACATATGCGTCCCAAGTTCGGTAGGATCCGAACATCTTGGACAGGCGCAAGCAAAGTGTTTTCCTTCGAGAAGATGTTCCCTTCTCAACATCGTCGGAAGCAACGAGTGTGTATAACTTCCGTACAGTTCGCCACCGGGAGGAACTTTGACCGCTGTTCGCAATCTTATTCTGAGAAAGAAACGAAAGATTATTTTGGTAGATTTCCATGTCGAACAGAATTCGATTTACTCTAAGGTAATCTACACGACATAGAAAATAATTTAGATTTCTTGTTATACCTGTAATCAGTCGGTGAAACGCTGTGGCACGTGTTAGACACGCACGAATGGTTCATTAAAGCGACTGTAGGATAAAGACCTCTCGCACTGAATCCTTTCGCAGTTCGGATCTCGAAAGTGTTAATTTCCAAAATTCCACAAGCTGTTTGAATTTGTTCCTCGGAAAATCTGCAGCAGAAAGGCGTAGAATTTTATTATATGAAATGAATAAAAGTATTGCACACCTTTCTACGACGAAGTTAGCGATTAATTACTACCTATCTATCTTGAGTCGCTTTTTGATGTAGTCAACGACGTTCACTTGATCAGACTTCCAATGTTCCTTTTGACTTCTTATTTTATTGTGAGCTTCCATTTGCTTCACGTCGCTATTCCATCTGTCAGGATTTCTCTCTGATTCTAAGAGTAATCTTAACGGCGTTATACATTCCAGTTGCGGCACTCCGTTCTCGTTCGTTTCTTCCAAAGCCGCTTGTATGTTGAATTTCTCGTTGGCTTGCACAAACACCTACGAATACAGTGTTACGAATATTATATCGCGAAAAAATACTACTTTTCTAACAGTACGTCGACTTTCCATTTCTAATGCAATACAAGAAATCGTTTGAATGTGAATGCTAAGTGTAGACGGGGCAAAATATTGTAAAAGATACTAATTAATTTCTGTCTAATTTTGTTAACTCGTACTTGGCACTCGTAATCTTTGTGTTGCGGTTGATTTTCGCATTCTGTCGAACAGACAGGCCACCCGCATCTTGAACAGAGTGGTTTTTCGTCTGTCTGAGGCCAGGGGGTATAGCAGGAAAGACACAGGGGGTATGTAAACGCCTTTGGTCCGACCACAAATGGCATCTCCGTGACGATTTCTTCGCCTGCCTCCAGTTCCCTGTTAGCCACCATATATCTGAAAGAAAAATTATCGTACAAATTTCATTAAAATGTTTTTATTCCAATGACAAAATAATTAACTCAAAAATATTCATTTATCCAGCAGCAATTATGTTTTCTCTTTAAGATAGAGGATTTTACGTACCTCCCGACTTTATCATTTTGTAGAACTTTGAAAGTAGCCGAGTATTTTTCAGCTAATGTCGATGATTCCTGTTAAAAGAGATTTTATTAATGAAACGATACGTTTATACGTTCTAAGGACTGTTTTGCTATTGAAAAAATTCATCGAAACTATATTTATACGATAAATACGATGAGGAGGAAAATGCGAATGTGTGCAACTGTATGATTACATCCATACATGCAAGCATAAATCAATTTAGTGCATCGATTTCGTAACAGCTATACATGGCTTTCGTACTTTAGACTATTTCCAACTTGTTTTTTAATGATGATCAATAATGTGTAAGCGTGGATTACGTCTATTATAAGATGATGGCGCAAAAACTAAGTACAAAAAAATGTGACGTTGAAGAGAGAAACGATTACTTATAATATATTATAAGGCAAGTTACGGTGAGTTTTAATGTATCGTTACTATAGGATAAAGAAAGTGCGAGAAATTTGATTCGATTGATTAAATCTAATACATACCGAACTTTGTTGGGACATAGTGGTAGACTAAAGCACAGTTTTCTCCAAATTGCTTCTATTGCGCGCTTTCGTCACGTCCGAAACGAATTCCTCGATCTACGAATGCGGAAGGATGCAAACAGACTAAAAATTAATTGAACGCGGACGGTTATATATATATAATCGGGTTATTAAAAATATACTATCCCACAAAGTTGCCAAAAGGTATGATCTAGACAGCACTATGCCATCGTCTTTCGTGAAGAGTCTAGATTCGTTTAGAAATTGTAGTCCCTCGCTGCATTGGTCTACCAGACTATTTTTGGATCTCAAAATGTGCAGAAATATCCAATTGCCACGGCATATCCGTGAAATGATAAAGAAAGGTGAAAGTATTCTTCATTTTTGTGCCCAGTGCACACGAAACAGGATGATTCAGCATTTTGATTTCGCGCTTTCACATTTTTTATGTTAATATTTCAATAAGCAATCTTTAATTGTTGTACTTACATTAAACTATGTATGTACTTCGGGATTTTTATAGTAATATATCAATCGAAATACACTAATACGTTCAATGAAGTGAAATAATTTTAAATATTTTCGATCGATAATTGGAAATATAATATTGAAGTTTGTAGTCAATCTATCATGGATTTTCGTTCATCGTTCATCATATTTAGTTTTTTCTTCTTGTTTATGAAAAAGGAAATTTCTGTTTCCGATATTCCTATCTTTTTTTTCCACGTTCAATAAGCGGTTCTGGGCAGTCAGGACATGTGTAAAATCCACGCCTATGAGGGTGATCTTTAAGTTACGTAATGTTTGGAAACTAGATCAATACAAGCATTAAATTATAAAATATATCTTGTTAATTGCAAAAGCAATATGTTTCTAGTCGTATACTGAAATTTTAATTCTGTATTTTGTCAACATTTTCGTATAAAATTAGTGTGGAGTTTTTTTAAATTTAATTTGCGCATGCGCAACTGTACTTGCGCGCAGGTTCCATCTTCCTCTCCCAGTTAGCATATCGTCGAACGTACGCAATTCGGAGGCGAAGTCACGCAGTTTTCTGAACTTGTATCTTATAACATAAAATAGTAAGTATTAACAAATTCCATCATTCGTATACATTACATGAAGGCCGAATTTATTGTTCGCACGTGTAAACATTGAGATTTGTGAGATTCATTAAACTTTCGCAAAGCCGGCATGAGGTACTGTTAATGTCGGCTGTTGTCTAGCGATATTATAAACGACGATTCCCCTCAATTTTGCAAATCTGTATTAACCTACAAGCTTCGTACTTATTTCATGTTCTAAGCTATATCGATATTTTTCACTGAATAAGACTGGCTTGGCGTGTAACAACGTAAAATTCGAGTCGTTTGTGAGAATTGGGAATCGTTGATTTACGCCTTATGTAATACCGAGCCAGGTCAATATCGCTCCATTTTTGCCCTATTTTATTGTTAAACTGACAATATATTATTAATATAACATATATCATAGTTTATTTTACAAACAATTGCAGACCTTAATAATTCTGTATAATTTGCCCTTTTGCGTAACAATTTTAGGAAATTTATTATTCACTGTGACATTCGTTCGTCTATTAGTTATATTCAATATTGCGAAATGTATTAAATAATATTCCCGAAAAATTACTAGTATTACACAGCACGTTGTTTGTAATATTTAATTGATCAAATGCTATTGTATTAATTCATCTTCCAACAAAAAAATTTGTCATTTACAAATGAATTGCAACTGACACTTTCTTTTTTATTGATTGTAATGTATTAGGTGCACTTAGACTAAATATCATATGTGGAACAAGGCTTCTTATTTATAGAACTTTGCATTGTGCACACATATAAATATATTATTTTATAAAATATAAAGCAGCATTCCCACGATTTATTATTTTCAAATGCATGCATAATGTATGTGACAAACTTAATAAATAATTTGATAGAAACGTATAATATTTTTCTGTACAGATCATGGCCCCACCGTCGTACAGCGAATTAGGAAAGAGCGCTCGTAATTTATTTTCCGATGGATATCACTTTGGTCTAATCAAATTAGACGTAAAGACAAAAACCAAGTCCGGTGTAGAATTTTCTAGCGGTGGAATATCTAATCAAGATAGCGGAAAGGTATTTGGTACCTTGGAAACCAAATATAGTATCGATGAATACGGATTAAAGTTTAGCGAAAAGTGGAATACTGATAACACGCTTGCCACTGATGTCACGTTCGCGGATAAATTGCTCAAAGGTCTGACTCTTGGTTATGGCTGCACCTTCTCTCCACAAACAGGGTAAAATATATCAGTTAATCTTATGCACTTCAGATGGCTTATCAACGCCCACTTCGACTTTTATTCCATTAAAAGTAAAAAGTTTTTGTAGCGATTTATAAAAGACAAGTTTAATTAATTTATCCTTGTAGGACCAAGACTGGAAAATTAAAGACGGCTTACAAACACGATAATGTATCCGCAGCTGCCGATTTTGATCTTAGTCTCTCTGCTGGTCCTTTGGTAAACGCATCAGCTGTTGTAGGATATCAAGGTAAATTAAAATTGAATTATTGAATATTAATAATTTATGTTTGCAAATTTATACATCCCACATCGCAGTTTAATTTTATGACATACAATTATTAATACCTTCCATTATTTTTAGTATTGAAGTTGTGAATTCATAATATGTATATTGTTCAGATATTTCACATTTTTCGATATGTTGCAATCCATGTGATTCCTTATAGTTCCATTTGAGCCTTCCTCTCTTTCATTCCCAGTATCCAAGATATTCCAGAAAAAACAATGTAAGACTGCAATGATATCAAGGCAGGATATATCCAGCCCGGTAGATTGTAAAAGATGTGCCTGAATTATAGGGTGGCTGGCTGGTTATCAGGCCTGTTTCGATACACAAAGAAATAAGCTCACTAAGAACAATTTCGCGCTTGGATATACTGCTTCTGATTTTACCCTCCATGCAGCAGTGTACGTATAATTATTGTAAAGGTTTTCAAGAAAAATAATTCAAAGGTTAAATAGCTTTCTAATATTTTACATTCGGTCTTTTTTTTTTAGGAATAATGGCTGTGACTTTAGTGGCCTCATTTATCATAAGGTGAAACCAGAACTGGAAGGAGCGATTAATCTTGAATGGAACTCGAGCAACAATGTTACACAGTTCGGAATCGCTACAAAGTACAGTCTTGATCAAGACGCGTCGGTCAGAGCTAAAGTAAATTCTAATCTTCAAGTTGGTTTGGGATACCAACAGAAGCTGCGTGATGGTAAGTAAATTATACGAAATAATTATCAGTAGTAAAGTAACAACGTCTAATGTTACACTGTTCTCGTTGTCTGAATATACTTAATGAACGAAATTCCAAGAATTATTTAGTAATTGGATCTATATTTTCTTGATTACTTTCAGGTGTTACTTTGACACTTTCTACAAACATTGATGGAAAGAACTTTGGTTCTGGCGGGCACAAGATTGGTCTTGCATTAGATCTTCAAGCTTAAGAATGAATGATTACAGACACAAAAGGACTTGACTCACCGAAAGGTCATTGCATGACCATTGTGTCATAAAGGCAGTATCACAGTACATGCTTCAGATAAAAAGTATTGCCTACAACATATAGATAGGTTTATCCCAATAGATGCCACGAAATATCATGCATCATTTAAAAGTAGTTAAAAAGGTATTAGTTTCAAATATACACGATTATGAGTATAAACGATATGGTAACAGTATCTAATCAAGAACAAAACACTTCACAAACCCTTGAATTTAAATAGAAACGTACCATTCTTTCCTCTTTGATTCTTCTATGTTTAATATTGGTGCAATCTGTTACCAGTTCCTGTTGTACATGCAGTCTAATAAAATCAGACTACACGCTGAACTCAATGAACGTATAGGCGACTGTAATGTTCATTGCAAATAATGGTAATGTAAAATTGGGAGGAAAATATGTTTAAACTTTTCTCGGAGTATATTTTTCAACTCAATAATAAATGTTATCGAGATACAATATAATTGTAAGCTCAGTGTTTAATTACAAAAATAGGAAGATACAGTATACTGCACATATGTTCTAGTAGCTGCATAGTTCTAATTAACGACCGAGTTTATTGTAAAGATACCTTGCACTTAATATTATTCTAAATAAATAGCTACGTACAGGGACTTGGGATTAAATGATATCAGATATCAAGTATGCTCAGTTTTCATTTTAAAAAAATGAAGTAACTTTCATTCCTGCCTGCATAATTAATGTAATACAATACTGCCAGTCCGGCTAATTTAGGATTCGAACTTACTGTGAAATACATGTTGAATCATAAAGATAGTATTCCAACAACTTAGTCTGGCATCTTAAATAAACAATTGACATTTTTAAAATGGTATATCATAAATATATACTTTTAGTTATAATTCCAGTCTTGTTTTATGTAGCAAGCTTATAATACGTAAGAGGTTTGTACTCGTATACTTTTATTCTCCTATACATCGATGGTTGTTAAATATTGAGCAAAATCTTAATTAAGCTTTGATTAGATCATAAAATAAAGAAAATTTTATTTTATGTTTAGTGTGAACGCTTTATTTACAAGAGAAAATTACAGTATTCCCGTAGGTGAAAGATGCATTGCATGATCTCTGTAACCATAGGTACACAGTGGCATTAAGCGTGCTTTAATCAATAGAATCCGCTTCGACATTCCACACTTATTTTATTGAAATTATATAAATAATAAAGCTAATTCTATTCATCTTTGTATCACTGAAAAATCAAAATTTATTTGTTCATCGTATAAAAAATCGATTTTACGCACATTAATATAAAATTTAACGAGCATCAGAAATATTACAATGCTGGCAATGCATAAGCTCTAATCTAGAAATATGGTAATCTTTATTGACTTAAAATTTGTAGTGTTCTTTATGTGTATCAAATGTTTGCTAATCAAATTTGCCTTACTTTCTGTTGTGTGTGTGTGTGTGTGTATTTAACTTATATTCGAGAGATTCATACTAATGCACCATCTGATCTTCCATTGCTTTTGCCATCCATTCTGGTTCCGTTTGAGCGATCTTTTCTATTATTTGGTTTACTTGATAGCAAAGAGATTGGATTTGTTTATCCCAAGTAGGAAGAGTTTCGCGGGCTGTACATAAAAAGATCAATTGTTAAGAAACATGTTGTATCCAAAATACAAGGATTCATTCATAAATCTTGTTAAACTTACTCTCGAAATGTACGATAGAATCAATTTGATCGATGTAGCCATTCATACGGCTTTCCGTGATCATTTGGCTAGCAATTTTCTCTGCCTTTGTGGGTGGAATATCTAACAGCGCACCTAATTCTTCGAAAGTTATATTGTTGTATAATTTACTAGCGGATAATAAGTTATGTTCTATTACAGCACGGTCGAGTATAGTCGATCCTAATCCATCAATCGTACAGGCCTTTTGATGAGGTTGCAGCAGAGCTTCGAATTCCTGTAATTCGGAGCGTCGAATGATACGATCCAAATACATCTTTTCAAGAATCGAATAAGCAGGCAGTTGTTGACAACGCTCATCCTTAAATAATGTAGCTAACATACGACTTCTTTGTTGGCCTAGTATTTAAAAAAAGAAAGGGTTACTAATTTCATATAGTAATTAAAGGATACCAAACAAATGGAAGTATTTACCTGCAGAAGCTAGTACCGTACAAATTAATGCATTCCTAAGCGCAGTCATCCGTTCGTCTTCGTGTATAATGGATCTGTATGACAGTTCATTGTATCTCTGAGCTGCTTCGATAAACTTTCTTCTGTAATCTAATACTCTCGCGTAACAAACTTTGTAATAAATTTGCAACTGTTCATTTTGTGATTCAGCCTAAAAGAAACGTAAAATCATGCATCGATAAAAATGGCTGATGGTACAGTATGGTACATAAATATAGAACATTCCACTAGGTCTTAGCGTTACGCACTTGTAAGAGGGATGCTCTATTGATAAATGCTTCGGCCTGCACCGGATCATCATCTTCCAAGTATAATCGTGCGATTTTCAGATAAGTTTCAAGCTTGTAATCAACCGTGTATTGCCTGTAAATAATTATTACAGTAAATAATGCTGAGTGCTTGTTAAATAATTTCATACTTACTTTTGTCCGGTTTCCAATGGTATTCCGACTAAAACATTAGCTGCCTCCCTCCAATTTTGATTACGTTCGTAAATATCTGCTAAGTGTTGTCTTATACTGGCCACTTGTTCTTCGAACGAAATAACTCGAGGCTGTATCTAAACCAGTATTTAAGGAAGCTTGTTACAATATAATCTATGTACAGTTATACATCTATTAACGACAGAACATACATGCACATATATGTATATTTTACCTTGTCTAATGTATAATGTGAAACAGCCTTTGATATTTCATCGGGTAAAAATAGTAAGCGATTACTAACGTCTGTCAAAACTTGTCTGGAGATTACCAAACTCACACATTCGTTTACGACTGCAAAAGTGAATAATTAATTGCTTAGAAAAATATAAAATCGATATCAAGTTGTGCAATACAGAATGTTCTAGAAATACACAAAGAAAATTGTATAGTACAGGCAGCATGCTGCTGTATGTAAACAATCTCAGATGTATACCATTTAATCTAATAGATTCTGACGTACTCAAAGAGATGTATATATACGCAGGACTGTTTAAAGTGAATTAAAAGAAAATTTGTCTATATATTGTCAGGTACATTAAGCTGAAAGAACAGAGATAACGTACTCGCTTCAATGAATATCTTTAAAGCATCAACCAATTCCTCGCCGGACGACAACAGTATTGAATCCAAAATCGCCCGATACCTGTAAGTATCACCGTTTGTATGGAATATTCAAGAAATATACATTCGATTCTATTTATACGGGCTTACTTTTCAGCTTGATCTTTATGGGAACCACCGGAATATGCTAAATTTGTGAGCTGTTGACGCACAGAGGCTGCCGTCATTGCCATCTTTTCTACATGAATGACCAAAAATCGCTTTTGCGCCTATTACAATCACGAACTATGAAATTTAGTCAGAAGAAAGTATGTTGTAAAAGTATAACTGTGTGTAAACGAAGGTAAGATTCTCTTAACTACATAATTATAAAATTAGAATAAGGTGACAAGAATTGAGATTTGATGTCCATTAATAAAATACATAAATTTACAATGCCACGAGTCAATCACGAAATGCTAGTTTTTACCGTCAAGAAAATAAAGTATACGATCTTGTAACGTCATTCTTCATTTATTTGACGATGTGTAAAAAGATTATTATAAATAAATTATTAGTTAGGGATGCAACACGATTAAAGGTGGCGCTTTACGAAATCCCATTGTGAGTAATGTTGCGTCGTACTTTACATTAATAATTCATGACTAAGAGATAGAAGAGTCGTAAGATATTACCAAGAGTCGCCTTTGCACATGGATAACAACGCCAGAGGGATGGGGCCACCATCTATGAAGGCTAGGGATAGTCATTTAACTATTGGATTAAAATTTGTTTCAATACTTAAATAAACAATAATACTTAAGGGTTGATGCGTTTAAAGTTACAAATGATTTTTTTTACAGTCTATCAGTCTGATTGTGCTTCGATACTATCGTTAGTAGTGATGGAGAAATATCAATAGTGAGCAACATCGATATTTTCAAATTTCATGAAAATATATCAATTATTTTATGATTACATTAAACTTATATCGAAATAAATATATAGAACATAGTATTTTTTTACATACTAATTAAGAACTAAAAGGATTTCGTTCCATTTAAGTTTCAAATTTATTTACGCAATTGTAGCGCATTTTTACCATAAATAGGCATAGTCCAAGAAAGACTAATCCTACTGTTAAATACGTGATTAAAACGACCTGAACTATTTCAGTAGTTTCCTTATCAGAGGAGGAATGTTGCACGTATGTTTTCCAAGTTATACAATTTATGTAATTCTCATTATTAATAATACTCAACTTATTATGTATTTAAAATATAAACGTTCGTGTTCTGTTTACGTAGAAAATGAATACACGGAGAAATTTAAAAATAACTACAGTATATCCACAACAATCTAGAACTGTGAGCCTGTTATCTTATCTTGCATTCAAAATGTTTGAGTTTTTAGAACGCTTGTTTTTTTATTGGCCTAAGAGGGCGCCAAAGGGCTGACGTGTTTTTAGCCGCGGAAGGGTGAAAATGGCGAAACCGAAATTCGCAAAGTGCGCGAAAATATTGTTGAATCTCAGCGTAATTTCTAACTGATAAAAAAACATTTTTCTCCGTTGAATTACGTATCGCAAAAAAATTAACTTTATAGTAACAGTGAACTTGTCATTCACGTTTCGCTTGAAGATTTTGGTACTAAACGACCTTTGGGTCTGTTTGTACACAGCGGTGCGTAGTGCACTGTGGGACAGCAATGGTGGGCGCGTGATTTTGAACAAATTCGAGGTACCGAGGGAACACCCAGGTAAGTGTTAAAAACAGCATTAGATCTTTTGCGACTCACTCCAAGTGAAACTTAATTACTTAATTTGCATACAAGAACAATATTCGAGTATTTTGCTACTACTAAATCGAGATTCGTGGCACGCCCCCATCCAGCACTGTACGTACTCGATATGAACTGACGAGTTATAGGTTAAGTTATATTTTGCACGATTACAAAGTGAATATTGGGAAATAGTTTGTTGTTTATATCAGTTCAGAATACTTAGCGTTTAGTTTTCTGAAATAGGTAAATGTCGATCCGCTGTGATACACTGAATGCCGTTAAAATGTGGACAGAAGTTCAGTCTGTGGAAAATGGCGCGTTTGAGTAATAAATGGCGCTAATGTTCCTGAGTAGAGTATCCTTCGAATTTTTCATCATTATTCAAATTTTATCGTTCGAATTTTCGAAAATTTGAATTTCACTTGACATTCGCATTGTTGGGCATGCATGAAGACAATCCTATTGTTCTCCGCATTTGGGAAACTCGTATCTGCATTGTAAAGATTTGAATTTTTGAATTTTTAAATTCTCACCAATTCGTTTCGTTTTCACGTCGTTTTATGAATCGTTTTACATTTTTCCGTTCGTTTGTGATATATCTTTTTATGAATAGAACCCGTAACGTTTGAAGACTTACGATGAAACGAATATACCTACCGTGAATTTCTAACCTGTCTATTCATGAAATACATGTTTATGATGCAAGCTATAGACATCTGGAAAACATTTTTCACATAGATATATTTATTTCAAGCGTAAATATAATTCGACAAGACATTAAATATATCTAATGCAGTTCATAGTTTATAATTTGTCATTTTATAATAGCACATATTATTACCTGTAGAAATTTTTGCTCCGTATCACTCTTGTTTTCCTCAGTTATATAATTAACATCTGAATGTAATTCATATACGTCGGGTTTTAGAGAAATAATTATTTGTGAAGATCATATAGAATATGTTTTATGAATCCATATACTCAATGCATTCATAGCTATTTTATGATAATGGAGAATTGATGTTAGAGACGATGATATTGATCTCTCGATCGTAGCGAACAGTTATTGTATGTATGTGATGTAAGCCTACGTAAATGAATCTTATACATTATACATTTGACTAAAAAGGAAGATAATAAAACATTAGATTTAATTGTAATATGTTACATATATCATTATTTTGATTACCGGTGCGTACAAGTTTCTACAATAAATTATATTTTCAATAGGGACGTAAACATGTCTGTAAATAAAGGACAAAACGCCAGAGCTTTGGTCGAGCCAATAGCTCTTGATTCACGCACGTTAGGTGACGGAGATTTAAGTGCGCTGAGTCTATCGCATAATAACGAACAATATTCGACCAATGACTTTGAGGCATTTGCAAACATTCAAGCAGAATTGGAATGCATGAATGCTGAAGAAGTTATGGCAACGGACGAGGAAGATATTATAATAGAACGTAATGTTGAGACTGAAACAGTTGTACCTGATGTGGACATGGCCGAAGTTTCCGAACAAGATCAAGAGGAACATATTATCTATACAACGGCGAATCAGAATAATCAAAATATCGTATTCCAAGCAAAGCCAACATTGCAAAGGCTTCCTACGTCCACGGTACAGGTATGTGAAATATAAATGTAACGATCGTACATGGATGTATCTTCGTGATTATAATGTTACTTTTTAATCTTTTCGATAGGTAAAACCGAACGTTGGTCAGGTAACACAAAGTCAGTCTATTATGATAGTATCGCCTGCAGGAGGTCAAGGAACGAGCCAGATATTAAAAATTTCACATCCATCAACTGCGTCAGCTGGTCAATTACAATCGCTAGCTCAAACCCTTATAACAGCAAAGTCTGCCGATGGGAACATAGTTCAATTAAGATCAGCGCAACCCAGTAAACCTGTGATGGCAGCTAGCCATTCAGGAAGCATAACATTGGGGAGTGTTCAGACTGTAAAGACAGCTCAGTCAGCTATAAAGCGTACTGTACAGAGTACTCCTCAGAATCGAAATGTAAAGTTAACAGCAGTTTATTACTTATTTCGTATCATCTATGTGCGAAGTTAAAAAATATTTCACGTTTTACATCTTTTTTTTTTCCAAATATTGCCTTTAGGTATACACGAAAATGATATTAGCTGGCAATCAAACGCAGTCAGGACAAGTTCTTATAACTAGTTCCCAGAACGAGAATCAACAAACGCAGGCGATAAAATTTTTAAACAATAGCACGTCCAGTCAGGATGTTACGAGCCCAACGAAAACGATAACATTGGCACAAGCGCAGCAAATGGGCTTACTTTCTACTAGCAAAGTTCAACATATCTTACCTTCTTCACCACAGAAACAAGTGAGTATTAAAAGAAAAGTAAGTATTATTTGTACAGATTTCTTTATAGAGAAGAAAAATAAAACAATTGCTGCAATTAGCGGTAAAAATGATAAATTTATGTTTGTTTATAGGGTATAATTGTGAACAAATTGGTGCAATCGACAAGCTCTCAACCATCTAAGATGACTCTAGTTCCAAGTAATACAATCAAGTCACCTACAAAGATATTGCCAGCCCCAACAATAAATACGCAAGTTAAAACTTCAACGATTTCGAATCAGCAATCGACATTTTCCACTTCTAATAAAACAACTGTTCAACAAAGCCCGCAGAAAGTAATCATACGACAGGTCGGTTGGTTCATGTTCTTAAGATTTACGTAGTTAATTAAATATAATAATATTCCATTATGATTTCTTTTATTTTATAGAGCTCCTTAAAACCAGGCACAGTTCTTGGCAGTGGTCAAGTTATTAGAATACCAGCCAATCAAAATATTGTCACTGGATCGAATCAAGTGCATCAAATACAAATGCCTGGAAGACAAGTAATGTTTTCATTGAAAATCTGAGACTTCATGATTTTTCTAAAAATATTTCAAGCGGAAACGTTTTTAATCGTATTATTTTTTAAAAGGTGCAATATGTGAGATTGGTTAGTACTCCGGCATCAGGGACTACAAATGTTGTCACTGTAGGTAAAACGAAAACGCAAGCAACCGTACAGACTGTTGGAGTCGGTCAGAAAATCGGGGGACAACAACAAATTGTAAAGGTTCGTAAAAGTAGTAGTAATATGTAATTATATTGATACAGTATCAGCTCTGTTACATGCTGCATTCTTTTTCCTCCTGCATGAAATATAGGTAGTTCCACTAAATACTAGTAATCAGTCATTAAGAACAGTCGCGCCTAAGGCTACCTTAGCAGGAAGTGGTCAGAGATTATTAATTCCCGCAACTGCAACAGTGGGTAATCAATCGAAGAATGCAGTTGCAATTCCGGCATCTGCTTTAAGTCAATTAGCGTCCGGACAGGCTGTTCTATCAACCAACTCGAACGTGGGAAACATCGTGGTCCTACCAGCTCAATATATCCAGCAACAGGTTTAACATATTACACGTTTAACAAAATAAAAATATAATTGTACAAAGATTGACGAATGATAAAAATATTTAAGCTACCACGCATAATCTGTTTCTAATAATATCCATTACTTTCATTACAGTCGGCAGAGGATGCAAAATTGAAGCCACAGCAAGCGACACCCAGTTTATTAGGTAATTCACAAAATTTACAAAGTTCAGCAGGAAACTTATCTGTGGGATCTTTTATAGAAAGTAAAAGTTCTCAAAGATCGTACAGCAACGTCGAGCCGAATGGCATCAGGCCCAGGAAACCGTGCAACTGTACGAAATCACAATGTCTTAAATTGTAAGTATTATATGCCAATAATGTTTAATTAACTTTTGGCTGTCGTAAAAATTCGACAAACTTTCCTCCTATCACCGATAAATAATTATTAACATGATGACTAAAGTTATCCCATCTTTAATTTTCGAATCGTTTATTTACATTTTCCAATTGTTATTTACATTTTTGGTTAGATTATTTATGTTTCCAGACTAGTTATTTGCATACATAGTATGCATTACATCGCTTCTTTAATTATTTCAACTCAACATTTTTGGTCAAAAAGATGGGCAGTCGAAGTAGAAAGATTTAATCACAAACGCGTTAAAACATAATATAATATTTGACTAATTATTATAATTTTGTTTTTAAAAACTGAACATCAAACATTGCTCTTCATTTATTATTATATTTTGCAGATATTGTGATTGCTTCGCGAATGGAGAGTTTTGTCATATGTGCAACTGCAATAATTGCTCTAATAATCTCGGAAATGAAGAAGAGAGACAACGTGCTATCAAGTCCTGTTTGGAGCGGAACCCAAATGCTTTTCGTCCGAAAATTGGCAAAGGCCGCGAAACTGGTGACGATATACGCAGACATAACAAAGGTTGCAACTGTAAACGTAGCGGTTGCTTAAAAAATTATTGCGAATGTTACGAGGTATTATCGATCACCTTATGCATAAATGTTTTGCAAATTGATATTTTTTGCTGAAGTATAACGGGCCCTTTTAGGCTAAGATACCTTGCTCTGGAAACTGCAAATGCATAGGATGTCGTAATGTAGAAGAACCCAGTCTGGAGAAGAAATCATTGAAAGATCTAGCAGAGGCAGCTGAAGTAAGAACAGCACAATTAACATTGAATAAAACGAAATTGCAGGTGTCGGAAATGGCTTTTAGACCACCGGCAACATCGAATACCGGTGCAAGGTATGTTTTGAAAATGCTGAATATTCAAATGGGATATTAGTAATGATGCACGTCGATTTTATACGTACCTCCTTTTCTTTTTCAGACAACCGTTCAACTTTTTAACTGACAAAGTGGTAGAAATAACATGCCAATGTTTAATGGCACAAGCCGATGAGGCAGAACGTAACATGTTCGACGACGAGACATCACAGAGACTTATAATCGAGGAATTCGGTCGCTGTCTGAAGGAAATCATAGAATCGGCACACAAAGCTGAATCTACCTAGCAGGTGCATCGTAAGAGAAAGTGTAATGTAGGGAGTATTCGAATTTTGCGGACGTATTCTGAAGTTACAAAATTGGACACGTTGTTCAGTGGTAAATCTTAAACAATCAATTGGTTACGAATGCAAAATATAGTGTTACCTACCAAAGATGAAGGTAAGAGATTTAAAACATAATACATTCAACCGTCTTCCTTTCCTTATCATGTAGATCGGTCAAAGATTTTTTTTTAGTTAGGACAGATTGGACAGATTACGTACATGTTCTTTAAAAATTATTTCTTACGATATAATGTGCGAGGAAATGAAGCTACTAGAAATAATTTTAAATTGATTGCTGTTTTTCCGTTACCTAATATAACAATGACGTAAATAGAAATTTACCATTAACACGGTTGAATGCAATATGCCATTAAATTTCATAACGCAGGTGTATCAGATATAAAAGACGTTTATACAATTGTCGATCATACTTTGGAAATTAAGATTGTATTTGAAGTGAAGATAGAGGCTAAAGGAGTGAAACAAAACTCTATATTTAAATTTGAATTCGTAATTAGTTATATTAATTAACACGAATATTCAGATACTTTTTATCAAACAAATGCATGCACTCGTAAAGTATCGGTAATGGTAGAGTTTTAAGAAATATCGAAAGCATTTGATTTTTTATCGATAGGCAATTTGAAGATAAACGCACAATTTGATGCGTTTAGTTTCAGGACGGGGTGAATTGTTTCAGATTTTCATTTATATAACATATATTTATCCTAAAGTGTAAAAATGGAATTTACTTCATTGAACAGATATCTGAATCTGTACATTTTACGATTATGTTTTGTAAAAAAGATATCTTAAATTGTTGGAAAAGATTAGTTTTAGTTGTAAACATTGTCGTCACTGAAAATATCTGAGAAACACTACACTATAAAAACGGGGGTTACTTAAGTCATTCGCGTATGATATTCCATTAAAAAAATTTTTCTTTCTTGTTATTTGGTTCTTCATTAGTAATTAATAAGCTTTCCGTTCTAAATGTTAGAATGTTTTTTTTTTCATTGCGTTATTTTTGTATATCTTAATGTACTTTTGAAAAAATATTACCAATTGTTCACAATGGTAATATTAGGTTCTTCGTAAAAGTGAATTTTGAGTAACAACGATATATAATATCGGATAATTTCTAGCAGTTCTAAAACAGTTATATCTTAATGTCACGTAGTTACTTTTAATTCAGTAATTATTATTATTTACTACGAATCATATGCATACGCTTTTGAATAATTAGAAGTTTTTATTAGCGAAATAGTTTTTGGTATATAGCAAATGGTATCGCAATGAACGGAGATATCGGGAATGGAGTTTTGCTGATTGGTATTGAGCTGAAGATTCGATAGGAATAGATGGATAAATACTTTTTATCGTGCACTGAATTATTCACTGTTGCAGTAGTAACACTATCGGTCTGCCATTAGGGATGATAAAAGTATAACTTTTATGTAGGAAATTATTAATATAAAGGTATAGAGAGTTTATATATTATATATAGCGCAGTTTAAGGACAGATGTAATATAGGTATAAATATAATATTATATATTCACAAAGTTCGTACTTCAAAGGACAATGTTTATTTTATGTATGTAAATTGTACAAATCAACTGACTCATAATATGATATTGCGATGAGAATTGTGTGTGAATTGAACATATATAAATTTGTGGCATCTATGTAGATGTACGCAAATTGCAGTAGCAAAATTAATCGTATGTTTTTACTTGCTATATATCATTTAAATAACAAGTCAAATATGGGAATATAAATTTTAAATTAAGCTTACAATTTTTTCGAGTAATAATGATGTTATATGTATAACAAACTGCTACTATGTACAGATAATATTCATATGTCTTCATAAATTGTGCTCTGTACATAGGGGGAAAAAATCTGATATCACAGAATTTAACTTATTCCTTTAATGTAGGAAAGTTTATTTAAAGAAGTTAATAGTTTCATCATTACATTGTACAATCGATATGTAAAAAGTTTCAAATGACTTAATAAATTTGAGTATAATGTAAATAGACAGTATATAAATTGTAATGATATTAATGTCCTGCCTGATATCAGACTTTTCATGATAGTAGTTTAAATAGCATTAAAGTATGTGTACGAATAACATGTACATGTGCATACATGTGAAACACATGCCTTTAAATAAATCTTATGTTTACATTGCAAAAATCTTTTTTCAGTTCATGCAAAATATATACAGAAACGCAACATTTTACGCTACATAAACATACATCGATCTATGTAAGATTACAATTTTTAAAATTGTACTATCTTTTTAGATTTTTTATTATCCTTTAGGATTGCCTTCTTCTCATCTCCGTTTAAAGATTCTAAATTACCATTTGCGATCGTTTCTACGGTAACAGCGCTTTCCTCTTTTTCCTTAATCAAATCCGGGCAATCTTTCTTCAAATGTGTAACATCTCCGCAGATTTTGCAACAACCTCCTTGGGGGTAAACTCCTTTAGGGTTGTCAGGGCATTGTTTTGCGATGTGTCCTTGTTCGCGACAAATAAAACAAGTTGCGTATCTGAATTCAGTTGGCTTGGAAACTTTACATTCGAAGTGAGTATGCTCCGTTGATCCACATTTGAAGCAGATTCCTGTACCAGCTTGTTCCGATCCAAGTTCAGGGCAATCCGATAAATTGTGCCCTGCTTTACGACAATGGAAGCAAACACACCTCCTAATTCTTGCCAATGCCTTCTCAGCTTTTCTCCTTTCTAATTTCATTGCTGCATCTATCTCTTTTTTCGGAATACCTAAAAAAATACATAGAATACAAGGTGACGAAAACTAAGAACTACAAAATACATTAGGATGCTATTCTAAGTGTCTACCTTTCATAATCATTTTCTGTTTCAGTTCACTCAGTCTATCCGCATCTTCTTTCTTGACCGGAAAGCCGTCGAATTTAACAATTTCCACCTCAATGCCGTTGATCATTATTTTAGAAGGGCCTAAGTCTGCCTTTCTCCTTTTATGTTCTTTATCATCTCTGATTTTAGCAGGCTTCCGGGTTTTTTGATTGCCAGAGTTTTTCGCACCAAAATTGTTTGGCATATGTCGGAAATCTCTCGATCTGTTTTCAAAGTTTTTATTAAACCTATTCCCTGCTCGATTGTTTCCTTTCCTTTCATTTGCATTATTATTTGTATTATTTTGTACACCACTATGATTACTGTTATTACCTTCGGGAGCATTAGATACATTTCCATTCGTACTTTTTCTCTTCTTTATATTACGCTTTTGACGCTTAGAAGATGCATCCTTTTCATTCTGCGATTCATGAGTATTATTTGATGCATTATTTTGATTCTCCTTCACTTGTGAAACATTCTGTTTATCTTTCTTTCTTTTTTTATTTACTTTGCCAGTTCTTGTTTCTGTATCATTACTTTTTATGTTATTTTGCTCCCCTTCTGTGGATTTATTTCTATTATCAGAATGATTTCCATCTTTCTTTACTTTTTTGCCCACTGTCTCCGGTACAATACCGTCAACCTCATTTATGTTTCTCTTCAATTTCTTTTTCGGCTTAATACTATCCTCTTGTTCCTTCGAAGATTCTTTGCTACTATTTTTATCCAAGTTTAACTGTGACTTTTGTTTCTGTTTTAGTTTGTTTGCTGCAAAACTGTTCTTTGGTGAATTATTCTCAAACTCTGCCCAATTATTTCGGACAATTTTGGAGGATGCTGAATCTTCCTTGGCTGCTAATAATTCTTTCGCAGATTTAGTCTTTTCCGAAGACTCCTTCTGCTTAGACAAATTTTCTGCTAATTGTTGTTTCATTACGTGCCATGGCGTTGCTTCATTAGGTAGTCTTTCGTTGGAGGCTTTTGAACCCTTCGCTCTTGCAAACCGGGTCATCTTTTCTGAAAAAATCGAACGTATATTAGAAAAAAATACTTAGACTAATATTAAATGTGTTACAATAACTATTAAAGCTTCGAACACGCAAATAAGAAGGTGCCAAAGATTCCTTTACCATAGAAACAGATTTTTCTTTGAATAACAATTATTATTAATATTTTTAAAACACTTTAATCGATATATTTACAATTGTTTGATTTGGCACATTTTGAATTTGTCTTCGTTCCAATATATAGTTAAATTAAATTTTTAATTAATCATAAAGTTGAAATAATTATAGCTTTCACAGTAAAAAAATGTATTAGGTAATTTACCGTTTATTGAAGCGTCAAATGATAAGCAAACGTAACGTTAACATAAATGTTTATTTATAAATGGTGCAACTGTTTATTACACGTGACATAACCTCCTCAATTACACGTGAGCAAAGTCATTACTCTGGAGTAGTGGTGGTGATCTATCGATGGTACTATCGACAATTATCGATAGTCATCACTATCGAAAACTTTAGATAGTTATCGATATCAGCAGGAGGATCAATTTAAATTTAATTTCTGAGCACAGCTTATGAATGATAGTATTTAACTTACATTTCTATTTCGGTAATTTGCACATATCAAAGTCCTTAAATAAATATTTAATAAAAGAAATTTAACGCATTATTTTTTAACATCTGTCCACTCCTGGGAAACCCTACTCCAGTTCCTTAAGCAAGAGATAACGTGAAGGAACATTAATTGCAAAATTCCGAAGCGCGAATCTTACAATAAATGTTCTAATCCTATATAACTGTAAGTCTAAGAAATTGGTAAAATGAAAGATCTCCTCACATATTATGTTCTCCTGATACAAGTTGGCGATTTTGAGCACAAGGGATTCCGTAAAATCATGTTTCGAGAGATACCTCCTCGCATATTATGTTCTCCTGATACATTTTGCCGATTTCGAGCAAGAGGTGTTTCGTAAAATTCTGGCAAGAATATAAAGTGGCGCCATCTCGCGTTCGACGCGTGTACTGCCCAACTGTGTTCCCAAAATGTTAATTTCAATCATTTCGGCCGAAACCAAGCACGAGATGGCGCCACGTGTACTATTGCCCGAAATCGCAAGTAGTATAAGTCAATTATAAGTAGTACAGGTAAATTGTCGGACATCAGACATAACTTCACTTCATTTTCCAGCATTTATCTCTAACTAAAATTATTAGAAGTGGATAGATGTTAAAAAAATGAAACCAGCTGCATTTCTTTTGTGAAGATTTACTGAAAAATTGCAATAATGTACAAATTACAAAAATGATAATATATCAACTTAAAAACTATTAATTATTTACTGCTCTTATAAATTCATTTATAATACGTCTTACGATAATCGTAAATAACAATTAAAATTATCAGTTGAGATAATAACATATGTATATGTAGATTTAAGTATACATAAGTACAAGTTACAAAACTGCTTTATGAACTAATACCTGCTTGTAAGTTATTAGAATAAACAGTGGAATTACAACATATTTTATAATTTAATATTATGCATAATTTAATTTGGTATCTGCTAATATAGTGCACGCAAATAATGTATAATATACTTTGCTAACAATAAAGTTCTGTCTTCCTCTTATTATTATTGATATCAAAATATTCTGCGTCGAGATTGTATCGTTCGAAAAGAATTAATGGGTTCTTGTTGATATCTATCAAAAAATTGAAATGAAGAGATCAGATTTAATCCAATCAATTAGTAGAATGGAAGTAAAATTATTGCTACTGTATGCTTAGGTATCTTTTATTCGTTTTGAAAGTTTCACATATACACGTTAATTGTTAACGACATAATAAACAATGACATATAGATATTAGAATCTGAGTAGACGTCCGTATCGCGGACCGTTGCGAGAGAAAGATGATTCATAATACATATCCCGTAATAATTACCGTTATAATGACCATATACATGTAACAATATTTATAGACATATACAGACGAACTTCATGTGTTTTCCTGTGTGTTTCACATAATATTTGTATTTATATATTTATGTTCGTATTTATATTATAACACCGATATGTCGCTTTAGGCATGAAGTTTTCGTGTGCACATCGTGTATGTTGTATCCTCCGTGATAAATGCGCGCAATACGTGCACGCTTCCGTGAACCAATATATTCCTGTTCACATCTCGATTGTACACTAATCTCGTCTCACTGCTTGCGCCTGATCAGGGAGGAAATAAATGTCATGTATACGCAGAGTTTACAGTTAGTGCGCCTTATGCTATTAAAATTATTTGTACGCGTTTACAATGCTTTTATGCTGCACGTGTGTGAATCGTACGTCTTTATTCGCGGTGTATACCCTGGCTGTAAGATGAACTGATTAGAACGAGTCTCCGATAGGTGACAAAGCGGTCAGTAGGATAGAGCACCGAGATGCATACGATTGAAAACGTCCATCGAAGTTTTATAGAATAAAGAGAAAAAAGAAGATAGAAGGGTAGACAGGGAGAGACAGAGACGGGTGGCAGAGTAAAGCTGTATCGTTATCTTCTAAACGGATTCGTCTCAACTTGTTCGTCCTCCCTTCCCTTTGCACCTTTCTCCAAACGTTCTTTTTTTTTTTTCTAATTTACCGTCACACGTGTACACGCGTGGCTACGCGCGCGCGAAAGAAGAAACGTTCTCAGAGTATTACGCGCTACGATCGAAATAAATATATGCATTATATTTCTATGTACGTAATATCATTATGTATATGGCTACGCCGCGAACGGCTCGTCGGCTGCGCCTGCAACGACCCCGACCGCTGTAAGACACTGTACAAAAATACCGCTTATAATAATTAGTAATAATAACAACGCAGCCGGCGAGACAATAAACTACGGCCGTTAGAGATATGTCTCGACATGGTTCATTGGGGCGTCCCTGGCGCGAACACGCGCTAGCGACTAGCCCGTTTCATCGTTCTACGATCACCTAAAAAAGGATATGTTTCGCTACGTGAGACAGGAGTCTCCCCCGTGCATTGTGATTACACGTTCGACGATGCCTCAACGAAGATCCTGGTACAATTTACGGGAACACCGCTGTCGGCGTGTGTTTAATTAAATCGCTTCAATAGGAACGTAGACAATCGTAATAATACCGTCAGACAGAACACGTTAATATCGCTCGGTAAGAATGAAATGTGTTTCTGCTTCTTTCCCCTCGATTTCAGTCTTTAACGTTGGGATGCGAAACTCCTGCCCCACCGGATAAGTGCGTCTATGCTAACGTTACTATTCCCCTCTTATTTACGTATCTCTACTGATATTTCCCGTCCACTTAGAATCATTCGCGTTCCGCCGTCGAAGCGAACTTCTTCTAAACAGTAGAAAAATAGAATTTTAACGAAACGCATCTTCGATATGCCTCCTGCGGATCCTAAGCTATTGTGTAGGGCCTGCAGAGAATTCCACTGGGCGTATCGATTGAATTTACCATAAATTCGTTACGTTATTTAATCCCTACTAAAAGACAAGCTGTTTGGAACGAATCTTACCGACAATATATCAAATAAACACCACGATTAAATAAGGGAAACTACAATCCGTAATTGAATAATTCGCTTGTCGACAACAGAACCCGAACAACAACCTCTTTTTGCTTGCATCGAAGAAACTTCTTAAGAAAAACATCCAATGCATATATGTATATATATATAATATATAGGTATATAATATATCTTTGACGACCGTAATAATGTGTATACGTATACGTAACGTACATATATTATATATATATATTAACAAATAAATCCTCTTAAATTTCATCATACGTTCACGATATGTGTACAATCTTTAAAGATTATGTTAGTGAAGCCTTAAATCGTTATAATTAACCATTATCTTACAGGTAAAATTTTGGGCGTATAAATGATATGTGTATGTTGTTGTTGTTGTGTTAAAAGCCGCGAACCTATGTCCCTTAAAGCCGAGGGAGAGATTCCTTTCTTCTTCATCGACCCTTCGTTTTCCGGAGCAAAATGAAATATCGTGAAAGATAGAAAAGGTAGTCAACGCAATAGATACGTTTTTCTTTTTAAATTCCTCAGCGTGCTATCAGCGGGCATAATCTATTGCATTTGGCGCAAGGCTTGCTATTGTATAGTGGGTTTAACATGTTCATTAAAATAAAAGTTCTCGAGATTCCCCTTCGATCATCATCGGAACGTTGGTTCGCGGCACGACGTAACTTTATCATTAATTTAACTTCGATATGCAATGTTATTACTCGTAATATCAATATGCCTTATCCTCTAATTACTCTATTCACCGACTTATTAAAACGCGGTTTACTTTCCGTGTGCTTAACGCACACGCGACGCTACGTTTCGTGATCCGTACAATTGTTCCGCGCGATATACAATCTACGAAAGGTGTTCGACGATGATATTATACTGCTACACCGCTGAATGATTTGCAACAAGCTAATCGACCTGTTCCTATGACGTACATACATATTACATTTCTATACTGCTTATATAATCCGTACGATGTAACGTTTTACGTGTCCACGATTTGTCGTTTATACTTTCTTCGTTTCCGCGTGACAATCGATTTCCTCGCCGAGAGAAACGCGCGTCGCAAAGGATATGATCTGTCCGCTCTTCTCGCGTTTCTGTGCGCACTCCGAACACGTTTCGCGATCCTCGATAAAAGCGTACATAACATCGTTCGCGCGTCACAATCAGCGGGTTACCGTGATGAAACCAGACGGGGAGCATTAAAGGCGCCGAAACGAACGGCTCGTGCGGCAAAAGCGTAACTGCGACGTACGCTAGAATGATAACACTTTACCGCCCCGTATCTCGCGGCGTTGCTCAAAGACGGTGCAATTTTATCGTGCGCGTGTCTTGGATACAAGCGTCGATGCCTAGAGGCGGGGGCCAGAGCCCGTACGGGACAGTACGCGCGAGCGACAAGCGGTTCGGATGATCGTGTTCGTGCTCCACCGGAATTGGCAAGTGTCGGTTTCCTGTTGAGCACGTACATTACGCTCCATCAGCGGTCGTTATTCCATTTCGACCGGTGCCGGTCCTTTGTTGAATGGAGTTAAGCGTCCGAATGATCTCAAGATATCACCGGCGAGGACCGCGCTGGCTGCAGAGCCCGCTACGGGATCGATTGCGCGCGATCACTGGTTACGACTGGATCTGCTTACTGATCCAGCGATGTAAACGTGAAGTTGTTGAAAATAATTTCAAACAGATGAACTCAGCTCCGGTGAAATGATAAATCGTCGCTCTGGCTTCAGTAGCTTATCAGACGAAGACCAATTTTTGATATTCCGATCGATCGTTATAATGATTTGAACGCCTCGGCTATAATCGTTATTGGTTTAGCTTTGAACGAAAAATACCGGTCACTTTCAGCAACACTTTCCGAAATCGGCAAGCGACTATCTATCTGTTCTCTATATCGCTACTACCTGGAATTGTGACGCACGAAGTGGCAACATCAAGAAACGTCAATGACTACGTTCCAACGCGCGGGGAACGCGTTGACACGCATTAGACGAATGTCCGCGGATCATAGAGCGGCGATTATACTACAGACATTCGAGTTTCTCTATGAGGTTATACTACGCGTCTCGCGTAATTCGCGAGCGTTAACAGACATCCAGAAAATACTTGGCAACGATCTTGATATGTAACGTTCGGTGAAAAAGGCT
Organism: Holcopasites calliopsidis; assembly: GCA_023838395.1. NCBI lineage: Eukaryota > Metazoa > Arthropoda > Insecta > Hymenoptera > Apidae > Holcopasites > Holcopasites calliopsidis. The sequence continues at coordinate 5,936,452 of JALHAQ010000007.1, forward strand.
CGCGGGATCGTTCCGAAATCGAGGAGCCTTCCTTTCACCCTGTTATCGTACGTGGCGTCCGAGATTCCTCCTTTCTTCGTCTCGTTTTTTTAAAAGCAGCTTTCGAACAATTATTTTTTAACTAGTTATATGTATCGAATGGTTTCCGGTATCGTGATGAATATAAGCTTTCTCCTTTGGACAAGAAATACTAAACGTTTGTCGCATTTTCTTTAAATAATAGCATTAAACTCGACTTTTCATTTCGCTTTGAACAACTAAGAGAAAGCTCCAACTCTTGCGTAACATTTGAGGGTTGGAAAAGCGCAGTGGATCTGTACAGTCGCCAGGCGGAATCGCGCTGAACGCGAAGTAACTATTAACCGTCCAATCCTGCCGCGTCTCCGCAATCGTAGCAGGATTGCTCAACGGTAACTGGCGAGCAAATGAGAAGAAAGAGAGGAAGGTATTTTGCCGATGGCGAGTTATCGCAGTCGTTAACCGGAGAACGTTCGGAAGGATCGTCGGGCGTCTTGCGATCCGTGATCGCAGATTAGAGGACAGCGATTGCGGCAATTAATAATTGCAGAATCGTGTCGACGCGAACGCAGCTGCTACCGGCCGACGATGTTCTTCCGGCATTCTTCCCGACGCAACCCATTCGCTCGAGTGGTATATTCTGCACGGAGTACTCTCGGTGCTCGCTGATCATGGTGCACACGGTACGTTTCCTCGACATCCTCTCGTCGTCCTTGTCACGCAGATTCCCCAACCAAACGGAGTACCATCGCAGTTCGCAGTCGCAGATCAGAGGGTTGTCTGCGCGGAAAACGGATGTACGTGAAAATGGTAGAAAGAGAAAGGTCCTAATGTTGTCTTTATAGTTTCCCAATTTTGCATACGTGTTTCCCCTTGCTCGAGGCCTTTAATTAATACTTATGTAATATGTCTTTAGTGTACGCCAGAGGAAATTATGTTGAATTATATTTTCGAATGTGCCCTCATTTCTCGATTCGTGGATTCAATGTTTAATTGGAGTTTTAATGATATTCGTGAGAAAGCATTTTTCTGCTCCCAATAATGAACGTCTTTTGTGTAGGGTGTCTTTCAATTGGAAGAATGTTCTTCCTGAGATACTTTTGTCATATTTTTCTTATATCCACCCTGGATTCTTTTTAATGTTAATTATTTTACTAATCCCATGATTATGTCTAATCAGAATTATTCAAGTAACAAGGAAACATTTTAACATCTTCAAGTGCAGCATGATTCGCAATGGATCCTTGATATTTACCGGTGATATCGATGTGTCGAAGGGTGTCCACGATATTTTCAGTCACCTCCTCTGGTATCTGTGTCAGCTTGTTATTCTGTAGATTCAACGCTTCCAAAGAATTCAGGTTTTCGAAGACCAATGGTGGCAGTACCTTAATCCTACGTAACGAACAATAAAAAGACGCTCGAGTAAAAATTGCTTAAGTAGAACGGCTAACATTGAAACGATGATAATTACAAATTTTTCTGGAGGTTCAGGAAGGTAATGGAGTCTCCGTATCCGGTGAAAGCGTCCTCCGGTAGCACGGTAATGTTATTGGCCTTTAAATCGAGGTGTCGTAATCGATGTAGCCGTCGCAAAGCGTCGCTCGGCACCGAGTGTAAATTATTATCACCCAATCGCAAATATTGCAGGTTCTCTGCAATGTGATTAAAATAACGTATGCATGAGCGTCGCCGGTGTACCCGCGAATTAATAGGATCTGTCGGCTGCAAGATTAATCGGGGTCGCGGGCATGAAACAGCGGGTTCTACGATGTAAATTGAGTTTTCCAAAATCTCGCTGTCGTCGTGCAACCGATGCATTTCGTTATCAAGCTACGATATACGTATGTATCTTGTTTAAGCTTTGCAGCTTCTTGTTGGCACTTTGTTAATACGCGCTAAACAACTTGTACGATATCTTCTCACAAATGTGGGATCCGAATATTATGACGTTATGTCTATGAGCGCTTAGATTTAAGTAATTTAAGACAGGGCCACTTGGGACACGGATGGTCTGCAGGCGGGCGATGATGGCCTGCACAACCGTGTCCCAGCCTTCGAAGATAGCGTTTATCGTTTAGGTATGGGTCTTGAGTGAGACAGAATGAAAGGAACGACTGGTGACGAGGGTGGTTGTTGAAGAAGAAGTATCCAGAGTTGGCTGGAAAGTCGAGGAGAAAAGAACAGAGCGGAAGCGTGCAGTGTGGAGCGTAGTTTAGCGTGGTATTGTGTGGACTATCATTTAGAATACTGGATTTAGCCTATTCGAGTAAGACTACACGTATTCTTTTGTTAAATATATATATATATATATATTCGTTAAAGTTACCTTATACCTAAACTCGATCTCACAAACCAAAACTTCCAATCCCACACAAATGATGGGGAGCAATAACAGGCGTGGAACGATGCTTAGAAGGAAAGGTTTGTTAGGTGATAAGATGGAACGCGGAACGTTAGTAGGTTTTATATATTTAAACTTCCTCATGCGTATTTAATGAAAAATCAATGGGACGATCGGTTGTTCGAGGCGTGCCGGGATACGATAGAAATAATATCGTTTTACCGAGCTCAGCGCTGTCGCTGGTTCAAAGGAATGTTATCAAATCGTGATTACGCTTACCCTCCAGGCCTATGAACGCATCCGGATCCACGTGAGTAATTTGATTTCCGTCTAGCTCCAACGAGTTTAATTGCGTTAAATGGGCGAACACACGGGCAGGAACTTCGCGAAGCTGATTGTGCGCCAATCCTAACGAATCCAAGCTTTTCAGACCTGCCGAGAAACAGAGGAAATTCTTTGTTTATATTCGATATTTTCCTTATGATGTGCCGGATGGTGAAATATATTCTTCACACGAGTGTACACCTTTACAAATGGCTAGTTTTTTTAATTATAATACGAAGACTAGTATAAATTATAAATTGTAAGGAACTATAATTTGTTCTTACTTCTATACATTCTCCAATAACGATTCTGTATAGTTTCGTAAATAATATAATAATACAGAAATGCAGGTTCTGTCATCCTTGCAGCATGTATGAAAAATTTCCGGAATGCAAAGTGAAATATATAACGCGAGTTGGGTGACGTCTCCTATCTAAATAAAATCGTGCCGCGGCACGGTAGAGTATACGAATTCAAATAAGAAAATAAATACGATATACAATGATATTTGAAACATTGCAGGCCAGAGTATTTCATTAATAAACGAATACTAAATGTTACATTTACATTCGACAATAGAACGGAGCAAGGTTTAACGCCAGGTAAAATGAAAGTTTGGGTCGAGGATAGAATGAGAATACGTGTACCGTCGAAATCACCCTCCTGTATGGCTGTGATCCTATTCTCCTGCATCTCCAACTTCTTCAGCATGTCCAGCGTGTGCAACGCTTGCGTCGGCACTTTGGTCAGTTCGTTCCCTCCTAGATTCAATCTTCTCAACTTTCTACTACGATTCAACAGAATATTCAATAGGAACTTTTAGTCCGAACTTAACAATTCTTTCCGAGAATCGCTTTACAATATGTATTGCATTCGAATGTTTAATCACGATATCGGTCTTTCGTTGTTCGACTTACTTATGCAACCCTTTGAAGGCGTCCTCTTCTACGGTGGAGATCTCGTTCTCGTAGAGGGAAAGGATCTCCAGCGTGTCGAGCCCTTCGAAAGCCTTCTTGTGGATGGCTTTGATTTTGTTGCGGTTCAGGTTCAAAATCAGAAGATGCTGTAGATCTTTCAAAGCGCTCGACGGTACCGAGACCAAAGCGTTCTGCGACAGGTCTAGCTGGGTCAGACCGGTTCCTGTGAAGCAACAGAGCCGACACGGTAATTAATTAATTTTCTCACTCTCCTCGTTTTTAGAATGCAATTTTCCCTGTGAAACGTTTTCTGTAAGGAGCGGATACTAAAACCGAATTCAATTATTCATCCAATAGCGTAATCTTTTGAAACCTTTCCCATCTTAATAATCTCTCGCCAGACAAGGAACTCACCGATGGAACTCAAGGATGATTCCTCGAGTTTCGCCAGGCTGCTGTTATGGATGGTCAAATGGCGGATGTCGAGCCCCAGGAACACGTACGGCTGCAATTTCGGTAAGCTGTTGTGCCTAAGCCTCAGATAGAAGATCACCGTGTTCGTTTTCCCTTTGAGAGAGCTCATGACTTTGGAGATGTGAGCGAGGTCCGTGAATTCGCATACGATGTCCAGGCCGGATTTCTTCAGGGTGCAGGAACAGGGCGAGATCTCACCGTGCGATGGGCAGAGCTGCGATGTTTGTGCCAAGCTCAGACCCATTATCACGCACACCGTGCAAACCAGTAACCACAAGCTGTTCTCCCTCATTTTTTTTTTATTTGTCGCTTCTGTCGTCCCGATTCAAACAATTTTCTTTCCCTATTTCTAGCTTCCTTTTCCAAAGTTTCTCCTTTATTTTTTGAAGACGCGATTTTAAATATGCTTTATCCTTTTGCGCAGCTTGTTCCTCTTATTGCTCCACGTTTACCCTCGTCCACAATCGTCTGGGTCGGCTCCGTCTCCTCTGTTGTTCCGCCTTCTCTGTTCCTGTACCTGCAGCCTGCTACTTAGCCTCTGCTCTCATATCCATTGTTCGCTCTTCCGCGGTGCACTGGTACACCGATTCTGCCGACAAAGATTTAAGCGGTTAGCTAAAATTCCGCGCAGCTGCACGGAAAATGTGACAATGGTTGTAATTAGTAAAGTTGGATCCAGTTGAAAAATGGTCCTGCACCTAAAATGGCTTCAACCTGCGGCCACGAATAGATATGCAGATATTGAGGAACCAAACGGATTTAGATTTCCAGTTTCATATAATTTGAAATCGTTGTACTTTAATTAATAAAAATATGAATGATAACTTCTCGTAATTAAATGCTAGCACATTCAGTTACTTCGCACGTTCTCAAAATTCGTTCACGCAACATGTTGAGTTTTTAATTCTAAAAATCGTCTTTGTAAAATATACAAAAACGCCGTCCGATTAATTATTTATCTAGGCATCCGGGCCGCGCGAATTCTTTTCGTCGCCCAATTTAATGAACCCTCGTGAAACGCGAAGCTTCTTGCAATTACGCGTTGCCGTAATTAACTGGTCGGCGGTACCATTAATGAATTGAATGATGAAAGCGCGGAACCGAAGCTTTCCAGGAATCGTGGCTACCGCAGAAAACGCGCTGACATGCAGTATCGAGCAGCATTGCATTACTTCGCACGCCACTTAAACTGATAATGGTTGGAAAACGTGCGTCTTCAAAGAGAAACTGTTTATGTTATGATTACTTGGCAAACATGTAACTTTACCGACTGACAAATCGAAATACGATGGTCCTTTTTTTTTTAAACGAAAATCAATGAGAACGAGCACGGTACATTATTTTATCCACAGTATCATTTATTGTCGTCTATAAATCTTCGGATAGAAGCATTCATACTATGTGTCGCTGTAAATTATAAAAGGGCAGAAGTTCTTGCCATGTGCAAGTATTCTAGAATCAAGCACAATTTATCTGTCGAGCAATATATTTGATGAAAAAGAAATTGTTATGGATGAAATGTGCCCCCCGTCACTTTTTTTTTTTACGAGACGCATTCGGTTTTGAAAAATTGATGTCGCGCGTAATATGGTTGATGTACCCGAATAAAGTTTACAAAAATATTTGTCCCTGGACAAACCCAATTCTCGACACCCAAGTGTACTATCATTTCGAACCCCCTACTGGTTTTACGAGCACGTTATACTTTTTTCCACGAACAACTTCGGCTGGCGGGCTGGTCGAGAGGGTGAGAGCGAACATGTGTATTTAGGGGTGACTAAAAGTGGAGCGGGACGCACTGTTGGGGCGTAGATGTCGAGTAGAGGGTAAGAAAAAAAAAGGAAGTATTAAAGTAAATTGAATTATTTAGCCATTACTTGGCGTAATATATTGGAATAGCCGATAAATATTTTTTATAAGATTTCTGTAGCATTTATTGCATTCAGATACGTTTATTCACGTAACTGGAGTATTTTCTGCTCCATAGAGAAATGTTTGAAAATGTTGCTGATTTTTTGTTTAATAGAAAGAGATCAACACATTTGCCTTCGAAAATATAATCTTTATTCTACTTTTTTGTATAGGTATTTTGATAACGAAGGAAGGATCTTTTTGATGTGAATTCGGATTTGGTAATGATCAAGTTTCATGGGAAGATTTTCATTTATCAAGCAATTTCAAACACGTACCGATCCATGTAGAACAGGTGGTGGTTTCCACTTTCATTCACAGAATATTTTCTACGGATCTGCGAAGCGAAACAACGAGACACGCTCGCGTGATCACTGGTCATCGCTTATTGATGTCACTGCGTATCAAGAAACTTTAGCGGTTCGCTCGATTAATCGAGACACAGGGGTTCACTGTGATCACAGAGGAGGGAGCATAACGACGCACTCCTCTCTATCTAACTATACTCAGTTAACTTCCTGAATTTTTCACATCACTAATAAATTCCTTCGCGTAATCCTCTGGCCTCACGTAATAAATTCCTTCACGGCCGACACTTACACTATTTGCATATTCACACTAATCGTCCGCGCGCTGATCGTTCTAATCCCATCGTATAAAATCGGTGAAAGGTGGACAGTCGGGGAGAGCTGGCGAAACGAAGCAGACAATTCGAACCAAATGAACCATCCGATTAAATCCGACAATATCGAAAGAGGCTGTTCAAACATATACGTAGATCTTCAAATGGAGGCAATTAGGAAATTTCTCGAAGCCCTTCAAATGCGGAAACTCGCGATGTCCCGAATTCGATGGGGTTCTATTGAAGTCTTAGCGATCCTTTGGACACTACCCAATCGGTTTAAGAGAAGATAACTTGAGGACAATTAGAGGCGCTGTGAACCCGTTGACATCTCGATGCTCGGACAGTCGACAAGCGAAAACTGTGCCGGCCTCTGCACGGTACCACGTCGTCGGGCTGACCTGGGTGTCCGTTGGCATCATCATTGGCCTGTTAATGGGCGGCTTCCGTCCAGGGGATCATGGGATACGCGACGACGATACCAGCAACTTGGTGTATTTACACCACGTCATCGGAGATCTTACGATAATCCCAGTCGTGGATTGCGTGCAGTGTATTCAGGTTCCGGTGTTACTGGTCAGGGAACGAAACAGCACCGCTGCGTTACGTTATCGATCATTCCGCCTGTTACAGCCGGTTTGCAATCGTTGCAGTGGAATTGAGATCCTGCACGAGTCATCTTTTATACAACCGGCACGTCTATAAATAAAGTGGTAACGTCGAAGCTTATGGAACGGAACATTAAAAACGCCCGCGCGAGTCTCGGGCGACGTAGGTTGCTCAATTTTATTCGCCGGTTTATCGCGGTCCGGCAATTTTCAACCACCGCCGCGTTTGCCCAATTTTCGTCACGAACACAGCCCGTACACCGGTCTGTAGTCGCGTAATTTTTTTCTTTCTGCTTTACATAAAATAACCGCTTTGAGACTCCCGTGGTTGACGATAACGGACGCAAGGGAGGGAGAAAGGAAGGAGCCCGCTAACGCCACAAAGGCGAGTGTCTGCCGTGGAGGAAAAGGGGAAGGAAACCGCGTGATTTTCTCTTCCGTCGATTGTCCACGGCGTGGGTGATTGCGATTCGCAAGATCGATCCGTCGTTTTCGCGTGACATTATCGTACGCGTCTTCCCGTTTCTTCGGTAGAATTCCCCGAGACGCAAGATATTCGTTGCTAACCGAATTTATAGACAGCGGCTGGTACTTCGGGTAGGAAATTCTATTCGACTTCTATTTTAAGAGACCTTTTATCCTTCCGGCATCCGGTTGAAATGCATTTACAGTTTGATCACGATCGAAGCACTCCCTTCTTGCTAGAAGGAGGAAGATAAGACAAGGGATAAAGGAAGATGATTCGTTTTGAATCTCGAGTTTGAGGCTCGAACCGGATAGAGGTTTATTCCCTCGAATCTGTTCAGATGGACAAATTTTTTAGAAGAAAATCTGTGTTCTCCACGGGTCATCGAGTGGATTTGGAAAGTTCGGCAATTTAAAGGGGGACAAAATGTACAAATAGCGGCCGTGTAGTTTAACAAAAATTTGGAAAGATTTCGTTCTTCAAAGGTAATCATGTAATGAGGATTATTCAGTGAAGAATAGTCCCCTGCTTTAACTGCACTGTACCGAAGCAAATCGATTCGCTTAGGTTCTCGTGGCTCGCGTTGTTTGCACGACCGGTGACGCGAGCAAATTGTACAATCTGCCAGAAGGAGCAGTATGTTCAATTGAGTGACGCCGATCAAGCCAGGCTCCACTAGTTTTCCACCAAATTTGGATCGGTTGGAATGCTGCAAATAGCTTGCTCTCGCGAAGATTGGTTTCATTCATGCACAGTGTTTCACGTAAGAAATATTATAAAATTTGTATTTGTTACAAGTATATTGTATTGCATAATTATCTGTATTAAAATTTATACAAATATTGACTGTAAGGTGTGTTTTAGATTAATATGTAAGACTATTGAAATAATTAATTGTCCTTAAGTTTAAAAATTGACACTATTTAATTTGCACTTCCTAAAATAATTTCAATAAATATTGGAGAACAACCCACTCTTTTTTCCAACACCTGATCCCTTCTACAAACACATATTCCAATTCCTCAAACACGAAGTATCGTGGAAGAACTTTAAAGGTAAAATTACAGAACGAGAAATTTAGAAAAAATAGTTCAAGGAGATTCACTGGAATTTCGTATAATTTTCAGGAATTTCTAATATGTTACTACATAACTCCAATTACTAAACTTTTTCGAGGCACAAAGTTCTGAAGAAGATTCCTTTCGATGGTTGGGGTCCATTTATAGAGCGACGTTCGATGGAAGGCTAGATGAAAAGAATTGCTGCGTATATTGCGTCAATTAGTACTGGCAATTATAATTTAAATATAGAAATACTTGATTGTTAAGTATTACAATTGCACGGACTTTGAACCGATGTAACTCCGAAGATATGAATTATTTCTTATCCGGTCGAGTCTCATTAGAAGCCCGCTTTCTTCCCCTTTGAAACAGTTTTTTGTTGAACTCGATACGATTTCCGGTTCCTGAGATATCGCCGTGCAAAGAAACGGCTAATCTTGACTGTTTTTGTATCGCTGTCCTTCTCGCTCGCGCCGCGTCATTGACCTACTGACCGAGTATCCCTTGCAGGTGTCAACAATAACAGGTGCTGAGTCAGCGGATTCTTTCCGACTCCAGGAAAAGGACGCAAACAACAACAGACGCCGAGCCTGCGAATTCGTTCCAATTCCAGGAAAAAATGTAGGTCACGTCAGGACATTTAAATGCCTTAACTTTAAACGCTTTTATCTCAGAAACTAATTGAGATATCGGAATGGGCCAAAGGGCAAATTAAAAGGTATACTCCTCGCTATCTCCTGACGTATCTTTTCGAATAATTTCCTCGTCCTTTTTTCCTGTATTTTTGTTCAAAGTTAATAGCAAGGAAGAAAGGAGATTATATTTTCTCTGACTTTGCCCGCGATTCCTCGGGAGGCGCACACTGGCCGCAATTCTGCGCTGCTAGAACATAACAAAAAGCTGTACGATTTGTGTCGTGTTCGATGTCATTTTAATTGCGAAAATCTCGGGAATTCATTAAAATGAATTTCGTAAAGATTCAAGAAAAACTGAAAGAATCGTATTCCTTGTGCACAGAGAATGCACTTTGTAATCCGCGTAGCGACCGTAACCACTCGAAGGATACGCCAAATACGCCAAAGGGTACAAATGGGCCCTTCGGAGGCGACCTTTTCAAGAACTCACAAGGAGCATTTTCTGTACGCAAGGAATACAATTCTTTTAGTTTTTCTTTAATCCTCGTGAAATTAATTTTAATGAACTCCTGAGATTTTCGAAACCAAAATGACACCAAACTTGACAGAAATTGCATAGTTTGTTCTTAAGTTATAATAGTACGTCGCTCTCAAAAAACCCGGACACTGTACGATGGTGAATAAATGAACCCTTAAAGATTCCGTAAGTTAATAAAGCTTTGGATTAACGATGCAAGGAATGCTTGGCCTAAAAATAGACGGAGCCCAGTAAAATGTACCGAAGTTTCCGCATCGTTGGATGCAATATTTAGTGGAATCGGCGAGTACAAGCTGTGGAAAAATCTTCTCGCTGAGGAAGCGGACGCGAGATGAATACTTTAGCTGTATCGATCAACATCGAAGATTCCAAGCTTTCCAAGTTTTCCGCACTCGTGTTTTTTTGAAAAAAAAAAAATAAATGCAAGGTCAAATAGGAACCCAGGAAATATGGCGAATAAAGGAAAAATATTCTTTTTTTTAAATCCGCAAATAAAACAATTGATTAATGATTCCTTTATTTTACTTAGCAAAACCTGTACAGCCGTCTAAGTTTCATAATTTTCCCGTTGACCCTAAATTCATTTTCAATGAAATGAAATAAAGTTTTAATTCATTTTCCCCGTGGAAAATAGCCATCAATATCGTTTACTAAATAATCCTCCAATTGCCAGGGAACACCGTGCAATACATTCACGTGCAAGTTTATCTTAAACACCATATTCCCACGTAATACCGGAGATCAGCAGTAATTCATAACAATACATGTCTTATGAATCACTATACACATGGCTCTGGTGCACCTCCGTTCATTACATCAACGTATTATCTCGTTGCGGTTCGCGACCTGCTCGCTAATCTCGTTGCTAATCAGTTGCTTAAGGCTTGCATAAACCACAATAAAGTTTGGCTGCTGGATCCTTAGAGAACTCGTAAAACGACAGCTGAAACTGGAACACTTGCAGCATGTAATCACGAACGTTTTAAATATTCAACGAACCAAGGCGTTGCTTAATTAACGAGGATGGTTGAAAGGCGCAGTGATTAAGAAACGAATAGTTATCGTCGAGATAGTTTCAATAATTGTATTTGAAATATTTTATAACGTAAAAGTGTAAAACATTGCTTTCGTGTTACATCGGGACTTTAGTTAAGCAAAAGTTTCAATGTTGTTCCGTGATAGTGATTACCTTTTGTTCTCCACTGACCAAAATCTTGTATCTATATCCCAACGAGGATTTAGGACGTTTATGAAGTTCTAACATCCATTTCTACTGCAAGTAGTAAGCTATACCGTATCACCGACGTGGGAAAACAATTATTTCATATTCTAATAATGAGAACTTGATGGCCGCTGTATTGTAATGCTTCATAAAACATTTGACTTTGTCTGGCCAAAATCTTACAACTACGGCTTTCAACACAAAAAAAGTGTGATGCAATGTGCAATTACTTTTCTTCTGGTACTTTCAGTTTAAGGAAGAAGCAGAAGAATCTAGTGTCTACGTAAAGTCTATTCGCTCCGTCGTCTTGGAGAAATTTTTTCTCATTTAACCGACAATTTTCCAGCGCTGGAAGTGTGTGTACATATATTAGCGGGTAGAATTTAATTTCGGAGTAGTAAGATTAAGGATGTTCGACGCAGTCGTTTCTAACTGTACGGGGAAGCATCGAAACTATGGAAACGTGAAAGTAACGTTAATCGATCGATCCTACATTCCCTTGAACAGTTTAAAGATTTTGTTTAGGAGCTTTGATAAATAATACATTTCAGTGACTAATTACACAGATTTATAATCTTACGCTTGCTGCATAATACTCTCTCTATGGTTTTGTTCATTAATCTGTCTAGCAACGCGCCGTGTAAATTCCAGTCAACGGCCGTGAATAGCAACCTATATTTCAACTTAATAAGTTAATCTCGACCTGTCCATGAGAGCTGACGACGTCAAAGTGTTTGGATAACGTGATTGCCATCTGTCTAGCTTGTCAACGCTTATTTCGCCAAATTGTCTTTTGGACACCTACATATATTCGTGTCACGTTTATATCTTCGAAGATGTAAGTGAAGAAATTGCATCTCGCTGCTGCGACATCGCAAAACAATAAATTAGTAGAGTTCTAAAAACAATCAATTTCGAAATCAACATAAAAGTGTTCTCCAATAAATCAACATAAAAGTGTTCTCCAATAAAGAAAAAAACCTATCTCTCACAAGCAGAATTTCGATGCAACATTCTCCTTTCACCTATTACAAATGTAACTAACTTTGCAAACAGTATTTACATTTGCAACAGGTTTTTCAGCCAGCACTTAAAACGGGGGCTTAACGTTCAATGGGAACCAAACGACCGTAAGCTTTCTGTGACCGAAAGCGTACCTGTCGACCCAGACGCGTAACAGATTTCTAAAGGACGTATTTCCCTGGAAAACGTAGCGACAGCTTCGGAAGGTAACAACTAAAACCTTGTCCGGCAGTGGAGGGTACGCATAGGAAATACTGCGGTCCTGTCTCGTGCACGATGCATTATCCTTGGGCTGTCATAGATTCCGACCCTAATTAGGCTGGCTTGCTTTCAAATCAACACTTGCATTGTTTATGCGCGCGCGAGTAAATGGTTGCGCGATTTCTGTCAAGGCGTCGTTTCGTATAAGACTGTGAAATATTGGAACTTGTCATTTGGATCACCTTTTTGCTTATTTTTATATGCGAGATGTTTTATTACTTAGTCCCACTGCATTTGTCTCGTATTTTTCGTTTTATTGAACAAAGTTATGGTTCACTGTTCGCAAACTCTTTTTCGGTTTCCCTTCTCGTAGAAATTAAACTGACCGAACTTGACAGATGATGGTCGAAAATGTTTCAACTGATTTTTATATCATTCACGTATCATAGGTCTTTGTTTGGCGGAAAGAAAAGTTCGAGACAAGACGGTATCGGATATATGAGAACAAGGAGGGGAATGTTTGAATACAATATATTTCATTGCGATCACACCCTGTGGATTTTATAGATGTTTTATTATCGTGCCGTAACTCTTGCAAACTCTTCGAGATTCGCTGATCCACTAGGGACAATATAGCAATAAATTCCACGAGGCAGCTGATTCTCGTTGATTGTAATAGGAATTAGTACAAAAAAACCATTTCGTCTACCTATTAGATATAATACTGTTAATCGTTCCATTAGAAATTGCCTAGATCAGCTCTCTGACTTTATTTCTTCAAATAAAAAGAAAACAGCAGATACTAATTTAAGAAATATTTATAAGATGTATACTGTTTCCTTAAAAATTGTCACAAGAGATACCCATTGGTGACGAATGTCACTGTCTACCATTGATATTACGGCAGAGATTATAAGTTTCCACTGATTAAATTTCCTTCTGTCATGTCGGGTTATCCAAGTCCCCGCTGTTACGACGGTAATTACGGTCGGTCTAAACTAGAATCGAGCTTGCCATTCGAGCTGCAACTGCTAATTTTCACGAATAAGAGATAAAATAGAACTGACAATTTTAGGGCGATTCCAAAGAGACGGTTCGCTTCAATGAGTCTAAGAATAATGAGATTGCTCTACCATGCACCTAGTTCGAAGCTGAGCAGCCATTTTTAGAAGCGTCAATTAAAGGAACAAATAATATTCCAAGTTATTGCCCCATGGAACATTTTCGTTACTTCTCTTGTTAGATCCACGATCCTTTAGAAGGAGCATCTTCTCCCAGGATTCAAGATGTTCATTAATGATTCTGCTAAATGTATCCAGTATATTACAATATTTTCGACTATCTTCTATCGATATCACTTAAATCATTAATCATTAACCACCGATCAGTGCCGTATTTTTTCTTAGAAATTCATCAAATAAGATACAGTCGTTTACTCTTTATCCGCAGGTGAGTAGCAATTTTCCTTCATAACGTCGATCTATGCAGCAGCACGATATTGCTCTCCCTGCTATTTCCTGACGTGGTTGCAAAGCCGCGGTTTGCTGTTTCAATCAGGAGGGGATGAAAATAAGCTCGCGTGTCTTAGGGCAAAAGGCTTGTGAACTCAAGCTTTCGTAGCTGGAGAGGATAAAATCTGTTTGCGTTTATTTTGGATCACAATATTAATAAATTGCATATCAAATTAAAGCTCACAGTCTAAGGGATCAAGTGGATCAGAATAAACTTCTGCAGGGAAATGTGACTCGATATAATACTTCCTGCTGCTCGTGTTAGTGTTACGTTCTTATTACAAGAAACCTTTATTATATCAGAATTTGTATTTGTATTGCCAATTGGTTGACGAAACACGAGCGTGTGCGAGTACGCTAGGCCCTACGTATATTGGTCATAAGCAGGATTTTTATTTTTATGCGTTTATAGAAAATTTAAAGATGCAAAGTTACACAGATCGCACATATTCTGAAAAGATATAGAAAATGACCAAATTACTATGCTTTTTTTAAGAATATCCAGTAAGTGAATTAATTTTCTACCAAAGTTGTACTGTTTTTTTTTACTACATTCTCAAGAACATGAATTTGCATAAAAATCCGATGTCTAGTCGTAAGTCACCGGCGAATAGGTTTTCCAGATTGAAAGTAAAAACGGTAATGACAGTATCATGTATGAAACGCGCTGGCTTTGCACGAAAAACCGAGCGTTTTGAGAGTACCACGTTGCCTATTTTGTTACATTTCGTAAGAGTCCTGTTTTCGTATTCATTCGTCACGCAGCAGTTGCTTTCGAGGATCGCGACCCATTTTGTAGCTGGTTCCGTTCACGTAACTACGGTTCCATTTTCTTGATCAAAATCCACCAATGCGCATGTTTTTTATTCTAATCCCTGGTCGTAGCCCATTCATCTCTGCGCCGAGGATTTTCATCGAGAGCCCATACAGCTCGGTGAACGGTTATAGGCGCGGTAAAACGCCAATACTAGTCTTCGATTCTGAATCATGTTGATCAGGAAACATTGGCTCGCGCCATTCTCCTGATTACGAAGCCAGAGAGCTCTGGTTCACGGTATACTTGTCATGGTAGAGTAATGAAATGTATGGAAAAAACATCTCTTTTTATACAGCAGCCTTTCTGCGGACGAGATATTTCTATTTCGTGTATCTTATTAGAGAGAAAAATTGAAAATAGTTTTTGCATCACCGACGGTTTTTTTTTTTTTTTTGATAACTCGAATCTGCAGTTGATTCGATCATTGGATTGTTGGGAGATTTGTACGAGAAGGTACAAAATCTCGTGGTTCATGGGATTATTGGTGGATGTTGGTAGAGAGATACAAATTGGTATTTTTCATAGAAGTGTGGTGTCTGATGAATTTTTTTGGTAAAAATTCTGTGGGTTTTTGTGAAGAGTACGTGAAAATATAGCTGAGCGAGACCTGTTATAATTTAGATAATAATTTACCAATTTTTAATCTCTAGTCTTTAGAAGTTTAATCTTTAATCTCTAATAATTCAGCAGTTCTTTCATGATAACGTGGAATTTGATATTAGTGGCTTTGATTGTGGATTCAGTTAAGTAGAATATGCATTATCGGGATTCATCGATATATCGAACAGAGAAACATACCGCAAGTGCACATATGTGTACCTCGATGCAGAAGCAAGAATGCTGATAAAAACTATGTCAGGGAGGATGATGCCTGGATGAGCATACGTGTTGACACTGATGTACTCGAGATAATTCGGGCCTGAATAGAACTCTGAAACTCTATTTTATAACCGCGAAGTACAATACAGTTGACGCTTACAATACGAAACATTCGTTGTTACGCGCCATTGTACGATTTTAATGAGATCAAGATGAATAGCAGTAGTATAGATCAATAATAACACCTCTACAGAATGCTATTATGGTATTCAATAGCAATGGATTTCGGAATGACTTGCTATTAAATGATAGCTCCGTTATAGTATTCTTACACAATATCATAATGTATGTTACTGTTCAGAAGAAAGGTGAATGGCAGCGTGAATGAGGAATAACTCCCAGTAGTACAGGTCAATATTAGCGCCGACGCTGAGCTAAAATCCAGCAGCGATAGGACTTTGTTATTTAGAATGCATTTTCGTTACAGCTGAAGAATGTATATTTTTTAAAGTTGTGTCTCAATACTGATTCACAGATATCCAATTCTAGGCTCTGGGAAATCACTACAATTAAATTTTGTGTTTGCATATAATCTATATTAACGTCTCGAATTTTCTTTCGATTTCCACAAATCCAACTCGTCCGCACCAAGATGTTGGCATTGCCATGTTTCAGAAGTCTTCGATAACGAGTACCACGGCCTGGAGAATCGTCATTATCTAACTTCACGATACCACAACCGTTTGTGTGAGGTTTCGCAATCTCGGGGGTTGATGCTATCGGTTTCAATGAACCAAGAGTTCGGATATTTCGCGACCACTGGTTACTGTATCCCTCGTCAACAAGGATTGAATGGCACGGAGTTGTTTGAACTCAAAGAATGCCATTGTCCACTTGAGTAACCACAGGTTCGTGGCTGTTGGGTTCCACGACCCTTTATTATTGGACACGATGTTACGCGAAAGACAAAGGTTGCAATTTTTCGTCATACGCGCTGATTTATATGCAACGCGGCGATTCATACTGGAACAAATCGATCTCTTTGAAATGATCTTTTCTCGTTATGTTATAATGGAAACAGATAACTTATAATTTTTTAAACCATGCATCAGTTTATTTGTTAATTGATTATATATAATAGTTCGAATCTCGTAATGCAGTTGCCTTTCATATATCCCGCTGCATAAATTAAGTATTCATGCTCGCTTCATTTACAATTCAAGCAATAATTTATTTTCGCAAACACGTTTCACATTTGCTGGCGAATGATAGAGCGGGTCATCTCATTTCCTGTTTTATTTGCATTCACCTCGATTTATGTTCGAAACGAAACACGAGCCTTTGTAAATAATTCACAAATGAAATAATAACATTGTCGCAAGTGATGATAGAACACGTTTGTATGAGATCAAACTATAAATCATTAATTGAAACATCGAATACAGAACAATGTGATTCCATAATCGTCCCGATGGATTGATTAAATTTTTTTAAATGCATGTCCTTAATTTTTATTATCCTGCATATCGTTCTTCCTATTATTGTGTCGTTCGCTGCAATGGAATGCCGGACCCTCAAACATTTCTTTCGTTTTTAGTGATCTTCGTGTTCTCTTCGGTGCTACAAGTCCCTTTATTCGTTGGGTCATCGAAATATTTTTCACTTGCCCAGAGATGTATCGAATTGAAGAGTATTGATCATTCATTGGAGTTACAACAGATTGAGCATTTAGGTCACATGTGTGTCAGATACGCACTTTGTCTTTCTCACGGTGTTAGTATCGTTAAGGTGGCCAAAAAAAATTACGACGATGCTGTTGGCATTCGTTTTCCGCAGTTTTGGTTCGTTTTAATTGGAAGAACCGTTCATTAACGGTTCTCGACCCAGATTTCGGGACTGAAATGTTCCTCGAAGCAATTTGAAAGATGACCACAATTGAACAATTTGTTGGAAATGCTTTTTTCGAGATATGTGTATATCAATAATAAATAAAGCTAGTAATAATATAATGAATAAAGCTAGTAATAATATATTGAATAAAGTTAGTAATAATATAATGAATAAAGCTAGTAACAATATAATGAATAAAGCTAGTAATAATATAATTACCAGTTTGAAATTATTAAATGATAGCCATTTTCCTTGTATTACAAATATCAATTTACTGAAAGCTTCCTATTAATAACAACTTTTACGGTCATAAAAATAGGCAAGTGCAACTTGATATTAGAAGAAATTCGTATCATTCTAAAAAGAAATTCAATATACACTTTGATTATTTGATAAACTTGATATTCCCAGGTGAAGGAATTTTAAATTCGCATTCAGATATTCCTATTATAGACCAGTCACTCTACACCTGTTTATGCGAACGTTTTCTCGCCAGGCTAAATCTAGAATACATTTTTCACGTCTCGGGTCGTGTCGACTCTTAAAAGAAAATTCTGTCCCGGGAACTCCTTCAATTTCATCTTAAATCGCATTTTACTTCCCGTTGAAGGCTTTCGTCAACGATTCGTGACAAAATGAAAAAAAAAGGAAAGCGTTCGAAAAGCTTTATCGGATTTCCCCCTCTCCGTCGTCCCGTTGGGAAGGTGGTGAAAATTGCGTGACAAAGGCCCCATTGCGCCGCGTAGTGTTCCCCCTTTTTTCCTTCATTCTTTTTGGCAAACTAAAAGCTGGAGGAATTCGTTAAGTATACGGAATGATTGCAGCGTAAAGCGCAGTCGTATCTAGTAGAGAAATGAATACAACAATGTTAATTTCATAAGCAGTTATACAATTCTTGTATCACTTTGCTGCCCCATGTATACGCTCTTCGATGGGACGTTTTCCCGCGATTTCCATGAGTTCAACTTTACTCTCGATCAAGGTATACGTTACAGAAAATACTGGGGGATGATGGGAATGTCGAAAAAGCAACAACGCGGATCGTGATTGAGGGACGGTAAAACGACTCATGGGAATCCAGACAGAATTTTGAATTGCAAAACTCGTCGCAGTGTTCGCGATGAAATAACATCTAAAGTATTACAGCTGGCTTCATTTCATTATTTGTAAACGGAGGATGGAAAACGGTACCCGCTGGGATGGATTGAAAATTTGGTT
Source organism: Holcopasites calliopsidis (assembly GCA_023838395.1). Classification (NCBI taxonomy): domain Eukaryota; kingdom Metazoa; phylum Arthropoda; class Insecta; order Hymenoptera; family Apidae; genus Holcopasites; species Holcopasites calliopsidis. The sequence continues at coordinate 5,955,071 of JALHAQ010000007.1, forward strand.
TCGTTTGATTCTCATGGACGAGAATTCATTCGGTTCATGGTCGTTGGGTTTTGGCACGAAATCCGTTTCTTGAGTGATTGCTTTCACATTTTTGTACAAACAAAGGTTAAACAATTTTTACGCTAGATTGGCAAATGTTATACTGACTGATTAGAGGGACAAATGTCTCTGGCGTATTATTCAAACATTAATGAAGACGAATGGGAGCTTCTCCTTTCAAGCTGTCGAAGAATGGAATTTCCTCGAGAAATCGTTCTCCTAAACTTTCTTCGGCCACGCATCGGCCATAGCAAGTAGATGGAATTGGTGTGTACGTGTTACGGAAACGGAAACGTGGCAGGGAAAATGCCACGTTAGCTTTGACACCAAACAAAAATAGATCGGAGCCCTGTGTCCGTTTTCTACTAATGATGTAGTTCGGCTCAGCGACAGTTCCACCAGGGCTTGGGATTCAAATGCTAATGAAGGGACAGGACTTCTGAGGCCTTCCAGAAGTCCACTATCTTCCTTCGTGGAAAATTTATGAGACTCGTCGTTTATTCAAGGGAGGGACGCAGATCGATAGAAAATAAATGTGTGATTTGTTTTTCTATGAAAACCAAATGTGCAATTTAAGCCTCTTCTAAATAAATGGGTCGGGACAAAGAATCTTGTGTCTGACTAGGAAGTGTTAACTTCCTATTGAATCGAAATTGTTATTCTAAATAATTGTTAATTTTAAGAAAACCCCAACTATTACATTGCCGCAATTATCTAGCGGGTATCAGCACGTCACGTATACCGGAAGCTGTCGTTTCCGCAGACCGCAATCTGTATAATCCATGAGACTAATTTCATTTCCAAAGCGCGGATTTAAATTCCCGCTAGAAAGCTGTAAATTTTCAAGGAGAAAAAGGAAGAGGTGTCATTTCCACAGAAGATCAATACTTAAATGTCCAATATGAAATTAATATCTGATCGGCGCCGGAAGCTCCAGCGAGAGTGGTCCATGTATCTATGCGCAAAGCGACGAGAAGCTTGTAAGCAGAGCTCATTAAGTGCTCCACCCTGGGTACGTTGGCGCAACCCCCCTATCCGGACTAGGTAATTTTATATTCTCCCCTTGGCCTCGTGGTGACGGTTCTTCCGTGATGTAACTTCACCTGTTGGTTACCCTGTGCGCCGTTCCTCTGACGGAATATTGATCGCCCCGTGCGGTCAACTCAGCGCGACAAGACCTTCGGTCGCGTATAACGTGACCTGGCCGCATAATCCCCGATCGTGATCACTGGAATTCATCCCCGGATTACGAGACGAAATCTGGCTGGTCGATGCCTCTGGATCGGGAGTTCGTTTATCCTTACCCTCGAATATCTCCGCCCGGTTGCTGTCTCTTTCACTGCACCATTTTTTTTTTTGGTGGTGTATTTTTATGGATCTGCTTGTAGCTTTTCTTTTTATGTTAGCGATTATCCCTTGTGCATTTTCCAAAGTGTGTACGTTGAGGATATTGCGCGGAATGTAGTGAGTAACTGTATGCTCCCTACAAAGGGTAATTCGTTTAATATTTTCTGCATGCGTACTGTGTTTGGGATGCTGCTTAATTGATTGTCGGACTTGAATAACGTGGGCGGGAATGTAATATTACAATATTGTTTCTGAGATACTGTATTGAATCTTGGAGATTGTTGTTATGAAAATGAATAGAGATAAGCGTACGGGAAATAATAATGTGAAATTGTTTCACGACAAATAATATAGATATGATATCCTATTCCGTAATTAATTAAAATTTGCTTTGCGTTTAATATAAACGGTATCTGTTTCGTTATACAAATGTTTATTTATCTACACGTTTTGCGCGAGATAACGCACGTTATTCAGAGCATTTATTGATCCAAACGAATTGCTTATCCTATTAAAATACTTCCTCCTCGCGAAGAGGAATATATTTAATACGGAGAATTGAAGTAAAAAATCCGATTGTATGAATTTATCCAAAGTCTGAAAGCTACAATGAACGACGACTGAATTAAATGAAACTCACAATCAATCATATTCTTTATGCGAGTAAGTTGGACCACAAACGAGTAGCGGTTTCATTAATGAGAAATACATATAATTTGAAACTCGAGCTTTAATTCTACAATCTACAGAGTTAGACTAAAAGTTTAACATCTGTTTGCACGGTACTGAGCAATATATTTGTCATAACAAATCCTCAAGTTTCCTTCGCAATAAACAGAATAGAATTCCGTTGAGTGGATAATAATTTATGCACAATAGTGAAATTGATTAATGTTAAACCTTAGTTTTAATAGAAGCTATCGTATCTTCAATTTTGAGATTTTATTTTTTGATCGACGCATGTCATTCTTAATTATTGCTCCCCATACAAATGTGTCATGTGTCCAGCGATTGATCGATGGCCAAGCAATACATGGGCTTGATGCAGCTTCATTAGCGGAAACGCAGGTGTCCCCTGATATGTTCGCAAGCGACGAGCACCATTATAAACCACGCGTATCACTCGCCGTTCAAGACGCATAGAAGCTTAATTAACACCATCGCAGATATGATAGTTCTCCATTATACCCGATTCTGCGGAAGTATCTAAGACAGCTTTAACACTAGCATCGTTTTCTTACGCGCTAACCCATCTTTTTACGAAGAAAATAGTGTGTACTAATTTTTCGTGGCACTCAGGAGCACATTGAATTTCTATTAAATCAGTAATTAAAAATATTATTCATGCGAGGAGATGATAATTTCCATTCGTATCCAATCGTCATAAATTCTTTTGCTACTCTTTGTTCTTTTTTTTAAGAAAGTGTTTTAATAAAAAGAAAAGAAGACCATGAGCATTGACAAATTTTTCATACGGACTCGGTAATTAATTTCACCGTAGAAGCTTGTTGCCAGTATAAACACCATTTTTCTACCAAGAAATTCTGAACCGCTCCGAACACATTGCGGCCGATAATTAAACTATTACAAAAACACATGCTCCGAGGCGTTTATCTTCTTTACTATATATTTACCAATTTCCTTGGATGTATTCTCTGCCACGGTTCCCTTGCGCTTCACCAATCTTCTTTGCCCTGTTTCTTATCCGGGCCAGCTTAATTGGAAATCGCAAATAATAGCCGGACGATCTGCCGGTGATAACAAAAAACGTCGTGGCCGTACACGTATCTACGGTAGTTCAACAATTTCCACGTAGCCGGATCGCTGAAATTCGCGGGCCGCGCAACTTTGTTCGCGTTCCCCGGTAATTATTTATCCAGATACCGGCTTAGCGGGGTTGCATAAAATCGCTGCGCCAGTTCCACCAAAGGGGAAAGAGATACGGTATAAGCGTTCGCGGGATTTATTTCGGTCATTATCTTACCTAATTCATTCAACAATATGCGTTTGCTGGCGCATGGATAAATTGTTCGGAACCCCGAGGGGGGAAAATGAATGCGGCCTGTATTGTCTGACACCACCGATTCTCTCTCTCTCTCTCGTGGCATTCCCTTTCAGACCGGGGCACGAATCTACCTGGTCTACAATAAACCACGTCTCGAAACTTCTGCTACGAAATAGAATGATATATCTCGTTTGCAAGGAAATTATACGTGCCACGTTGAGCCGTTTCGAGTGTTCCAGGGGTGCCACGAAAAATTCGGGAGGGTTGCTGAGGAGAGAAACGTGGAGATGGATGGGCTTCAGAAGCGGAAGCTTCAGGGGGAGAAGATGCAGGTCTTGGGGATGAAGAATATTCTACATAGACACATAAATGTACATACGAGTGGTGCTAGTAAATAAAATTTATCTAAATTGTAGAAGATATTCGATGTTCGATACTTGTTTCGAATTGTTATGATGAACGATGCAGGGTATATGGAAATATATCAATAAGCATTTAAATAGAATAATGGGTGTGGAATATGAAGCATTGTGCTTCGTTGTAAATCAAATAATTTGTAGAACAAATATTTAAAAGAATTGAAAAGGAATCCCCTGGTCCCTGACGGTCTTCACGATACCATTTTTTTTTCTTTTCTTGGTTCTATTTCCAAGGTTTTTGAACAGAACAGGTGGCGGAACTTGTCTCCCGGTTCCCTAAATTATACTTTACAGCTTCTTTTTCGCAGGGCATCGGCGAAATGAAATTGTACAGCTTCGTTTTCGAGACTATGGTCACGTTCTCTGGTATTTCAGTCTCTTCGCAGCGAGATCAACGTGATCGTATCTTTCCTACCATTTGTCGCTCCGTATCGCGCCGTTACCATCGCCATTTTAACCATTTGTTCGAATTGTCTCACCATGAACTTCGTCGCAGTTGAAAAGTTTTCGAGCGTGAAACGTTTCGGCAATGTTGTTACTTTATAAAATTAAATCCAGAGCTCTCCGGTTCCGGAAGATAGTTATCATCTTCTTCCCAGGAATGATTTTAACGAGTGTATTCTCCGGCTGTTTGATTTGTGCCCCTTTTTATAGTTTTTCTAGTTTTTGTTTCATCCTCTGACGCCTTGGGTTATTGATTTCAATTGAATTTTCATAATCAGTTGTACTACACGTATTCTATACGCTTGTTGCTATAAATCTCCAAAAATTTTGCTTAACAGGCATTTCAAATAGAAAATGTTTAAAGCGAAAATAAAATATGCTGGGAATTGAAGTCCATTCATGGTAGGACTAATTAAATATTAAAGCGCTTGTTACATGAATGGGCGTCCCAGATTTTACTTTACATTTAGTAGATCGCTAGAGGAATTTTTTAATGAGTTCATATTTTCTTTTATATCGCGCTGCAGCTACTTTTGAAGGAAAATTTGTTCAAGCGATGTAACATACAGTGGATATCTTACATGAATAATATTGTTTTATCTACTTTGCAATCTCGTTAAGGATCTTGCATTTGGCACTACGGGATTTCACGTTTGACACAGTCGGTCGGTGCTCCTGTTGGAAAATGTAATACCAGCGAAATATCGAGCCTCGTTCAATAACGATTCGAGTTTCGAGCACAATTCTGGCTCTTTTCATGAATACTAATTCAATTGAGTCGTTTGCCCCCGAGCATCCTTTGCTTTTGAATGCCGCCGCCCCGTTTCAAAGGTCAAAACGAATATCTACTTCTGATACATTTGGCAGCGATTCTATTTCGAACTTTGCCAACGTAACAGGGGTGACAAATGCTTTGATATCAAAGCGTGCATTCGTAACATATAACAATGGCGTGGGGATATGAGAATTTTAGGATGTAAAAAGTGTAATTAATATTACTCATGAAACAGCAAACAAAAATTGATTAAAAAACAGGTTGCAACATTCTGTGCGATAATTCATTGTCGATATGAAACGTAAACGGTCACATAAGCAGTGCCATTTCGTGGACACGAAAATGCAATTACTTCGTCCCCCTTCTGTATCGTGGTCATGGTTAACCATTTCTGCAGCGGCGCAGATAAAACGACCGGACTTATCAGCCGGCTACAAAAATGTTCGACCCTGACGGCTGCCGGAATATTAGCTCGAACCTCCTCCGTGACATTCGTGACGACCGTATTTCCGGGGTTAATGACGGGGGGGTTGGGTCCAGGATAAAGCCCCGTTTGACACCGTACGCTGCTTTGAAACGCCACTTTGTGCCTTGGATATTTGCGGACACGTTCCGAGGTTACTCAATGCTGACATGGTAGTTTGTTCACAGATATTGGCCTGTTCGGTGCTAATCGGAGCCATTCGGAGGAGGAAAGGTACGGACAATTATTTCGAGGGGAGGAAAATGTTAAGCTGACGTTTCGTGATGTCAAGCAATTAATCTACGCATAATAATTCGATAGTGGAAAGTGGTATGCGATAATTGATGCAAGCATATCGGGAATATCCCCATTTTCGTTAAGGCTCTCAAACAGTTACTTTTCCCATGATAATAAGGGTGGCAGAAAGAAAAATATTAGGTGTATGCAAAAGTTTTAACCTTTTTCTTTTGAGCGTTCATTTGGAGATACTTTTGATTGATAGAATATTCCTTTGTGCAATTGTTAGGTGGTCTTGATCTATCTAAAACGCCAATCTGGTGATCGATAAGAAACAAAAGCGCCATAAAACAACAATGTGCACGATAAGTGACGAAGAGCTGTGAATTCGACACTGCATTCGATACGAGTTCTAGCAAAGAGAAAAAGGCTGCTTGGACATATCAGATTTGGCACCGACGCACTATCATCTATCCAGGATGCAGCGCTCTTTATCCGAACAACCCTTTCGAAATGCTTCGTAATTGCATGAAAGGGCTTGATGATTTCATTACCACCAGAGTGATGCCATCCTTTCGCGACGAAATCCGAAACTCGTCAAACAGATGGGTAATTTCGTAGAAAATGAGGGAAACTATTTCGAACGCTAAATTTCAATGCATCCGTTGTGTATAAATAAAAGAAAGTTGAGAAAGAAAAAGACTGAAACTTTCGCATACACCTAATATTAAAGGTAAATCTTGGTCAAGCAGGAGCACGTTGTTCGAAACAGAAGAGATAATGGTCGGCGAAGTGGGGCGTGTAATGTACAATATATATTTCCGGCTGGGAAACTTTTCGGACGGTAAAAGTTTATCCAGCAATCCATGTGACAGATATTATCCACGTGGGCGAAGGGGGATTGAAATTGGTGGGATCCCAGGCCAGAAGCCCATAAAATTTCTCTTACCCGGTAGCTGCGCAGGAGCGTCTGAGAATTTCGCGTAATTCTCCGCGAGGTAATGGGAAAATTATCCGAGTGGGCTAGCTCGATGAATCGGGAACACCTTTTGGCCCTTATCACGACAAGCGTATATTAGCATTGAGCAGCCAGGGAAACGAACCTTCGGTAATAATCGATCATCGATCCCACCCTCCTGTTACACCGGAGCTTGCTTTAATATCGAACCCGTCACGAAGCGAATCCTGTAGCGAATATTGATTGAAATAGAACGATCGTCGTTTACACAGAAAAAAAGGCCGGGTAAAATTTTCATGCAAATTGAGTTACGGTGCGTCAACGTGAACACCGGCCTTTGACTGGCGACCGTGGAAACGCTTTTCAATTGTTTTTGCATGCTCTTGTATTTCGCGTAGTGATTTAGATGAGAAATCTCCTGGAATTCTTTCTGTTATATCAGTTCATGTTTAGCGCGATATCGTTGCTGCCAATAGTTTCAAGCGTGTTTTTGAGAATCGGAAAGGAAGGAATATTGTTCTGTTCCGCTGAGAAAGGCGGAATATTGTATCCCATCGCATGCGGAAGAATTTAAAAAAACGAAGAATATTGGGCATCGGAAAAGTATAAAGGGATTTTTTATAAAATTGAATTTATAACAATTAACAACCGCTGAAGCATTTCTTAGAATCATTTCAAGCATCATTATCTGCAGATATATATATTTTCAAAGTATCGAACATTTTCGTTCGATTAAACAATCCATTACAGTAAAAAAATATTCGTTTTCGTTGCAACTACCACTTTCCGTCCCCTTTACGGGGTTCCATCGTTTTAACCCTCCCCATCGGAGATTGGGTGACGAGGATCAGGCCATCGGGTCTAACAACGCCAAATTACAGAGACTTCGACGAGCGTCGGAACGACAATTACAAGCCTCCGGTTCGCAAAGGCGAGAGGCACGTAGACAGTTTCATGCTCTTTCGACGTGACCACGCCATAAAACTCATCGAATTGCGCGAAATTACAAACGTGCATCACGCCGGCTGGCTCGCTCGAAGTTAGCCGTTTGTTTGTTCCGTCGCATGTGTATTCACCGGCTTTTTGTTGACATAGCGCGTTAAATCCGTTTGCAATAAATTGCTGAACAAATACGCGCGACGCGACAGTAAAAATGGCGGCCGGATAACAACGATCTCCCCGAGTGCACTGGGCGTTTGTTCCTTCGAGGAGTTTATAACATTCTGGGGCGCGTGGCGACTTTGGCGGAGCGTCGAGGTGAAGCATCGTTTTAATCAAGAAATAAAAGTAGTTCTTAGAAAAGTATTCGTCACAAGTGTTAAGTCCCTCTACGAAGATATCAGCCGGACAATTTTGGAAAGGTAAAAGCATTAACTGTATTTTATATTCCACGGTGAATCTTTGTAAGCTTAACTATTAAAAATATTTGCGGCAATAGTATGTAATATGTTGTGAGATAGAAAGTTATAGCGTGAAGAAATTCCTGCTTTTATTCATTTCTCTCGTTGGAGGTTTGGAGAAAATGGAGGAATTTCATGAGCTAGTGCAAGTAGTACAGGTCAATTTGTGATCGGACAGACTGGACACCGTTGCAGCCAGCATTTTATCAGGCAAGTAGAACAGGCCCGTTGCTGAACACGCAAGTAGAATACATGCGTGTTTGCTCGGATCAGTGGAATACGTCTGTGGTTAGTCGGACAAGGAGAGTGGTGATTGTAGCTGGCCAGACAAGTGGAATGGTGGTTACTGCGTTATAGAGAGGCAAGCGAGAATACTCTTGATTAGAACAGTAGTATGACATCGTGTACAGTCAGACAGGCACCACGAGACATCCTGAGACAATAGTAAACTACCACAAAATATGAAATACTCCCACTATCCCTTCCAACAATTGGACCGTTTATTTCGAAAGTGGTGCAAGTCCATTTTGCAAAGAAAAAATTTAGAAAAGCACAAATTTCCGTATATTTTAATGCGAACTTTTTATTCATATCATTCTCTCAGTCTCTTTTACAAATGGACTTACGCCACTTTCAAAATAATTGTTAATCCCTTTTTATGAGTAGTACCATCGATAGGCGGTATTAAAAAAGAATATATTTTTTGGAAGGGAGAAGCATTGCCACCGAAGCAGCTTTCCGTCTCCTCAAATGTTTATCACTTGGGGAACATTCAAAGATTGCCACCATTCACCGGACGTTTCTCCTCGAGTTCCCGACGTCTTTCGACCGCAGTTTGCATACTTGAGGAGATGTCCAGAGTTTCTTAAACTCAACGGACCTGTCCTGTCACATCTCGGGCGAGTACAAAGTAAATGACTGCCTGCCTCAACGCCAGCTTGATTTTCAACGTTTAGGCCTAACTGAGACGGACCGATTTTGAACCACGCGACAACCGCGAAAAGGTGGTTCGCTTGCAGTTGACGGCAGATAGAAACAACAAATCATATGCCTTTTTTGTGTTTCTATCTTCTTTCAACTTCACGCGAATCCGCGTTTTGCGATTGCCGCGTGGTTCAAAAGTGGTCCGCCTGAGTTAGACCATAATTAGCAACCTTACCAGTTCTGTTCGCGTAGCTGCGGCACGAGGAACGACATCGGTTTGAATAGTTTGCAACTAAGAATTGGTTTTCGCCGCGGTCCGCTCCTTTAAATCTGTACGTTCGCGGGGACATTCGTTATTTTGTGGCTTAACCAAAGCTCCGTGTTACGCTAGTAATCACGTTGGGAACTTGCAAGCCGAATACTCGCTGTGCAGTTCCAAACGGAGCGTAATATTTCGTTGAGCGGCTGCTCGACGTCGCGACGCACCTCGCATACCAATTATCGGGCTCCTACTAGTCGACGGAGAAAATGTCAACGGATTATCGGGGAATACCCCCGGAGAATTGCTACTGTTACGTGTTGCGTGTTTAAAGCGAAAGTTTAATACTGTCGACGCTGAGCTTTTTTATTTCTTCTCGGCGGATAAGGTGAGATTTAAGGGGAAGCGTGCTTATAATATCAGGATATAATGGTGGATTGCGAATCGTGTAGATGTTTCAATTCGTGTGTAGGAATCTTGTACTGTAGCTTCAGTCATCTGGAAATTTCTCATCATTATTCAAGCTAAGTTTCCGTTCGAACTAATTTCGAACCAAATGTTAGAACTCATCCATATGCTGGTTGGTATTAATTACGGGAATTGTGGCAGTACAAACATTACTGAAGATAGCGGAATCAAAGTTGCACTAGCTTGTTCGAGCAAGCAGATTTACATACATACAACCCGACTCTTAAGTGCAGCCTTAATTATTATTCCTCGTCCAACAAGGATTTCTCCAATTTAAATCCATGCATTAGGATTCTAATCGTTCCTTTGATTAACATACGTCTAAATATTTCTTTCATACAATTATCATCGTAACAAGCAACTGTTTGTTAAAAAATATGAAATAGCATTCATAGAAAATTCGTCGCAGAATAAATTTAAAGTTCTTTTTTATGTCTTCCATAATAATGGCAACAGAATAATCAAACTTTGCTAACTCAATATCGTCATCATATGCATAAAAATTATGGTCGAATTATTCGGAATACTCTAGCAGAAATTATTGGATCTCCGTTCATCAAAAGTATCAATGCCTAAACAATTGATACAGATAGTAATCCTTAAAACTAGCCACTCGGTCGAAGTGTTCCAAATAAGAATGTATAATTATATTTTCAATAAATCGATGCCTTGGTAGACACTGCTACGCTTTTCTGGGCTCCCATTAAATTTTCATCCTCGCTAACACATTTCGGTGAAATCTTGCTTTTCGCGGAAAAGTTATTTATACCTGATCTCGTATTAGATAATCCAGCAAACACCCGATAATGACAGCAATTAAAGGTCTGGAAATAACATTTATAAGTGGTCAAACGTGTTTCGCTTCTTTTGTACCAGTTCCATGCGCGAACGATAAATTGCAATCGGTAGAAAATCGAATTCGCCTGGAAAATTAATGGTGATCGACGGTTACAGCATTTACGACTTGTAATCCGTTCTTATTTCCCCGTTTCTCTGGGGGGAGTGGATAGAGATGCATAGCACAGTGTAAAAATAAGAGAATTAAATAAGAAACTATTTGTCTCGAAACTTCTGTTCTATTTCATTTGCAAGTATTGCCAATAACTCACAAAGATTACGCAGCAACCAAGATTATTCAATGGCAATGGTGCACGCGCATAAATCCCTTGATAATACGAAATGAGGAGCCGGAAACTTTCATTACTCTTCGAGTCGCGCAACGAAGGTAGTTCTCCAATCGGAAACGAATTCTAAGGGCAAACAGAAATTACTCCGCTTGTGGCTGATTGAATCGCAGCACTGCGGAGCGTCAATAACGCTGGCCAATACGTTCGTGTTTCCATTCGCGACGGATGTTCTTGCAGCGAGTTTCATTCAGATGAAACCCGATGAAACATGAAACCAAGGGGTTGGGCGAGCAACCTAAGCAGCGCTTAAATTATAAAAGTGAAGGAGCACGCCCTATTTCCACCGTGCAATAGATAATGCAAACTAGCGAAAAGTAACAGAAAGCTCAGGCACTTGTTAAAAATAAAGATGTAAGAATAGCAACGATGATAATAATATTCGGTAGAAAATACAAATTGGCGAAACAATTTCATTTTCGAGCGTGTCGATCGTCGTAAGCTCTCACGACGAATTTCGCAACTGTTTAATTAAAGATTTTCAATTAAGAAATTCATTTCCCGTGATGCTACACATTGGCAACCTCATGATTAGCTTCGCGAAAATTGGTAAACTTGTGGGGAAACATGGTGAGAAAGGAAATTACACGTTATCCAATTACACATAGTGCTCGAGGTTGCAGTGCTTTCTTACATGTAGCTTTATCCTTGTATACATGCAGGTTCTATTACAATGGTAAAGTCGAAGTAGCTCTAGAGGCGTTACGAAACGGTGGACATGACATTAAGTATGAAAGTCGAGCACTCGCTTGCGAGTCTGTCCATAGAGATAACTGCGGGCGCAGGGAAAAAAATTAATGCGACCGTTTCTATTCATGCCTTTTGTACGTGGCTGTCGCCCGTGTCGCGCGTTTAATAAGAATGCAAATGTAGCTGAGATAATGCAAGACAAACATCGTTCCTGCGAAAACGTTTGTCCGATTCAATTTGACGAGTACCCTGCTACAGTCGTGCATGGCGATGGTGCTGTTGCACCGTGTTTGTTTTCCGTCTATACTGGGAAGCTGGAAATGTTACAGTGACCTCGTTTTGCCTTGTGCTTTCGACGTTATGGTGCCTGTACCACGGATTTTGCAAAATGTGAAGTACACAAATGTATTTAGAGGGTTCAATAAAAACGGAGAAGTGTAAGAACGGACGAATGAATCCATCATTTCAAAGTCCTTGGCAATTAAAGAAAAATAATAACGTTTCATAAGACACTGACAGGCTCGATGTTCAATGAAATTCAACCCTTGCAGCCATTTCCGTTCCGGCAGGCCACGTATTGAATAGTGGATGTAAGAAAAATGCTAGAGAAATAGAAAGCGGATGGTGCCTAACACGAGCGAAATCTATTTGACCGTGAAACACCAGTGAAAAGAATATTCTTCTCGCTCTAGGATATTGAGGGATGAAAGATACGTAAAGGGCACGAGTATTTCATTTTTCGCGAGCCAAACGAAGGGACGAACAGCGTTGGTAAAACGGGAACACAATTATCTTGTCTCTATATTTATGTTTGGTCACGATGAATTATGACGGTCACGTAACTAAACCGTGCTGGATAAATGAAATTAACTGGTCGATTATATTCTACGGGATAATTAATCCACTTACATTGTTTATACGTGACTGAAGCGTAGAACCGCGGCATCGTGAATACACGCCAGGAAATATTTCCGCCACATTACCGGATGTCGACTCGGGACAGCGGGCAATATACGAGCAATTTATGCTGGTTTTTATCTATACGAATCTGATAACCGTGCCGCGTTATTTTGCATTCTCTCTTATTTTGATAATACTTGTAAACCGATCTCGGTAGTTAAATGCATACAGGAATATTATGAACACTTTGGGAAGGACGAGGAATAAACTAGGGCTTGACCTAAGAAAACCCTCCAACGACACTGCGTTCGTGAACCACTTAAATACTATGCACCATTTTCCCGATTTCATGGCGAGTCGTTTCCAAGGGGATGCCGTCTAATGAAACCGCTAATTGCTTCTACGAGGCCGGCCGTTTCTTCCTAAGATAATAATAAGCCCTGGGAAATGATAGTCGACACGGCTAAATGTATCTCGCCGAGACGGGAAGCCATCTTCGCGGTGTTCTCCAATCTAGCGGCGCGACGATGCCCTCGGGTCGCAATTTGCGTTGCCGGGCGAAGAGCATCGCGTCTACGTGGGACGCGGCAAAGTCTGCTAAAATATTTAACGACACCGAAGGAACACATCCTGTGCGTACGGCGGGAAAGCTATCGGTGTTAAAAGCACGGTTACGTGTATCCCCGTGTTCCGTGTACACTAGTTCACGCGACCCCGCTTTCCGTTTCACGCGTATCGATTCTCCGGGAATTTTCACCTTACTTTCGCCCTTCCCGTTCCCCGTCGGTCCCTCTTCCATTATTTGAATGGTGATTAAAAAGCGAGCCGAGTGTTTTCGGGATGGGCGTGGACAAGTGTGACTCATTTCACGGCGGGGGAAATTATTGGGATTGTTTTCGGGGGTTGAGTCTATATTAGTTTCGTTGAACTCTTTTCGTTCTGTTCCGTTTTTCTTTGCCTGTTTTGGAAGGAAAATCATCTATATCCTCAGAGTATTTTTTTTTCAAACTATAAATATTGCATTGGGGCATCGTGTACAGTATTTTATGTGCCAAATTCTGGAAAAAGTACTCATATTCAGAGTTTCTTGGCATTTCGTATCCCATCGAGTTTACGATCCGCTTTATACATTTTCCACCAATACCGACTTTCAATTCAATATATTTCCCCACAATTGTTTTCCCTTTATCACCTTTCATCCTTGACTATTGCACGAACTGCAATAAAAATGCACTATCGATCCTACATTATTGTATTTTCCTCACTTCTACGAATTGCTAGCATTTTATTAGATTCCGCGTTTCTCTTTCTACCAAAATGTTTGTCACGCTTCGCGCAAAAAGCTTCCAAGGCTCTTTCTCGATATTAGAATGAATAAAACATGCTAACGATGTTTGACCAACCACTTTTCTGTCACCCCGCGTTACCGTGAAACGTAAATACTAGCTTTTCAATCCGCGAGAAAGGAGCAAGGAAACAAATGCTGGCACCGGAGACGTTAAAGGAAGGCAACGCTCTGCGCGACGAAATATGCTCGAAGGAATGTTGTACGTGAGGGTCCAGACGATCTTATCAGGTATCAAGCGACGTATGGAGGTTTCATCGGCGCCGATATCCGACCGGCGTCGCACTTTTTTTTACCGTCATTCTATGGAATACGACGCTGGATACTGAAGAAGTTTACGAGCTAGGGTGAAGATTATATTTGGGTTCACATCGACGTCCATTTTCGCTTTATGGTAGCTTTCCGATTTTATGTATTCATTATTCCAAGTACGGGGCCATCCGATAGTCGTTAACGCAAGATTTTTGCCGGCGATGCCGAGGGAATACCACGAATAGAATTCGAAAGACTCCGCGCTTTTATTTTATATAGTGCGCGTAAGAGGAATTGAGATTAATGAAATTTTTATGTAAAGTATTTAGGTGTCCACTGATATGTCTTTGTGCAAAGAGGTAAATCCTTTTGAGGTATTTCACCGTTTGCATTTTTCATCCGTAGTTTCAAGATATTCTACGCAGAAATTTAACAGATTTCTTGAGAGTATGCTCTCAAGTAGTAAAGAACCGAAGCACGCGAAGAGATGTAAAACGCTATAAGGGTTGCGAATTTAACACTTCCCCGCAGAAGGCGTCGTAACTTGCTAATAACCAAAGTTGGCTTACGCTGACCATGGTTACTGTAAAGGCACACGGACCGTTACCTAGAAACCCTCCGCGCCATCAACATCAAATTTTAATGATCTAGAATTTATATGGGAGCGTAAACCTAATCAGCATTTCAACATGCGGAGCAAGAAGAAGTAAGGTAGAAAGATAAAAAAAGGTCCTAGGATTTATTAATCCTTGGCCCTCCATCCAACAATTCGTGAAAACTGAAATCATCCAAAAAGATGTATCTGTAATGCGAAACAGTTATACCTAATAACTTACTGAATCAAGCTTCTCACGTCCCACGTCTCACATCCCACGCGTTTTTAATAACTATGAGCGCTTCTTTGATTTTTCATTTAGTACACCGTCGATTTCAAGAGGTATTGTTACTTACGATAGTAACAGTTCCCAGAGTGTTGCATAGTTTCATCTCCTTGGAAGCATGTTACGCCCAAAGATCTTAGAAACCCTTCATGTTAAACGCGGCCGCAAAGTCGCGGTGGTTGATTAATCTTTGAAATATTTAGCAAACGAGGAAAGCGGAGTAACAATAACAGATATATTTTGCACCATCGGTTCCTGGAGAAGTAAATCATTTTCCAAGATATTTTTCATATTTCGTCAACGGAAATAAAAATGAAAGGTCTGTCTAAAAATTCCCAATGTATATTATGGCCATCCTGAAATCCTAATATTATTTTCCTCCTGCATATGTTTGTTTTTTCTTTTCGATTACACCAACGCGCGTCATATAATCCGATGCTCGATGAATTAACGTGCGGGATATGTCGGTTGGGCTTTAGGAACGTTCGGGCGACACGTTTTAAGGATCCTGACGGGTCGTTGAATATTCATCGGGTTTCGAAGAGCTCCGTTGGATGTGTACGTTTCAATCAAATATGTGCATAGTTGCTAGCTGAAATTGGATTCGACCCCGTGAAATTCCACGGCCATCCTTCCTCGTGCTCCCTTCGCTCGCCACCGTGAAAGCTTAATTACGATATTAGTTATACATTAATCACGGAGAGATGTGACGTGCATCCGTGTCTTGTCCCATGGAATATGAATTCTTCGGCACGTCACGACACGATCGTGTTTCTGTGACTACGCTGTTTCGATAGTTCCATAAACTTTTTAAGGCGCGTCGAATCGAAAATTTTCTACGAGTAATTGAACGAGTGAAATGCTTCCCATTTTCCTGGATTAAGTTGATGAGATATTATGTGATTAAGAAATGTGACCGCGCCCCTCTCAAATTAAACCACCCCCATATCATTTATAAACCTTTACTTACACAATGTTGTTCCATTTCATTCCAACACATACACCACTAATTAAATGATTAGGCTATTCCCATTTAGTTGTACCGTTCGCTGAATCATGATAGGCTACGGCCAGAGGTTTGTAGAATCGCGGC
Organism: Holcopasites calliopsidis; assembly: GCA_023838395.1. NCBI lineage: Eukaryota > Metazoa > Arthropoda > Insecta > Hymenoptera > Apidae > Holcopasites > Holcopasites calliopsidis. The sequence goes on from JALHAQ010000007.1 coordinate 5,971,154, forward strand.
GCGCAATCCTGTGAAATTACAATGGGTTCACGTGAGCCGGGCCAGCCGGCTACTTTGCTCATAAAGATGCGCGGAGTGGTTGGCGGACCTGAAATATTTACAAATACACGGGATTCGCGCGTGGAATACGGTGCCCACATATTTCCTCGTCGGTCGTTCCATCCACGTTAGAGGCGTTACGTTCCAGCAAGTGAGAATCTTTTATGGTGGTTGTAACGCAACCGACAATGGGCCGCGGTAAAATGGATACGCGTATATGATACGCTCCGTCAGAAGCCGTCCTCCGGCCGGAACCGAGTTGTATAGTGTTTAAGCATCGGCCAATGGAACATTGTCATCTGGCGAGACGCTGGTTGTTTGTCGTCGTGAAACAGAAGTGAAACATCCTGATAGGAGATCAGACTGCGAATTTGTGTCTGCTTTTATCGTTATTACAATCTTTTAACGTAATTTCATTATGCGACATTTCTTTGTCGTATGATATTTCATTATGAATTTCTTGCTACAGCTAATTGAATTAATAGGACTATTGCCCTTTTGGAAACTTCCACCAGCTCGAAATTGGAGCAAAGTCGAGGCATGCTGCATACACTTCTCGCGCGCCGAATGTATTTATCTTCAGGCTTCGCTTTGAATTAACTAACTTCCAACCAACTCAGAGAGCAGCACGCGGAAGATCGATACAAGTCTCTCTCCTCTTGATACCGCGGACACCGCTTCCCTTTCTTCACCGTTTCTCTCGAAGGATCGTTTTGATACAGAGAGGGTCACGAGTGCTTCGAGCTTTGTTCGAACCCGAATGGCCCTCCAGATGGATCTTCGTCAAATACTTCAGCGACGATGCTACGATAGTTGGAAATCGTTTCGTTCTATTGTGCAATATTGTTATTACTACAAGAAATACTCGCAATCGACACCTTCGCTTCGTTTAATCTTGCTACGTGCTTTCCAGAAATTTTATCCAATTGACGAATGCAAATATCGACGCGAGTCAATGAGTCTGGATTGGAAACAATTAGTACATTTCCAATTAATTCATGGCTTTGTACTTTTATCTAACTATTTCAACTTTGTGAAATGTTTCATTATAATTACTGAACAAGCGTTCAACGTTCAGTTGATAAACCAGTGTGATACCATTGCTTTTCCCCATCATTTTATAATCATAATCGTGTTGATACCCCGACTGGACTCGTATAATATATGTATGTACTTGCACCGCATGCTTCTCCCGTTCTCCTTTCTTAGTGTAACGCTAATGCGGTTGGGTAATGGTTTGATCCAAGTCCATTATGCTCAAACATTATCCCAAGTTTCCTAGTCGCAGATCATGCTGTCACTATTAATCAGAAATTCATCAGCTGTTACATGACCCCACGGCAATAGAACATTGATTAATTTTCCAGTCTAATCTCCGTGGTAATATTATGTGTATCGGCCTACAAACGCCATCCGAAGAATATCGGTCTTTGTTTAAAGCAACTTATCCTTCAAATCAGTTACTCATTACAATTGAACAATTAATTTGCCATATGATAAGATCGTGTGGTTCTTTTTTTTACCCGTTCTTTGCACATTCAGTACTGTTTTTCACCCCTACTGTAAATTAGTTTTGAAGTTAAACACGCGTTCACAGAAGAGTATATCTCTCATCCCTCGTGGTATTTAACGGATACCCAACTATAATCCACCCCTAGCCTCAAAGAATTAGAAACGCCGTATCCGGGATAAAGGACCAATGGTTGGAGTTAATTAAACTTTCCCCGATGCTATTGTTACGGGGAATGAACCGCGAAAACGTAAGTATCCTTTGCCACTCCGACCGCGACAAGAATCAGCAGTTGAATTACTTGCACGTGCCGGCGACTAAACACAGGGGCAATAATTTCAGCTATTTCGCCAAGCTTACTGGCCGCAACTTTTCGATGCTCCTGCAAATTTTGCCACTTTGAAGGAAACCGGCTGGTAGCTGGAAGACTTTCCATAGGAGAGTGCGTCGAGGGGGTGAGAATGAAAAGTAAGATTCGTTAGGCGTGTGTAAGAGCGTCACCTGAGCTGAATGGTTACAGTGAAGCCACGTGTGCGGCTTGAAACCTTTCAAGGGCTGAAGCAGCGAGCGAAGAAGGGCTTATAGTGAACAGTTCGTAGAGCTTTAAGGGTAGGATGAAAGTTAAACGCCTCTCTTCAATCAGGTCTTGTTATTTCTCAAATCATTCGAATTCTATTCATTTATCAAAGGAATGTAGATGTCATTAAAGGAAGTGTCAGACTAAACGCGTATCATTGTCATTGTATCCCAAATCATTTTCCTGAATACAAAGTACTTAATTGTCTTAATAATTATTTAAAAAAGAATAGACTCCACCTCGCCGAAACGTAATTTTCAGATAACAAAAAGAACATAACGACGTTTATCATGCAAAACGGCGTTGCCCAACCATTCTGCCATATCGTAGATACCTATCGGCTATCAGCAATTTAGCCCATTTATACCACGATAGAGCCAGGCTTTGCCGCGAACGTTTTACGGCGCGCGGGAATGCTCGAATTATTACGCGATATTCCTTGATGCATTTGAATACACAGCGCAATGAAAAGCAGGAACGGCGGATCCGCGTGAAACCCGAGGCCTGCCGAAAATGCGGGAACAGATTGAATTTAATATCGTGGGAATCGTGAAAAATTACCTTCAGCCATTCCTGCCGCGCGTTAAATTGAAAACGTTTCCTTCGCATCCCTTCTATTTTTTCCTTCCGCTCCTTCCGCAATTCGTCTCACCGTTTTATACAGAACGCGTCAGTAAATTGGGACTGGGGTCAGTTATTTATGAAAAAAATAAGTGAGAATCGTGAAATGAAATTTTTTTTTTATATGAAACTTCGTTTGCGTGAAAAGCGATTTTAAAATATGTACGGTGCGTGCTCACTCTTCTCCGTTTTTACTATAATCAAAAAAATTCATTTCCAACTGAAATTCCATATCGCTGGAAGGATTCAATTTGTTTGATTATTTACTATTTTTAAAGAATACATCGACTATATGCAGTGAAATATGAAACAAAAATGAAATTACTTGTTTCGTGTAACGATTATTACACATATAAAGTACTTTAAGATTTTTAATAATTTTATTATCGTTTCAGACGACTTTGCAAGCGAGAACAAGGGTCACGTTTCATACGCGAACAACTCATTACCCAATAATGTCTGTCTACTCGTAATTAAATAATAATTACCTGGGTACCTTGCATTTACGCTGCATACGTCCTATTACAATTTCCAGGAGACACACATCGGGAGCCACAAACGTGGCTCTAGCGTTCACACATCGACACGTCGTGAAACGGAGGGTAGATTTTCAGAATAGAGTTCCGCAGTATGCTCGGAGGCAAATTCCATTATTCTTCGTTAGGGAGGGCAAACAGAAAATTGCGGTGCACTGTACACAAAGAGCGGGGCGGATGAAGCACGAGAAACATTTGCCCCCGACCCGCCACCCATGACCTCTAAGTCCGTTAAATCCACCATACAGTTTTTCTAACCAGTCGTAGGAATCCTGATCGCCTGAGGCGATTGCTCTCCACTTCCCCCTTTTGCGCCCACCTTTTCTCTTAATTTGTATCCCCTGGTGAATTTAGTTTTCTCCGAAATTGATTAAAAATGGTATCGTTCCTCTTCAAAACGCTTCTTGCCATATGACGACCGAGTCAGAGAATCCTTCGTGGGACATCCAATATATTGATCGCAAAAAAAAAACGGGAAATAACTCTCAGCCACTTCATACGTTTGCAGATTATGGAAGGGAAAAGGAGGATGAAAAGGGAGGGGAAACACGTGTCCATCCGTCCGGTGAGATTCTCTCGTCATAAATGGGAAACGGGAACGATGAATCGCGTGTCCAGTAAATAAATGCCTGGAATGATGTTGAAGACAATTTCGTGGCGATTCTATTTCGCTCCCCTTCTTGTTCTTCAGGCTCGATCGCCAACTTCTGTCATAGTTTCGCCGACCCCCACGGGAAATCCAAATCGTATTTTTCGAGCCGGACGATAGAGAAGCGAACGAAACACGTACGTAGGTGTACGCATGCATCCATATATGCGCGACCCCCCCACATTCCAGGAAACGGGATCGCAGTGCTGTTTCGAAACCGGAAGGGACACGACAACGATCCCAGCAGAGTTCCTTTGCCATTCCCTGCTACCGCCCTTCGAACCGATTATCGTAAACACCGAGACGAATCGCGCCGTCTACGATACATAGAGCTCTGGCTTGATGGGATTAAAGCAGGACATGTCGGAGGGTTGCAATCACGTGGACACTTTTATTGGGCGGTCAAAAGATTTCGGTCAAAGGCTAGAGTTTTACTAATGGAAATTTCGCGCATTTGGGAAATGAGTTTCTTCAGCGGAGTTCGCTTCGAGCATTTGAAAATGTACTTTTCACGAAGTAGCTAATTGTCGTAGCATCGAATAATTACAATGATAATATTATTAATATCAGTCTGCTGCGTTCGGATACAAATTCGATATAACGTTTATTACTGATGCGGGTACGCTTTTCCGCCAAATTTTGTTCAAATTGAATTCGTTAGATAAATGATTCCCCTTCCCATTCTAGTTACATATTATGGTATTCGGTAATTGAATTTAATGCTTGAAGCGTATCAATTATTCGATGGAAGTTGGGCATGCTGCTCGAACGTGCTCGAAGTGGCATAGCGTTGGAGAATGCCGGGATTATGGGGACCGTAAACTACTCTCTGTGTGGTCATCAGCCATGGACTTACAGTTTTAGGACAGCGACGCACCATGGATGAGAGAGTTCCTACATGTTCTAAGCACCATCACGAAGTAGGTTACTGCTATGGTTAGTGCTTTCCAAGTACTAACTGTATTCAATGCAACTTAACTCCGGCGATCAAACGAGAATTAGCTTTTCTCTATGGCAAATTGTCCAGGGCAATTGCGCTTAATTAGTTGAAAACGTTTCGCTCAAGGTGCAAGAGCGAAACCACTCACATCTTAAAAAGAAAAGAATCGAATTGTATAAAAATACTGTACATAATGAAATAATTCTGAGTGACTTAATTTCGAGGGGAATTTATAAGAGCCAATAAATTTCTTGTACCTGTATTTCCTAATTAATTGCTCGTCGGCTCGACTCGATCCCAATTTCACGTAAGACATTGTATAAAAAGAATTGGACGTACATTTTCACAAATCACGTTGTTCTAAAAATAAGGGAACACGGGTCACGCGCTTCTCGTTAGAACGCCAGTAATCGGTGAATGCGATCGAATCTGATAAATGAATGTTACACCCGAAGAAGCGATCCATCAACTTTGCCCGCTTCAATCATCAACGTCTCGGTTGTAATTTACAAGCCGATACCCATCGAAATCCAGCAAATTATCATGGATTAATAACTCGGACCATGAAATTGCTTTTTACTCGTTTCGTTTGACCACCTTACTGTTTCTTGACGAAGTATCACGCCACTAAAATGAGATCGTTCGGCTTGACCTTAGCCCCTGATGGGGCTACAATGAAATTACGTCTGGCGAAGTTTTGCTTCGTCGCCGTTTAATGTTCATCGTTGATGGTTTTCAAGAAAATACGAACAATTCAATAGCAAAATTATAGAAGTACAACAAATTCTGTGCTGCTTCGAACACCTGCTCTTATAATAACTTCCCTTGAATCCCACAAAATAAAAGATCTGAATACATTCTGAGAAACTAATAATTCCTTTTGGTTTAGTACAGCCTATACAATGCAAAGCAGCCAATCCTAATTTTATTCATCAACCGCAGAAAAATTTGCTTTCGTTTGACATTCAAGTTAAATCCCACGAGAAGTGGATAAATATTACAAAATGCGTGCAATCGACGATACTTTTACGATTGCAATATGCTCATAGAATAAGCTAGGCGAAATTCGAGACCAGTAATATGTACATATAACACGTTTCATAAAATTCCAGATTTACCGTCGGTCCCTCTTCAAAGCGGAGAACCGTATATTTAAATCACGACCCCGTGCGGGTCACTTAGCGTCGCTTGTACACGCAGGTGCACGCGCGTACTGTTTGGTGCGGCTTGAATAGCGCTTCGACGGTGTCGCGGATCGTATGCCAGGTGTTAGTCGCATGAAAATGCATTCGCCTACGAAATGCGCTGGTAATGAGATTATAGTCGGGCACACATTATGCCGCGCGTTAATGTTAATTAACTATCATTAACTGGAGCGTCGCATGCTGGCTGCGAACTACGCATAATGCAGCGCGCACGAGCCTCGAAAATAGATTCGCCTGTTGCGGCGCGACACGAATCCACCCTGCCGACGCGAGGATGCAATAATTCAGAACGGATTAAAATGAGAGAAAGGGCGGGATCGATATTCGGGTCGCGTTAACCACCTTCTACCGCTACGACTTAATCTTAAAGTGCGAAGGAACGGACATGAAGTACCGAGGATACAAATTATGGGTGTGAAATTTCAAAAATCTGTTTCTTCGCATAATTAGCGAAAACAAAGGGGAAAAAGTGTGACTCTATTTTGGGTGTGCATGCCCGAGTATATGAACTTTTAAAACCTCCCGTGCCCGTGTTCTGTATGACACCATAAATATACATATTTGTACCGCAATTTCGCCTTAACTCTCAGCAATCTTCCGCGACCTGTAATCGCCCGCACGCAAACTTTCCGCTACGTCGCGATTTTGCTGCAAGATATCAGCCCCGAACTGACCTTCGTGAACGTGCGCGTAAGCGATCGACTGCACGATGCGAGACGCGAGATTGGTTGCGACTTCATTAACAAATTCTATAACATCCATTCGGCAGAAACGTTCTTCGAAGTCCATTGGTAAATCGCCATAGTGAAATGAGAAATTACGTAGCAGCGAAGAAATCTTGGATAAATAAATGCACTACTGGTATTGTCAGCCAATAATTTACAATGAATTTAGGTGGTTCTGATTGATTTATGTGAAAACAATTTTTATCGCTCGTTCTCGTCATTCGGCCCGTGCTGTAACTTTAAGGTCAAATTAACTAATTTCATTTAACAGGACAGAGAAATAAACGGATACAGAGAGAAGATGAGAAATGGAATAATTGTCACAGCGAGTGTAAGAGAATACTGAACCATTTTTTAATTGCCGTTTGCGAGCATAATAATGCTGCGACGAACAAATAACGAAGATGAAAACAGTTGAATATCGAAATGGTTGTCGAAGAGCGGCTCTTAACCGGTGAACGCAATTTGCGCAACGGAGAGCAACGCGCGCCGATAACGCTTTATTACATTTGCCCAAGTTATTCCGCTGTTAATTGTCACGAAATAAGATTTACAGTTCCACCTATTGTCACGCCACAGTTACCGGTCTTTTTTTTTCGTACGTCGTACGCAAAGTCCGGGACTTGCATTAAATTTTCCACCCCTTTACGTTGTTCAGCTCTCAACTTTGCCTCTCTGCAATTTTTATTTTTTTATTTTTTACTACCTTTGGTATCGTTATCTGGGCCACAGTCGAAATCGTGGTAACGAGCAATTTTTCATGCTGCTAGTGGGTGGTCCCGAGATATGGAGATAGCGATACGTAATATGCATGTTTTCAAAGGGCCAGTTTAGTGTACTTAATCTTTCATGCGTCTAGTTGCCAAGCCTTTTTGTTGCTGATCTCCCATGAAAACATTGTGTAATTAGTGGGCGGGATTTGTTTCTTTCTCTTGCACTCTTACCATGATATGTAATAATGTATCGTTTGATAAGATGGTAAGGTGTGAATTGTAGAAGATAACATATTAGTAGCGTAACATTAAGTCTGTTGGTTTAAACGTTAACGTTTATCAAAATCAGAACGATGCTAAAAATACTTTTCAGCTTTTGATATTAAAAATACTGTTTCAGAATAATAGAGGCGTTTGATGGAAAAAGGGCACGCACATCTGAATGCCATTTCGAAAAAATGAAGTTCAAAGTTTTCATTGTGCTATCATTTGATGAAACCAGTATGCAGTTACTATAAACAACAGAGATTGAATGTCTCTGTGGTATATTATATATATTCATACAACACATAGATGGGACGATTTAAACGATTTAAGGAAAGGGGGCATATTGGCCTATGTACCCCTTTTCCATCAAGTGCCTCAAACAATACGATCAAGCTTTCTTTATCGAAAGTAACGTTCACATAACTGATATAGTGTAGTTTCGATAAGTACTCGGCAAGAAACGACGAGAAACAATATCGTTTCTCGCATGTGCACAGCGCGATTCGTGAATTTTCCCATCTTCCGGGGGTGTCGTTTACTTACCGAACCGTGATCGGCCGCAGCCAATTAGCGGAGTATCCTCGCAAACAGTTCACTGACGTTCGATACGTACCTGAAAACGAAAAACAAAAAAAAAAAAGATTGATGAATGAAGGCATACGTGAGTGTATCGAATGCTTGGCTGAGTTTGATTAATGTCATCGACGCTGAAAAGGGGCGCAGCGAAAAAGCCCTTTCGTTGGACGCGGATTCAACTTGATGTAACGATGCACGAATGAATATATTCACGTCATGATACTCGATCTATTGCCGTTACTTGACACGATTTTTTCTGGCAAGCTGTCTTTACGCTTTCCATTGTTACTAGGGCTGATCAATTTTTTTTTATATTATTTTCACAGGATTGTATGCACATTATTAATTTACTGCGAATGCACAAGTTTGGCTTTTTTTCTGGATTCGTTAAAATTAGATCGTATGCTAGTACAAAAGACAAATTATTAATTTCCGTATGTCGGTTTATATTATAGAAGATGTATTTGTCTTGACATTGCAATGTAGGGATCGCTAAATTATTAACTGCTGCCTTCTTTCCTGGCCGACGTGAAAAGTCGTGTTTGAGGATCAGGGTTTAGGATCAGTTGTAATTATTAATTGCATCGTACCAGCAAGATGTTATAGAGTGCAACTTAATCCTTGGACGACAGGGAGAAACGAGTGAGAAAGGATTTACGCGAGCAAAAACGTGGCAGATACGAGATTGCTAATTGTGAAAATTAGCGAACCTTACGGATAAAGTACTCTGAGAAGAAGAACGATGCGATAGATAAGCTTGAAAAATGAGATTATTCGCGCTAGTCGAAACAATTGACGATCTGGGAGTGTTTTGGAATCTGAATTAAACGGCACAGTTGAAGCTCTGTTCCAATTACCTAAATGTGTCTATAACAATTAAAGAAGGTTTTGATTGGAATTTGATTGAACTTCAAGAGAATATTCCTGTGTCAATAAAAATGCTGCTGGTTGTTTAGATTCGCTTTGAACAACGCTATTAAGGCGTTCGGGTTTCTTAATCAGACGCGTGCCGAACGACCGCGCGTTAATTGCGATACTGTATTGCACTCGCTTTGGTCGCGGCGCCTTAAATCCGTGGCCTCGGAGTATTGGTAATTAAGCCTTCCGATTTTCGTGAGTCGGATTAACACTGCGATTGAAGCAATTAAGCTTGCGTTAATCCCGGTCGAAATACCTATTTACAGTGCTGGTGTTTTCATGAATTTCAAAGATGCGTCGATTCGATTCTGCAATTAAGATTCTTTTTTTTTTATTTGCGCTTCTCGATAATATTTTCTTATTTTTGTTTAAGGAAATTTCGTAATGCTTTATTCATAGCCACGCGCTGTATAAATATCCAACAATTTGTTCAGCGAATTCGAGAAGGAATTTTTCCAGAAAATTTCAAGAAAGAGTGAAAATTCAAATTACCACGCGCAACACATAATGCTCGTGAAAGTGACCGAGCAGATTTAATTGGACATGCTCTCAGGTGGCTCATTATTGCAGATTCCTCGTTTTACCTTACCTCTTTCATATAAAAATAAAGTGCGAAAACAAATGCGATAATTAGAAGTTTACTTAAAAACGTGATGCGATTTCTTTGCATTTCTTTTTACTATCGCGGTAAATGAATGAGAAATGTCCTTCTAGGAATACTTTACAGAGAAGATATTCAATTTGATTAATTACCGCCAACGAGGACTATCATTTCCTGTTAATCTTGATCGGTATTCGCATAATCACGCTATAACGGTGGAATACTTCATTGAACAGCTAAAGAATAGGAAATTACGAGCGTGCATCGGAAGTAATGCGATCCTAAATGAAGCATTGCGCACAAAGTGGAAACAATTAAGGCAAACCCAATACTACTCAAATATTACAGATGCGCACATACGTGATATCGTTTCATAGAATTTACTTCAATGTAAACTGGTGTTCGATTTCGTCAATATTTGGGACGTACAATTTTTAATTCACTTTTCCTAACGAGAGAAATTACCATTAACAGTAATATGTCGAATGGAACAGTAGGCACTCCTCGCGGGCGCAGTGTAAAACGGGGAGGGCGATCGGAAAATACGTATCATTAGCGAAACGTCGAAAGATTTATATACGTCCGCTCGAAAATTCAACGGACAGGAAAATGACCCATAGAAATATTTTCCCGGACGGATTTGATTCTTGAAACAATTGCACGACAGTTTTCAGTCAGCTAAACATTATTTGAAATAGAAGATCCGCTGTGTTTCAGATTGAACGATCTACATTTTATTATTAAATTTCCCGTTCAGGGACGAGGGAAATTTTCGAAAGAGGAAAGACAATTTCGTTCGGTCGGAGAGATCTGGATATTTTCTACATACGTGACTAAATCGATGTCCACACTTGTCCGATAGTTTCCAAGCGGATTACTGCTGTTCAATTTACGCCCGACAGCCTCATTCGTATTCGGCTCGGGCGGAACGCTGCGTGAAGAACGCTTGAAATTTTTACGCTGCGCCTCTGGTATCTCTGATGGGTCACTTTTACTACGTGTTACAAGAATTTAACATTCGTTAACGTTAATTATGACAAACTGCAGAACACGAAGTTCAGCTTTGTATACAAATGTTTATATTTCTCCTCGTTTTGTCCGTAGACCAATGGTTGTAATTGTACAAACGACCGATGTCCTTTTTTTTTACAAATCCTTCGTTGAGGCAAATTAAATTCTTTTGCAACGTAACTTTTGCAATGATTGGCAGAAAAAGAATCGGGAGAATATATTATATATTACAAGGAGAAATTGATACGATTACATGAACACGGAAATCCGATTACTTTGAATAAATTTGGTGTCTCTCGCCCAGTGAACAATTAATGGCAAAGCGAGGTGAACGAGCTCTCTCTCATGGTCAGACATGCCACACAGGAGAAAAAACCGATCCACCCACCGAAGCCTCAGCACAACCCCTTCGATTGCAAATACAATGCGGCAATTGCTGCCCGCAAGCATGTGCATAATTCAGCGCAATCCGGCAATCGTCTGAATTATTCCATGGTAATTTGCACAAGCTCGTTTCTATGCAGCTCGCATAATTACTCGTTCGCATCGTACGGCAATTACGCTCGTTATCCAATTAGCCATGACCCAGTAAACGACGATCCGCCCCTGGAACAGTCTCGAAGAAGCCGGAATTCTTTCGCACGGTTTGCAAGAAGACGGAAATGCGATGAACGTGGTAAAACGGGCTGGCTCGAACGGATCCACCGGTCTCTGTTGGATCAGGAAACTGAGAGCTGGCTCATGATAGGAGGGCTACTGCAACTCTTTCCTGCAGACGAACAGTGTGTACATTGGCCAGTGGTTTGCAAACTTTCATGAATCTTCGTGGCGTTATTAGTGCCATCAGCATTTCTCATGGTATCCTCATTGGTGGTTTATATTAAGGCTACTATCTTTCTGATCTTTTCAGTCGAGCAAGATTCCTTGCATAATCTGCCCACACCTGATTGCATTTTATTATCGTCATATCGTTATCCTTTATCCAACTATTTTAAATAACACAAAATAACAAGTAATTAAAATTATTTCCCCCATAGATCATACGAACAAGAACGAATATCTCGAATGAATAAAGTACGAGGAAGAGGCCAGCAGGGTTTCTACACACCTGTAGCACTAAAGTCCACGCCCCAAACCATCACGATCGTCCCTGGATCTTTTTTTTTTCACTCACACATGATCGGAAAACGTGTTTGCTGAAGCAGCAGTCGAATTCGGACGGAGTCAGCGTTTATGTGTCACAGAGGAAGCTTCGACCAGACGTGTTACGATTTCATCACGAATTACTTACACGGTCGTGCTCCTGTCCAATTTAAAGCTAACGAAATCGATTGTATACTCGACTTCAAAGACGTTTTCAATTATGGTTTTAGCTGCCTTCGTCAGCAATTGAACGTTTCCGATGTTTTCCATGCTAAACTTTCAATATTGATGGATTACGAGTTGTCGTCTGCCCTCGCAACGTTTATTATTTTGTAAGACAATAAATCTGCATCAAGATAGATACTGGAAGATAGTATCGAACCCTTTTTCCAAAATAAAAGATTGTCTTCTTATTAATTATACAGCAGTTCGTTCAATTTGTTAAACCCATTTCCAGTTTCGCACTCTTCCCAAAAGTTTCCTTCCAAAATTAATATTACCAGCTGCTTCTTTTTTAGGGCGTACGGTTTCCTCGAGACACTTTCTCGTCCTTCGTTCCGTACATGACTACAATTTCAAGCAAGGGCCTGGAAAAATTGCAACTGGGATAAGACCAGCGTGCAGCTATGAAAATGCTCTCTCGCGCGTTCCCGCAGGAGAGGCGTACTCGTTAAAGCAGCGACCAGGAACTGGGAAGGCTGACGTTATGGTGTGAAACACGAGGCGTGCTGTGCAGCAGTCTTCCAACAAGTTGAACGGGGAAAACGAAAAAACGTAAAAGTAGTTTGATAGCAAAATGTGTGGCTCGGTTTTCGCACTCGGGTGTTACGCGCAGCAGCCGACCGTGCTCGTCCGAGTTATTAAAACGAAATTCACGCGGCCAGAAATCGAGCCGATCGCGTTTCGCCCTAATCATCCGGATAGTTGATCTCCGGGGAAATTCGGTTTAATATCGCGCTGGCTTTGCGCGACCTCGTTACAATTACGATCGTCGCGTTAAGCTACTAGTAATCGCGTTACTTTCGGTGGGAAGTTTTGTCCGCAACGGGTGGGGCGTGTTCACGCGTTTGTGCCAGCTAGGTTGCACGCTAAGTCTGGGCCTCTTACGATATTGGAAATTATCTGTTGCAGCGCTGCGCTTTTAACGAATTTATCATGCCTTTTATTCGATACTGATGTATTTCTGTTTAATAATTTTAGAGCTATTCAGATAAGCTACTTTAATTTTGCTAATAAAAACTTGCTCATTTGGTGTTCCATCAATGCCAAAAATAAGCGCAGGATCTAAAGGCTTAAGTATGAAGGTATTTCGGTGAAGAGGAGAACCTAGAACCACTGATGGGTATATCTTGGCCGTCTTCGTGAATATTTCATTGATGCTCTCCACACAGGTCTACTTCGTGTGTGGTATACAGCTATGCAAATTGGGATCCCTTAAATTGGGAAAACCGCAGTGGATCCGTAGCTTGCTTCCTCCCAAACCTTGTGGATGAATGATGTATTATTTGGTAACGGATTAAAACAATTGGATTTCTTCTAGGTCCGAATCGCACTGCTAAAAACATTTTACAGAATGTTTTCCTTAAGAACATTCTTTCATATATTTTTGGTCACAAATAATATTATTCCATTGCACAGTGATTTTTCCCTTCAATGTTTCTCTTTCCATTACTCTACTTAGTATCTCGAAACGACAAAATGGAAAATAAGAAAAAAATGTCGCAAGTCCATTGCGGATTTTATATACTTGGCACAGCTCTGCCCACAAAGCGAATCGATGAAGCTCGTGCGCCAAATGTAAAGAGCAACCGATGCATGACGATTCTGTATACATTTATCGTGCACGGGCAACAAAATGTACAAAAGCGATGGTCGTTTCATGTCAGCCTTGTCATAGAGAATGTTGCCCCTTTATAAATGATGTCGTTTCTACGATTCTTATCGCTGTCTATCCTTTATACCGTTTGCCGTACTTCCGTGTCTCGCCCGTGTTTTGTAAATGGTCTCGGTCGACGTGCAGTAGCGTTATCGTAACGATGCACTTTGAACGTAACAGGCCTCCGTAAGAAAAATGCTACCCCTCTTCAGGATCGCACAACACGCGATTCTACAGGAGTGGATCGCGAGAGATTAGTGTGAAACGTTTATACGCGAGCAGCAGAAGGGTGCCGATAAAATGAGAGGTTACTGAAAAGCTTAATAAACTGGAATTCAATGTTTCTTGTAATTGGGAAATTTCACGTTTGATACACAGTGATGATAGAATAGAGCTTCTATGATTTCATAAAGATGGATGAAAGGTCTGCATTTTTTTTAAACAAACTCTAAACCGGCTAATGATGACTTGAACCCTCACTAATTTCACACGGGCTACATCATATTTCATTTAGAACAAAGACCTCTGATGTCGAGATCGAAATGTGATCGATTTGGCGTGAAACGAACCGAAAGCAGAATCAGAATGTAAAGTTGCTCAAGTCAAGTTTCTGTGCAAAGATCAGATAATTTACATTTATTTGATTTATCGTACCGAACAGTCTAATTAATTGTAAGTAGATTTTCTTGTGAAGGTTTTACATGCTCTGTAATTATTAGAAATTGCTGCATGAAATATATAACATTTTTAATTACTATTCCGATCTCCATGTAAAAAGCATTGTTATTTCAGTCCGGCACATTCGGTTGGCGTGTTCCTTACACAAATCTGTATTAACTAATCCTATCGTACTATTGTGAAGTTCGCAAACGCGTTTCATTGATGAATAATGTATCGGGAATTCACCTCGTATCTAGTCGACGGGATAACGAGATTAGCGTTCCGTAAACGAGCGAACGCATTCGATATTCGCGTGCCGAGCGTTCGAGATATTACATCAAATAATCTTGTGCCAGGGTGAAAGCAGCATTGAACCCGATGTATTCATTGCGTGCAATTTACTTTATACGGAACCGCGGATAGTCAGTAACGTGTCGAATAAAGTATTCGCATGCGTACGCTAAAACGAGTAATGATGTCAGCTAAAAAAATAATATTAATAATAATACAATTCGTAATAAAAGATTTAACACCGACTTTAGTCTAATAATCAATCGAGTGCTTAGTTACGCAAGAAAAGGTTTGGGGCCGCAGTAGTAGTGAGCAATGATAAATCGGACGGAGCTTCAGTAGAAGAAGTCGCTATTAGTCAGACGTCAAATCTCCTATAAATCGTGGAAAATTATTTTTCTTTGAAGTATAAAGTATTTGATATTCGTGTATGTTGCTTGCACAACTATCAAACTTTTTTTTAATAAAAAATGGATAATTGAATTTGGATACGTGATAAGAAACACATGCATTTTACCTTTTATCACATACCGAACGCCAAAAGTGTAATTCTCGAACGAAAACTAAGACTAATAAAACTTTTGATCTGTATGGAATATAATACATATAGAGGAAGCAAGTGAGGCAAGCAATTTAAACGAAATCGGGATCGTGGTCGTTCTGTGTACACGTACAGGAAACTAGTAGCATAAAATGCTGATTAGCCACCGATGAACTTTGCAAAGAAAAAGAAAGAAAAGAGCGCAATGAGCTGATGCATATTATTTGTTTAGTTATTTTTAAATATCGCGTGGCACGAAACGTCCGCGAGAATGCGACGTTATTGATAGAATGGGGTTTAAGATAATTTTAAGGTACGACTGGATCGATGGCGTTCTAATCTTACTATAGAGACGTCCTCGATAACGGACGTACATTTCCGATACTCGCCGGCATGACGAAATAAGAATCTTTCAACTTTCAACTGACAATTGTACCTAGTGTCGTCTTTCGATACGTATCTTTCGACGGAACAATCGAAAATCGGAGCTATTCGAGCGTGAAGATTTCATTCGGTCGGCCCGCCTTTAATCTCTGATTACTCGAACGAAAGCGCGGAGGCCGAGGGTGAAGAATCGAGGACTGCCGCTTTGCGGATTTGCCTCCTCTGTCTGTGTCACGGGGAAGGAATCGGCCGAGCGGGCTCGATAAAATATCGCGAGCGATTTCATAGCAACGGTTTCGTAATCTACTACAATTGAAACCTTCATCGATTCGGCGAAGCTCGGGCGTTCCGCGTCGAGGGACGGCATGCTAATTATCATTGCGCCGAACGAGAGAACTCTAAGAGGCGTTTGCCCGTCGTAATTGTAGCGTGAATTTTACAGGAACCCCGATTTACTCCTCTAGCCTTCGGCTGAATGTTTTGCCACGTGATTCCGCGTCGACCACATTTCCCGTTTCCTCTTCCAGGCGCGCGTATTTAATCATGAAATATTACATCGGCCCTGGCTGCTGAATCCGCAACAGATGGGATAATCCAGATGGAAAGGGAAAAAAGGGGTGGAATTCTGCGAGGCGAATGAAATATTACAAGCAGCAACTTCATCGATCGTTCGGGTTCTCGTAGCTCGCGGCTTTTGCGATGAGTAACATTAAATCTATAATACGATTTCTCGATTTTGGATCTCCTACGTAAAATGGTGAAGATTAGAGGAAATAATTCCAGCTAAGAATATATCACACGCAACGAATAAGAAAGGTAATCCAAGTAAAGGAGGGAATTATAATTATCGCCAAATCGTACGGAAACCACGAGAAATCACTCGATTGCAGAGCGATATTAAACTACGCTTTACAAACGTTTCATTTAATAATATTCACAATAACCAGCTCGGATACCGAATAGCGAGTATGCTTAACGGTTGGGAATCGTAACGCAGGCTGCCACGTTAGCCTTTCATTACGTTTCCTTTGCTTTGTACGATTGCGACGGCATAAACTGCGGCACAGCTGCAAGATGCGCGCGAGAATATTTTCAAAAGACGAGCGGTAATGTATCCATTAATCAACTGCGCAGAATATATCAAATTTGAAGGATCTCACTTTAATGATCATGCTTCTAAATCCGTTTCGCTTGAGACTGTCAAGTTTGAACACATTCGTTTGAGATTTGATTAAATCATATGCAAGAAGCAAACAGCAAGTTAATTCACGGGGTTGAGTTACAGAGATTGCCACAGCCGATTTGCATGTTTGATAGGAATCGGCAGAATTATTTTCAGGCTATTTTGCTATCGTATGAATATTTCTTTAGGATGATACAAATCGTACCGGACGATTTAATTGAAGCTGCGTAATTTCGGTTCGTGCACACTGTCGTTCGTTATTTCCAAAAACAGTGCCATTATTATCACCGAAGGGGAAAGTTTCCGCACAGGCGAGTTTTCATCGCTACGATTCGTCGTTACCGGTGGAACAGAATCGCCGAAGCAATATTCGAGCGTGTAGCGCCGACGGAAAATCAGGTCGCTTCCAACTCGTTCAACTTCCTTCTCGCCCCGCGACCAGCTTGGATTTCAAGTTTTTCATCGGACTATAGACTGGGAAATGTACGCGCGGCAAATTTCTGATGGCCTATAAATCCCGCGAACGTGAACTGAAAGTGGGATGCGTGAATCTTTCGCTCGGTTGATCTTGCAAATTAACGTTTCGCCTCGGGTTCCTTTTCGTTATTTTATGGTAACAGGATATTCGCAGAAACGACGCGTTTGCTGGCCGTCGAGAAGATGGATTAGACAATTTTCCCTATGGCGGAGGACTTTTATTTAAAAGGATTCAGATCAACCAGAGAATTGTTAAGAACCACCTCCGCAATTGCCGAATCCCATAACATAGTAATGATCTTAAAAATTGAACATATTAAGAATTCTGTGTCCGGTAGGTAATCATTTATGCTTCCATCCCATCCCAATCGAACATTGCGGAGAAAAGTTTGTCGAATTTATGATGCTTTGCCAGGAGGGCACAGAGAGTGACAGAAGTGGAAGCGGTCAATGATAAATCGGACGGACGGAGTGTCAGGGGTAGAAGTCGTCATTAGTCAGACATCGAGTCACGTGTATATAAAAAGATGAACGAACGGTTTAAACTTGAAATTATAGAAAATTATGCATCAACGAAACGTATAGCATATTCGAATATTTTCCTTGTGTACAAATTCCGTTCTTGCAATAGAAAAAATGTAATATGACCGAATCCATTTGGAACGTTGAAACTGTACGAACGACAGGTAAATTACCTTGTTTATGCGTACTCGCGACGGGAAAAAGAAGGTCTATTAGCATAGTTAACTTCATGACGCGTCGCGGAAATTGCTGAAGCAAAAACTCGTAGCGCACTTGAGCCCCCGGTAAACGAGTAATTTCCGCGATAGTTCATTGAAGTGCCGCGTTTGCTTCTCCATAACGTTACCACCTACGTACGTACCGTTTTAGATTAACAAACGCTCCCAGTTTAATCGCATTATGCGTTTAATCCGCGCCATTTACCTCGCGCCGCTCCTGAATAGAAGGGGCCGCTGTTAAAATCTGCAAATTGAAATTACTATTCGCGTACAGGTGTAAAAATGATCATCCCGCAAAGTCCCGGGGAGCATTGTAATATAATTGCGACGAAGCATTCGCGGAACACGCGCGTTCATGGTGCGCTGTAATTTACGCGGCAACAGAACCGTCATTATAAACTTTAGTCCCTGTTTAATGACGTTATTAACTTCAATTGCAGTATGCTTCGACGAGAACCAACCAGCCGGGACCGCTTTACAATTAAATCGGAAATTGCGCTTGTTTAGACGAGGGAGGCCTGTCGTAACTTATTGCATTGTATTGTTTTGCTTTCTTTTCTGAGGGGGATACATGAAAAATAATTGTTTCTAGGAAGGGAAGTAAAAATATCTTTTTAAGAAATATTGAGCTTTCAGGATAAAAGAAGGAATGTTTGTATAATAAAACATGATTTGACAGTACTTGTATTCTTTAGTTTCAATAAAATTCCTCGATCCACACTGACAAAAATTGCAGAATTTAAATATTCATAGTATTCCCAGGAGTATAATCACAGGCCATGAGGTCTAATCTACTGCGACCTCCTGGGAATCGTAGAATCCCATAATTCGTCGATCATGCAAAATTCTATAATATATTTCCTATCGGTGTACCGCACAATGACGGGCCGAAATCGAGGGGGTACCTTTTGGAATCAGATCTACACAATCGGATGAATCACAAAGAACGGCACTCCTGAGAATTCACCACGTGCATCTCCTTTATCGATCATTTTATTCGCGCCAGGCACAAAGGGATCGTCTTTGGCCTGATTTATTAGCTCGTGCCTCTCAATACGCACGTTAGGATCGCGTTTTAATGCGAGTCCATTCAGTAGACCGAAGCGTCCCAAATACCGCCGGAATCCCATATTCGTCTCTCGACAATTTCGCCGTCAATATATTCGTAATGTCAACGAGGAACGCAAGGCTCGCGATTAATGAATGCAGCACAGACCAGGTGAATTCATTGACGAATGCGTCCGTCCCGACACATCGAACGACAAATGCTCTGTCGATGCATACAAAAGGGACAGTGGTGATTGTCAGCGTTCGAAGATAGCGATTGAACGTGTGTGTGCGCGTGCAATTCTGGCGGTTTGTTAATTAAAATTGAGTAGAAAATTGGTTGAGTAATGGGTAAGGCCACGTTGCTTTGTATAATTATTACAATGTTTTATCTAGTTGGAAAGGAGAAGAAAAATATGAAACGGTGATAAAAATTTTGCATTAACTAATTCACTGCCAACAGCGTTAAATATTTTTATTCGACACTTTGCACGCTGCTTCTCAGAAAGAAACCCGTGTAAAAAATTATTATTCTTCATCCTCGCTCGCTTCCCCTAAACCGTGATGTTTAAATAACACGGGATGCGGTGGAAGTGGAAAACTTTACCCGGCACGATTCAACGAAATGGAATTCATACGAACAATATTCTTTGGTATCGCAAAAGGTGCCGCGAATACGAGAAGCGGCCCATGCATAAATTTCTGTTTTATGTAATTCGCGCGACCGTTTCGCCAATTTGGATTCACGGTGTTTCCGGGTTGGGGAGAAACTCAACGTTACGTTACTTTTTTATTCGGAAAGCGAGAGAAAAGCTTCTCGTTTCGAAGATAATCTTGGGATTGTCACAATAAACTGCGACGAATAATGAAAAGCAATGTATTAAAAAGTATAACGGATTGATTTGGTAATATACAAATTCCTCTGTAATCTCGTGCCTGAATATTTCGCTTTCTCGATGTCAGGTATAGAATTAATAATTAAAAGAAGAATTTTAAATGTAAGCTACTCTTGCTCATTGTGATTTATGCTTTCCCCTACATTTACCGGCTTTTCATTAACGCAGCGATGCTACGCAGTGCGTTACATTAAAGGCACTTCCCAAACGGCGTAGGAAGGCAAGAATGTCGACGCAACTAATTAAACAACTCTGTTAGAACCAGCCGGAGGCTCTATACTAGAGACCATAGTTGAGAGATGTGCTGTACTTTGCAAAACGTCGTCCATATATCAAGCTCCAAATGGAAAGAAAGCCCAGCGCCTTAGTCTTCGTGGCTTTCTGATAATTCCAATCTTCCACGGAAACAAATTTGTTTCTTTACATTGGGAAAATTGTCAGAATGATTGATAGAAGTCTGATATTAAGGTTATTAAGGAAATTAATTGCAATACAAATTGCATCTACCTACAAATTCTGTTTCTCAAACATCAGCTTCTATATACATGGGGGAATGTTTCTTTTTTTTTTTACAAGCATGACTCAGTTTTAATATGAATACTAATCTTGAAGTTGAATTTAAGATTTAATGAAGAAGAAGATAGTTTGTGTCTAATTCTATCTAACGCAGTTATGATAACGATATGATAAAAATAGATAAAAATATCGAAGAAACCGTCACATGTTCGTGCCACTCGTAAAATTCAAGTCCACCATCCTCGAGCATGATCCGAACAAATCACAAAGTGTACACGTCGTCAGGAATTCATCCCCAGACTTGGGGTGAAGAAGTTGGGTATGTCGGAGAACTAGCGAGAACCAAGAAGAATATAGAAAGAAGTCCCCACTATACTTCGGGGCGACTTTATAACGCCGGTATCGCCGGGGAAACTTGGCGGTCTCATAACAGGATCAAGCCGAAGATCTTATCGTCGTTTTTACAGTCTGTAGCCGGCTCAAGCGCGTTTTCTGATTTCGCCGTCGGATAAGCCTGTTCGGCGGTTTGTAGCAACCCCCCGGCCCGGCCGACCAGACCTATCCAGCGGCGAGTCGCTCCTCAAGCTGTCTGAGCCTGCTACAGGCGTGATTTTATATCCGAAACTTCTGCACCTTCATTTTCCAGCAACGTATACGCGATCCCCGCGCGTTCTATCGATTTTACCCAGAGCCGCGTTCTTCCTTTCTCTCTCTATCTCTCTCTCTTCCCTAGCTCTCGCCTCGCCCCGTTTTCCGCTCTTTTTGCACGTCTCTCTCGCCCCGACTGTTCTCCGCGCTTCGATGCCAGCCTTCTCTTTCCCTCTCGCCCTGCACCACCCCTTTGCTCACTCTTGCTCTCGTTTCGGTCTGTATCGGCTGAGGTCGGCCACTTGCGATCACTAACCCCGATCGTAATGTCGAGCCGGTATTTGAACGATGCGAGCTTCTCCTTTGCGACAATCCATAGTTACACCGCCCTCTCTCTTCTATCCCTTCCTTTCCTCCCCGCCCCGCCGTTTCTTTCGTCCCTCGTATAAAACGTTTTCACGGCGCTCTTTCCCGCCAAGCGGGGAACAAATGTACCGGCGTAACAATTTATCAAGCTCTCGTCGAGCTTTCGTTTGCATCCCGTTTGACCGTGCGACGGCAATTTTCGTGCAGCAAGATCATCGGCGATCGCGATAGGGCTTTTCTTTTCCCCTACGAGCACTTTGTCAAACCGACGGCCGGTGACGGCGCGGTTAATCGTCATCGATCGAGCACACCGCAAACAGTTCGGTTAATATCACCGCGTCGTACTGCTGAACGAGAAGAAACGATGCCTTTTTCTTTATCGGGCCGGAAGCTCGTTACCATGGTCGATTAAGCGTAACGCTGGCACGCGGCGAGCGTCTCTCTCTTTCTCCTCACTTTCACGTCCCGATAGGTTTTCTCGAGTCGTTGGGAAGGAAATCGCGGAGCCCCGATTCCAAGTCGTCGGATGGAAATCGTTCGGTGGAGCTGGTCGGACGGCGATTGAGGATCGATGCGAATGACCCAATTCAAACGGCACCCTACGCGGCGGGAAGGGAATCGTGTATTTCTAGTCGGCGAAATGTCACGAAATCTACTGTACGAGATTCCCCCGTTTCGCGGCAACGACTTCGTCATTACGTGACGCTTCTTCGAGAGCTATTACCGTTCGCGAATAGGAACTGTTTTCTTTCCTTTTTTTCTTTGGAACACCATTTTGGGCTTGGGATCGTTCTGTCTTGCAGGCAACTTTTCGGCGGGGCAACGATTAGCTCGTTATCCTGCTACTTGCTCGATGGAGAGGGTGAAGGGAGTGCAGACGAACAACGTATTCGGGCGTGACATGGGAGGGGTGAGATTTGCGAGAAAATCGCGGTGGCTACGAAACAGCATACGAAACGAGACTTTTTTTTAGAGCTGGTCCGGCAAAGGGTGGAAACGGAGGAGAATAACTTTGGAAAAATTTCCTCGTTACTTCTACCTCGGTGCCTCTCTTGTTACGTCACGGTTTAAAAGATTCATGCATAGTTGCCCACTTTACCCTGCATTTCGAGCTGACCTTTTGTTAGCTTGCTTTTCATAAAATTAGTTTCGCTCTAAAAGCCGATGCGACGGCGGTCGTAAATCGGGAAGGACATCTTATCAACACGCTGAACTGTATTTGAAGGATATTTCTTCTTATTATTTATTGATATATTCGAGACTTTGGTATGTTTGAAACGGGAGTGCGAGTTAAGTGCGCGAAGTGCATGTTCACTGCGAATTTGGGGCGCATAATCCGCATTCCAGGATCCATTTAGACGCGTCGGCGTCACGCGTCGTAGCAGATATCACGGCGTTTCTCGAACGACACCCGCTTCACGGTGGAAGGAAGGAAATACGAGACAGAGCGGGCAACAATTTTCTCGGATTTATAGGGAACGCCAAACGTCGCGGCATTGAAGCCGAAAACAGAATAGCTTCACCCCTTTGCAGTGGGAAATTCGGTTCTCACATCGCAAAGGAGAGGCAACATATTTAAACAAGAATACTACCAACTGATAATACTTTTATTTATATAAAGGAATATACGCAGGAAAAACAGTATAAATTATAAATAAGAATTGACGATGAATCGATTGCTTGAACAGAAAGAGAAATGCACAGTGAGCACCAATAATGAAACGGAAATGATGGAAAAATAGAATCTCAATGATATTTGCGGTATAATAAAATTTAGCTAATTTGCTAAAGGAAAATTTGGATGAAAGAATTTTCTTTTTTGCACGAGTTATCTTTCAGATTCTATAATGTATTTAATACGCGACTACAGTAAGCCGTCTGAATGGAGCCCTTCAAAAACTTCCCTCGACGCAAGATACACGAATAATAAATCTTGTGCCAACCCGGGCAGCACACCATTCGTCTTAGGTACATTGTGTCGAGGATGGCTGGAGTTTCGAGGGTATAAATACTTGACGATGGGATACAGCTCAATCAAAGGTTGAGTTTCGTATTGCAGGATCCAGCGTTCGTTTTGAAAGCGGAATCTCCGTAGCGCCAGTCTTTCACGCTTGTAGCCGTGCATCCCCCCCGGAATTCTACTGGGAAAACGGAGAAAAAGAAAGGAGGCGGCTGGCAGAAAAGGCAATGCATCAGGGGCTAAGGTCGAAAACAATTTCACCCTCGAAACACAAGTGCAGCTGAAAAAATACGAACGCGGAATATATCATCTGGGGGGGGGGGGGGAGTATCATTAAATCTGTTCTCTCTGGTCCAGAAAATTGATTGCAAAAAGAAACAGAAAAAATGGATGTTTGACAAATATTATTTTTCGTAGAAGAAATAAGAATCGTGTATTACAGAACTGATTATTTTATTTATTATAAGTTGTAGACGGTCGCAAACTAGATTCCAGCCTGATAGTGAACGGCTAGGGAACTCTATGATAGCGTATAGCTCGCGGCTGCGTCTTGGAGTAAGATAAATCACACGCTTGGGAAATCTAGTATGATCCGGTTTTGCATTCTTCAAGGGAGCGCACCTTTTAGAATTTCGGCAAACGGACTTAATCGTTTTCGTGATATACATCGTATCTTTTAAACTCCGCCCCAAAAGTGTCATTTATCACCGATGTTAATCTCGCGGTCTTGATGCCGTGAAATTGCTACCGTTCGTAACTCTCTCTCTCTCTCTCTCTCTCTCTCTCTCTCTCTCTCTCTCTCTCTCTCTCTCTCTCTCTCTCTCTCTCTCTCTCTCTCTCTCTCTCTCTCTCTCTCTCTCTCTCTCGGTAGAGAGTTTCCGAATAAAATTCATTTATCTAAGTCCATTTTCAATGAAATGAAATATCTATTCGTTTATACGGTGTACATATAAATATGTATAAAGGGGAAAGGACATACATAGCGCGAACGGAGCACTGTCAAGCGCAGCTTGTTTCAGCTTCAGGTAAATCGAGGGAGAAGCATCTTTTCTTTCTCGAAACCGAGGGATGCAGGTGAACAGATAGACAAGAAGTTATACGGAGGTGGAAGTGGATGGAAGCTGCTGACGAAGAAAATGAGGATATCTGAGAGACTTGTCTTCGAGGATGTTTTCAATTTCCTCGCTCGCTCGTATCTTTTACGTTCGCGTCCCTCCGCTTCGTGCAGGTCGAACAACGGGTTAACTTGTCCCCAGAGTTGATTCACCTTCCACCGAAATTACCGCACTTCGATGAATTACCGTTCAATGGAAGCGAACAAACTATTCACATAGAACGCAATCGTACGTTTGAAGAGAACGTCGCAAAGGCAATCCCGAGAAGGAATAGTGCGATTAATCTGGATCGAGGCTTCCATTTAAATAACATATAGCTGAAAAGACGCAGGAGTTGTATGCGTGTGTGTTTGTGTGTACGCGAGGAATGAATTTTAAGAGCACACTGTCGGAATGGGTGAATTAATTACAAGGATTCAAAGGGCGAGAGAGCAAAGAACGAGGGAAACGAGTGAAAGAGCTTTGAAGCGTAAATCGCGAGAAATAAGTTTTGGTATAAGCTAAATTAGTTTGGAACGTGCCTGCGGTACGACAAAAGCCTTTCTATTATATTTAAACTTTACGCTCTTCCGAATGTTATGCCTACATCGTTTTCTGGAAGTTTGCAATTCGATAAAAAAAAAATGTGTTCCAACAAAGGTATTCAGTATTTAAAACACTGTAGACGATTCTCTGCTGCGTTCCCTTGTGATAAAATGGGACTGTTGTTATAAAAACAGACGCCGACATCGGAACGCATTAAAAATTGCACTAACTTGCGCCTTACGTACAAACCACTTTGGAAATAATACTTTCTGAAGCACTTTTCCTTACAGCTCGCAGCTTTCGAGATATTTACACGTTCCCAGACAAATTGGGTACACTGTATAGGGGTAGTAACCTGAAGCAATTCAATTATAGTTTATATAACAGTTGTTCCTATTCCCAATCATTCCACTCGAGGGTATCCGTTCCAAATGTGTGCAATATTTGTGAGAGGTCGACAACATTTAATCAAATAGAGGGTTGGTAATATTTGATGTAGCCGACGTATTCCATCGATCCAATAGGCGATTAAATGATTGCTGGAAAATGATGGAAGTATCCTCGATGAAATAAGAATGAAAGAGCTTACTTTAAACAAACATCTGGTTTCACTGACAATTACATTGGCTAGAATTTACATACAGGGATAAGCACGCTATTAAACAAATTACTTGTCTAACTTTAAAACGCATGAAGTCCTTTTTCATATTCGTGAAAATTTGAATACAAACATTCAATAGCTTTCATCTCGATAATCACAGGTGCTATCGTTAAAAGGTTTTCTAGTATCTGATCATTTTCGCAAAAATTCATTGGAATAATCCGCACATGGCAACGTGGAGGGTGTGCGAGGAAAAAGGTGATTAAAATACTGCTTTATAACAGCATTTCTTTCGAACATGCGGTTTCGTAAAATCATATTTTCTTTGTGTTACGATATTTCGAGATATCTCAAAGCAGCCACGTTTCCACGGTAGAAAGCGTTTCGCTGCGAGGCATAGTTATCATGCCTCTTTGTCATCTTTGAGTTTCGTATATTTTTTATCCTCGACCGCGTCAGAAATATTACTGCAATGTTAAAACCATTTACTTCACATATCGAATAATTATATCTTGTCTCGAAACAGTTCGACTGCATCATTTAAATTTCTTTAGGAGATTTAATCGCGAAGCAAGGGTGCATTTGAATTGTCACATTAACGAGTAAACGACCCGAGTGAAAGTTTGCCAGTGAATCGCGTAAAAAGCTGAATCGCTCCAAAGGAAGAAAAGCTCTCTAATGGCTGGCAAGCTATTTGTTCTTTTCTGCCGGCCGATAATTGATCCATCGTCAACTTATAGCGCCATTTTTCCGACTCGCTAAATGAAAAAGTTCGAGCAACGTGTTTTCTGTTTCCTGTGGGTCCAATACACGACTCGAAGTGCAAAGTTATTCCAATCACGCGCGTTACAATTATTCTTCTGTCTACGTGTAACACTTCCCATTCATTCTGTACGAATGCGCATAGAGGGTGGATCGGTTGAGAGATGTCTGATATTTTTCACAAGTATGAAGAAGCTTTCTCCCCCATCTGAAGCTCTGAATGATTTTTCTGGAAATGATTTATCATTTTCCGTTATGAACCCTTAAACACGGCAATGCTCGAAAGAGTCTTTAGGTACGCATAAACGGCAAGGATATTTAAACGATCCCATTTACGCGGTCCTCCCAGTACATTTTTGCCAGCTTCTCATGAATACTTCCTCCCGTAGCCTTCCGCAAGCGTTCGTCTGCAGGAATATTGCACTTTGCTGCAGTGCGTCTGCCAGCCTTGTTAATACCCGTTGATACCCATAAATACGGCCGTTAGAGGAAACCGCGACGGAGAATAATCGTTCCGTCGTAATCGACGCGGCTAATCTTTGGATTCAAAGGGAATGCAGCACGTTCGATACAGTGGAATTCCGGTTACAAGATAAGAATGTCGCCCCTGTTAACCACTGATCACTGATTGCGGCAGTATGCATCTAATGGCCAGATGAAATGGTAGCACGTTGCAAATAGAATGGGGCTGAAGAGAAGCTAAATCGATTGCGCTCCTTCTCCATGATCGGTAGAAAGGAATAGTTGGAACGTGTGCAACACAATGCTTGCTACTATTCTAGTTTCGAATTGTGTTAGCAGGGCTGGGATTGAAAAAATAATGAGAGTACGACATTCGTTTAGGAAGTGGCAGTGTACAGTCCTTTGTAGAGTGAGAGGTGCATCGATTCGTCATGGGGAAGAAGCGTACAGAAATGCAGAAATCGAAATCGTAACTGATTTCTCAAACTGTTATAAAAGGCTAAATAATGTTCGTATGTTTATGCGTTATTTAAATGCAAAGAGAAACATTCATTTCAATGGTGGTAGTTCGTAATCGCGAGTAATAATCTATTCTCACGGTCGAAAAGCGTGTCAAATCATGGCACGATGATAAAATATATACAGCTGATAATTTTCATCGGGCAATGACATAATATGCTCAAAGCACTTGAGATCTATGCGGTAATTACAATGAATTGCTCTGCTTCGCGAGTCCGAAGCCAATGGAAGACATTTCCATTCGTTTGCAACTGCCATGAGCCCTTAGAAAGTTACTTATAATTACAATAATATCTAGTATCGTTTAACTAAACTTCTTCTACGATTCTTGTGCGAATAAAACGATTCTGTGCCAAGTTATACAGAACACACGTACGCACATAGCATTTTCGATAACACGTGCGGAAGTATTTGAGATGAAAGGAAACAAGTTCCTTCGATATTCAATCTACAGATGTGTTCCCTGGAAGATTGCCCGGATTAAATGAAAATGACATTTCGCGATGTTTGGACGTCGCGGAGGAAGCTATCAGAGGCTCGCTGACGCGGTGCCGTACGTTCGTGGCAAGAATAATACGCGGCAATAACGCTTCGCCGTAATGCCCGGTGCGGCAATGTAATTCATATTTTCGTGCTCGTTTTTCTATCTTACGCGAGACATCTATTGCTGTTTCACAGCTGCTCGACGTGTGGAGTGTGCTTGACGTCAAGAGGCACGGACAGAAAGGCACCAAGAGCATGACTCGCGGGCGCTTACGTTCTAGGCGTAATCGATATTTCGATTTCAGGACATCCGCAGACAATTGTACCCGCGACCTGGCCTTTTTAAATACATTAACGGTGTAACGTTAATTGTGAATGCTTCCGTCGAGGTAATTTATAATATATTTCCACCGTGACTGCAAGCACGGTAGAAGAAAATAAAAAAAGCTTTATCCAAACCGATACTCTCATTTGAAAGTTTCACTTTTGGTCGACAAATAAATTTCGTTAGATTTCGAAAGCTGTTACTGCTGGCATTTCTCGTAAATGACGGGCGGTATGCAATTATCATTAATGACGCTAAAATAATGAACGCGGAAGTAAAGTAGTTGGCAAAAGTGATGAAACGCGTGATAGTACTTACTGAGGATGAACGTGGTGATGTCTAAAGTGACTTTACGTATGAGCTTGCGTATGAGAACATGAGATGAGCCCAGGAAAGCAGTGTTAGCCAATTTCTCGCGGAACCGGCTTACTTCGTATGAAGCCAATGTAACACCTAAACATATGGAAATTCATACATACAAAACTTGTTTTCCGTAGCGTACATTAAAACATAGGAAGATTCTATAACGACGTTAAGATTCCCCGTATGTTCGATACTCCGGATTTCATTGATTCTATCTGGTAGGTACATGTGCTTGATCAGTGATTTATCAAATTTGATGGTCTATCATATTTATCAAACGTGTATGCAAATATCTGGTAAGATGTATGTACATTTCGTAGAATGCTTGGCTATATTATTTACCCTCTCCATGAACATTTACAACTGAGTATTTGCCATGGTAGAAGATCGATAATCCGTCAAGGAGAATAGAATAAATAATTGAATGCGGTTCTTGGTAAAATACCATGTCACATTTTCTATTCATGAATGGTTAACGACGCAATGAAATGTAAGCTAAGCAGGCCTTAAATCGCAAACGCTGTCGGATACAAGTTTATCTAAACTGGACAGTCCATTAAGTCCTTCGCCGTACGTTTCGACGTTCGCGCTCGATCAACGCCAGGGCATCAATTCAAGGGAGGATCGAATGGAACTATGAGAGGAGTATCGCTGAACAAACCTGCGTCTGCATACATACGCGTACGCCGTTTAACGAGGGCAAGCGATGCGAGCGTATGACGAATAACCGCGTTGCGTAGCGTTAGATCGGGACGTGCACGTGAAACTGTTTAACAAATCGTGGCCGATGGTGCAATCGTCACTAGTAAATATCGATTGAACCGACCATCGAGTAGGGTAATCAAACTGTCAGCCCTTGGTCCCCGTGCACGCACGCAAATGCACCGTCTTGTCCATCGACCCGTGCATATTTGATTTTCCACAAGCGCCCTAGCTTCTTCAACGTGAAACGCTACTCGGTAGTATAATTAGGGGTTGAAATGCGGGTTTCGAACGGAGACGGGTATATGCGAGCAAGTTTACAGCCTGCGAAGAAAGGCGACCACCGTTGTGCGGAACTTCCGAACAGTTGCTAAAGTATGCATGAAAGAAGTTTATGGAGCCGGCATTACGAATAGCCATGTCGTGAGCCTAAAGGAAAGACTCTTTTTAAACTGATTATCAATTTTCTGCGGGGCGAAATTATCTGGATAAATTGTTTTCCTTCCCTTTCGACGGATTATTTTTCTTTTGTTCAATTCATCTTCTTATATATCTTCGTCCCGTGATTATTTCCTCGTTGCTCGAAACGGGTGGCCCCTTTCGAACCTGTTAGCCTCTTAGCACCCCACATGAGCGGCATAGGTAATACAATAATATCAGCTGGAATCCCAGCAAACCGCCTATGGGAATTCTGATATCCATTCGCTTCTCTATGCTATACCCTTCATTCAATTACTAGTAATTACGTGTTACGAATTTATATCACAAATCATACAGACGGCTCGTAGAATTTGAAGGTATATTTATTAGCATCGGAACGAGTTCCTGCGAACAACCAACGGAAGAACGCACTGTATGCCCTATAACTGCCACCCTCGAAACATTAAAGAATCGCCGCCGCAGCGGGTTGTCTCTCTCTCGAAAAAAAGAAACAATCTATTCTCACATATACGGCGTAACAACGATATCGGAGTACTTGTTTTACGGAATACAACCGCTTAGTCTCAATTTCAAGCTCGAGCTCGCATCGGTGTACAGCCGTGCTCGTCTCACGGCATTAACGTGTCGCGGTGGCTTCCGGGTTAGACGATAGTTTAATTCGTACGTACGCCGAGTGTCGAGATTCGATAAAAATGTAAATTTTCGCCGGATACATGTGTGTCGCGAAACAATTGCGCGAGGAATGTCAAAGGACCTGTCGTTTCACCGGTTCGTTTCCGTCCTGAAGGATGTGTACGCGTTCTTTCGATCAGTACCATCGTTGATTCCGAGGGAATAGATAGGGATGTTTAACTATTCCAACAGGACGTGTATGAGTATACAAATAATTACACTCGCTTGGTACGGTAACACAATTTGTTGTGATCGTGCACCAAATGAAACGACTGCAGGCGTAACCTGACTCTTAGCGAATGTTCTGCGAACTCTGATCGATCGCCGAAGCTTTCGCTTCTTCAAAGCGACTCCACGTGGACTCAAAACTATTTTGCACCGATTGACGCCTTCCATTTAAGTTCTAGCCAATCGTTAGTAGTTCGCACTTTTTACCGATTTCCGGTGCAGGTACGCTAGAGTAGGGGTGGACGCCGGTTCGCACTTCTGGTAGCCTTTTGGAAATTCCCACCGTAAGGGTGCACATGGGCAATCCGCCGGAGCCCTGATGACCTCGCACCCATAACCTTCTGCGGACTTAGGTTTCACAACAGGTGTAATTAACTGTCGCCTTTCGAACTTAAAATCCTTAATACAGGTTTTCCAAAATTCCGGCTTTCCATATATATATGTGTCACTACACATCTGCAAACCGGCTGACCACATGTAGCTAGTCGCTACGAAATTCCATGGAACATGATAAATTGCAATTGTTCGCATATAGCTTAAGCGTATGAACGTAACGAGTGGAATAGTTAAATGAAACTCCTCGTTCAAGAAAAGAGAGGACAGCAAAGTATATTGACTCAGAGCTCCGGAACTGTTCTCAGATCTTCCACGGAAGATGAACTAGAAAGGTAAAGAAGGAATGAAGAAGGCGCGAGCTTGCCCAGATTACAGTCAATGGCGTTGGTTTCCAGTAGCGGAAGGAGATTCGATTAAATATAAGCCAGCCTCCCTACGGCGACGGATCCTCCATAATTTTTTTTTCCTCTCTCGCGGTGGAATTATAGGTCATAAATATTAAAACGATACCGCACGCTGCGCCTTCCATCTTGAGCCCCTTGCCTTAAGAGCGTATTCTTGTACGGGTAGCCGACTTGGATTCGTTCCCGGGTAAAGTTAAACGCGGAAACTGGGCAAAGTAGAAAATTGTTTAATTTTTCTGTAAACCTTCTTGCAAGTTCCGACTGAGTACGTGCTTCGCTTCGAGTACTTGTCTTTGGCTGTAACTGAGGCACAGCTTGGCTGCTAGTTAAATGTTGAAGCGTCTGGATCAGCAGAGTTTAAAATGGGCGATCAATTAATGATGCAGCTTAAACAGATCAGCTTGGTTTTTAATCTATTAGACATATTCGGAATAATTCGGATATTCATCACCGATATTTTCAAGTCCTCCCATATTTTCGAGTATCCGGTATTATTCTTACGGCTCCCTCGATATTCGCTATTTATCGAGTGGAAACTCTGTAATCGGCGGAAAAGCAGACTCCGGCTTCGCCGTTACACGGAAGACTAAGTGCTCGTGTTTTTTGGTCGCCGATCCAGTGGCTGATAGAAACTCGAGAGATAAAATAACCTGTAGCTCACCAATGCGCCTTTTCGTAGCCGCGGGTATGAATAGAACCGCATCTATCGGCCGGCAGAAGGATAGCGAAGCGATGCGAAGCATCGACGCGTATCTTTTTAAAGCGTTCATGCTACTCGCGCCTGTTTCCCTATCCCGTCGTATATATTTCAAGCGTCGAAGAATTGCTGCTCATCGATCGCGATAATAAAACGGACAAGTATATGCTGCTGTTTTAAACGCATGCGTTCCTCTCCGTTGAGGGGTTTGGAAAATCTCAGCGAGATAAGCGATAGATATTGAACATGGTAAATATATGAAAATCTTGCTCGCGGCAAAAATGGAATTGAACGTTTTTACGCGTCGAAAGAGGACGAGTTTCTAAGTTCAGTTTAAGCATGGTATCTCTAATCGAGACTACGAACCGATTCGAAATTGTCCCGCTGCGCGGTATCGATCCGATCCGATCCTACAAGGTCAGAAGTGGGATACAACGTTATTAATTGCACATCAGATCGTGCAACATGGTACTAATCTGGATAATTGCGTTGTACCTCGTGGATCGAACCGCTCCAATGAATCGCAGCTGGTCTAATTGGCGAGTCAAAACATCGAAACGGCCAACGGAGCGGCTCTTGAATCGCTGTTTGTAATTAAGAAACTATTGTAGGTTTTAGCTTAACGCAATGATTGTCCCTCGGTCACACGAAATCAATTGATATTCATCAGATCTTTTTCCCAATTTTCCATTTAAAGAAACGTACACCTTTCGCTAACAGTAATACATTCTTCTTTCATTAATTGTACCACAAAAATTTAAGCCCGACGATTGTGCCATTATCGTTTCCCCTTTACCAAAATGAAATGCATTGAATCGGTAGCAATTCAATGCCCGTCACTTGCGCTCTGTAGAGTGTTAAAAAGAAATGCTAAGAGAATATATAGTACTCGTGAGTGCAAATGAAGCTTCGTGCGTAACTGAGCGGGAGACGAGCGGTGGTTGAACGAGGGCAACGGGCCTGTACCCTTTAATACAAGTCCCGATGTTTTCCGCGGAAAAATATCACGTTCCGTGAAAACACTTTAACCCGCATCGGGAAAGCAAAAAGCAGACAAATGCGAACGTCGCGTGAAAGCTCGAATACGAAGCAGGCGATACACGTCACGCCACAGCACTCGCAACAACTGAAGCCTTATCTTGGTTTCATTTTCCCGAATTAACGTCGTGCTATCTAAACGACAGCTTTATGCGCTTTTTGCGCGATCACGTTTCGCTGTGAAGCGTGGACGATTTTTCCGCCACTCTCTGATCATGCGAGAAAGATACACAAGTATTCAATTCTCTCGAAGTCGCATTTTCGTCTTGCTTTTACACCTAAGGAGTTCAGACTTTCACGAGAGGCCAGAGTTTTCGTCTTTTCCCTTAAACTCGAACCACGCCTTGTACGTACAAAGATATCCCGGGAAAACTCATCCTATTTCGAGCAACGCTCTCGCAAGTTTCGTTATGTAAAATTCATTATTCAAGTTAAGAGACCTTTAACAAGTCCCTGGCAACATTTCTTATAAATTCCATTGTATCGTTTTTTATATACTAATTCCTGCAAACTTTTGCGGCAGAACGCATCGAGGTAATGGCCAGGGTAACCTACATATACGGTGCGCAAAGAGTGATAATGGGCGTGCAATAAATTTCTCTGGGTAGAAGTTACCGCGTCAACTTCGGTAATTGTTGCATGCACGTAACGCGAGCAAGTTCAACAGATAATTCCAAGGGTCTGTCACGAAAGGCGGACGGGTGAATTAGTTTCGCGTTCGAGGGACATCGTCTGTTCCCGTGGCCGACTGGTTCGAGCGCTTGAATTAATTGAACTAATCTTCGAGCTTCATTCCGTCTTTTGTTTCCATAATAATTATTACCTGCTCCCTTTTTGTGGTTGTTACTTGGAGAGCACCGATGCTTCGAGTCGAAGGTGTTTGTCAGTGACTCCTGTAGTCGGAGGTCATTTCAATCGTGTCGATGACGCTGCTAAAGCAGCCTCTCGGAAGCAGGACAAAATTAAACGATCACCGAATTTCGACCGAAAGATTGTCGATATTTGAACTGTTGCAACTCCGCAAAAAAAGATTGTACAACAATCAGCATGGACTCATTTCAAAGCGTGAAGTCTCTGCTTAACAAACTTCGAGTCAATATTCCTGGAGATTATAAAATTATAGTTGCATTTTCTATTTGCAAATTCCCCAAATCCGAACGGTTGTACGGAGTTTAACAAATTGTGTCGGAGTTCATGTTTCGATAACTTTGCAAATGGAAGTCTGCCCTTTAAAATGACCGCTCGGTACTTGATGTACGACTTTTCTTTTCACCGTTTT
Source organism: Holcopasites calliopsidis (assembly GCA_023838395.1). Classification (NCBI taxonomy): domain Eukaryota; kingdom Metazoa; phylum Arthropoda; class Insecta; order Hymenoptera; family Apidae; genus Holcopasites; species Holcopasites calliopsidis. The sequence goes on from JALHAQ010000007.1 coordinate 6,005,662, forward strand.
ATCGCGTGCTAAATGAAAAGTGCACCACCGACATTAGAATAATCTAATTGTGTGTGTGCGTGTGTTCGCGTGACGCATTTATTATACGGTCAAAGGTAATCTTAGAAACTGTAAGTAACGAAACGAAGAATCGTAAAGTTGGAAAGTAGCGCGCTATAAAGCCAAGGAACAATCGTTCGTACCCTTCTCTATTGTTGGCGCAACTTGTTTCAGCCAGTGCTCGCGTTAACTTGATCGGTACACAGAAAGTTCACTTTGCCTATTCATCAGTTGACCAAACAGTCTAGTGACCAAATTGAAGCGTTTTCATCGTACACCGACTCTTCCTGCCTTTACGCTGTTGCATTCCGATAAGGGGTGGAAGCTTCAAACGGGGAATGCAAATTCTGCTCGGTCGTGGGTTGCTGAACGTGCAATTAAATTCTGGTCGAAAGGAAAGGTTGAATCGCGTTAGATTTGAGGGAAGCGCCGCACGGTGATCGGAGAACGAGTGGCGGAATTCTGGTCTGTAGTTTGCTGGTTGTTTAGATTTGTTTAGAAGACAGTCGCTGCTAATCACTTTAGCAGAGACGAATTTAAATTCTATTTTTCATTCCATGATTTTTCGCAATTTATTGATTTACGCTTTAGAAACGTAAGCCCAAACGTTTAGCCCATTAATATTTCTTAACTTGTAAATAACCAGAGGAGCCTCTAGCGTTTCATTAAAATAGAAATAGATAGATAAATGCTCTATTAATGATTTTCTGTAAATTTTGTCGAGCGGTTGTACATAATGTAATACGACGAACAGTAAACTAGACTCCGTTAATTGGAAGCTTTTTCCCTGTTACCGATTGCCCAGGAAACTTTTAATTAATCAAATTATCAGATAACTACGTACACCGGCCATACTCTATTATTAATAACTCGTTCCAGTCCCTTTTATCGTCGAGCAAAGCAACACTGTTCCGCGAGATAAGGGTAAGTTTAAATTTCGTGTACTCGGTTCTGCTTAAAGTCGGGGTCAGATCTAGATTAGGCCTGCTACTAGGTCAAGTCTGAGCACGAAAAATCCTTTCGTCCCTGCTTCGTACGATACAGTGCGCATGGAAAAGTTCATTTGGGAATCAACTTCTCTTTCGAGGTTTCCTCTTGGACAGCTAAGCAGTCGTCTTAGTTAATTAATCACTAGCGGTTAAGTTTGCCGTGCAATTCTGAAATATTCAATTGACCGCTGCTAAAACGAACGGAGTGTAATATTTTCGATTACAATATTACACCTGTTCCGAATACCACTCTTATTGACGATTGAAGTCGACTTGAAGTAACTAAATATTTAACTCGAGCTAATGATCGTGTAACCGGAAGCACATTTAGCACTAACGCGCCAATACACCATTGGTCGATTTCGTTTCACGTCGCACGGTTGTCCCGGCGAGAGTATAATTACGTTTTCCTTCCATCGTCATCGAGTGAAAGCTTTTGTTACAGCGGTTAGCCATAGAATCGGCCTGCTGAAGGATAATTGTGATCATTGCAAGGGATTCTATAATGCAATTCCGGGTCCAATGTGCCACGCGAACTAAATGTCGTTTCCACGCGTTGAGTGTACGCGATAAAATGTATATTCCGTGACAGCGACGATGGGGATGTTCGAAGTTTACGCTCGCGTGAATCATATTACGATCGTAGAATTGAATCGGGAGTTTCGCTCGTCGCGGTGGCAAGCTCGTAATGAAGTGGTTAGAAAAGTTTTAATTGCTAATCGCGATCGGATATCGAATTTTCTGCGAATACCTTTTATTCTAGTCGCACGCGGATCAATGGCCTGGTATTTTTCTTTTCTTTGAATTCTCTTTGTGGCGAACGGGCTTTATGACTTCAAATTACTCAGAATTGCTCTGTCAATGCAGCTCCTTTACTGTGGCAACCTAGTTAGATGCACGTGGCTCTGATAAGTCTTTCAGAGCAGGCATTAAGATCGTAGATTCTTGCTCCACGTATAACTCTTGTTCAAGTACATGCATGCATTTGTGATTATATTAATATATGGGTACTGTCTATATATTACATCTCATTTTTATAGTAAAAAGCAGGTACTGAAATTTGTCAGCACTCTGGAACAAAGTAGTCGAAATGTTGCTAAAGGAAAGTTATCGTTCTCCACAGTAATGTATATTAGCATCTCGTACTTGTCGTTCTAGAATGGATCATCCGAGTCATGTAGAATACGTTCAACGTTTTCCCTCCGCTGTGTTTGCTCGCGGAGCAAAAAACTGGATGCATAATTCCTGCACGTTCAGCAAATCTCTCCTCAGGTACGGAGCGCAAGGCGAAAGGGAGCGCTGTTCGATTTTCACCTGCTGTACATTATGCTCCACCGTGGCCGTGCACCATGTAACACCTTTGCATTTGAAATACGCTGCCTCGTGTCCGCGTAAATGCACACGTCGGGCCATATGCATGAGCTAATGGCACAGGTGCGGCGAGCGCATCGGCGAAATATCGACGCTGCGCCGTTGAAAAAGCAGGGAAAAGCCCGATGGAAATAATTCGAGGGATTCATTTTATTGACTCGCCCGATACAATTTGTTATCCCTCCTCCATAAACCGTTTCGGTTAGTATTTTTGTAAACTTCATCTAATGCCTTCGCGGGATGTTGGCTTTGTACGACAGCTTCCTCCACGCTCGACCAGGAACTGTTTAGAGTGAGGGGGCGGTGTTGTTGCGGGGTGGTTTTCGGCTTTACATGTCGATACATATTCATCCGAAGTTTGTTATTTTAAAACGCGTAATTTACATGAGAGTACACAGTTGGAAGGTCCTCTCGTGCACGCGAAACGGCATCTCCATTTCAAACTACGAATTCGGGGTAGCACAGCGTTGTGCCATGAATTTTGGGCTGAAGATTGTGTGATACGTTACAGTGGACAGAATTCTAATTTTTATATAATTTTCCTAGTTTTATTAAAAGTCGACGATACGATCATGTTTCTGTTTGTTCATTAAAGCAATTGTTTTTTTCATTAAAATGTAAATACTTCAAGATCAGTTAGTTGGAGTCTGATCTTCATAAGGGTGCATGCACTATTAGAAATTCATGATTCTTTAATAATTAGCTATTAATATTGACAATTTTTTGTATTATTGCTTGCATGATAAAGGGAGTGGCAGGGAAATTTTCTAAAATTTTGTCAAGGAAGATTTCTCGTCCCGTCGACGTGATAACTCATCCACAAGGAGAAAATTTTCACAGTGGAAATTCCGCGTGCAATTTCATTGGATAGCACAGAAAAGCGCAATATATTTCAAAGGGAGAGGCAATGCAACCTTTCATCTTGCGTGCTAAATTACGCGAACTCCTCTCTGCTAGCAGGCATTACACGCGGAGAAGTATCCGTTGATGTAAATTTTCTAGATGGATGCCTTCACAAGCCCCCTAAATTTGCGTACTGGCACAAATAAACGGCACCGACGTCCTGCAATTCCTAGCTGGTATTGCTTTAAAGAAAATCCAGGAATCGAATGCCAAGGAAGAAAATTGATTTTTAATAACTATTCACTCCCTCCCCCTCTCTCACTCCCTCCCCCCCCCCCTCTCTCTCTCCATCTCAGTAATTTACATCAATCCTTTTATTCCAGATTGGATGTTCCAACTTACAACTGTAATATCGTGAAACTATGCAATTAACTCGAGCCGATATTGGAGTTGAGGTTACTGTACTTGGGGCACACTATTGCTGGAATTTTGAATTATGGAGCCAACGAATGTCGTGGTACATACCACTGCATAGCAATTTAATCAAATGATTTCACTGCATGTAAATTTAGCTATAGCAAGGGTAACTTCTAATAAAAACGAATGTCCTTTAATATCTTGAACAGTGTGCCGTAAAAGTTCTCTTATTTAACTACCTCATAAATTCTAAAGCATCATGTATAATTCCAGAATATTGCTGCTAGAAGGGAATAGCTTAGGTAGATCGCAATTATCATGTCTAAATAATTTAACGTCACCAAGCAAGGTCCCTAGTAATGCGCATTGGATGAAATACATAATTCAAACGTTGGTAATTAATTAATTACACAAAGAAGAATCGTGAAACCAGTCGCAGTGTTCGGAGAAATGTGCGGGTAACTTTTTCCGCATCAGAAGACGGAGAGTGAAAGGCAGGCGAGGGTAAAATGAAAAGTTGAAGAATTATCTGTTTTGAGCAAAAGAGAAAACAGAGAAGTTTTAAGAGGCTTGCAGGGTAGGATTAACAAGAGTTGCTTTTTTATGACGCTCTTGGAATTTGCTAGTAATAATTCATAGTAAATGATCTCTCGAAAAACTCAAGATTCTTAATGTACCAATAAATATGAATGGGAACAGCATAATTAAGAAGAAATATAATACTAACTTCTTTGTATCCAATTAATAATCATTGTATGATTAATCAACAAAGCTCTACCGTTCCATTAAAAACTTCGGAAGTTCTACAACGCACGCCTTATTAAGATTGTAGCACTTTCTACCCGAGAATCGCAGATATAACTCAGGAATGTATGCAGTACGCAGAAGTTATTCCTGCATTCGTTATCGCGAGAACAGGCAAAGCGTGAAAGTTTTTCGTGAAATTAAACTTTAAAACATTAAACTCCCTTTATCAAACACTTTTTCTTCCTTTCCAAGCTTTCAACTTCACACCTTTAACTTTTGTGCACGCGATGTATGCATTTTAACACCTTGCACGTGTTCTTGAAAAACATTATACTCCTTTTTATTATACAATGCTTGTTTTTTATAATTTTATAAGAAAATTAGGTATATCCACAATTAATGTCAGTTATACGTAGATCTAATCTATTGTAGGAAGAACAGTGAAAAAAGGCTCTCACTTTGCACGTTCAGAGGAACAGAAGTGAAAACAACAATTCGTAGACACCTGTATCAATCGAAATAGCGAATTCCATTTTAATCTTGTCAGAACCGACGAAACATCGGTTCGCGTTATCTGTTGAATCGCGAAATAGCAGGGCAAACTTCCCTCCGTATTTAATAACGATTTTCTGTACGTATATTTTCCTCCTTCAGGGATTCGTCAAACAATTTCCCGCTCGTTCATCGTTGCTTTCGCCCTGCGACCTGTATTTCCGTTACATGAGTACCATTCGCGTTTTTCTGGAGTAAAATGTAGCCACGCCGCGTAACGAGCAATTGAATATTGATTTTTTAGTCACAACGAAATGCGTTTGCCCACTTGAACGGACGTATTGCTCGGCCAAAATTTATAATTTACGGATTCGATTGCCCCTATACGTCCATCGGGAAACGTCGATTAATAATGGAGACTCGATAGCGTTGGACGAAAGTTATTGCATATTTATTTTTATCGTTTCGTGTACTTTAGAGTTCCTCCGATTTATTCAGAATAAAGAGATATACGACGTACATAGATTCAGCATTTGATGGGGCCAATTTCCTAAAATATTTTTTCCTACGTGGATTCTTGTCATGGAAACGAGAACTCTTTCTACTCTTCTTCGAAGAAGAGCTTGATTTGTCCATGTTGTAAACGTAACAGCGAAGCAAGTTTTTCTATCTGTGAGTTTTAAATCTTAGTTTCTATAGTAGCTTTAGAACTCTGCAGACCTGCATTCTACATTTTACGCTGCAGAAAAGTTCCACTAAACATTTCGCGGTATTTCTAAAGCAATTCTAAATCCTAAACTGTAACGGAAGATTGAAATGAAGGGTGCAGAAGAGAAACTTCGAATCACGTAAATTCACCTACACGACCCCTAAAAGTTTGTAAATTGAACGTTCCATGTCCCCTTAGCCACTGTTCTGTTACAAATGAGAGTGCCGAAAAAATTCTTGTCGAGAAACAAGGATTTTAGTCGCGCAGAGCGGACGTTGACCGCGTGAACCTAGGCGTGAAACGACTTCTGCTATGCATGAGATCATGAAAAATTGATCAGGGTATTCATTCTGGCCCACGACGATCGATATTCACCGTAGAGCCATCGTGCAAGTGTCCAACGCGATATCGTTCATTCCAACTAATCTAATTTAATTATAACATCATATTCCGTAGCAACTTGATAGGAACTTGATAGACATGCTTGTAAGACTTGCAATTGCCATGTCTATCGACTACAGTTCAATTGTATACCTTATACTAAAATTGTAAATTATTACATGCTCGAAATGCAGATGCCTGGGAATATCCTCAGAATGTTTCATGAATTTAATCACACCCGCAGTGATCTGGTGTGAAAGTACACAGGCAGGTGTAGGGGGTAGATTTTGATGTTCATCTATTGTCCTCGCGGTCAATATTATCCAACGATTGTTGTTCTACGATATTAATGAAAGACTATTCGACGTAGAAACATTGTTTACGATATATTCAAACCGGCATGAACGAGCATTTCTGTTGAACGACCCGATTGTACTCTAAATCAGTTTTCATATAATTTAAGACGAAGTGTTTTCTTGGATGGAAAATTTTGACTGCGTGAACGATAAATGTTCTGCCCGTATGTCAGCGGCTATTACACTCGGACGCTAACTTAATCATATTACGAAGTTCCATCAAATTCGGTCTCGTCTCTACATTTGTCGTTGATGGATTGCTAAACTTAGACAATTCCTTAAGTGGAGCGGTTGCGCTACAAATGGAATGAACCTTATTTAGAAGAGCATGAGCTCGAACGTACTTTTTAGTTATTACTAATTGAAGGATAAATGGTAGGGAAAGAATGGATAAACCGAAAGCGCTTGTAATACGCTTATCGGTCTATGGTCCAATAAAATCTAAAATATATCCGACCACGAACATTGTACAAAGTTTTGCTACGACGGCGGCCAAAGGAAAAACGGGGGGGAGACGTTCCCCATCGTGGGAAGAATGGGATCGAACGAGTGCATGCGCGGAACATAAAGTACGATATCCATCTTTTCCATGGGAGTGATCGATAATGAGGAAAACGTCAACGTCGGAAAAGTTCACCGTCGAATCGCACTTCTTCTCGCTGCGCCCCGACACCTTTCTCAGCCACCCCCTCACTTCGCCTTTACGTTTGGGATTTGTCAGCGGACGAGAAAGGAGATTCAAACCTATGGAACGGAAACTTCCAAGAAGCGGAGCGGGCGTGTTCCTTCTCCCTGTTGGGAACTCGACGATCCTCGCCCCTGATCTAGAAGGGGGCGTGCATGGAAATCAAAGATGAGAGGATTCTGCGGGAATAAGGGTTCGACGAGCATCGACTTCACGGGGAATTCGATAAACCGTGTATGCCTTGATTTATAAATCGTTCACTGTTCTATAACAATTCAAGTTTAGAAGATATACGAGAAAAACGAGTTCCATAATACGCGACAGTGCGCTCCCTTAAAAGTTCTCGTTGTAATATGGAAAAACGAAGAGAACAATTCTTATGCTACCGGAAAAGTAAGTAGCGACTTGAAAATCCACCTGCGATACGGCGAGGCAGGAGCCCTTCCCTTTTATCTTCTCCTCTACCAGAGAAATATTCAACATTTTCGTCCAGATCCGGCTCGTGCAATTATGCCGCGATTTAAATATTACAACGGGACACACTACTTCTGATAATATTTCTTTTCACGTTATTTGGCAAAGCCCCGTGTTCAGAATACAAACGAGAAGGAAATACTTCGAAATCAGTTTGACAAAAATATCTTTTCATTCATTTACAAGATTCTCGCTTTTCACTTTTTTCCCCTCTTTGCTCGGGAAACGATTAAAATAAAATTTCAATGAAACTGGCGATTGAAGCGGACGCGAAAGAAATCTGCTGGCAGACGCGATTCATAAATCGGAGGAAGAAGATTTACATCCACGGTTTGAAATGTTTAATTGGCTCGAAAGTGTACGATGACGACTCGCCTCTCAGGGACCAGGATGAAGGCATTTGTAAGTAACAAAGTTTAACCGAGACGTGGTCGCGGCGAATTGAAAATGAAACTTAAATTCACCAAGAGACACTGGATAGCCGTGCTTGGAGAAGCAATTTTCTTATCGCTCTTCGTCGAGTAATGTAATTCCGGTTCCGACGGCAGGGTGGTATGAAGTTGCAAATATTGATACTCCTGATTTAGCGCGATATGAAATTTGTTTAATGAAATGTTAATATTGGCCCGGGTATGTAAATCGTAATACAGTCCCGGACAGATATTTGTACAGACGCCGAAATAAACGGAGTTCTATTTACTCTCGCTACACAGATATTAAAAGTTACTACAAATTTGAATAAGGTATTGAACGATTAAAATATATACAGCTATTAAACAATGGAATCACGCATTATGCCTGCTGCTATTAATGTCTACGATAAAATCGAATTCGTAGAACGGCAAATATTTCTTAAACCCAGTCACAGCTTCATTCGCTTTAATGAAAGCCCCAGGGCCCGGCCTCTAAATTAATAATTGTTTCAGATCCTCTCGGGTCGCGTTATGTAAAGCGTGTTAAAGTTGGATTTCCACCCGGAGGAAGTTGTTCCGCTCCGCGCCGGACTGATGGTTAAAAATCCCGAAAGGGACGTTCCCTTTTTTCGTCGGGGAAATATTCAACGGAATCGGAAGTGCTTGCATTAACGAACGGCGTCTGTGTAGCACTCTGAGTGGCTTTTTAGAATCGCTCTGCAGGGGTGGATTTCGTCAACGAATCGGAGAAGAAGCTTTAGAATCGATTTGTCAGGCCGCTCTCACGCTGACGCTAATTCTTTAGTAGATTCGCAGAAAATAGTACGGGGGAACTAGGTTGGAATGATTAATCTTTCATATTGTATTCGTTGCATTTATAATCAGCCAGAACAGGATCCGCTCACTGATGCAATTTGATTGTCTAACCTGTATATTTTTGATGGACGCACAAAGAGCAGCAAAAGTGTATCGTATACATATGTATAGTGTGCTGTAACACAATGTAATACATTTTTACTGCGTATTGTACATTCACCGAGAATATAGATGGTAGACAATAAAATTGTCCGTCTGTGTTCGATTCTTTTTATAACCGACTGTGTATTTACCTATCCACTACTCTCTGATTTTTCTTTTTTATTTGAAATTGATTCTCCTTCGTAAATGGGCAATCGTGGAAGAGAGATTTGTCGACGATATCGATATTGTTCTTTGTCTTTTTTCGAGCATGCGGTAGGCTATTAGAGGGTAACATAGGGTCGGTTGGCCAAATGAGTGATCCATTAATTAATTTCCTGCGAATACCACCCTTCGTTAATCGTACTCAGCACGTGATCATGTTGCTTTCGTAGAAATGAATTTTTCCTTTTATTGATTTCTCCAATCACCCCAGCCTTATGGACATGATTTTATTTTTGATTTTATATATACTGAATGTAATATAAAATATGCATATCCATTTGTACATGACTACTTGTCCATATGTCTAACCAATGGTGTAAATTATTAATGATAATCATTAGGGGGACAGACAACTCGCATCCTGAACTAATTATAAAATCCTGCATCTATTATTCAACGGATATTATCGTCCAGTGTTAAGCTTTGTTAGTAAACCCACCTACTACTTTCTGAAAATGAAAATGCACTTTGGTTACAAAACGATCCCATACTAAAAATTACTGTCCTGTACTTGAAGCTCCAACATCACGATTTTATAGCAACTCTAATAAAAACTTTTATCTCCAGTGAAACAATCTACAATGTTAGGTGCTTATCATTATTATACCGAACGCAATTGAAACAAGTTGACGTCAAACAGGCAAGTATAGCAAGGTGGAGTTATCAATCAATATTCTTGGTCATATTACAACTTCCGTCTTGTTAAAGAATCAGGGGAAGAGGGAATTTAAAAAACTGAAAACCCGGGGTCTCGGGGGAAACCAGAAACTACAAGCTTCACCTCGATGCACAGGAATAACCATCTTTAAAAAAAAAAAAAAAACAGGGGATAGGGGGGAAAAATATAGTAATGCTAAAAAAGGACGATTCAACTAATGGAAGCAATAACAATTGGGGAAAAACTAAACGATGCAGAAGCACTTCGTTCCGAGATAGAGGAAGATAACTGATGATTACAGTGCCTGTGCACAAATCGGCAGATTTCGCGCGATACACGTCGGATACGCGCCGAAAAGGTTCGCGTATTATGACGTGGCCTCGAGCAGCGTAACGATATCGCCGTCTGATAACAGTCGGCATGGGCTCGTCGAGCTTCATAGGCTTTTCGGGGTGCCAAATGTAACTGGTGAACGAGATTTCTTCCCTGGGTTGGAGAACAAAATTATCCTCAGATTTCGGAGCTTATGGTATTTATTTGATATGAACTCTTATTGATCGGATTCTGTACAATGTACGTGTTCCTGATTAATTGAACGATACCATTGTTTGGATTAGAAACAGTCGAATGATATTCAGTAGATGACAGAGTGCAATGACGATGCCAATCCTGTCGATTGCAGGAGGGGACAAACACCCTGGCTAGGACTTGTAATTAGTAAATGTCGTGACTACATCTGATTATACTTATGTTGTATGTATCGTCCAAAAAAATGCAAGGTAAGAAAGAAAGTATACGAAATATTCTCAATCGTTCAAAATAGTTCAGGGTATCGAACGTTAGCATCAACATCGATCTTGGAAACGATGAGAAAAGTTTCTTCCACCGTTCGGGAGCAACAAGTAAGTTCAACGTCGAGAAAGAAATTTGTGTCTGAAGAACAACGGGAACTTAAAAGATTGCTCGATTTCATAATTTAAATTTCCTCCATGAAAAATTGCTGAAATCTTAAAGCAAACGAATATCTAACGAACGAACGGAGCCATAAAACTTTGTTGGCTGTACAAACAGCAAACGGTTTACGGGGAACGTACGCTCGCGGGGAAGAGGCTTTGATAGAAGCGAGAGCAGCGAGTGACCATGTTGCGAGCCCCCCCCCCCCCGAGGGATTAAACAAATAACCATGAGCGAACACGCACACTCGACTCGGCCTTTGTTTAGTTTGGTGGTATCGGCGGGAATTCAGTACGTCACCGGCGACGTGGTGCACGTGAAACGGGGGGGTAAACATAGTATTCGACGGGGGTATCGTCGAATTCCGGCCGGTGCCATAACTTATCATAGTAGTAGCCATTGAAACATCGGGGGTGCCTTCAATTTCTAGTACGACCGAGGTAGCGTGGGTCATTATAATAAATATTCAGACGCTGGTGTTTCATAGAGGTACTTACTTGTTAGATACCGACGCTGTTAATAATTACTGATCAACCGTTCGTAATTACTGCTGTTATTAATTTAAAGCGTACAAAGTATTGGTTGCAGTGGTACCAATCACATTAAGCGTTTTAATGCACGGGAAAGCAATGGATTCTTTAACATCACCGTAAACGAATATACAGAGACGTAGCTTCTAAAGTATCGTAGGGTGAATGAATATTAATGTGGCACGCAATGATTGATCGTTTCACTGCAATGCGTGGGCATATTAATTATTCCGAGGTGCAAGAACAAATAGAGGGACACGTTCAAAGATTATCATAAGGAAATCATTATAGATTTCTCTCGCTTCTCAAATACCATTATTGTACCCAACACTTCACTCGCGAGAAATTAGAGGCTTACTCAAGTAACCAGCGAGTCATACCTCGAGTTGGCCACCCCTATGTTAATGTGACAAGCTTGATTCTCAGAAGAGTCACGCAAAATATATATATACGAGACAAGGGGTTGGTTTATGACAGACCGGGGTGCATACGGGATATTAAATGTTCTCTTAACGCAGGGTGGATTCGGGGTCAATAAGGGTTGGGTTTATTTGAAACTTTTGTTTCGTTGATACCGAGGAATGATATAATACTTTTATGGAATGGAGTTAGTCTGATTCTGATAGAGAGTGGTATTACAGTACGGACAATCTGAGTTCTAAAAGTTGGGGCAGATTTATCGGCTTATATGTATAATGCGGAAGGGTCGCATGTATCCGAGATACTTCAAACACGAGGTAAGATATCGTTGCATAGGAATTAATCTGTTACTCGCACTAAAAAGATACAGAAAAATGTTTCCAATAAGGAAAAGATCTTGGCGAAAGCAAAAGAGTGCTTAAGCTGTAAAATAGTAAAGCTTAAAAACAGTGGAGGGCGAAATTGCACGTGTTTACTGAACCTACCATTTGCAAATGATTAAAACTGTACGTCACGCGCATCAGAATTACACGCACGGCTCTCTGTCGCCAAATGTCAAATACCCAAGAGAAACGTTGGAGAAGAAAGAAAAAAAAAATAGACATGCAACCACGAATGGTCTAAAAAGAGAACCGTGTCAGAAGGGTGCGATGAGGGCACGCACAATGGAACGCCGTATTGTATCGAGTTAAAAACGCGTCTCGTGTCTCGATGCCAACAGTCAGTTGCACGTTTCTGGAACACCGGTCGCGTGCAGTCGGCGGTGATTCAGCGAACAACGGAAGAGGACGAGCCAAAGCGGAAGAACGTAGCCACTTGTTACGCGCGATGGAAGTTGTTTCTTCGGCTCGCCGTACGTTATCTCGGCGAATTTCGCGGCGCGATCGATATCGTGCTCATTCTGCCAGTGTTCCCGACTATATTCCGCTCGAATAATACCAAGCTAAAGCGGTGTTGGTGGTATTTGCTCGTTGTCGTGTCATTGGTGTCCCGTTGTAATCGCGAACTGAGCGACAAAGGGTTGATACTTATGCTCGAGCTACTTATTTTGACGTTATCGTTTTTCTCCCATACTTTCGGTATGCAAGTGTACATGAGCGATCTCTTCCTGGAAACGTCAGCGAAAAAAAGCACGCACACGCTGCTACTAATGTAGCAGCTTTTTTTCTTTTTCTTCCCATGAACTCCGTTCCGTGGCGAACAGTCAGAGATGATAGATATTTCAGGGACCGGACATGTGATATGTAACTCAGCTGCTTTCTTTTTTTACACGTTTGAAAGTTTGATGAGAAACGCACACACACACGCACACAGTTTGAAAACAGGAGGTTGATGAATTTTTTGCTCGGGTAAAAGCTGAGCGATCGATAGCTCTTGTTTTAAAACATTTTGAAGGGCCCTCCTGCAGAATGACTTGGAAACTCTTTAAACTTTTGCAGGGTAATATTTCTGAGAGGACGAATCGTCGTTTCCGTCGTTCACAATTTTCTTTTTCCGGCCACTTCCGTAAAATATTACATGCGAGTGCAAATATGTCTTTTTTTTTCGCGAAATTCAATTTTTTTATTGAATTCAGAAAGCATCCTCGTCTGGTCGTCTACAAAGAATTTCGCTTTGGTGTCTTAGAAATTTTGAAAGCTGTAATTAGTTTGATGTATCATGTACGTAATAAGACGATGAAAAGGATAATCTAACGAGTTATGGAAGAATGAGAAACGAAATAATCTATGGGTTTCCTTTTCATAATCTTGTACGAGTTTCATAGTCATACATACGTTTCGAGCATACATCCACCCCACGGATAATAACTTTTCTAATCTCGCATGCACGCTTGATTGAACTACATGGAAATTTTCCTCGAAACGAACTCCGTAACCATCGTCACCAACGGCGTCAACCAGCAATTCTTGTTGAACATAGTAACAGGTGTCTGACCGCGATTCGTCGGGCCCGTGAACAAATAGGCACCCATTACGTAACTTCCAATAAATATCTTCCAAAGGTACGTAACCGATCAAACGAAGCGAACTTTCTTTACTGAATACAGCAAACATTTATCAGCCTCGTAGAATAAAATCAAAGCACAATTATCTAAAGATTCACGACTATCGTATCACTTTATGCTAAAACCTTTCTTGATCCACAAAAGCACACGATATCTTCACTTTCCCGATTCCCCGAAGCGAACCGTGGAAAGGTGCTCACTTGTTCACGGGCGTCGATCACTGGCTTCGATCACTGATCCTCTAACGATGCAACGAAAACCTTTGTGTAAGTAATCCCCGAAAAGAAGGAGCTCAACTTTTGGAGAAAAGAACAGTGTCCTTTTTAAATCTTCCTCCTCGATTATAGTACAATGTTAGTTATTCTTTCTGTTTTTCATCCACTTCGAATAGAGACGGATAGCGTTCGCTTCGATCGGAGAGGGACCAACGTCGATGCGATTGATGACGACGATCACGACGGTCGATGTGTATCACTGACCTTTGACCGGAAGTTGCTCTTCTAGCTGACGGACGCGCGTGAACCGAGGCTCATGTCAAGAGTCGTTTAAGCGGCGACGGGCTACCGGCGAGCAACTTTGCGTGATTGAACCTCGTGATCCTTTGGACTTCTGCCACGCTCTGTGTCGTAGCGGGACTCGGGTACTTGAGTGGTGCGCCGACCACGCCGGCGCCGACGCCGACGCTGACGACAGGAGGATACACACGGTTGGTGCACCTGCGCCTTAACTGTGCTCGTCCTCTTATCGTTAGCCCGAGTGTTCGAGCCCGAGCCCGTTTGAAACGGATCGAGCGTCAGGGGGTGACTGCCGCCACACCTGAACCACTTGCAACCGATGCTGGATGCTCTTGTTCTTTGTCGATGAAACGTTTTATAATGGTGGACGTTTGTTGCCTTCGATGATACAGAAGGGTGCGATGGAGGGTAGATGATTTTTTTAAGGATTTCCCTTCCTCCGAAGGGTGGAAGGTTTTGTTTACCCTGTGGATTGGCCGGGGAATTGATTTCGTTGAGGGTGGGGAATAGGGAGGTTTGCGTTGGTCGTTCGTTCTTTTAGTCTTGGAATAGGAGCTGGGGTTGATGTTGTTACAAAGTGGATTGCAAGCGGATTTTCTATTGTGCTGATGATAAAGGGGGTGTAACAAGAATTACTTCCTAAATTGTAATAAAATTGACTAAATTCCGTTAACATAGTATGAATAGGAATATACATAATTGATGGACTTCAAGAGAGGCATTCGATAATATCGTTCATACACTGATATATAATCCTTTCAATACATTATAAACATTTCTAAACACGTATGTTCCTATTTGTCAAACATCCGTAAAACTGCGCTTTGAAAAACAATTCTGGTCGTAGCTGTGTTCCTTGAACCCACCTCTGTGGATACTCCCTGCATGTAAATAAATGTTTTATAGTCGAAGCGAATACGTCGTTCGAGAACCAGCTTCGTCCCTTAGCTACACTCTTGTTGTTTGTCCAATCTCTGACGTGAACAGATCCCTCGGTCTGTGATCATCCACCTATACATGTGTCACAGAAGCTACTTCGCTGTTAGTTCATAAACTGATCCCACGTCGGGCACGTCAGCTACCCAGACGAATCTGTGTGCACACTGTGCACAGTAGGTGACATGCCCGAGGCATGTGTCTTTGTCATTTCTTCGTTAGTCTCGCGCATTGTCTGATAAGGCTTATGACTCGCAAGAATTAACGTCCTTTTTACGATACCCACGACACTGAAGATATCCTCTGTTAAAAAAACAAAAAAAAATGGTCACGCTCAGTTTGAACATCACCCGAACTTAAAAAAGTCCAAGGGACAAAAGAGAGGGAATTTTAGTTTACCGAAGGAGCAAAAATATTTTGAAATTCAATATTTTCTTTACATTTTGCCGCAAGTACAGCTTTCGAAGTTTTTCATACAATTCAGCTTGATTTATATATATTTTTTTAAATAAGAAATAATACACAGTCCTGTTGGACTTTTATTTCTCTTTGTCACAACATATTACCGATTTAAATAAATGTTGAACAATAAATTGCAATGGAAATTAAGTCTCTGATGTTCCAATGGCTAATGTAAATATACCAATGTGGGTGTTGAAGTTCGTTGCAATGGAAGAGAAAGGAAAACGAATGTACCAAAAACGAACCAATGGTACAGACAAGGTACGTTCAATTTTCCGGTTTTCCACGCTTCCTGTTCCGGTATTTCCGCGGCACGCTTTTCATGCAATGAGCAGTGAATTAATATGGGTTTAACGTTCTCTCTGTTTCAAATACATGCCATTTTTATAATACCAAAAAGAAACCTGAACGCCCACGATGAAAATTATACTGTCCACAGTATTCCATAATCAGACACGTAGAAATCGTGTAACGAGAGAATGATAATTTTCAAGTAACACCGTATTCACCGATTTCATTATTTTAATAATTCAAACGTAAGAGCTGGATGAAAAGGAAATTTCATTTGAGAGCCGACGATTTCTGTTTGCAATAATGCTAACTTTGGTCGATAGAATGGAATACCAGCAGTCTTTCGATAGGGAGTCGAAGCGCATTCGATGCCTCCTTCGTCGGCCACCTGCAATTAGTAATTAACTCCCATCACGGCTGATAGTTAACAGCTTTCATAAGCTTCGTGATCGTGCTTAGTTAACCCGACTGTGCTGTATGCACGAACCGTGTCACGATTTGTTAGCACCAGAACGGACAACCGGAGGCAGCAATGAGATTAACCTGGATCACGCATTTTTCCATGCGCCCTTGATAGGATAGTTAGCGATAAAGCGGTCGGAGTAACAGCATATCTTTGGAAAATCAATTATTCAAAATAATACTTGTTTACACTTCTACCTAATTGTATAGAACATCATGCAGGATAAGCTAAATACGTGTAAAAACAAATGCATAGCCTGTAGCATCTTCTTCGTTAATCATTTTCATTCGTCCGCTACTTTTAGCGTTAATTGCGTCTCGTCCCTAAATTATACACAGTCCGTCTCATTATTTGTCTTCTTCAATGCTGCTCTCCACTGTCGTATCTTCATTCAACGGCCTCCTTCGTTGAACGCAAAGCTTCGTCTGTCACAATGAGTTGCGGCAGCGAAGATAAATTATGCAACGGGGCTGGGCGAACGGTGCTCTGTTTTTCCATTAATGCATCCACGTTCGCTATGTAACAATTTACGGGGCGTTGTTATTTTCAATGAAAAGAGGAAGACGCTCCCTCGTTAAAACGAACAAAAGGCATGCCACAGACGGGCTGCAATTATGCCGTTGTCTATAAATGACCGTTTAATTGTAACACCGTTCCGCGAGATCCTCGCCGCTCGTTACTTAATTGCCACACCGGCGTATCCGCGGACAATGTTCGACCCGTTTTAGGAAACTTCCGTCCGACGGGGAACTTATGATGCTAGTGAACTTACTGGCGAAGAATCTTCCCTTTCCGTTACTATGAATAGAATTCCTTCCAATGTGAACGTAGAACAAGATGCATTTCAAACGTATCGTACGACATACTTGAACAGACGATTCGAAGTCACAGCCGCAATCGCTAAGTGTATGAATAAGCAATTTTGTAGTTCATTTATCTGTATGACGACTTGATCATGAACGAAGATCGATCTCACCAATTTGCCAGGACGTTAATGACAGATGGGACGGACGACGGTACTGACTTGCTGTAGTAAATGGTTTCATAATATGTTGTGCTAATAGACAATGAAATTACTGTAGATACATCTTTGAACGCTTGGCAGTCTTTCTATCATAATTCTTTTCTGACACTTGTTGCCAGTTTACAAATATCTCTTTCGCCTTTAATAGTGTTCCGGAATATTAGAGGATCATTCCTAACGCGCTACGAATCGTTCGATTTAATTAGACCAATTAAACCAGAAAATCCTTTTCGCGCCATTTAATCGCCAATCCGACGGCTTTCACCGGACCAAGACATCCCCTCTCGCGCGAAAAGTCCATGAAAGGTATAACGCGGACGGGAAGGGGTGGCTCTTTGAGGAAGTCGCGAGCATTCACGCAACAATCGCCAGCAACGCTGCGTGCAGCCCCGTTTAATCATCTATGGGGATTGCGCAACGTGACACTTTGTGCGGTCGTGCACACACGCCCTGGTGTAACATACACGCGCACGCAAGGAAGTACAGAACCGATGGGTCCCAGTCGATGTACCGCGTGAACAGCCACCACCTGGGGGAGGGTTGAAAGAGGGCGAAGCAACAGCCAGCGCCACCAACTGGGTCAATACTGACGTCCCTGTCCTTCGTCGAACCTCACCCCCTTGTTCTTGTGCCGCCCCCCCCCCCCCCCCCGGTCCGTATTCGCGTGGCTACGCCAAAGAAAATGCTCGTTCGTGCGTCGACTTCCGGAAACGAGGAGAGGCTCTGCCCGGGGGTGACGGTGAATGAGGGCCAATTTTCTACCAGTGATCGTTCGACGAGTGGAAATTATCGATGATCGTCAAGAGAGGAAATGTGAAATCAAACGTATGAGAGATTGGGTATTAAATGATAACGTGGTAGACGGATGCATGTCGTTCTAGGGTTACTGTACGATAGATATCCTTTACAATAAGAGATAGGAAAAAGATGAAATTATTTTTATGGAAAATGGAATGCGAGTATGTAGTAAGGTTTTATTAAGTTTTCGAATTCTCGATGTTTGGAAGCGACGAAAATAGAAGAAGCAATAATAAATCATAACGATTGCTCGCTATTAATGTAATCCCGCTGTCAGGAATCAAAAAAGTAAAAGATCGTTGTTCCTCCACGTTTGGAATATTGTAAAAGTATCCCACAGAAGAGGGAAATGAATTAGACACCGCTTTTCGTAATGTTACTCTTTCTCCTGTAACAAAACGTGCTCCTGTAACGCGTCGCGACAAAAGGTCCACGCCATGTAACGTTCTCATTTTATTCTAATTAGCATGTATGTATGTAGCTCTCAGCTGCATACACATACTCATTAAAAGCAAAGTAACTAGGTCTGGTTAAACAAACATTTAACTCCAGATTTCATCTTTTTCTCCTCTTCCTCTTTTTCGAGGCGTGCCAAACGAGACCTTGAGTTAACAAAGCACACATCTTTCCCTGTATCTTTGTTTACAGTCGCTAATGACGATATCATCGATTCTAAGAGACCAATAAGTCTGAAAGAATTCGTGGCACGTTCAAACTCGTTTATTAACACGAGTACAAACACAGTAGCTTACACCTACTTTCGAACTGGGATTGTTAATTGCTATGCTGCTTCTAATTGAACGCCAATGAAATCGTCCACCTGTGTTTCTCGCGCTTATCAAGCTCGATATCCCCTAAAGTGTATTTTTATCACGATCGATATAAATTCAGGCCACAGACAATCGTATTTAACTGCACGAAAAACGCGAAAGTGAAGTTTCGAGGAAAACTTGAGACTGATGGTAGGCAAAAGGTTGCAAAATATCCGATCTAATGCCAGTCAACGATAATATCACGGTGGAATGTAAACGACACGAAAATCGTGCACGAGATTCGGTCATTTTCACGCTCGACAATTTTGCGAAAATACGGAGCACGAGAAGTTGGTCGATTGCAATATGTTAGAATTACGAAGAACAAGTTCTTGCCATAGCACAGATCCTTGATCATGGTTCAAACGTAGTACCGTAGATTCTATGCTACGTGCTAAATAGTAAAGGTACGAATTTTACATGTCAAGCGATGTTCCACCGGATTTTTACCATAGGAGAATTTTTTACATTCGTCAATGTGTTAACAAGATTGCAGAAGGCCGCACAAGTACCCCCAAAATTTGACCCTGAAGGATTAACTGCCAGAAAATTTGTTCCAAGAGCGTGTATCCCCTTTTAAGCCTGCGATCCTTGCGACGCTTTCGAGGAGGTCTCAATTATAAAGACGTATTACATTTTTATCAGAATCAAACACCTTCTTGTAACGTGCTTGCATGCTTGCAACGCATCAACCACGCATGCACTACCTCCGGCGTGTTAATTATAACACGGTGGCTGGCCAACTAGGAGTTCGTTAAACGATCTGCTATCACGGTAGTTTACTCTTTCTTTGTCACATAATCATGGCCTATGCTCCGTCCATGGAGGCTGCTTCCTATTAATTAAGTATCGTGATTAGCAGTTTTCGTATAGAATTTTGGGGCAGCGCTTATAATTGATTTAGTGGTTTTGATATTTAGTCACTTTAGTAGATCATTGACATCATTTGTTATGAAACCATTTAAATAGAAATATACATATTCTCCATTCTTACGCATTTACTACCATTCAATACTTTACTATTGCAATGAGAAATTCATCTTGGAACGATGTCTGAAAAAATCCAGGTAGCCTCTTAATTTTCAGTGTTAAATTACTTGTCCATGACGAGGCATGAGTTTATCCCAAGAAACTTCCATCGACGTGGAGTGATGCACTTTTAACAAGCCGAAAGCTTTCACGGTCGCTTTGAATATCAACACCATGCCAGCGGGTTAATCGATGTTTCAGCCGTTAAAAAAATAGAGGTTGAGGCCCTTGATGTACTCGTAGAAGCCACGATACTTTATGAAACAGAGTACTTCTAACCACGTTGACCTTCCGCCCATGCTTCTAAGAGCATCGCAGCCAGGATTATTTGTACGAACGCTGCGCGAATGTTTCTGGAACCGGTTGCTTCTCTTTCTCTTCAGGTGCCGATAAACGTGACTCTGTAGAATAAACTTTTAGAGCTGGAAATTATTTCGTTTACGAAAGTGCACTGGTGAGCAAAAGTTTGGAGTTGTTATAAATCGTAAGGGGGCTGTTATCTTTGTTTTACTTTTGCAAAAAGCTTGTTAGATTTTAATATGGTACCTTTTCTACTAATTATAATAGTCGGCCAAAGTACCGAATCAATCAGGAAACTGTGTCGTGTGAAAGGGCAGTAACCATAGGATATGGTACAGTTGGTTGCCATTTAACGGATTTCTCGACCATTGAAAAAGGCGATGAAAGAAGTAGCTCTTCTTTCGCTTCTCGATTCGCAGACTTTCGATCCACGATCATGATGTTGTCGTTAGATTCTTCCAAGCGGTGTGCACGAGTACGCGGCTCACTTTTCGCGGAATGGTTCATGAACCGGTAAGGACGACTAGCTTGGAGGAAAGGCTGATTCGCAAAACCGTAATCTTGGATAGCAGGAAGACCTCCCCTATCTCTAAACATCTCTCCTACCTTTCCGCTTTCCTTTCCTTCTTTCCACCCCCTCTATTCTTCAGTTTCCACTTCTCTTCTTCTCCGTTGCTCTGTCTCTCTCATTTCCCATTTCTTCGCCCGTATCTCTGTCCTGAGGCGCTCGTACGATACGGCCAGCCGGTGCTCGAAGACAATATAACACACAAAAGGCTCGCTTGGCTAGTCACTTACGCTTCCTCTTCCTACCGGAGTTCTAGCCGAGAAACTCACCACCTATTTTCGTTCTTTTCAACCGCCCTCCCCGTTCCACGCTCCCACCCACCTTCCGTTCTTCTTCGTCACGCCAGCCGGCGCGAACGCCCCGCCGAAGTATTACGTGCATCCTGTCCGTGATGAAAGGCCCACCATTTCTACTCCCTTCCTGCAACCGGTTGCACCTCATTCTTCTGCCCCGCCGTTTATCGTGATCGCGGCTGAGATTTGCACGCGATCGATGACAGTCGGATTCCATCCGACACTCCCTGTCCCGTCGATTGATTCTAGATCTTTCTGCGACTGAAAATATCAGCGACTGGTGTTTAGGTCGCGCTGATAAACAGATGTATTTATGTTGTCACTCTTTGTCACACTTTTGAGTTGGATGTTGTTCGTAAAATTAGAACTATGATTAATTGCAATCGTTTCGTAGTGATCTGGTTATGTATTCCGCCTTGATTCCAAGCAGTTAAAGTTCAATAGAGCTTTGTAAACGATGTACAATCGACGACTTTTATTAAATTCCATGTCAGGGCACTGACAATCATTCTATCCTGCCCAGCAGACATTAAATTATTTCAAAACACGAAGGTCTACTTCAAAATGCAGACATGAAGCCTTGATCGAATCCATCCAGGTGTCACGAGACCAAGTTCCCATCACTCTGACCCATGGGACCTCGTAAGCCCATGGATACCAAACGCTCTGGGAGTTGCAGAATTCTAACTGTTCGTGTCAAGGGAAAAAGTTCGTTAAGCCAACGCTCGTATTAATTAGAGTATTAATAATGACAGTGCGCAAGTGGCAGTGCGAAAGATTTATGCAGCTTTCTCCGTTATAAACGCCAGATTTTTTACACACGTTCGTGACGCACGCAAGGAACTTCTAGCTCTCGTTTGTGCATCATTCTCTATCGTTATCGAGCTTGCTTGCTAGCCCCGTGCGTGACGCTGTTTTATTCAACCTTTATCCAGGTGGAAAAAGTTGTAAAACTACGCCTCGCCGAGCCGCCATGCACTTTCTGACAGCGATTGACGTCAATATATTCATATGGTAGATCTCTGCCACTCGATTGCACAGTAAACAATAGTTCTCGCATTAAATGTGTATTACAGTTTTGCGTGAACTGGGTCACCGACGATTCGTTTGTGCGGCGAATTTCGTAACGTGCTCTTCGAATTCGTGTTTCCCAAGTTTCAGAAATTGGGTTACCAAGCTCCTGCTTATTTGTTCTTGGTAAAGTTGCGTTAGGAAAGTGGAGGTACGAGTGTTCGGAGATTTTGGAAGTATTATCCAAGGTCTTCGTAGTATAATGTAGAGAAATGTATTTCTTAAAAGAAACGATAGAAAAATGCGAGCCAAGTAAAATTGATAATCCCCCAGTCGTTATTATAAAATGCGATCCATGCAAATCTTTTCACGGTAGGTCGCAATTTATAAGAATTCGGAAGTCACGCCATTTTCTAATCTCCTTAGTTTCCATTTGCTGGAAGTCAATCGCGTCTCCAATTCATGAGTGAAACATGGACGGATTAATGACGGGGCGTTTTAAGTGCGCTCCCTGAAAGGACTGAGTTTTTTTTTCCCTCGTTCAACGTATAAAAAGTTTTGCATAATCTTCATGGAATTCGAGTAGATAAGATACTGCCACGGATAAGGCGATAAGGATTATCCGAGACCTTTAGGGTAGGATCCTCTCCGGTTGCATTAACGAAAGTCCAATAAAACTACCCTCCCGTTTCTTCCGAACACATTCGATACACTGGACGGATATAGTGCGCGGGAGGAAGTAGTGATTCATAAATAATTAGGGACAAATTGCACGGCGAGCTGCGACGGGGCAATTAATGCGAGATTGCAAAGAGAAACGGCGATCGCTCGGTTATTTTAATTCACTTTGAATCTCGGTCACGCGAAAGTACAATAAAAAGCTTCTTGTATTTCAAGCTGTGCAAACACTCTTAAAGCGGTAAAATAACCGCAGCCCGTGTTAATTTGCCTTGACACTCGAGAGTATTAAATGCAAATAGTATATAATCAAATGTTTACTCGATTGGGACACATGGAAAAAAAGATTCTAAGTGTATAAGGCTTTATAAATGGAATCACATTTAGATATTTGCTTGTGTGATAAATTAATAAATTCTAAAGAATCGGTGATTGAAGTTTAGTTTGAGTATTAACCTGGATCGTATCGAATATTCTGAAATGAATATTGAATGCTTTTTAATTGCGTCACAAGTATCGCACTTCTGCGACGCGAAAGTTGAGCGCGTCTCCGAAACTTGATTTCATAAAGTGAAATTCGCGACGGTATGCAAACTTTCGGCTGTTCGTATAAACTGTTACGATATTGGCCCCTTAGTTAGTGTTTCATGACACCGTTATAAGCTTCGGCAGCAACCCGCTTCGAAATTGCAAAACGGCGTTCGCCGACTATTTTGCAATTGTCGCTCAATCTTAAGGGTGTTCAATTTCCTTAAAATAATTAAGTAAACCCAGCAAAGTTACATCCGTTTAAGAGAAATAAAAGAAAACAAGAATTTCATCTCGCGCTTCCCGAGATAATCGCTCGGCGAAAGCGGAAGGGCGGCTTGATATCGCATCGCAGCGTACGCTGAACAATACACTCGAGTTAGCAGCCACGTCTCCAAGTTTTAACGCAATAAAAGAAAAGTTGCTGCGGCTTTCAAGCTAGGGCTTAATATAACTTAATTCCATAATGCTCGAGTAAGAGCTCGTGGCGGAACGTTTGCTACCATTCCTCCCTAATCTATTCATTTCAATCACGCTGATAATCAGTAACAACGCGCATTATACGAATGATTAACCACCTGCGTTTTTCTTTAGTGAAAATTATGCGACGATTCGGTGAAGTCTGATTGAATTTCCTGCCTCAAAATGTTGTGTATAACTTCTCGGGATCCGTTCCTGTGGAACGCGTTGCTGTGCAGAGGAAATATAGACTGGAAAGTATGACGGGGAAGCCCTTGATCCATTGGAAAAGTGTCTGTGAAAGTATTAAGTGCCGAAGTGCTTATTAATTATCGAGCACGGTATCGAGTTGAACGAAGTTCGCGAGTTCGTCGTGTCAACAAGTTGCTGAATTCCTTACCTCGCTGGATAGTCGTTCAGCTCGTTCGGTCTTCGCTTTTAAAAGTTACATTCTATTTGTTTTTCGAATTCTTTTTAAATTGTGCTCGCAATCAGCACTATTAATATAGTTACTACTCCTTATTAATTAAATAATTTCTATTGAAATCTACCGGAAAGTTAAATTCACTAATGACAGTTGGCTAACTTTTTTAAAGCTACTAATTTTGCGTTCAAATATTTCAAGTTACTTTTAGTCCGCTTGTAAATGTATTAAGACGTAATTCGTTATGCCAAACCCGAGCGAAGAAGCTGCAAAGGAAGGATCGCATATTTCGGCTCGTGAATGTTTTGCGGTTCCGTCGAAGGAATTTAAACATTAATAATGTCTGTCATTTCGCATGGCAGGGGTTTCTTGGAGCGTGCGTCGACGCGGAAACGTTGTCTAGATGGCTCGTTCTGTTCAGGGATACGCTTCGAGAGACTTTTTTTAATGGTACACAAGCTCAGGGGATCGATAGAAGAGTTGGCAGGAAACGAGAGACAGGCTAGCGGGCACTAATGTGACTGACCGTGCAAAAACCGTCAAACGAACGGCTCGACTGGAAAGAAAAGCGGGGCAGCCACGTTTCCTCGTGCTATGCTAAGCTCAGGTGAAAGAAAAACACTGGAAGGCCTCGCAATTACGGCACAACTTTTCTCTGGATCTGATAATGGAAACAGCAAGAAGCGCGGAATGAACAATGGAACACCCTTACTTGCCGCGTGAAGAAAAAACGCGTCGAAATGTCCTCGCATGCTCGAATCCATAATGAGCGTGGGGGAAAGAGTTGAAGCCTGACAAAAGAAGAGTTTTCTTGCTACAGGTCGAGATGAAATGGAAAATAATATAATAGGGTGAGTTGCCCAAATATGGAATGCTGTTCCTTCATGCACATACTTTACCCGTTTGCAATGCTTTTATGCGAACTTTAATATTATGGTTTTGTAGGATATTTTATGCTCTTTTGATAGGTGAGAAACAAATTAAATATATAATGGTCGTTTAGACGATAATTATTACTTTTACCGAGGCTCTCATTTCCTAAATTCCGCACATGGGTGCTTCTAATGTGAAATACTGTATTCGCCTAATATCGAATAACACATTGTATCGTGTTTACTCTTTAGCAGAAGGAGAGTAGGATATGGATAAGTGAGTGACGCGTCTGATAATTATTTTTACTTAAAGAATTGAAACCTTAGTAATACATTGTTACGTATAATATCAGTCTGGAGGTTGCTATTCAAAAGTTTGGATGATGGGTTTTGCTTCGATATCTTTCTACGAACACGTGCCTCGTCATAATTTCGGCAAACGCTCGCTAATTCAAGTAAACGACAAACTTAATCGACTGTATTTGTCAACGAATGGAAATGTCAGGATTCTTTAATATCGTGGTATTTCATATTAGCCATGTGTTCCATATTAGGGCAACTCGCCCCACTTCATTGTATTTATAGGCGTTAAGTTATTAAAGCAAGGATAAATCGTAGCTGTTCAAGATATTTTGGATTAGTCAACTTTTCGACAGAAACATTTCGATTCCGTGGCGGTTTTAACGAGCTTGCGGTAACTGGTTCGGAAACGGCGGCCAAGCCGGCCGAAATAATTGCAAGTCTAATGAATTATGCAGAAGCTACGATGCCGCGGTAAATAAAACATCCCCGATACACGCTCCACGAGGATGCATCGCGATGGGTGGTGGCGTTATTACGCAACTGCTATCAGCGTTATCCTCGCGAAGAGATGAATGGTGTCCGAGATTTGACGATAACGAGCCGTTAACGTTGCTCAAAGGATAGAGCCTGATAAAAACACGGTCGAAATTCGACATTAAGCTTCCGAAGAATAGAATTCGCTGAGTCAATTAAGTGTTAAATAGTAAAAAATCGCAATCGCAACGTTCTTGTAACTGCGTGCTTTAAACGCTGATGGAATTAATTTGTCATCGCAATGCTTAAATTAATATCACGATCACCTCCTCTCCACGTTCGAGTTGAATAGGACTGAAATGACGTCGAAACGTGACGCTATTCGACGATGCACCGTTCTCCGCCAATTGTGAAAAGTATCATGCGACGTCGAGATCGCGCGGATGTACTCCGACTCGTTTCAAAGGACCCCTGAGACGCGTTCCTCGAACGATGCAGTTACAAGGAAGCAGAGGAATGCCGACAAACGATGCACGGAGGAACATGTTTATCGCGGCCGTGGCGTAATTATGTCAGCAGCAGCCGGCCTTAATAAAACTCGGCGAATCTGAGCGAAAGGAGACCCGTACGTCTCAGAGGGTTTGGCGAGAAATCGTACGCCACGTGTTCTTAATTGAAAAGTTTTCTGGATATAATGAGTGGATGTTAAACATTCTTCTCGTGCACTTATTAATTATAGTATCGTAATAACTAATGTAAGACAAGTGTTAGATAGTAACACCAGCACATATCATTTCAGGACGCCTCGCTCTTCTTAATAACTTATAATAACGATTTAGTAACCGTCCAATTAAAACTCAAAAAGATTGAGTCTAAGTACCTCTTGTTTTCACAAATCCTTGAATTCCAATATCTTAAAGCGGATACTAAAAACATTTCGGGGAAGTTACACGTCCTAAGAGGTAAGCATAAAAGCTGAATATTTAAAGAGTCCCTTTGGGGCGGCCCCTTCTGTTGCTGCGTTTCGGAACAAATGCGTCCCCATCGCACGGGGAACGTAAGATATCGAATGGGGCAAATCCAAGTTTTTGTTTAACTAAAAGTCCTTCCGTCGCGGAAACTTTGTCGTGTCATAATCTTCGAGATTCATGCTGTCTGTTCCAGGGAAACGTCACAAACTGGCAAGATCTTAGTCTCGCGTGCCGCTGATTTATGTGGACACATTGGCACTTTTGTCTCATTCTAATATTTATCTTAAAATAGATTTCAGACTCCGCGCCATGGAAAGGTTGGGATCGTTAATAGACGCGAATCATTGATCGGCTTCGACCGATAGTCCAAAGATTCGGTCGCGGTCGTTGGCCTTTCGAGCCGAACCGGGCTTTCTAACTTTCGCAAACTAACTTCCTCTTCGGCTGATCCCCGACTTCTAACTTCGTAATAACATTCAGCAGCGAGACTTGTGTTCGTGCATGTCGATAAAAAGCTTAGGGTTCGATAAGTGGTTCGTTTTCCAGGAGGCTCGTTACCAGTCATTGCGTTCAAATTCTATCAAAATTCATTCACCCGCATAATAAAGAGACGTGTTTCTTTTTTTTACGGAGAGGCATTGCAGTTTATTCAGAGCGTTTCTTTTCTTTTTTTAATAATTCCAACACTTTATAGCAAAAAGTGCTTTTCTCTTGCTACCGCGCTGGTTAGTTAAAATACCAAGCTGGCTGTTTTACTTAAGGAACAATTAGCGTCGGCTTAGAAGAATCCAGTAACACGGTGGAACGCGTGAATCGGAGAGGAGTGCAGCATTTGTAGCGCGGAGGTAGGCAAGAGACAGTTGTAAATCACGTCACGTTCTCCGCGCAAGGAACAAAAGCGCTTGGCTGACTTCTCGCCACCTGGTCGACCATAACGCTGCAAAAAATATAGGGCTACTTCGCCACAGATTTAAACTAGATTTCTTTCTCGGAAGGGTCCCCATTTTTCTCGGCTCTTCGGCTTTTGCCACCAAAAAACTTCGGCTCGAGTACTTGTACTTTGACAGAACCGGAGGACAAGTTGATTTTCAGATGGATGTCCGTATTACTAATTTCCCTTTGGACCGGGAACAATTTTTATATGTAACAATGTTCTTCGTCAATGTTATTTGTCGATCGGTCTGTTAACATTAACGCGTAAAACAGAAACGATGAACAGATTGGATTAAACAATGAAAACATTTCCATGGTATATGGAAATAAGGAAACCTGTCTTTCGAATTATCTTCTCGACCCGTTGACGATCCAATGTTTCCCGAACGGCAGTGGAAAGTAACAAGCCAAGGATATCGGTATATCCGGCGGACGAGTTAACTCGCCTTCCCCAGTTAACAGGTTAATTGAGGACTCTCCTTCTACGAGCCTCGGCTTTCGTTATTTGGCCGGGCGAACCCCCGGCTCGCAAAGGGGATGATGCTCCGCCACGAAGGGGCGAACACCTTAACTGCGTTCTTTGAGCAACGCGAACTACATTACTTGAAACAGAAACACGTACAAAAGGGTGTTGTCATGACGACGTATTCGGGATCACCACCCTGAAACACTGGCCTTCCCTCGCTCTTCCTGGGAACGAAAAAATCCTTGTCGAACGAGTGTCTGGCTGAAACGCCGAGACATTTTCCTTTCCCAGAAATGCCTGGGGCAATTGATTTTCTCGCCGACGAATCGGTGATTATCGAGTTCGATTTCACTGAATTAGACGTGTCCTCGACACGAGTTCATTACAGAACGTTGAAATGTCCAGTAGCGCTTCTGAATTCGTGTGGCGATAAGTAAAACATTGACCGTGAATAATCGTGGGAAATTGCAGAGAATACAGAACGTTAATTAATGTGCCTCGGCGAAATAATTAGAGTACGTTTTATATTGACAAGTACGATCAAATTAATTAACCCTGGACTAATAGTGAGAACTTATTAGCTCTGCGTCAACATAGCCACAGTGCGTCTTTATTGTAAAGGAAATTTATGTGATTTATGGCGCAATTCGAAGCGTGTGGATCGTATGCGTTTGATAATATTTTGATAACATATTTGCTTCTCATTACAATCGGACAGACCGATTTCGATACGCAACGTATCCACAGGTGATTCGCGATCTCCGCTTTGCGCGACAAGCTATCGCTGATTAGGGACGTTAGCTCGCGTGACTATTACCTGTTCGCATTATCCCTTGCTGCCCGTTCCAGCGTCGCATATTCATTGCTTGATAAATCATCGATAAATTCACCTGCAGGTGAACGGCCATTTCCAACATGCTCACCATTGCAGATATTCGACGGAGAAATATCGAAGCCGTTAACAACATTCTTAATCAATCTTTCCTCAGTTGTTTCCATAGTTATTTCCTTGGCTTGTGTACTCTGTCGAATGTAGTGCGAACTTAAAGTTTTCCAGAGGTGGGACATCGAGAGTTCAATTTCGAGGATGGAATTACCCCCGATCGAACGGGTAACCCTATTATTTCCACACCGTTCGAATGAACACTACGTAAAACTTGATTACCAGTCGGACGAAACTTGCGAACGGGTTGACTGGACGGTGAATTATCGCCGATCGAACGGTCCGCGAATATGCGAACGAAACAGAGAATTACCGACAGGAAGGGGCACGAATTTATTCTTTCCTCCATAAAAATAGGTCTTTCGAGAAGCTCCGAGGAATTCTTCGCTGACCGTTCAATCAAAATCAAATTGAAACCGAGCGAAGTTCCACCTAACATCAGCCATACGCTTTCAAGAAGCGAACAGATAAAGCCCGCATCGGTTGGTCACGATTTGGCCTTTGAAACTCGAACGGTGGACACGGGTTGTCGAGCGGGAATCTAGGCCGAGCGAACAGTGATAAAGAGGAAAGGTGAGAGAAATTGGATGCCCTGTGCATTGAATCTTCGATGGAATCCGCTCAGTGAGACAAAGATTCTACTCGCAGCACAATCAACGCGTGCAGCATATTCGTGCCGTTTCAGTCTCTTTTCTCCTTCGAACATTCCCCGGCGTGAAATCCTTCTTGTTGCGCAGCGGGGCATGCTTTGAATTTTCCACAGGCTCAATAGGATGAAGTATGCATCGCTTGACGGACTGGCTCTGGCAATTTTCCGAGGAGCAAATAAATTCCAGTTTTTCCGCGGCGCGACATTTCATCAAGCGCCAAGTCTCTTGCTCGCGAACAAATTGAAACTTTGATGAACCGCATCGAAGATCTCTGCAAAATTGCTTTCAACCTTCGTAAACTTCCACGCGTTTGATGCGATGCGGATGGTTTATAATCCCTTGTTCGTTTAATTCGTTGAATGTTTCGTTTAGGCGAATATTAAGGGAAGCGGTCGAATCGTCGACGAATCGTTATGAAATTAAACATTTTGTCGCTTATCGTCGTCTATTTCGATATCGTACAAATCCTTGATAGACTTACGTGAAATAGAACTGCTGCCAGTAATTTGGTATGTGTCGATAATGAAATGTAAACGTTAATTACGTCTATTATTTATCGTTTATTCATATACATTTGGTGTGATCGAGACACGAAACGAACGTCTTAACGGGGGGAAATATAAATGACAAGTATATCAAATGGCTCCTTACCCTTCACGTTCATAGACGTAAAGTAGATTCTTGCGAGTAAAATTTAATTTAGCCTCGAGCCTTCGAAAATGGTCCTATAAAACGTTCTCGCGGTTTATTGTGCAATCACTGTACGACTAACTATTGTAACCAATTGGCTTCCAATAACGGTGAGCTTTATTCTATTAGAAATATTTACCCTACAACTATATGATATTCGTGATTTAATAAAAATTAATTGAATTAATAAAAATCAACGTTTAATGGAAGCAATTGCTTCTTCACTGCAGTCAATGGTTTTTCTATTTGTTCAGAATAGTTCGATCGATAAGTTTTGTTGCCATATATTTAATCTGCAGGTGGTAAATGAAGGAGCAATTTCGTGGCTTCCAATTCGGGAGATTGAAGAATTGGGCAATGAAAAGGAAAATTTTGTGTAAGAAGCATCGATTGCAAAATAGTAAAAGTGAAAATGAATTACAATGAGTAAAGCTCGTTGAGTCCATTGTAATTGCATTTAATGGTCTCTTACAAAATAATGCTCTGAAACAGTACTGCTTCGGAACAGATTCAATCCTTTCCTTTATGCAGACGTTGAAGTGTCGCGTTTGTATAAAATAAATAGAATCACGATACAGTCGAATCCTCTTGGGAAACGTAGTGGTCGCTGGAATGAAATGCGAAGGGGTGTAACTCAAATGGAAATCGGATAGACCACTGTGGCACTTGTTATTAATGTATCACCAATTATAATAAGCATTTTTCAATTATTCAAAATAGTAGTACTCGTGGTTAGTAATAATCTGCAATTAATGAGATATCACAAATTTATGAAGATACTAAAAGCTAATACTAATTATCCAAGCACAAAGCAAAAAGTATTGAACGTCGCATTTCTGATAAATATCGGACCGCAATAAACGTACCTATTTCCAAGTAATTAGAAAAAAGTCTTTCTAGCCAAAAAAAGCAATACTAAAAGGTAATAAATCACACATTTTCAGAAAAGTAATTAAAGCTAATGAAACGTGTATCTTGCAATATTTTAATGGAACACCAAAGTAAGCTATTAATTATTGCATGTTTTAATTTTCTGTGTTACTCCCCTCCGAATTCAATTCCCTTAGCGGCCAATCGATCCTGTGCGAATCGGTTAATTGGCGTCAGATAATTAATCGAGTGCGCACGCGAGCGCAATCCTCGATTACGTTTTATCGTTCTTCCTGCAACAAGTTTAACATTCGTGACACCAATTACGTACACAGACGCGTGCCGATTCACCGGCGAGAACGTACTTGCACAAAACGGCACGTTCGTGAAGTAACGCGATTCCGCTTCTGTTTTGATCGAGTCGCATCGCGGATACGTGCGGTCATCTATCAATTCGAACGTGGGGATACTTGTCACGCAACGTGATCTGTTTAATCCGGGGAGAAATAATCAGAAGTACGTTGATTAACGGCCCGGTAATTGGCGACCGTTCGCTTAGCGAATAGCTCGGCTAATCGACGCGCTGATTAATGTACGTCACATTAATGAACATCGGATGCACGAAAATCGGAATGACGACGAAACTTTTGCGGCACTACTTTAGCTTATATTATTCAGCCGAACGTTTCGATTTTTCGTTAGAAAATTAGAGTGTTGCATTTTAAGTCACCAGGTCTATAGATACACAATGTTCTTTTTTACTAATTTAATTAATGAAAGACAATCGATGGCCAATTCTGCTATATAAATTTAAAGCTGCGAACTTGTTGAAAACATTGTGGACAAAATCTTAAGACTCTTTAGCGCCAAATTAAAGGTAGTGCGAAGAAACTTATTTTAAAGAAGATCAGACAATGATTAATTCTTGTACAAATTTCTTAATTTTCATTCAGCGAAGTTACTGTGTTTGTAATTTTTATAAAGGCGTGCGAAGCCCTTTTCTTGTAAAATTATGTATAATAGCGGGGCTAATTAAGTAGTCGCCGTAAACGCAATATTAATATTTTTTACAAGAAGTTTCTTGCAATAATATCAACACATTCGCAAAGCTATCATTGCATATCGTGAGTACGTCGAAGCATCCGTGAAATTCAGTATTTTGTCGGCGGATTTTCATGTCACGTTCCTTTGCAGGCTCGCACGATACACGCAATGCACGAGACGATCACGAAAAGTAAAGTACAGATTTCGCCTGTCGCGTATAATACGAAATTATTGAGCACGCATCATCGTGGACACTGTTCAACCACATGGTTCCATAAATATCCTTAGCTCGCTATTGGAAGTACATTCGCGCCTTAACAATGCGATAATAAAATATAAACAAACGTCGTATAAAGCTTTCAGACGATCTCACAATATCGTACAACATCAACAACTATTAAAACTTGTTTAAATACAGCGCGCAGTAATCACATGTGATTTGCAGACGATTCAAAAGTGACAGAATTAATGTTTAGGCCCGTCTTCGATCTCGCCGCCTCGCGCCTCAAGTATATTTTATTGCTCTTGCTCGCGAACCAAAAATATTAGGAATCTTTCTTCTCGTCGGGGGCTGCCAATTTTCCGAAAACGCGATACCTTTCCCCTGCTCCTCTTCTACCTCTTTTCCATTTGTAAATCCATTCGGAGACACCTTCGTAGACTTCAATTTGTCCCAAACAATATCGAATTCGGTATTTTCTCTGTTTCAGATTATCGTTAATTGGTCGTTCGAATTTGATTCGTACGAAATATCATAGATACACGTAATAATGTTGCGAATAATAAATATTGGATTAGCGTTTGATAACTTTAAGTATGGTACATCGATAAATTATTATATGCTTGTTTATCATATTCTCTATATCTTACATTTACGAAATTTCGATTCTACGAATCCACGCGCGTTGAACCACTACAATTGCGAATAATATTGTACTTTGTATTGTACTTCGATCGACACTCAATGAAATTTCCTGCTTGCAAATTAATCCTTGGAAAATTGTTTATCTCGACAAATAGTGAACAACTACGCAATTCTTCTTGCTTTGATAAGTTCGATGTTCGCGTCGAATGACGTTTGTGCAGCCAAAATTAACAATGCTTCTGTTTTTCATCGGATTACCTACTGGTACTGATAAAGATATTGGAGAAATCATTTTGGTCATCTTAGATTAAAAAGCGTCCTTTCAACATCGAAAGTTTTTGATACAAAAAATTGCTACAAAGTGGTTCACGCAAATCGAGTCCCAGAAAATTCCCATTGAGCGGAAATCCATTTTAAAAAGTATGTATGCATATACATACTAATCTTAGAAAAATCAAATGGACGTTTCAAATCTGCGAATAATTAAAAACTTTGGAAACATTTGAGCGTTTGAAGCGCACTATTAACAAATTATAAGGATACTTTCCTCCCCCCAAAAATAAACAATCGTTTAATATTATAAAAAGTGAAGATAAAGTGGTCGAATGAAATTTTTCAGCTTCAAAACGTCTGTTCGTAAAATATAAATATAATGGATGATCCATAATTCGTATCGCATCTCGCAAAGATTATTCTCAACATTTCTCTTAACATCTCCGTTAATGATCTCTTTTTTCAATCGCTCTTTCCTCGCTTAAAAGCAACCGCACTACCAACTAAACTATGCTTCCCGTGTTGATCAACGTTTGTATTTAGGGGCATCGCGATCGAAAGTCGCGATAGAAAAATATAGACCTCTTCAACTTGTCTGCAATAGTTATCTGAAAACTAGCGTTATCTGCTATTATCGTGATATAATCCTAAGTTTTGCCTTCAAATCTTCCTCGCTTCTTTTTACTTAACCAACCCTCTTCTCGTAGTATCGGTACTGTTTAATATAGAAGGAACGGGGTCGGCATTTTGGTTGCTCCAGTGACTCGAGCTTCATCGCAATTAATCACTGCCCAGTGTCCTGCTGCTTTCTTGCATTCAGACGATCTGTGAAATTATTCTCCCGCAATTACAATCGGCCAGATTATTAATTAGAAATCCTGCGATGAAAGGAAAAAAAAATATTTTACCAAAAGAAATAAGTTCGATTTTGTGTAGAGTTTTCAATAGGAACGTTCTGAAACATGTTAAATAACAATGATCAACTTTAATGAAAGTTTCAACTTGAATTTAAATGTAATTGCTACGAATGGAAAATTTTGAAAGGAACTTCGATAACGAATCGAAGAAAGCAGTCAAGCACTGACAGTTTCCCTTAGCAACTTCCCTAATCGACAACGAAATACGTGCATCGAGTACATCTGAGCTTCCGGCCCCGTTTATTAAGTCCCGTTAAAAATACTATTCTTACGGTAATTACAACCTACAGTGGGGATAAAGGTATCGCTCACAGTGATCATGTTTGACTAAGGAAGCTGTTGTTCTTCGTGATTAAACCGGCGCTACTTTCTGACATCGGTATCACCGCTGATTTTTCGCCTTTTGGCAATTTCGGATGCGACTTTATGTTTGGTTGTAGTCCCTTTAAGATGTTCTGTGAATCATACAAATCTCCATAACTTTCAAAAACTACCGCATGTCATTTCTCTAAGTCTTGATGAAGGGCCGAAATAATTAAACATGCTTGTACTCTAAATAATTTAACATATATATATTTTTTTTACCTCTTTAATGGATCCTGGAGTGACGAGGACGTAATAGAGAGCATAACCGGGTATCCAAACCATTGATGACAAACTGAGACAGACACCCACCACCTCCGCCCATGTTGGATACTCATAATCGCTTCCATATTTCAAAGGTTTGTACTGAACGCATTGGAACACGAATATGAACTGCGAAAAACAGAGATCGATTGTTCAAATCGCTCACGGTTTAATTACACGCGGTGACAAGTATGGGAAAGCTAAATATACGTTCGAAGAAGTTTATAATTGTTGGTAAAGACAGGCTTTGAATTCTTCTGTTCGTATAGAACTTCGATAGATCTGTGATACTTACGGCCATAATCACTGGTGCGAACACCACCCAGCATATGTACCAAAATTGATTCAAACGTATGCCCATCATTTGGTGAATGCAATCGCAGAACTTCTTCGCCCCGAAGATCCACGATATCGCGATCGTTTGGAAGAAACATACCCACAAAATCGACATACCGCTGGCTGAGTAGAAATCCATTAATTGGAATATGTAAACGCCACCCTGCGTAATAAACAACAGAATGTTCAGTACCAAAAGCTTATATGCAATTCAAGTTTGCCTTTCGATAAATTCAATGACAATCGCTGCAAAGATTTCTCAAAGGTTTCGAACGATGCTACCGATATTTGTACTAACATTTGTCACCATTGGTAAGCCCAGAAGAAACATGATAACGCATATAGCAATGGTGAACTTCTTTCTGTGTGGGCGAAGGAGTTCAGGCCAGTTGTCAACGACGCCAGTGATAAAAGATTCCACGATACAGAATTCGCTGTCGATTCCGAGTATCTGTCAAAAGTGGAGCCCAAATATTAATTCAGAAGTACATTTTTCTCTTTAGTTAAGTTCAATGAATTTTATGGCTGTATCTAATTGTCAAATAAAGGACAAAAGAAAGGTAATCGTGTAAGTTTCGGAATCTCTTCCAGTTCGACTTCAAATTCGCTTATGATGACAAGTCTAATGTAAGCGATAAGAATGGTTCCAATTATTTCGAAGGCAAGCTCAAAGGTATACGATCTATACTCATAAGTAACGTATACAATCGGGATCGATACTCATAAACGGACATTGATCATAGAAGATCATTGGTCCTTGGCTGGATTAGTGTATTTCTTACGAGCAGCATAACGAAGAAAATAATGGACCACACTGAGGCGCCGGGAAGCTTCAAGACTACTTCTGGATAAGTAAGAAACACCAATCCCGGTCCACTTTTCACCACCTCTGACACCTCTGTCCCTTGCTCCAATGCGATGTGACCAAGGATCGAAAATGTGACGCAGCCGGCCAGCAGGCAAGTCAACGTGTTCACTATGCAGGTGATTAGTGCGTCTCTGCAAAAAGAAACAGATGTTCAACAATTTCTAAGTGCTAAGAATCGTTCACATTTGACGCTATAGCGATTTACTGTCAATGAAATTTACATCCCCAGAAACTTCTTCTTTATTTATGTATCCCAATTTAACACAAGCTTACCCCCTTCCGAAGCGTGCACTCGAAATGAAAAAAAATCAGACGCGAAGAATTGATCCGGACCGTGTTTAAACAATTCAAATAAAGAGGACACCCCATACTTGTCCGATAAGAAATTGAAAAAAGGGAAGTGTCGAATTGCGTACTTGTAGCAATTGTGATGGAACTTGTTGTAAGACCCAAGAGCAGGCAGTGCGCCGGTACCGATGCTGTAAGCGAAGAAAATTTGCGTCGCGCCATCGATCCACGGTCCTGGCGACAGTAACTCGTTCCATCTCGGCGTGATGTAGTACAGTAAGCCGTTGTAGCTGCCGTCCAAAGTCACCGCTCTTCCCAAAAGAATGAAAAGCACCACGTAGGGGAACAAGGCTGAGAACCAGATGATCTTACCGCTCTGATGCAGACCACGCCGGATGATAAAGTAAACGAGCAGCCAGCCAACAATCAGACACCCCAACAGCTCCCACTGTATACCACCGATGCTTTCGATACCGGTCGTGATCCCGAGAACTCGTCGTCTACAGATTTCGGGCATTCGTTAGAATTGTAATTTGGTGTTTTCACCAGTTTTAGCTGGGTAATTTCTTTTTTATCGTGTTACATTGGGAATGTTTAGTTCTTATTTCACTTAAGGATATGTGGAGTGAAATGAAACTTACTCCCAGTATTCCTCGACTGGAGTGGTGTGATGGAAGGTGACGTGATTGGTTTCATTTGTATAATTTGTATCGCTATGATTGTACGATTGTAGGACCTCCGCAGAGGCATCGTAACAATCGTCAGTATTCCACCAATTGCCTGAAGGGTAATAAAAGAACATTGGACGATGAGAATTGTAAATACCATAGAATAGCTCGAAGCGAATTTGTTGCTTTTGAATGATCACACTAACCGCAACCATTCCAAGGGACCCCTGGTATGTTGACGAATGTACTTATAAGGTAAAATAGTGTCCAAGCAATGATTATGCAATAATACACGTCCAGGAAGAATACGATGGTCATAGTAGCGTATCCAACACCTACAAAAGTAATGAACAATCTTAACAACAATTTCTCTCCGTAAATTCTTTCGATTTTCATAACTTCTTCATTGCCCGTTGTTTGTATAAGATTAATACAAGAATGCGTTTGGCCCAAAAATACCTTGAAACAAAGGACACAGTTGTCCCACCAAAGTCATCCCTCCAGCACCAAGGTATTGGCCAATGGCGACTTCTTGGAAAAATATAGGAATCCCGCAGAACAGCATGGCGATTCCATAAGTGATCAGGAAAGCACCTAAAAATCATTCCACAAAGTCTAAACGACGGAACAGTATCTTTGACAAAATTAATTGCATCTGCACTGAATATGGCAATCGTTTGTGCAATTGGCACGGTTACTTTCCAAACTGACCTCCGCCATTCTTGTAACAGAGGTATGGAAACCTCCATACATTTCCAAGACCCACGGAAACGCTGATGCAAGAAAACAGGAAGTCCAATTTATTGTCCCAGCCCCCTCGTTCAGCGTCCTCCTCCCTGTTCCCCACTTCCGTCACCCTTCCTTGCGGGGAAGAGACGGTCATCTTAGGAGCGGCCCTTGCGGACTCTCTTCTCCTATCCGAGGCAACCGACTTGGCCTTGAACTCTATGAAGGTCTCCTCCGGATCTACTTGATCCTTCTCCTCGCCCCAATAATACATTTTCTCCGCCATCGTTCCTGGAATCACGCGATAAATGTGGGTGCATTGACACCGCGTGACATTGAACGCGGCTCCACGTGCTACACCGATAACACGTAATCGATTATAATTAGGATTCGGCGTTACGTAAAAGTGTCCTATCCACGCGGGACCAACCCGGTGGAGAATGGCACGCGATTTTGATAGAGCATGCGAGTTACGAGAGATAATTGGACGGTTGCCCTTCGAGCAGGAATACCTTGCCGAACATTCATGGGCGATTGACATTAATAATTAATCGATGGAGAAGAATACATTTTTCGATGGTGAAACATTGGGGTTTAGAAAAATTCTAAATTAAACTACATTAGCATTGAAATTCTACCTTTACGAAATAAAGGCAACGTTAGATATGGTAATAGATTCATTTGCAAAGACGTTTTAGCAGTCTCATTGTATAATCAATTTACGTACTTTCTTCTTCAACGAAGGGAAATAACGGAATAGTGGAAAATCAATTTTTCATCGATAAAGAAAATGAAACATCCAATTACAAAGTTTCCTTTATTGCAATTGCACTATCACTCCTATCTCTCAGCAAAAAATGCTAGACTTATCGCATAAATAACTTTCAAAGAATCATGAATCATATAAAGTGATGTAGAAAATCAATAGTACACACTCTTTGTCGCAATATGTACTTTGCTTTTATTTTCGTTTCAGAATCAGGACGAAGGATCTAATCGTTTCGTATGCATCGTTGTACAGTTTCGTAGTAGTTGTGTACATGAGAAAGTAGGTAAGTACTATTGCATCATCTTGTGTACAACTTGCTACCACGTACCGGCAATTGATCACGTGCTTCAACTCATTATCCTAATTAACGTGAGCACAACTATCTGTGATTTTAACTGTCCCGTCGAGAATCGGCAATATTATGTTCAAGTGTAATTATATATATATATATTTCTTAAATCCAATTAAAAAGAAATAATGGAAAGAAATGAACCCCTAATTTAACTGAGAAACCTTTTATTTTAATTGAAAGTAGTATTACAGATTTTGTATAAAAAGAAATATAGAAAAACATTATCCAAACCTTATTAGGATTGGACCCGAATACCCTTCCTTTACTTCGCATGAATTTAATCTAAAGACTAATTAACGAGGGATCCTCGATTTGATGGCCAGCGTACAAAGCTAATAACAATCACTCTGTATTGATTATTCATTAACGTTTCACGATGATAGACCGATTCTAACTACTCCGTGAAACATCGTACCAGTGGACAGAAAGGCGCCATACGCAAACAGAAATAATAATTTTACCGTTAACATATTTTCAATTAACTCGTCCATTACTGTCGGGAGCCTCGGAGTGACTCTTCATTAAAGTCAGACCCTTTAATACCCGACAATGTAACACTTTTGCAAATAACAGATGTTCTGTATAAATTAAAATTGGTCAAACTTGCTACTTGAAACTTGTCATTCAACTTGGAAGAGTCTGAAAACACGTTTCACTTCTATAAATTAAAATGCTTTTTCTAGCGAAGAGCTAAAATTAGAAAAAAAAATTAAGTCATTAAAAAACAGTCAACTATACTATTCATTAATATTATTTGCGTTAATGTCAACTTATCAATTGGTGTCTATACATAACCCACCCCTGTCCAAAGAAATCGCTCCTTAATTCCCATCCCACTCTCAAACCAAGGGAACTCGAAAGGAAGAGCTACTCTCTCATGAATGTCGTGCGTTCAAACCCTCCACTACTTTCGTTCAAGCAACCCCTCCGCCAATATTTCTGTGACGATTCCAAGGGATTATTTTTAATACGATCTCCCGTCCCGCTCGTGAAAACCGGCTCTCGGTCAATGAAAAAAGAAGTCCCCCCTCCTCGGTTGGGGCTCGTTCCCGCGCGATTCACTGCCTGCCACCCTTATTATCGTGGCAACGATTAAGAAACGGTTTCAGCAGGGCATCAGAAAGAGAGAGACAGAGAAGCACGTGTACGCTACCGTGTACACGTGTGTACACACCTGTCCATCTATGCCTGTGAGCGTGCAGGCACACAACGCTGCGCCCGTATTGATGCAGCAGTACGTGTAGCATCATCACACGTGCAAGGGCACGCACGCGCGCCTACTTTTGCTTGTACACAAATACTCGTGCGCTCGCTATGGATGCTGAACGCAAAATCAATATCCGCCTTTGTCACGTTACGCCGTACACGTGGACAAACGTTTAATCACGAAAGCTTCTCGCTGAGAACGAAATGGGAGAGGATTGAAATTTGTCAGAGAGCGACCAGCAACGGTGAATGTACTGAAATTGGGTGAAATTGGTCCGAGTAGCTTGTGGGGATGATTAACTGAAAATTAGCCGCGTTTATCGGACAATCGTGTCTAAATGAAAATCGTTGGTCGCAGACGATTTCTCGAAAAGCAATGTACACGAGGGTAATTGTGAGAGCGGCACACGTGTTCGTAAAGGGGACGCAGAATGCAGGAACGAGACGAAGCAACGGATGATGACACCGTTGGAATATCTAGGAATCAATAATCGTATTTATCTTACCGAATTCCAAGCGCGGTGGTTCCACTAACTTCCTCCCCGTACGGATTACTCGTAAGATTTCGGGAAACTCGACTCCTGTTCAGCTTATGGCTGCTTCAAACCAACCCCTACCGTCTTCGAGAACGGTATAGGCGTCGAGGACGACGTCCGCGGAAGAAAACAATGCGTTCACGCCCGATCTCCCAGCGCGGAGTACCACAGGACTCTCTCCTATCCTCTCAGCCAGTGAGATTAATGATTCCAAAGATTCGATCAATTATTCCCTCCGATTGAAACTCGGTCGTCGACGCTCGCGGTTAGCACACTCGTAACTCGCTGATAATTTGATTGCGTGCCGGATGAACAATGTATCTCGTGT
This sequence comes from Holcopasites calliopsidis, assembly GCA_023838395.1. Lineage (NCBI taxonomy): Eukaryota > Metazoa > Arthropoda > Insecta > Hymenoptera > Apidae > Holcopasites > Holcopasites calliopsidis. Next base: position 6,046,893 of record JALHAQ010000007.1, read on the forward strand.
CGACCTACCCTACGAGGGATGTCGTTACAGAATAATATTCCTCCGCTAGACGAGGAGTGTTACCCCCGGCGAAACGCATGCGCGGCTTCGTGCATCCCCTCCAGAGGACTGGAGCGATTTTGCCCCGGGGGTTGAACTTTCGGGGCACTTGGCTTCGCTGAATAACCGAATAGGATGATAGGAACACCGGACGATACAGCTTCAACCGGGTAGCCCTTAGGTAGGAGCTTGATTAAGTGTGCGTGAGGAAGAACCGTCTGTTGTACTTCAATTTTTGCATGGATCATTTTTAATTGGGCAACGTAACGAAGCGTCGCCTCGGTGTCTTGTTCTTTAAGTAAGAACTTTCGTTCCTTGAGTCACAATGGAGAGCATGTTTGTAGTGGGGTAGGTATTCGTTGAAGGGTCCGTAGGTTCAAGGTTGTGGCGGAGCTTCTTGCGGGGAGGTGGCAGATATTAAATTTGCGGGAGCTGGAGGGTTGAGCAGAGTGAATGGGGTTTAACAATAAACTAATATGTTGAACGCCGTGCTGGTCAGTTCACCCTTTCGCTGTAGCAATTGCAATACTAAACGAGTTAAGATTTTTGGTAATCTTTAAGCTTTAAGAATGTTGGAGTTATTTTACGATAGATAAAGAAGTCATTGACAGAGGGACGAAGTAAGGCGTGCTTTAAAAAAATATGTATGCGTATAATTTTCAATGTACTATACAATAGTTAAGATACATTATAAAAGTCTCAGTAAGTTTATAACTTATATTATTCTATCTCTATCGCATTCTTTTTTTGTTTAATAAAAAGTCAGTGGCGATGTCTCGTAACGTTGCACGCTAGCAAGCGTGTTCTATCATATTTCTCCGATCTAAGAGAATGATACCCTTAAGATTGCTGCCCACATTCCTAGTACCGTTAACTCCCCACTTTACAATTTCTCTGTTACGCTTTTCAAGAGCCTCCTCTAATGGCCTCGCGCACTACAATTCTGTCCACCTATTCGTACATCCGAAACCGGGTCGCTCCACGGTATTATTACAATAGGCTGAATGCAGGAACGCAGTCCGGACGTTTCCTTCGCGAATAATCGCGAACCGATCGTACCGCCGCAATCGACACGCGATCTGGTCGTGAATATTGCTCCTCGTCCAACACGCTTACACGTTATTCACGGCGGACACGACTAAAAAAAGAAAAACTCCTTTCGCTTCCCTTGAAAAATCAATTCCGTTGTAAAAGCCACCCTCGCCGGCGACGATGACCCAGAATGTATAGACCGATGAAAATTTTCCATTCTAAACTCAAAGGCAATTACCAATAGCTATCTACCGCGCCGACATTGGCATGCATCAACTCTTTCCGCTTGTTCCTCAGCATCCAGTCGATTGGTCGCTCGAGTTGCTGGGTATCACCGTGTGGCAGCCGCGTTTGTAACGGATCTGCCGCGGCGACAGATCGTCGGAGTCTTGGATATCGTTCACCACCGCCACCGTGTGCAACGACTTCATCGACCCCTTCTTTTGCGCCTCCCTGTAGCTGGAGAAGCTTGGCTTCGGCATCCAGTTCGTGCCGTACGATATCGGACGGACCTCTCGGTGAGTATGATTGGCCACGTCGCTGGAAATCTCGGACCGACACTCGTCGCAGATGGAACTGGCCTCGCTGTCGTTCACCGGCTCGTGGTTTTTCTTTTCGACCACTAGGAGTTCTTCTTGCGGCCAGTACGGTTGTATCATAGACGTTACAAGTCTAAACGTTGAAACAGATCAACGTTCATTCCAGTATGGACTGGTTTATACAATACGATTAAAGTATGATTACACGAATGTATATGTCTGTTTAAATTAAGAGATAATTGTTTGAATAACCTGTTGAAATACGAGTTCGCATAACATTTCCCCAGTAAGAGTGCGCGTCTAGCCTTGGCCAGGGATTGCAGGGTATAGTTCGATACTCGATTCGTGGAAACCGCACAAGCCAGTGCCATTGACGCGATAGACATTGACACGAGCCAGCTGATGAATCCGGCTGACATCACGGGGGGTTGTAACGGTGGTGGATAGTAGGAAGACCAAACTCGTTGCCACCATTGGTAGGGAATGTCGGGATGTTCGGATTCCTATGGAAAAAAAGGAATGCAGACCTTTGTATTTTAAATAACAAAATGAACTCTGAGTGTAGAAAAAAAGGATAATGGTACCAAAAAGTAATGGATATTAGTAATTAATAATCGCAGCAGATTATTATGGACACTATGCTACTTACTGGATATCCTGCCGCTACATCGCATCAACAATCAACACTACAATTATTATTATAGAACCAGCCAGGTCCCACGAAATATCGCTATCATTACAATAACACAATGCAAGGGAGGCCAACGCAACAAGTAACAGCAAGCAACCTCGATATATTCACCAGTACCGTCACGTTACTCCATCCCGCTATTAGAAAAATCAGCCGGAAGGATTACAGTAATAATTGTCCACTCACATAATTCCAACTGGTCCACACGCAACAGTACAGTAATCTCTGCAGCATCAGCCACGTCCACAGAACGGCGATAGCGACGACCCAGCAGACCAGCAGCTTCAAGAACGCAACGATTAGTATCGTTCTAAACTCGCTCCACTACGAACTGTAATTGTAAAATACCTGCAGCGCCTTGTAGACCAACGTCGGGCCCACAGCCTGGGCCAAACCGTTGCAGGACGGTGGATTTCTCCATAGAACGATCGCCATCGACGTTAAGATTAAAAACGATGGAAGGGTGTGGATGAAATCCGGCCCGACAGCGACCTTCGCGTACTCGCGGAAGACTTTGTGCTGAAGGAACAGGATCTCGTGCGGCATGGAGAGCAGAGTGACGATCTGCGAATCCAGAGCGCTCAGACAGGACATAACGACGCGGCTGTGCGCCAGCCTGATTATTTATCGCTAGAGCATCGAGCCCACCGCGACCGATGGGTTATAATAATCGTCGACACGAGGAACGTGACGTTGCGGCTGAAATGAACCGCGGTGATCGGCCTTTCTCTGTTTTCCTTCGCGACTTTTTTCCCGATTGAGCGGTTCGACGGTACCTGATCGAGATTTCAGCGAACGAGGAGGAATCGGGCGATGAAGGAATGAAGATGGAGAGGCGATAACACAGAGTCCGGAATAAAATTCGAAATAATATTTATTTAATTACGTACATTCATTTGAGGGATGCGTTAATTGGGAGATACAAAGATTCTCCAATATTGATACACGTATCGATAGCACAGTAATAGAATAATAAGTGTTTTTTTTTTTACAAATGAACGATACAAGCCTAATTATGCATCGAAGGAACGTACAAGGGATAATAAGAGGATAAGGCCTGTATACTTTCAGTCTGTTCGCAACTATTTACAATTATATACAAGTCCAATACAGTTGCTAGTGAGTCAGCAGTCTATATGAGGAAGTAATCGGGTCCGACGAAGGATCCACACTTGGGGAAATCCTGTGGAGCGGGCATCATATCACTAGGCTCTCCGACCTGTAAAATCACGTCCAAGCCGCGCGTCCAATCTGTGGCGTGCTCGTCTCGAAGCATCCAGTAGCCTAAAAGATTTAATTAATTCGGACAAACATTAAATTAGAAAAAAAAAAGTAGGATCTCTGTTCACGGCCCATTTCTAGTTTAAGATATTAAACAAATAAAAGCGTGAACTTAAATGGTATTTTCAATAGCTGTTCGATAGTTGCAGAGCAAAAGCAGAAAAAAAGAGTGTGCGGTGTAAAGAAAGTTTAATTGGCGAATACCTGGATTATCCGCTTTAAACCTCAAAGCAACTGCACCGAATTTCGGTACAACGACGGTATCCTTGGCCACGGCGCAGTCTAAATTTCTAGTAAACAGTTGACCCCTGTTGTCCAAATTTTTCAGTTCCCCCAGAGAGACGCTGCGTCCAAATCTTCTGGCGCCCACCACGTAGAATCTGTACCCGTGCAGATGGTACACCAAATCGTTCAGACCGCCTTGGGCAAACAGAAAACAAAAGATATTCGTGTCGAATCCTTCTTCAAAGGACCATTCAAAGTATGAAATTTCAATTACACTCTCGAAGGCAGCTTCCACTTCCACACACAGATCTAAGATATCTACGATAACTCACGTTTCTATAGAAAACTTGTTACACCTGTCCATTTTTCGAACTACAAAACTCGCAACCCTTTCAATCCTAAAGGAAAACTTTTAAGATATAGAATTCAAAGTTTCAAACATTAGTATCTCCTAAATGACGGATCGTGTTTCGCGGCACGTTTCTTGCAATTTTCTACTCAGGTCCTCGCGCCAATACGAAGAAAGCTCAGGAACGCGAGATCTAGAAAGGAAATTCGTTAGGAAAATGATCGCATTAAACGGGGAAACCGCGTTTCCATTTCTCGCAAATGGAAATATCTCCATTGTCGGCCAATGGAATAAGGCTGCGATCAATATTTCCAGCCTCCGCAACCACCAGAAATATAGATCAAGGTTCTTAACCCGTTCACTGCCAACCACGAGATATCTCGTAGTAATCGTCTGTAGCAAAGTCAGCCAGCTAAAAGATATCTCGGACTTTTCCCTAAGAGTTTAAATATGCTGTTATTCAGTGACGCTAGCTACAGGATATCTAGCAGTGTGTTTCTTCTTAATTACTGTAAACCCATTTTAGTACTGTATCCCCAACTAAATATCATTATATTTTGTGAAAATCCATGTGTTTTCCTTAAAATAATATCTTGTTGGTGCCCAGGACAAAACGCTCTGGATTTGCATGGCAGTGAATGGGTTAAAATCCAGGCTACCCTATCTCGAATTTAACTATTCATCGCGTTTATGTATTAAATAATTGCCAAATGCATCGTCCACCTAGGAACTTGCTCTTCCAAGAAGTTGAACTACAAAAACCAGTTCTGTTTACTATGTCACGAGCCACGCAAGAATAATGTTTGCTCTAACAACTAATCAGTTTCAAAAAACGACGAACCAGTCGGTGAAGAAAAAGAAAGTTGATCAGAGACGTCCGAATCGAACGGTCACGCGTCCTTTGACGATGATTACCTGTCGCTTGCTCGCCGCGGCGGTAATTGAAAATCTAATTTCTCGTCTCGTTTCATCATGAACGAAGCCCCGTTGCGTCACACATATGAGGTATCTTAAGAAAGACGAGCAATGATGTCGATCCGCTAACCGTTCGCCACTGCGACGCGAGATTTTATATGATACTCGAGCAGTTAAGTGCGCAGCCTGTAACTGTTTTGCCAATATCCTGCACGATTTTTTAATTAAAGAAATCGACTACCAGTTTCTCTGCATGCGGTTGGAAAGAAAACATTGCGCGCAGCTAGCTGTAATTACTCGATATTGCGCGATAAAAGGATATCTAAATGCAGCTGAATAATTTAGGCAGATATCGTCGTGCCTTCCAAGCAATAGAATAAACGTTAAGTGGAAAAAATGCGTTAAATATGGTGTTGAATATAACGCAATACTGAAAGCCGTCCGCATGTTCGACTGCAATTTCATTGCGTCCCCACTCATTCAGGATCGTTAAACGAAACTTCATTACCTTGGTCCAGGAGAATGATCTCGACCGTTGTCCCAAGCGGTATATGCCTCACATGAACGCGTTCGCATGTCCCCGAATCGGCGGCATCGGCGCAAAGGCAGCGTCGCGGCGGCGACGCAGCTTCCTTGCTCTCGTTACGAGCGTCCTCGTCGTCCGCGTCGGAAGAGCACAGGCTCTCCTCGGGGACGTCGGTGACCTGCGTCAACAATGGGGACGACGGATACGTGAAAGTGACGTTGTTCACGTTCAAAACTCTCATCTCCGTTCCACTCTTTCCTGAAACAAACCAACGAGCAAATTCTTCTTCGCTATCATAATTCTCGTCACATTCTAAATTCGTAAAATAAATCGAAGCATCAGCGAATACTGGGGAATTCTCTAAACAAAATCGTCCATATCCCTTTCGTCTCCACCGACGTTTATCGCTTACCCACGATGTCGTTGGTATGCAGCTTGTAATTAATTGGCAATCGTAACGTGACGTCTGTCTTTGGTCTGGCAAGAGCGGCCGGCATCTGTTTTAATCCCTGCACTTCCATCATGCACAGACTTTCCGCATTTCCGCACTTGTCCGCGGGATTCGTGGTCATCGCCAATTGACTCGCCGGTTCTTCAACTGCCGGCTGATCAATAGCTTCCGTTACAGGGTTCTCTATCGAACTTCCCTTATAGTTCACGATGGCCGCACCGTTTATAGAGCTTGGTCCACATTCCTTGGACGTGTGCACGTTCATCCAGTAGGATGCGACGCGTTTGTTCGCCTTCAAGATGAAATCTGCCCTTTCGCCTGGAAGGGAAGCAATCAAGTTATCCGACATGAGATTCTCGAACGCTTTGATACTATTGAAAATAAAACAAAGTATTGAAGATCGATGGAAAGTCCTTGCATTTAATGGAAATGATAATCTAAGTTTTGGAACTCGCACCTCTTTTACTTCAATATTTAAGATTTTTTTTTTTAATCGTGAAAGATATAGGGAGTTCTTGTCTTTACTCATTATCGAACCGTTCTCCGCTCCATCGGCCTATATTCTCGTACAGTTAGTCGCTCACCTTTGGCCAAAGTAATCGATGTGACTTGCCGCGGTTCCACTGGAAGCCCATCCAGGGCAATCAGATGAAGAGCGTGAGCGCTAACGGATATCGTTATTGGACAGGATCCAGCACCACCGGCGTTCGCCACTCGAAATCTGTGACGCCGTCCTGGTGTTACGGTGAACGTCGTCAACGGGACGTTCGGCCCGTTCGGTTGACGTCCCTTTCCGTTCACCAAGAGTATCGCCGGTTTCGCGTGGCCCTCCGTAAACGTCGCTTCCATGGAATGCTGCCACTGGCTCACCAGCACCACATGATTAGGATCGTCGATATCGTACAGAGCACGATGCGGATCTCTCATGTCGGCCTGCTTCACGATGAAGGCACCGAAAATTCCATTGCTGACGTCAGCCCCTGGAAATTGTATAAATTTCAATTAAGCGTTGGATTTTAGATTCAATGCGAAGAACACACATATTATTTCTAATTGGCTTTATCGAGGAGTCAAGGTATTAACAAATTTCACATGTTCCAATATTATTACGAAGGACTGATGCATTGGAAAATTGTATCTTCCAGCCATTCCGACGGGAAGTCTGTAAGTTAAACGTGTTTCATTGCTGTCGTTCAAATTGATTTAATCGTATAAAGTAGAACGCAGAGGGGGGGAAAGATACAAGAGCGATATTTAATGAAACAGAAACGTTGATTGCTGGGTAATCGAGAGTAGAAACTCGAGTGCCGGCTATAAATACTTTTTTTACAATATCGAACTTGCCGTCGTGAGCATGCCACAGATGAGTTCCAGCCGCAGTGGCACGAAATTTGTATTGGAAAGTAGTGTAGCTAGGTATTGGACACTGAGTAACCAGAGGCGCGCCATCCATGAACGGTGTCTCTATCTGAGATTGTCCACGCCAATGCATCGCGGCGGCTTTGCCCGGAAGCCGGTTAATCACGTCCACTACAAGGATGTCGTTTTCACAAACCTGAAGAGTAAAAGAGTAAAAGAGTTCTTTAACTCTGGCGATAGCGCAATAGTGCTTGGACACATCCTGCTAATCAGAACCTTTTCTTTACAAAGTTACAAAGGTTTCTCTAAAAGCAATTTTATCTAAAAGCGTGTTAAGGTAATTAAATTGTACATGTCTTTGTAAAAGGTGCACACGCATGTTGCAATTATTTATCCAGGCCACAATGTAAGCAGTACGATTGCGAACAGGTGGACACAGGTGCACATGTACTACCTCTCATGCTTGGTGACCTGTGGTCCGGATCGTGCCGGAGTAAAAGGATTTCTAATAAGGGACGTCAAGAATCACCCTAACGTGATCCAGGAGGAAATCTCTTGATCGAGATTTCACCAATCCAAAATTTTGTGACACTCTATTCTAATTGCATAGCTACAGAGTCCTGTATTTGTTTTTTCGCGATTACGAATTATTTCTTTCTGCACTTTGGGACCATGGAGACTGAAGACTATTCAGATTTTCTGTATCTCAAGATCTATCTCGGAATATTTATCTCAGTTTCTGGATCCTTGGATTGCAATCTTTCAACTGTTATTACTCCTGTACTCTAATGCAATCTCTTATTACCCCTGTACTTGTGTACTCTCACTTTCACATATCTACGTTGTATCACATAAATATAATCCAGGACGAGATCTCTAGATCGAGATTCGCCAATCTGACGTTTTGTAACATTCTATTCTAATTTTATAATTACAAGGTCCTTTATTTGTTTTTTCGCGATTACGAATTATTTCTTTCTGAACTTTGGGACCATGGAGACTGAAGACTATTCACATTTTCTGTATCCCAGGATCTATCCCGGTATATTTATCTCAGTCTCTAGACCCTTGGATTACAATTTCTCAACTTTTATTACTCCTGCACTCTCTCTCTCTCTCCCTCTCTCTCTCTCTCTCTCCCTCTCCCTCTCTCTCTCTCTCTCTCTCTCTCTCTCTCTTTTACATATCTAAGCTATAGTATCACATAAATATTACAATTTGCGCGCGTGCATCCACAGACTTAATTACATTCCCCCTTCTCTTTCAAATCATCCTCGAAGATCTTTGGTAGCCTAACGCCTACCTGGATAGTTGGGCCAGGTAATTGGCGATTCGCCGCCAAGATCCCACGCCGTTGTCCATCAGCAGAAACGCAGTGGCCGGAGAAGCATGCCTTCTCATTTTGCGGACAATCCCCGCAGGATCTACGAATGATGGTACACGAATAAGGAAAGGAAGCATTACGGGCGCAGCGTGAATGTGCAATCGGATATTACGGCATTCGCGCGAGTCGACGGTCTTCCGCGTTTCAGCGCTTGAGAAATTGCATAACGGTTACTGCAGCGGGCAAACCGACTGATGATATCGATAGAAATGACCAAATGCGGCCGTCGCATTATCGAGTTGCAATCAAGTGTACACTCGCTTCGCTGAGAAAAGATAGGCCAATTTATCTTTCTCGACGAAAACAGAGACTTGCATCGGTCGACGAAGAAACAAATTGCGTTTTACGTGTCAGCATGGTTTTCGTATAATGGGATAATTAAATTAATACAGGGGATAAATTTCTTCGGGATATTTTCGTGAAATTTGTAAGGACCTCCTGGCTTTTTACTCGCTACTGTTTAATTGGTTGAAGTATACGAAGGGTATTGTAGTCGTTACGTTACTTTCGTATAAATAATATGATAGAAACTATCGTAACAGGGAGTGAGTCGGCAGTAAAATGAAAAGTGAAAGCATTACACGGTTTGTACGCTACAAACATGTGTTATAATTTAGAAAATGATGGTAAAAAGGGACTTACTTGCTGAGCGACTGGAATACTTCCAAAGTGAGCTTCACCCGGCAAATCATGGGCCAGTCCAGATGGTGACATGGTCTGTCGCAGGAGAGAAATATTTGTTCTATAAACAGAAAGAAAAGGTAAACGCAACGACCCAACGAAATGAACGATCGCATTATTACTCTAAACAATTCCAATTGTATCCAAGCTGCAATCAAATCAAAAGCACAAGGAATTATCCGCAATTAATTGAAATTCTCTGACACGGAGAAAATGATATTCCTTTAAGCGAAAACAAAAATATATTGAACCCTACGAAATTGATCTTAAATGGCGTAGAGACAATAAACAAATTTCGCCGGTAGGCAACAAAGCTATCTCAAGTCCTCCCAAGTGGAAACAGGATTAACACCCCCCACCCTCCCAAGCGAAGAATAGTCGTTGCGACTATTTCCCGCAAGATTTGAACCACGAAGCCGCGTGTAACGTGAACTTACTGGGCCGATAATTGTTCACGTGCAAGAACGTCGCCGCGGCTACGATCATGAAGACGACCACGAGAAACCGTAGACCGTAGGTGGTCAGCGTCGACATGCGGTCCATACTCTTCGAGGCGAGCATCGTCTACCCGGTTTGTTATGCAACGATAACAGTAGGTGACTGCATTCTCCCCGGGATCATTTGGCTCGGAAAGGTCTCCGAAGCAACCGACAGTTGCTCAGACCTCCGGATAATGGCAATCGTGTCCCTTCTAGTTGCGCGTGCGGGAGGAAAAATGATTAGACGATAGGAGAGATGAAGAATTTAGATACAGGGAGAGTGAAACATGAGCGCGATGTTAAGTAGCGACGAGAAGGATTGAGTTATTTAGAACCGTGATCTTTCGATTCACCGGAGGATGCCGGTAAACCGAGATCCAGCGATGAAATTTCTGCGTCAACGGGGTGAAAGTGAATTCTGCGCAGAGGAAAAAGAAGCGAGAGGAAGTCGAGGGAGGATAATTAACAAGCTGTTTGGCCTCGATCTACGTGAACATTGAGGCAGATTTGTATCCTTCGTTCTCCGTATTCTTATTGTTATTTGGCATTTCGATTGCATTTTATCCGGGAGCAAAGCAGAGGCGTTTCAGAGCGAGCGCATGATAGATAATGTAAGTTGATGATCCTCGATCGTGTAGCCATCGAGAGAGAAAAAGCAAACGATGGTTGAATAATGTCTCCGGACGATGCATCAAGGCCAATCTAATCGCGTTTCTAGCCCCGATTGGACCGCTTTATGGGTCATTAACATTACGTAAAAGCTTGTATAACTTTGTCATAATGCATCCCCCTAGCGTGGTTCCGACCGCGTGTCCTAGGACAGAGACGTGTTTCTCTCTGAAATCGGCGGTCATCGTGATCGATCGACGCCGATTGAAAGTATTACACTTTATCTGGATACGTACGTAACGATAAACGAGCGATATTGAACCGGAATATCTGCAATACCTCGATAAACTAAAGCAAACGAAATCATGAAAAACAAGGTAAAGGACCTTTTCTGAGAAAGTAATATTAAAGGAACGACGATCAGTATTCTCTGTCTATTTGGCTACAAAGATAATTCCAAAGCAAATGAATTTTCCAAGGATCGTCAGATATAAGTATGCAGCAAGCCTCGAGTATTAATAAAGACGAAACACGTGGTATTAACTAGAAACGATTTCTATTCGTTTGCAGTGGAATGTACGGTTAATAATACTAAAAACAATTGGGTCATTTATAGTATTTGATTTCACTGAAGAAGGATACTAATTGCGGGTGAGAAAACTCTGGTCCTCAGACTTGGCGGAAGTTTGCGGTGACTCGAACGCGGAGGAAATCGAGTGATGATTAAGTAATTAATAATATCGTATGATGATACAGGATCCTTTTCCCTGACTTGAACTCGGCACACCTGAACACCGTTGCACTTTCTCACGTACAACTGAGCGGCCGAATTTTCGTAGCCAGAACGGAACATGGCCCTCACTCTTTACTCTCCCTTTCCCTCTCTCTTTTTAGCTTCTTTGCCCGCGCGACCTAGTGTACACCTTGGTGATCGGTAATCGAAGTTCTTTTTTTTTTCTGCGCGAGACAGAACACGAAAGGAAATCGACCGAATTCCAATAAACTTCCAGCGAAAGCGGTTTTCCTCAAGTGTCGGCGTAATTAATTTACCTGGTGCGACGCGTGCAAGTGATTTCGCTTTGTCCGCGATTGATTAAGTTTCGTTTGTCATTGTGCGACTGTACGGAGGATGAGCGATAGTGAAATTAGAAAGCGATTGTGGTTGCGGTGAATCGGGCGATTAATCAGCGTTATACTGATAATGTTTATTAATCGTTTTACTCTGAGATCTCGTGCTTTGAAATGTACAAGTGAATTTGTATTATAAATTATCCTGCACTTAACTTCGCACAAATGGTGTACAAATGGCAAAGAAAAGAAAAAGTAATTCGTTCGTTTCCGACTCCATTCTTGATAAAGAAAAAATTATCCAATTCAGAAGTCAGAATGTATGATCGATATTGCATTATCATTGAATTAACTCCAACCTGGATCCACGTGATAAAAGCGATTGCGAATTTAAAGCAAGTATGGTATGAAATGAGAATTGCAGTGTACAGAGATGAAAGCAAAAATGTAACCCAGTCCAAAAGCAGTTAAACAAAAAAGAAAGCGAAAAGAATATATAGTTTCACTGCACGAGTACCGAAGAACACGGTAACCCCGGGACAAGGGAGGATGAAAGACACCGTCGCGGTTTCCGTGAACGACTGATGAGCGGCTGGCAGTTTTGGCCAAAATTTCGTTTGCCAGAACTCTTCCCCTCTCCGAGCCTGACCCTCCCTTCTACGCTTGTGGCGTACGCTGCACTTTGTACGCCTCCGTTTCTTCTTTTTCCATTTTTTTCGTCTAACCGTTGCTATGATTCGTGCGCCAATGAACAGCGACAAGTATCAATGACAATATCGAGGTAAAAGACGTCCTACCCCCTCCCGGCTTTCCTTAGCAGCACTTTTCGATGGAATATGTGTCAGAGACGGCGAAACGGTAAGTGAAAGTTCGCCCGAAGGGAGCTGGTGAAGGAAGTATACACTTCCACGCCCGTTTCTGTCTCATATCTTCTTTGCCTTCGTTGCGTCCACATGCACGCTTTCGACTCTCATTTTTCAACTGTAGTCTATCTTTGTCCGTCCATCCTGGCACCCTGCTGTGTCTTTTTACTCGCCTGTTGCTTCATTTGCTTCTCATTTTCCGTCATTACTTCACTTGCCTTCTTTTCTTCGTTTTGTACAAATGACGGAGGGATACAGAGAGGGAAATGGTTTATAGTTCGAGGTGTTCGCTTGAACCATTTCCTGCGTACAGTTTGAAGTATTAATTTAAAGAAAAGAATTAAGTATAAAGTGAAGCAGACGACTTCTTAACTTCTTAATCGAACTTGTTTCTGTGTAAGAGAATTCCGTATCTGCAATTATCTATAAATTCCGTGTCTATGTTTTTATTATCCACATATGCGTATAATTTTATGATAGCAATATGCATTATTCATTTCTACCCACACTCCTAAGTCTCTCTCTGTCTCTCTCCATCTCAGTCTTTCCCACTGGTCTGTGAAGGAGATTGCTACGGCACCGCTGGATTTCGATTTCGCTTTCGCTAATGCTCACGGTGAGAGCTTCAAGATGTTTGTCTTCTCTATTTGGAAGACGAGTGCCGTTTTAGCGAGACGAGCTGGCCGTTGTATCGAACATCGACACTCTACACTTTTTACGGTAATTGAAACTTTTAGTTTACATAACTGGCAATTCCTAATCGCAGCATTGCCACGTGAATTGCGAATTGCTTTCGCTTTTTTAATCAAGCGGCTAATTAATCTGTACGCAAATTTAGGAACCCGTAATATACAGCTCACAAGCGTTAAATGATAGAAGTGTGTTCAGTACAAAACTCTGTGAAATTCCTTGTTACTTATTAACAATTAATTATTTGATACAGCACAGTTCAATATTTTGTAAGAAAGGTACGCAAATGGTTTGACTATTCGTAACACATTAATACGAGCTTCGAGCTTGTGGGAAAATACTGGTAAATTAAAAAGTGATTAACGAACTTCTTTTCCGTGAAAGATCTGGTCCTCCTGAGAAAAGCGATCTAGGTCTTCGGTACAAAACCTGCTCTACTTCCTAAGTAGAAAAGTGTAAACGATAAATTTGAAATTTCTAATCCGACACTAATGTTCCTCCTTCCTTCTGATAAGAACCGTGATTTCTACAAAACAATCTGTCCTCGTATGCGAAGCCTGCCTTCGTAAAATAATTCCAACATCCATCACTGTCCCCCGATTATTGGTTAACAGCCACACAAGACTTATCCCCTCAAAATCATTAAAAAAAAAAGACTCTCCAAATGTAACTGTACAACGCGGAAATCCATGGAACGCAAGACCAAAGATTTCCTCTGCTCGGTGTATCCGAAGTTGTCCCGTTTCCCAAGGCGTTAGAAAGCCGCCTGGACGAAATGCAAACGGTCTTCGCGTTCTTTGCACATTTGCTAAGCTTCACCGCGGATAATTTAGCGCCTCCGTTATCGATCGCCGTTTGTAATGAAACTGATTCGCCCACCGCTCTGGGATATGCTTAAGCAACATTAAAAAAGAAAGGAACAGAATGAAACCCAATAACGAAGGGAAAAAAGTAATGCAACCAAGCATTCGTACTTGGGTGCGAGGCGGACGCACGTAAATTTTCGCTCACTTTCACTTTCCTATGGAGGGGTGAGTGGCACGGTCTTGTTTCTTCTCCCCGAGTTTCTTTCACCCGCTGAACTGTTGATTCTAAGGATACCTTAGCTGTAAGGGCCACAATGATTGTACATACTCCCACTGTTGAAATCTACCAGGCCAATTTGAATCAATAAAAAGTACCTAATTAAGTTTTTCTATTCTCAATCGAAAGTGCCACCGCGCAGGTTCGCGTTACAATTGGTCCCCGAAAAACGACACTTTCCTTTTCGCCGAGTTACGCAATTCTTTCGACGAATTACTTTCTTCCGCGCGGATGAAACAGCTTCCGTATACACTTTTTTTTTTTAGCGCCGGTGATTAGTAGCCGTTAATCCTGCGACAACGCGACGATACCCCGTTTCCCCGGCGAGGCGGAGAACGATTCATTATTCGGCAGGTCCGAATTAATTAGCATACGTAACAACCTTTCTAATTTTGACGGGTACGTGTAGCGGGTTACACTATGCTCGGGACGCCCGCGGAACAAGTTTTATATGAAAACCGTCGAATCTTTTTCTCTTATTCGAGCGCTCGATTCCTGGAGGGTGAAAGTCCGGTGTTCGCAGGCTCGTGATTTCACGCGGGGAGGAAATGGTAGGGATAAAGGTGAATCGGATTAGTGGCCGAACAATTAATACGAGACGGTAGCGCGAAATCGATGAGGAACCGCGCGGCCGGTTGTCAAAAGTGAAAGAAAGCGCGGATAATATGATGATGGCTTTGGCCAGGAACGGGCGCAACGCCTGTGCGCTTTCACGCGCAACTTTCGTCTACTCTCTGGAGTTGAATGTTTCGATGAACATTGCACGCGTATGTTTAAAAACCGATTCGTAGTGAAGCGTTTGATCGGCCACGCACTGCTGTCCGCGCTTAATGATCCATAGATCAATTTATTAGATATTTAATTGTGTTCCAATGAAACTTTATATCTCAAAATGACATCTACAGCTGCTCCAATCAAAATTTGCCGTCTATTAGATCAGCTCTTCTTCTAGCACTTTTGAACTTGCTTATTGTTCTAATTTGGTACAGTTGCCGAGTATTTTACGATAATGTTATTGCCGACGAACATCTTCGGGTAAAAATTGCACCTACGTGTGGAATGTTGAATCGTGTTCGTTGGCCTCGGCAAATTGAACGGTAAACGTTTCACGCGTGATACTTGACTTCCGGAATTCTAAGCGAAAGCTATTTCTAAATCACGCTGAATTATTTCCCATTAAATTGGTGACGTAAAATTAGTTCACGACGATGTAGAAGAGAATGGCATGAATATTATAAAAATCACACCAACGGTATGATACGCTACAAACAATTACCAGTGTATCTCCAAATTTGTTGTAGTAAAAGATCAAACGAACTCATAACGTAAGCAGTTCAAACAAAGCCGTACATTTTAACATAACAACACCTGCCGCAAATTGTCATCGCGCGTGACCCGATTGATAATCAATGAACGAGACTGACCTGGTATAGGCGTCAGATAGATAATCGTCGCGACAACGGAGCCCAGGCCAACGAGTATCGCGAACCTGAAGAACATTGCGGAAAATTCGGGCCCCGATTCGAGGGTTTCGGCGGTGTCCAAGGATGAGGCCGCACTCAGCTCGACGTGTCGACGGAGAAACGAAACGATCGGCAGATCGAACTGGCCGGTTTCGTGGCCGCGAATACACTAGCACGATTGCGGCAAGTTCATTGCCAACGGGAGAGAGTTGTTTCCCTGTTAAAAGGAAGGATCTTTCGGCTGCGGAAACGCTTGCTGGCGCGCGCTGCTGCTCCCGACGCTTTTCGCTTTTTCAAACACGTGCCCAAGCGAGTCACGCGAAAACTGTCGGCATATGACCTGATATTCCGCAAGGTGTAGGACAGCAACGTTCGTTCGCAAATGGGGAACGTTGCACTCGGGAATCGGGATAAAAATGTTTGCGCGGAGAAAGGAATGTTGACGTGGTGTTATGCGATGTTTTAGAAACTTCGTTGCAATTGAAATCGCGAACAGTTCATTGAGTCAATAAATAAATCAATAAATAGTTTTAACACTATTCCTCTGCTTCGTAAGCGTTAACGGGGTGAATGGGAATTATTTTCAGCTGGAATTAATTTCAACGTTGTCTAGATTAACGTTATCTCAATATCAATCCAAAGGTCCCAAAGCAGCTTGGATTCTTTTTGATTTCGTCCATTTCTTGCATTTGTACTTTGTATAAGAATGTGAAATTGACCTGAAAGTGAAACTCTTGGTAAATTGTAAAGGAACGAAAGCTACGACCATAATTAAGCAGAAACAGCCATAAAAAGTCATCAATCTGTTTAAATTTATAGCAAACGTTTGTATTTTAAACAAATGCTATATTCTGTACACCCAGGCAGAATTGTTTAACAAATAATGGCTCGAAATGAAGCTGATAGCCTCTGGTATGCTACAGTTCCATAAAAAAATAGTTTTTAATTTATTCGTTATAGACGCTTTGT
This sequence comes from Holcopasites calliopsidis, assembly GCA_023838395.1. NCBI lineage: Eukaryota > Metazoa > Arthropoda > Insecta > Hymenoptera > Apidae > Holcopasites > Holcopasites calliopsidis. The sequence goes on from JALHAQ010000007.1 coordinate 6,063,589, forward strand.
GTAAATGCAATACTGTTCAAGACTATTCCTAAAATACTGTTGACAATCATTTAACTCGTACACCACATGATGCCTTAGGCTCTAGGCTTCAATTTCAGACCTATTTTATTAAAAAACTCGGTATAAAACTCGAGAAAATTGTATTGAAGAATTGAGGTGCATTCATTGAGGTCCGTCCCTTTCTAATACGGCCCTTAAGTTTTCCGGAACAGAACACTATAACCATCTCGCGGTCAAACGTCGAAACAAATCTTGACATTTAGCCCCTCAAAGAATTAGCCACTCAAAGAAATTCAATTTTCTTTTCTCGGCTTCGATAATAGAATTTTGTAATAAATCAGGTGTCAAATTAAAGCTTGAAGTCTAAGGAACCACGTGTTTTAAGAGATAAATGATTTCCGGTTACACTTTACGAATAACAGTATTCTGTAACAATTAAATGCTTATAACAAATAAAGCAGAACAGCAATCGTTATGGAACTGTACTGCTGTGTAACTGGGACTCTTAACTTTAATTTGAGCCCTCATTCATTAAAAAATTCTATCTTGAAGTCGAAAAAATCGAATTTCTTTGAGTGACTAATATGGACTAAATATCAAGATTAGTTTCGACGTTTCTCCGCGAGATGGTTATAGTGTTCCGTTACAGGTATTAAAGGGGGATCGACCCCAATGCATACACCGCAATTTTTCAAGGCAAAGCAAATTGCTGAATGTTGCTGAACAGTAATTGTTATTGAACTATACATATATAGTAGTTTGTACCTGAGACTATCAGTTGCATCTTAAGCTTTTATAATACGACTAGAAGAAAATAATTGAATCATGTTTATTGGCTCGTAGTTGGGTTTGTGATTACACGTGATTTAATGCTCTCATGTACGATGCTTTTACTGTCTGCTTGCATGACACTATTTAAATCTCATAAACTACTTAGATTATTCGTGTTTCATAAGTTCAATTTTGAATAGAATAATCTCAGTTTTATTTAATAATATGAGCTTAGTTCAACGACAAAACAAAATGGTGCTGTGATCGCTTTTGAAACTATATTTTCCTATGTAAGATTTGCATGGCTACTAGAGGTTAAGAACACGGTGTATATAAAGAATTAGAATTCACCATGAATGAAGTTACGGACAGAACCTTCAAAGAATCATATTCGAAGTTCAAGACTGCTATAAACAATGCATCCTTCATTGCGATAGATGCAGAATTTTCGGGTATACACTCGGAGAAAAATCTGAAACTTAGGTTAGGTTCACTAACAATTTCAATCCGATCGTAATTGTTATTAGAGATTCTGTCATCTGTGTTGTTTCTGTTTCAGCTTGTTCGATTCGTTCGAACATCGTTATAACGATCTAAAGAGAAACATTCAGCCCTTCATAATAGTGCAGTTTGGTATCGCTGTTTTCCAGCATGATCTCAATAGCAATACATACACAGCGCAGTGTTTCAATTTTTACTTATTTCCACGATCAGTGCCGTTCATGAACAGGCAGTTATCCTGGCAAGTGACAGCCATAGAGTTCCTCCACAGGCACAATTTTGATTTTGGTAAAGTGCGTAGTAAAGATACTTTTCTGTTAAACACCTTCTCATTTGAGAAAAGGTGGGCTTCGTTCAATAATGTCTAACGTAAATGAAAATATTTATATACTTTCCAGTTCATCAACGAGGGTATTTCATTCCTCGACGAGACGGACGAACAATTACTGAGGCAGCACGTAGAACGAGGCAGTTTAATAAATAACACAGAACACTTATCGTTCAATGAAGAGGATGAGCTAAAAGACTGCAAAAGCAAAATTTCCGATTGGCTTACTAATAAATCGAACCAACCCTCGTTTAAATTGGAAACGGCTAGTCCTATTCTACAATATATTGTGCAGAAGGAGCTGAGAAGTAGTTTTAAAAATATATGGACCACGTCCGAATATAAATCAGTACGTGAATATTCCTTCTTAACTACCTTTCGATGCCACGGAATGAAGATAAATAATTGTTTATATTTTCCAGGTAAACGTTTTCCAGGTAACAAGCAACATGCGTGAACTTTTGGAGACGGAAGGCAATAACCTTTTGGAGGAGGCACTACTTGATTCATACATAGGATTTTCCTCGATATTTAAACTCCTCGCTTCATCTAAAAAACCAATAATAGGACACAATATACTTCTGGATTTAATGTTCATGCATCAACAATTTTACAAACCGTTGCCAGGTATTAATTGAAATAAATTTTACCGTCGCATTATTCATATGTGACTAGTTAAATAATTTCAATCTGTATTCATATGTTATTACATGTTTATATTACAGGCCCATATAAAGAATTTAAAAGTAACATACACGCCCTATTTCCACAAGTGTATGACACAAAATTCCTTAGTTGTGAGTTACGAAGATTATTTGATCGGGACGAAGGTAAGGAACACTAACCAAAAGGGGTGAAATATTCGTTAATGATACAGAAGTTAACAAAAACGATGTAAATGAATTTTTTTTTTAAGTGACTTGGAGAATAAGTTCACTGAGTACTTTATACGAGTTCTTCACATCGAAGAAGGGAAGGCAATTAACGTGTAGCTCGCCAAACGTTTGCTTAGATACAGATGCAGGTATAACTTTTAAATAACTTTTATTGTCCATCACATCCTACACTTCTTTCATTTACCAGTGGTTTTATTTTTAATTTGCATTACAGCGAACAAGAATTACCACAATGCTGTGTGGGACGCGTATTTCGCTGGATATATATTCGTAAAAATGGCTCACATATTTTGCATAAAAAGGTTTGGGGGGTACGTTCGACATGTAACACGCTTATTAGAAATATTATCCTTATATTAAATTACCATAATAAAGTTCCTCATCTTTAGAGGTTTGGAGGACAGGCCTGTTACGCACGCGGAATTAATGAGCACCGTGAAGCAGTTCGCCAGTTGTGTAAATGTAACAAGAGGGAACGAAATGTATATGGTAAGAAGAAAAGAACAAGCCAAAGATATAGCACAGTATCGAAATCAAATTTTCAATGTTTCAGAAACTCGATGGATCCGATCCAGCAGTGCCGAGACCAGAATGGCTTCACGTGAAAGTAAAATCTCCATCGGTAGATCCCAAACAGGTGCGTCGAGACATAAACTTGATTTCGAAAATGAATCTTGGGAATTATTTCTCCGATTTCTGTCCTCTAGCTGATCGAGAAGTTCTCGTCCTTCGGCCAGGTGGACGTAATGCCTTTCGCTCGAAAACGAGTCCTGGTGGCTGTCGCCAACCATAAAAGGTCAGTGAACATTTTTATTCATCCGTTTCACGTTTTACTACTGCGAGCAAGTTCTTACGTTTTACGAACTTTAATTCGTACAATATTAGAATAATTCATTCCTACGTGTATCCTTAAACACGATGCCTAGCCACCCGATAAAATCGCCAGTTCGAAAATAATATCGTACGGAGCCAGATACTTTAAAGCAATCAACTCTCATTTGGTATGAAACAGATTTAAACTCTGTTGTCGTCCAGCATAAATATTCGCGGTCGGTTGTCAAGCTGACACGAAGCAGCTTTGCAGAAGCTCGTATATTACGTTTTGCACATCGCGGTATTCGGGTTAACAAAACAATGGGGCGAGATTAAAGGAACAGGATAGATACGGATACTCCTTGTGAAAACGAAAGAACCGACACGAGGAAAACGGCAGAAAATTACAGATTGTAAGTGGATAAACAAGTAATAAGTCCCTTAGTATCGCCATCCCTTATTTTATTCGTTATATTTCAATTTCATACAGGGGGGCAAATATAATTAGGTATTAAGCACGCAGTTGGTATTTTAATATGAAGCTGCATCGAAGTAAGGTGCCGGAACTGTTTTGGATCTTATCCAAGGGCAACCGCTCATCGCACTTACAAAAGTGTGATATCGATGCACGTGATTTTATATGACGTAACCGCGTTTTCGTTTTGCCAAAATTTGTCCTAGTTAATCCACCCTTGATATTTTCCACTCATACTGTCTCGACGAATTACTCGGGATGCTTATTCTTATGCGGCTCCCACCCCCTCCCCCCTTTTTTTTAATCGAATAAGGAACCAGTTAAGTCTGTGGTTCGCTTCAGTTGTTTAAAGAAGGTCCAGCTGAAGAAGTACTGAAATCTTGTCTCTTCTTGCTCCGTTTTGTCGAAACGTAACGAGACCAATATAGCTTTACCAGGAAACAGATTAATTATAATCGTGTACGTCTTGTCAGTGGAGCATCAGTAGGAAAACTATAAATATCAGCGGAAAAGGTGAACGAACTAAGGTCCCTTGAAGATCTGTCGGACCACGGTGATGTTCTCGTACGGACGATAATTTCAGACGCATCGCGCACTTTTGGCTGGATATTTAATTCACAGCAATGTTATTCGAAGGCGGAGCTTTCCAATTTTTAGCCGGCAAGAGAGCTATGTTAATCGACCGGCAAGTCGGATAATATCCAAATTAATTAACGATCGAATTTGATCTTCAACTATGATGATTTCATTTCTCTAAAAAACTAAAACACTTTTATTGGATGCAAGGAAAAAAGCTCGCGACAATTTTTATTTTTCTACGGCGCCGTTACAAAAAGGTATACAGTTTAATGATTATGATTATTACCCTTCCGAATCTTCCGTTCGCTTTCGAATAAAATTATATATCGACCATTTCATGGTACCAGTACGATAAAATACAACACGACGCAAACAGTGTGACAGCAACTAAACACAGCTGTACAGCGCAATAAACGCACGGGCTCTAAGTGTGTTCAACGTGAAGTGTAATTTATGACAAGTAGTCAATACCACAAGTTGATCGACGGTTTCTGTTGAGCAAAGCGTATCGGGTAGTTCTGACCAGCAGCGACGACTCTTCCGTCCAGTTTATTTCTCCGTTCGATCAGTCGCAATTCTCCCCGATTCAGATTTTGCTTGAAACCACAAACCGCCGTCAATTTCGATATCCCGGTCGTACGGATCCATTAAAAGCCGGTTTGCTTTCCGTATCATTAAGCTGTCGAAACAATGAGCACTCGCATAGATGTAGTACAGCCGAAAACTTACAATCCTACGGTTTGGAATCGTAAATTTCCACTGCGCCTTGACGTTTATTGTTCCATTTGCCACGTAGCAATGATTCCCAGCAGAATATTATTATTATTGTTGTCGGGTCGACTCGATCAAACTGGGCCATTTAAATAAATTATACCTGCATCGTTATCGAGAATTGGGTGGCAATTATTTGGACACGAATAGAATATCGTAATACTATCGAACTGATAAGTTTTCACCGAGCAACGTGCAAAGGGAAGGATCAACATCAAGATTATAATTATTCCAAGTATAAAACGAGCTTTAAAAGTATCTTGGCCATGCAGCGCAAAGTTTCTCCTTTACTCCCATTCTCTGTGGGGATATCTTTCCTTCGTTTTTGCAAATTCGTTAACCGAATGGATACCGGATAGGGTGTCTGTTGCGCGTTGAGGGGAACAACGCAACCGAAGCTCGTGAGATAGCGAAACGATAACTTCGCTCTCGCGAGGGTGAAACGGTTGCAAGTTGCTAAGGAGCGTCACGCGAATCGTGGGTGCTCGCCGATCAGCCGGCTTCGTCGTGCCCGGATTTAGATCGAAATGAATTATCTGCCGCACCGCTATCAAGTATGCATTTTACACGAGCCCCGTTGCATTTTCTTTCGTTTGCGTTAAACGTCCGGCACAATTCACTCGAGCCTCCGCACCGCCGCACGTCCGTATATTATAAGCGTCGGTGTTTCCCGCGTAGCTGGCGTTATTCCAGGTGCAATCGTGCGCCCGTGGAGCTTTCTTATCGTCGGACGAACGTATCGTCGCGTGTATCGAATCATTCGAGCCAATTGAACCAGAGCCACGCGGCTCTATGGGTCAAAGTTGATCGTTCAAGTGTTTCTCTTAGACGTCTTCTTAGGGAAATCCAATTAAATCAAATGGTAAAATTAGTCAACGGAAGAAGAACAGTAGGACGGGACGAATTCGATGGGAAAGATGTATTTATTCATTTTATTAACCGCCGATATACATTGCGACGCGAGTCGAGCAGACCCGGTTGCTGAAAGTGATCGATATAGAATTATTTTTACCCACGTACTATTAACGCGCTATACATTGTGATCGCTTGAAAAATTCTGTTGCAGCGCGCAGCACATACTACGACATTTCCAGAGCAGCAAAGAATTCCAGGTGGCACGATACAGTCGCATAAGACACGCAGCACCCACCACCATATGCTTATGGTACGTTCAGAAAATTCATATATAAATATATTTTCGATATTTTCGCGGAATTCGTATCGAGGGACGCGCGATGTCTCGTTATTAAAATAGATCATCTTAAGACAACGGCTTTGCATACCCGGCGCCTTCAACCCTTCAAGTATGTTTCATGTTTCCACAATTGAAATGATTAGACAAATTCATCTTTGACGTTTCCCCTACGGATTCTCTTATAATTAGAATTAATTTGTCAATCTAGATGTATCTTTTGTTTTCCGCTTACACTATCACTATTATTTTCTTGAAAAAACAAAAATCGGCTGCCCGTAGATGATCGCAAAAGATCATCAAAGAAATAGCCCAGCAAGGTACAGAAATATTCTCTATCCTCGAAGACTGTGATCGATTGGCCAATTTCGCTTTGGGCCGTTTTTGGATCTGTAGCATTTCGGCGAGGTGCTGTACAACCGTGACACGATCACAATCGAAATTCGCGTCTCGGGGAAAACACCGGCGAGCCCTAAATTCGTTCGTCGTGTTTCAGCCTGTCCGAGGCTATCCGCGTCGCGTCAAACGAATTAATGGCACTTCCACCGATTCGTGTCCGTTAACAGAGCCCCTAATTAGCACGAGGATCGCCGTAGATGCGTAAGTGGTGATCGCGGTGCCAATTGTTGCGAAGCGTATAGCACCTCGCGACACCGGCCGAAACGATGAAAACGCCGAATTCGATTCGTCTCCCATTTTCGATGCCATTGAGACCATTTCGAGACGGTCGTTACATAATTCAGCACCGATTATCTTAGATTGATTCCGCGTAATTTTCAATTTCGTCCAGGCTGAAGCTTCCAGTAGATTTTCTGTTTCCTAGAACGCTCCACGAAAGCGGGTGATCATTTGGAAATATGCGAAATCGCGGAGTTGTTGATGAATGTGAAACGTTGAAATGTTCTTATAATTAGTATTAGTAGCAGTATTAGAGTAACAACATTATTATCATCGATATATTTTACAAGTCTGATTGCTAACTTGAGGCTCATTAATTCGATGGTTTTTCTTAAATCGGTAAAGTAATACTGTTTTGGGGGTTCGAAGGAATCAATGTATGCGCCGGAATAGTTATGTACGAGATTTTGAGGTGATTTAAATGAAGTAGAGGATTTAGAGTTGGAGAATTTAGGGGTTAAGCGAAAAGTGGGCAATCGGGGATTTTTATGATGCACGACTTTTAGGGTTTAACTGTATTTAATTGCAGGAGTGGGATCGTCTTGTCTGGAGGTATGTTCGCATGGATGATAAAGAAGGTGATTTTAAAATCCACGTGAACCGAGTGATATCGTAGTGCATACAAATTTCTTCATTGTTAATTAATCGAACGGTTGTTTCGATCACGATGAAAATGCAGTGTAAATACGTGTACCTATCGAATAATAATTAGGCAGTGCTTAAATTGTGCTGGGCGTTATAGATAAGAGGGGGTAGACTTAATTGTGCATCAATACGTGTGTGAGTCGAATCTGAAACTCAGGAAATAAATGATAGACAAAGAGTAATATATAAAGTGAAGAGTTTAGTACAAAGAAATAGTTGTACGTTCATCACTCAACTATACATATTTAAACACTTTATTTCCTTTACATTAATCATTTCCGTTCAGATCTACGATTCACTCTCCGAAACATCGATACATAATTCAGAAGAGGGATTATAATAACAACACCTATCGCGGGATAAAATTCATCGAAGAATCTATCGTGTACCTTACAACGGCGAATATCAATTCTCTCGCATTCCTAGCACTTTCATCTCCTTTCACGTTTATACCAAATCTCTAATATAGTTTTCCTGTCCTTCCAAGAGTCAGTTACCTCATTAACTGATTCCCATGAACCACTGTTGGGCCATGAAATCCTATACACGACTAAAAAAGAAAAAAGAAAAAAGTCGAAAGGTGAGAAAGTAAAACAAACTTCGATTTCCGCCAGACAACCTAGAAAGAGTATCCCTGCGCTCCTCTTCTCCCCGTCCGCGTTTGTTCAGGGAACACCAGCCGCAGAATCTATTTAAATGTTAGATCGGAATCGCTAGCGGAATGATTGCGCGAGCTGTTATTATTATTTCTCGTTCTGGTTTGTCGGACGCGGTCGGGCCGGGGCTCGTTCCCGTCGAGGAAAGCGTTTCGAGCGGCTGCCAACGCTCCGCTGCCCTTGCGAAAAATCCGATTACCTCTACTGTCCACCGTCCCGCATCGATCGCCAAAGCGTGTTCGTCCAGCGTACTTTTATTTCCCCCCCGACGGACGCGCGGAATATAGAAAGCTTTTCGCCTTTCGTCGATCACGTCACGATTCGCTCGCTGCCAAATAGTTTCGGGACGCACCCGTGACGACACGGACGCGGGCGACGAGAATTCTTTGGAGAGTTTCCCTCGCCCGTGCGAGCTCGCGATGTTACACCCTGTCCACGTTTTCGACAGGTTGTAGTGCTGCGCCTCGGTTTCGTTATTAAGCGCGAGACGTCTTAACGGGTAAAGATTCTCGTATAACGTACACACTGAAATCGCGCAGATTTTTCTTACAGAGGATGCTATCAGAAGCTGATCAGATCTTGGTGGATTAAGGAAAGTGGAGGGAAGGTAAAAAGGAAACGCGAGGAAAGGAGAATGGACAAAACCGGCTGTTCACAATTAATGAACTTTATTGGACGAAAACAGGTTGTAACACCTAAGGACCGTTAGGAATGGTTAGCGGAGAGTGAATAGTGAGATACTAGCACGGTATTCTAGAATCCGCAGGTGAAATAGTCCGACCGGGCAGTGTTTACAATTAAATTAGTCCGTCCTCCAAGAAAGTTGAACGAATAAAATGAAACAGGCGATAACGATGCGCTTTCAGGAGTATATTAACCCGGCGTAGGGGGGGAGTCGCGTTTCCCTCGCGAGCTCGTTGCAGCTACTTCGCCGGGCCGCACCGTGCTGCTCTGTACTTATCTGAAAATTCTGCTGATGGCCGAGGGAGAGGCCAAGCGTTCTCCGATATTTCAAAAGTTTTCTCTGGCCGCCACCCAAGGCTAAAACACTCGAAATAACACGGTAGCAATTCGTGTAGGCGTGCTGCCGAACCGGTGAGCCTGGTCGCACTGGTGTCCGGTAGCAGGCGGAGGAGTCCGTTTCGCGGTGGTTACCTCCCTCCGTCTTTCTGGGTTCGAGCGAAACAGATGGAAAGGTCGCGTACGCTGGGAACTGGGTTTATGGAACTAGGTTAACCAAATTCGCCACTTCACCCCTCGGTCGCTGAACGTTTATATATCTAGCGTTTCTAGCTCGGTGTTTCCCCGAAATTGCTTGACCCTCGAGGCCGATTTCTTTTTTTAATTATTATTATCGGTGGTACGATATACGTGATGGGTATCCAGTGAATTTTGGAGAAGGGCAAAGGTGTAATGCGGGACGAGCTTTGAGGTGAGGGTACGTTTCTTAGCGACCCTGGGGCAGCTGACTAATCCTGTACAGGCTATTAGTAAAGTACTTTCTTCTATCTTTCCCAGTGCAATCGATTAAAATTCATGTAAACCGCGCCCTAGTGAAATTGATATCGGAATGGCGACTGGGATTGTAGAAACACTTCCCTGGCGGCGGAAAGAAACGATTAATACAAGCACGACAGTGAATTGAAGTAAATTTCGGTTAGAAGCGCGCAGCATGGAAAACGGTATCGCGTTGCTGCCCAAAAATACATGAGAGGCGACTCGATTCGATCGCCTTCACCTATCGGGTCCGGCCAGGACACTCGAACGGAGTTGCCAGCAAAAAGAAGAGACGATTGAAAATACCCGCAACGTCGGCGTTCCGGCCTCACAGTTTCGAAATCATCCCGCGCGGCCGAGGATCGTAGCGTTCCACGGAGTGCACGGGGACCGGAGCTGCACTTTTGCTTGGCATGAACCGGGCACCTGTCGCGCCTCGCCGACAGTGGAAATAGCCGTTTTCGACGAGAAGAAACCCGCCACGCTCGCCCACTGGCAGAGAGTAACGCGGTTACGTGGGTGAGGCGAGATTAATCGCTCGCGCCAATTACTGAAATAATGGTAAACGGGTTCGCCTCCCTGTAATAACGGGAACATAATTAAGCCGGGGTTGCGACACCTCGTCCTCTGTATTATCCTCGACGACGGAGAGTCCCTTGGAAAATTCGATTTGCCTTCTATTCCATAAGGAATGCAGTGGAATTGCGGTGCACATCCTCGACGGATGTGTGCCTTTTTCTTTGCGTTAGCGTATGCGCCAGGAAATCTTATGTACGATGTATGAAAGTGGAGTGCGATCGTGGCGATGAATTAGAAGAGATAAAAAGAAATGAATGATGCGATAAGAGGGGTAGCGCCGAAGTGACGGAAGCGAGAAAATCGTCTTTCCTCGCGGAGGGCACTACAAGACCCGGCGACTTCTCGTTCGAAAGCTCTCTTGGACTATTTTTGTCCATAAGCTGAATAGCGGAAATAGCCTAGCCTAGCCCCTGGCCTAGAGCGTAGGCTTGACCGGCCATAATAGCGTCTCTTTCAAGGATGTATCGTAACGTCACGATTTCTTCAGAGAGAAAAATCAGACGTCAGTGGACTAGCCGAATGACGTTACCCCTTCGCTCACATATTACCCAATGGAGTAAAAATTAATCAGATTCTTTTTTCATTAGAAAGAATCGTTTTGGTTTTAAAACATGCTGATATCAAATCTTCCTATAAATTACATAAACATCTATTTCTTGCCAAATACATCAATGTAGAATTTATGTATAATAGTTGGTAATCAATCAACATTCTTTCTATTACTTACAAGTGATCCCATTCATTTGTTAAACTCTTCCTGTCCCTTTCAATAAATTTATCTTATTCTATTAAATGGATTCGTCTTGAATTAATGTGTCGTGCACATGTATGGTTTTGTTCACTTCGAGACTGAATATTGTGTCAAAGACACATGCACGCGTTGTTCATTTCAGGACAGCAGACGTTACGTCTTCTCTCGTCACTGAAAGCACACAAAAATAATCTAACGTTTTACAGAAGCGTAGAATTATAAATACTTCTGAGCACATTCGTCTTGCTCAAACGTGCTCCGCTCGGTGTTCAGTCAATGAACACTTTGTGACGGAGCGGATTAGAAAGCTTGCAAAATTTATTCCCCTATGTTAAATTCTTTACCCTATTTAGACTGACAGTGCATGTGATTTTTACAAAATCAATATTCAGGCAATTACTTAATGAAATATACGCAAGTTTATTAATAAAGATGAATTTTAATTATTTCAGACGGCCAAGTGCTATAGTAAAGTACAACGCGCTGTATTTCCAAACTTCGTCTAAACTATCTAAAGCGGTTCCCTCAAGATCCGAAATTACCTACTTCCTGCTCCGAATGTTTCCTGAATAGAGTTCACTGGTTTCTAACGCCACTTGCAACTCCAGTTTACATTTCGCGGGACGAAGCATGAAACGAGCAATTTTATGGGTAAGCTGAGCACAAATATTAAAACAAGCTTTGTTCAGAATTGTATACCGTTTAATCGCCGTTCAAGATACACCAATCATTCCTTTTTACGAGGCTCATTTGCAATCGACCTGACGTAATTGACTGGAATTGCTCGGATACTTGCAATCAGAGCTTCGTGAAACGAAAATGACAGCAGTCGAATTCTAGTGAGACAATCTATCATTGAATTATAATGATGATGGCAATATCGTAGTTGGGTGCACCTGTACTCAGCTTATCACGGCCTTCGGGACAAATTACTCTGTCCCCATTATACTATACTTCCACACGCATCTCTTCGCATTAAAATAATTTTTATTTCCCCTGCGCCGATATAACTATATCAGATCACGCTCAATTACAAGGTAAAAAGAAATTCTATACAATCTTGAAACATCGCCGATTTGTCGAAAATGAAAAAAGTGCCGGACTTTCGGATTTCTCGAGATTTCAAAGTTTGCAAGATCTCGAAATCTCGAGGCACAGACTAAATTCTAAATTGCCATACTTTGTCTTTCCGACTCTTCTTTTTCTTTTTATGACACTTGTATACGAAAGCATCTCGTAGATCAACCCCCTCGACATAATTCAGAATCGTCGGACACGGTGCGATCATGGTGACTATGTCGCACGATAGATACTTCGCGCGACAAGAGCCACGGGCTCTACACACGGTCCCGTCCACGCGTTCCCGCCGAATCCGACCTCGCTGTATCCTTGCAACTATTTTCGCGCGTAACACGTTTCGACATGATAGATGAGAGTTTTCTACGTTTCCTCGGCGTCGTCGTTGCGCGAAATCTGCCAAAGACTCGCGCCCCTATCGGTGGTAAGGTACGCGGAGTATTTTAGAACCGCGGACAATACCTGTCGGGTTTCGATAGTCGTGCACCCTTGCGAACGTTTGCCAACGCCGACTTTCGTGCTCCTCGAATTTGATCAACCCTACTGATTGTTCCCTGACACAGTGCTTTCACGCAGGAGAAAACCAAAAATTGCATGAAAAATTGTATTACTCTTGGGTGACTAAGGATAGGACGAGCTTGGGAATTTGTTTTAATAGGTGGCTTCTAAATGAACGGGTTAGTGTATTCGCCGGTGATATAAATACATTTCTCAGCTTTTGAAAAGTATAAGTGTTGCCGAACGGCGGAGTTATTCAGGATTCCTGGAAGCTTTTTTCTCTAAAATTTGGAACATTGCAATCGGGATGAGAAAATGTAAAAAGAAAAGTCAGTTTTTCGAGGCCGTCAGGTATTCGCTTAATAAAATGAGTATGATGGTTCCGTCTAAGGGCGGATGCGGCTCCTCCAGTTGCCACGTGTTCGATTGCAGACCGATTTCCTCGCGACGTAAAAATAGGAATGAATCGGTGCTTTCCTCCGGTTCCTAAGCACGTGTAATAAAAGGCAACGCGGATGGCCTAATTGCGACCCTTCTTCTTTGTCTTTCACTTCTGTGCTTCTTCTATTATTAATATTGTACTTTTTTGCATCTTTCGTTTCTCTTCCTTTTTTCTTTCTCCCCTTCCTTCCAGCGTTGCTTTTATCTTGTTTCGGCTGTCAGTCATGTGGAACTCGTCAGATTCTTAAGAAACCACTGTTTGTTCGTTTTTCTTGTTCACTGTTTGGCAGGCGAACATAAAGAGAAGGAGCTTACGATTTTGCTGACAGCAAAAAATGAGGGAGCAGTGCTTTGATGGAATTAGTATCGTGCATGCTCGAAGCTAGTTATTCAGCAGTGAACTAATAAACAATCCCTTCGATAATTCTCTTTCTTTATGACTTCTTCTGAAAATCATTTTACCGCCTATCTTTACTGATTGCCTCTTATTACCGTTTCCGATCTTTTTCTCAGTCCCCATCCTTTAATATCTGCCCAGATATCTTTCCTTCCTTTTATCCCTTTTATGTTAATTTTTATTTACTATACAGTTTACACTTATTTAAATCAAGTTTTAAAAACGTAAAACAGAAGGACAAATTAGCACTTGGTTTCTTCCACATGCTTCTCTCCAAATTTTCCAATATCATTGAACGTGTTAATATCGGGTCTGAGAAAAGCTCGTAATTAATTTCACGTGTGATTTACATTGGATTATCCTTGAGAATCAGCCCTACTCCCCTCACCGTTGCATCCCTTACTCTATCCATCAACGTCTCAAGAGAAAAGACGTGTATCTACCTGTGCATCCAGGTGTCTGATGCACACGTCCACTCTCGAGATGTCATCAGTCAATATAGTCGTACAAACAATGGCGTGCTATTTTATTTATAACCCCTCCACGTGTCGTCGTGGATCGAATTAAAACGGGCGTAGGATGGTGTAGGTTTTTGGCGACGTGCACGCGCGAGAGGGCACCGCTAATGAAATTCGCAAAATTAAGCTCCTGGCTGAGATCTGTATTTGCAATAGTCTCTAGAGAAAAAAAATGACAGACTTGGACTTTCCAACATCCTTCGAATTCGCAACTGGAAAATCGATGACCGTGATTCCTATGTTTGCATGTTTCTCTTTTTACGCATAGAATGAACCGCGGATAGACGCAATATCGATAACGCCATCCCCTTAATTAGGAGCAGCGAGTTTTCTAAATAACGAAACCGACGGCTAGCAAAATTAGCCGTAGCAAGAGGATCAGGAACGTAGAGATCCAACGATAGGCATGTCATTAGGGAACCGTGGTGACAGCCGCTATTATACTCTCGCTTGGTCTTGCACGTAGCCGCGGATGCCAACAACTATCGCCGCTGCTCCGCTGTATGTACAGATGTCGGACTATATTTGGGACGTTGAGCTACGGTTACTTCACTGGCCCAGTTGGCCGTTGATCGGACCCCTACGTATTTTTAGTTTAGGTCGTAAGCATCTCTGAAACACACCGGGATCCCTTCTGCCGTTGCAAATTACTCTCTGACTGCGGCGTGTACGCGCCGACCAGGTAATGAACGCGCTCCTGCACGCCGCGGCACCGGGATCTGCTCTGCCGTATTTATTATTAGAACGCCAATGTTACTCGTGCAAAGATTTTACATAAGCGGCACCGATATTGCACCGACAGTTAACCCTGAAAATTCGACGACAAAGAAACGGCGAGGTCGGTGGGAACGAGTGAGAGGGCTGCACCGTGCCACGAAAGTCGCAGGCAACGCTTACGGGCCGATCGTTCTTCGATTCGCGTTTGTCACGGCACGCTTGACAGACGCGTTGACTCCTCTCGCCGTAGACTTCCGGTGGAAAAGAATGCGTGGGTGATGCAACCAGCACGAGGCAAAGACCCGTTGTTGTTCTTCGGCGTGTACACTCTGCCGGTATATACTATTGACGATGGAGATTTATTTTTCGATATTTCATTCAGGACGGTTGATCTCTGGAATACCTTGGGCAACGATCGGATTTAAATACTTTGTTCGGGTTCAATTTTCCGATTAAAGAATCTGTCACACCGCTCCAATTGAGCAGACGAACGAGTGTTGCATGCTTGAGTTCAGCGAGAGGCGGAACCACGTGCATTTAATGAACGACTACATTATACAAACAGCACGTTAAGAGTAAACTGTGAATTTATAGACAGATCGCATCTAACTCGAGTCATCGGGAGATGCTGAGGAACTGTCATTCATTTTCAGTCACGCAAGTGATTTCACTCAAGCGTGCCCTATCTTTCACCGGGCCAACTGGTTAGCTAGTAAAACGTGCAACAGCTATGCCCATCAGCACGTTTAACAAGCGACACCTTTCCCCAATTCGTAGCGTGTCAAATCGAATTACAGACCATACAGACAAATGTAACTCAACGGAATCTCCTTAATCCCAAGCTTGAAGAAGGAGGAAACCCACGTACAGATTCTGGATGAGAGCAAATCGGTGACCAAGATCGATGCATTTCCCGCGATAACCATGGGAGTTACGAGACACTCTCCCCCCGTTTCCTATAGTGAAGAAAAAGAGAAAAGTGAACGCACCCAGGCGTCCGAAGCATATTTTTAGGCGAACGACAGGATAACACGAATTTAGAACGGGGCGGCCTTTGTACGAATCGCGTCATTAGTTGTTTGCGGGACTATGCCCGGCGCGTGTTACGCCCGATCCACTCGCTGTCCCTGGGAGGCATTATTGTTGCCAGAATCCAGAATAGAAGTATCTCGCGCGCTCCACCCCTCGTAACCCCTATCTGTCATCCGAAGTCTCAACTTTGATCCTACGAATGCTCGTCTGTAAATCTTCGCGGGGCCGTGTTTCTCGCGTTCGACGTGATTTGTTGGCCGATCCGCAACGGCCTCATCGTAGCTCCTCTAAACGTGCGATAATCCCCCTGCTTTATGCATCTCACGATGATTCATCCTCTTGTCTTCTTCGCGTGTTTCACGAAATTCACCTGCTCTCAGGAAGAAATTGGTGTTTAATCTTTAATGAAACAGACAAACTGCTGGAATGGTCTGATTCTCAATGATTGTAAGAGTGTTTAATATTCTAAGCCAAGCATTATTATTCTGTATTCAATGGGGATATATAGGTTGTAATTACAGTGATTCTGACGTTTCTACTAATAGCGGAAATCATTGGGATGAACGAAACTTGCATCGCCGCAAGTCGACAGTGAAATTTTTCCAATAATACTAAAAGTATTGGATATTAATCCGCATGTTACAAATTTTCGATGGACCGTATATATTAAACTCTTCTCTTATATTGATCCAGCCTCCCCCATTTTTTAATAAAGAAAGTAGTGTATCTCTTCTTATCGTTTGATAGCTTAACATTGAACGGGTGTTATTGATCACTCGAGATCTGACAGGGTGTCTCATCACGGACGTTTAGCACATCATTTATAAAAACGTCCATAAATAAAATAGGATTCTGCTCTCTGGGCGGCTAGCGCGCGCCCAAAGCTCTATTTTCAGGGTTCGCCCGGTGAAATTCACGTTTGCGTGGAATATCAAAATTTCCGGAACACGTGTTTCACTTAATAGAGAGCATCGTTAGGATAAAATTCGGTCGTAAATATAGATACATTAGAGGGAGCAAGTAAACGTTTAGCCTCGCTCGAGAAATCTTGCGGTAATTAATTTTGATTGGTCCGCCCTCAAGCGTGTCGCCCTACCGGCTGTTCTTCATCTATGAAGTATGTTTCTTTTTCTTTTGCGCAATAATATTTAATTATTGCGGCACGTGGTATATTGGTCCATGTCATGCTACATTGATTCACGCATTGAATTTCCCTGCGATTTCGAAGCTGTAAGTTTGGCCGATGGCTGCGCGACCGAAACTCCAGAATGTTGAAATCAGAAAGAGAAAAGTCGTAGCTTTGGTACACTCCACGACTTTTACGTAACCCTTCATGTTTTACCTAAAAATACCACGATCCTTTGAACAGCGTATTCAAGTAACCGATGAAATAACGATGTCTATTTTTGTTCGCCATAATGAGAGAATACCGATCGCCCGTGTACCCCTCGCGGGCCTTATTAACGGACGGTCGCATTGCTGGCATCCTCGACACCGAGCTAAACTCCTGTTAAGACACATGACGAACATTTTTTTGTTTTAAATTAATATCGAGGATGTACGTGGTTTAGTTTTTATTTTAACCTTTCATTTCTTTTTTGTCTTCGTACAATCGTTCTAAAAATATTTCCAACGCTTGAAAAGTTCAATCCCCTCGAGCACACTCTTTCACAAATCCCTCGTTGTAAATGTGATCGACCTTGCCTTTCCATTCTCTCCTCGCTCGCAGAATTGTCGATCGTACGCTGGTATTTTCCCCTGAATCGACTGCGATACATTTCGCGTTTGTACTTCGGCTACGCGACGTTTATTTTTAATCGACCGCTAATATATTTATTTCCGATTTTCACGCCCCCGCCTCGATCAGCTGGCCTGGATGGAACGGATTTAACACACGGTCTACCCTTTCATTTTCATGGACGACGCACGCGACACGGGCCCGGGCATGACGCGGTCGTATATTAAAATGTATTTAGAATCCCTGCAAGAATACAGAACGTTGACCGTTCGCGCGCGCGCGCGCGCGCCTCTTCTTCTTCCTTCTTTTCTTTTAGCCCCCGTCTGCTCGGCCACGCGATCAGGGTTCTCCTGCTCTTGTACAACTTGAACCATTCAGGCGCCGTCGCGTGGGCGGCTAATGCTTCCTTTCTGCTCCTATTTATGAGCAATACTCCTGTTGCGTGCAGGCGCGAAACGCGCGGCACAGAAACCAACGATCGAACAACGTAACTGTTAGTTGCAGGGGCTCTGTCGATTCATGCTCGATAGTCCGAGTGCTAAATGGTCTGACACGTTGAACCCGGGGTGGCGGTCAGTTGGTAATATCCTATCAAAAATATTCGTGCATTTGTCAAATGTCAGAAACCACGCAAGATTGTAAACACTTATGTCTTTTAAGTGAGAAAGCATGTTGCGCGAAACAAATAGGCGAACGCCTGTTATAGTTTAATCTTAAAAATTCGATGCTCGCAATGTCGAACCGATCCGTCATACGTCGAACAAGCAAATTGATCTTGTCCATTGTATGGACAATTTCGCAGAAGACGCAAAGAACGTTGAACGTTGGCGACTATTTCCGAATCTAACATGCTGTTGCCCGAGCAGTGGCAGAAGCTGGTCAGCCTCTCAAGGCAAGGAGTTTCGAGAGCAAAATTAGTGAGGAACAATTACAGAAACGAAGATGGCACGATCTTATTTTAGATCCGCCGCGTATTCGACCATAATTACATAAGGACTCAGGGTTTCCACGATAGAGGCGAAGAAGACTCGCCAAATTGGTACCTTTCAGTGTGAACGTTAAAGACGATTAATCTATCATTGTTTTTTGGTGATCAATTAATTTAAATATCATCGATGAAGAAGTTTGAAACTGACGCCTATGAGACCCTGAGCACCTTTGACGTAATTCTATTCGGGGTCATTGAATTCCTTCAGCTAACGTCACGCTTAAAAAAGGGGTGTCTTGGAATTGACTGTAAAATGGTCTTCAAATGAAAAAGGGAGAGAAAGGTCACCAACGCGACTCCTTGGATTATTACTGTGTACAATTGTTAAAAATCGCCTGTAATTAAAAACGAAACATATTCATTTAAAAGAGAAAACGGTACAATGCTTCCGCATGAGGAAGTTTTCGCGAGAGACTTGGAGACTTCAACGCGCAGGATACGCAACATGGCGCCCGCTAGGTCCTGGTACCGGAAGCGGATGCGGCAACCCCTTGAGGAACACCGCGCGTTAGAATTTCCTGCGAGCTGGTAATTCGTGGCAGCACGGCATAACTGATGCCGATTCCCGACAGGTGTGTGTTAGTCGAATTCGAAGGTTGGATGGAAAAAACTGCAACGACAGGCGAAAACCGGGATGGCTGTGCGGCTACCGCCGGGACCACTGGCTTCCGGCCAGAGTTTTTCCTCGTTCGCCGTCTCGCCGCCAGATAGCGACGCCTACGGACTATTTAAATGAATTTCGGCCAGGTTCGTCGCTTCGTTTCGTTCTGCAGCGCAAGCGTTGCCCTTTGAATGTTTGTTTGTTTTCGACCCCGACCACCCTTCATGTAAAGAGCTAACCAGAGGAACAGAGGAAACCCCGCGTTCTCACACGATACGATGTTCGTCAGGGAGGAGTAGCAAGAATCTATACGGGATCGTCGCATCAACGAAGAGGCCACAGTGTGACGCATTCTACGTTCTCTCGTTTCCCTTTTCTGTTCGTCTGTACGTACAAGGAAATTCGCGAGCGCATACAATCGCAAAGTGTCGATCGGGACCAGCCCGTAACGGTGCCGGTTTCGTTGAACGAATCTGGTGAACGAAGAAAACGAAGAAGAAGAAGAAGAAGCATTGGTAAGTCTGTTTACCGCGCGCGCACCACCACCAGGTGAATAAGGGTGGTTTACGAGACGCCTATAGTGTTTTTGTGACGACGGGATGATACATGTACACAAGTGTGTTATTCACGGCGGCGGTAGAAGTATGGAACATCAGCCGGGAAGTGTTGTGCGACCGGAAATGCTAAAAGGGACTAGCCGAGAGGGACCATGGAAACGTTTTGTTGTGGATCTTTCGATAGACAGCGTGAGAGATGATGCTTGGTCTATTTTCTGGAGAGATCACGTGTGTTCTGGATAGATCATGGTTCAGTGATCTGGAACGATCGGTTCGGACCAGATCCGGAGGATCTCGAGGATATTTGGGATTTTCGTTTGGATAAGAATTCTCGTTCCGAGCTCGCGAACATCAATGGAATCGTTTGCGTAATGTTACACTCCGCTCCAAGGATAGGTTCGTTCAGGGATTTTGATAAATTAGTTCCCGCGAATAGTTTCCCGCAACGGGTGGAGACGATTCGTAACATCTGTGCGCGCCAGAGTACTCAGAATATTTGAGGGACGATCATTCGTCACGTCGCTCGGTCGATTTCGCGTCGTCGCACAAGTATTCGGTGATGTATATTAAATCATCGTCCAGCAAACGCTTGTCACACCGAAGTGTATCACTAGACTAAGTAGCCAGCCAAGCTAACATAGCGCGCATTGCTTCATCGGACGTGTCGATGCGAGGCTCGCGTTGCAATACAAACATGACTCTACTTGTTTGCCAACAAACGTACTACATTTCCTATCTTTATAACCCGTCCACCGTGTTGCATCTCATCTTCAAATAGAAACCGTTCCGCTAACCATCCCGAACATTATATCACCGTCGTCGGTCTATTACCTAACACCGTTATGCCATTAATGTTTCGGCCCGTTTTCATCCGAACCATTCACTCCATTTAGCTTCCTAGTTGTAGAATTAGTTTCGTCTTACTAATCAGTCGGGAAATAAGGAAACGTCCCGGGTGAACGGTACCCCTTCTAAACGACCAAGGACAGCAATTAGATCATCCTCCCTGAAAGACACGGTTACACCGAATCGAACACAAGGTCAAGCACCTAAAAGTAGAGGCTAAGAAATCGCAGTTAAAAGCATATCGGTCAAAAATTATATAATTACGAAAGAGGAGGAAATGAGGATAGAAGTAAGTGGATAAAGAGCGAAGGGATCCAGTCGGCGGAACAGGGATAGGGGTAGTCAGGGCTGTTCGAGCGGAGGGGTAGGGAAGTCAGAGTGGCCGCTGGCCACGTCTCCGCCAAAATAATTAGGAAGTCGTCGTCAGAGTCGTGCTAAAATCGTCCGCTGGGGCACGCGTGATTTCGTCGGCTAGTCGCGTCCCGGGCGTTCGAGCGAGCTGGTCGACCGGAAGGTGTTTCGGACCGCGGCCCCCGAGTGTTTCCGCAACTCCGTGCGACCAATCGACCAGCTTCAACCACCCGTTCTCTTCTCGTCTTCTCTGTCCATTCTGGCGCGTGACTTTCCTCGGACCTTTCAACCTGCGAACCTTGATATGATCCACGTTTACACGCTTCTCTGGATACCGCAGCACAATTGCTCTCGTTAGCATCAAAAGGTTCGCTCGACTTTTCGAATACTTTGCGCGTTCTGATTTGGGTCTGTAGGCGAAGAAGAGAGTGAAAGGAACGATTAAAGAGGCGTTGTGACTTCTATTGGAATTTGTCCTCCATTAAATAGAGGTTCTTACACTTTAATCTTGTCTGAACGATTGAATCTTAAGGAGGGTTGTAAAAGACACGACGTCACTGGTGACCGATTCTCTTCGACCGTAACCCCGATACATAAATTTCCCCGGCTGCCGCTGCTCTTCTTCTTCCATTCACGCTTAAGTTTAGCGCCAACCTTGGCTTCGACGTTTGCTGCAATCCGCTGCGACCTTTGCACTCCATTCGGGGTTTACGTTAACGTTGGCCTTGAGGAAGCACCGATGTAGGGAAATTAGGAGGCCTTGTTAGCAAAGTGGTTTCCGTACTTTTTTCTTTGGTACTGACGTTGCTTCGAGATTGATAGAGGAATAGAATTGGCTTCGATTCTTCTTTTATATTCACGGACCTTTTGTGGACCATAGGCTTCGTGGAGTAAAAATCATTGCCAATATATATTTAGTTGCTGTTAAATAGATCGGTCAGCAGAATTGTCGCTTTTTAAAGCGGTTGTTTGAGTTCGTGCCGAAACGACCCTGTTGTCACTTTACCAGTTGTGCAAGCCAGCTGGTTTACGATGTTTAGAATGCCACGCTGTGCTTGGCCAAGTTTAATGACTAACGGCACGGCGGACTGCAGTTTCTGTAACCGTGGAAAGCAATAAACTCAATTTTAGATATTGACGCGGCCATTGCTTATTGTTCGCCTTGATACTTTGAATATCTTATGTAACGCGGTCCCATGTGGTAAAAAATGTGCAATGAATACAAAACAGATACAAAAAGAAATCATTTATTTATTTTTTACATTAGAAGGAATAATTGCATCAATTATAAAAGATAGACAAATTTAAATTCAAGCTGAAATACTTTTTTTCTTTTAATCAGACTTCTCCTTCGTTACGTAACGAGTTTGAAACATTTTACGCGCTTTGTAATCCAGGGGTTGAATTATTACATAACAAGGCAAGTAGAACAACGGTTTATCCGATTCGATTTTCATCCGATAGTCCGATCGAACTGTACGGTCTACGGGTAATTAAATTTGGAAATATCCGAAATGAAATAATAAGTGTAATCGTTATGTAACGACAATACGTATAGCGGTGTCTTTTGAATGTCTTAAAATACGCGCCAAGGAAATAGACTAGCAGAAGACTGAAAATAGCTGAGTGCGTCATACTTGATGAGCACCGTTCAACCAATGGTGTCGCTCCACATGCTCGGTTCATTCGACTCGCACGCATTTTCCTGCGGCCCGCTGCGCCACTGCGTCACGCGGTTTTTACGAAATACGAAGGTGAATGGACGATTCGTCGTCGCATTAAGTTACATGAACGTAACAAGAAAATTATACTCTTATCGAGTAACGGAAACGCATCGAGATATCGTGGATCGGCTGGAATTATTTACATCGACGAAATTCCAAACGACGCGGCGCGGGCGCAACTTCGCTGCAGCTCGTTAGTGGCGCATTCCGTGAGGTGGCGCACGTGTGCAATGATTTGCCGTTCGTTGTGTCAGTCTCACGGAAGAGGAGGTTTGCTTAGCATTTAGGGAAAATATATCGTTAAGAAAATGACGTGCGCCTTAAGTTTCTGTGCCCGTGTATCGTGATACGTTGTGCTTCGGCTGTAGAACCTTTCCTTTCAGTGTCCGGCGCGTTTCTTTCATAACCGTTCGTTTCGTTCTTTTCCTATTTTCCGTCTTTCTCTAACGCTGTGTGCTCGAGTGCATCTCATAGGGACCTGTAGCTAACCTAAATATTCGACAGCCGTAACGTAATTTCTCAGTGACACGTCGCCAACGAATATCCCGTGCTCGTTCCCGGTGAGTTTCCTTCTTCCTCCCTCGATCTTTTGGATTATTCAATTCGCAACGAACGGGGATAACCGACGTGCGTACACCATGAAACCTCCTTTCCGGAGCTCGACGAGGGTTTAACCTGAGGTGGCTCACAACGCCAACGCGTAGCGTGTACACGCGGTGCTTTTCCATCGTAATTTTCGGCTGAGATTATTCTTCTAAAATTCTACATTTCAAACCAATTGTCTAGCTTCTGTTTTCTTATGCAAAACTTTTGTTTTTAATTACGGAGCAGGGCAGGCTTCGATAATTTACCTTAGCGGTTATTCAATTCTCGAAGCGATTGGAATTAAAATGCATTGTGGTAGCCGATACAGTTCTCTTGTTTTATTTAATCTGTAATATCTATTTCTTTATATTAATTATTTCATGCGCCTTTTTGCGT
This sequence comes from Holcopasites calliopsidis, assembly GCA_023838395.1. Taxonomy (NCBI): domain Eukaryota; kingdom Metazoa; phylum Arthropoda; class Insecta; order Hymenoptera; family Apidae; genus Holcopasites; species Holcopasites calliopsidis. The sequence continues at coordinate 6,087,187 of JALHAQ010000007.1, forward strand.
GTGCTCGATATCGTTTATGCTGCGAATATTATGCTATTTGTGCATTGCGTAAAGCCTTCTGAGTATTCATTATGAATGGTAAACAATTGAATCGTAATCGATGGTCTATTTGAATTACAGAAAACTGCAGTGTGAATGAACGTGGACGACCACTGAACAGATAAGATTAGTGAGATACTAATACAGAGGTAACCATGGAGGACGGCCATTGCAAAACAGTGGACGAGGTGTTAAATTATTTTAACGTAGATCCTGAAAAAGGATTATCCGTCGATCAGGTGAAGAGGAACCAGGAGAAATATGGTCTTAACGGTAAGTAATACAAATTTCCGTTGAGCTTTACTTTGTGACATTAATGGTTCGTACGTGGAATATATCTTATTTTTATTACAAACTTAATGTAGCACCACAAGACAGGTTCAGTATATCATTAATTCCGATCTCATATTGGAAACATTTAATCATTTCCTTTATCTATTAAACGGTAATATATTATTACAAGCATTATAATAAATTATTGTATTTAATGCATTTTATTTTTACGTTGTTTCTTATAAGCGCTGCGGTTAGAAAATAATATAAACCCACGTAATAATTATTCAGGTGCAACGGCACGCAATTATAGATTGTATCGCGACGTATTTGTCCAACGAAGTCAAGTAACGCGGTAAAAGTAACACATGCTATCATTAGTCCACCCTCGACGTATGATTCTCATCCCCCACTATGCACGATGTTATCGCCAGTTCTCTCGTATACACGTGCTCGAAGTTTCCCCCAGTGGCCCGCATCGGCGAAATACTCCGGCACGATCTGTCGTTTCTTAGAGTTCCCCTATTACCCATTTCTATGGGGAATGTTTCGATCAATGCACTCTTGATCGGAAAATACAGAGAGCCCATTTAAAAAATGATCCCACATATATTTTAGAGGAACAAAACTGTGTGCGTAACGGTGTTCAAAAATTTCAAAGGAAATGAAATATTAAAAGTGAAATGTAATAGAAATTTTCCACTCCAAAGTATGGAAAAAAATTGAATTCCTCCCCATTTAGGAATATTTTATTATTCTGTATTATATTAAGTATCCCATTTTCGTGCTTCTGCGAAATCGTGATCGTTTGAACGATAATAAACACAAAGAGAAGCGAGAATTAACGATAGCATCAGACGATACAGTTAAGCCCGAGCGTCGATAAAATTTTGATAAGCTACTTGTATTATACATTTATCTCAGCCTCGACCATCTTACACGAAATTCCCCAATCGACTGTCCTTGTCGAATCGAAGGTAGCTGTTTCTTCTCGCCGAAAAAGTCAGCATTAAGAAGTGAAAGAGAACAACCCCACAGGGTTGCGCGTAATTGCATTTGAAAATAAGAATAGGTCGCCGATTGTCAATAACGGCCTTGAATCATTAGCGTCGCGGCATTCACGGACAACCAGTCGGAAGATATGCGTGGTTGCACCTTTTCCGAAGCAGCCTGGAATACCTGCCAGTTGACGTAGAATCGATCCGTGGTTTCTTCAATAAACGATCCAGTGCAATTTAGTACGGTTTTCACGTTGACAATGGTTTACAGATTAAAACTACATAATATAGTGTACGCAAGGGAAATCCGATTGGCTTTGTAACTTTTTGTTTGCACGTCTCGGTTTAGGATTGACAGTTTCAATGAAGATCCAATCCGACTATTCGATGTTCGTGATGTAATTTTTGATCGATTGGATTATCTGTAACGTGTTTGATCATGCGGTGGCAGCCTGACTGAAACCCTATGAATTCTGCATTTTAGTATGTCGTTGAACTCTGAACGACTGAACGATAGAGAACCGGGAATGTTTCTTTTATAAACAGTCGGTTACGTCGAATATTTCTTAGACAATTCTTTCTCGAGCTTTAATTATTTCCTTTGGCCGCGAATCCACGATGCGAGAAAGAGGAATTATTTTATTGAGTTAAACGTAATTGTTCATCTCGGTGTAGTAATTCCAATGCTAACAAATTGAGGTCATCGTAATTAAAATTATTCTATACGTATAATCTCCTTTAATTTGATTGGCGCGAGAGAGAAATTCACCTATACAGCGCACTGAATTTTTATCGTTTTAAACAATTCGATATTCCATGAATGACCATTCACGCTCGTACAAAATTTCTATCCAGCTCGCGGTTTGCGGAAAGGAGCACCGTTACATGAACGAACGGCATTACCCCATTTCTTATCTCCACGTCGAATTAATCGAACCGGGCGTTCGCACACGGCGTCGACGGTTTATTTTCACAGAGAGATCGTTTAGCTGGTTAAACACCTAGTGCCGGATATTCTCTTCTCTTGCTTCCTCTGGAATTTCGAAAAATCATCCTGGTCACTTGCGCGATCTAAGAACGATTTCACGATGCCAATGGAGTGAGAACTCCGCAGTTCGATAATTTCGCAATTCTTGAAATCTACCGAACTCCGTCGCTGCATTGCTCCGAAAATTTTGAAGTCGATAATTCTTCGCTTCTAGGGGCCGAAAATATGAGAGTTTACAAACCCGCGAACTCAGGAATCGTAAAGTTCTCTGCAACTTAAAATATTTGAGAGATCGTAGATTTTGAAGCTTGTAAATTTGGAGGCTCGAGAAATCCAGTTACTTTGGAGTTTCGAAGGAAGTGCGAATGCGTGCGGTGGAAACGTTGGGTGTGCGATGAAATGTTGCACAATGTGGAAACAGGAATGGAATTTTTTTCTTTTTCACTTTCAATGGACATCCGTTTGCCAGTTCGCATTCGTCGCGCCGACGTAAGCAAACACGTCGTTCGTCCGACCGTTCGACGTGGATTAGAAAAGTTAGCGATTACTGCGTTATCAGTAGTCGATTTGCAACCACAGACTTTGATTGCCAACTACGTATTTCCCCTGTTTGCATTTTGCAAGTCACGGCTTGCCTCGATAGAATTGTCGATCGATTCAGAGTGGACATTTTCGATTACACTGAATTAATTTTCTGGAGCCTTGACGTACATTGGTTTCTTCATTTTTTTTTCTTCAGACGAGTATCTTTGTTTTTGCTATAATTAAAAAAATGAACACCTGTTCCGTTTTAGAAATTCATTGGTAATTAATTTATGAAAGTAGGGAGGTTTATATGTGTGTCATAACTTATATTCTGCGATTCCTCGAATTGTATAATCAAGCATCAGCGAATATGAAATTCCTTTCCACGAAAAATCACAGTCTTTGTTCTTCCCTCCAAAAAAAAAGCTAACTTGCTCCGAAAGATTTGCTACCCCAAAGTCGAAAGTCGGATTTGTATTTATTCATTTTTTCTATTTATCTGATCACACTTTGCGTGACAATTGCATTCGACCGTCGCATACACCACTCCAAAAATGTTTTCCCCTCTTGTTCACGGGAAAATCCGAGATTTTTCCACGTCGTGTCGGTGGTTTGTGTCCTGACAAGCCTCGATCACGGCACCAACACAAAATAGGCGAGTACCCCACGAAGTATCGTCTTTCGTTTTACGAAAATAAAATACAGGGAGCAACAAGTCAGCAGTTGTGCAAGTTCGTTCTCTCCTGGCCCGACGAGCTTTTCCACGTGGATGCTGGCCCGTTGAACAAGAACCACTGATTCGTCTATCGTCCGTGGAACATTACGAATCGCCACATTAATCGAACAAGACAGTCTATGTACACACTTCAGTTACGTTGCTTACAGACGGATCCTTCATACCTATGAAGAATGGCGCGTCTGGAAATGTTGCTTTCTAAAATTGGCCCTGTATGAATTGCATTTGATTCGGGATTAATTCGGGTCGATTGACTAAACCTCTTGGACCGGGGGCGATTGCACGAATTTAACCAGTGGTTTATTTATACATAATGCTATATTCCTTTGCCATTTCATCGTTTAACACGGAACGCACTGAGCTGAGAGAAATTGTATGTCGTATGCAAAGTTTTTAATTGATTAGGGACAAACGACCGGAGTTATTTATTTCTTGAATATTTTAGGAAAGCAACAGCAAAATAAATTCGAGATCTGCAAGATTCCTTTGCCCAATAATTCCAAGATTCCTTCCTATATCGATAATCATGAAAACTCGATAAACAATAACGTAAAGGCCGGGGTTAAAATGCTCGCACTCCGTTTATACAATATTAGCTATTGTCGTTCATTTAATTATTGTTTCTCGACTTCGCGCGACCGATAACCACGGATTCAAGGGGCCTTCGTATATTAGCGCCTTCCTCGCGATATCTCGGATCTGTTTTACGGTCACGATTGAAGATAGTACACGGAGAAGTGGCAGTTTGAAATCAGTTACCTCTTTAGTTGAGAAGTAGCGTTTGAAATTCCATTGTCGCAGTTGGTTAGAAACGCTTTTTTTGGTAACGATAGAATTCTTAAAGGACAAATTAAGGAAACAATAGAACAAAGTGATCCTTTATAGTTCCTTCTTTATTAAAAAATATTTGTACAACTTTTGAGGACGGTATAAAACAAAAATTAACCACAAGCAATGTCGACCGAAAATGATATCGTCGTCAATAAAAAGTTATCATCAATTCAATTTCTTCGATTTGCCAATAATTTAGTTGAACATTTCTTTTAGATCTTTCTCCCGCAACCATCGATGCTCCGAAATTGTCTGTTAGTGGTGTGTAAATGTGTAATTCGATGTGCTGCGTGCGTTCTTCTTGCGCCTACGCGTGCAGCGTTTATTTCGTTCCAGAAATGTTCGGACACGGGCATCGACTTCGTCGCCTTTGTTTCGTGTATAAGCGATTTTTAATTTCTGCTTGAAAGTCTGCCAACGTGGGGCGAGTGGAGCAGAGTCGCGGGGACACAATGCGAATAGGCGTGTGGATCTTCACTTATTTTAACGTTTCATGTAACGTTACGATCTTTTCTACCACGAACGATTAAATGCTTAAGGTTTTACAAAATCTTCCTTTAGTTTTCATTCGTTTAAACTGTAACAGGTTTTAAGCTCTAGTAAAATATAAAAGTTCTTTTACGATGACCAAGGTGAATCGATGAAAAAAGGCACTCATTTTAAATAGTCATCAAACTAACACGAGTACAGGAACATAATCTTGTGCCGCTCTATTTGATCATGCATTCTTGCACATTTGCCAGATAACGAAGTTACGCTTTAAATAGGACAGAACGGCCTTTAAATCTACGCGGCGTAAATATTAATTAACAAACGTTCCGCGTGCAGAGAAATCTGTCATTAAACGTATCCGTCGTCGCCTCGTACGTACGTACGTTCCATACGCGTTTTAACGAGTTCTATCGTGTTAGTCGCGCTGCGTTACGTTTATAATTTAACCTGCTTTCCAATTAATTGTCGGAGACCACCTCGTGCCTTTAACGTTCTCACGATACCGGCGTAACGTTGTTGCCTGTAACAAAGATATACCGGTTTGTTTATAATAAAAGTTGAAAATATTCTAGGTCATTGAATGCATATATATATTCTGGGTCATGGTTGTTTCCTCGAGAGCTTTTGAAACATTAATTGACGCCGCTTTTTGCCCACGTTTATTGGTGTCGAAATGTAAGTCACGTGGCACGATATGAAATATTTTTAGTTATTGTGAAACGTGCTTTGGACTTCGAATAATTGCAAAATCTATTGTGAGGGTATATAATTTTTTTTGTGGACGGCAATAATAGATATATAAAGGTATACTGTATGCATTCCTCGATTACCCCTTTATTTCTTTTTCCAAAAATAATTCTGTAAATGTATTTCTCATGTGTATTTCCATTCGAGAAATGTAAGCAGAGCAATAAAATTTGGTACTGCTCTCGAATGGAAAGTCTGAGATACATTAATCCTTTGCACGAAGCCCATTGTGCGGAGAAAAAAAAGAACAAGGATTGTAGTGTTTCGTCAAACTTAGCTTTTCCATTGTTCGGTGAAAATGCTCGAGGAAATGCCTTCTGTTTAGACAAGCGATGACTTCTTTCGGAGCACGTTCATTCGTCTTTTTTACTCCGAGACAATATTCGGTAGAATGTGGCAGACGAAGACGAGTCGTTTGAAAATCCAGAACTTTTGGCTTCTTAGACGATACTTTATTTACCAGGCGGAGAAGAGATAGTGGGAAACGATACACGTATATCGAATAAATTTGCATTTCAATTCGCAGCATCTCAGTTCGCGGATCGCTGTTTGCGATCAATAAAATCCTTTCTGGAGTTCTTTGACGTAATCGAGGCGAACGTTTCGTTCGAAACAATAACAAGTTCGAAAATTCATGCTGTGTCGGTGAATCATTCTCTTAGAATTATCTCGCTTTGTTCGAGGATACTTTCCGTCGTAAGCGGAATAGTACGTTGACTTTTACTCGGGTTCATTGTGAACCTAATCTTTTTTGTTCAACAATTATTTTAGTATCGATGACGAGTCGTTGTAAATCATTTGAGAGGAATAATCGTGTTTGAAGCGTAGTACAGTGGCGGCTGCAAATACTGTTCGTATGCCCCCTTATTAAGCACGACGTAGAAGCGTTTTGGGAATTCACTAACGTGATATCGCGGGTTATCTCGAAGATCTTAATCTGGCTGGTGTTTTTTCTCTTTTAATCGGGAAACGTAGCGATACACGACGGGCAAATGATACGAGCGAAACGGAGCGTTTAGCAAAAATCTCGGTGGACAATTGAATGAAGTGGATAATAGGCGAGAAGAACATGGTAAAATGTTATCTCCACTATAATTACCGCGAATGTTCCTCGTTATTACTACGCCGTATGTAAATTGCTTCCTGCTCACTGTAAACTCATTGTAAACATCATTGAAATATAGCGCATTTCTTATCTCTGATGCGACTCTTGGTTCAAACTTTGCATGCTGATTGTGTTCCATGTTCTATTTACTCGGCATTGTTTGATCTTCACTTCATATTTAGAATACACGTTAATTACTACAATATTGGATTTTCTTTGCATTGGCTAAGATAGATGAAGATGTTGTTTGGAGATGTATTTCGAGTAATATTTATCTGATTGGAAGGTAATTAGTGAACTGTTTGTGAAGCAAAGCAAAAGTTGCTTACTTACATTTATCATTATAATTTCACAGTCATTAGAAGTTTATGACGGTATTTTACAAGTTACGGTTTCCATATTGCTTGGTTTGGAGGGAAACACTAAGGAACTCTGAAATCTTCCTCTCAACGCGATAAAGGTAGTTTCAAGTCGAAATAGAATCGGAGTACATACGCGTCTCTTGGCTTCCTTATGGCTGCAAATAAACGGTGGCACTAGCGCCTGTTGCATACAGCCCAAATAGCAGGCTTCTGTTTCCACGAAGCATAACGAAACTTGCGTTAAAAGTCACTTTTACGACGTGCCTAAAAATTGAATGAGAAACGTGGACCAGCTAGCGGAGGCTCCAAAAAAAGAAAATCTATCTTCGATGCTACGAAATTTAAAGATCCCCTGGGTACAGATCGGAACGGGAGACATAAAATCCTTGAGAATGTCTTCCAGAAGAAAATAAATCATAAATTTTCGACACTTTCTGAGTAAATATAGCGGCGCTTGAAGTGAAACGGGCGAGTACTAAAAATAATAATTATTCGGGATTATTTTGAACACAAGCTTTCTCTTTCTTATTTCTGGATAAATCGTATGTGTGCCATAATGATAGATAATAAATACAGATGTGTTCGAAATCAATAGCGATGTTTTGATTACATTTGAAGAATTCATGTAAAAATTAAGTAATTTTGTTTCTTGCTACTTGTTGAAACCTAAATCAGTGAAAATCAAAGACCAAAGTGAAATATTCTGGTCTTCAATTTGCCAGTGGAAGATGATGGACGTACGTAATTTTTCTTTTTGAAGTTTACAAATTGCAAAACCATTAAAAATGGAGAATCGAATAATCGGGGACCGGAACAATGGGGAGATTTAAATTCCACTTGGTGGTCTCGCGCATCAAGAATCCGCGGTGTCTTTCTGTTATTGGTTCTCCATAGTTTTCCTAGTCAAGACCGGACATACACCTGACGTGGTCGAGTTCGAGCGTAAGCAACAACCACGTCAGAGTAACTCGCCGTCTGATTCATTATTAATAAGCGGCTCGGTTAGGAAACGTTCCTCTCCGGCGCCTTTGTTCGTCGTGTCACGCACATACTTCTACTCGACTATCTCAATCGCGTATTCAATCGTTGATCCGTGTAAATAAAATACGTTTGCGAAGAACCTGGTAATATATACTTAAAGCAACAATGCGTTGATTCCGATTATTCCAAAGTGATGTTGAAGTTTTAGTGGAAAAACCGTGAGTCTTGAAGATATATGTTCCAAGAAGATTTATGCGATACTGTGACAAAAATGAAGAAATTAGTAATGTTCATGCGACGATTCTAAAGTTTTATGTTTAATCGAAAAGTAATGAGTCCCGTTGAAAATTCGTCTGCGGAGAATAAATTGCTTTACCATTTATTTATAAAATGACGCATTCGTTTTTTGTTCGAAATAAAGGTTGAGAAAAGTAAAAATCAGCTTACTCAATAACTACTCCGTTCAACGATTAAAGAGCGTTAGTAATTATTGCAGTAAATAGGGTTAATCCGTTCTAATGTCGCTTTTTATGATTTTAAAATTGTAGCAGTTCTAATAAACGTGACTTTTCTAAATTATCATCAATCGCAAATCGATCAGTTTCTAAATGAAATTTTAAAGTGAGAAAAATGTTGCACAATTATGATATGCAACATTACGCGGCTCGAGTATTATGGACGAAACGTGGGGTTGACTAATCTCGCATTAATTTTCGTAAGCCCTCCCTTTTATAATGAATCGTTCTGTTAGTTATTAATGGCATTAGCCGTTCGGAGCGGCTATGAATAGTAATTTTATTGGGAGAACGAGAAGCATGAAAAATGAGGTGCTCTCATTGGAACAGGATTCTGGCATGCAGACGGTTGCATGTAATATACATAGGTACGCTGTTTTCATGATTGTTCCAACTATGTTTCAACGATGTGGTTGTTCATCATCTTAGCAACATTGTTCTCGGATGAATAAACGTTTCAGAGTTGCAAATATAGTTGGAACGTGATTTATTGAATCTTCAGTGGGATGGGATTTTGTTCGTTGATAGCGGCAATCACCTAATTTATAGGTTTAGGTGTGATTAGGTAGAATTGCAAGAATGTATTTAGTTGCAGTATATAAAATAGTAAGCGAAATATAATAATTAATTTGGTTTGCTTTTTACATAATTGAGCAGCACCTCAACAGTTACCTAAGTTTTATAAGTTCTAGAGGCAAAAAATTCCACTAATTTAGCCCTGAATAATTATGCAGACGCAATAAGTTGCGTATTTTAAATGAATTGTATGCTAGTAACATAAATGTATGCAACGAATTTCATTATGCAACCTTTGATACGAAATTGAACAGACTATTGCCGTAAAATTTAGTATAACACATCGCGTCAAGAACACGAAATTGAAATAGGATCATGTCCACATTTATCTGCAGAGGACAGTAATTGATCGTCATTGGGCTTAGCTATTCGAGCTTCATGAATGTCTAAGTCCAAGAATAGCCATGGCCAATATATTTTACGACATTTCATTATCGCTATTCGTACGTTCTAATTGGCTCGAAAAAATGCGCTCAGATAATCCGGTTTTTGTAATGCATATGCGTATAGTGGGCACGGTGTGTTTTGCCTCCAGTGAAACGCTGATAAATCGTGACACGTGCAGCATAATGTAGAGAACCAGAAAGAAGTAACACCGTGTTAAAATGTACTCTCCGGTCTGAAATCAGATGAGAAGTGGCAACCTGTCACTTTGCATTTCGGGAAATACTAGATGAAGGCAGATGCAAGGTGATTCATGGAGAATAATGAAAAAGATTTGTAAATCTAATTTTGGTAGACGATTCAGAGTCTATTACTAATGATTTATGAGCTGTAGAGATTCAGTTTATATTTCGTGTTTAATCAAACCTTGATGAATATAGTTAGTGATATAAATTTATTTCCAATTATATTATAAATGAAAATATATTTCTTTATCTAATTTTTCCCATTTTTACTTGTTTATCTATGCAATGCTTGAATAGTTGGCGCAAATATTACTTCATAGTTACACTGTGAAACGATGGAGTGTATATTCCGCCGTTGCAAAAACGCTAGACATTGATTTAGTTAGTCTGCAGGGTGTTAAATTGTTTCGGTTTGCATAGCTCTTTAATGTTTCCACGAATCTACTTAGAGAAACAAATTGAAGGAAAAGAACTTATGGGGACTTCGAATTCTACCGTGTTTCTCGACTTCACAGTATGGAAAGTTAATTACGTTAAAGCAAATCCAATTAAGAAACATTTCGACGAAGAAACGCGAGCAGGCGTATCGATTATCTTTCGTGTGCAACACCAAACATCTTAATTTTTATTTATTTTATCTGATAACGTTTTATTGTACGGATGCACGGTGTGCAATACTCTGATTTCCATTTGCAAAATTGTTCAGTTTCTGCGTACTAAATTAAGAACGAATTATACGATTCGAGCAAATTTAATCGAATTAAAACTATAAATAAATTAATCACAAATAAGAACAGAAAGTTATCTAATCTTGCAATATTTCTAGCGAATCGTTCTCATTAATTACCCACTTTTAGATTGTCCTTTCAATGACTTTCTCTTGAAACCCTTGAAATTCGGGGATTGCCAAATTCGGCTAGGTAGAAACTTGAGCTGCCGTATTTTAATGAATCGCAGCACCGTCCTATTCTAATTATAATGCCATAAATTATGATTATGCAGCGAGCGCGCGTTAATAAATAACAATACGCGCGGGCCTCTGTTTTTACAACGCAAATAGATCCACCCCGACGCACTTGCCAAAACTTACGTAATCCTTTATCAGATACTTGCATATTGCTGGCATTCCGTAACCTACATTTCAAAAATATACAATCAGATTTCAGAAGCGGGCGTAGAAGCACGTAAAATGCTTGCCGATATTTATATCCGGCCATAGTTTCGTTATATTTTCGAAATTTCCGTCCTGCCACGTAGTACGAATGTTTCCGCTTTTTCCCACGTGAAACCGAAAACTTCTTACACAATGCGAAAGAGCTATTTTTTTCAAAAGGTAATAAGAAAATTTTGAGAAAGGACGAGGACAGGGATTTTAACATTATATTTATCTCTTTGCTTTTTAGAAAATATTCCGCTGAATTGGATACTCTCGAACGTTGCAAGTTAATTAACGTTATGGAGCAAAGTTTGTTAATATTTTCTTAACAAACTTCAATACCCATATCGTCATACAATTGTTACCATTGGCAATAAAAAAAAGAGACTGTCGCCAAAATTTTATCAATCGAATTAAATGAATGGGTCCCAAAATTGATTGTAACAGAATAAAAATTAAAAATTCCCATTACACCTCGTATCTACCAGTCCAAATTAACGTAAGATTCGCTAAACGATGGTATGAGGTAATCGTAAAAGGCCTTTGGCCCGCGGCATGCAACTCCAGTGGCGAATTATGAATGTTCCCTGCGTTTACTATCGCACCCAGAACGGTGCGATCTACTACGCTAACGGAGAGGCTGTTAAAGAGACGTCAATCGCGTCACGCACACCGTCGTACATCATACGGATGGCACACATCCTCGTGAGAACAATACTCCAACTTCGGTTGTGTTGTACGCGATTAGAAATAGCCGGGGGACGAGGCACGAGGACGTGAAAAAATCCAGTTCCGCTGTTGTTGGAGCGTCACGGTTACGGATTAATCACGCGGCGTTGGAGTCTCTGGCACATGATGTAGCACCGGGGCCGCGAAGCTGCTTGAAGCGATCACACACAGGAGGGTTCGATGCTGGTAGAGCGAGCATAAGAAATATGGATTAGGTTGCTGGGGAAACGAATGTGGTCGGCTAAGGGGTGCTTGAAATCAGGAAGTCACTGTGGGGGCCATTATTTGCCACATTTTCGATGGTTTTTATAGTGCAAAGGAGATTAGACTGCACGGGCCAGTGTAGATTTTTAACTTTGATCGAAACACATTAACCCAAATCCTGCACGCATCAGAGCTACATAGATGACAAATGTCAAAGTACACCCCCATGTCCCCAAATAGCTAGAAACATGACAAACGATGGGGCAGCCCTAGTCTATGGGGTCTGCTGTCTCAAATACCCTTATTGTCAGGCCTCGAAAAGGACGGACATATGGTGCATGAAGCATTAAGTGGGATTTAGATATGTACTTTATCTGCACATTGGATTTTATACAATGGGGCTTGCAAGATTTATGTTGTAAGGACAGTCACTTCCTCTGCTCCACCGCTATTATTATCGTTATTAGTATTATTATTCCCAGTCCTGTCTGTTAAATGAATAAGAAGTCCCATAATCTGTAATTGCAGTTCCGTTTCATTCGAACCGATGTTCGGTGGATGGATCGAACAAGGGTAGAAATTCTAGATAATTGTTTGGACATGTTACTGTTTAATCAATGGTGCCCTCTTGATATGTCACACAATATTTCATCGCGATTAATATATAGAATTGTTATTCAACCACGGCAATAGCCGCGAGATGCAATTTGCGTATGCGAAAGCAGTTGGGCGTTCGAGTAATCCAATATCGAGTTGGCCGAATTCGCATGCCAATCGGCTTGACACGATGCGGGATGAAATTAATACGTCTCTGGTGACTACGTATTCACGCTTCCCGCAGAAATCTCTCCAATAATGCACGAATTAAAAGGGTATAATCTCAAATATTGACATCGGGCACTCGTGTAAATATTTGTTGAATCCTTAATTAAAATATTGCATTATCAAAGACAATTACTGTGTTCTAAATAGTCTGCTGTGTACATTTCTTCTTTACTAAAAAAAAAGTAAGGCATTGAAGAAGTAATAGCATCATTAGTAACGACTCTCAAGTTAACAAGCTCTTCTCTTCCAAATGGCAGATTGTCTTCGTCCAACGTTCCACGCACACATACGGTTCAAGTTGAAATCTTGCAAACATTATTCGCTTATTCCAGTTGCACGAAGTCGCTGTGATTGCACTCTATGTCAGCAGGTAATCGTTGGAAAATGCTCAGCCTGTTTTCCATTACACGAAGCATCGATTCGCGCGTGCTCGTGTATTATAAAGTTGCCTAGTATTTTCAAGGAAACGAACATTACTCTGTCAAGGCGTAGATAAGGCTGTTAAGAGGCTAACATTGATACTCGTGTAAGATAGAAGAAGGAAAAGCAAAGTATCTTTGTAGCGAATTAAAATTTTCCTTCGTTCGTGCACCAGTATTTAACTATCCTGTAAATCATTAGGATATCAGAAATTAACACAAGATTCTACTTTTGTTAACATTATAAACAATCCTCAGTAGTTTTTACCCATGGTATTAGTATTCATGAATAGCCCGGCTATTCCTTTTCCTGCAAACCTACATTATCCAGTTGTCATATATTCCATCTCGACAGGTCTGTCATCCACAAAAAGCAAGCAACTCTAGCTCCAACTTGGCTCCGAGCCATTTCCTCGTGTGAAAACTCGCAGCATCTGCACCTAGCTCCTCTTTTCCTCCCTCGGTCTTTAACACAAAAGCATATATCCCCTTCGCCTTACCTGTTTCCCTTCATTTCCATCTTCTTTTTTCTCTCGCAAAGATGATCAACCATTGTAAGCTTATTGATCCAATTCGAGGGCTAAAATGTTTCGTATTCGATACGTGATTCAGAACGTTTTGCATAGGAGGTCCACGTGTACTCGAAACTTGCGCAAGACTCTTCATCGAAAGGTTGGATCCATTAGCATCGCGAGCATCGAATTCTGCGATAGTTAATAGTGCAGATGAATGCCGGACGCCAGCTCGCATCACTTTGAAGGTTTCCAAGTTATTTTAAGTGCTTCGAGATGCGGCGATCGATGACGATGCGTCTTTAGTTAAACAATTAGCAACCGCGTCGCGGTGACACGTGAAGGATTACTGCAAATATTCTTACAACTTCCCCGTTTTCTACATTTATGTTTTTTATCCGAATGTATCATGCGTTCGTTGGATTGGGCGATTACATGATGAGAAGAAATTGTTAGTTGACTGGAGAAAACTTTCGTGGAAGTAGATGTTGTACAAGGAACAAGATTACTCAGTCTGCATAGTCTTTTAATGTAATTGAAGTGTAAGTCCCTGAAGTCTTCCTATTGGAATTGGAAATTCCTCGTACACGATTTATGTGCAGAGTTTGTGGGAGAACAGTTCTCCGTCTCTCTGATCGATAAAAAGATGAAGGCTCGTCCCTATTTTATGATGCATTTCCTGGGGATCTCAGTCGAAAGGCGACAGACTCCTGTGCACGCTTAAATTTCGCTGGAAAAATTAATATTTACCTTAGACGTGCTTTTGAATCTACATCCGAAACGTGTCAATTTATCGAATGTTAATGCCACAACGTCGTTTTTGCATACACGATCAATCCTAATCGACGTCCCGACACCCTTAGAATCCCTGTATCGGTGTTCCATCCAGCGAATGCCCAAAATTGAGGGCGTCAATTCTCAGTTTCAACGGCAATTCATTTCTCCTTCGTTCGGATCCTCGGGGATTTTTCATTTTTTATTCTCTCTCTCTCCCTCTCTCTCTGGTATTTGTCGGTTTTTATCGGTTGTCATGGGGAAACGCGTCGATGGGCCGTCACCGTGTAAGGGCATTCATTATCGACGAGGAAAACGTTGTTTGCGATGTCTGTACGCGAACGGTGCTTCAGCAGTTCGAAGTAGGCCAGCTTAAAGGAGATCCTCGCGAGCTAAACTACGGCTTAAGCATAATGTAATAACTTATTATGCCATCGGGATTTCACGTACGAACCATTTGTTGATGTTCTCTCTTTATGAACAATCCAATTAAATTCAATTGAGAAATAGTTATTTACTTTTGCTGCTTATTTGTCTGTTTCAGAATTGCCAGCCGAGGAAGGTAAGTCCGTTTGCAGTAAAGGGTTTCTCCACTTTGTGACGATCGACACGGTAAATACCTTTGGTAGCAAATTGGCATTGATCCTTTATATGTTAGTGATTGGGGCTGGTATCAATTGACGAGACTATTTTTTAATTTTATTTCATGAATGAATGGTAGGTGAGTATAATAATGAGAGAAGAAGTTGTGATAAGTGATAGAAGAAGTGATTAGTCTTTTTCTTAACTTATATTTTTCTTTTCTGTTAATGTAAGAAACATTCGTATAATTGCACGTCAGAAATCAGTTTAACATTGAAGGCTATCGAATTATAGCCCTCTCCAATAATTACCATCTCGCGCGATCTTCCATCTACATTTTTTTACATTTTCGCTTTATTAAGATAATCTATTCCATAAATTTCCTTAACATCGCATTGTCGGACTGTAGATAAATTTTAATGAGCGCAGATTCAAATGTTGCCTCGCCAGGAAATAAAATTGTTACGCCTGCCACACGTAACGCATAAAATATCTAAAGTCAATCTAACCAGTTGCACAAAGTATATCTACTATTTAATTCGCTGGATCATTAATTAAATCGCCGCGAGAAACGAGTCTTGTCTCACGAGTCATTGCACAAGCAAACTGCGTCAATGACTGCCGTTTCGACGTCATTACTAACGCGTGTCTCGATTGAATAACTCCCCCGTAACGCGCACGTCGGACAGCACGATGACACAGAAACATCAACACGGTGGAACGTGTAAGATCTGCGGTAGTAATAAGTTGCTTCAAAGGTTTCAGATCATGCGGAATTGCGGCTTCCTTCTCCCCGTTTCCGTACCCGCGGTACAAATCGCCGTGGACCTTTCGACCCCTTAAAAATAGATGCACTTTTACGTAGTCGTGCGCCCGGAGGCCTGATCGACTTCTTGGCGGTGGTTAATTATTTTTAGCGAGCCCGCCTTTTCGTTAGACGCGCGGGTTCATCCAGTTAGTCTTTCGTGATTGCGTTAAGCAGCTTCGAGGGGCTTTTAAAGCGATTCCACGCGGTCAATGAGATGCCCGCGCTTCAATCTGGAAGCGATTTTTAATTCGGAGGAGGAAGATATTAATTGTGTCAGATTTACAGAGTTTTTTAATGGGACAGAAATATGCGTTTCCCTTTTTTTCTGGACCAGAATTTCATGTTGAGAATGTAGCCCTTTGAATAACCGACGAAACGTTTACGCTCGCAGAAGTGTGATCAAATCTGTGAATATAATTTATTTAAAATTATCACTCAGTAGGGAAATAGGCACGAAATATTTGTTGTTTCTTTTTTCAATGGGATACGCATGAGAATATTTTTGCAACGGATGGTATTATGCGCGGGATTAAATAAAGATAGGAGAAACGATAGATGTATCGCGCTAACAATAAGAAAACAGCCAACACCTAAAGATAACTTTCGAACAGTGTTTACCCAAGATCACATGAGTTATGAATATTAAACAGAATTCGCGGAAGATTTGCCGTGCAATGAATGATTGCCATAAATAAATAACAGGTTGCGTAGTCCTTCGAGAGGAAAAACTCGTAAATCATATTGCATCTTGAATAATTTATCGCAGTACGTAATTATCAAAAGGAAAACATTTTGGGAACGATTCGAGATATTCCAAATTAAACGAGGCAGACAGAAAAGATCTGGAGCGCCATAAATTCAGCAGACACCGTTTCTTCCCGTTTAAACATTCTATCGCAACCAATTAGCAGATCTCCAAAACGCTGAAGCATCCGATCGAGTAACCCGATTCCGCAGTTATCGTACTCGATCCCCGCGATAGTTTCGCCGGGACTCATTAAGAACTTAGCAGCTGCAAACGACGTCAAAGGGCCGATCGAGCGGGGATGCTCAAAAGACACCGGAGGCGTCTTCGAAAATGCGGAACGCGGTTATATCAAGCACTTAGGAGTGTTAAGTCTGGCGGAGGAAGCGGACGAAACGGATGATGGAAAGCGTCGCTATCAAAGCAGGCCAAACGTCTCGTTGCACGTTGCATTACCATCTCACGTGCACGCGTGCTTATATGCACAAAGGAGAAGGTGGAGTAAGCGTGTCGGCTAATGATCTCTCGCCTTTGGTTTCCTCATCGGAGTAGAATCGCAATTATTAAAAGGCGATACTCAATGAATATTAATTTGTTTTCGAAATACAGTGGACTTGAAGAGTAGGAATTAAAGAAGGTAATTGTTAAAGAGAATGTGCATAGAAATATTTCTGTCCGCATAAAAAAGTACTTTGGTCTATAAGTCAATAAATTTCCATAAAACTAAAGTAAATAAGTACAATATTCTGTCTTCAAGAATGTTCGAGTATATTTTCAGCAAATTATTGCTCAATCTTTCTTCTCAGCGAGAAGGTTAAAAATCGATGCGAACGGGAACAATGATTTACATTGATCCTACCTTTTGTCCAAGTCGTCGCATTTCTCGAGAGATCGGTTGGAAGTTACGTGATAATTTCGTGTACCTCATTACCCGTCATTTCACGTAGCCACGCACGTCCGTTGTCGCCAATTTCGCGTCGTAAGAACAAACAAGGTTGCGTTAATGAGATTTCCCCCGTAATTTAATGATATATCGGAGCTCCGAAAAGCCGCAGCAGGCTCACATTTTTATTCCCTGTTTTTAACTTTGAAAATGTCCTGGTTTCGCGTTGAAGCGTCATTGATCGACTAACGATATTCGTATTGCACGGTTCAACGGGATGATGAAACTGATGCTTGCACAAGAGTCGCCAAGAAAGAGACGTTGACGGCGCATAGACATCGCGAAATCGCGTGCCGTCGCGTAACTTTGATTGCCTTACGATAAGAATTTTTCAGACGTGTTGCTATTTATATTCGAAGCTTCTTTTCTTGTGCAACGTTAGCGGAACGTTGTGTTTGTGCCATTGTTAATTTCTATCAAATAGGCACGGATTAGTGCGCGAAATAAGATTATCATGGAATTGAATTTCCTCCCATTCAGTGGTTTCATTGGACTTCTTAGAAAGTTAATCAAATTGGTATTGGATGGACTTGGTGATGTTGAGACCGAGGGAATCCATAGATAAATACCTCTACTTTTTTTTTATTCTATAATTAACGTTGGCTGCGTATGTATTTATTGTTTTTAATTCTATCTTCTACATCACAAAAAAGGAGAGAAAATTGTACGGTATAGCATCTATTTTCAAAAATCGTTTAGGCAGTGCATGCCTAACACTTGCACGCGCAGCGACCCGTAATAATTTTCCAAGTTGCTTTCCTGGTAACCAAACACCTACCCTTGCAAAAGCATTGCTCTAGATCATCGACTTATTTCTTTTTCCATGAAGAGGTAACTCTCTCTCTATCTCTCTTGTATCGCTAATAATTCACCACTCTGGCGACGCGTTAAAATGCTGTCGATGGCAGAGAAGCAACAGGGTGGCCAAAAGCGCGGGCGTTCGGGATGGCGAGGTAGAAACGCGTTTCCCTATAATTGGCCGGCAATTGGATTTTCACCCGTCTCTAGTCGTAGATTACAATTAATGAAATCGTCGAGCGCGGCGCACGTTGGAGCGACGTGACGTCAATCGCATGCTGGCAAAAGGCACTTGCCATCAAGGACGCCAAGGCCTGCCCTAGATTACTTTCGGTTCCGCCGTCCTTTTCCCATTTTCTTTTTCCTTCGATTTTCCACGCTTGTCCAACTGGTTGCGATTTCTCTCGCTTTGGCCGATCTAATTGACACCCGCTACATACTTTATCTGGAAGTGTAGAATTTCCCTTGCCCTGCCGCATTCGGATGCCGCTTGGTATTAGAGATGTTTAAATCGCGACGTAAGTTTTCGTCGAGAATGTTGAATAAAAATTAACGGAAGTTCGTGCTCTCAACCGAAAAATATATATGTAGCTAGCTACTTAGTCATTATCTGTTACATTCGTTTATCATCCTCGATCGTGCGTCAAAGGGAAAACAGTAAATGCTATTGTGGTAAGATTTTGGGAATGATATCGCAGATACAGAATGGAGTGGCTTGTTATGAACCTCCAGTAATTCGTTAAATATACATGCCGCTGAATTCTGTTAACCAAGAAATCGTTTTCCCTTTCGAAATAAATAATTAACGCATGAAAAATAAAATAGAGAAGATGCCACAGTCCTCCCAAAAATATATAAATAATGCCAATTTATTTTAGCATATACTTTTATTTTTAACAGAAAAGTAATGAAAGGTAAAGAATAGGTGAACGATGTGGATTAACTTGAATGTCTCATCAAACTTACATGCAAACGGCACTATAAATATAACAAAATATGTTCCACCTGTTTATCGAGTCGATCGTCAGCGCTGTGTCCAAACAAATTATGCGCGCAGAATAGAAGAAGACTAATTTGGATTTCTGATTTCAGGAAAATCCATATGGCAACTCGTTTTGGAACAATTCGACGATCTTCTAGTTAAGATTCTTCTATTAGCCGCTATTATTTCTTTTGTACGTATCCATACATACATATATTCGTTAAGTATACGATAAAATTTCCATTCATAGTATAAAAACTTCCATCGATCTTGAACTTAATTTATCTGCATTGATAATCCATCGATAACCGACGAACCCCACACGAATGGGTTTCCATTCTTCAGCGAAAGATATTATTCTCAGTAGACACAAAATGATAATTTTTGTGTTAACGTTATCTAAAATACGCCAATAGTAACGCGATCAGTTACGATAAAAAAAAAAAAGAAGAAGAACGAATTCATTTATATTCTTTATTTAGGGAAACTGTCGAATGTATGGGTAATAATTCGAGAAACGTTGAACCGTTGTTAATTTTAGTCGAGGACGAACAATTGAATGCAATTGCTTATTGTTTATTTTTAGATATGACGCGTTGCGATGGTAATTAATAAAATCGAAGCGGTGCATTATGCTCGTCCGGGAGCCGCTAAGTAATTATTAGTTAGCATCGAAGACGTACTATGTTTACGTGGGGGGTTCAAGGCTCACTTATTATAAATACATCTGCTTTCAAAGGTGAAAAAAATAGCGCATCGATCTCTCGCCGCTAACGGGAGTAGTACCGTTATCCTTACGCACGTGTAGAAAATTCATGATGGATGAAAGTTAGATTAAAATGCGAAGAAGAAGGAAAGCGTATGAGTTTGCCGACTTCTCTGCAGAGAAAGCGAAATAGAGTAAAAAGAACAGGGGTGGAGCTTAAAATTTTCGTGAAAATGTAATGTACCCTAATTATCACGTTCACTGTTCTCCAGGTATTAGCTTTATTTGAAGAGCACGAGGATGCGTTCACGGCCTTCGTCGAGCCCTTCGTCATTTTGCTCATCCTCATCGCCAACGCCGTGGTCGGTGTCTGGCAGGAACGTAACGCCGAGTCCGCGATCGAGGCGTTGAAAGAGTACGAGCCCGAGATGGGCAAGGTCTTGCGAACGGACAAGGCCGGCGTCCAAAGGATCCGCGCCAAGGAGATCGTTCCCGGCGACATCGTCGAGGTGTCTGTCGGCGACAAGATCCCGGCCGATATCCGTCTCACCAAGATCTACTCGACCACCCTCAGGATCGATCAATCTATCCTGACCGGTGAATCAGTCTCGGTCATCAAGCATACCGATCCCGTGCCCGATCCCCGCGCCGTCAACCAGGACAAGAAGAACATCCTGTTCTCCGGTACGAATGTGGCCGCGGGCAAGGCGCGCGGCGTCGTAATTGGTACCGGATTGAACACCGCCATCGGTAAGATCCGTACCGAGATGTCCGAGACCGAGGAGATCAAGACGCCCCTGCAGCAGAAATTGGACGAGTTCGGCGAGCAATTGTCGAAGGTTATCTCTGTGATCTGCGTCGCTGTCTGGGCCATCAACATTGGACACTTCAACGACCCGGCCCACGGTGGTTCCTGGATCAAGGGAGCCATCTACTACTTCAAGATCGCCGTCGCCCTCGCCGTAGCCGCTATCCCCGAAGGTTTGCCCGCTGTGATTACCACTTGCTTGGCTCTGGGTACCCGTCGTATGGCCAAGAAGAACGCCATCGTCAGATCCCTGCCGTCCGTCGAGACCCTTGGTTGCACCTCTGTCATCTGCTCGGACAAAACCGGCACCTTGACCACCAACCAGATGTCCGTTAGCCGAATGTTCATCTTCGACAAGGTCGAGGGCAACGACAGCAGCTTCCACGAGTTCGAGATCACCGGCTCCACCTACGAGCCCATCGGCGACCTTTACCTGAGAGGCCAGAAGATCCGCGGCCAGGACTACGAGACCCTCCACGAGATCAGCACGATCTGTATCATGTGCAACGATTCCGCCATCGATTTCAACGAATTCAAACAAGCATTCGAGAAGGTCGGCGAGGCGACGGAAACGGCCCTGATAGTACTCGCCGAGAAGATCAACCCGTTCGGTGTGTCCAAGAGCGGACTGGACAGGCGTAACGCTGCGATCGTCGTCAGGCAAGACATGGAGACCAAGTGGAAGAAGGAGTTCACCCTGGAATTCTCTCGCGATCGTAAATCCATGTCCTCTTACTGCTCGCCCCTGAAACCGACCAGGCTCGGCAACGGACCGAAACTCTTCGTCAAGGGAGCTCCGGAAGGTGTTTTGGACAGGTGCACGCACGCCCGCGTCGGCTCTAACAAGGTTCCTCTCACCTCCACTTTGAAGAACCGCATCCTGGACCTGACTCGCCAATACGGTACCGGACGAGACACATTGCGTTGCCTCGCTCTCGCCACTGCTGATCACCCGATGAAGCCTGACGACATGGACCTCGGAGACTCCACCAAGTTCTACACGTACGAGAAGGACCTCACCTTCGTCGGGGTCGTTGGTATGCTCGACCCGCCTCGTAAGGAGGTGTTCGACTCCATTGCCAGGTGTCGGGCCGCTGGTATCCGTGTGATCGTCATTACCGGAGACAACAAGGCTACCGCCGAAGCTATCTGCAGACGCATCGGTGTCTTCGGCGAGGACGAAGATACAACAGGAAAATCCTACTCTGGACGTGAATTCGACGATCTGCCCCCGTCCGAACAAAAGGCCGCCTGCGCCAGGGCTCGGCTGTTCTCCCGTGTGGAACCCGCTCACAAGTCGAAGATCGTTGAATACCTGCAGAGCATGAACGAGATCTCCGCTATGGTAGGTTCTTTGGTACTGCATGCTGGACTGATTCTTCTGCTTTTCATTTTATTAGTCAGAAACAGGATGATGATATTATTGGAATTATAGTTGGTACGGCGTCCCTCAAACTTGTTTTCCAAATTTTCCATAGACTGGTGACGGTGTGAATGATGCACCCGCCTTGAAGAAAGCCGAAATTGGTATCGCTATGGGATCTGGTACCGCGGTAGCGAAGTCTGCCTCTGAGATGGTACTGGCGGACGATAACTTCTCCTCTATCGTCGCCGCCGTCGAGGAAGGTCGTGCCATTTACAACAACATGAAACAGTTCATTCGTTACTTGATCTCTTCCAACATTGGTGAAGTCGTAAGGTTTGTGCATAGAAACTTTCATATTTCCGAATTTGATTCTAAATCGAATGATGATTGATCATTTTTCGTTCGACCAATTTTCAGTATATTCCTGACTGCCGCCCTTGGTCTTCCCGAAGCTCTGATCCCAGTACAACTTCTGTGGGTTAACTTGGTCACTGACGGTCTTCCAGCCACCGCTCTCGGTTTCAATCCCCCTGACTTGGACATCATGAGCAAGGTAATGTTACCAATAAACGAAACGTATTTAATTATCAAAACATTTGAAAAAATATTATTATACTTGTGATTTTACAGCCTCCGCGTAAAGCTGACGAGTCTCTTATTTCTGGATGGTTGTTCTTCCGCTACCTGGCCATCGGTGGATACGTAGGTGCTGCGACCGTTGGTTCGGCTGCTTGGTGGTTCTTGTACAGCCCGCATGGACCACAAATGAACTACTACCAACTGGTATTAATATCGGGTTTTTTTAAAAATAGAATTGCATTTTCGTATTTGATTATAATGAATGAATTATAACGGCGAGTAATTTCTAGACTCACCACTTGTCGTGCATGGGTGGTGGCGAAGAATTCAAGGGCCTTAACTGCAAGATCTTCACGGATCCTCATCCCATGACGATGGCTCTGTCCGTACTCGTGACCATTGAAATGTTGAATGCAATGAACAGGTAACATCATCGAAACGAAGTAACCTCTCATCGAAAACGTTTGGATTCACATTAATTTATACTATACTTTTTGTTTCCTTTCAGTTTATCTGAGAATCAGTCTCTCATCACTATGCCGCCCTGGTCCAACATGTGGCTCATTGCCTCTATGGCACTTTCTTTCACACTCCACTTTGTCATCCTTTACGTCGATGTCCTTTCGGTATATACGCTGATAAAAATGATAGCTTCCTGCTCGCCGTATTCTATCGTTTCACGAATATAGCGCGTCTAATGACCGGTTCTGTGTCTGTTTCAGTCTGTATTCCAAGTTACCCCGCTGACGGGCGAGGAGTGGGTTACCGTTATGAAGTTCTCCATTCCAGTGGTACTTCTCGACGAAACCCTCAAATTCGTTGCCAGAAAGTTCACAGATGGTGAGAATCCGTTAAAAACAGTGCATTGGATCGTTCTAATGTGGGCTGTGTTTTTTGGACTATTAAATATTTGTCCCATATAGAACGTCCGTGACAACAAACATTTAGTCTAACGATGTTTTTCCTATGGAAAACATATTTTTTTTTTCTTGCAACTGAGTTCTCGGACTTGCAATTGCATTTAAAGTAACGACAACCAACATAAAAAGAAATACCATGTTCTTCCCCGTTGCCCGGGAAGCACCGAAGATAAGTTATTAAATGGAAGTGCGTTTAAGTGATATTTTAACCAGTTTTGACTGTTGTGCATGGTGTTAGTACAACCAATACAGATTTGCCACCAAGGCCCACCATGCCCGCATCACACCGTACCCTGACGTCGCTCTACGATCATATTACGGGTTTCAGTGGCTTCGAGTGATTAAAAAGAGAGACCCATCGCAAAACAATTGTGATTGTTCAATTATTTTCTACGAGTGCCTTTTAAACATTAATATTTCCCTTCGCAACAACAAAGAATGACACCCATCGATGTTTTTTTTTTCTATCCCTGGTACGTTGGTATACCTTGTCCCCTTAGATGCTTCGAACATGTATACGACACTTGCATGAACGTTCGAGCACGATGCAATCATTTCGTAGAAGCCAATCGTTTCTTTGAAAATGTTTTACACGGCAGTCTATTCGATTGTATCGATAAGTGGCCACGCCTTACTGTTCTTAGCAACGTATCAGAAGCAATGTTTTAAGTGTATTCTTGTCTTTCTTTTTTACAATTATATTTTTTTTTAGTAGTTACTAGTGAATTGTCGTAACTGGGTCCTAAACAGCATGCCACACCATATGTACCTTGCAGTAGTTCTATCTTGTAGGCATTCAACTTTCCTAACGCACACGCACAGCAGCTCATATTAATTTTCCTTGCAGCCAATTTGAATCGTAGGGCTAGGTGTTTCGATTCTTTTCTACTTCTAATTAATTTATTTCTTATTACTAACCGCTTTCGTTGTTGCTTATATTAAAAACTGGTTACCGTTGGTTAATCCCCAGCATCAAGAGTGTCCGCTTCGATCAAGACGACAGAACTGGAACTGCCTGATCCGTTGCTGAAATGCCAACGCAGGGATTGTGCATGAAGTTTAGAAATTAATGGATCTCATTTCTCTGTCCCCTCTCGTATCCGTCTATTATTATACGTCTTCCCGCCTAGGCAGGCGAGTAGTTGCATGCACAATTTGTATTACCATTAATACACACCCTAACTAAACAGAAAAATGTCTCGCCTCGTAGAACAATCACTGGATAGTCGTTAGTAGATCCTGCTGTGCTTCACACGTTGTTCGCCCCTTTATTTCACCTAACGGCTCGAGTAAGACACTCAGTTTCTACCACGTGCAGGTAAAGAATTTTCAATTATCTTCATCGAGATATTGTTAAATCGTATTTAGCACGGCGGGATCATTCTAACATCTGCGCACTAATCATCGCATTCACTCCGTTATCTTTTCGTGTACCTTGTTGGGTGTGATTTACATACTTCTGAACGATCGATGCCACCGCAATTACATCTTGTTAATACCACTAACTGTCACCGGCACGAACTTGCAAAGATCCCTCGCGCCCGTGTATGATACTTCAAGGAAATAGAAATGAAATGAACTCTGTACAATCGGGACGGTATCTGGCGGTTCGTGCCCGGATATTATTAACCCACTGCATCCCTCAGGATAATGGTGGTCTGGACGCGAGGCACTAGATACTTACAGCTGCATCTTCGTTCCTATTAGCGATAATATCCAATAGTTCCGGTCTCGAACGATCCCGGGATATTGGTGTCTCGAACGTTGACTCTTTCGTTGCGAAATTACATTGACAATGCAAAGGGAGTAAGTTCGATCGATTTAAGGAACATAGAACGAAATTGTTGCTTGGTCGAATAAAGTCGTATGATGGCAAGTGTATTTTTACAAATCATGTTTAGTCGATCTCCAGCAACGAATGAAATAATCGAAAGTTGTTTAAAACAATGAAAGAGTTAAAGCCGCAGATGTTCATTTAACCACTCTGAGTGTGTACTGCCTCGAACATTGAAATTACAATGAACGTAGTAACTATCACGTAACGAACAATCCTCTTCGACGGACGTTAACAGTGCGTCTACGGCTGTGAAACGGAATAGGATCAACTCGATGAAAAAGATGAAACAGACTAACTAGCCGGTAATTTGTCCAAGAGGCTTACTACCTTCTACAGACAGTATATAATTTCTTGTTCATTTCCTTTTTCCTGTTAAACACGCGTTAAGCGTGTAACGCAGTGCTCGGGGTATCGGGACAGATCTCGTGTTCAGACCAGCCAGATCGCATCAGACACGCGCCGCACGCGAGTACCGAAAGATCCGGTGTCGTCACGAGCATACGTGGGCCTTTCGACGCGTCTAACTTCTGTGTCTTTTTTTTTTTTTGTTTAGTCATTCCGTCTCGTTCGGGGTTTTATAAAATCGTACAACGTTAGGCGACACGCGACGGATACCGCAGGCGTCGAGAGCCGCCGCGTTTCCCGCGTGGAACTGACAGAGGCGAAGAGTCGTTACAGAGTAATCGGCGAATCGTTCCCCCCCCGGGCCAGGTGAAAACGCAACAAGACTGACGATGCGGCCGTCGGGGAACGATTCCTCTTCTGTACCTTTCGCGTTCAAAGAGCACGAGAACGTTCTCTCGTTTTGCTTCTTATCCGCCGTTCGTTCGTTCGACGCGACGGGAGCATAATTAAATTTAATTCTGCGCGAAACAGCGTCGTCCGCAGTGTTACGACTAGTGTAATATATATAAATATTATATATATATATAATAAATTTATAGTATGGGCCAAAAGTAGATTGTAGACAGTTTGCGGCGTTTGCGAATTTATTTATTGCTCCAAGTAATTTGTCTTTTTTGCAGTAATTGACGGGAAAGAAAATTACTTCTTCTTCTTCTTCTTTAATTAAGTAATCACAGCATTCCATGAAATTCATCGTTGAACCAATTTCGATCGCCCGATGGAGACTTGTGGCCCGTACTGTATCGATATTAATTACCGGTTAGGGCGTGATACTACTTTTGGTATGGGCATAGCTGAACTTAATCAGACCCGTGAAACGAGAAACCCATGAGGAAAAATGGGCGAGATCCTGTGCGAACCGCGTGCATATAGGGGTGCGATGTTGTGCAATGCGCGCACTCTCGGCAACGCTTTGACTTCATTTCAGTTCTCCTCCTTTTTTTTGGCTCTTCTGAAACCTGTCGAACTCACTAACATGTGTGTGTGTGTGTGTGTGTGTGTGCGTGCGCGCGTGGTTGTGTGTGTTTTGTTCGAAGTAACGCGGGTTAATTTTTGTACAGCCAACTATCGATCATCGCGCGTCCCAGCACGATCTTCCCCTGTTGCTCTGTGCTAAGATGAGTCGGGAATTATTTGTGTCGCGACGATGAAATAATTTCATAGCAACGTTTCCTACTTTGCGATTCAGTTGTACGTGAACGGAATTCTAATTAAATCAGCACAGAAGTGTACCGCGATGATCGAGGCGTTGGTGCGAAAGAGTGTGAAGAAGAAAAAACACTAATAGAAAGAAATAGAACGGCTCCCCGACAGCACTTCACGTCTGACGCTCAACGAATGTTCGTTCTTTCTTGCGTTCATTCGACATCGCCGAGCGTTTGTAAGTACTTGATTATCGTGTGCGAGTTGTGTTTTATTCTCTTTCCTTCTTACCTGTCTTTTCTGCGTTTTCCGCTTCTTTACCGAAAAGCAACAAAAGAAGAAAAAGAACGAGGAGGTATTAGAGTGTGCCATCGTCGAGAGAGAGAGAGAGAGAGAGGAAAAGGTGCAACGAGGCGTTGGACCATTGCTTCGAACCGCGATTCGTCTTTTGGAAACGTGATCACCCCCGCCGCGGTTTCGAGCGTGTATCTCCTTCGATCGTCGATCGAAAGGGAAATTATTTTGGAATCAATCGGAAATGTCTATTTTCACTTACCCCTTGCCCTTAGAGACCTGACCTCCCCCCCACCGCATCTGGAGAAGATACCACTCGAAATTATGGATTAGACCGTCTCGTTGAATAGGAAAATAATAATAATTGTTGCGAAAAACATCACGTTTCGAGCGAGCGGATCGCGAAGACATTGCCCAACGCTCCGTTCGACCTACTCTAAGTACGATAAAAGCAAATGAATAAGACGATTACGACCATCGGTCACATCGTGCAGGAAGTACCTATTTCTAATGATAATAAGATAATAATAATAATAATTAATAACTTATAACAGAGAGTGCGATTACATTGAATGAGTTTGTCCGATGCATAATACCATCGTCACAGACGCACGTCGTGGCGAGACACGGTGCGATGATCCTAATTAATTAGACAACCGAGAATCGTACACGGCTAAATGAGCAACCGGGGCGATTCGATTGTGTATACAAAAGGAAAAATGAAGCCGGGATGAAAGGAGGTAAACGTAAAGGATTGATTCGCGGGGTTACAATAAAAGATATATGATCTATTATATACGTGCAACAAAGATCGGCGATTGTAAATTACGATAATACAATCACGCATCACACGCGACGGAACGTTTTAATTTGTCGTTAGTCAAAAAAAAAGAAGCTATTTATCTGTGTTCACACGAACAGCGCAGACTCGAACCGAGACCGGAGGAAGAATTTATTATAAACAGTGAACGTATAATAATTGCATCGCGATTACGGTTGATCACGATACGACGGGTAATGACGATCCGACTTTAGTGCATTACTTGTTATAATAAAAGACGTGAAGGGAAACAATCGTTGAAAATGGAACGATGTGTTACTACTAACAGCGTGTTCGTATATTAAACTATATCGGCCTACGGTAAATTCGACGAGTTAGAAGTCGCTCGGTGGAGTACGGTATTTTAATGCTCGACAGTGGCATCTGCCGCGTGTTCGAACATCGAACACATAATACAATGTGAACTGTAATTAGTGTTTGCCTTGCCAGTCTGTTAACATTCCTGAGGTCTGTTTGATAATCCTTTATTGCCACCTGCTCATTGTCCTCCGTTCATCTCTGTGTTATACCTTATCCATCGTTGTACTGCGATCCTTGTAATTAAAATTGCTGGAGGTGTTTGCATTTGGGTAACACTTTTTTAAAAGTGTTTTTCATATATTTGTCTCTCGGGTGTGCAATTCAGTGTTAAGAGAAAAAAGGATTCGTTCATAGTATTTCCTTGGAAACAATTTTTACTTTACGACGGAGTGTATCTTTTTTAAGTTTTCATCGCGATCAAACACCATCGCTATTAAATTCAGACACTTCCAGCTAGACAAATCATCGAGAATCACGTCCAATTCATATTATATTATAGCCGTGCGATAATCATGGAAGGGACTTCGAGTTCGTGTCGTGTTTCCACTGTAGAACTGAGAGTGGAGCATAAATCATTTCGCGATCACTAATCGTCATGACAAACGATCATTTTGTGTCCCTCAGAATTGTTGTTTGAACTTTTGCATGCGTCCTCTGGATCGATGAAAGCGAAATTAAGGAGAGACAAACAAAAACGACAAAACTCCAATATAACTGTTGTGTCGTCCTGGAATGATAAAACAAAACAAAAAAACAAATACTACTCCTAATCGAAGAAGTTGTCCCCGACATACTTCGTTTTTTTTTTGCTAACTCCTGCCTGCTGGTGTGTGAAAACTATTCAGTCACGAAGCACATCCGACGTGACCGGAGGAAAGACTCGCTGCGAACGTGGGAAACTCAGGTAACGATTTTCATTTGTTCTATCTACCGGTTGATGTTTCTTTTTTTTTTTATTATGTACCCTATTTCTTGTAAAACAACCCCCGATGTACGACCCGTGATGCTGAATGACAATTCTACTGCGACCGAGATAAAAGACACGGACGCCCCCAGATGTTCAACGCTTAATTTCTTTAAACAATATTGTGATTCCGAATTCTCTGATTTTAGTATATATTGTTGCTTGACGGAAAGCGAATTTACGATTCGCCAGCATTTCTTCCGAAGTAATTTTTTCTTTAATCGGCCGTCCCCGTTGATTTGCGTGCGAGAAAATAGAAAGAGTTTGTTCTTTGAACTCCGCCCCGCATTTGATGCATTGCATGCGGGATGGGTCGGTGTTTGCGATATTTCAGCTGGCGTTAAATTAACGCAACTTATTCCTCCGCAGACCAGGAATAAGATGATACAATTTTCTACAACTTGCAACGATAGTCTTTAATGTAGATTGAAAGGTACATTGTTCTGATTGATGTTAGATTAGCAATAGAGAACAAAATATACGGATATCAATCCCTGACTAAAAATACGCACTCGGCCAAATCTCTCGTGCAATGCGTTTCCAGAATATTAAAAAAGAAAGAACTCTTCCATTCGAAGTTGAAAGTATTTCGGTTAGACGGTCCAATAGACTGATCGATTTGCCTTCGCAATTTTTCAAATCGAACCGGATCGTGACGCACGACTAAGACACCCGCGGAAATGTACCATCCACGTCCGGTGGCATAGAATATCCGGTACCCGGGGAACGCTGTCTCCGTTCCACGTCCGGTTGTTCTCCGTTACATGATTTTGACCATTAATCGAGATTACATGTGATATGCTTACAGTGGCACCGCCAGTGACGCCGCCGAAATAAAGCTCGAGAACGCGTTCGGACGAGAATCGACACACCAGTCCGGAACACAGAGAAAAATCGTCAGAATGGCACTCGAACAACACCCACCCAAGCAACGACCCGCAAGCTGACCGATGGGATCGAGCCAACAGAAATCTATACCGATACGAAACACTCTATCGACGCGCGTGCACACACCGAGAAAGAAACCACACTTATGTACAGACACGGGAGGAACGCGTACACGCGAAATCGTGCGCACGTGGGAGAAAGGGATCGGAGACGAAACGAGAAACAGCGAAACGAAAGGGCGTGCTTTTCTTTTTCGTTAGCTGCGTTTTTTTTCTTGGCGAGAACGAGTATGTGCGAGCTTCGAGATTTTCGCGGCCGGTCTAATCGGCCAGGCTTTTCTATTTATTAAGGGGGTTCCGGTGTTTTGGGTGTTTGAAATCAGTCGGGTGCTCTCGTACGAAGTATTAATAATTATATTGTAATGATGATTATTAAGTTATTCTGCAGGTACGAGACTTGTGTAGTATATTTATTTCTTTCTTTTCATTCGAACAAAAGGCATATTAGCGTAGTTTTTGGGTGCTTTTAACCGGAAAAGTGAAGTTAGCGATAGAACTAAACAAAATTCTTTGATTTCGCCTGTACGTGCTTTTCAAGTGGGTTTTACTTAGAGAACACTGACACACTCGGTATCTTTCTTTTTTTTTTTCTATCCTCCTTGATTCAACCTCGGGGGTGGACCAATGAAATAGAGAGGAACGTGGTCTCTGCTCGTTCGAGAGATTAGACACTCGATCGAAGCTAATAAATAGCTAATGATCATTTAGAAAGTACAGTCCAAAGACTCTTGTCATTAAACGGACGAATTAAATAACTCGCAATACTCGTTCCACCGCCTATGCTCAACACAGCGACGGCGCCCTTGGTTGAGGGACGTTCGAACAAGTTCGCAAGACAAGGGGGGGTACTCGTTGTCCACGGTGGTGCGAGCGTCTTCCCAAAGCAACTGGAAACACGGTTAGCGATCGGTCACACTTCGGGTCCGAGCCACGAAAGTCCACAAGGAAAAGGGCTCGGATTCTCGAGAGACAATGCAAAGTAAAAAAGAGAGAAAGGGAAGGATCGTCTAATCGGAGCTATCCACCATCATCCTTGCACCGCTCATCCGCTCGAGAGATCCTGTAGAACGATTTCTAGAACTGTGAGAGAAAGAAAAGTGGATCGAACTAATCGGTGTGCATGTGTGTTATGTTGCAGTAAACGAAGCGGTCGTCGACAAGTGGGCTTAGGCTTGTCCCACTGCGTGTGCCTCCGGCAACAGATTCCTCTGCCAAGCACAAACCAAACAAAAAATAATAATAATAATAATAATAACTACTATTTTATGATAATGTAACGAGAATAGGAAAAGCAAAAGAGAACCAAAAAAAAAAAAGCTCAGCCCAATGAAAAAAGACAGAACAGAGAGACGTAAGTGGAGAGATCAGGCGGGGACTCGCGCGATATTTCATTTCCACGAGTGCTACAAATATGTAAATTATTATACATATATAATATATAAAAAAAAATGTGAAAAAGAGAGAGATTCAGATCTGCGATGATTTCTAGTAGCGATGCAATTGCTCTGAGAACGAGCGTTTAGTCAAACGTTGACGAGAGGGGAGATTCGTTAGTTTCACACCCTATCTCCGCGACATTCTTCGCCCCCGAAAAGATTTCCAGGCTGGCTACCGCACCACCCGCTGCCGCTGCTTTCTTTCGTCCCGTCGTCTGCGTCACCTGAACGGAAACCCCGTTCACGTGTCCCTTGCTCTCCGTTCGGGGAACTTTTATCGTGCCGGATCGCGTTAACCGTTCGGGAGAAGGAACGCTTCATATTCAGTAACATAAAATAAAAATCCGAGTCGACGGGAACACGGTGACAAGTTTGATGTAACGTTCGGGGCTCTCGGCTCCTGACATTTGTAGTATGGTTTCGTGAGTCGCGCAACGATTGCAACGATCGTTTAGTAGAAACAACTATATGTTACGATTAGGTTACAACTATATAATTCGATGTTGGCAGTACTTTCATGCAAATTCTCGACTTTGTCATCGGACTCCTTTATTCGTCATTTCCAAAATGTAATTGTCAGCTCCGAGCAGGGAACAAGAACTTTTCTTATGAACACCTTTACCCCTTTCCCTCGTATTTTTTAATTTCTACTCTTGCTTTACGAGTCTTCTTTACTCTAAATCTTCTTCTTTCCAAACACCTTCTGCTTCCGTCTAATTTCGTCTTCTCCTCGTTCACAATAATAATCCTCGTCCCTAATAATAATTCGTATCTTCCGCGTATGAAAGCGGATCTCTATATTATTTAAACAGATCCATCTCCAAACCGCCGCCCTCTTTACGCCTCTAACCAAATGAAGGAACTTGATAATCAAAAAATTCGCATCCGTCGAACGTCTTCCAAAAATGCGAGAGAGTACTCTTTTTATGAAAAACCTTTTCTACCCCCCCACGGTCCCGATCGTTGCGTCTTCAGGACAACACTCGAACGGTAAAACCTCGAGAACGTCAATGTTAGGTATTAAGAGGTAAGAAATCGGTCCAGTAACATTCTAGCGGAAATTCCCACGAGAGAACAGAGAGATCACGCGACTCCGGGTAGATCCAACGATGACACAGCCGCACGTCGGTCCTGAGGACGAAGAGCACGTAAACGGGATCTCGGCGGCGGAGACGGTGAAAAAGTAGCGGAGAGCGAGGAAGCGTTACCTCCCTTTTGTCGTTGAATCGAGTGGTACACATTTTAGGACGATTAAACAGAAACGTAAGAATGTGTATTCTAACCGGTGACGTAACTTTCAACGGAGGCTTCCGGCGGGAACGATCGTCGTCCCGTAAAACGGCGGCGACGATCGTTCGCGTTCCGGTAAAGAGGAATTATCACGGAATCCTTCCGACGCTCAGGAAACTTACGCCACCAAGAGAGTAAGAGGTAATAAAAGAAAAAAAAAACAATGAGAACAATCGATGAAGCTCGCGAAGATTTAACACGATAATTGTACATACGACAACAAAACGGGATAGATTACGTTATCACGCGCGATGTTTGAAGAGAAATTGATTATTATTATACACGCATATATTATGATTAAGAGACATTAAATATATATACATAAGCGTATATTTTTCTTCGCGAAGAAAGCGCACAGTCACGACGCACCTCGAGCGAGAAGGATTCGAATCGACGGAATAAACCCTGTACCTGTGACTCTTCTTTCTTACCCTCGTCCCCTTGGTTCGGTCTCTTCACCTTTTCTGGTTCAATATCATGCTGGGATTAGCCTGCCTCTGAATATGTTATCGTTAGAAGCAAAAATGATCCTTTTCTCGAGCTCCGATCCCGTTCGGTGAGTCATTTTCCCCAAACATCTGCTGGGATCGATCTGCCTCTGAATATGTTATCGTTAGCAGCAGATGATCCTTTTCTCGTGCTCCGATCCCGTTCTGTGAGTCAGTTTCCCCAAACATCTCCTGCTTGAGACCGATGAAACAGTTTAAGCTTGACGATGTATTTCATTTTGGAAACAACGTTGGACAATTTGACGATCGGGTTCAATATTCTAAAATGTCCTTCCTTCGCGCGTCTTCCGGTATTCTTCTTTGACGAGACGTTATTCCTGATATCACGGCGGTTACCCGCGGATCCGGGTGAAAGTCGTATGTAACGTAAGATTAGAATCGAATTACTTTCGCCGTCTCTGTGCCTGGAGGACAGTGACCTGCACTTGCTGTTGATTTTCTTTTTTACTCGAGACTCTGTGAAAAGCAACACGGTGCTGGCCAAACCTGACTCCGGCGAAAATATATTGCTTCAGGAGGGATTAATAGTTCAGTAGTTCATGCGATGAGAGATTGTACGTTCGATCGTTTTCAGTTTTAGATAGCAATGAACAATTGCTCGCAATGATTGTCATTTAAAGTTGTAGAAGGGGCTCGGAATTATAATTTTTAGAAAGCGCTCTACACTTCGTATGAAATACTGTTTTCGAATACTTCTTAATAACGATGAACCGAAAAAAATGCTCGAATCAGTCGATCCGGAAGTCGCAAATGCTACACGCAACTTGCTCTAATGGTGAATTATTCAGCAACGTGTCGTTTCGCGACTGAATAAATAAAATATACCTCAGGCGGTCCTACATCCTTAGCGATGATTAAATGCAGAAATTCGAATCGTTGAACGATTGTATCAATCCAATGGTAACGGGTAAAAGATTCAAGACGCGCAACGATGCTGTTTTGCGAAATGTAAATTCGTGATTTCGAATTCTACAATTATTCTAACTCGTATCCACTCTACATTTCTATCTATGTATTAGCTTTTACAGATCGTGTTACTTATTATTGTACTTCTAGCTACTTCTCGAAGCTCTCAAAGATCTTCCACAAATTACTTTATTCACTTTACTACGAAGTAAGTGCAGTACATGATAATAGTTATAAAAGAAAAAGTATTAGGGGGATGAACGCAGTGTTATTCGTGTGTTCGTTCTAATGCGAGGCCAAAGGACCTTCTCCAATCGTTCTCGCCCGAAGCGTGTCCAAGTCCAGGAGTGCAAACAAAGAATCTCGTTATTTTCTCCACAAAAAAAAATGATAACGAATCTTGCGTTATTCTTAATGCTTGTACGCGAACAACTCTGTACGAATAAAGGTTTGAAAGTGACCGAGGCCAACGTGTACACTGGCAACTCCAATTTCCCGATAAAATGATACCTCACCGCAGCTTACAATAGAACGGTATGTGTCATCTGAGAAAGATGCAGTTAAAATTTTAATAAAAATCTCTTTATTTCTATCGTCCTATTAGAGATATCACATTGCGCACATGTGTTTTTCCTTTCATCACTGCACGCTGGATTGCACGCTTGAATCGTTCATTCACTCTCTTCATGTAACGTACGCGCTCAATAAAAATGACAGACTATACAATGGTCGTTTGCAACGCCTCTAACAGCTGCGTGTTATATAAATAAATACAGGAATCATATCTTCGCGAACGTCGAGGTTCGAGGGGATGGACGACTGTTAGCTTATCGGCATCTCCCTCGCGATTTCTTGTAATCTTTGGTTGAACGATTCCCGGATCTCGCGGATCGGCTTCACCAGGTAGATTGGCACGTCGTCATCTCGCCTCTGTAATTAATAGCGATTGGTAATGAGTAATCATGGGAATTAGATTGCTTTAGGAAAATTCTTCTGCTAATCGAGAAGAGTGGAAAATCGATTTTAACGAGGAAGGTTGGTTTGAGGAATCTAACAGTCGTCGTAATTAATCTGTATAAGTCGAATTCATTATTATCATTCATTAATTTTCACGTTAAACATAATTATGATATATTTCTGTCTTACCTGAAAGAGGACTTCCCCCTCGAAGTCTACGAGCTTCTGTTTCCTGGCCCTCAGCAAGAGACCCACGCATTTGTCACTGATATGGGTGTAAATGTTGAACAGATCGCCGAACGTGATCGCAATGATTTCCGGTTGGTCCCGACACGGTGTGCCCTCTTGATGAATGATCTCGCAGAGTTCGAGTACCTCTTTCATGATGTGTGCCGTCGCTTTGCGGCCACGAATGTCCGTCAAAGAGCCGGCCTCTGGTCTGCAATTAATTAAACATGTACATTACTCGTTAACGGACTTCATCTTAAAAGAAAAAAACAAGAACAATTTCGTACATGACTCGTCTTAAGAGATTTAGCGCAAACTAAACTGATTTTATTTAATGCAACTCACCTGCCATACTCTTCCTTGGAGAATTTTCGTTTCTCGATGTTCAAACCGGATGTGAAGGGATTTCGGCTCTGACCAGCTTTGTGCTTGTTCGCGTACTGATCGAACATCGCCACTTTGTCGCTGAGCGATTCCTGAAAGGCAAAATCATCGGTCAAATCTCACACGATTCAATTACACGGAAATGTAACGGTGAATATTTAATTTATAACATTCATTCATAGAATTTCGATGTCACTCTAAGGGAGATTCAAAGAGAAAATAATAGTCGTTGAATAACGCGCGTATTAATAAAGTTTTATATAGAATTATACGAAAAGTATCTCGGCGCTTCGAGCGGTAATGAATTATTGAATATTCGGAGATAATATGAAAACGGAAAGTAAAAAGCACATACTGCAGTCCAGCCGAGAAATGTTGGATGATTCAAAGAGAAAATAATAATCGTTGAATAACGCACGTATTAATAAAGCTTTGAATAGAATTATACGAAAAGTACCTCGGCGCTTCAAGCGGTAATGAATTATTGAATATAATATTAACACGGAAAGTAGAAAGGCTTGTAGCAACAGCACATAGTGCAGTCCAGCCGAGAACTGTTGGATGATTCAAAGAGAAAATAATAATCGTTGAATAACGCGCGTTTTAATAAAGCTTTGAACAGAATTATACGAAAAGTACCTCGGCGCTTCAAGCGGTAATGAATTATTGAATATAATATTAACACGGAAAGTAGAAAGGCTTGTAGCAATAGCACATAGTGCAGTCAAGCCGAGAACTGCTGGAAGCAACACTGGTGCTTCTAAGCCTCGAACGAACTGGCTGAGAAAGCATTCATCGCACGTAACAGTGAAATCAGCTTGAAGATACTTAGTGCTGTCGTGTATTCACAATTTCCTTTCATCGCCATACCCTTTCGTTTTTAATTTCAATCGACCATCACTTAAAAGAACTTTGCAGAAGATAAAAGATTTCACAAGATCTTAAAGACAAGGTAAAAAGATTGCGTTACTCGAATTTGTATAATCTCTTGCGGATCCACAATGATTTCGTTTACTATTAATGCAATTCTACTTCAAAAGAAAATCAAAATGTATATATCTCCGCTTCATCTCCGGAGCGTCGCTTCACTCACAGACACCTTGCCCAAAAATAGAACCCCACTTACATCCATATCAACTATTGTTTGAGCGTTGCAAATTTCTTTAGAAAATTATACTTTCGTATCAACTCCTTGGCTGTGTTTAATAGTATTTTGCTACGCGGATAAAATCGTGGATCTCGGACGAGAGTTAAAGTCACTACAGTGTCGGTGCGGCTAATCAACGAGGCTTGGGTGGTGGAATGTTTGGACGCTGGCCAGGCTGGACCATTTAAAGAGCAACCCTGGCCATAAAAGACACCTGGATGGCATCTTGACAAATTTCCACCGCCACGATCTAATAAAGTATACACGTGAACGGTTTCTTGCGAATCAAGAAAAAATGGCTGCACGACTGGAGGTTACATTTCTTTCGATGTCTTTCGCGAATACGTTGACCCTAGCAAAACTTGTAACACGGCCCCGTGGGTTGCAAATTTTCCTAGGGCCGGTGTATTTATCAAGTAATCGAATAAAGTAGTTGTCATTAAAATTGGAAATATCGGTTTCGATTCAAATAATTTACAATACCACGGATTCCAACAATACGGGATACAAAAGGGATTACTTAACTTTCACCATTTTTCAACTGAAAACATTCTAACAGAAACTGAACGAAACATCGAATGGTCTATTTTCTTATTCAACCGTGTCAAAAATATATTATGCTTTCGATTGAAATTTATTAAATTGTATGGGCTGATGAGGAGGGTGAAGCTCAAAGATGAATCTTCGATTCAGGCACAGCGATTTAATTATTGAAGCATCTCGTCCACTAAGGTCCACGAGAAAAGAAGCTGAAGCGCGTCGTCGAAGCTGGCAGGCCAGTAGTATAAACCCGACATAGCCAGCCGGCACCAGCAAGTTCATTGTCAAGGCTAGCCACAGCTGCTGCACCGTTCACTATACTTTACTATGTATCTAACTAAGCCAACAAAAACAGCACCATTTCCGAAAGATACTCACAAACATCACCGAAGACATCGTTCCACCGTAAAGTAATTAGAAGAAGAAAAAAAGAACAACGACGAACCGATACAGTAAAATCGAGAAAGAACAAAAAATGATGCACGACGCGAACCGAGAGTTAAATAAATTGGATGAATACTGTTCGTTACGATTCGAAGGAATTATTACTCCTGATCGACGGAGAACCAAGTGCCTTGATCGTGGCTTTCAGAGATCGTAGTTTCCGCCCGACTTTCGTTCGCCCGTGTGAATGCAGCGTCGCGACGCCACGCGGCTTTTTATAAGATGCCGGCTACGTCAAAAGGCTCCCACTTCGCGAGAAATTCCGTCGGCCGAAATATTTTGCCGCGTTCGCGAGCCAATTCCGCGGGAATTCGCTACGCGCCAGCCGCTTGCCAGCACCGGAAACGATGATTCCACGGCATCGGAACGATCGTAGCGAGCATCCATTGCTGGCTGACCGGTTCATTCATTAACCGCCGCTGCGCGGTTCGCGTTTCAACGAGTCACGGCCATTCCGATCGCCGAAGCTCGTTGGTCTGTTTGGAGTGAAAGCTTCGATTTGACGGAGATGCTCGGAGAACGATTTTAGGATCGTGGCGGAGTAGCTGTTGTTTCCGATGACGCAGGTATAATGGGAGCAATGGTGAATTATAGCTTCGATAAGAAAGCTTTAAACGGAAGAGTATTTTGGGACAGCAAAGTACGAGGGGGGCTGAAATTATCGCAAATTGGATGATTTTATGAGTAAAGGATTCCGAGGGAAAACTACAAAACCCTTTTTAAAAACTTTGTGACGTAACAGCGCACGGAAAACATTTGCTGTAACGAAATATCGAATCGGAATTACATTCACGGTACATCGCGTTTCAAGGAACTGCAGGATATTCCGTTGACAGAGAAGATACGCAAAGAAGCTTATACTTGTACCGATACGAGCAAATCTTTCGCATTCCATGCTAATTTTAAATGGCAGAATCTTCCGATGAAATTCCAGTCCTTGCACATGGCCGTCGTTTCGTACGTGGCCCGCGGCTAATTTGGTCGTTGAACACGCGGTTGATTTAGAGCTGGTCTCCGAATGATTTACGGAGTAGACGCTTAAGTATTTCCTTAATCGAATAGAAGGAGAATATTAGTTCTCTAAGAAACTACCGATTTCTTTTTATTGCTCATTTGTTATTTACGATTTACGATTGAGCAGCGGCCACTACACATTTGCAACAAATCCGTTAGAATTAAAAGTTAGTTGATTATTTTAAACAATGAAAAAATAGTGGGTATTGTTGTCTCGATTGTGGATCAAATTCGCCCAGATTTGTCCATCAATTCGTCTCGCACTGATCTCTATTCCTCCTTATACAAACTCCCCCTTAATTAGCAATACCTTATCATTAACAAGTTTCTCATTCATGAATTATCGCATTTACATTATTATCGCATTACACTAACGATTAGATTCTTTTTTGGTTGTTAAACGATAGCACGAGATTACCCATTGCCCTCGACTATCCAGGCCAATGTTCAAGAAAAATTCAAGTCCGAAATCTATGAAAATTCGCGTGACTTGTTCGATTTATACACAGCATTGGGTCTGATTTATGCGCGCATTCCACCGTTTAATCCGGATCGTGCATCGCGAATCTGTCAGTGACAAACTGTTTCTCGTTGCGAAGTTAATTCGAGGGATAGACGATCCTGATCGTGAAGAGGGAACGAATAATACCCATACTCGTTCGTGCATCCGTTTTTTTTTTTGGCAACGTTCGCCGGACTAACACCTCTTAAATTGTCATGCGAACGTCACGTGGGCAGAAGCAATTTCGCGGACGCCGTTCCGGAGTAATAATTGGAGCGGAAACGGTATCGACGCGATTTCCATGGAACGTGAATAGATCTGAAGATATCGAACGAGCAAGTCCTTGAGTAGCATTCCGTATTCGTGAACTTAGTGGCACGTTGGATTTGTATAATTTTTTTTCGGGACTGGGGCCGCATTTGGAAGGCGTATAAATTATTAATTGATAAGTATCATACATATATTACTGTCGTCGATATTTCTAATTAGTTTACTTATTTTTTAATCAATAAAGTACATCAGGAAATGGCAAACAAATAAAATGAACAAAATATCAGAAACTACACTGTCTTTAAAGTTGCGCAGTACTCCTCAGTACCATTTTCATTCACAGATACTAACCACTTTCGATTACCTTATCAGTTATTCAAATTTCGCAACCAGCAGCAACACCCTAAAAAAAAACGAAAGCATTCAAAGATATCTGTTTTCTACCTTAAAACATTTATCAACACCATACATTCGTCGTCAGTCCGGTACCCCGTAAAATAAAAGAAAAAACAACATCTATATATAATCACTGCAATTAGAAGTGGCAAACACATAAAATAATCCAAATATCAGAAACTCCACTGTCTTTAAAGTTGCACAGTACTCCTCAGTAGCATTTTCATTCACAGGTGCTAACCACTCTCGATTACCCTATCAGTTATTCAAATTTCGCAACCAGCAGCAACACCCTAAAAAAGAAATGAAAGTGTTCAAAGATATCTGTTTTCTACCTTAAAACATTTATCAACACCATACATTCGTCATCAGTCCGGTACCCTGTAAAATAAAAGAAAAAACAACATCTATATATAATCGTTACAACCTCGAAATTCCAAACTTGCCTGTCACTGACCCGGCCACCGAGTCGCAGCAACCCCCTCGCTCGAGATGAATCACCGATTTCGTTCTAAGCATTCATCTGCCGCCGACTATACGCGTTGGCGTATGCATACTTCGCACATTGCATACGTAAGCAGGTGTCTCTATTGAAAAAGCAAGAATTCCTGACGCATCGTAGGTAAATTTAGTGCAACGTCCTCGATAGAACGCAGCGCGCTATGAGACCGTACGGAATCCGTTGCGTTATAGCGTGGCTCGCGGCGTTATACGCACCAGCCGCTGACGTAGACGTTCATTGATCGTATTTAAGCGACGCAAAATCAGATCTAATTCCGGTTTCCGGCGGCGGTGGTGACCGAGGATGCGCCTTTTACGGTTCCACGGCCGGTCACTTGGTACGCGCTCGAGACGTCATGCGAGGAGGGGGAACGGGGGAAGATTGTTTGGAGGGATCGTTTTATTGTTTATTTACTTTATTTTATTTACTATTTATTGGCATCGCTATCTTCACCGTTCATTTTACCGTTTGTCGCCTATTCATCGGAGACGGTTGGTGCGAATCTCCAGTTCGCTCTAAGGGTTGGGGTGGGTATTCGTATTTCAAAGCAGAGGGTTTACGAAAAGTTCGATTCGCTGAGGAAACAGATCTATTCTTCGGACCATAAATGCAAAGTTTCGTTTAATTGTGGGTGAAAGAATGAAATTACGTTGCAAAGAAGAGGGAGTTGGAACAGTTTGCAGTTGGTGGAGGAATTAACACTACAGTAGACACGATAATCACGATATCGTAAAGAGGATTAGAGGACTTGCTGGAGGAAAGTGAGAATGATTTTTAGATTCAGATTTGGACGAATTTTAAATTTCAAGGAAGGCAGGACACTCGCTTATGAGCCGAGTAATTTGGGACGATCTGTTAAGAATTTTAACGTGTTTCGTTTCTATTATAGTTTGGTAATTATACAGTTCGTGAATAGATATTTTATTAATATTTCTCTTCTCATCGAGAACTGCAAATTGAATAATAGCGTAGACCACTGATAAGTCTTCAGAAACACATTAAACATAGAAGTAACGAATGAAGTACTTATTGATTTACTTATTAATATCTAATTGTTGGTCTTTAAACATTTTCAAACATTCTATTTCTTGAAAAAAGATTTGAAAGTTTGCCGTGAATGAGCTAAACTTAGTTCACGAATATCTACATGAAACGCTGTTACGCGATTTTCGATGACGATCGCGGAAAGAGGTTGCACTGTTTACGACCGAGGCTTTTTAACCAGATGTGTGCCACTGGTTGGCATAGAAAAAGTATTCATTCGCGCGTCATAAAGTGTTTGGATCGAAAGTTATGGATAAACTTCATTCATTGCATGAGCCGTTTATTTTGAAAATGGTATAAGTCCATTTTTCAAAAAACAACATTGAGAAAAGGACAAGTTATATATATTTTAATGTGAAGTCTTTACTCATGAGCAACTTATTATGTAAATCTAAATTTATTTGTCTGTTTTAATCAATTTAAATTTCGTTGATAAATGAAACTGCAGAGCAGTTTGTTTTGAAAGTGCTGTAAGTCCATCCACGATCATGGAAAAAGGTATTGGTCTAGTTAAATTGTCAAGAGGACTATTTGTAAAATAAATTTACACATATTTAAACACACCGAGACGTGGAGAAAATAAATGGACCACGTCTGAATTTTTGAGTCGACGCAAACGCGAACATTTAAATGTCTCAGAACAAACGAAAATGGACTTACACCACTTTGAAGAGAAACGGTGCTACTTAAATTACACATACATGACAATATCGTGGGCTGATACTACCTACTTAACAAAGCCGCGTGTTAATTCTCACCCAACTTCCTCGACGCAATCATTGCCGACCACCAAGCAGAATCTTCTGACAAACAGCTGCAAAAATCTTTCGAGCGCTCTCCGAAAAGCTGAAACGAATTAATCACCTGAAAACAATAACCATAATTAAATTAGTTTCTTTTATACCTCTTCCATGTGGATGAAGTGTTTATAGGGCCAAGAATAGTGCCGACGATTAATTTACGTTCGTCGCCGTCGAACGGCTTCTCGAATTCACGAATTGCGCAGCGAATTATTCGATAGAGGCTGGCACGAGGCACCGAATCTCGGAGTAATTAGGCGGATCCGCGTCGACTCGGTTACATAATCGTGGCGGGTACTCGGGCATGAAATTCACGAGGTGACACCCGGTTCCTTCTATAATAGAATCGCGAAATAAGCGGCAAACGCCACGCGCGGCCGCCGAATCTCTTCGTAAAAAGGGGGATTAATTATTAGAAACGGAGACGAACGGAGAGTGTTCGCGCGATAGGAGCGAGTTGGCTCAAGTCCGACGCTGCCCCAACTCGAAGGTAGTAAGGATCCGAAGTGTTTAGTTCCAATGGTCCCATGATTGCACGACTTTTATTTAGTAGATACATTCGGGAATTGGGTTCATACATGGCAATCTCGAGCAAGAGAAATTTTGTAAGATTATATTTTTGCGGAATACCTCCTTGCCTATCATATTCTCCTGATACAAATCGGCGATTTCGAGCTAGAGAAATTTTGTAAAGTTATGTTTTTGGGGAATACCTCCAGTTTCGAGCACAGGGGATTCCGTGCAATCCAGTTTCGGGAACCTCTTGGAAATAACGTCACAATTCCAGGAATTCATGAGACAAATAATTCAAGCTTACTTGTGAGTAGGACATTTTTGACAAGGAGTGGGCAGGTGTTGAAATAAAAAGCACAGACGAATATTTCTTATCGATGATATATTTAAACAGTTCAATAATATACAAGTTCTAATTCAAATTTACTATTGGATAAAATCATTGCGTCCTATGTTATATTTGAGCGCGCTTTATTAAGATACTATTTTG
The DNA here is from genome assembly GCA_023838395.1 of Holcopasites calliopsidis. NCBI lineage: Eukaryota > Metazoa > Arthropoda > Insecta > Hymenoptera > Apidae > Holcopasites > Holcopasites calliopsidis. The sequence continues at coordinate 6,130,943 of JALHAQ010000007.1, forward strand.
TTTAAATACGGGTCGCATAACTCGCAATATAAATGACACGTTGGGTTCGAGTCGTTGCGCGCAATATGTTCATTCGTGCACATCTAAATATATTATTTTTTCGTGCAATATTATATAATAGTTCGAGTGTTTATGTACAAGTTTAATTATTATAATACAAGTGGTTTACTCGTGAAAGGTATAATTGACTAATTAAATATCCCGGGCACCTCCAAATTAAACCTATCATTTGCCATGTCTGTTACTGCTAAAACTTGTACCGCTTTCGATGTAATATCTATTAAAAATAGTGTAACAAAGTTGTAAAATACAAGGTATATGTTCGCGACATATGAAATAGAAATAAAAGGTATACAAAAATAATTGCACACCATGCTTTTCCTTTATTTCACAAGTAGAAACTTGATATTTGTGCATTCGATTGTGATTTGTGAAAGAGGGAAACCATTGTTGGAATGAAATACGCCAGATGCCTACCCTTTTAAGTGGTGAGCAGCACAGAGTTCGGGCCAACTTGTTTCTACTGCCCGAGCACACTCTATTCCTCTTTGTTATAAATAAATCTCGAGGGGCGCGAGGTGTCTCGCAGAGAGATCTCGATCTCAAGTCTAGCCACAGCGAGAAATGTGGATTTCAACAACTTTTCGCACAGCTCGGCGCTTTACCGTTGTTATTAATAGTCACTGGAATTCGTTTTTGTGAAAGACGGCAGAGGCGTTTCGATAAGATTCCGAGTAAAATATTAAACACATCGTAATTTATTACACGGGATATTCGGAAGTAAAGATTCTTGATTTTATTGGGAAATTGATGGCATGGAATTACGCGGATTATTAAATTGTTAATATTTCTGTGATAAACGATAATAAAGCAGTGATTTCAGAAAGGAATAACCAATGGATGGAAGTGGGATGACTTTAAATTTCCATCATTAAAATGAATTAATGAATATTAAGGAAACAGGGAGAAAGATTTAAAGGAAAAACTGATCGGAAAGTAGGAAGTTATGCGTTCCGTCTGGAGAAGGTGAAGCACTGGCGCCTCACAAAGATCACAAGTTGAGGAATTCGCGACCTTCCGAGTGTTCGACGACCCTCTTTTGTGTTCCTGCCTGAAATATCTTCGATGGGTTCAATCCCACAGCATTACATACTGTACGCTAAAACAACGCATTGTTGCTATAGAGCCAAGGTAAACGCAGTTAATTAAAAACTTATGTCATCCAGCAGAGTGATCTAAGAAACGTGTAAAACACTTCACGTACACTAAATAACTAAATAACTGGCATAATAAATAATGTTACGTATTCGTATAAGTAGCATACTTAAATTTTAAATAGTACATGTCAATCATAAGTAGTGCAAGCGAATAAATGGTCGGACATCAAGCTTAACTAAATCAGTATGGGTCAATGTATGGCTTAACATGGCTACTTAAGAAAGCCATTTAGTATGTGGCTACTTAAGAAAGCCATTTAGTATGTGGCTACTTAAAAAAGCCATGTTAATCCATACTTTTATTGGGCATAATTTAGTTGTAATAGGTTAGTAATAGGCATAATTTAGTTATGCACAGGCATAATTTATTATGCCTGATGTCCGACCATTTATTTCTACTACTTATGATCGACATATACTACTTCGATTTTAAGTATTTTAACATGGTTTTCACGATTTGATTGATTGATTTTCACGAGCACGATTATGCCGTAACATGGAATTAGCATGGAAACTTATTCACGCATACTAAACCTACAGTTCACTATTTATTGATACAAGAAAGTGCAGCCCAATTAATGAGTTACAGGTTCAAATATTTCCCCTACAAAACATTTTGTACAAATAAAATTAGTAATTCTATTCGTAATGAAAATTACTTGAAACAATGTTTAACCACTGCATATTACACCATAAATACCATTGTAAAATTCGTAAGCTTTAGTTGATTAATCTTGTTTCACACGCGACAACTAATTCCTCGTGATGAATAATGTTTCAATGAAAATATGCAAGAAATATAAGTACAAGAGTCGCCTTCTAATAAACGAGTAAGTGGCACGTGTCCAGGTGAGCGTTAATCGTGAATATCATTCGTGACTAATACAGTCGCGACTGCCAAATTCCTTGATTCACTGTGTCGCGCAGAAAATCGTCGAATCTCGATGGGCAAGGGTGCCGTTGACCCTGTCTCGTGTCGCAACATTGTTGTTTCGAATTCCTCGAGTTGGGGTCCATTTATACATCATCGCGCCGTGTCCGGGTTTTTCGGACAGCGATGTACTATTATAACTTCAGAACACCAACCATACGATTTCCGTCGTGTTTGGTGTCATTTTAAAATTAACTTCATAAAGATTAAACAAAAACTAAAAGAATTGTATCCCTTGTGTACAGAAGATGCTACTTGTGACCTCTTGAAGGCGACCTTTTGAAGAGGCTGTCCGCGGCCGCAGTTTCTAGCCTTCGATATTTGGCTGTGGCCAGCACGGGACACATTATGCCTGATGTCCGACCATTTACTTGTACCACTTATGATGGACATATACTACTTAAATTACACTGAAATTATATTAAGTTATATTAACCATATTTATATTTGCATTAAGAATGTATGTAATTATTAACCTTAAGATGTATTGTAAATGAATTTATAAGAATAGTTAATAAGTAATAGTTTGTAGTATCTATAGCATTTTTGTAGCATGTTTAAACCCATACCATTATTACTACTAATACTACTACTACTGCTGCTGTTGTTGTTGCTGAAATTTTCATTATTATTTAATTATAAGATGTATTGTACATTAATTTGTAAGAATAATTTCTAAGTAATAGTCTTAGGTTTTCAAAACAATTGTGTAGCATATGTAAACCTATGTTATATTATTATTATTATTGTAATTTTCATTAATATTTAATTATAAGATGTACTGTAAAGTAATTTATTAGTACAATCTATATGAAGTAGTAGCTTAAGCTTAAATATTATCGTTTTTGTAATTTGTGCATTATTGCAATTTTTCAATAAATTTCCACAAAACGAATGCAACTGGTTTCATTTGTTTTAACCTGGTGTTAACCTGTCCACTCCTAATAATTTAAGTTAGAGATAAGTGTTGGGAAATGACGCTAAATCTGAGGAATCCCCGATAGTACAGAAGTTCTCGAATTTCCTGGAAAATGACGTCAAATTCCAAGAATTAATCAAATAGGATATTTGGCGATTTCGAGCAAGGGGAATTCTGTAAAATTATGTTTCGAGAAATACCTCCTCGCATATCATGTTCTCCTAATACAAATTGGTGATTTCGAGCAAGAGGGATTCTCTAAAAGCATGTTCTGGGAAATTCTTGGAAATGACGTCACATTCCAGGAATCGGTGAAATGAAAGACCTCCTCGCGCATCATGTTCTCCTGATACAAATTGGCGATTTCGAGCATTTGGGATTCTGTAAAACCAAGTTCTGGGAAATTCTTGGAAATGACGTCACGTTCCAGGAATCGGTGAAATGAAAGACCTCCTAGCAGATCATGTTCTCCTGATACATTTTGCCGATTTCGAGCAAGAGGAATCTCGCAAAAGCTGGGCAAGAATATACAAGTGGCGTCATCTCTCGCCAGTGTCGTGTACTGCCCAACTAATTAAACCTGCTTTACTAAACATCTCTTGCTCGAAATCGCCAATTTGTATCGGGAGAACATGATATGCAAGGAGGTCTTTCATTTCAACAATTCCTGGAATGTGACGTCATTTCCAAGAATTTCTCAGAACTTGGTTTTACGGAATACCAAGTGCTCGAAATCGCCAATTTGTATCAGGAGAACATGACTTGCGAGGAGGTCTTTCATTTTCACTGATTCCTGGAACGTGACGTCATTTCCAAGAATTTCCCAGAACATGCTTTTAGAGAATCCCTCTTGCTCGAAATCGCCAATTCGTATTAGGAGAACATGATATGCGAGGAGGTCTTTCATTTCGCCAATTCCTGGAATGTGACGTCATTTCCAAGAATTTCCCAGAACCGGCTTTTACGGAATCCCCTTTGCTCGAAATCGCCAATTTGTATCAGGAGAACATGATATGCGAGGAGGTATCCGGAGTTCATGATTGATGACGTCATAACCAAAACATTTCCAGAAGCTGCACTTACAGAATTCCTCTTGCTCAAAGTCGTCGAATATTCTATTTCACTAATTCTTCGAAGTTGACGTCATTTTCCAGGAAATTGCGGGAACTTCAATACTATCAGGGATTCCTTAAGTTGGAAGTAATTATCTTTAACTCTCACTTATCTCTAATTTAAATTATTAGGAGTGGACAGGTGTAAAAAAAATGAAATTTAAGTTAGAGATAAGTGCTGGAAAACCACGTCGAGTTTCAGGAATACGTTCTTTTAGCTTTCGTTCAATTCTTATGAGATTAATTTTAATGAACTCTTGAGATTTTTGCAATTAAAGTCATACAAAACACGACGGAAATCGCGTAGCTTGTCCTTAAGTTATAAAAGTACGTCGCTCTCAAAAAGAAAACCGGATACGGCTCGAACACGGCACGGCGATGTATAAATGGACCCGTAATCCTCGTTGGTATTCTCGATCCATAGACATAAATTTTAATTAACATGGCATGGATATTGAAACATGCAGCAACTCGTGAAGCTATAATTTCACGCGGGATTCAGGCATGTGTCCCTATTATTCAGCCGCGAAGAGGGCACGGAGGCGCGTTTTTTTTTGCTAAGAAACGCTGCCGACAAAAATATCCGCGAAACGTCAAACGTGAACGAGTTCATCAAAATAGGAGGATGTAACGCGGTCCGAAGACGAAGGCGACCACGCGTCGTGCAGACGCGGAAATCGCGACGCTCCGGCGTCCTCTATTTTTGGACGGCACACGGTATTTTTGATCTTCCATGTCGTATATTTAGCTTTCATGAGACGCCTAATCGGCGAGCGTTCCTCTGTATCCGGTACCATTCTCGTTCCGCGGATATCCGTTCGAGGAGATAAATAAACACAGTGTTCTTGGTAATATTGTGATACATTTATTAACGGCAATTTCCGACATGGAATCGTAGATACTTTTATGGAGATACTTATTTATCGGAATTCGTTAAACACGGAGATTGTTGAATCTTAAATTACCATACCTCAGGGTAATTCAGAATTATCCAGCCTCTGCATCAATTATACTTTTCGTTTGCCTTTCGTTTGATCGAATCCTTGAAACGTTATTTTGAAGATAGTTTGCTTGAAAAATAATAGTCAATAGTCTACTCGCAATATAATGTAAAGCGTATTGGTGAACTATTTTTACGTTCAAGGATGATTCTTGTTTGTTTATCCGGCACAGAAATTCATATTAAAGTTTCACGCAAAACGCTCAACTAATATTATAATTTATTGCTTTAGACATGGCAGACGCAATAATGATTATTTCGGAGCAATATCTTTATTTTTCTACGAATACAGATTCGTTACGTGTATAGATATATCTTTCTTAACATTACGCTCATAAATACGTGAGTAGTAACATTTACATGCGTTTTCTTCCTGCTCGCGGTTCAAATATACATAAATAATACTATTCGACGCTTGTCGAATGAGCAACGTTATACTCACATAGAATCGCCAGATGAATAAAATAGCAGATACGTTTAGTATTAGTAGAAACGGGAGATACGTGTTACGTTGGAACAGAGTATAATAAGACTAGTGAATCAATTGTTCAATTACATTTATCCATTGATCACAATAATGAACATTCTTAGAATCTCCTTTTTCTTAAACGCCCTTTGACTTATCATAGTGGAGTAAATTTTACTTGCAACTTGATGTTTTACGACTCCTCCTTTACAGAGATCACGAAATACATTAAATCTTTCATGCAACACACATTTCTTCCATCGATGTTCCATCAAACGAAACGACGATTATTTTCTTTAAGCTTTCGCTAATCGCTCTGGTATTTAATTATTTCATCCGGATATTCGTGTATCGATGTTTAAACAACATTTGTAATACGTACAATATTATTTGAGAAATTATATACGCACGTTTAAGAGTAATTCGTTTGTCTGTCTTCATCGGAAATATTACAATAACGTGTGTAATTACACGATTTCTATTCGCTTAAACACATATCTACCTATTGCGATAAGAAACTGTACATACAAATCCTACTAATATTCCTTAAAATCTACTTATTATTATGCTACGTCTATTAAAGAACAGTTTCTTCTTTATGAAATCTTCCCACTTGTAAAGGTGTTCGTCTAAAGGCATTATAGTTCGTAATTGTCCCTTATTTAATAAACGATATCCTCCATGAAAGTCGTCAGGCGAGAGATAAACGAAGATGTTAATATATAAACGATCAATTGTCTCCTCCGTTTCGCGGTACGGATCGATATATAATACATTGAAATAGAAAACAATTAACAATTTCCTGTAATATATTAAATGATAATGAACATATATGCGTAAGCAACGGTAAAGCAATTGTACGTTCGTGAACGCAAATGATAATGGAAAATATACAGATGCCAGTGGTTATAAAAAATCTTGTAAGAAATAATAATAATAATAATAATAATAATAATAATAATAATACATCGTACAAATACCATTTCGCCGTATGTCGCGCAGAATCTTATTCCCCGTAAACAGATTCTGTACAAATTGGACAGTAATCATAAGTATATAGAAGATTAACGTTACTGCAATATCATACACGCTTATGTGTATCTTATATTAAAGGTTTATCCATCGGTTGCATAAATTATTATCGTATTACAATAACATTAATACGTCGGGAGCGTGATAAGATAATTCGTTTATTTATCGTTAAAAGAAATTTGTTCGAAAACCACGAAAGGTTCGTAAGAAGAAAAATTGCGAACTATGTATATTTACACGATTCTAATGTGCGTTCGTGTAACGCTGTATCATCCAAATACATATAATTATACTGTATGTACAATAGCACTTTTTTCTTTTACACGTTTCACGTGTATGGAAAATGTTACATACTAATCGTAAGCTCGTGCGTGTGAGCTGTGGCTCTGTGTAAAAATATATGTGTATAACGTGTAGATATTAATATTCACTTGTACAACTTATTGCAAACTGTCTTCGCGTTATCGGGAAACGTAATGGACGGCAGAAGTGGCGCATTTTCGTCGTATACACTCGTATGTAAAGAAGGAATCGAAGAAGAAACTAATTGTTGATCTGCCAACGTTTCACGGTAATCCAAAGAGAAGCGCCAAATAAACTTTATAAAAGTATATACGACGATCCATTTCAAGTCTAATGTAAAAGAACGTAGATTAGTGGTGGAATATTAAAAATATTAATCCTATATTCATGTGGAAATTAATTTTATCCTGCTATCGGGTCTTTTAAAATAACGATTGGGATCCTCCGATCAATGGAAATTATGATATGTGTTTAATTACATATTGTATTGAGGGATAGTAATGATAGAATTGATAGTGGAAACGGTACTCGCATGCAATGATTAATTGCTTCTACGGAGTAGGTGCAAGTAAAAGTGTGCGATGCTAATTCTACAGTAGAAAATGAATAATTATTATACAAACACCTTATAGGAACTTGAAACTCAACGACATCGCGTTTCGTGAATATCGATCGAATTCGAAGGAAATTTTTCAGATCTTATCGAAATCTTAAAGAAGAATAATTAAACGAATAACTAATGTGGTTTTGTACAATTTCAGTTTGTAGGCAAACTTTGATAATGATCTATTTTATTTCGAAGGTATCGAAGGTATCTGTTACTTTTTATTGCGATACGTTTTGCTTTTATATAATGCGTAGACATAAGTCCACGTTTGAATGAGGTGAAGTGTAAGACTGTACATAAAATGCGTTCGATAAATTAGAACTAAAATATAAAATGCGAACTTGCAGCATGGAAAGATCGTCGAAGCAAATTTGTTCTTAACGACACGATGGAAATATTTGTCAGATAATAATAATATTCTGTACATGAGTATAAATAACAATATAAATCTAGATCGAGTTGGAACGTTGTATATTAATTTCATTATGGATCATAGTTAACGGGTGTGCATTTAGAAAGCTCTTCTGTTATTATAAATAAAGGTATTTACACAGCGGTTTCCTTAAATTTCCTCCGATTATTAATCGTATCTATTTCAAACTGCGCAGCATTCAATATTTTGTAGTAATTAATAGAAGAATATTCATATCGTTTTTATTCCTACGATAAAGAGATTCTTTTGAAGAAGTCCTTTACTCTAATTATCACCCACTAACTAACAAATTCCTTGTGCCTTTAAAAAAGGCGCATGTATTCTAACGAAATGGAAATTCTAAATCCAATTATTACATTACACTCTACTGCTTGAGTTTCGTAAGATTTATCCGTTTCTAGTTGATTATTATAACCATCATGCTACATAGTATATGTTATGGTGGCATATAAAATAGAGTTAAGGATTTATTTCACGGTATTATATAGTTTGCCAAATATATTGCATATAATTTCATACTTTGGATAAAGTGGAGACGAAATATACGTATGTTACGAAGGCACAAGAAGGTCCTGCTGTATAGATAGACATTTAACAATCTCCCAAATAGAAACGCAAAATCTCCGGGTCGAGTCCAAACTCGGATATAATTAAAACAATCAATCACTCGTCGCAATCGCGATAAAAATGCAACGTGTACTCCGAATAATCGACCCCGTGTTTGTTCTTGCAGATATTCTGCCAAAGAAAAAGAGAACATTATTCCGCAACATCGATAACGTCACAATTATTCTAACACTTTGTTATTCTGGTATTATCATGTATGTAAAATTTTACTATAATTTTAATATCAAATCAAAACTGAGCTCACTCATCGAATGAAGAAATAAAATGGCTTACCTCTTGCGGCTGTACAGTCGGCACGCGGAACATTAACGTTCTCCTGAGATAGTGCGCGACATCAAGGGGGAACGATTGGTCGCCTCTGTGATTGTTGCTTTCTATGTCTGTCTTCAATTGAGTTTGCTGTTGCATCGCGTACTTCCGGCCGCAAATCAAAGTCTCATCAACGCCTGGTGTAGTTGGCGAGGAGCATTGTTGAACTACCTGTCCGTACCACGGCATTCCGCTAAACATTGAAAATGGAGAGAAATATATTATTTGCAGTCTTGAATATTAATAAATGTAATATCAAGTTCGCGCAATTACACGAAGTGTAGCGCAAGATGCACGTCCGGCATATATTTGGAGAGGGGAACGATGCAAGTGATGTTATTCGGCGTATCGTGCGAGGACGCCGAGCAATACTTTTGATCCAACGATGTATTAAAGCTTTCTCCAATTATCCATAATTGCGGTTTAGGCTCTGGCGGCAATGATCCAGCAGCATTGCTGGCGACTTCCGCCCAGTCCCCACCGCTGGTCTCTCTCCTTGTTCTCTTGTGGAGATACTTATAATTGTCCTTAGAAGAAAAATGAAGAGGAATGATTTTTGCGAAATTTTTCATCGCTGTCGTTCAGGTGGAAATTGTTATTCGTTTACCTCCTTGACGAGCGTTTGCGTGCTCGGATCGGACGGACTTATTCCATTCTGGAGGCTCTTGCTTATCTTTCGTCTCTCCTCGTGCACGTTCATTGGCTGCTCTATATGATCTGCTGAAGTAACGAAATCACAATTTGGTTTTACACGACAACAATGGTGTTGCTTTTAAGTGTATTAATATTTATTGCTTAAAGGATATAATGTAATACAAGACTTACACATTGATTTCTTCTCCGGAGGATGATCCGGTTGAGGATCCTCGAACTGATGGATCTTGGCTGCGCAACAGAATACCTAGAACGTAATATTTTTGTACGATACGAAGCGATAAATACGAACTGTAACAATAAAGCGTCCGATTTAAATAGAGTATTACCTGACACAATTTTCCAAACTCGGTAAAATGCCTGGGACAGTTCGTGGGCCGACCAAGTGGAACCGGGCCCTTGTTCAATGATCCGTCGATCTCCGATCCTTGATCGTTCTCGTCTACGTTGCTGGGAATAGCACCTGCGCCACTTCTGCTCAACCAGTTTCCCGGAAATTCGCTAAACGAATGCAATAAAACGCTTGAAACGTTATTTCAATTTCAAACATTGAAGAGAAACATCTCGGTCATTCCAAATATCATGATTTCTACAACAGTTTTTACCTGTTCTTTTCGAGTTTCGATTGCGGACCGGAATGACCGATCGGGTACCATGTGATTTCTTGAGAGTAAAGCTGCTGCTTCGTGTGCGGAGTTTGCGTGGAGAACGCGTTGCTTTTCACAGACAAACTACTATCCAGGCCCCGACTATGGGATCCGAGCTTAGTGTAGGAAGAGGACAGTGTACTGTCCAGAAGGGAATTATACCGTGGATCGTAATTTGGTGTGCTCGACACCGTCGACGGATGAGCTGGTCTTATGGGCAGCATTCCGTTACCAGCGACCGCTGACCATTCGAGACGTTTCTGATATTCTAAGAAGTACAACGTCGCCATTGCGACTAAGCTGAAATTCGAATGTCCCGTCTTAGGATCTTCCGCGTATCTTATACAAGCTATGCGATCTATTAATTTCACTATAACGTGTATTACCAAAATGCCATGATAAGGATAAGTATAACGATGATAATCTGGATGAACTTGTTGCTGCAAAGAAGCTCGTCCTCCCTCTCGCCCTTCCGCCCTTTCCCCTGTACGGTGGACTTACTGTTGATCGACGGTGAGTATTTGTTACTTGATATACTAGAGATTGTACTAATCGAACTTTTCAGACTATCGCCCCTCTTCAGTTTCGCCAGCCGTTTGTTTATCCGCTCCAGTTGGTCTATGCGCGTCTCCAAGCTATCGGTTACCTGCCAAAGTTTCAAAATTCCAATACCATTACGTCCTTTTCGGTGAGTGTATCGTTTCCGTTATTTCTTTCCTTATTATTCATAGGTGTGTCGGTAAACGAAAACAAAAATTATACAATTCCATTCAAAATGGGCATCACTGATTTTAAGAAGAATTTTCTTTGAAGCATTCTGTGTGCTCCCCTGCGGAGTTCAATCCATTCCAAAATGCTTTTCTTTTCACGCGAGCCACACAGTATTTAAATTAGGAAAATGGCAAAGCAGCATATTCCAAGAAAATATTACATTATCTTACTTTGCATAGCTCCTTTACAGCGCCAACGTTCTCCATGAATATCCTCTCTTTGTTCACCACCAGAAAATTCTCGATTCTCTGGCCGTTCGGCAGAACAATATCCCCGGCTGGTAGCACGGCCTCCGGTAATATCTGCTGCACCTCCTGCGCTATAACGCCAGTGTCTTCGTGCTGCTTAATACCTAGACCGGAATGCTGCGCGAACTCCGGCGCGTATCTGTACCGCACCACCCGTAATTGTTGCACGTTTCGTAATTGTTCACGCGTGTCCACCTCCTGCACGCTTTGCTTCGCTCGCGCGTCGCTAGGTTGGACAATGTGACCGGTCACCTGTTCAATCAACGATTAGTCAAGGGCCGACGGTACACATTTATGGTAGCGCGAATAGATTTACCTTCATGTTCCCGTGCACCACCAGAGCCTCGTCAGGCCTGTCCGTGTTGATTCCCACTCGGCCAGCATGGTAAACGCTGTCGGAGGCTGCCCCTCTTTGCCAGCCACCCTCTACGCCCACGCCACTACCCTCTGACTCGAATTGGCCAGGATTGCTCGCCTGTGTTTGATTCGGAAATCGCTTTCAATTAATATCGCGACTTTCTGCGTGATTAAAGAATTAACGGGAAGTACTTTCCTATATTCCTTATCCTATATCCTACATTCCTTATTTTCTATATAATCCTAGGATTATCCAGTGAGGGTCAATAAAGTAATTACCCTGACGATGATTCTCTCCGACGCATGAGCCACCACTTGATAACTCGCCTGATCGGCGGTATGAGCGTGTAGACCGACGACCAAATGAAAATACCTTTGGTCCGGATTCGGTTTCCCCTTCTTCCGCATGTTGTTGCTGGTAGTCTCGCTAAAGTGAAGGCGGCCAACGGTTACCTTCGTAACACGCTCACCGCCTAATTCCACCCTGAAAGCAGCTCTATTTTAGGGTAAATCAACAGTTACCAGAACTCTGCTGAGCGTCGTTACAATTTCGCACCAAGGGTTCCGAAAGGGTTCATTGGTAATGCTTCCGTTCGATACAAAATGTGAAACCAAACAAGAAACGACAATTTCATTTTTCTTATCCACCTTTTTTATCCGTATACTTACGTAACCGGATGAAACGGTTTCTTGCTTCTGTCGCTCTGGCTTTGCTCGACTCGGATCGTTTGCGTTGGCGATTCAACTTTGACGCCGTAGAAGTGCAACTGGAAGCTACTTATCTTTTTCAAACCCTCGCCGGTCCTCACGAAAATTGCCTCGCCCTGCAGCTGGGCGTGGCAAGTTATCTAAAATTGAAGCGAGAACGTTTGTTCGAGTTCTAACGAAACGTGGAAGACGGTGATTAATACTATCATCGCTTCCTCTTAGCTTTATCGTTAGCCACGTGTCGCTACCTGAAAATGATTTTTCTTCTGACAGACGAACGCATCGTCGGAGTTGCTAAAATTGAATCCCTTGTCCGCGTCCACGCGATAATGGGGCACTGGAAGTTCTTTGAGATTGTGGTCGCAAAGGACGTGCCAGGAGGTTTGCTGAAAGGGATGAAACCGGATGCACTGGTAGCTGGCATCGATGTAGCCGTTCTCGGCCACTTCGTCGCCGTCCAGAACAGCGCTGCTACTGCTGCAACTATGCTCCACCGTACCCAGTTCCGGTTCCTAAAAGAAGAAAATATGACAATCTACTTCGCGAGCTTCGAATATTCCCCACTACACCCTCTTTACGGAAAGCAGAGACTAAGAAACCAAAGAATCATTTCTTTCTGTAAATCTTTGCAAGTTTAAACGGGAAAATTGTAATTTAAAAATTAGAAAGATGTGTAAAGAAGTGGGTGATCCAGCTAAAGATGATTCTTTGATTTGAAACATTAATAGGGGGGAGTTGTCTATATTGAACCAGCTTCTAGTTTGGACCGTTCGTGTAAAAAGACATGCTTAAAATGTTTTCGTTAGCTACACCAATTGTAGGAGTGGCAACGTGTAACAACGCCGAGGTGGTTGTTCATTTCTTCGCAAAATACACAAATTGTCCAATCCAAGAACCGGTCCAGTACAGGCGATTCTCCCCTATTGCTAACGAATAAATTCGCGTGTTAAGTATACATGTATATAGTTAGGTACAGTAAATGAAATTTTACTCGTTGCACCTGCTTCACGTGGACAAGAGCATCCTGACTTAACTTCCTCTTCTTAGGAGCGGACTGCAGCGACGAATACAAGGTGTTCATATTACCGGGACTGTGTTCGTGCGGCAAAGGCACTAGAGTCTGACCTATTTGCGGTTGCGATTGAATATTCGGCGTTCCCGATGCCAGATGAGGCGTTACCACCGAGTGAGTTAAAAGCATCGGCTCGGTGGACGAAGGTATCGTTCTCGGCGAGGACGGTAATAAATTTGAAGCGTAATTAGCCTGACTGCCTTGGTGATGAAGAAGCATCTCTTGGAGGGCTACCTTTTGATCTGGGAACGGGAGAGACATTCGTTTCTGCAATATTGTATGTATCTACGCGCAATATGCAAGTATTCGAAACTTTCTGCGCGATAAGCGAATCATATTCTCCGTTTAAAGAATAGTCCCAATTATGAGTTTACCATCGTTCGCTGACTTTCTTTTTTAACTTACGCGGTGAATGCACGTGTTGAGTATCGTTGTGGCCAGGGGGTGAATACGGTGGCTCGCTACCGCTGTCCGGTGGACTTTCTGGTAACGCGTGCCTGAAGAATAAATGATGCATTACATCCGGAGAGCTGGGATAATCGTAACGGTATCATTATTTTTGCCGAAGCTCGGTCGCATTCTACGACACAGCTCCCAGCAACGTTTACGCGGACTTTAATTGGAAACGTCTCGACTGTCTTCATTCGACTAGGCGTGCACTCGACTTACGGGTGAACGTACGATTGCGGATCCTTGTAAACAGTGGCGTTCGGTACGATCGTGGTACCGGACGCGCACGTACTCGAGACCGGATGACTTTGGGTAATCGGCGACGGCAATCGAGATGGTTGCTGTTGAGTGGCCGCTGCCTCCACCCGGCCACCGTGCGTCGTTGTTCCACCCCCGTTCTCATTGTGGGCGAGGGTGTCCGCGAAGTATCTGTATGTGAAACGATTAACGGCGTGACTCGCGATGCAGCAATTACATTCATGGGATGGCTCGTTGTTCGGGAGAAACATTTGAAGAAGTAGATCGGACCGAACGAATTCTGTGAAACTGGTACATTATTTTCTGTGAAATCCAATCAATCGATCCTCGTACAATGATGTACTCGCCGCTCGCCGAATGTTTTTTACCTACAACTTTTGCAAGGGAAAATTTGATTTTCGGGTTTCCCGACTTATCTACGAACTCCATCTCCGCGAACGCGATCTGCTGAACAACGATTTCCGTTGAACAATGTGTGCTGTTGTCTTGCCTCGAGCAATTATGCAATTATCCTGTCGCGATTCTCAATTCGCTGATCCTTGAAACACTTGTACCCCAATTATCGTTGAACATTCTCTTCCCGACTCGACGAACGATTTTAAGCACGCTATAAAATCTATACAGGCGAAGAGTGGCGGATTCGAAACCCGTCGATGCAGAACAGAGATCGCAAGGGTTGAAATAGCGGATCCGTTCGTTTGGATCCGTGAACGAAATGTGCTTCTGAGATCGGAGTACGGCCTTTAATGGGACGAGTGCGTTAGAGGCTGGATTACCAGGCCTAACGCGGCGAGCACTGATTCCATCAATTCCGTCCAGCCTGTCTCTGTCATTATATCATTACACCTCTGCGGTCGCTACCACGCGATATCTGTCTGCTCTTTCTACGCACACACGCACGATCGTGTAAAACGATGTATCTGCAAAGCGGCTGTGGCCCGTTCGTACCATATGCACGCATCCAACGTTTTTCTGCCGCGCTCGTTTTATGCAGACGCGCGTGCATACCACTGGGAGCTGGAACGATGGCAACTGGAACGTTACACAGTTCCTCCGCTTCAGCTTTTCATCAACCGTTTGGTCGATCGGGAAAATGCGTGTGCGTCGTCGTTGTGTGATTATCTGAATACCCAGGTCGACTCTCACTGCACTAATAGCAACTAATTAGTAACTATTGATAAAGCCAGTCGAAGCCGACAACCATCATTCCAGCACCCAACAGTACATAGCCGGACATAATTCTTTTTTTTTATTACCAGCCTCTGCGATGAGGATCTATACGTGCATTGAGTTCACGATTTGTTTCGAGTGCTTTTTCCTTCTTTGGCCAAGAAGATGAAAATTAGAACAATGCTCTGACTTCGAATTTTATTAATGTGATACTTTTCAGAAGCGCAAAGCAAATTGAAACTTTTAATCTGGTTGCTTTATCTTACTGCTATAATTTTGACCCCTGTACGAGAATTAATCGCACATCATTGATTTGAAAATCGGGATTCTAATTGCAGAGAATGTACATGTGTACGTGCACGCGTGTTCACAGTGTAGGCGTCAACGATGGCTCCCCATCGAAATCAAACGTACATGGTCATCTATAAACACTCCATGCAGCCTCGTTTTTGATATGATTATTAAGTTATCGATGTAAACTCAGAAAAAAGGCATTGGGAAACATTGAAAAATTGGTAGCTCTTCTTTAGAGAACCTCCTATTAACTTGCTATTCGAAATAATTCATGATCGCCGGTTTGCTGTATTTATTGCAATTTGTATTTAGTAAAATTGCATTTATTTGATTATTTGTAGTGTTTCCAGCAAACACTCATGAAACAAATAAAAGTCACTCACGTGGCCGGTTGTTCACTGTCGCTGTTAATAAAATCTTCCAGCTGCGAGAAGTCCAGGGCCTCGTTGTCTATGCCTCCGACGAAATCGCCCCGTCCTGAAAGGAATAAAAAAAAGAGTCCGAATTGCAGTCAACTCTGCTTGCTTCAGCTTACAAAATGATGACGATCTTCGAAGGTAGTGATGATTTGCAAGTACAGTCAAAGATTTTAATACTAGTTCAATTTTTAATATTTGCTTTAATTCATCTAAAAAAAAATTAAACAAAAGTTTATGTGGATTCGATAAAGGCCAGTGACGAATCGCAGCAAAAAGGTCTTAGGAAAAGACATACAGTGTGCTTCAGTATTATTCTTCCACCTGTTTTATCAAAGCTTTCTGCAAAACTACTGTACAGCAATTGTTTTGCTGAATAAACAAATGTGAAATGTCGTAGGCTCGCATCCTCGTTTACGTGTGCAAGTTAATTCTCACAACGATCCGGTCGAGGAATGAGGATGCTGGTAGAATTCAGGTATTCCTCGAGCGAGAGACATCCGCGTGGGAGT
Organism: Holcopasites calliopsidis; assembly: GCA_023838395.1. Taxonomy (NCBI): domain Eukaryota; kingdom Metazoa; phylum Arthropoda; class Insecta; order Hymenoptera; family Apidae; genus Holcopasites; species Holcopasites calliopsidis. The sequence goes on from JALHAQ010000007.1 coordinate 6,147,456, forward strand.
AGAGAGATGTAGGTGAGAACAAACGATGCAGATGCATGAATATATTTTACCTCGAGGTCTTCGCAAAGGTCTTTCGACTGAACACACGCGTGTAAGGGATTGATGTTTCGAAATCAATCGCCAATGCGCGCACGTTCATTGAACAAAGTCTCCTTGAAGCACCGCGTGCTTTTACTTCTAACGTTTTCATTCGTCCCTTTCTAAAGATGCATCGTCGTACAAGTGTTTCTTTTTCGTTTAAACAATATCTCTTCGAAAAGATCAGATTATTTGCTGCTTGACATCGATCGTTGTTTCGTAAATTAATGTTATACAGTGCCGGCTTGCCGTGATTCTTGCAAACAAAATCTTTCGAACTAATCAAAGACAAATGAAGAAGGGAGAGCAAAAATTCATTGCGCGAAATGAATTTCATGGGCAATCAGGGGCCGAAAACTGATAGAATGAAACGAACAAAGAAGATTTTCAGTCAATGAAGATCGTAGTGTCGAGATTTCCTCGAGCCAATGGGTCCCTTCGCTCGTAAATCTCCACGTGGCAAACGTTGCAACAACGCTTGCATCATTGTTAAGTACGTACATTGTTGATCTCGATCAAGCTGGTCCACCGATGCATACTTTTCAGACCCGAGTCTTAAAGGCGCCCTTACACTTGTCCGGTGGCGTGAATAGCAGACCGGAAGCGACGAGTTATGACACTTGACGTGGAGACTTAAACGTTTAAGTGCGGCTGAGCTGCGTGATCGCATTGTATTCTTCTACGTGCGTGTAACGCACGAGCGGTATCACTCATGGTATCGGCAAACATTGCCCGATTGTGGGACGCAATCGTAGGGCATATGTAATTTGTTAACGGGTACATAGTTAATACGAAAAAGATTTTCCGAATCTTTCCCTTGGAACAAGAATTTTATTATTCAAGACTGAAACGTTATTTAATAAGACTTGCGGTAGGGTTTCATTGTATTGTAATTGCATGTATGAATCCAAATGGGAGTGCACTGACTTCGCTTGTACAATTTCGAGTTCATTTGCCCGTGTTCCTAATGTGCCTGCCAGTTTCGATCAATGTTTCACTATGATTGTTCACGTCCAGAGAGGTAACATAATATCAGCAATCTGTAACCGCAAAACCGTCACTATCCCGTCGCATTCGAGTTTCGCCGTCTTGTACAAGTGCATTAAAAAGTGAGGTCAACGCGTTAAGCGTTCACCTCGCGGGCACAAAGTCACAATCGCATATACACAGCTCTGCGATTCGCGATGCCTATAAATATGTATAAAGGTTGAACAAGGACAAGCACTAAATCAAGGTTTACATTTTCATCGGAACCAGTTTCTGGCCGGCTCTTCCTCAAAGCGTTCCGAAGACACTTTGGAGAACAGGGACAGAATCGGTTTTAAGGAAAACCTGTATTCCCCCGGGAGTCCACATCGACATTTGAATGTTTCTTTTATACAGTCATCAATATATTATTATTAATGACAAAACTGTTCTTCATTCCATGTACGTTATTATTCTCCGGAGTAGCTTTCTACTTTTTGTTTTAACAAAAGGATTACAGCGAAAGTTGGGGGAAACTAAAGACATCGTTGAACTCGAGGTTTTTTTTAGTATGGAAATCTGTATCTTAATAAGTTTCCTTTTTCTCTGTGTTTCCACGGCTAATTCTTCAGGGAAATCCCGGGTGATCGTCGTCGAAGGTGAAAGAAGACACGAGGCCAGAGACACGTGAGAAAGATCCTAATGTCCTTCTCGTCTCATGAAAATGATGGCGCATAAAATAAAAAGGATACCACAGTCATCGCCATGCAAACTAGGGCCAAGTTACGGATTTTCTGGAATTTAGTCCCGATACGGAGGACGAATGTCTTGACGAGAATTGTAAGCAGAGCAACTGTTCTTCAACGTCACAAAAGCTTCGACATTATCGACAATTACGCGGCGACGTTGAGAGAATAGAGAACTTGTACTTATAAACTCTGGGATTATGCCAAATAGAATAATTCCAGTCGGGTCATAAAAAGGAGAGGAATTTTTTTTTCCTATCAATATAATAATTTCCAGAAGATCAATTGAAAATCGTAATTCCTCCAAGAGGAAAATTCCTCGCCAAGAAACGGTTCGCCATTTTAGTATGGTCAGTCGGGCGATCATGGGAAGCCTACAAACACGCAGAGACCGATGTAATATCCGTGACAGAAATCTGAGGGGTGAATTATACTGGTGGTTGGGTCGTTGCCAACCAATCCCTCCTCGAAGTATCGACCAAACACCGCCCCTGGCTGCAGCAAGATGGACTTCAATCTGAATATTATTACGCTAGCCAAACCTATGTAGACATATAGATGAATATACTTTTAGCTGCGCAAATAAAACGGTGCAGCGAGATAAGTCACGTAAAGTATTGTTTCCAAGGTCTTTAAAACACGATCAGGAAATCGCTCAGAAGAATTTAATAGAATTATCATCTCCTTGCTGCAAGAATACACCATAACGGCGGCAATTGGAAAGGATTGATTTATTGTGAGGTGATTTGTAAAAATCACAGAATAATGATCTTCGTTTCTAAACAAATAAATACATTTGGAGTTATATAATAAAATCCATCACACACAGACTGCTCCAAATAGTTTGAATGTAATTTAAAAGACTGTACTTTCTTCTGAAAACAAATATTTCTGCAATGACTACTTCCAGTAACAGAAAAAAAAGGGAAACAAATAAAGGCCGTATGTTTTCTGGTGTGGAAATGAAAGATTTACTTTTAAAGAACCCAAAGTATAAAAGTCGCGTGGGAAACCGCGGACAGCACTTTTCCGATTCAACAAGAGATAAAAAAAAAACCCATTGGATGCAAAAGTGAGAGACCAGCTCACACACGAAGCAATTTCATTGTTCGCGCAAAATCGTCGTAGCAAAATGAATAACTTTCTAACAGAAAAAAAAAGATTGTCTTTTTCCACGGTGCTCGTGCACACCATTCGAGTACCTCGCAGTTTCACCGAGTTTCTGCCTTTTGCGTAATGATTACATTGTTATTAGAAACAAAGCAACAGGATGTAGTAATTAGGCGACGCGACGAAACACGGCCGTGATTTGTACATTAAACTCATTGGCTTATAAAATTGTAAAAACGACGAGATTTTAAACGATTAATATATTCTTCCAATTATGTCATCTCCTTTCGCATGGTCGTTTTTTTAAAAAGGAATATTAGGTTGCCGGATAGTCCGGTGCTTCACAGGAAAAACCACCGCTATATATACCATAATTTGCAGAGTACTTCGCAGTGCGTGCAATCAATTTTTAGCTTGAAATCTCCGTTCGTGTCAATGATAATTGACTGCCAATTAAATAACTCACGTGTTCCATGCTCTGAGAAACGATTTTTATTCAACAAATTAGTACGCTTTCTAACAATATTCAAGCTATGATTAATCTCACGAAATAAAATAATATATTGTCGATATGTTAACAGTTTGTTATATCGGCGCACCGCAATTTTTAAACTTCAGTTTCTCCGTTATCAGCAAAGTGTGAAACTATTAAGAACAGCCGAGACAGGCTAATACAAGAACTAGTGCAACAATGACTATAAAATGATATAAAATCTACAAGGAAACTTTCTCCCAAGTGCGCGCTTGGGGCTGCAATCAAAGTGTACGAATGATGTGGAAGTTCTTATCAAGAATCGTCCGGATTAGAGCTGGTTTCGTGTGCACACAATGCAATTAACACCGACGTTGTTGCATGATGGTTACATACGCGTTTACGTAAGTTCGAGCTTAAACAAGTTCGAATTCGTGTTTTCATGGACCAAACAGGGGGAACCTTGACTGAACGAATACAAATCGAACGTTTCGGCTTTGGATATCGACCTGATCGAATGGGAGGTTTGCAGAGTCAAGGATATGCATTTGAAAAATGTACAGGGAACAAAGAATATATTGCTACGATGACAATGTAGAAATCAAAAGAATTTTAACACTGAAGCGCATTCTATTTGATTTTAAATCAATACCCTTGCAATAATTCTAATTTGTTCCTTTTATGCAACATAGATTCAAACAGACTATTAACTAACACTCCTTTCATCTCTGCAACTAAAAAAAATGTTGAAAAAGCCTCCATATGTATCACTGTTCCACGTGTTTATGGTGCATGCATGACTTATCACTGAATTATTTAAAAAATCAGTCAACAGGTTGGACAAAATTCCTGGATTAACTATTTTGTATAATTAAAAAACGAGTATCGTTTTACATCCTTGGGAGTTATTTTCACAAACTATCACGTTTCATTTTCGACTTACCACTTATCTGATCATTTGCAACAATACTCATAATATTAACGATGGTATCATTAATCTCGCGACAAGAATTATTCGCGTGCAGATAATTTACACGCGCAACGTAATCGGCACGTGGTAGCGTGCGTGACACTGGTCGGCGTTACAAAAGATTGCACAGAAAATATTGAAAATACGCAAAGTAATTGAAAAAAAAAGAATATTCAGAAGCATTCCAACAGAAAGTCAGCCTCCGTGTAAAAGTGTGCACACTTTTGTTCGGCTCGCTTGATCGAACTTCGTCCACTTTCTCCGACCAAGCAAATAGAAATGCACCGGTAAAGAGAATCGGCTCGAGAACCTATGAAAATTAGCTCACTTTCGTTCGTGCTCGTAAAAAGCCTCTTACCTACCGAAGTAATCATCGTGCTAATTGCTTCCAAGAAGAAAAAAATGCACAACGATAATTCAGACGCAAAATATTAAAATGAAACTTCTGCAATGTTCCGAGTAATCGAAAAACTATTGCGACTTCATACGAAATAAATCCTTCAAGCTGTAATACCACGAAATTGTTAAACACATCTCCGATGGTCAAACTATTTAAAAGGCACCAAAAGAAAAATGTCACATCGAGAATGGTTTGAATAACTGCTTAAAATATGCAGACTAAAGCGATCACCTGTCAGCGAACCTAATTTTCCACGGAATCGCTTCTCAACCAGCTGACCCGTGAGACTCTACCTATGGACACTTGCACGGTCTAGCTGCAGAACCGGAAGAGCGCTTAAACGGAGGAAGTTAATCGAGCCGAATCGTCGATTTCACCCCTTAATCGTTGTCGGGGGGGTGCGCACAGCTGACGGATTCGCTTAAACGATCGAGGAACGTATAAGCATCGTTGCAACTTTTTTTTCACGGTAATTACAGGGTCAAAGGGGGGGAGGGGGGCGAACTGGCCACCGACAGGTGTTGAACCCCTCAGGGGCACGCAATCCGAGCGATTTCGAAGCGATTTCGAAGCGATAAACGCGACGTACACGCTTTTGCTCGATAGCCGATAGGTGTCGAAAGAACGTCACGTGGCGATTGAGAAGGGGTACGGAAAAGGAATTCACAAACGCAGTGCCAACTCTGCTGTTATGTTCCGAATAATAAATGTCATACAAATGCTGCAAACTTAGAGATTCGTAGATATTCTTGATTTTATAAAATCTTTATCTTTTTTGTTTACTTTTGTAAACGAAGCACGATAGTTCAGCGTAGTTGCATAATGCTATACGTGCAAACGATGCGACGATGACTTCTCGAAATCGTCATTCAACGGAAGCTGTTAATAACGAACGCTGCAAGATCCACCTGACTTATTGAACAAAATATATCTAAACTATCCTGCTACTTCTGCACGAAAAGAAAACCATTTATTTCCCCAATCGCTTGCTTTGATATTTAACAAACCGGTCCAACAACGTGTCCTCGTTTCCAGTTAATGTTTGCCAGATTTAACATACCGATTGGCCACTCCCGATTTGTCCGGTATTGCGCATAGAACAAATTTCCTTACTGACGAAATTACCTGGAACCGCTAGCAATCGGCGCGCGGCGACCTGATTGATACCAGAATCCCCGTGATGATCGGTCTGATGATGATCTCGCGGATTTTGAACGGGATCGGCGGTCTGATGTTGCAAAGTCCATGGGAATTCCATGACTAAACGATTTCCTATGGGAACTCGATCACTCTCGATGGAATGTCTTGAAACTGGATCACGGGAACTCGCGGCTCGCTACATAATCACTGTTCAGAAATCGATCGTCCGTTGGAGGTACACGGAATCACTGTAACTCCTTCATTGCCATAAGCTGCGAGTAAGATATCCTTGTTACGAAAATAGTACGGAAGCTCTGTGTCGTATCCTCTCTGTTTAGAGAAGGACGATGACGATTTTCGTGTCTTTGGATTGCGGTTTCGTCCGACGCATCGCGTGCCTCCAATTGTCCCTCGATTGATGTTTATCGAGTGGTTTCGAAACACCGATTTTTCCGCAGAATTCACTGATCGATGAAGTTTACGGTTTTCGAAATTCGCGTTTGAACGCGTTGATGTTTGATGATCACTGGACTTTTTTTCAATGGCAATTTTAAGGAAGCAGGGAGGAAAGCTCTAATCGGCGAAGGTGATTCGCGACCCTTGTCTTCTCGTAGGGAAACGAAACGGCATTATCGTGGCCCTCGTCGTATCGACGGGGGTCACTGATGCCACCACCATGTTCTAGAAATAGTGGGGATTTCCCTGGCGGAGTTGAGGGCGGCGCTTGCTCGAACCTTCAAGACGAGAGGGGTTGCACCATGCAACCCCTTCGTTCGTATACAAATGATTTGTTCGTATAGGTATACGTTAAGAGAAAGGTGGTAGAAGATCGTAAATAAACTGTAAGTAACGAGGAAGATGTAACAGACGAGAATCCAGTTAATTGTCGTCAATTTTCTAGAACGAACCACTGAGGCAATGATGTGAAAAAAATTGCAGATGAACAAGGAGAAGACTTCGGATAAATTATGATCATTATCTATAGGCGATTTGCATCGAATTGTTTAACGATGAATAGAACAAAGCATTGGCGATCGTACGTAATGTTGTTTCAAGATATGCAGTTGATTTCTTTGTTGCGTCGTTCGTTTCTTATATTTGAAATGCAACCAAAGAAGGCGGTGCATCTATAAAACCGTGAATAAAGAAGAGTAACGTTTTAATATTCCTTGGAAAATGCAATATTCAGGTATACAATACCAGTTTGCAATATAAGTTTGCAGTACAAATATTTCACATACAAGTTTAATAAAAACAAACGGTACTAATAATACTAAAGCGTAAATTATACTTTTTCAATTTTCATCGTTGTCGAATCCATACAGCATAAAGATTGTACAACTTTTGATTATCCAATAAAATGTAAGCAATGACTCAATAAGCAGAAAGAGAAACTATGAGAAGGCAACGCAAAAACCCAGTGGGGCTGATTTTACTGCTGAAAATGATTTCCAAGTGATTACTGTAGCTTTTAAAGATTTTGTATCACGATTTCATCGCTTACCAATAAAAAAAATAATAGAAGATACATCATACAAGAGAAATCTTAAAAGTCAACATAACTTGACGCAAAACCGAAATAAAAAGTAAACCGCAATTAAACAGAATCATCGATAAAAATCAATAATCGTAGGCTTTAAATGTTAAAGATAATTACATGAATTTTCGCGTCTCCATACTAAACGTATGCTTTTGCGTTACACACTTTTTTATTCACGCTTCGTTGTGTAGGAACAAGCTTCCTTGATAAGACTGGATTTCGAAACGGGACAAGCGACATCGATGACCAATTATGGCTGTTAATGGCCAGTATTTAGAGGTATGTAAGTATCTACGCTGCACGAATGGGAACAACTCGACATGAAATCCACAAATAAATTCGAAGCGGCCAAGTTCGTTCTCATTAATTAGAAAACTGTACGCGATTGATTGCGAGTAACAAATTCAGATGTTTAAAAATATTTTGTCGCCTGTACAATATTTTTCTATTCATATATGTATGTATTGTAAAATATAAAAGTAAGATTATTCCTTTCTGTATGAATTTAATGTTTGAGGAAATGTTACTTCTGTAAAGCGAGAAGTAAGTATTATAGGGTATTGACTATAAAATGTGAGAGTAAGATTATTCTTATTTCTTCGTTGGATTTTAATTCCGTTTGAGGAAACAGTACTCTTAGACAGATTAGAAACAGAGGAAATGAAAGTGAATGGAAAGAATCGGGAGAGATGATTGTCTTAGGAAGAGAAGCGGAACGAGCCTTTTTGCGATGAGTCGTTAAAAATCCAATCGAATTTCGTGGCAGATTTTTTAAGTAATTTCGTTGCCGCGGGACGCCAATCCGTTAATGGTTTCCTGTTGTTGCAAACGTTGAAAAGAACGTTGATGAAAGGTTTTCATTTTACCTTATCATTTATTTCACCGTTGTTTCCTAGTCATTTAAACAAAAAGAAATGTAAAATACATAATTAGCAAAGGGTGACAAAGTGGAAATTGACAGTGGTGACGTATCGATCGAAAGGTGCGTATGCAAAAAATTCGAAATTATCCCTGCGAAATTCTTTTGGTAACCACCTGCTGTATGCATATACTTACGAGTCGCGTGCGTACAGCCACGGGTGCGTGTAATCGCACGTATTAAGTGGCCGCGTGTGTTCCATCAAACCCCTCCGCTTCTATTACTGTTTTGCACACGATCAACGAGCGATAATTTCCCAAGCCCACCGTGAAATTCTTTCCATCGAGAACGCAGGCGGCTCGATAATATGTAAATGTTTGCTCCCGGTTAAATGGCCTGCCCATTCCCTACCCCTAATTACGCGACCTATCGTTTTACTGTTCATGACCATATTAGATTTCTTCCCTCCTCGTGGATACTTTAAGATTTAGCAAAAGGAAATTCGTTGATTCGATCGTTGCATTTTATTCTAATGAAATGAATCAAATCATCTATAAACTCATCTTCCTTTTTTTTTTCTTTGCTAATTTTTGGGAGTGGAATTGAAAGCTGCCCTTATGATTTTAGAATTCGATAGCTTAAAGAGAAGTTTAAGAACTGGAAATGCAATTTATTTTACCAGGTTTTTTATTATTTATGTGCGTGACGTCTAAACGTTGTTTAAGGCAATGATAGTTATAAAGGGGAATAGAAGAAGAAAGGTATTGGTGAATAATAATAATATACAATTTTAGTACATCAAACAAAAATGCTTAGTGAAAAGAGATTGCCTACAAAATGTTCATATTTTTTAACTTGCCACCCTGAATAACTGGATAGAATTATAATAAATCATAGATACCAGACCGATTGATTAACAACCATAAGATAGCTATTTCGATTGATCTTACCAAGAACAGTAACTACATGTCTGGATACATTGTATCCAGAAACGTAAATCACTTAATCTAGATAAAAACTTAATGATCACGTTAATTGGCAAGAGGCAAAAAAAAAGTGACGGATGTTTTAATAACGATCAATGCTACACACTTAATTCCCTCAGAGCACTGTGTTTTTTGCCCAACATGTTTCAGTTCGAGTCGATTCGCCAAGTCAAGGGAACACGGCTTACTAATCCGTGTTCACGTGCTTGCATATTATGATAATAAACAGTGAGTAACCGTTGCATTGCACATGCGGTCTGTAACGTTTGCAACTGCAAACGCAAGGAAGAAAGCAGAACGCAGAGCAGAAAGCAAAATGTTGTGCAACCGAGCGGAAGAGATGTTCATTTATAAATGGGAATACTAATAAGTAGATTAGTGGAAAATAAACGGAAGAAGGGAATAACTAATATTTAACTAATGAGTAGTTTAACACATGATCTTTCACCGTGTTCATGCTTTTCCTCATTTAAGGAAAAAAGAAGCAAAACTTCGTATTTTCCAATTGCGAGCAACGCCAAAGTGCGATATTGAAAATTGTAAAATGTTAATGAGCACTGATACATCTGAATATTCGAATACAATCTTTTTCTATCGATTATATGTGTCATGCTCTTCACAACGTTAGACGCTTTTACTGATCGCCGTAGAAAAAGATTCGTACTCGTTTCATTGTTTCTTGTTATTACTGAGTTGAAGTGGATAGTAATTTTTGGGTTAAACGAATAAAACGAATTCGTACGTTCGATCTAAATGCACCCTCTCGGCCGTTAACGTTACGTCAAGGAACGTTTGCACGTAGTGCTAAATGGAAATCGCATTGAAAGCAAAGTGCACTTGGTCGATTTATCTCGCGCTGTAAAATGCAGAAAAGTCACGATCGCTTCGTCGAAACACGGGTATCGGTGTAATTCGCGTGCAACCGTTTTCGGTTTTCCCAGGTTTCTCGTGGGTGATCTCATTGCTTCAACATCTATCGGCTCCTTATCAGGAACAGGAGGGACAATCTCGTCGCTCGTTTCGCGCGTTGTTCCGTTCGATCCGCTTCGACCGAGAGGAATTCACCGGCACTCGGACCTACGACGATCGTAACGCAACACGCGTTATCGTTCGCAAATTGAGCGTCGAGCGTTTGTTTTCAAGCTGGGACAGCAATACGTACGTATTGAAAGAAGTACAGGAGAAGCTTGTAGAATTCAAAACGAAATACTTCATAACGATGCCCCTCGTTGATCTAGCACTCCTGTCTCTTTTAATTTATTGCGGTATCGTCATTTTTATTAATATTTCTATATTGTATTTATCTGCTGTTTTATTTGTCTACCTTTGCTATTACATTATTATTACGTTACGTTTGCCCGACTGTGTTAACACCAACTATTCGCCTTCATAGCGTTCACGAAACTGCAAACCTTCAACTGACACTTGCACGATAGACGAAACCCACAACATACAGAGGTTAATTCAACTGCCGCTGCTTTAGGAAAATTGATAAGAAACGCGCGAGTGAGAGATTGCGAGCCGCGGTTTGAACGAACCGCCGGCGAGCAAAAAATTGCACTCCGGTCAGCCTTTGCAACGCTTCGGGATCGTCCAAGCCGTGACCTTAACTAACTGGAATTAGTGTGGCAACGAGAAAATTATCACGGTCGTTAAGCAATCATCCCACACGATCGTTCGAGTTAATGCGAGAGTCGCGTACGCGAAAATTAAATTCTCAAATGAAATGCAGCTATCCTAACTCCAGTTACCCCTGCCTTAATCTTGTTCCTCTCGGTTTTCGTTCGCGTTACATGTAAAATTGTTATCCTTGAAAACAAAAGGATTCAAGCTCAGCCTCCTTTCTTTGCGAACCTACAACTACCTTCCTATTATCCTTTTCATTTGTTACTCCTGCGTCACTACTGTCGGTTTCCTTCGACGAGGAAACGCTCTGCGGCCGTTGGCACTTTTTAACAAGGAATTATTTCCAGTGACAGACGATGCTCGCGTTTGGAGCATGCGACCGTAGATTTGTCTTCTTTTTTCGCTGCGAGACAAGCATGAATTCCCGAAGGTATAACGATAAGTGTATTATCGTGCGCGAGCGTTTGACGTTCACGTGCACATGCCTATCATCGTATCGTGTCTAAAACGGACTGTACTGTGATCGACGGCATATTGCAGTCGAGGAAACGTGATTCGAAAATGTCTGTATTCTTTTATCCGAGACGAACGGAATAAATTATGAAAAGGTTGGAACGAAGCAAAGCATCTCTAAACGTACCCGAAAACGAATCGATAAATAATGGAATATCGTTATAAACGATGCGCTACTTCGCTCCACAATTATATCTATCTACTTTTTTTCTTACAATCTTGCTACCTCGTTAACGAAAGCGACTTCTAAAGCAATAATCCTGTGAAATAATTGACTAATGAACGGATCAATTATAATCTCACCTCGAATATTTCGCACGTACATGCAACAATGCGATTCTCACATTTTATTACCCCAGTAATTGGATTTTCTACATTTGCCTTTCATATTTCTAGCATGTATGGCTTTTAAGTATCAGCTTGTTAGAGATTTTTTCCATCCCTATGCAAACTAGCTACACTGGCTTTAAAACGTACAATTCCATGTAATGTGGCAAGCGAGTTACGAAGAAAGCTAATAATTTCTAAAGCGTTTTAATATAGGAACAACGTAGAATTACAAAACAGCTGGTACGTAAGACAGAAAAAAGGGGAAAAAGCTGGAGGCAATGAAAATGTAAAAGGATAGACCAACGATAGATCCATATGAAAAAAGAGAGAAATTTAATCTCCGTCTTATTGCTTGGAAACGTCATTAATATTCGGGGGAGGGTAGAGGAGGGAGAGGAAAGTCGTTCGAAGAGTTTTATCGATAATGGAAGCGAAGTCATAACGGAAACATGCAGGCGACACGAGCAACGATGAATTATCGTCATCATTATCATTGTTGCTAAATGTTATTGCGATCATCGAACGTGCCTGCATTCGAGCACGCGCATCAACGGCCAATAATTCACGGAGAACCGCTCTAATCGCATTCCTCTTTGCCTTGTAGCTATCGATTCCCGGAAAACTTCGAGAAGCCGTAAAGGCTCGCGTAGTGAACGCGTATGTATCTTACCTATCTGGCGACTAGGAAATCTACCATCGTTTTTCCCCCTTTTTTTTTGCCGCGAAAGAAAGTTTCTCCGACTTTTTCTCGCGAGAAGTCGCGGAGGATTCTGTCTCGTGTCGCAAGCCGTGTTGCAACATTCGAGATGAGAGTCAACGTTACACATCACAGATGAATGATCCGCGCTACAGTTTTTTTCTTTTTATGAGCGAAGATTAAGAAAATCTGAAGGGTACTTGGAAAAATAATTTCCACATTTATCTAATATCCTACCAAAGGCCTTTTTAGTTTTCCACAAATTGTTCAATGTATTGTTGGAGGTTTCTAAATTTTTGTTCTCGCAAATAATACCAAATATTCTGCAAGACAATTTGATAGAAATACGATGGATTTAGGAAAAATCCAACGAAACCCCTTAGAATCGCGCAAACGGCAATCGCTGTAAAAACTAATTTACGCCTCCCCGTTTTTTGTGCCAATCATTTGTTCACCAGTTAGCGCTGGAAACATCTGTCATCCGATTCAGCTACAAAAATCGGTGAGCTAACTTTTGGATCAGGTGAAACGAGCGGGGTAAACAGACGTCAGAGACCGGACTGCTTTGTATTTGTGAAACAGTCGAATTTGGACTAACGGAAACTTCATGCGACAACCTTATGTAATTTCGCGGCCATCAAACTACGACCGAGCTTTAATTAGACAGCTGCAATTACGATCCCTTCGGCTCCATTCTCGATCGTTTGCGATACAAATCAGAGCTCTCCATACTGTGTCAACCACCTCCGTGTTAGTGAGAGTCGAAGATAATCGTTTGGATGCGGCCGAAGCGAGAAAGATTTTCCATCGCGGCCGATCGTTGCGTGTGCACGTGCACTTATCCTAAACGCCAAACCTGATCCACACATCATTCAACCTGTGACGTACCTGTCTGCGGACGTAAATGTTACCGGCGAAGCGATAAATATGGTAATACGTTTAATGTGGGGGTGCACACGTAATATAATATGTGTATGCTCGAGCACAAAAGCGGTCTGGAAGAATATGTACGTGTGGGCACTGTAAAACCTTCCTCGCATTGTGACACAGTTATTCCAGCTTCCATAGAATGCAATGTTATGTAAAAATACGATCACGTAACGAATGCTCGCAGAAATTCAGAATCATCTATTCCAAATAACTTTGTTTGAATACTAATCAGATAGACAATGATATGATGATAGTGATAATAATATTGTTGGTTTACACTTAATCAGGTGAAAGTGTATTGTGGCAAAATGTTGCTTACTTCATTGAACGCAGGGAGAATGGTTTTTGTAGGAATTTGTCTGACTCTTGATTGGTCTTAACAATGCAGCCATTTGCATATTTAAATAAATACTGATGGGACAGGTTTGATCGTACAACATACACACGCGGCTGTACTTAAAATACTAAGCGGAAAGTAAATAAGTTCATTGGAGAGCTTTTAATTTATTGAAATAGTGCTTCAGAAAATTTTCAACAGGTGTCAAAATTATTATTACTTATTCTTGCAGTATCTTCATTTACACCCAAATTAAGCAGAATAATTTATTGCCAGCTAATTTCGGCGACGTTCGACTCGTATCGAGGAGAAGAAAAAGAAACGTTCAGGAACCATGTCAAACGTTCATGTGCATATGTGCACACTGTTTTCTGGCATGTGCCAAGTTGAACGAATGGAAACTCAAAACAGAATGATTGTGCGGATACACACACACACACGCGCGGTAATATAAATCAGTGTGTCAGTGAGGGGGAATCGAATAAGAAAATACCCATGGGCCAATGAAAAGTGAAGGGAGAGGATTTAGCGTGACCTAAGCAAAAGACACGGCATCGAAACATCAAGAGGAGCAATCGAGGCCACGTTCCTTCCGTAATGGACACGATTCACGATTCTGCGCCTCGGCGATACGCGTTAAATCGTGCCAGCTCGAACAATCGTTCAAAACCATTTGTCCTGGACATTCACCGACGATAATAATTATTGTCCTCGCTGCACGATCGAATTTTTCTTCTTTTTTTTTTTTTGCTTCTCATCGTTGCTTTCCAGGCTCCGTGATGTTACCTTGCCGATCCCTTTCGATCGAATTCGCCCCGAAGGAATCCCGACTATGGGCTGGCTTATTTTGGACATTCGTGAAAATAGATCGTACAGAATTCCGTGCACGTTCACCGTTGTTTGATTCTCTCGTAAAAGCGAGGCAGCATTCACCGGTATTTTTCCTAAATCGCATTCCGCTTGGGCATCACGATATTCGGCGATCATTCTCCTTCTCGGTCGGAGTTAGAATGATTTGCTCACGGGTAAAAATAGAACTGGATGGCTGCCGAGTTTGCATATTTGGCAAATATGTGTTAGTAGATTAAAATTATTTATAATGTTGGTAGAGGGCTTGTTCAATAACTGCGTTAATTTTCTGCACCAGATTTCTGTATGAAGATTATCGACAATTCATCAGAGTCAGCCGCTCATGAAGGTTTTGGGGACAGCTTGTTCATAATACATATCTATTTACTTACTTTCTACCATCATTTAAAAAGTACATAAAAAAAAAGAAGCCTTCGCATTCTGTCGTTAATCATTCAACTGTATGATCCCCCTATCTGTCTAAAATAATACCGCCTAATAACTGAACCAAGATGAATCCATCGAAGCTCCACAAACGTGACCGCAGCAACACGAGCATCGTTCAGCGACAACCACCTTGCAGCATCGGCGAGGAGCTAGTGATCGATGCGTTCTTCTCATAGCTGAGGCGTAGAAAAGTCGCCTGATTCCCACATTGATACGCTGGCTGAACTTTGCCTCGTGGAATCCTGGTGTCCTGGCTTTCACCGGTTGCGTCACTTCAACGATGATACAAATCCGCCGGCTGCCTCAACCGGAGCAACGCTAATGCCAATACGACCGTAAGAAAACGGCATCGCGTTTATCCCGCGTAGAAAAGGGCTCGCCGAAACGAAGAGATCCGTTCGAACGATCTGCATTAAATGCAAATTTCTCTCTCGCTTCGCCACGCGTATCCTTCGAGGATTCGTGCTCGTTGTACACGGCACGCGAATATGCATGCGAGCTAGCGGAACGATCGCGAGGGGAAAACGCATCGTCGCACAATCGGTGAACGTCTCGCCCACGTGAAATACCAACGAGACACGTGAGCTACGTCCGCCGATGCGACGAACTACGTAAGAATCGGTCCGCGGGATCGAACGACAAGAAATACCGTTCGATCGCGGGAAATCGGATCGCGCGATTGCTGGCACGCGAAGCTTGACCGTAGGAAGAGTGACCCTTTCGCCTACGGCAGTCCAAGCATTCGTGGCAATTAATTCTGATTCCATGCGTTTGTTACTTCACCAACGGGCAGTTCGCGAATTTGTTAACAGCTGTTACTCGAACTTTTAGCGAGCATTTCTCGTGTGTAACGGTTCAGGAACACTAATTTATCAGCTTGTTCAGTTCCCTGGGAGGACTCGGTTATTCGTCTTTACCGTGCACTTGTTACTCTTGGAAAATCAAGACTTGTACAAATATATTGATAAGATTCATTTACATTTGTATAAAACAATGGACACGCAAGATCGGTTGTTAGCTTGTGCCGGTTTCGCGTTTACTCATCTGCTGTTTCGAAAGAGGAAGCACCAACAAAGATGATCACCTCCTAAAACGGCCCAATCGTTTACTTTCTCAAAACTCAAGGACCACGTTAAACTGCAGCGAAGCCGTCACAAACTGCGACAGAGTTAATCACAGTTGATATACAGTAGTCGCAACGATAGACGTTGCAACCTTTTTTACAGCAGTCTTAACCTACTTCAATTCGTACGTAAGTAAGCAGTAATAGGGGTCCAAGCAATTTGTCCAACGTGAATCGTTTCGCACGCACGATGTTTGCACGGCAAAATGCAACGAAAGGGTGAAGAGGGGGAAAGGTAACTTTGAGTGCAAGGACAGAGAGAGAGAGAGAGAGAGAGAGAGAGAGAGAGAGAGAATCATGCATATGTATACATGCGTTCCCTCAGTTTTTACAGACTTCCCATTCTCTCTCCTGCACATGTGGAACGTTCAATCGTTCCGTGCCCGCGACACGACTCGCGACTCGCAAAGTAGTCCACACATCCTCTCTCTTGCATTATAAACAATCTCTCATGAAAATCTAGAACGGCCGACGGACGTATGTATGTAGTAAACTCGTCGGTAGCACGTTTGCCAGCCGCCATGCCGCGGGACGGGTTGATCGGGAGGTATCGAGCCAGCAATTGCGATTAACGCATTGAGAAACAATCCTGGAAGCTCGGTCGATTGGTGTGTTCAACCATTTGACAGTTAAATCTTCGGGTTCCGAAATAGATGTCACAACGGTACAGATGAAACCGGTGAAACTCGCCGATGCATGGCTTTCGACACAATTTTGCATTTTGATGCAGCAACAAAATCTTTGGAGTTAAGAAATATTTCACGAATAGATTTTTCATGGGTATGTAGAAGGCTATAGATCTTTTAAATCTTTCTGTCGTCATTGTAACGAAAGGAAAGAAGCGGAAATTGAAGTTCGAGGACCAATAGAAGCGCATGCCCGCCCTCGTGAAAATGCAAACAAAAGAGGAACTGCCGCAATAATGACGAAGAAGAAAAGAAAATGGAATGCAAGAAACGGCCAGGAACGGACGTTTATCTTCGTGAATACATGATGCTAAGCTCGTGAGCAGCCTCGTATACACGGGATTACAGTGAGTGATGCGAATCGTCATTAAGCCAACAACAGGCTGCGACACTTGCAAAATCATCCGTCGTTTCCTCAAACTTTATTCCTCGCCGATTAATCTTTCAACTTGGGAAACTACTGTACGCAACTTTCCCGTTTACCTCGTTAAGTCCCCCCTGCGACTTTGTCTTTTATCGTGTTTAAATCGTAATTTCAGTTCTGAAGGCTGAAATCAAATTGTGGCGTTCAATTTTCTTTACTTCCCTATGAAATCGGTTTGAAATATGGTCAGAGATACGAAACTTGAGATGATGTCTTAACAACTGTGTTCTGAAGCCGTCCGATCTGGCCAAAAGTAATAAAAATCTATGCCATACCTGTGAAACCTTTTAAAGTCTACTCAAATCTGCTAAAAATTCATACAATTTGTTTAATCGCGAATCTAACTACACACCTTCCAGACACGAGTGCCCGCTCCGTGCGAAATGACTTTGACTTCTATCCCGGAAGCAGCGCGTCCCGCCCTGCTTGACGTAATACCAAATTAAAGGTCCGTGCGTGGGCGTAATCGAGCCTCGCGGAGACGCATTGTCTTAGAAAACGCGACGAGAACGAATATTGTAAAAATCGTATTTGGTCGATTGCTCCGCGTGGTCGTTCCATTAAAATCAACGGAATAAGTAGGGGAAAAAGTATACCTCTCCCTAGTAGGGGATAAATTGGAAACTTTCTTCGCGAATAACCGATTAATTGGAGAGGGATCATCGATAGCGCGGTTGACGACGTTCGATTGTTCACGGAATTTATTGCTCGCCAGTTTTTATCACTTCTTTGCACAATTTCACGGTCGGTAAAACTTTAGCTTTGACGAAGACCGGCGAAAGTCGAAACGAAACGATGTTTTATATCTACCACCATTCATTACTGCGATGAACTGTTGAAGCGATAATTATTCGGATATGTCGACATGACCACTAATTCCAGCTTCCGTGTGCGAAGAATATTTATCGACAGTCTGTATTTCATTTTCCTAACCTTCCAACGTTCCCAGAATGAAAATACCCCCGCTTTCTGTTTCAGAGAGCTACAGAATCTTTTGTTTACCTTAGAAATTGACAAATAAAAATGAGCTATCAATAAAACACAGTACAATAGATTACTAATAATATTAATTAAAATTGAGAGTGAAGGTGGGTAAAGTATCACTCAAGAAACTTTTGTGTAACAATTTCTGGGGAGCGTACGAGGGTTAACGATGTCTCTGGCTTAATTTCACGTGGATCAGCGTCGAGAACCGTGAAAATCTTTGCGTCGGACGGCATTTCTGACTCCGTTACATCAATTGACGTATGAAGCAACGGAGAACATTATCCGTCATAGTGGTTAGTGGCGATTTTCGTATCTTGTTATACTAGCTGTTACCGCTTCAAAGTTGTGCAACGACAATTTGTTTGATACGTGAGGCCGACAATAGGATCGCTCTACGAAACGTTTGCATTTGACAACGCAACACCGTTTGCCAGTCGGGTCCACGCGACTGTCCTTTGTTGGATCACGTAAAACATGAGAAAGATCATAGGATCATGGATGCATAAGACATTCGCGCGAGGGATTAGAAACAAACGGAAGAATAGTTAATTAGCAATGCAAAACTGACGGTAGAGCGAAAAATATTTGGACAACCATTGAAGCAGGAACAGTGTTGAAACAGGTAAAGTGTACAAATAAAAAGTTCAACGCGGCAAAAAAGCGTTAAAATGAATCGCGGAAGCGAATTTTTCGACGACACCACACTAGAATAGAATGCTGTTTACTTTCACGAATCAGTGGCATGCAAAGGAAACAGGGATCGCGTTGTGGCCTGGCCGCGTGATTGTGAAAGCATACGGAACACAGTATTGTGGACACAACGGGATCAGAGAGTCAGTGGCATCGATTAAACAAACCACCCCTTTGGTTCGTCCCCTTTCTTCCATCTAGAAAAGGATCTGAACCGACGCCTCCTTTGTGGATAAGTCTAACACCTGGACACAGAGTTCACGGTACACGCAACACAGACAGGTAAAAGGAACAACGTACAGCACTTTATAGCTGTAAACAGGCTTTCTGGTGCTGTGGCGAACAGGTTCACCCACAGGTGAGTGTACACAGCAGAATAGCAAAGTGCTGTCCAGACGCTGAGAATTGGACAATGCATGCTCGAAGATAATCGTTTTAGCTGGTATTACGAATTATATTTAATGCAAATGTTGGACATTCGTCGACTTTGCATAGTACTACTTTTTTTTTATCTTTTTATCGTCGCTGGTTTACAAGTTCATACATTTGCCAGATAGCAATTGCTGGATGAAAAATAGGTTTCAATTACTCTTGCTACCATTACTGTTTTCCTTACTGTTGCTTTGAATTCTATAAGCTTGTTTCCTCGTTGCTTTAATTGTTGGCGGGCTTGTTTTGGTGGACTGAATTGTAAATTAAGAGGAAGCTGATGGTCAGTGGAAGGTTTTTGTTTTAATTTCATTAGAAGGATATTATGTTAATCAAAGCTGTCACGTGTAAGTAGATAAACAATCTCATCTAAGATGTGTGTAAATATATCGGCACGTTGAGGAGACTAGTGGACACGACGGAGACTCATTTGCATAAATATTCGCCATTTCTAATTAATTCTGTACGCTTCCTGTGATTCTAACGCGAAAGATCTCGAAAGTGAAAGCGCTACTATGTTTAATATACTATTGTCTCGCTGCAATTTAGTTATACCCACATTTTCCGACAAATTTATCTGTTGTCATTTCTATCTCACGTGCGAACACATGTTCAACTACCCTTTCGTGATTAAAGGAGGACCACGTGTCATGTAATTATATCTCTGTCGACGTGCTGTATATCGTGCTACTGGTTTTCCTATATACATATTTGCACAGGTATACGCATGCAAAATGCATGCGTCGCAGGTATTATAGAAAAAAAAATGAGGATGTCATCAACAGCGGTGTTCTACATTTGCTTCCGCCCGGGCAAATTACTGAGATTTTCACGAGGAATCCGGGTCACTGTCGGGAAACGAAATTTTTGCATTCCGCCCACCTTTTTCTTTTAAGTAACCCGCGCTGGTTTACACAGAATTTCTTTAGTCGCGTTTCTCATCGAACATTCTACAATGTTTCGTCTCAAATACAAAGTCAACAGGCTTTAATCGACCGGACTGATTGAACTCTTAAATATTCTTCAAAATTGTTTAGAGAAAAATAATTTTAATTCCCACGCATGCAAAGAATTTACTAAAAATACCACTATTCTGTACTATAATGAAGAAACTAGCATTACCCTTAAAACCTTTTTCCTCCCACGATACGTAGCACACGATCAAAATAGGTCCTTCGAACAATGGAAATGCTCTGTCTTACATACATATCTACGATCTTCTTCCAAACGAGAACGCTTCCTCGCCGACAAAATGCATGTTCGTGTCTCATCGTTATTTATATCCGTCGCGGTTGTTCATGCTCGCGTACCGGTGGCATGGCGAAAAATGTATGTAGCTTGAAACGCGGTGACTGTACGAAAAAAAAAGGAAAGAAAGAGAAAAGCGACGATAATAATGATAAGGTGGCCAATAGCGACTGCTCCGCGCACGAATATTATACAAGGGAAACGTGGCGCATGCCCGAGCTTTTCGACGAAAGGCGGAACGACGAAGCTTTTCGTCGGCCAATGTGCTTTTGTGGGTGGAACAAGATGACCTCTGGCTTGCGCGGTGGCTTTCACGCGACGAGCCGTGGTCGCGAGGAACGGTCCCATAATTCATCCTTCAGGCCCGCCGATCGCTGATAAGCGGCCGCAATCGAACGGTTTTATTGTCGCTGACGTGCACGACCATTGTCGAAAATAAACTTTACTCACAGTGGATCGATATGATTTCACCGGTTCCCGGACTTGCAGGAAAACGGAGGATCGACATGTAACCGCCAACTGTACCGTGAATTTACATATTTATACGATACTCTTCGTGGATTCGATCATTGTAGCATATATTTTTAGGGAGTTATGTTTGTAGCACTGTCAATGGATTAGAATACTCGTGAATATGTTGAATTGTAATAACACTTTGTAAACTGTGGAAATCATTACGTGGAAAGTGATTGACCTTTCTTGGAAGGGGCGTAATTAACGCGAACGAGATAATCCAGAAATTCACTAATCGAAAAGAGGACCGAGTACCATGTGCGAATAAAAGTAAGCCTTAACTATTTCATCTACTATACAGCTTAAGAAAAAAGAAATTAACACAAGTGGTCCACGAGAAAAATTGATTTGTACAATTTGCACAAGCCTCTGTTTCACGTCAAGAAGAATCCTGCTTACTTCAGCGCGTACTTTTTCAATTCCGGAGATGAATCAGTTAAGATATTAAACGAGCCCAGGTAAATATTGTAGATCCCCCGTTAATGATTGGATATTGGCTTTAGGAAATACGTATCGAGGAAAGTTGAAGTGTTCGTAGAGACGCAAGGGCGCGAGTGGTAAGTAGTAAATTGCCTCTTCAGGCGACACCGTTTGTTGCAATTTATGGCCGCCATTACTATATGGAGTATAATAAACTGGTGCTACCGGTACAGCTTACCT
Source organism: Holcopasites calliopsidis (assembly GCA_023838395.1). Classification (NCBI taxonomy): domain Eukaryota; kingdom Metazoa; phylum Arthropoda; class Insecta; order Hymenoptera; family Apidae; genus Holcopasites; species Holcopasites calliopsidis. The sequence goes on from JALHAQ010000007.1 coordinate 6,169,212, forward strand.
ACTATTCGTTCCTATTTATAGATAAATTCGACGAAGGGGAATCTAGAACAGCAGATGCGCTCATCCGCGGAAGAACGGAAGTGTAGGAGGATATTCGTCTAATCGCGAAATAGCTTCCAGTTATCTTCGGCTTTGTTTCGATGCATTCGCCTTTAGCGAACGGGCTATCGTAACAAGATGAAGTAACGGTGAGGGGAACTATCGGTGCAAAATATTCGTGCTTGATTGAATTTCCGTGTTCGGCAATCTTCAACCATGCATGTTTCTATCGAATATAAAAGAATCGTTTCCCTGTTTAATTTGCACCTTTCCCCTTATCTCGATACAGTAAAAAAAAAACTTTCGTTTCAAACGAAGCAAGCAACTTCGATGGGAAATCATCGGTGAGAAGCGTTACACGAAATCGGAAGAGAACGGTATTTATTCACGCATTTAGCTTACCAGTTTACAGTTATGACTTGTGGTAAAACGTACTCTATACACAGTGTACCTGACGTGCTTAATAACCAGCCTTGTTACCTTCAGCTTCGTTCTCCTTTTCGCGAGCAAAAAAGTATGACTTCGATGCGGGGAGTAAAAATTGGATGACTTGAAAGTCAGTTCCTCAATTGGCCAAACAGATTGTACGTCCATAAAGGACGGAATAAAAACGGTAACAAAATTCTCAGTAATACAATTTGATCAATGTACCTTTCAAAAGTACAAGATTATGTAAAATATAATTATTTTCAAATGTATATTCCGATGATTCATAAAGATTTTCCTCGGCTCCAATTCCTTCGGCGCATCTACGCAGCGCACAATTATTAATCTAAACAAGGCACGGGGTTCGTTCTCTCCCTGATTTACGTACACGTTAATGACCGTCCAGGTAACGCGCTCAATTCCACCTGCGGCCAAACAATCACGATCATGTATTCGGCGCGGCGAAGAGACACGTATTTCATAATGCCACGCGTACCGTGGAACTCGAAAAGTCGATGATTTTGAAACGGTGGGAATAAGATCGCGTTATACCGGCTAGTATGCATCTTCTTAGTCAATGGCGCGTGTTGTATGTATGCAATTGGGCTGCTGCATGATGCATCCAGCCACGTACTTACTCGTGCGTGTACACGTGCACAAGAACGTTGTCATTAACTCTCATTTTGCGTCGTTGCTCCGTTCTGCACGGATAGACGATAAGCAGCGTCTAGATTAGGAAAACCGCATTTGACTTGATGTACAGCCAGGCCGCATCGCGATTAGTACGAGAGGGAAGGATTCACCGCTTTGATGTTCGATGCGCAAGAATGGTGAATAGGTAATAATATTGCATTTGCAATATGTTTAAAATGATTTAGATTATATTGAACAGTTTCCTACATCACGAAGGGTACTAGAATGTTTTATGAATCCCTGCACAACATCTTTAAAATTCTTTTAATGTGAAATGTCTTTCAAACCATTGTGTAAGAATAATTGAATTAATCTGTTATACATATGTCTTTTCACAAACTTATCTCTATTGAATTACGTGTCACCTTTTTAAACGCTTAAACAATTTTCTAAGCGGACAAACTTAACTACAAAGATAGTACGAAATCGTTATGCTAATTCTACACCGACAGGACTATTTAAATATTGAAATACTTAATCTACCTTAAGGAAAGGGTTAAAACTCTAGTCGAGTCCAATATTGACCAGAACTACTGCCATTCATTCCACTCCAATTTCTTCTGCTATCACGCAAGACTCGACGTAGCTTGCATAATTGAACACCGAGAGAATTAATTAGCGGCGACGAAAGTTGCTATATTTAACGCAGTTATATCAATTCTATTAGACAGTTAGTCATTTCAACAACGCACTCTTACCTTCTTTCGTTTACCAGCTTTCACAGCTATCCCCGTGGCATAGAAAGATCATTGATTCCCAATGAAAACGGCGCCGTTAAAGAGACAGAAACTCGCCAGTAGCGAGCCACATGCGAAAGTTGAATAAAAACTCAGGTTTTCGAGCAAAGAACGCAGGCGACTCGTAAAGGGTGTCCATCCAGCGATCACGATAAAGTGTTTAACGACGGATGATGATTAAAATGGGGAACGCGATACGTGTTTGCTGTGCGCAGGTTACGGCCAAGTATCGGCCTGCTAATTTCAAATAAACGGAAAAGCACGTTCACTTGGGAGACTTTCACTGTCTGCTCGCCACAGAGTGAGCACGGAGAATACTAGAATTGTTGGCAAAGACCGACGAATTGCTGTAATATCCCGAGAGAACGCCGTCCATTCAGCGGATCTCAACGATCACGCTGCATCGATGACTCCTTTCTTACACTTTGCGGTTTCCCGTGTGAAACCTTCGGACAGCCGGATCGACAGAGTATGGACATTATTAAATGAATCGGCCGAACGTGAAATCGCTACAATACAGAATGGTCTGGCCAGGAAATCGCGAGAAGTATCTCGAAACGGTAGCAATTAGCGTTACACGCGTTGTTACTGTAAATTTCCGTGGTAACTTTCGTTGGTCCTTGCTCGCTAAACCAAGAATTAAAAAATGGAAGAATTGTAGAGTCGTGCAACAGCTTTCTAACTTCAGGGATACTATTTCTCGATTTACTATTCATGCGCGAGATACTTTAATTAATCCAAGTAGTAAAGTTACGATCAATTACACTCATTGTCAGTCCGATCTCAAATCGTATTTACCCACGAATGAATGATACAATGTAATCGGATAAACGAGTTCCTCGTTACCCCTCGCGAGCCAGCTCGCAAAGATCAAGTTAAATGGATAGGAGACGGCATTACATTGCAACCTCCGACCCAGATAAAGAATGCTACGGTGCACTCGTTGCAAGTGAACGCACTCGGCACCAGAAGATGAGCCTGGAGCGGGATTATTTTGGAAAAAGTCACAAAACACGTAAGAACATCGAATATTCGACTACAGACACCGTGTTCCAACAATTTGATCAAAATGATCCAAGCGCCAGAGTAATCTCGCGCGTATTTTCGCGATGACTCAATGTTTATTCGGTATCAGGCATTCGCGAAACTTTCCAAAACAAGATCTCTTTACGTTAACGTAATTATCTCTTGCTTCATTCCAGCTGTGTTGAAAATAATCGTCAAAGTAATAGAATTAATAAAAGAATAATAGATTGTGAATATATGCACCTGATAATATCAGTTTGCCTTTTATCGCTATTGGTCCTAAATTGGTACCACAAATATAAAGGAAGTTGAAAATTATATATTAAGTCTACCGGAATGTTCTGTCCACTTAGAATTGTAAGAAAATAATACATTTTCAATACATTTATTCATATTTGCTGAACAATATAATTTCCATCGTTACTAATGGAAGTTATAATGGAAATTATACTGTTCAATGAATATTAATAAACGTATGGAAAATCTATTATTTTCTTTTAATTACAAAACGGACAGAACTTTCCGGCAAACCTAATATAATTTTATTCCACAAGTGTGCAGCAGTAGCTCGTGCATTTATATCGGAGTAGTGACAACAAGTGATGCAGCAAAATATAACAAACTAAACGCATAACAGGTATGCGAAGGTGGTTTTTCCGTCAGTATGGAGGGGAGTTGCACAGTCAAGGCAAAAGTAGGGTAAATGTATCCACGTAGGCACACCGACTCTCCTTTGGAGATCAATCAGAGCGAGCTAAGAATTTTGCAAACAACATTGTCCTCTATATCACGTTAATTGAGGAAGCTGACCTGTGAATGATTCTACGCGACAACACGTGAATTATTCAACGCTTATATTGTGAACGCCTATTGTATCGTTTCCTTCAATAACGTGTCTAATTTTGAGTTATCGCATTGCACGCGTGATTTAACGAAAAGAAACGTCTGTATATCCTTTATGCGGTTGCTTTCATGAATAGTCCACTAAACCACTTGGTTCTCCAATTGTTTGAAGCAACCTTGGACTAAACGAAATTCCGTTCGACGCGCTACTACTTGATCCGATGGTCAACCGTAATCGAGCGAAAGGTGTTTGTACAAAAAGTTTCCAATGAGAACAATGTCATTTTTAAATATTCCTGTAACATTTTTATGCGAAATTGAGCCTACCCTCGACGCTCCAGAATATTCCGGCGAAACGGACGGATCGCGCGGGTAAGGTCAAAGTGGAGCAGAATAATCCTGTCCATCCCGCCGCTTGTGGCAAACAGGTCGAGGCATAAAAACGTACGATCACTCGTGTCCACGGTGCATTTAAGGTCAATGCACGGGGACGCGAAGCAACCGATCGCCCTGGTGCACCAGCGCTTACGGAAAGGTATATGGCGAACGCGATGGAACCACGACATTCCCGTAGCTGTCAATCGTGGCGAACCGCATGATCGCGGTAAACGCTCCGCTCCGTGTTATGCAGTTCGAGACAGTATAACAAACGCTTGCTTTACTCACCGAGTATCGCCTGGAGGGTTTGCTCGTCCCCGTCCCCGATGACATCCATACCTCCGTTGATAATCGGACCCCTGATATCTTCCGGGCCCGATCAGCGGGCCCCATTTTGTCTCCACGCTACGTTGTCACTCGGCGCGACGTCCCACATAGTACGCGACGTTTAATGCAACTCTCTTCCGTTTTTCCCTCTCTCTCTTTCTCTCTGCCTGTTCGAATCCCCTGCCTCAGATTCACTCAATTCCACCCGTATACTGTCTGTGACCTTTTTCTTTTCTTTTGCTCGTCCCTCAAAATTCACCGGATAAAACAGAAAATCACGAACGATGCTCCTTTCGCGTTGCTCACTATGCTTCCTTGTACCTTCGAATGCAGCGACACGATCTATGAACGATCGTCGTCGGGAATCGGCGCGACGGTGAACGACGACGACGAGACCATCGCGAGGGATAAATTATCCGATCAAAAAAAAAGGAAAAAACTAGGGCACCACTTGAACGGACTTGTTTTTTTTCGTGTCACGTTTTTGCACCGGTTGTTAAAACGGTTTCTCTGTGCGTTATTTTGCTGCCAGCTCGTACACCCAGGAGCCGTGTCGAATCCCGAGGCGCGGACTAAACTTGAGTTCCGTACCGACACTACACGCGCACGTTTCGTAATACATGCAAACGCGTCCCGTGCATGTCGCGCGCTGAGATCGCGGGATCACGTGACCCGCGTCAGTCTACTCCGGGCGAAGTTTGAAAGAAGCGCGCATCGCCGATCGCTCGTTGAATCGTGCTGCATTTCCATGGCAGAACACGGCCGATTCGATTTTTCGCTATGAAATAACGTAGATCTTTCCGGGCGACGTTGCGTAGTGTGTGTATTGAAGTGTCGTACTGATTAAAGTCTTGATTGCGAAGATTGAAAGGATGCTTGAACTCTAACGATGGCCATTATGGTGCACAGATGGCAGCATCGAACTATAACGCGCGCGGTATACTTCGGTTTTAGAATATCGATACGCGGACAGACGTGTTGTTTTAGAATATTTTTCTCGAATATGATGTGAAAGTTTCTTACATTGCGCAAGGATGTTTGTCGTCGGTTGCTATCTTCGACAAGGTAAGTGTTTTTTTTTAAATATACGCGAATATCTTGTTTCGAATTCATATAAACTTTGCGATAGCTCTTTCTGTCTACTGATGACAATCAAATATGGCGGAGGTAATAGGGCGGGAAATCTGTTAAGTTCCTTTTTTACTGTATAAATAGAATCCTATTTATAGTAAATAGTAATTGATGACATTCTTTAGGAGCCCAGTCATTGTTTCTGTACATATTTGTTTCACGTCTTAAAAGATAGAGAATATTAACTCTTAACGACCGACGCTTCTTTCATTACATACGTAATGGCTACTATTGTGCCCCCTTCCAACTGTTAAGGATTGAGCAAGTGGTACTCGGTGAAAATAAATACAATTTTTCCATAATACTAAATGCAAACGTTTGATAATATTTCTACGAAAAACGAGCATTCAAAAATTGGAATTTGTTCACATTATTTCCAAAACCAAATACATAGTCGTTTATAAAGCAGGAAATAGTAAAGAATATTTTTTCAACGGCGTTACAAAATCATAATCAATTGCGATTGTACTTAATTTGCCAGGAAAGTATACATTGCAAGTAAACGTTTCATGGGTACTATAAACATTTATTACGTCACATAAGTACAATTGAACACCAAAGGGCTTCTAAGTTATTATTATTGTTATCTGTTACGTTATTAATACGTTTACATTAATGTTGCTCACGGCATCATATATATATTTGTATTCATAAATAATTTACTCTTGTTTCGCTTACACAAATACATAGTCTCTTAAATATATCTTTGCTCTCTGTACAATATATGTACAAATATTTATATATGTATATATTAGTATATATATATATATGGATACGTATCACAATCGTTCGCTCAAAAATTTCACGCTCACACCGTTCATTTACGAGACAGAAATATTCTATGGCATTTAATCCATAATTCAAACGGCAGATCTTATAACGCGGTCGATGAATTGTATTGATTATGTCTTGGAGTAACATCTAAAGTCACTATGTTATATTTATGCAGACAGTGGTTGAAAACTGTTCGCGGCAATTCAAAATAAAAAGCAATAACCAAATGCAATAACAGTTTAAAGTAGAATTCCAAGGGAAAAATTAATTCTAAAAAGAAGAAATATTAATCAACGATACACTCATCAATCATCCTATAGATCCAGCAGGATCTGCACAACATACGTACAATATCTCTTTACGGTACACGACATTAGCGAATATTAATAACAACTTTGGTATTATTACAAGGTTGAAATCGAGCCGTATAAGTTCCATGCTGAGAAAAGTTCAACAATAATTATCGTTCACATCAACGAATTCGTACCCAATTTCCTTAAAAGCTCGTAAATCACATTTATTGTCTGCTACAGGCTAATATCCAAACAAGAGAAAGCTTTGATAGTATCATTAGAGCCAATACTAATTATTCAAATATTCGTGCTAAAAGTGATAAAGAAAATAAATAATTACAATCGTGTACATAATACTCGGATAGACTGGTATACAACTTTAATGTTGCTTCTCTATATCAGGAAACAATGGAAAGTTTTCTTCGACAATTACATTCAGAAATCCATCCTACTGACTTCTTATTTTCGATTTTCTTTTTTCGTCAAGTTAATCTACATTTTTTTACGATCTTATAACGTCATGAATTTGGTTTTGTCAAAGTTACAGAAGCATATTCTTATTTCTAGTTATATATTTATAACTTATATAATAAACATATTGTACTACCTGCATTCAGTCTTTGTTGGTAAATTAATTAAAAGTCATGGAAATCATTGTGTACGTTTAACTGTAAAATTAACTAGGAACTACAAATAGGATAAAAATGTTTAATCGATCTGGGTCCCGATTTCGTAATTATCTGCCTTTCTGTATATCATTTGAAAATAATAATTAACACCAGTAACTGTGTATTAGATAGCTGCATTGATTTTGTAACAGTTGGAAGGCTAAGGAAAGACTGTTCGTATCATAGAAAGTAAGGGAGAATATCGTGAATGTTTTCTAATAACTAAGAAATTTTAATTCATAACATAGAGAGAACGCAGAAATATCTGAATGAATACTCTGCCAAACCCTGATATACCTCGTGAGTGCAAGTGAATTATTTTTCTGTTCATTTGTCAACGAGCTTCAATTCCCTTTAAGGATAATGTAGAACACGAATTCACGAATTGTTTACCTTTGTTCTGAGCTTTGCGGCTGATTGTTAATTACCAACGATTCGTCATGGCAGTATAGAAATGGCAGCTTGTTTAGTGGAGACGTAATTCATCTTGACCAGATTAAAGATTAGACGAAAGATCCTCTGGTCTCGGATCGAAGTTGAAGACCCTTCGCTTCCATAGTATTTCCCCCGCGGCACAGATAGTGTCACACCTGGACGAAGTAATATAGTGCAGACAATATTCCATAGTCAGCAACTCTCCAACGAATTTTCGTCTAGTGAACTCATCGGTTTCCACATTCAGAGCTTTTAGAAGTTCAATCTCCTGAACTCGACGCTTTACCGCCATCGAGTGTCTGCTCGTATAGACAAAGTGCACGATGAACAAACTCGTACTGTTCCGCTGTTTGAACCATACCTCCTCTGTCGTATCTGAAAAATAGACAAATTTCCAATATTTAGGATCTAAATATCATATGACTTCATGTAAGATGTTTTTAATCGATTTGAAATAGGATTCCTACCTCATTTGACATAGGATACCCAACACGTCCACGTTCCCATCTCGTAATAACTGTGTCATGCCCGTGGCTAAGGCTATGAAACAACCAGTCCGTCCAATTCCTGCGCTGCAGTGAACAATAACTGGCCCTGGTAGAGAATTCACTTCTGCGGCTAGGCTAACTAAAGTATCTGCAGCCTGAGGCACAGCATGGTCCGGCCATGAATCGTACCTGTAATCATTTACCAACCACATTTAGTTTAACGCTATAAAAGTGAGTTAAATATGTTTCGTAAAAATGCAACACTTTAATGTATTTACCAGTAATGTTGCACGTGTCTTCTCTCTCCCTCGTATCTGAGCTCTAAATCCCTGACCGTGTAGCCGTCCTTTGCTTCGATAGAGTTAGCAACGATCGTAAAAGGTCCGGCTTGAATTCGATTATTCTTTTCCAGCGGGAAATACGCCTCGCATTTCGTTTTGGCAGCTTCGTGCAACTTTGTCATCATGACAACCGCGGGAGCCTTTTCCGCCCAAACCATTTTCCAAAAGTCGCCCACTGTATGTGCCAATGGTCCCTGCGTTGCAATATAGCGAGCATCTTCTCCGTCGTACCCCTATTCGATTAAAAGTAATAAATGATTAATAATCAATATTTAACGTACAGCTTGCAGCAACTATTTAGTTATTCTCTTTTTTAACTTACCCGAATATAATTGGCGTTGATGTAGCTAGAGAGCGGATCATCAGATGGGCCTGGCAGAACCACCCTCGATTGGGGGTTCGGTAATACGGAACAGTACCTATTCTTCACTCCAGATCCACAGATATCTAATTTCTCTGGCAAGTTCAATGGAACTTCCCAAAATTCTTTATGCAGTGACGACGGATCACTGACCGCTTTCTTCAGCTGTGCTCTCGATAGAACATTTCCGGCGCTCAGCAAAAATTCTTCCGCTGTACATTCACGGGTAGGCGTAACGATGTGCGGCGGGCTTTCCGGTGGAGGTGCCAATTCTATCGTCAAACTTGCGCTGGATCCACGTCGCTCTAACAAACCTTTGGCTTTTATACGTATTGGCTCTGGTCTGCGTTCGGGTGTAGCCACTGACATTACCTGAAGACGAACGAATTTCTTAGTCGTAGAGAATCCCTTTCAGATAATCATTCTATCAACCAATCTATTATTGTATGTACCTCTGGTAAACCAGTGGCTTGAGTAGCTGCTCGGACAGACCGGACAGATTGAACGGTCTGAACAGACGCTTTAGCTGTAGGTTGATGAACCCATTCAATCGATCCTTTGGCAGGCTTGAGGGGTTTTTCTGGATGTCCCACCGCACCTTCCTCCACCAAACCTCTCCTATCACCATCCTCTGTATCCTTTTCACGCGACATTTGTCTCCGCAGCCATAACAGAACCTTTAATGAAAATTTCCTATGAGCATCAAGTTCAAATACATACGCCGGCAAGTGGAAATAATTAGTTTATAAAATTCCTACCAGGAATGTAAAGAGAACTGCCCCACCAATGGCGCAGAATGCTACGAACAGGGGCAACTGCCAGTCTAGCCATGATAAAGTTGCTGTAGTGCGTACCTCCTGTCCTGTACGGGAGCTAAGTTGAGCTGCTTGCAAATCCATTCCAGCATCGTCCAGTCCCGCTATGGACTGTGGGATCCTATTCATGAAAAATTCACATCTTACACTGATAACAATATATCATACAGATTAATGCTATCCCCAGTGATGAATGAGTAAAGTACATATTGTACGGAAACTTTCTCTCTGTATACCTGTGATGAGATCGGGCAGACATTCCCTCGGCAGATGGCAATAAGGAGATAGGTAGCACGGTATCCGTATGCCACCTTTGTTCCGTAATTAAGTAAAACTTCTCCAAGGGATTTGAATTGTCATTGTTGCTTGTGATGTCATAATAGCTGGCGTCATTCACATGGTGATTAGTCAAAGGGGTGCTTGTACCTCCTGCAGCAAAAAACAATACGAATTTTCTGTTAATAATTTGTTGAAAGGAATTCATCAACATAATAATTGTGCAGTTTTTAAACGTTTTACAAAATACTCCGAAAATTGCATTATCAACTTATACCCGACATTTTAACGATTTCTGTATTAAATAACTAAACGTTATCAGGTACGTGATTGTCATTTAACAACATAATGTTATCTCCCTAATACACTCACAACAATTGAATTTCCATTATCTCGAAAGTAACGATATCTTTAGGATATCAATCACTGTTTGCACAACGTTGCACGTGGAAACACACATGCTACATCAAACATTTTTTTTTCTATGTAACGTTCCATGTTGTTCCTCATTGCTCGAGGGATAAAAAAATATTTTTTCATTGTTTTGTACGATCTGCTAGGTGAGGACAAATTTCTCTTAACGACAATTTTAAGCCTCGTAACAATCTCTTCGGAAGCGATTTCCTCCGACTTCCGTGCTGTTCCAGAGGAAGTAAACATCGCGTTGATTTTATGAACGGAGCACAGAAGGAAATTCCGAAGCGGGGAAGGGTCAGAGGGCAACGAGCAGACGGAGCATACACCAATGAGAGAACTGCATGTGACAAGTGGATGAATAGACGTCGTTCCAGTCACCGACACGAATATACTGGTACAAGCGCATCCTCTGTACATGCACATATCTCATTTACACGCAAACGCGAATAAACTGCATCCTGTTTTCTAACCGTGACAACACTGGACAAGACACGGGATGATATAACGAAAAACCGACAAAAAAAGAGAAGAAATAAACCCAATTCAAAAATTCTAAACGATACCTTTCGCCACAAGGAACAAGTGCACGAGGAACACGTGCATTGCACTGTTCACGGTAATATATAAGTCGCGATTTGAAAGTAGCGATTGCGTATGAACAGCCATGTCGATGCGGTGTGGTTAAGAGAGGATGAAACGATCCTCTCCGCCGAAGCTTCTCTTTCGAACTGGCGAAGATGCCGTTCGTGCACCCTGACCTGGGCCTCGGTCGGTTTCGGCCTTCTGCTCGGAAACGTACGGGAGGAAACGTACCGTCCAATCAACGGCGAGCGGCACGCAAACGGCCACCAATCGCCGGGACAGTTTACTACTACAGCAGCGCGAATTCGAGTGGAGGGACTCAAGGTGAATGAAAGTGAAGCACGTGCAACTAATGATAGTAAAGTGCATTCGGAATCAAGTTTTACGTTTGCCCATTGAGACCGAGGTGCTGTATGTGTTTCGGTCTCCGACCACCGCGAAGTGTACGAATCGCTTCGATTCGTCGGCTTCGACGTCGTGTTCTCACGTACACACGATTTCTTCCACGCTTCCGGTCGGACCCTTTTCCCCCTTATGCTAATAGGGAAACTTCTTAGAACGGTAATACGGACTAAATTCTCACACGAAATAGCTGTACATGCTTCCTGAGGTTTGTCATGTAGAATCGAGAAAATGTGCAAGACGAAACACGGATTAATTCTTGTGTCTTTTTTCTTTTATAGTTAACGGAATTCAATGTGTGTGTAAATCGTAGAACAGAATAATTGTATTTCTCTAAAAACGTTTATAGGTCATGGAAACCCGTCACGGTGGTTAACAATCAAAGAAATATGTTTTTCTGTTGCGCTGACGCATCTCGGGGATGAATCATGGCGTGCAGTATACTTGTGCGCTATGAAATTAAAGTTTCTCGCGATGAAGAAAGGTGGGAATCTCGTTTATGAGTCAAAGAAACTCGAATTACCGTGGACTAAAACGTTGCCGAAACACTGCCTCATATTTGCGTCATTGCTATACTCCTCCGTCCAGGAATTATAAAGCGAATGCAATTCTCCGTTGATCCTTTCCAGACGCATAGCTCCGATCATTCGATTTATAACTATAGCGATGAAACGATTTTCGTTTATCGTTAATAAGTGGTACACATTGGGCGAGGTTCAAGTGTTCATTTTTATTAATAACATCGGAGCTCGATATAACATTTCCCAGCTGATGTATCATTTAATTCTGGCAAAGATATTCGCACTAAACGATTACTTCCAAATAGTGCACGAGAAAAACTCGAAAAGCTTTCAGTTCTTCAGGATACAATATAAAATTCGACCTGCAGCACAAACAATTGGTAAGGTATCCAGTATCCAAAACTAAATCAGCCATGTCCAACCTTCGTGAAAGCTCCGATGCTCGGGTATACCTTTTCCTATTCTTTACCGTCACTGTAGAACGAGAAGAAATTCGACGCGTGGCCACCGTAAAAACGTCTTCAGCACATTTCCACTGTGACCAGAGTCTTGCAGATTTTGCTAGTTGGAATAGGATGGCCTCCCACTGAACGTTACTGATTCATTTGTTTTGCGATGTTACCGCATGGGAGGAATCTATGTAATGCACAGAACTATGATCATACACATGTCCAATTTATTTTACATGGCCGACGCTCATTATACGGAAGAACGTCGGTGTTGCTGGGAAGCAATTAGTATAAGCGGCACGCGCCACTTATCAATTGTCCATCGGTTAAGACAATATTGGATCAAACGAACGTCTAGGCGTCTTACGCATTTCTCAAGAATATCTCGGTGATTCAGAAAACCGGATGTAGCCCATTCATCCCTGCCACATGCCCCAAGTCCAATATTCGCTCTGTCGGATCGGTCCCCTTGTTCTGTTTACGCTTCTATTTCTTCACCGATGAGGAAAAAATGATTCTTCATTGTTCAGAATTTCTTGCCACGTTCCTCGACATTTTTCATCCTAATTTTTCTCCCGAAGATTCATCGCTCATTTTACGATCTTTTTTTTTCTTTTTTAATATGAACGTGCAGTAAAAGCAGCGGTCCGCATACTGCAGCCATTACTCATATTACACAATACTTGCACTGTATTCCTCGTAGCTGACGTTCAACGAACTCTCGTTTCTCTGAAACGGCCCGCCGATGCCTGTCACTCAACAGTGCTAACCGGCTGTCATTGTTGCAACACCGGCAACGGCTGAAAAATCAATAACCGGCCTAGCAGAACCGGATCTTCGAACCTTGCCCAAATGTATCCCCGCGACAGATTCGTCAATTAATTGATGCGAGTCTTGTCACGACTGGACGTTGCCAATTCCCGCACTATTTAGTGGAATATCAATGTATCTCTGGCACAAGTGGACACACAGGAACTCTTTTAACCATAGCCACAATTCATACTGTTCACCGTGTGAATCTCAGAACGCTAGTCCACAAGAAACGTAGATAATGTAATTGTCGATAGATAAAACAAAATGGAAATAAAATAAACTTTTAGAAAGATACAGCGTTCATTCACAAATCACTGATGCTTTCGGTGGACGCCGAGATAGCAATGAAATGGATCGCTATTAATGATAGGAGGAGGTGAATAGATTGAAACACCGAGCGAGAGGGAAAGTTTTTGGCGCAGACGATGCTTTATAAATGCGTACTCGCGAGCGTGGATCTGGCCGAATCGTAGGGCCGACGTAGCACCGACTAAATTAGAGGCTCCATTCACCCTTCAGAAAAAGCTTGCGGGCTTTCGTAGGGCGCACGCAGCCAGACACGCGTTTGCGTAAAATAACGTGCCGTCGATTCCAACGGGAAACGCGTGTGGGTGGTTATCGAGACATCTTTTGAGAGCCTTTTGTCAAGAGCTCCGTCGCGGGGGTATGTTTGCAGGAAAACATGATCGGGAAAAATTCAAGATTTAACGAAACCCAATCTTAAATTCGAATCGCATGGAAATGTTTAACATTCAAGTATTATTCTGGAGCACGTCGTAACTACTTGACATTTCATTCGCCTTGGATTTCATACTGCCTCGGCATGCATAATTCATAAATTTAACAAAATAATGCAGGTAGCTAACAAAGATTTTCAACTAAAAATTACGTATTCAAAATTGTTCAATCAATATATATTGAAATGTTCCATATATATTAATAAAGAGAGAATTGAGTAGTACAAGGTTGGGTGTATGGGGTAAATTTTTGTAAATACATTTCTGAATGATAAATTGTCAAGTTAAAGTGAGATAATACAGATTTCAAGTCAGTCTACGTTAAATTATTCGATAAAGGCTTAAACATCCGAAAGCCAGTGATGAATACATTTCCAAGCCAAAATTACAAACTGTAGATTTGCAAATCAATATCCCTCGATTTTACGGAAGAATTTCATAGTAGAAGGTTGTACGCGTAAAAAATAATTATTAGTGTATGAAAAGTGCATTGAGGTTTCGCAGCACGTAAAAAATCTCGGAGCGGTCTATAATTAGAGTGGTGCAACGAGGCACGACAAATTGTCCGTCAAAGGATTTTGTCATCTGTATGGCTGGATGGGCACATCCACAGAGCTGAACGGATTGTTCAATGAAAACTCGTTCAACGTTTACTATAAAACATTCGTTATTCATCGTGAATCGTTGGTCGCGAATGATCCTTGCGACAACAATCAATCAGGCATCTTTAAAAATCGTTTAAAAATCGTGCACGGTCTGTTCAATCGTTTTTCAAACACAATTTCTATCTTCAACTTTTCTTACTCAATGGTTCAGAGCCTAAAATTTGTTATTGCGTATAAAATTGAATCAAGTCCGAACGAATTGTTTCTCTTGGAAACCCTAGCGAGCAAACAAAAAACGACAAGGAAAAGTGAGGGGAGATGTAACGATTGCGAAGGAGAGAAACGAAGAAAATCGCTCAAGTTCTTGGGCGAATGTTGTTGACCGCGTGGGTGGGAAGGAGAACCGCGTAATGTTGAGACGGTTTCTAAGGGCAATAAACGTAACCACTCTAAGCAGTACCTTGATATTTCCTTTCGAAGTGTTCCGCCAGCGGTCAGTCGAGACTTCTTCGCCAAGCAAAGCGGCTGTCCAAGCGCGTTGAAAAGCAAAAAAGGAAAAGAAGGTAATCCTACGACAATTTCCCGATGCTTATTCCTTGAACACGTGCGACGTACGTTTGTCGGATGCCTTCGTCTTTACCTCCGGTAGTTTTGCCTTCCGCTTCGCACCTGAAATTCTGTAAAAATCGTGCAGATGAAATAAGTTTCCAGGATAGACTTGAATAAACTTCAAATATTCTCCAAGAAGTTAAATGGCATTAATTAACGAAATGTGTCTGTATAATTGTAAAGGAGAGGGGTGCAGTTTCGGTTTGAATTTGCTTAGAATATTCGTAGTTGTCGAGTATCGTGCAATTGCATTGTTAAAGGATGACACAAGCCCAGACTACGTTAAAGGTAGATTAGACTATGCCGAATCGATTTCCAGGCGGTAGGTTGTCTCATGATAGTAGTGACTCATAGGAGTGAAACTCGTATACCGCTGCCCGCCCGATTCTCTTAATTAAAATATTACCTGGTCTCGCACGCGAAGCTAAATTCCAATTAAATGAAATGTAAAAAAAAGTGCAATAAAAATTCATCATCTGCTCCTAAAAATAATGCACTCGATTACGGCTACCCCAAAATTGCTCTGGAAACAATTAAGACGATCTCATCGGGCAATTCGCAAATACTCACCGTTTCGAAATGCAGTGCAAGATAACACCTGCTCGTCTTTAAGTGCACATAAAACACTCTTCGATTCGTGTCTCGGTCAACATCGCGTTTCCCATTCCGTGTCCCCTTTCACCAAACGCAATTCTCGAAAAAATTCATCGCTGCACGTCTGTCGCGTTTCAAGCGGAACGAGCGCAAACATCAAAGAGCTACGCGACGGTCCATTCAGAGATCGTCGACGGAGATCCTCGATTCACCCTCGGCGTTGCAATTGCGACGACTGACCGAATCAACCCCGCGTGTACGCCGCGTGAGAACGATCAATTATTGCTCTCCTCTCCTGTGCTTTCCCGCGGCACCTCCCTTGGTACAATCTGATAGACGAATCTGGTGCCTCCTCTCCCTTTCCGCCCGTGGATTATCAGTCGCGATCTAATCTATTATCAACATCCATGACGACGACGAAGACGTTCGCTCGTTAGAGATCGGAACGGAAGTGTCTCGCACACGATGCCGGTGGTTAACTTGCATCGGACGCATCTGAATGGCGTCTGAACGGGTTGCAAAATGACGGCCAACTGCATTCACCTCTTTCGGTGGCCGTGGAGGGTGGCGAGCTGGAGTACAGACGCGCGCATTCGTGACACGGATACGAGGCGACCCACCTTCCCCTCTTTTACATTGCAACCAGCCCCCCGCTTCATCCCCCTGAATGTTACGGTCGACAGGGTGCTCTGCGGCTACCGACGGTGTCGGCTTTTTCTTCTTCTCCCCTGCTACACCCCTTGTTACTACCTGCTGCATAGTTTTCAAACGCCATCCCACTCCACTCCTTCCGACCGTCCACGCATCACTCGTCTTTATCAGAAACGACGCTTGGCTGTCCTGATGGGTATACGTATCGTTTCGGTACGACCGATGACAAGCAACTGCGACTTACATTATTTTCGTATAGTTCAGGGACGTTAGCTTAGTCTCTCGACGGAGATTCATCGGTCTGGTTTGCGTGGTCGACCTATTTTACGGCCTCTGGAGTAATTCGGTTTTCGAAGGCGTTCTACGAATCAGTGGGCAGAAAGGGCGGATCAATCAGCCTAGGTCACTTTTCAAATAAATTGCTGGTTAATTAACTCTGGGATCCAGGGTTGGGACTGTAGCAATTGACGTGGAAATAAGGAGGCTGCTACTCACTTCTTTTTTTTTTTTGTTATCAGTTTCGTTGTTCGTAATACGAGTATTTCCAAGTGTAATATAAAATGCGAGAAAAATGCAGGAGTCTCAAATTGGAGTAAAAAAAAGAAAAATAAAACTTAACGAATATAGACACAAGAGCAGGTGACTTTAAAGTTATAGGGATTAAAAAGTAAATGGTTTAAGGAAATAAGTTGTAAAAGGGGATTATCATTGGTGTAATAAAAAAAGTCACCCTGTTCACGTTCATCCCGTGAATACATATTTCTTCGGCTCACCCTTCAAGAAATACCCCTCGTAAGTTCTTCCGCTTCAATCTATGCTTTCAGCGTATACATACTTTTGTACGCGCAAAAACACAAGGCGTCTATTTCAACCCTCGACTTCGGCGAAGATGCCTTCTTCCCTTTCTTGGGACCAGTCCTTTTAACGGTGCATTATACTAATGCGAAGGGAAGAGCGCAAGAAGCCAAGCAAAAGAGAAAGGGAGAATAGTCGACGAGTAGAAGCAGAGGTACGAGTGAATGAAAAGTAACTTCGATCCAGCTGCCTTATATCAAACGTTCTGTATCAAAGTGGGATCGAATAGCGAAGTTATTAATAACCTACATTGTTCCAATTAGCGACCCTGTCCATTCAGTCGAATCATGAACGAAACTTATGTTTCCTTCCGTCATTCTATTTGTATCTCCTGACTGGTCCAATTCTTTGATTTCAACCCTCTTCTCTCGCTGTGTCCCCCACCCTATCACCCCTTAGATCCCACCAGAATGTCTGCTTTACCCCTCTTTTCGTTCATTTGTGTCCGAGTAGTAATTGAAAGGCGGCGAAGGGGAGGGATGCGTCGGGGAGGCAGAATACTGAGAGGAGGGAATGTTGAATGAGGGCCCGAGGTTGGGATGGATAGAGAGAGGGAGAGAGTGCGATAGCAAGGGGTTGCAGAGGGGTCAGACGGGGGAAAACAAGCTGGTCGAGAAGGGTGAAGCAAGGGGCTAGTATGTAGGCTAGTCTCGTGGGCGAACCGCGTCCCCAATCGATACACACGCAGCAAACCACTTTTGCACCCCCTGTGCCGTACCCCTTTGATTTCGTTACGATCTGGAATCGAATTGGCCGAACTTTTTATCGATACCACGTGACGAACTTGGTCGCTCGTCAAATTTCTGATTCGTCGAAGAAGTAAACGAAAGGGATCCATAGGGAGAAGTTGAAAAACAGATCAAGGGAAATTCCAAATGAAACTAGACCCTTTAGTTCCATTTACTCTATTTGAATGAATATTGTTTCGCATATACGTATATACATTTTTCCACGTTTGTCATTTTTTCCCTATTTGGTAAAATTGATAAAAGCCGTTTTGTACGTGATCTGAATTACGGCTGCGCTACGTGTTGCACCCCTTGGGATCAAGCTAAGTGTATCTTGTGCCACGATCACCCCTTTTAAGCGATTTCAGTACTTCCTCAATTAATTTGTATTGCATGTTGCATTTTGCATGAAAATCGATTACACCACCCCCGTTGTTCGCTACGAAGAACGAATAAAATACCTTCACTACCTTAATTTTCCATTTCCATTACTTGCCTCATTCATAATATTCGATACATGTAACCCGTTCTCAAATCAACTTCCATCCCCAACTCAAGAAACTATTGCCCCTGTTTCAAACGGGGGAACACTCGGGTCTCTATTAAAGCTACACGTGCGCGCGTGTGTGCACACATTTTCCGTCAGTATTGAATACGCACACACATGTATACCTAAAGGATCCACTTACGCTCCGTACACGCTAGGAAAGCAAGTTAATTTTATTTGCTCGTGGTAGACGAGTACAAAAGCTTGTACCGCGTAGAACGTGTCCCCGTAGGATCTCTCGAAATCAATTTAGCGAAAGTGTTTCCGTTGTCATTAAACTCGATCTATCATCTTGCAGGAAACTGGATCGACCAGCGATCGAATTATCGCGAATACCCCTCTTTCCCTCTATTAAATATTAAATTACCCATGGATGTCAAAGCGAAAAAGAATCCGTGGAAATGCCATAATTTGTAACTAACAAAGAAAGGAAATAAACCATCGTGGATCCTTGCGCCTCGCAAATTGAAATATTAATTCGAATTATCAAGTAATTACCCCGCGAATAATGCGGATATTGTGAATTAATAAGACGTTTAGATCAGGGGATTGGAGGTTCGGTGATAATGAATTATTCCGCGTCTGCCACGGGCAGGTGATTGACAAAGTGCTTCGAAGCACGTGGAGCGATACGGATGGTGGCAAAAAGAATGGGTTGTGACAGGGGTACGATACTGCTGCTATCAAGAGCAACCGAAAATAATTTAGAATTTAATGAACCCCGGATTAATTCGTATGAGACAGCATTTAGCATCCGATTTTAATGCACGCCCTGACGGTTATTTCACTTTTGTTCTGATTTGATCAACATAAAATCGGAATCAAGATAAACATGCTTAAGACTTTTAAGTTTCCGGTACCGATATCCCTTGTTCCGGTGCAAACGGGCAGCAAGTCGGCGTACAGTCAACGACAGACCGTAACTCCGGCGGAAATAAGTCGGGCAAGTGACTTATTGACAAGAGCCCCCGGTGGTCGTTGTTTGGTTAACCGGTCTATTAATCATTCAACGAATGGCCAGAGCGTCCTTAAAACACGTGGTGTCGAATGGAACATGCTTGAAAAGAAAATCTTCTTCGATGAACCATGACCTTCCAGCCGGGGAAGATCTTTCGTTGATCTACGAAGGTCGTCGTGTCTGTTAGAACTGACCGGAAGCGGATGTGACGCGATCGCGGATCGTTTACCACCATCTACAACAAAGTAGGCATGAAAATGGAAATATCATCGCGCATCGTAGCCCGGCACTCGAGACGCCGCACGTGAAAACGATTCCTTGATGCGAAACACTTTCCTGGATCGAAGATACGTTCGCCGCGAACGAATCCAGAATCGTTTTCAATGTATACGTGCAAAACTGACGGCCGGAACAGGAAATGACGCGATCAGATCGACTAACGGCTGTATAAAAACCACCGTATCACCGGAAGTGCCCAGATCCCGGATGTTTTTTTAACCTATCGAACTGCGAAATAACTGCCGGATGAGCGGCAGCCTCCAGATGTATCGAACGGTAACACATGTCCGCGCCAAGTAACGCACAGGTTACGTATAAATTGAAGTATGATAATACCCGTGATACTTTTGGTCCATATAATATTAGACTGTCCAATAAATGCATATGATTCTTCATTATTTTCGTTAAAGGTATTTTATATCGATTAACTGATGAAACTCCGATGCGATTACTAACCGGTTGAAGAAGAAAAAATGTAAGAAACGAAGGAAATGTACAAAGGGAAAGGTTTTATGCTTCGTTAAGACGTTACAAAATATACTTGTTTATACTCTACTAGCTGAACAGGAGGTATGTTTCGATATCAATTTTGCCAGAACGGAAATGATATATTCTGTCTCGAAAGATATCACCCTCAAATCTTAAAATACGAACCATGCCTGCGGCCGCGTGAAGACGCGATTCACGTGTGTGATACATCTAAATCCGCCGAACGTCGTTAAGCGTATGACGAAAAGTGTGCAAACGAATGAAGAATAGAATCGTCGATCCGTTCACATGCTAACGCAGGCCTTCCTCGAAAATATCCATTACGTAATGGTCTCGTAAAGGCATCGTAGTTTCCCTCAAGTCGAACGACCGGTACGATATCAAGTAATATTTCATTAACTCTAATCTGTGTGCAACATCACCGTCAGGTTTCAGAAACCACTGATTCGGTGCATTTATAAAGTCGAGCCACCGCGAAACTTGCTATAATTAATCTGGCATGAATTTACCAAACAACTTCCGACAAACTACGCACACGATACACCTTTCCTATTTTATTTCTACCTTTTTTTTTTATTAAGATTAAATTTCTAGCTTTCGCAATCCATTACGGGGTCTAGTGGTACATGCAACATATCGGATTTCGATAGGAAAACCGTTGGCCGTTCGGAAATAAAACGTAGCGCCGCTTCCTCGGCATCGCCCTGAATGATTGGTACGTCACGTCCGGTTTCCGGTCGCGGA
The DNA here is from genome assembly GCA_023838395.1 of Holcopasites calliopsidis. Taxonomy (NCBI): domain Eukaryota; kingdom Metazoa; phylum Arthropoda; class Insecta; order Hymenoptera; family Apidae; genus Holcopasites; species Holcopasites calliopsidis. The sequence goes on from JALHAQ010000007.1 coordinate 6,190,243, forward strand.
ACGGAAAAACGTCCTTCAACGTGTCAGTGTGCGGTACAAATCCACGCGTGTAAGCAAAGAGACCGATCGACGGATTAATCGGAACGCGAACACCTCGGAATGCATAATTGCGAAAGGAGATCGCTTACGTTTCACTTTGAGAAACGGGAGTAACTGTATCGACGTGCCCGAGCCGAGAATCGAATGAATCCTTCGCGTTCGCAGCGACCACGATAAGGAAACTTTTCTCGGATAGAATTTTTTGTCGTTGCGATGATACGCGAGCAAAATGCATGGTCGACGCTTAATCTCCGACTCCGAGTCCGCCGGTATCATCGCATGAATTAATCATTCTCTGTTAATCGTCTGTTTGCTGCACTTTAAATCTATATTTAGCTTCTGAATAGTATCTAAAATGTGATGTATTTATAGTATTTTTTTTTCTGCGGTCGAAGAAAGATTAAGTCTTCGCGTATAGTTGTATTTCAAGTAGCTTTGCCATTGATTAATTTTAATTTGTAAGACCATTAATGATTGTTGGCGATAATTGGGTTGCTCAATTATTGCCGGATATCAATTTCTTACCGGTTGCTCTTCCGGATGCTTCAGATCAAATTCCTTCATTAGTGGAATAGAACAGGAATAAAGTTACTCGCCAATAATTATCATCGTTCTTCGAATAACTACATTATTCATACTAAAACGCAATCCCTTACAATTAGAGCGTCTAACAAATTTCCGCCTCCTATAATTACCCGTTACCTAATCCCCGTAAAAAGGAAACAGTTATAATCATCGCAAGGTTCGCACAATGCCACGGGACGAAACTTTGAAACTGCTAAAACAGCGTAGCATTGAAAGGTTATTCTTCTCGAAACGCAAAAGCGTATTCGTTACCTTTTAAAAGAATGCGAGCGTGAAAAAATTTGAACGGACAGGGATTGATTTACTATTCAGAGGTGAACACAGGCTAGAGGTAACACAACAATGGGGCACGGTTTCGCCGAACTTCGGTCCCAGGATAGGGATCGTTCGGAGGGTCTGTTTTCTTCGAATCGTCGTTTAAAGGTCCATCCGGCCCTCTGAGTCTTAGGACCCCTACGTCGTTACTTCCGTCTGAACGTTGCTTACCTCGTATTGCTTCCTTGTACACCAGTTTTGGGATAGGAAGGCAGGGGGAAGGAAACAGAGAACCGGAAACGGATTTTACGTTTCCTTCCCTACCTGAACGAGCTTTCGCCGATGGAAATCTGCTGATCGTTGGATCGTCTGTCGCCGATTGCAATATGCCGTTGTACTTGTTGCTCGTTCAGCGATGAATTAAGTGCAATTGCATTGACGTAAAGTAAAATCCTAAAGGGGATGTTTTTAAACTGTATCGGAGCGATTAATTTTTTAATCCAGCTTTCGAATCTTCTATACCTTTTAATTATCGAATTCCCGAACGGTGCCATTTTTATGTAATTTTCTAATTGTCTACTTCCTGAATTTATAGTTTTTTTTTCTACTTTTAAACTTCAATCCAACCCAATTGCTCCACGTTTATAATTAAAATCTTCCAATTACCAACGTTCTCCGATAACGTTCCTTCTACTACTCCGATTAAGTTACAGAGCTCAATTAGTCCAAAATCAAATTACAAAGGAAGGCAAACTAATTATAAGAACGATCCAACTCCATCGAATCGCCAGCACCCAAGATATCCATGGATAAACGAAGCAGATCTCTCGCGTTTTCGCGTTTGCGTCATCATTTGTTTCACAAGCAAAGGAAGACGCGTACGCCGTGAGTCACGAGCGAGTGCAACGCTCGATAAAATCTTAATGAAAATGCAATTAAGGTGCGTGAGAAAAAGTAGTCCGTTGAACGTGTCGCCATTCTCGATGGGATTTACCCCTCGTGAGAATTGTCGAAAAGCGTGCAACTCTTTTTTTTGGTGCTGGTTCGTGAGAGACAGGAATCACGCGTCGACGAGCCACGTTGAAAGAAAAAGGCGGTACACGTGTTACTGGAAGAAACATTTCTTCTGTCGGTACGCTCCGTAACGACCGTCCGTTTCCTTTCGTGCATAAATCATCGGAGGCTCGAGATTTCACGTTCCTTCTCGCGCAGGTCGTAAAACAATATTTCTGTACGCTCGAATCCCTGGCCAGAAAAACGTGTAGCTCGCATTGAAAATGATGTTTAAGTGCGTGTTTCTCACGTACGGCGGGGAATACATATTGCATTTACGACATGGTGCGGCGTGAAAAATGATGTATGAAACGACGTTAATGGCAGGTTTTATGATTTTGTTGTCGTGTTAGCCAGTAGCTGTCGAGTACACTCCCTATCTTTTTTTTTTTTTATTTGTATTTAGGTAGTTATTTTTAGTATGCGAGTGAGTTTACGCTGCAAGGTATATGTGCAGATTAAGGTAATTAAGGGAAAGAAATCTATGCAGAAGGAAGTTTGCCTTTTTTGTTGTACTCATTAAAGAACATAGAAAATTCTGTAGTTCTTTCTTGTAGAGTAAAGTATGCATTTACTTTCTCTTTGAGAGGAAGTAACAAAGGGGAAATCAAATTTAAATTGTGTTTTATGACTCAAGAATTCATATTAATCCATTTTGGATTGTGTAAGGAAATGAAGATGGGATGACTCACAGTTTGTAATTCTATTCGAAGCAATTACACATTTTACCCCCGGAACGCGATCGTACGCCGGATACCGTGTTACATCCTCAAAGTGAAACGGAAGCACACCCACGTCCAGCAAAAGGCTTCGTTCATTAAGCTGCTGCGCCTCCTACGATGTAACGCCATCGACACCAGACCGTGCGTCGCGACGGGGAGCATTTGTAATTAGTGACTGATTAGCAAGAGAGGCGGCTCGATGATTATGCCGTAAACGAACCGCGTCGAGCAATTCTCTGACCGGTATCGGATGTGCGTCGGCAATCCAAACGATTTCAGTGTACGAAAAAGTCTCAAAGCGATGATTACCAAAAAAAAATACCCACTTTCCAATAAGAAAAAACGTCGTGCAAAATAATCTGTACGATCCAAAACAGCACGTGCCAGAATTCAGCAATCAGGAACGTCGAGAATTACTCTTGGCGAACCTAGCGGGGCTCGCAGGCAACGATAAATTTTTAGCGGAAAAATCCCTGGGCGAATTAAAGGAATACGGAAAACTAGCACGAGGTGAAAATAAACAATAATCGCGTGCCTCTTGTTTAAATGCAACGCGCAGGAGGGATGGAAGGGGCAGAGAGGGGAACGTTTAACGGAAAAGGGAGGAACGAAGAGAAGCAGGGTCGAACTGGAGGGTGTAGAAGGGTGCGAGGAAGAAGATGTGGAGGTGATAAGGTGATAGAGGAAGACGGAGGCAGCAGGTTGCTCAATAAAGAGAAACGTCAACCCTGCGCATACGCATTGCGAATATCCGAGGTATCTTCAATGGGCTGGTCGCCCATTCGCATCCGCTGCAGGGGTAGAGCTCTTTCATTGAGCGACCCCCGTCGCTTCCGCTTTTCGTTCATGCGTCACCCCTCCTTCCCCCCTCGCTCTATCCTTCTCCCTTGGCCGCCGATTCGATGGACACTCTTCTTCCACAAGTTTTTCGCGTTCTCCTACTCTGCTCTGCCTTCGTCGACGACGGTGCGCCTCGTCGTCGAGGGAAATCGTTTCGCGTCTAGTCTGATAACCTGGCTTGCATGATAAGCTGGGCAAATTGAAAAATTTGCCGAGATACGAGGTGCGGGATGAAACGTCTGGTTTAAATTCAATTTTTAGGTTCTCGGAAAAGATTGCAATTGAAGAGATGGCACCATATACCTGCAAGGTTGCACTTGGGGATCAGTGAAGATTGCAACTTTCGTGAGCTCGAGGAGGGCTAGGCAAGTGGAAAGTTCGAGGATGGAGATTCATTCATATCTTTCGAGGATTCGTCCTGGCGCCAGGTGTTGGTAGACCCTGGAGGCGTGGTGGTAATGGTGCCGGGGGTCCGAGGTATCTGAGATCGGGGTGGGCCAGAGGACTCCGAGGTACATCAGTCCACAGTGACCACAGTCTAAAGTCTAAGGCAAGGTTTAGGCCCTAAACTATAGGGCAGGGAATATCTGGCGCCCGTGGCCTGAGGTACACAAAGTCATAGTGGCCCGAGGCCTTGAATTCCAGGGATGAAGCGCCTACTACCTGAGGGCCCCTAGATCCTTTAAACCCAAGATCCTGGCGCCCAGGATCTATGGATCCTGGAATCCTGACGAACAAAATCTTAGGAGTCCATCAGAGGATTATTATTCATCGGCATCTCATCGTTCTGCCCGAAAAGCGAACAATATGGTATAACTGCAAGAAGCCAAGACGGATGGAAGATTTATCGATGGAAAATAAAGTGAAAGAGCATCGCGATGGAAGTACGGAAACGGGGAAGGAAAGGGGAGGAACCTCTCGCGACCTCGGCGTTTATTTCTCACTGCTGGGAATTTATCGCGTTCCTTTTATTTTTCTCTGCCTCTGCAGCGCTCTTTTGCCCCTAGCAACAACCCTGTCTGGTAATTACAAACTGGAGGAAGAACGATTCGCGAGAGAAAGCTTTCCAACTACCACCACCAAACTTCAACCCCCCATTTCCTTTCGTCCTTCTCGTTTTCACGATCACAACCCCGAGACTCTTCGCCGATATCGGCCTGGCAACGCGAATTCCTTTCGTTAACCCTTGCAGACTTTCAATCCCTTTTTCCCTCCGCGATTCGAGTCCGATTTCTGAAGTATAAATTACTCACCCCTCCAAGTATCCAAATTATTTTAATTCTAAGCTGATTATGGCTACATAAATGAGCAGTTATAAATAATTTCAACGTTACATACTTGCTTTTACAAGCTACGCGGGGGATGTTTAGTTAAGTGAACGTTTTTATTGGCGGTTTTACGGATATTTTCATAAACGAAACAAAAGAGGAATCATTCTTCTGTTGCAATTCTATATCTATTTTCGTACGATCTCTTCCTTCTTTTTTTTTTTTTTACTTATTTTTGAAAGAGGTCGAGGGAAGAAGCAGGTCACGAGTCGTGTCAGATCTTGACCTATGGCGATCAATCTCCTGAATTAGCGTTTTTCGACTTTTCAATGAACCAGTCCTGCTGCACCAGGGGTGGCTCACGGGGGTAACGCAATCTAGTCTCCTGGGCTGACCTAGTTCGAATGCTGTGACGTCGGCAGGTCCATTCACCTCGTACTTCTTTCAGAAACGACGCTATTGCCGCTTGTTCGCGAAAATTCAATAACAATGAGCGTCGACTTGCATCGCTCGTGCTATGCGTCCGCTTAGAATATTGATTGCACCTGAAGTTTTATCTCATTAATACTAGGGAACGAATGGAACAATTAAGAAAATAATAATTTAATTCTCTTTTAGATCTTTACTTTTCTTTCGGGAGCAATTTTTATTTGCTGCTTCAGATAACGTAACAGCGACATAATTCAATTTCGTTAACTGAACACAATTTCTTTTTTATTGTCGCTATGAAGAAATATCTGCTCTCTATCGCTCGATACATGAGTGTTCTTTTCTTACACGATCCAAAACGATGAAGCATATTGGATGTTAGAAATTAACTCGTTCCATTTCAGTGGGGAAACCAATTAACAAAAGGAAACAACTTAAGGTCCAATTTCCTTTTTCATTCTTTTTCTGTTAAAAACACCTTATTGGACGGGCTTTTTTTGTTGAATGATGTTGCTGCTACGAATGGTCGTAAACCGGGAGGTCGATGAATTAACAAAAATTCCGAGATCGCCCGTTTCTGTTCGCCCATGAAAAACCGTCATCAGGTTCTCTTACTGTTCTGGTTCTTTTGTTTATAAAAAATCAAATACAGCAGAACGAGGAACGGGGGCACGGATGCTACTACAGTGACCTATTTCGAGAGCAGCAATGTCGATGGATTCATTCATGCCGGGGCTTCTTTTATGAGCGAGCGTTTCGAGCTTTCAAGCGTTTCGCGTGACAACAGTCCTCGTGAAAGGACCTCGTGCGCAGATCGGAAAATCGAAGCTTCTCTATGCATAAATCTCATTCTTCTTTGTCCCTGTATACTTGCTACTGCCTACGATAACGTCAAAGAAGAGAGGTAAAGATAGTAGGGCTAACTGCATTAACGATCAGCATTTTCTAAAACATAAAAATACTCATTGCAGAATTCAGGTTAATTTTAAGTACCTGTACTTTGTTGAAGCTGCGATTTTGCTAAATTTTTAGCATAGAAAAATTCTTCGTAGCTCCAGTACAATTATCAAGTTTGAAACATGAAACATCCCGATTATTAAAAAGTATCCCTAACTCTTAATAAAATTAACAAACGCACGATTACTAAATAATTCAGTATGAATTCTGATCGACCAATCGGACGATCTCAAGCATTCCATATCATCCCGCATTTAAACGGTTTTAATATCCACCGATACGGTCTCGATTCGCAAGCGGTGACCTTTAAGTTTCCCACAATTGTTGTCGTTTTCGTTGATTCGATTTCGCGGCGACGCATCGGCAGGTTGCGGTTTCCGTGACAAGCAGCCGTCCTCTTTGACGGTGGATCCGCCCGACAATACAGGGCGCACGGAAACTCTGTGGCGACCTAGTTCGCGAATAGTGACGTAGACGAGACGACCATTCAACCAGCCAGTTCAGCCAGGAGCACCGCGCCACGGCGCGCCGTCTCGGAACTGGGTCACCCTCGTATAATGCATCCCTTTCAGCATCCTTGGATATCGTAAAAATAGAATATTGCCACGCCGAACGCGATCGCCCCGATAAAAAAGCACGCGTACTCGTTCCTCGTTCCTCGTCTCGTGATCCATGAATTCTGCACGTTTGATATCGTCGTAGCTATAGCTACGAATCTTATCCGTTAAAGATTAAGCAACGGTTTATCGTCGCACGGGGTCAAAGAATCAGGGCTCGTGGAATAATTCCACTTTCTATCTCGTTTTGATCCATCGGCGTTAAGCATCGGTAAACATGAGGCTTTCTTTATAGGAATGTGTTGCTTCATCGTTTTTGTGGGTATCAACGATGTGCATTTTCCTCTTGGCTCGTTTCGTGTTAATTAAACAGCGAGAATGAAGCTTTACGTAGAAGTGGATGTTTAATGACGATAGATGGTGAAATTGTGTCGCTTACTCGGCTACATGCACGTTCCACCTGTTGTTCCGGCGAAGGAGACTGTATCGATTCCGTACTGTCTCCGATAACGTTTACTCGATTATAATGTATTTCGCAGAATGAAATAGAAATTTGTTCAGGTGGAACGATCTGTCGGAGTTAGTACAAAGCCTCGTTGATGCCCTGGCTGTAACTCTCATCCTTCGGACCCCTTTTCCAGAGGAGAGGAAAGAGGTCGTGCGTTTCCGGCTTATGATGGGTCCTGAAAAATTCTCAAAGGACAAACACCGGTGTTTCGCCCCTTTTAGTCGTCCTAACACGATCGTGAATAAAGCTCGCAGATGTGCAAGCGCCTCGAATTCTTTACCAGCCGTTGTCTCGACACTCGGTTAACATTAAAACTGTTGAACATTAATTTTCCCAGACGGCGCCTAAGGAAGCGTGTGAAAGAAAGAGAATCTTGAATAATGAAAAATATGTCTTCTCTTTGTTAACTATTTGTATGTTCTTTCAAAAACACGTATGTAGCGGGGTTAGTTACCTACATTGATAATGTTACATTAATATAATATCCTACAGAAAAAAGTGGATGCAAGCGCAAAAGAGATAAATACCGATAAGAATGACGTAGCAGCAGAAATAAAGCGAAAAGAAGACTACGATAAGAATAAGAAAAATACTATAAACTTGCCGCGAGATAGCATTTCTTTATTTTGCAAAAACAAGAAATTCAGTCGCAAGCAAGAAACGAATTTAATTACATCAGTATCGATAAACTGGAAATAACCAAGCGGATAATCGCTGAGACACGATTCACAGTTTACTCGTAGGAGAAAACTCGTGGGTGGAGGCACAAAGGAAACAGTTTCGATCTCCTCTTCCCGTGAAGAACGTGGCGCGACATCCGGAAACGCGACCGACACCTGCTCCTCTACCCGACGATTAATTCGCAGCTAAAGCCGCCCACGTCTTCCTGTCTGCGCCTCTCGTTCTTCCACGCTTCCGTCTGGCGAACATCTGTTTTCCTCGTGATTCTTCTATTCGCCACTGGATATGTGCGTCTCCTCGTTGCTGTCAACGCGGCGCGGCGTGTCTAACATTAGAAACGTCTAATTCTAGCCGAGGTCGTTGCATTAACCCCTATTAAACTACTGATATCCCGCGTACGTGTCAACAAACGTGCGACGAAACACAGTTGCATAAGCTGTTAACGCGAACTTGAAATGCGTTTACGCGATACCAGAACTTTTCCGTAATAAATTCAACGGTGCTATCTCTGCGGCTGTTGCTTTTTTTCCCCTGAACAGAGCGGAGGATTTTGTGTTAAAAGTGCTAAGTAAACTGTTTCTCAATCATACAATTATATTTTGGGGGGGTAGGAATAAAAATCAATTAAGGTTGAGGGATTAATTTAATTCTTAAAATACACATTCTTTAATAAATATGAACTTATTTTTACAAAATATGGGGCATCTGAAGGGTAGCTTAATCTCCACTCAATAAAAAAAAATATTCACCCTTATACCGCATCTAAACAAAAAGAAAGCCAAAGTTAAAAAAAGTAAAAGAAAAGAGATAGGTAATTTCACTGCGACAGATTTAATATCCTTTCGCAATGTTTAATCAGCGGAGCACAACAAGCTCGAGTCCCCAGGTGGAGTTCTCCCTGACGGACACCCTCGTAGATGAGGATCCCATAAATCGATGGCTGGAGAGGAATCTCGTGTTCGTGTATGTTTCGTTCAGCAGAGTATCATTTCCATGATCTCGATCGAGAGAAGGGGTGGCCCGGTGACCCAGTTCATTCCCAGGGGTTGAATGAACGGCACTGAACGCCATGACGTCATTCCCGACCTCATTTCCGGTTCCCGGTACAGCCAGCTATCCCAGCTCACAGTCCCGTTGGCCCGAAATTTCTCGTGAATCGAAGGACGCTCGTTCATCTCGAGCCATTCTACCGACTGTGAATGAATTTGCTGCAAGCGCGCTCTGCGCGCCTCTAAAAAAATCTGACTCGCAGACGCACTCGCTATAAAACCGTATAGACGTATTTTTCTTAACGAGCTGCATTCATTATACATATGGACGGTGAACTCTTAATCTCTACGCCGAGGAATTTGTGGAATGCCAGGAATTATGGTTCCAGTGGATGCTAAGGGTTGTCTTAATCTCGATGAATGAACAGAGGTATTTTGGATGCTTCCTATACCTAAATGGTTTCCTGCAATTGTAAGGAAAATAGTTGTTTGCTCTGGGAGTCTTATCGGTTAGATTTAAATTACTATTGGATTCTAATAATATTATATCATTAATAAGTGATATTAAATAATGATTACTAAGTCATCACGGAACTTCAATAACCAATTTCCACGGTTGAATATTTTTGGGATGGCATGAATTATATTTTGATACTGCATATGGAGGAAATATAGGTTTCCATGCATGAACGTGGGATTGCAGCATTGTATGATACGGTGGTCAAGTAAAGTTCAGAATAGGGACACCTATAATCTAGTCAGGACTCAGTACAATTTGGACCTAGGAGAAAATTTTGGAGGGATACAAAAATTAAAAGTAATCAATCTTTTTTGGTACGTCTTCAATTTTCTCCCAAAATACTCTGAAGGATTTTAAACTTGTCGACTAATTTTTATTTTTCTATGTACGTTTTATACTGCGATTTCGTTCACACGAATTATGCGAATATGGAACTTTGTGAACGGATTGTTTCACAAGAAACGGGATCATGCAACCGTAATAAATTCCCGTGTAATTATTATATTCGCCTCACGAACACAGTTATTTTGTCTGGAACTCTTTATTAACATAACATTACAAAAGCGTAATTATCTTCACACATGCGAGCACCTTTTTCCCACTGGCTGAAACCTATTGCTATTCAGTTACATATTAATGAAACTGCTGCATATGCACATACAAGTTGCGCCAATCTGATTTACACTCTGATGAAGATTCTTAATCTCCTCGAAAACAAACGAAATCGCCAGTAGAAGTTTTCCTTCATTAAATTCATTTGCCTATTTCCTCCAAAACACTCGTTTACCCTCAATTAATCTCCAGTGAGAGTGAGAGGTCGATTTATCAGCTAATGTCAGAATTTTTACTGCACTCTCCGATTATTCAATGCTCTTAAGTACACTCCACAGAAGATACTTTTGCCTTCGAATAGTTGTAAAAGAGATCTCTAAAAGAATTACATAGAAGGAACAATAAAAAGCGCACCACTGTTGAAGCTAATCGCCTCGAAGGGTTCCAGGGTGATCCCTCGACGGCAGGTTTACATTGTAATGCGATGCCCTTTGTCCGAAGGGATTACTTGCCAGTACAAGATTTATTTCACGAAGCTCTCCTTACAGGGTCGTAACAACAAGAAGGGCAAATTCAAATTCATGGGTGGAACAATTTCAACACAAAATGTTCTTCGATTTCCTCGAATTAAGCGTGTTTTTAAATTAATAACTCTTGCGGTCTAAGACTTTTTCAAACTACTGGGCGGATGTTAATTTGCACTTTAAATGATTGACGCCACCGATGATGAATCGAATTACAGTGGATCCTAAGCGTCGATAATATATCACGACACACGCGGAATTTATATAATTCAAAACAAACGTCTCAATCTATTCGTCGCACTGTATCGATGCAGTGATCGAACGAGATGCAAATGACAGAGCAATTTAAGACAAAACATGGTCCCCTCGCGTAACAAAGATACAACTGCAAATTAAAATGAAAAAATTCCATAAAATCGACACCAATGTAACAACAAAGAAAATCTAACTAAAAAAAAAAGAAACAGGATGTGCTCGTTGCATCGCCATTGGACAGGGTGAAGTTCGACAGTTTACAGCCCTGCGTTTTGAAAGCTCATTCACGGTATTCGTGTCAGCCGGGGCTTTTGAGGCTTCGGTTGTTAACGAAGTCGATTGTCCGGTGAAATTTACACCATGAATCGCGACTGTGTCTACAAAGAGGAACCGCCTGTTCCGACTAGCTGGGTAGTACAGGTGTCGCCGGCTCAGGTACAACGCAGAGGAAGTCCACAAATCATGAGCGTACAAATCGAACACGGGGTTTCTTCCTTCGAGAACGGTCGTGGCATTGTCGTCCCTCTCGGGAGGCAGAATCTTTCTCCGACCGTGCGCCCCGAGATATTTACGACCCGTACGAATTTCACGAGGCAACCGATACGCGTGACGAACACCCTCGGGGCCTTTCAGCTGCTCGTAATTTTACCTGCCCGCCCTTAGATCTTGCAAGCCCAACGAGTTTTTCATTTTGCATTGGTCAGCGTGAAAAGGAAGACGGCTCGGAGAACAATGAAACTTCTCAGAGGATACTTCGGAGTCGGTGTGTACGGAAACGATTCGACGAACACCTGTTCTTGCTCACTGGTTACTTGATCGATAAGCTACTTGCAAATGTATTGTGCAGCGATTGAAAAAGTCTTCGCGATAAACTGCAATCGCATTTGAATTGAAGTCAACGCTAAAATGGTGTATGCAGTAAATCTAATAACTAGACGTCGGATTTTTATGCAAGCTCATATTTTTGAGAATGTAGTGAAAGAAGTAGAACTTTGATAGAAAATTGTTTCACTTACTAGATATTATAGAAAGCATAATAATTTGGACACTTTGTACACTTTTTCAGATTATGTGCAATCCGTCTAATTTTGCATCTTTAAATTTTCTATAAATGCATAAAAATCCGGAGTTTACTAATAATAATATTTTAGAAGCTAGCGTACATGATTTGTTCACATAATGAATCACTACATTACCCTTCACCTGGACACTATTGACAGTTCCGTTGTATAATCACTGGTCCATTGAAAAGAAAATATTGAAGAACTGACTTCTTTCGTATTGAGTATACAATACTCCTTATTAATCTCAGCAAAATCAAATACCACGATATTATCAATGGACAAATATTTGGAATCTCAATCACAGGCACGAATTCCTTAATTTCCATTCATTGCACTGGCCTCTCCCGCTGTTTCATTACACGGAACATCATTTGGCGATTAAATATCGGCGCACGGCACCAATGCGTAATGATTAACATGTCGCGAGACGGATATATAAATGGTAGGGCGAGGTAGCTTGTAAGTCTCAGTACGATCCACGATAGAACGAACAACAACATGGAATTCCTCAGCTTCGACGTAACGAAAAAAAGCCTGATATTGCGAAGGGCGGAAATTCCCACGCCAGGACCGAACGAGGTTCGAATTAGGGTTGCTTATTGCGGGATCTGCGGAACCGATCTTCACATACTAGAAGTACGTTCACCATGGTCACTTATAACGTTTGTGAATGCATGTGCAAACTGCGTTTGAATTGCGTGAAACGATCGAATGACTGGTTTGAATGATTTCTAATGAATAAAATATCATTTAGTCCTCTGGACAGATTTTAACAGCGTTTTATGATTGGGGATGATTCGTGTCTGAAGTTCGTGTACGTTTGTTCATTCCTTAGTAAACAAAAAAGAAATGGTCGTGTTAATTATAAAAAGCAGTAGACGGAATTACTTCACTGTTTAGGGATCGTTCCCGTGTAAAAAAGAGGGTTTCCTCACCCTCGGCCACGAATTTTCGGGAACCGTGGACGCGGTGGGTTCCTCGGTGAAATGTTTCAAAGTTGGTCAAAGGGTTGCGGTCGACCCGAACACCGGATGCAACACGTGCACTTACTGTCACAGTGGGACTTATCATTACTGCGACGACGGTGGTTTAAACAGTACGATAGGAATCTTTAGAGACGGCGGATTCTCTACGCACGCCATCGTACCAGAAGAACAGGTTTGTTTATCGTGTTTCCTCCGGTTCCACGAACCCCAATATTTTCCATAGATGCTCGTTCTTTTAAAGTTTATCGTAGTTCATCGAAGTTATGTCATAGAATTACGTCAATCCATTTATGCGTAAATCCCAGTTAAACGTATTTGAACAACCTATGTCAATAAGGTCACTGAGTTCATTTTAATCTCTGCTACAAGTCAAAGGAACGCGCAACATCCTATGAAAGTTACTTTCTCAAAATCATTTCTCTAATACAAAAGGTACAATAGCTATTCTTTTTTTACTTTCATGTCTATTTATTTTTCGTATCGTCGTATCAGGTGTATGTTATACCTGACGATGTCGGTTTGGACCAAGCTGTCCTCGCTGAACCACTGTCGTGTTTGGCCCACGGATGGGGCAGACTTAATGGGGTTGACGTTGGCAATAACGTTCTCATAATTGGTGCTGGTATCATTGGTCTTTTATGGGCCAGCATGTTGCATCTACGTGGTCTCAGAAAGACGGTGACCATCAGCGAGCCCCAAGAAAAACGGAGGAACTTGTTGTCGAAACTCGGTAATAACAAAGTGCTTGCTTGCTACCCCTTGTTTTGGACTGGTATTAAATTTTGCTACCATGTTTGGAAATTAAGCAATTATTGAATGATCGCTACCTGTGCTGCCCAATTTCTTTAATGTAACAAAAATTTCCATTAAACAATGGATTTCCATAAAATCTTAAATATTGTTCGAAAATTATACGGATGAAGAATCGTATTTTATTTTGTAGACTTAGATTTCGAAGCAAAAAGTCCAGACCAATTGAAAGAAGGATACGACGTGATCGTGGATTGCAGCGGCTCAGCTCCAGCTATGCAAGCAGCGATGCCTTTGTTAGGAAACGGTGGTCGTTTATGCGTGTTCGGAGTCGCAGACCCTACGGCGAAATTCACTATCGAGCCGTTCCAGGTACGTTACTCACGACCGTGCGTTCTCCTGTTTCCAAGTACCTGAGTTATTATTCCTTTAACAATAGCTCATTGCTAAGGCATCGCAGGCGGTCAGGTATGAACAGTTTCTAACTTTCTTCCTCTTCTTTCGGCAGATTTATAAGAAGGAATTAAAAATCGTTGGTGTAAACATTAATCCCTTCACGTTCCCTAAGGGTCTGGGTTTACTGCGAGCGATGGCTGATAGGTATATCGATTACGAGAAGTTAAGTATTAAAGTGTTCTCGTTGTCTCAATATCGCGATGCTTTGGACGCTTTGAAGCGAGGAGATATCAGTAAGGCTGTGTTTAAATTGTGAAAGCAATGGGATAACTATTAAGATATGTAAATAGAATAGCGGGGGGGGGGGGGAGGATTAAATCAGTAGAGATCGAAATTTTCACGTGGTTCTCGTTTATTAAAATTCATATTGGTCTACAAGTAAATATAAAATTGCAAACTCGTAAAAAGGTCATACAAAATCTTACTTATTTGAGATTCCAAGTCCCTGCGCACCTATGTCAATCGTATAAATTTGTCTAAAAAAGACGAAAAACGATCCCTGTTATGAGTATGCAGTCTATGCGGCTGTTAACGCACGATATGTATACAATATCCTAATCGCGATCGTATAAATAATTTCGTTTATAATATACAATCGTTGATCTAGTTCTACAAAAAAAAAATTATATGCTTTGCATCACGATCGAGGTACTAACGTGTATACTAATTTTCGTTTCTTTTTCTCATTCGCCGAACATTAGATAACAAGGCAGCTATAGAATATTATTTACTTCGAATTGTTCTAAATAGAGCATTAACAAGTATTTAAGTATATGCATTCTTGAGCTCCTACTAAAAACTATGTTAAAGGCTGTATCGATATAATATGTAAATATTCGTAACATTATTATCGATCACTTTTTCGTGTTTATCAGTTGCACTGATAGATGAAGAAAGACTATATAATATACATATATATCGCGTACTATTGATAATATTACTACTTTTTCCTTGCTCCGCTATGTATCACTATGCACTTGTTTTCTGGAATGTTAGTTTGTACCCTGCCAACATACGCTATATCGCTGGCCCCTAACAATTTCAATGGTTCGTTAATAATAGCTCAATCTCCTTTGTAAATAACTACAAAAATAATCATCTAAGGAGTTAAAAAACAAATCAGGCCCCTAAAAGTTATCGATCGTGTTTCTAATATCTATTAAGTATGATAAACCACAATACTAACAGCGCCCATTTGGACAAGCTGCATCGACTTGCTGTTGCCCACTGGAGTCCGGGATAATTAATATTTGGCGTGGAAGTTTCTGGAAATTATCGAATTCGTGTTTGTCAAAAAAAAAAAGGAAGTAGAGTGTATTTAATGCCACACAGGAGCCGCAACGATTTATATATACGAAGCGGAAAAAATATGTTCAAGGGTAACATACCTCATAACAAATGTAATAAATAAAACTAAGGCTACCAAAGGTCCTGAAGAAACTGGTACTACTCCAGCCCCATAATAAAGGGCTTGACCACAAGCTGGCGGACACACAGGGACAATGGTTTCTGCGCAAAAAAATAAGGAAAAATCTAGAACATGCTCGCTACTAAATCCGAAACAAATTAATACAATACAAATGAAATAAGTATTGCTTATTGTACAAGCGAAGAAAATTAAAAGATGAACTCTAGATAAAATTACATGAAAGTACGAAATAAATATTATTATTATTACATGCACGATCCATATATGCATACATATTTATCAATTCTACAATTCTTCGT
The DNA here is from genome assembly GCA_023838395.1 of Holcopasites calliopsidis. Classification (NCBI taxonomy): domain Eukaryota; kingdom Metazoa; phylum Arthropoda; class Insecta; order Hymenoptera; family Apidae; genus Holcopasites; species Holcopasites calliopsidis. Next base: position 6,205,961 of record JALHAQ010000007.1, read on the forward strand.
GTACCTAATATTACAATCGGATAAACAGCATCAACATGTCATATCATTTATGTTACGAAACGTGGGCTGAAGTATAATACCCGAACTGCATAAGAAAAAAACACATTCGGATAACAAATGTTGCAGTCCGGATACTATACTTAATCCCGAAACCCGTGAATAAGCTTCATAATACTTACCGAACAATTCGACTTTCGTTTCCGCAGTTCCTAACTTATTGGCAGCTCTGCACACGTATTCTCCGTATTGTCTCTTTTCGATAGTAATTACTCTAATCGTTGTATCGGTATACTGGTCTGCAGTGGCGAAATGCGATATGCTATAATGTTGATTATTAGACAATTGAACGTCATCCTTTAGCCAACTGATGGCTGGCGGAGGATAGGCTTCGACGTGACACTCTAAATCCATATCGTATTGCAAGGCTTGACCAAGTCTTGGTCTAGGTGCTGTGATCACAGGTGCGAATTCGACTTCAACGTTAATATTACGCCTAGCTCCGCGTCCTACGCCATTTTCGGCAACGCAGTAATACGTTCCGCGATCTTCCTTACGTATGGACGGAATCTTTAGTGTATTGCCACTGTAACACGTCTGTTTATTAAAAACGGATTTCGTATAAATATAAGGAAATCAAAATAGGAAATACTTACCGATAGATTGATCCACCGGTCGGTAGGATAGCATTATTTTCTCTACGCCACGAGATTCTAGGTGTAGGGAAACCACCTGCGTAACAGTCAAGTTGCACCGGCTGCCCTTCGGTAACAACCAAGGACCTGGTGGAATTGTCGCTTATGATGGGCGGTCTACGAACTTGCAGTTCAACATTTGCAGACACATAATTGTTCAGAGATATTAAAATTTTGCATTGATAAAATCCAGCATCAGTCTCTTGAATATCTTTTATCTGCGGAACAATAATAATATTTAAACAATATGAACAAGTAAGAAATGTGCAATGGATGATCGATATAATAATACATTACTTGTAATACAAAGGTAGATAAGGCATCGTCGTATCTAAGGGCAAATCTAGTGTCTTTTATAATTAAGGAGCTACTATGGGAGAGAGGCAGTTGGTCATTGGCGATATCTTTATTAATTTTTGTCCATATAACTGGGAAATCTGGTGCGTATTGAACCGAGCACCGAAACTCCACGCTCTCCCCAATATCTTTAATTTGCTCCTGGGAAATATAAGATATTGTGGGCGTACGTTGACCCCAGACTGAAAAACAAGATATTGCTCATCTTAGCAGCAAATAATGATATCCGAAAAGTAACTGGAATATAATTTTGGACGGATAGAACATGCAATATGTTACGTAATTAATAAAATAAAATTTGTCGTACACACATCGTGAAAAATTAATGGAATCAACGAAAGATTCTGTAAACGTTCAGTTCCACGTAAAATGTTGTGGATATTCCGTTTCATCAATTAGCTCACAATAAGAGCATTTGTCGAAATATGAGAGTTACATTACGTACAAAATAGTACGTGCAAGAAAACTAATTGTATTACTTACCTGTTTGTAAAAGCGCGAACGCTAAAAGCGTATAAATAGTCTTCATTATGACACACCCAATATTGTTCCAACAACGCCCGAATAATCTTCACCCTTTTTCCGTCGATATTTTATCTGCTTGCTTCTCTTAGCATAGGATAATTATTCGTTGTAATTACTTGAAACTTTTAACGAGCAGGTTGTTGCGAAATGCAACGACCTATATTAACGGTACCTCAAACAGTGCACCCGTTGTTGTCAAACAACCAAACGGAACAATATTCCGAAGGAAGTAATGCTCACAGGTGTCTGTTAACCGAAAATAAACATGGCGAATGACGCTACATCCTTAGTCAAGTGAAGTACTATAAGCTTAACGTTTCGAAATTATACGATAAAATGTACGAATTATTTTTATCATTTTCATTTCGAATATTTAAGTACTTTATCTTTAAGCATATTTAATTGCATGATGTTCGAATATATCGATCTTTGGTAAATTAATGGCTCTGTATACGACTCACTGTGTACATTCGAACTTTGAGTAGAGCCAAATAAATTATGCATAATTGTACGTTTATTTAGACGTGTTCACTAGTTTTTTAATAAAAATTGTCTTTCTTTGGGCTTGAAGAAAGTTACTAAAAATGCTTGAACACAGACTTTGGGGAAATATCGTTTTTCTCCCAATTATAAAATGAAGGAAACAAGTGGAGTTCCTCAAGCGCATCCGTAGAAGCGGATGTGGACTTAAAACTGGTAATAAAGTCTTAAAACTAATTAAAATAAATGTTTTTGTTATTTTTAAATATAAATTGATCACTGCTAAAGAATATTCTGACTACATACATCGTCCTTATATTTTTCTTTAAGAAAATCACAAAGTTCTAACAATAAAGTGGAACATTAAACATAAAGGACGCAGATGAATATCAATTGTTATAGCTAAATGTCACGGTTGGATACAATTGATGCCGCATTCTATTGATTACTTTTCACTAACAAGTACTCTACAAAACTTTTAGCAAGTCTTGTTGGGAAGGTTACCTTATTTTAGTTTCGAACAATGTCAGGGGTCTATCTAATTCTAAGCTATTTTAGGAAACGCAGTTAGTATCTTGTCGAGCAACTAGTTCAGGACAAAATTATTACGTTAATGATATTGTAATAAAGAAATTGAAGCAGCCCAAAAATAGAGAAGGGTCGTTTAATCATAGCACCACTCTTCTTTTCACCTTATTACCAATTTTGCCTGAAACTTGTATACAAGTTAAAAATCTACATTAAAAAATGAAGAATATAAAAAATTGGAGGATATCGTTAATGAATTATCTAGAGTAACCTGGACGCTAATCGAGGCACTCGTCACTCCTAAATACCAATGTTGCGTGCAAGCTTTCGGTTCATCCCTCTTTTGCTCCTCAAGTTTATAAAGCGGCAACTCGGTAATGCGCTGGGCGAACATAATATGTAACATATGTTGTGCCCATTCGGTAACCATAGCGATTCGAAAAGCTCGTTGTCCAGTGTATTCCTCGATCGCATACCTGCACGAGGGCTCCGATCCTTGATGTCGTCTACCACTTGCGTGTGTGATGTACGTCGGTGAATGTCCATACACACAACACACACGTAATTTCCTAATATGTGTGGGAACCTCTGCATTGAATTGTGCCACCGTATACGTGCATACGTTTATAAATGAATCTACACTTAGAAATAGGCAATGATGAACGGGAAAAGGTATCGGGCCAGGGAAATGATTAAGAAGAGTGTCACCATTCATCTACCGGATTACGACATGATGCATCAGTTCGATGACAAATCTGTTATGAGAGACACTCGTTAAATCACTCCTTACGCAAACGAAATAAACTTCCGTGCACCTGTAATATGTGATAGCGCACACGTACGAGGAATATCGAAACACGAACTATACCAGCAATTACATGTGTGTCTCTATTCACGCAAAGAGACATGTGTATACTTGGCATTTGTATTTACGAATGGCCATGTATGCAGCGTGTAAGTATCAACCTGCCACGAGGAGGTCAGCATGTGTCACAGTATTACGGTGGAAACCACCGATGTCACTTGACCAGCACGACCATAGTTTGACGGTCGAGGATACTCTATGAGATACTGAAAGTCGTGTCAGAGTTTAACAAATCCTTGTATGAAAAAAATAAAAATCGGATAGAATGTTCGATTAATTAAAATTAACGGCCAGTGATCTTTATAAACGTTTCAGCGTCTGTAACATTTGTGTGCATTAAAATAAAATTGTTCATTCAGTGGTGATTTTTGAAGAAAAAAGGAAATCTTGATCCTCAGGGCAATAAAGGACCCAGAAACGTATTTGAACAAATTCCAGAGGATCAAGCACTGTTGTACGTCTTCTGGACTTGAAACATGATCTTCTTAATGCTGCAGAAAATTCTGCAGAAATATGCCTTATCAATTTGTGCAACGCTGACTGATACAGAACACGTTCCGTAAACTCTGCAAACGCGTAAAGGGAATCGAAAGCCATCCAAATCAAGGACAGTGATGAAGCATGCAAAAACGGAATTATGCAATCGATAATTGCCAAAGAAATTGCAGCAACCGGACGACGACAGTTAAAAAAAGGATAACGAAGGGCGGAACACATGCGGAGTAAAACGTTTCGACTGATGCATGCAACGTATGCGCATACAATTTGCAGCATCAATTAGAGGTCGTAGTTGACTGCCCAAAGACTTTTCGTTACGTGCAACGGGACTATAGATCTACTTTAGACGCGACAGGAAAGACTCTGGGCTAGAATGTCAGCACATTTCCTCGGGGGCCAAGGGCAACAGAAGCCCCCGACTCGGGAAAAGTGATAACTATACGCCAGTGTTCCATTCATTATTGAAGAAGAGTTAAACCGAGACGAGGTCACGCAGAGTCTGAAATAGTAGATCGATCCTTCCGTTTACTGGACGATCATTGATCACAGGCGATTACCGAGCGCTTCGCGTACTACCGCCGATCGGATCGGCATCGAACTCTCCGCCGATGCAGCTCGTCGTGCGTTATCGATCGAATCACGGTTCGAATAATGCCGCGTGGTTTATTTATTGCAGAACGCGCCCGAATTTAACTCCCCGATGGGATGTGATCATTTCTGGAGTTCATTGTCGCTGATATCCAGTGCTATTGGAATAATTGTCCTCTCCACTTTCGCCGATCTATAACTTCCACGGCGAGCAACAGAAGGATCTATAGAATTACCGATCTCATTGTCGACGAAATGTCATCGTAGGAAGTTACGTCGACGTGGAATTTTCGTGCTGGTAACGATGGTAATTTGACGAAGATTATCGTGTATCGCTGCACGTTGCTTCGGTTTAGTGGCCAGTGTGAATCGTTATCATGAAAGTACCTGCTGGATCGAACCCGCTTCTCGTTAAAAAGGATGACAGTGTTGTATCGTCACGTCGACGCGCGGAATGACAACAGCATCGATCAGGATCGTCGGAGGGCTTGCATTTTTCTTAATTGTCACTGATCGCGGACGATCCAGCAGATTGTTCATCAAGCTTCTCTGAACGCGATGGAGAACAGTGGACTTCGGGTCGAAGATGAGACACAGGTATTATATGTATGTAACCTTTCCCTCCTTTACTTATTTATCTTTATTTCATTTTACGGCGTCTACATGCAAAAGTGCAGTCGTTGCTGACGATAGACCCGGGCATAGATAGATATATTTCTAAACAGAAATGGACAAATGAAAATATTCTCACGTTGAAACTTTAATCCTGCCATATGAAAATGGAAATAGTCAATATTTCAGAGGCTGCATCGTGCTCGTTTTAACGCTATCTAATCGGTGAATCTCATCGACGGAACTATCTGAATAATAGATCCAAACTGGTCACGCGTGTTCCAGATCATCTATTACATTGATGGTATGCTCTACTGTAAAAAAACCGGCTATTCGATTGAATTATCTAGGAGATTGTGAAATGTTTACACGGCTAAATTTTAAATATTCCTCGCTTCATCGACCTTTCGGAACAATAAAATTGCAATAGATAGAATTCAACAAATTACGTGTAGCCTGCTGAAACGTGCAGCTGGATCGAAGCGCTTAAATTATCAATGAGCTGCGGGCATTAAAGTTTCGCGTTCATGTAAAAAGTCGTCGACAGGGCAGACATTTCACTACTAACTTTAATTTCTTCAATGGATAACATATAAATGTAAAAAATAAATCTTAAACAAATTTTTCTTTGGATCGAAGAGTTTGCGTTGGTATAAAAGTTGCCGTCAGCACAGGCAACCTTTTTAAATGGCTAACAAATTGTAATATTTTCTTTTTTCTATGCGATAATTGTTACTTTTATTTTGCAGAATAGTCATAGCAGAAGACAAAGTTTATCTACAAGCAACACAAATATCACGGAGTCCAGCCCGAGTAGATCTCAAACGAACGTGAATGAAATGGGAACAGAGAACCCATCGTCGAATGCATCGGCGAGTTCGACACCCCGAACCACGAAATCCTCCGCCGAACCGACTTCACCTGGTGTCAATAAAAGCACGCAAGTTGGAAACAGCAGGGAACTGCTGTACGAAATGGAGAAGAATGGTATTCAATCGAATGGCTCGCCGAAAGCTAACAGAAAACTGTCCAGAGCCAGCGTTTATCCCTCGGGAACTAATTTGACCGCCCGAGACGCTTTCGGTACAATTCGGATTCACAGTATTTAAATATTTCTAATCTCCTTTAAATCAATGTTGAAATTTTCGCCTTACATTATTTCGTCATTTCATTCGAAACGAAAGAAATATTACACTTTTTCTATCTTTCATAGCCACCCTATGTTCGGTTTGCTAGTGTCCTCTTAAAATCATTAGCCAAATACACATTCTAGAAGAAGAAGTATTAGATTAATTATTAAAATTTTGTATGGTCGGTACATAAGAAATGTCGGAATCCAATCCTGATCTGTCCTTCCGAACAGAGTTACTTCAATTTTTACTGTATTCTCAACATTTCTCGAGTGGAAGTGAGGGCAAGCCAAGTTCACAATATTCGAATATCTTTCATTCAATTAATTTCTAAGTTTGTGGTTTCAATTATCTTTTTTTATCCAATTCAAAACGAAAGAAATATCACATTTTTTTCTATTTTTCACAGTCGTGCTATGCCAAGCTTATTTGTGCCCTCTTAAAATCATGACTCGAACACTCATTTTAGATGGCACATAAACAAGTGTTAGATTAATTATTAAAATTTTATACGGCCGGTTCACGAGAAATGTACTGGCAATGACACGACAGACTCCTAACAGGGGAAATAGGTCTAAGTCAATAAACTACAATCAATATGCATACGAATGTCAGTGTGACACAAATTCCGGATATTAATAATGCACGCGCAAGTTCGACGTGGACGTAAAAATCTTATGACCTCCAGACCATTGCCGGACAACCACGTTTCATTCTTCCCTTTTGTGTCTCATGGCACGCGAAAGCTTTGATAACGATGATGTGAACTCTATCTTTGTCGACTTTTCTTCGTCCATGCCAAGATGTGTAGGACTTTATATATTTGCTCTTCGCCATGTGGACCCTTGAATTGCATAGTTCGGCGTGCAATTTCCTTGTGACCCGTGAAAGGGTTACGATAATCCCGCAACAGGTGCCGATCACATTCGCACAAAAAGTTATCTCTTTAATTTGCTGAAGTGATAGGAATTTCCTTTATTGCATTTCGCTCAGAACATTCTTTCTACATTTCGTAGGACCAAAGCTTACTGCGCCAACCACACCGGAAGATACGCCGCCGTTGTTGCAAATGCCAGTGTTTCCCGACGATGTACCAAGGGATTCTTTGCTACAAAAAGACTCGTCCCCTGATGAGGCGGAAGTAGATCCGGAGACCCTCTATTTCCGGTGCGTAATCATTTTTAGAACGGGCAGACAATTACTTTACAGCCTTGTGGCTATTAGATTATTCACGGAGATCAAGCACAACGGGGGATATAGCTTAGGGAAACATTTGTATAATTAGTAATACGGTTGTAGCGTTATATAAACTCGGCCCTCCGAAACAGGCGGTTTTACATTATTAATTTTCACATCGCGTGACGCTCCTTGGTAAATTAGATTATTGCGATTTTATGCTGTAATACAGCGTACACGAGTCGTGACTTATTTCCGTTTCGGACGGATTCATTTTTAGCCCAGATCACTGTACCCTCGAGTCATGGGCTCTAATTATTGCCATGTATGTTCACTTTTAAAAGAACACTGCACAGGCATTCTCCTCCTTTGTGATAGGATATTAAAGTATATCTTAATCACAAACTTTAACATTCTGTAGACTATAGACGATGCACGGAAAAATCTTGCATGATTCGATCTCGAAAGAACTTTAAAGTAATGAAATAATTTTACTGTAATTGATCTTCGAGTGGCCTTTGCTTTCAAAATTTCCTTTCAGAATCGGTCGAAGTAGACATTTTTTTTTTAAATATAGCCAATTAAATTTATTATCGAATAGAGGGCAATGTTACAATTCTGCACACAATTCGCAGAGACGGCCGTAGACGAATAGATATGGTGCTGGTCTACCAAGAAGACAACAGCGGTGTGCTTACGGAAATAGAGTCGCGCCGAAAAGAGCAGAGACGCGTTTTCCAACAAAACCTGTTGAAGGAGGGCTTGCAATTAGAGTTAGAACCGAAAGAGAACTCCTTCGACGGCAAAACCTACTTCCTGAAGCTGCATATACCGTGGAAGATCAAAGTTCAGTACGCCGAGGTGATGAATCTGAAGCTACCCACCAAAAGGTTCATCACTATCTCGGTCAAAGCTTGGGTGAGTCGATGTCATTTTAGAAGAAGAAGATTTTTGCTTCGCCGTGCATATAAATCGATCGATTACTCAATTCGTGCTGTATCATTAGCAAGGTGACGAGGATGCGAAAGAGAGGCCGAAGCTATGGGAGAAGTGTTTGCGATGGATAAGGTGGATAAAAAAGATTCACACTTGGGACACCAAGAAGTATCCCGAGGAACCCAGTTTTTACGACAGCATCGACTCCGGCGACAAAGAAGAAAGGTAGAAATATAAAAAGTCATTTTGTGATTGCCAAAAGCGTTTATACGATCCACTTACCCGGGCCGGAAATTACTTGTCGATCAGCCTAATATTTTATTCTTGTACAGATTCGTAGTGAAGGACAGGGATACGGCTTACACGCCTGCTCAAAGATCGCTCATAGTGATGCAGATATTGTTAAGGGCGAGATACGATGAGAATCACGAGAAGGCCGGCATTCGCAGACTCTTGGCCGACGGCACTTATCTCGACTGTTTCTCCCTGCACGAGGGACCGTACAACAAACCGTGCCTCAACGGAGAAATACTCGATAGACATTTGTTGTACTTAATATGGGCCAGACCATCGCAATGGTGATTTCATTCGAAAGCTGGATTATTCATCCGATCGACGAAGACGTGAGATGAGAATTCAGTTCTACGTTTTTAGGTACAAGAAACAACCGCTCTGGCTAATCAGACGATACTTCGGTGAAAAGGTAGGGCTTTACTTTGCGTGGCTGGGCTTCTACACGAAATGTTTATACGCCCCGGCTATCGTCGGTCTCCTGTGCTTTCTCTATGGCGTGGGTAGCTTGGATAGTGCCGACAACGTGCCCAGCAAGGAAATATGCGATTTCAACATCGCGGGTATGTTCATTTCAAATAATACATTTCTTATCACTCCTCGTTTATATGAAATTTTGTTTCTCCAGGAAATATCACGCTGTGCCCGCTCTGTGACAAAGCGTGCGCGTACCAAAGGCTCGGCGACTCTTGCATATTTTCGAAGTTAACTTATCTATTCGACAATCCTGCCACCGCCTTCTTCGCTATCTTTATGTCGTTTTGGGGTAGGAATGCAAAAGACAAATATCTAATCCTGCTCCGCCCTTTCGAAGATAGTTATTAAAATTCGCACTGTGTCCTCAAGCCACAACGTTTCTCGAGCTGTGGAAACGAAGACAAGCCGTGATAGTCTGGGAATGGGATCTCCAAAACGTGGAGAGCGACGAGGAACCCAGACCAGAGTTCGAAAGCACTGTGAAGACGTTTCGAATAAACCCTGTAACCAGGGAAAGGGAGCCTTACTTGCCTATGTGGTCCAAGACTTTACGTTTTTGCGCCACGGGCTCCATAGTGTTTTTCATGGTAATTAGAATATCATTATTTGGACATTCACTGCAGCATAAGTTCTATAAATTGCAAAGCAAGATAAAAATGTAAAAGTAATTACGTTTACGTTTAGATATGCGTAGTTCTGGGCGCTGTACTGGGGACCATCATCTATCGAATATCACTGATATCAGTCTTTTACGGCGGCGGTGAATCGTTTTTGAATAAGCACGCGAAAATCGTCACGTCCACCACCGCTGCTCTTGTTAACTTGGTGATCATCATGATTCTTACCAGAGTGTACCATCGACTGGCACGATGGATGGTGAACATGGAAAATCCGAGAACGCAAACCGAGTACGAGTCGAGTTTCACGTTCAAAATATTCCTCTTTGAGTTCGTCAACTTTTATTCGTCTCTCATCTACATTGCCTTCTTCAAGGTTGGTAACGTAATTGTAACAATTGAAAGATGTATTAAATTAAGTGACTAGAAATAGCATTCGAAGCGTTCAGTAAAAAAGAAATAAGGATAATAATCTCAGTTAAAATATTTATTACCAATAAATGAACATAGCTACAATACTAATATCCAGTGAAACATATTAGTTGTATATTCGATAAGAAGTAAAATAATTCCCGAAAATGTATTATTACAGGGACGGTTCTTTGTCCATCCCGGGGACACAGACGCCAGGTCCTCCGAATTCTTTCGCATAAAAATGGACGTGTGCGATCCAGCTGGCTGCTTGTCCGAAGTTTGCATACAGCTGGCGATCATAATGGTGGGCAAGCAGTGCTTCAACAACTTCGTAGAAATATTATCGCCGAAAATGTGGAACTGGTGGCGTAAAAGGAATCACGTCGCTGCCACGAAGGACCATGCCAGGCCGTACACTTATTGGGAGCGGGATTATCAATTACAGGATCCCGGGAGGCTGGCCCTGTTCGACGAGTATTTAGAAATGGGTAAATGCATTTAATTAAATCATCAGTAGGAACAAAAATATAGAACCAAGAAACGCGTTACCTTCATGTTCTTCTTTACTTTTCTACAGTTTTGCAATACGGGTTCGTGACCCTGTTTGTCGCGGCATTTCCATTGGCCCCGTTGTTCGCGTTATTGAACAACATAGCTGAAATACGACTCGATGCTTATAAAATGGTGAAAGAAGCGAGACGACCATTAGCAGAGAGGGTGGAAGATATAGGTGCTTGGTACGGCATACTTCGAGGAGTAACTTACGTCGCAGTAGTGTCCAATGTACGTGATAATAAATCCACTAATGATTGTTTAGGACAATTATAAAGTACACGTGAATTCGAACAGTTTCCGACTATGCGCATAGTCTTCTTCCGCGTGTTGGGTTCTTAAGCTCACCCCTAACGTTCAGAAAACGTAATTGTACACGAAATAACAATACTAAATCTACCATGCAGGCATTCGTCATCGCGTACACGTCAGATTTCATCCCGCGAAGCGTTTACGCAATCGTCTACTCTCCGACAAGGGATCTGGTGGGCTACATCGACAGCTCTCTGTCGGAATTCAATACATCGCATTATCGTGAGGACATGAAGAGCGACACGGATAGGAATCATCCGGAAACTTGTCAATACAGAGGCTACAGAAATGGGCCGAATCATCCGACGGATCCGTACGGTCTGAGCCCGCAGTATTGGCACGTCTTCGCGGCCCGCTTAGCATTTGTTGTTATATTCGAACATATTGTAAGCTTTTCAGAACAATTTACATTTTATAAATTCGCTTCACATTGGATCAATGTTCAATTAATAAGAGAAGAAAGTAAAGTCTAATTCAATGAAACGTAACGGAATATGAATAAAAATGACAAGTTTTTGTTATCTTTGCATCAGGTTTTCGCCTTGACCGGTATAATGAGTTACGTGATACCAGCGGTGCCTCATTCTCTAGCTACTCAACTGCAAAGAGAACGTCTGCTGGCGCAAGAAGCCAAATACGAGAAAGGTATAAAAAGCAGAGAGGACGAGGACGATATCCTCTCGATGCTCAGGGAAGCTGGAAGCATCGGAAGAGCTGCGGCCGGTGGTAGAGGTAGCTGGGCAAGACGTTTCAGTAAACTAAGCGACGGCCTAGACGCCCACGTCGATGTAGCTTCCAGACAGAATAGAAACAGCGACGGTTCGACGGTGTGGGAGGTGACATGACTTTAGAAGAGTGACAACAATTACGTTTCCTCCCGTGGGTATACGATATTTTCCTCTTGCAATACCTCATTGGATTATAAAGAGTACTCATACTTTTAATTTTATGTAAATTGTATTTAACCGTAAGCTGTCCGTAAGCATTAGAGTGTCAAGTACAAATGAATGAAACAATAATTTTGATACTTTCAAAGTGTACATAGAATGTGTAAATCGAGGTAAGAAACAATGAAGACAATTAGCCGATAAATGCCAAAAAGTGTTGCTGCTACCTCTTAAAGGTAGAGCGAAAGTTCGAGGGATTATTCTAACGTTCGCTCGTATACTATGATAGAAACAATATCAGTATTAACAGAGAACTATATTGAAATGATGTGTGCATGAAAATTCTTTCACGTCATATTATTTAAGATAGTGGTGTCGATAGAAGTGACCATGGATAAACTACCGAGTTTGCTGTTCCTATTTTCTTTCGATTTCGCGAAACTGTACACTTTAAACGAACGGTGTGTACATAGATGCAATATTTCCCCCAAAAAAGTATCTCGTGCAGGGGACAATATTCTGTTAATATAAAAATTTCCGAACACACAGGAGGGTAAAAGAATGCTCCGTGTATCTACACAATATACTCTTTATTGTACATAATTTCAATATCTCATTCTCCGTCTTACGCTTGACATTATTACAATAATTACTAATAGAATATATTTATAATAATATACATGTACATATTTACTTCTTTTTCTTTGCTATTGATTCTCTCGATTTATATGTATAACTCTATATGTATATTGGCCTATGATTCATTCCATACTGCACTTTCTTGCGTCTTCTGCTTCCTTTTTAAAATCTAAAAGTGTATCACAGTTGTGTTTGAGGGATAGACAGGGATCGTTCATTTTTTTTTTCTTTTGCTTTTACTTTCTCTTTCAAAGAAAAGGAGTACCGTTCAGACGACCGAAATCGATACATAGTCCATTCAGTCAGATCTCCTCGGATCTGATGGACGCACCAGCTCAAATTCATTAGCGATCATTCCGGTAAACGGCTGCGATGAAATGTATCCTACATTCCTAGCAATCTCGTTGCGCGAACGTTTATCAGGCCCACGAGATGAACGATATCATTTCGAGCAATATACCCGTGCGTTGCAAGTGTTTCAAATGAAAATTATATCAAAAAGTTACTCGTTGTTTCGTATGGACGCTTTCTGAGGAAAGACATCCTTCCCCCTGTGTTTCTTTCTTTGTTTCCTTTCTTCTAAATCGTTTACAATCGTTTACATTAGCCTCCGTCTGTCCTACAGTACATATACTCTCGTAGTATTATTGCTTTTGTGCTAAAGTTACATTGGTAACTTTCTTTTTTCTTCAAGAAATCGAGTAGCAAGAATTGTTGGATTTTTATCCTTTCTCCAACGCAATCCTCTTTTTTCTTTTTTAATGCGATATACATGTGTAATATACGTGTGTAATCAAATCAACTATGTTTCCCTTTAGGACAGGTTTTCCGCAATCTATACCTTTCTTTCTCTATCAAACGTATGAAAACTAACATGTACATTGTTCTGCAACGACAGACTCGAGTAGGTAAAATATCCAAAGGAACTCTGCCTCTTCTTGTCAATCTATAAAAATATCTGGTAAATATGAACAGACGTTCATTATAGGCGTTTCTGTACGAATTTCATTTCGTTAGATTCTTCCGAAGGATAGGTTTAGCTCGAACCGTGTTCGTTGAACCGAACATGACACAATAAAGCCTTATATTTATCGATTATACATATATATTGACCCGTTTTAAAAAAACCTCTAAAAATATACTATGCGCGATAAAACGTTCTATATCTCCTGGAAAAATAAATTTTCAGTAAAAATAGTGTCGAGCGTGTTGAAAAAGATTAATCGTCAAAAGGAATGTAACAGCATCTCATCACGCGTTTGGCCGTGTCAATTTTCGTTAAATAATTTACGATCAATATATATTCACCAACTATTCTTTGACTTCCGTGCGAGAGAACGTGGTAGATACATTAACTAATTAGGAAGCCTCGAATAAATCTTGTGCTCTCACGAAACCCTCTACGAGAATGTTAGACGAATTTATACAATTTTTGCTTCTTTACATTGTCAAGTCGTACCGAACAGGTAGAACATCCAATTCGGCCAATCCTTCTGAGTGGACTAAATGTCGATTTCCAAAAGATGCGTGCCAATTTTGGATTAGAGGTAGGAAAATGTAACACTTAACTAGATCCAGGAGGAGCATTGAAATTAAACATTGTGGTCGGTGGACGACCCGGGAACGGTTTCGGTGGTAGTCTCGGCGTTACCGATCCTAAAATGCATTTTAAAATGTACAATGATTCCAAATACAATATTAATAAATAGGACTGCAAAGCGTATGCCATACGAAGAAGCATATATAATGGGTGTTAATGACTGGTGTAATCTTACCATTAGGTTGCGTAGGTGGTAGTTTCGTAGGACTGGGCCCATTGAAAGACATGTGTCTTCGCGGATGAACAGTACTCGAGCATGTGCTCTCTAATGTTGAATTCCGCCTGGCGAGTAACGCCGAACAACTTGGATTCAGCGTTGTCGGAAGTCGAGGCGGTAACGTTACCGGTGGCAAATCTCTCCGCGGCGGCAACGGTGGTGGCGATGTACCATCCCGCGGAGGAAGTATCGGTGCATTTGGAGCTTGTCTCGCCTACACATGCAATAATATTCATAATAATAATCGTGACGATAAATTAAGGATAAGTAGATTTCAGTGGATTGTCGATGAGCGAAATTGTATTTCGGTTTCTTCTAAACAACTGTCAATGTCGCTTCCTGATTGCCCCGTTAAGATTTACCTGTTGCGGCGACTCGCTTATAGAACTCTCCCGTTTCCTATGAGATCTGGGCGGCAAAGGAGGCGGAGGTTGACTGGGTGGTACGTGATTAGGAGACGGTGGCGGCGGCATAGCGGCACCAGGGCTTCCACCCGCTGACGATAAACCGGTCAATGCTCCCATTACACCGATCGTGCCAGAATTAAAGCCGAAATGACTGCTCTGTGGCTGGTGATGGGGGACAGGCAGATGGCCTGGCGAACCCAATTGCGGACTGCTACCAGGAGAGCTAATCGAGAGTCCAGACATGCTGAGAGGTCCTGGCGAACCTGGAGGTTGAGCTGTACCTGTATTAACAGTAATGCACATCTACTACCAAGCGAACTACCGCAACGGAATAAAACATATTTTCTTTGTTAATATTCTGCTTATGCTCCGAACAAATGAAAACTTTGAAGAAGCTGCCATAGCTGCATGCTGCATTTAATGTATAACGATGCACGAACCTCCTAGCAGAACCAGCGCGAAGACACTGTGGTCCCCTATGTGAGAAACTGGCGCGTGCGACGTGTGCGGAGGAGTTTCTGGTAGTTCTGGCGGCGGTGCCTCCGGTGGAGGGTCGTGTAATCTTACGCTGGAAGCTACAGCTTGCAACGGGGCTGGTAACTTGCCGCTCAAGCTTCTAGCTTTAATGCCCGGCGACTTTAAGTTTAACTCTGGCCACTTGCGAGGCTAGAGAGATGATCACAGTACAAGTAAATAAATTATACGGACATACAAACGATAATAATTCGAGGAGAACTTACGACTCTAGGAGGCTGCCTACACCCTCTGGGTTCTACTTCCAAGCTTTTATTGTACAAATAATTGCTTATATCGGCCTCTTTCATATTCGGATCGAAGGGTGACAAATTCTCGATATAATGTCTTATCCTAGGTTCCACCGAAAGACAGTAAGGTTGATTTTGGTACTGCTGAATCTCTCCAGTTATCTCCGCCACTTTTCGCCTTTTGCTGAAGTTTATGAGTTCCGGGCTTCCCCGAAGGTAATCCGGGTTTCCTTCTTCAATGTGCAGGATGTTGGTCAGGTACATGCCTAGAAAGATTTTTAACATTTATTCATGCAACTAAATGATGGAAAAAGTAATAGTTTTATTTGTTATTGTTTACCGAAAAATGGTACACAAGGAGGATTGATAGATCGTAGTTTTTCTTGATATTTTCGAAAGTGACCATTGTTTAGTTCCCGCGCTTCCTCCAGGGCTTTCTCCAGACGCGCTGGAATTTGCTGTAAACGTAATAAAATTTGATATCCGCTTTGTTTGAATTATTCGAGATTATAGAATAATAAGAAAGAACATACTTGAAATGTGAATTTTAACCTAAAGACAGACGCAGAGCCCATCGCGCTAACAATTGCTAATACACCGTTAAAGTTATTAAGATCTTGAAGCACCATCATAATTTCAATTGCTCGTGATACAATTGCCACTCTCTCTTCCAAATTTTCCGCTTCTACTATAGTCTTTTCAAGCCACCGTGTAAACTATGGAGTCAAAGAAAATACGATTTAATATTTACGTTTCGGTACACACAAAGTATAAATATAAGGGACTTAAAAAATCCAGCTTACGTTTGTTGTATGTTTTATCATCTTTAGTAAGTTTGGAGATGTCTTTTCTTTATCCTTTTTAGTCCATACCGACCCTACTAATTCCGAAGGCTTCACAGTTCTGTACAGTTCGAACTCTAGAAGAGTTAGTTGTCTCGCTAATTCGATTGGATGTAACTGCAATTATTGAACAGTGTTTTAATCATTTATAATGTATATCTGTCGATGTATAAAATACATGTTGGTCACGTGAATTCTATTGATCGCGTTAGGAACTCGTTACCGTTAATATTCCCCATTCTTCTTCAGGAACTTTTAAGTGCCACTCGATAGGCGGTGGAGATCGTTCGAAGCTAAATGTTATAGGTCGTTGTTCCGAGGGTTCGCACTTCCTTTGCACGATTTTTATTACGGAATCTACCCATTTTCTCATCGACTTCCCACTCACTGTATCCAGAAACGACTGTAGTCTTTCTAATAGATTTCTATCGCGTTCGAAGTCATAGAAATGGTGATCAACCTATTTAGAGCACAATGGAAATGAGTGTTAAAATGTCATTGTATGCTAAATTAACTACTACATCGAAACATTACCCACCCAGTGTCTTAAAACATTTAAAACTCTGAATTGCACAGGTTGACAAAATTCCTTTCTATATCTCTTCCAATCCTCTCTCGCGGTTGTTTTACAACCGGAAGATTTTTCCTCCTCACCGTAAACTAACGAAGGATCTGGTATGTCGAATCTCTCGATTAACAAGGCCAATAATTCTTGAGGTGAGCAAAAACTCCTGGAAAAGAGGACATTCGTTGTTTATTAAAATTCTATTCGAAATAATAGACAAATCTCGAGTATACAAGTCCACGCACCTATAAGTAGTAAGGAATGTTCGTACAAAAGCTGGGTCAGCGTATATATGATAAGTTAATCTCTCTACCAATTTAACCAACGTCGCGCCCTTAATTAACGGAACGCCACCGTTTTCTCTGGTCTCCAAAACAATATTTTCGGGGCTGTCCTGCTCGGCAAATTTATACAGATGTGGTGGAGGCAACCTCAGAGGATGCTTCCTCTCTTCGTCCAAGAGGATACTGTCCAACGTTCTTTCCAACATACTCTTCGTGTTCAACATCACGAGATCCGCCATCCAACTGTTTTTGTCTTCGACGGACTTGGCAACAAGAATAACATTAGGGTGGTCCCTTGGTGCAATTTCAAAGGCATTTTTTAGTTCTGTGGAAATAATTGCTCGCATTTCATTTCGCGACCGAAATATTTTGTTCTTAATATATAGTCGTCCCTTAACTCACCCTCAGTATCCTCCCTATCGATAATATCGACTTTCCTAATAAAAAATCTTTCCTTTAAACGCAGCTCGCCTTGGTGCGGTGGATGACCAACTACACCAACCGCTGCGACGGTAACGCTAACTCTTTTGCCACCACTTGGTTTGCACAATACTAGTAAACCGTCGAAAAGAAGGGCCCTTCGTTCCGTTAGTCTTTTTCCATTGCTTACTTTTCCCAACATATCCTCTGTACAAACAAGTACAATGTTATACGAATATCCAATTTACGCGAAAAGTATTTGGGAACGTTACTCTGCATACCACGTATAAACTCGTTGCAACACTGCCCAACATCCCGTTGGTCCCAACCATCGACAGTTTTCTGTAATTCACTAGTTTTCTCTAGCGCCGCTTGCCTCCTTGCTCTACTCTGCATTCGCAGGCCTGTATCCTTTTTTGGAAGACTCGCTACAGATTGTAATAGTTCCATCTGCAATGGTCTTAGAAGACCTTGTACCTGTTCCAAGGTTTCACTGTCCTCTGTACTTGGTGTCCGTTTGTGCAATACCTGAATTGAATACCATTCGATTGTTAAAATAAAACAAGGCGAAGAGACCAAATTATTCGAAACGTACCTTTATATAGTCGAAATACAAAAAACAATGCCATACGGGTTGTAACAAAAGTTTTGGCAAATAATATTTGACGGCTTCTTTAAATCCATGCCCTGCTGCTCGTAACATAGCACTCGCTTCAGGCCTCGATATTAAATTTGTTAAAACCTCTCGACTAGCTGGACTATTAATGTCTTTTGCGTATCTGGCGTTGACATTTAGGTAAATTTAATATTCAAGAAGATCGCTATTAATACAATTATTAAACATTTCCGTACATACTTTATATAAACATCAAATTCCGCTGCCTCTGCCAGCTCTTCAAAACACGAGCCGACAGTAGGTGTCTGCTTCTCCTCAGTAATTTCCATTATATCTTCTAAACTACCGAGTAGCGTTACAGTAACTTCATAAATATCCATAATATTACTGAAAAGTGTTTCCATTTCAGTCCTATCTTGCGCTAGCTTTGCAATTTCCTCCCGAAATACCTGTTTAAAGAACTCAATATTATTTCAAAGCATTACCTTTGCAGATTTCATTTCATACTTCCTTAATAAATCAAGGCACTTTACCTTGATGATCATATGAAGATCTCGTAAATAATGTCGTTCATCGTGTATGAGATCCCGAACAGATTCTTCGTAAGTTTGGGAGACCACCGCACCTAAACCGCTTTGTGGACCTTCCGCATAATCATCTTGATAAAACAAGTCCATTAATACCTGTTAAGGAGTGACCAATTAATTACCGTGAAAAATAATATCACAATTATTAAGCTTCTGAAAAATAATGTTACCATGTCAGCGCACATTGCAACCCTTATATCTTCGCAAGATATCTCCACATGGCGTATATTCTTGACATAGTTTCCAGCTAGCTGAAAAGAAAATAGTCTTAAACATTTTCGAGAATTAGTGCTAATGAACAACGGTATGTAAATCGATATATAAAATGTCAAGAATTATTTTAACTTTTACCAACCTTCAGAATATCCGCAGAGATATACTCCAAGACTCCTACCACGAAAAGACTAACTTGCAGATCGATTTTCTGTTGCAATACTTCCTGTTCCAATGAAAATGTGAAATCGTACAATTTCTTAATAAGCACAGAAAAATTGTATACCGTGTCAAATCGATAAGATTACTTTTTGCAATAGTTGATGAATTTTGTCAACTGGAAGAACTAACGGTGACTTCTTTTTCCCTTTTTCCAAGGCATCCCTTGCGTCTCTAAGCGCCCATCTGTCAATGGGAGTAGGAAACGTGCGTCTCACTCTTTCTTCTACATCTTGCGGTGTATGCGGAGGAGGATGACCACAGAGCATTCCCAGCAACCTTAGGATTAAACTCTCGACATAGTCTAAGGCATCTTGTCGTGCTTCAAGACTAGGGTGTACTTGCTCCAATACCTAGGTTACGATCATTGCTTCTTAGAGCACGCAGGACATAACGATACAACAGTGCAAGTATAATCAGCATTGTGCTTCTTCACCCAACACATAAAACGTACATCGATACATCATTCAATAAACATAATATTTAAATTCTGTAATATTTATTCCAAATCAACCTTGATTTAACATATGAAAATGAGTTTCAGAATCAAGCAGTATTGTTAGGCTCTTGAGTAACAACAAATCCAGGAGCATCTGGAGGGGCAAAATGTAGTGGCACGCATATCGCGCGACGATAATGACAATAGGATTAGTGGACGAAAGGCGAGCGATAACATCGAAAAAGGATGAAACGAAGCTCACAGGAAATCAGTAAAAAAGAGATCCGAGGAGGATACCTTACGTAGGGAGTTGACAAACACTCCCTTCCACTTGGCGGCATTCTCCTCTTTCTGAAAGTCGTAGCCTGACGGCTCGCCCACCACTGACGCCGGCGACGAAAACATCTCCACGTACTTGTACGGGCTTACACGCAGCCGATAGAATAACGCGCACTACCTAGAGAACAAGCTCCGGAGAGTTCCCGTATTTTACAAACAGCATTTCGTCGGGAGAATCACAAAAACTTGACAGAAACGTCTGTCTGTCCGTCAGTCCGTTTTCTCAGGGCCCAGGCACATCTCTGTGGATAAAATGCGACGGCTAAGCCACTCGGTGATATCCCACCAGGATCAGGATGCCTCCGCTAACACTCGATATCATCTGTAGGATCCCCGAGGCAAACCCGAGAGTCCCCGAGTTATGCCGTTTGTACATTTTACACGACCCTATTACACGAATTTTTGTCAGAACCTAGTGCGAACACAACTACTACCAAAGAATACCATTGCGCGAGTCGCATCGATCGCTAAATGCGATAGTACTGTCCCCGACGCGAGTTGGCGAGTTCGATTTATCTCGCTGCTAGGCTATCGATTCTTACTCGCAAGTCCTTTTTAAATCTTTCTCCGTTGTTCATTTGTGAAAATGTTCGGTGTCATATAACATATTGCACAACGAGCACTTGCATAAATAATTAAAAATAGTTCACATACTTTAATTTCAATTTCGGACTTTATTTTCGTACTACAAAATGCTTCGCAAACAATTTTATTTGTGGCTTAACTTATTTTTATATCAGCTATGAGAGTATACTATATCCTATAATTTTATTTCTTTTATAATCTATCTTACATTTTTCACTAAAATACATTCATCTAACCGAATAAACAACTGTTTAATATTACTCTCTTGTGTGTGCTATTTTCTAGGACAAGCAGTGGATGTTGGACAATGCGCTGCATCGAGAATAAGGGGAAGACGGAACTTAACGAAATATATTATTTAATTATTATCTGAATATACATTGCTACATACATTATTAGTAGTTACTATATTAAATTCCAGTTGTAAAATATATGTATAAATTTAATTTATAAACTATATTGTAAATCAATTACTTATACTAATAGTTTTGGAGGATCACTTCATAAAATACTTTTGTAATTTATGTTATACGACGCTCCGATACTATCGATAATGGGGTTGGAAAAATATCGATAGCCGGCACTATCGATAGATCCCCATAGCTGCACCATCGGCCAACAACAGTTATCGATAATAATGGCAATACATTTATGCAAACATTTATTATTTATTGTAAACGACAAGTTTTATAGTTTGTCAGACAGATTGATGCTTTGATACTATCGATAGTAGTGATATAGAATATCAATAGTGGGGACTATCGACTTTTTCCCCTAGTTGGTGCATTGACCATCGATAGTTATCGATAGTGATGAAAATACATTTATGTAAGCATTTACATTAATTATTGCACGCTATTAACATCCAACTTTCAATACCTGTAACTATCGATAATGCAAATAAAGTATTGATAGTTTTTGGTAGCAGTGGCCATCGATAATTATCGATAATAAGATCGACAGTTATCCACCACTATCCAAGATGGCGCCGGGAATTTGACGCAGGTATTTTGCATCGGTAACAATTAAAATGTTTTTATAGTGATTTTATTATGATTTGAACAAATTTCAAGAACTCTGGAAATTCTGGTTTTACTTGCACCAATTCAGTAGTTATTCACTGTAAAATTTGTATGAATTTAAACTGTTAAATGTATTGTAAGTCAATTTATAAGGACAGCTTTAAAATACTAACTCTTGCTCAGTGGATACCATATCTACTCGCACCCAGTTCTCGGCTGTTTGATTAAAGTTTCTTTCATTCATTTAAAATTGTATCTCTGTGAATAATATTAATAATTGTTTATTGCAGGTTTATACAGGGAGTTGCTCCTTTATGCATCGTTTCTGGCTCCCCCGAGCAGCATTTCAGGCTTCCCACAGCAATTCTCCCAGCTCCCCCAACAGCATTTGTGGTTCCCTTAACTACATGACAATATTATGGTCCGATACTACCTATTTAAGAATGACGGTCTTGGCTCTCCCTGGCGCCAGCGGAGTTGCGAGCACTAAGCTGTGCATCCTCGAACAGTAGTGACTGTGTGCGTGATGTATCTATAATGTATCAGTATGGTAGAGTAACAACAGCATAGTGCCGTCGTATTAAATCTACACTTATAATAATTACATTCATATTTGTTATATTTGTAATATAAAAATTTATATAAGTGTTAACTGTTAAGATATATTATAAACGAATTTATAAGAATAATCAATAAGTAATAGTTTTTAATTTGTAAAACATGTGCGTGATGTATCGATAATGTATCAGTATGGCAGAGTAACAGCAGCATAGTGCAGTCGTATTAAATCTATACTTATATTAGTTATATTTATATTTGTTATATTCGTAATATAAAAATTTATATAAGTGTTAACTGTAAGATCTATTATAAACGAATTTATAAGAATAATCTACAAGTTCTAGTTTTTAGTTTCTAAAACATTTTTGTAGCATATTTAAATCTATGCTATTACTATTATTGTACTTTTCATTATTAGTTAATTATAAGATGTATTGTAAATTAAATTATAAGAGTAATTTATAAGTAATAGTTTGTATGTTTAAACATTGTCACTTTTGTAATTTGTACATTATTGCAATTTTTCAATAAATCTTCATAAAAGGAATGCAACTGGTTTCATGTTTTTAACACCTGTCCACTCCTAATAATTTAAGTTAGAGATAAGTGTTGGGAAATGACGTCCAACTTAAAGAATCCCCGATAGTATTGAAGTTCGCGCAATTTCCTGGAAAATGCCATCAAATTCCAAAAATTAACGAAATAGAATATTTGGCGATTTCAAGCAAGGGGAATTCTGCAAAATTATGTTTCGAGGATTTCGAACACGGGAGATTTAGAAAAACCTGCTTCTGAAAATGTTTTGGTTGTGACGTCATCATTCATGAACTCCGGATACCTCCTCGCATATCATGTTCTCCTGATACAAATTGGCGATTTCGAGCAAAGGGGATGCCGTAAAAGCAGGTTCTGAGAAATTCTTGGAAATGACGTCACATTCTAGGAATTGGTGAGATGAAAGACCTCCTCGCGTATCATGTTCTCCTGATACAAATTGGCGATTTTGAGCAAAGGGGATTCCGTAAAAGCAGGTTCGGAGAAATTCTTGGAAATGACGTCACATTCTAGGAATTGGTGAAATGAAAGACCTCCTCGCATGTTATGTTCTCCTGATACAAAATCGTGAATTTCGGGCAGTCCCTTTGCTGGAAATCGCCAATTTGTATCAGGAGAATATGATATGCGAGGAGGTCGTTCATTTCACCAATTCTTGGAATGTGACGTCATTTCCAAGAATTCCTCGGAACATGATTTTACGGAATCCCGAGTGCTGGAAATCGCCAATTTGTATCAGGAGAACATGATATGCGAGGAGGTATCCGGAGTTCATGAATGATGGCGTCATAACCAAAACATTTCCAGAAGCAGGTTTTACTAAATCTCCCGTGTTCGAAATCCTCGAAACATAATTTTGCAGAATTCCCCTTGCTTGAAATCGCCAAATATTCTATTTCACTAATTTTTGGAATTTGACGTCATTTTCCAGGAAATTGCGCGAACTTCAATACTATCGGGGATTCCTCAAGTTGGACGTCATTTCCCAACACTTATCTCTAACTTAAATTATTAGAAGTGGACAGGTGTTAAAAACATGAAACCAGTTGCATTCCTTTTATGAAGATTTATTGAAAAATTGTAATAATGTACAAATTACAAAAGTGACAATGTTTAAACTTAGAAACTATTACTTATAAATTACTCTTATAAATTAATTTACAATACATCTTATAATTAACTAATAATGAAAAGTACAATAGTAATAATAGCATAGATTTAAATATGCTACAAAAATGTTTTAGAAACTAAAAACTATTACTTATTGACTATTCTTACAAATTAATTTACAATACATCTTATAATTAAATAATAATTAAAAATTACAATAATTACAATAGCATAAATATGCTGCTAAAATATTTTAGCAACTACAAATTATTACTTATAGATTATTCTTATAAATTCGTTTGTAATACACCCTACAGTTAACACCTATATAAATTTTTATATTACAAATATAACTAATATAAATATAATTAATATAAGTATAAATTTAATACGACGGCACTATGCTGCTGTTACTCTGCCACACTGATACGTTATCGATACATCATACACACAGTTACCACTGTTCGAGTGTGGACAGCTTAAAGATTGCAACTTATGCTCGGGGGAACCAGGACCATCGTTCTTAAGTAGGTAGTATTAGTCCATAACATTGTCATGTAGTTAAGGGAACCACAAATGCTGTTGGGGGAGCTGGGAACATTGCTGCGGGAAGCCTGAAATGCTGCTCGGGGGAGCCAGAAACGATGCATAAAGGAGCAACTCCCTGTGTAAACCTGCAATAAACAATTATTAATATTATTCACAGAGATACAATTTTAAATGAATGAAAGAAACCTTAATCAAACAGCCGAGAACTGGGTGCGAGTAGATATGGTATCCACTGAGCAAGAGTTAGTATTTTAAAGCTGTCTTTATAAATTGACTTACAATACATTTAATAGTTCAAATTCATACAAATTTTACAGTGAATAACTACTGAATTGGTGCAAGTAAAACCAGAATTTCCAGAGTTCTCGAAATTTGTTCAAATCATTATAAAATCACTACAAAAACATTTTAATTGTTACCGATGCAAAATACCTGCGTCAAATTCCCGGCGCCATCTTGGATGGGTGGTGGAGGACTGTCGATCTTACTATCGATAATTATCGATGGCCACTGCTACCAAAAACTATCAATACTTTATTGACATTATCGATAGTTACTGGTATTGAAAGTTGGAAGTTAATAGCGTGCAATAATTAATATAAATGTTTACATAAATGTACTTTCATCACTATCGATAACTATCGATAGCCGATGCACCAACTAGGGGAAAAAGTCGATAGTCCCCACTATTGATATTCTATATCACTACTATCGATAGTATCGAAGCATCAATCAGTCTGACAAACTGTAAAACTGTAAAAAATAAATCATTTTTGTTTTTAAACGCTTCAACTCGGAAGTATTGTTGCTTGTTTAAGTATTGAAACAAATTTTAATCAGCCCTGTTATCCATAAGGGGAAACGACTCTGCCCAACACTATACATATAATCTCCAAGTGCAGCTTACATATTATGGTTGACATGATTATATGCCGCCCCATTTTATGAAATGTTTTAGAATTTTCACATTAAGTAACTTTAAGCCGTTCGAGATAGAAAGCTAAAATTTTACATATTTTGTTTCCGTGTTAGTTTCGATAGATACGTATGCTAAATTAAAGCAGAATCGATGTTTATGCTTGTCCTATTTCAATATTCTATATACTTTTCGATAATCGTGACCATCGATATTTATCGATAGTACCATCGAGAGTCCTCCAAATATGATACACTGTTGGACGAGTTTGGTTAGCGAAACCTTTAGTTATAATTTTACTTAATTTGAAATTTTTATAATTGTCAATGACACGTGAAAATATATTTATAAGAATTTTGTACACGTGTAGCTAATGTACGTATATATAATTTATGTATCCCAACATTACGTATTACTTCTAGCTAATCATCAATGTTGTAAATACATTTTATCGGACTTAAGATATGATTCAAATAAAAACATCTTAAAATACTTAAGCATTCATACGTATATCTCTCCGTTTTCTTACTTGTAAATATATTTTTACTAACAGCCTGTGTGCAATTAAGTATAACCTATGAGAATAACAAAGTAAAGGAAAGTTTTACACATTTTTCGTAAATAAAATTTCCATCGGACATGACGCTCTATAGAATATCCAGACTAATGCAAGTTATGAGGTTTGTGATGCTATTATTCTCTAAATAATGCTATGCAACATCTAAATATTGTTAACACAGTTTTAGAAGAAACCCTTGCGAATGTTGCACAAATACGCATGCGAAAGGGATCTCTAGAGTTTTAGTAAATCATAAATGTTCGAAGTTATATGCTTCGAATATAAGTACAAATCAATGTAAAAATAATTCTTGGTATACATTTGTAAAACAACGCAAGTGGACCATCCCTGTTGGAGTCGGAGTAACGTTACTAACAGTATTCCAATGGAAGCATTTCAAAAAGTATTCATACACGGTCGAAGATAATAATGTATACGAGCCGATCAATGTTCTCTTGGTAAAGCCTTTTCATTATAGTAACAGAGTAAAGAGAAATACTATAACTGGTAATAAACATTTTCTTACACGTTACAGGCAAAATGTTATTATTTTATACCGTTCCGTGCCATCAGTAGATTGTGGGGTTGGATAGCCAGTTTGGAACTGCCAGTTAGTTTAAGACCCGGATTATATGGATTTTACGCGAAAGCCTTTGACGCTAATTTAGATGAAATCGACCTGGCCTTAACGGATTTTCCAAGCCTTGTCGACTTCTTTGCTCGACCACTTAAATGTGATGCCAGACCTATTGATCCAAACTCCAATATTGTATGTATACGCTTTTTTATTCTAGATTACATCACCGGTTTTGATAGAGCAATAATTGTACATGGATTGATCACAGGTTTCACCATCCGATGGGAGAGTATTATTTTTTGGACCGGTAACATCGTGTTCTGTACAGCAAGTGAAGGGCGTGACTTACAATCTTAAGCATTTCTTAGGGGATATCGATGCGTCCTACACTGGTGGTTCGTGTAAAATTGTGGACGACGACGATGCTTATATAAAATCTCTTTTAAAAGATCCATCAAATCAGCTGTATCAGCTAACTGTATATCTCGCACCGGGAGATTATCACAGATTTCATAGTCCGACAGATTGGGAAATTGAATTTCGTAGACACTTTCAAGGTTTCTCTCGTTTGCTTTATGCGTTTGCATAAAATGTTATTATGTTAGTGTATATTGAAATGGTACGTTTCAATTTCAGGAAGGCTGCTAACTGTCAATCCTAGAATAGCTCGGTATCTGCCAGATTTATTTTCGTCGAACGAGCGTGTAGTGTACGTTGGTAGATGGGCCAGTGGCTTTATGGCTTACACAGCAGTTGGAGCCACGAACGTGGGTTCCATAAGAGTTTACTGTGATAAAGATTTACATACGAATGCTATCAAGTGGCCTATAGCAAAGCATTGGAAGGATGCTAGCTTGGGTAGTACACAATTAAGCAAAGGGGAATTGTTCGGAGAATTTAGAATGGGATCTACTATTGTATTACTTTTCGAAGCCCCGAAAGATTTCAAGTTTTCGGTAAAAGTGGGCCAATTAATAAAGACGGGCCAAGCATTGAGCGACACTACCGCGGAGGCTAACGACGAACAATGCAAAAATTCGTTATGACAATTAATGATTCACACAGCACATGACTGGACACGTATCTGGCAAACGGATACATGAATCTTAGCAAACAATTCATGAATCTCGTTTTATCAAAGACTTATTTTTTATGTCACTATTGTTACTTCGAACAGTCTACAGTGCAGCCGAGATAAAAGATATAAACAAAAAAAATGAAGTATATATTTTAAATATTGTAAATTTGTAAAGAGTATAATGTAATAGATAATCGTATACAATTGTAATATAATACTTGATAAAATCGTACTGCTTTTATCAAGATTGCTTCTGTGGAGCCACGAGCACTTCAATAAATAAAAGTTCCTTACATTTCTTAAGCATTTTTTGAATCGAATATCAAAATCCCAATGTTATCCTCCAATGATCCATTGAAGCGGTGCTACTTGAGGAACCAGAGCGGTGCGATCCGAGTTCCGCGGTATCGAGGTGGTTCGACCTGAGCAACCCCGGTACCACGATGATTCCAGCTGGATTCCTCGACTTGGATTCACGCCACTGGAAGTCTCAGAATTTCGGAGTGGACTCATTGCGGATCATGTTGCCAATGATCTGATTTGACCAGTATTGTCCGTGATGAATCCCACAGTTTCGTAGTTTTTTTTTTTAGTAGGGCATGCAATTAATTTTGATATAAAAATATCATAAGACTTTAATTACATATGAAATATAGCGTATAGACTGTTACTAGACTACTTGCATACTTATAGTTGCAGCGACCGACATTTCTACCCTACTTACAATATTCGCAAGCTGTTCGCTGCGAAAGAAATCCGACGCTTTTTCAATTTTATCATTCATCTCGCCGCTGAAACTACATACGAGTTGAACACGCGAAAGATTATTACAGCAATTTCGTTGACGCGGATAAGGAACAGCTAGCCCGGCCGCGGGGGTTGAAGGGTAGAACCGAAAAGTCAAAGTCGCCGTCGCGTGTTGGGATCGCGTCACGACGCCGTGGGGTTCAGTAAGCGTCGCGACGCCTACGACGCACGTTCGAACGGCCTCCGTCGCCGCGTTTTATCCGCGTGCGCGGGTTTAACTTGCGGTTCTTGAAATACAAAAAGTGCCGTACGTCGAGCGATTTGAACCGATTCGGGGGTATCGATAAAAGGACAATCATTTATTTTGTCTATCCTTCAAAGTTGAATAATGGTGCTAGATGGGTGCTGATGGACATTTCCGAGTGACTTTGTCCCTGAGAAGGGAACCGGCTGCCGGCCCGGTTTACTGCAAGATGGAAACCTCGGCGAGATTCCGGCAATTGAAGACCGTGAAGCTGAGCTGCGAGGCGACGTATCGGTTGGACATCAGCTTTAAGCCACCGCAATTATTGGAGTGGGTACATTGTATGCGATAAGAGCAATACAATATGTTAATCTTTCTCTTCTTGGAGGCAAGAACTTTTAATGTCCTCGTGCCCGATCAGTCCCCCCTCCCCCATTACTCGCTCTCGCCCTTGCCGTGCTGTTCCCTTTTTATCTGATCCCGCGACTCGGTTCTACAACACGAGCTCTACACCCCCTGGTAATTTCCTTGCTCAAATTAGAATAAGAGCGATACCGAATGCTCGCGAGGGAACAATCTTTCTTTCAAATGCTGCCAAATAATTGTTACCTCTTGTACACGGCACTTGTAGACCGTTTCGTGAATTAACGCTATTAATGTTTAACAATCTGCAGCCGAGCGCAATTTACCCCAAATACATAGTATCATTTAATCCGATTTTTTCGGAAGCTTCACATTTATGTAAATACATACGAGGGTTTTACTGCATTCCTTAAAACCATCATAACATATTTACCAATCCTTACTGCATACTATATTATAATCTTCGTAATTACACGCGGGGCAGTGGTAATTGATTTAATAGCATTTATCAAGAGGCTGCAAATTATATAAACCGTAGCACGAAAGATTTACAATGATGTATGCGCGTCTCGTGAAGGGTCAAGCTTTCGCCCGGCACCCTTTATTGCGAACGATGCCGTTTCATTGTGTATATCCATAAAGCCTGCCAATAAATTTGCATATTTCAACGGGCATGATCGCACGTTTAACGTATACATGTGGAGAACGTTTCTTTTTAAAGAGCGCTATGCCGATGGACGAAAGAGCTTTTGCATACATTTTTATCCACAGTCATTCTGAATATTTCATGATCAATTACGTAATGCGGTGTCACGGTAATGATCAATAACACTCTACGATGAAAAACAACAATTCCTTTACTGCATTCTTTATATATTCTTTATGCAATTCTTTCGTGTTCATAAATGCTTAATAGCTCAAAAAAAGTATAATCTCCACGTTTAAACTAGCCTTTGAAATTCTGTCTGCATCCCTGGTGAACACTTAACAATTTACTGTAAAACACTGCTTGCTAGAATTTTCGTACAATCCTCATACAGTATGGATACATATATCCTTTCATATAATTGTCGTACATAATTCTCATCTTCAGTATACTATGCCACCTTAAATGGCACAGTATTATGATAGCGGAGAACCCTTTATGATGCGATAATAGGATGTAATACTCCCCCGACAATAGGACTTATGGAAGGAATAGCATATATCGTGTAATATCAATGTAGGAGAAGATCGCGCGGACTAGAATGAATTTTATGGTAATACGGTCGATTTAAGAGTAATATGCTCAGCTTCGCTACGCTGTAAAACGGACTCGGCTACTCGCCACATTGCGTTTCGCCGAGAACACATTTTCGCCCGAAACAAAGATCGACCGTTCTCCTACGGTGGTGTGCCGCGGCGCCTTGAAACAGAGGAGAGCGAGAATGATGAAATACGACCTCGCTGACCTTATAAAACGTTATGTATTCCGCGATCGTAGAGAGCGATTTTCAGAATGGAGACAAGTGAATCGACAATGAGAACGGTATGTATATCTTCGTCCAAGAGATTCTCGAGACCACGAAAGTGGGAAAGAAAAGAGGAGCAGCCTCCTCGAATGCGCTGCTGAATAATTGCGGTAAAGAGTTTCACGATTTTCGTGCGGAAATAAACGATAAATGTTATTCCTCGAATAGTATCCCCCCGGGAGCGAGGATTACGAGTTGTCACCGTGTAAGGAATACTAATAGCCCATTGTAGGCCGTAACGCAGGAAATAACCGGGGCTTGATGACAAACGTTGTACGGTCTTTGAGTCTCGTTCTCTTCTTCCCGCTAAGAGTTGGCGAGACGGAACGTATCAGCCCTTAATCGTTCGCCGTCACCTCAAAAAAGTATGCCAGAGATTCAAGTCTTTCCCAGCCTTGAACACGATTAAATAAGGATTAGATTAAACAACATTTCTTCGTTTGCTTCGGAGAGGAACAACGTGCGTAGAAAGATTGAATGCGTCGCTCTCTTAAAAAAAAAAAAAAAAAAAGAGTAACATACGTATATCTGGTGAAACTTTCTCGAAAACGACAGGAAAGATAAAAAAAAGGCGTGGCTGTAAGAAATTCATGCGCCCGAGAGAGGCTTCAAGCATGCCGAGAAGTAGCGAATTAGATTTTCCAAAGGAACGATTCGTCCGCAACGGAGTGTTTGCGTAAAGAGTACTGTTTGCCAAATAAATGTTTACGCCCGTTTGTTGAACATTCGTCCACAGAGTGGACCAGGGAACATAGCAGTAGGAACGAGAAGCGTCGATTTAGGGTCCAGGAATAAAAATCGGGGTTATCGTGCCGGTAATATGGGGGAGGGAAAAGGAGTTACAAAACATTGCGATGCCACCCTGTACGCGCAAGGTAGAGGTACAGCGGAGAGGTGAGAGTAAGACCAGGTGTTACCACGTATCTACATGCGCAGCCCGCGGCAATGCATCGCCTTGAACTGCAAAAGCTTGTGAATCGATCGGAATGTTTATCCGTTTGATGCTCGAGACAATTTTCGTCTTCGACTTCAACGCATTTGGAGGAACGTTTAATCGACGCGAATAACGGGAGATGCAAATATTTAATTAAAGAGAATGCGTTTCGAATCTGAGAAATCGCGAAACGCATTGAAAGCAAAGGCAGCTCCGCAGTAGCCGATACAAAAAAATGGTATGAAAATTCTAAAGTGTCGTAAATATATCGAAACTCTTCGCGAAGTAAACTCGGGGGAGGCTTGCAGAACCTTCGAGCTCGCGGCAAGGGTAGAAGCGAACGAAACTTTGATCGAAGCGCATCGATCACGCTGGACGTGGATAATTCCGCGGTTAAATAATTGCGACCGAGATTTCATGCGTCGCGCATTCGATTCGAAGAGCGGGCGCGTGTTCGTACGGTACGACAGACACGTCAGGAGGGATGAAAGCGAAACGTGCACGACCGGTTGGAATATCGACTGGCGTTACACCGAAACTCGGCACCCCGTTGCGGCGGGCCAAGGAAAATCGGACGGCGACTTGTAACACGAACAGTGGCTAAAATTACTTGACGGCAATTACGATATGCGGAGCGTTGCTGATGTTAGCGAACAGGCACGGGGCTTCGTGTGGATAATATTGAATAACAGGTAGCCGATTGGTCGGTGTGGAAACTCTTGGTGCCAGGAAATATCGGGTTCTCCGCGAAACCGTCTCTCTTCGCGTTCGTAAACGTCGTTCCACACGTTCCATCTACCTCGCAGTGGAGAATAAGATACTTTCCATGGAAAACACAGGGAGAGACGTAACGGAAATGATTTGTTCACTGGGTAGCGTTACTTTTTACAGGGAGACTAACAAATTCTGGTGAAAAATCATTTCTACCAGAGTACGAAGAGGGATAAAAAATGATAAGAAATGGCACGCGGGGAGAATAGTTCCGTTTATACGAGCAAATTACCGTCCCCATCAGAATGAAACGATGAAATCAGTAGTAGAAAGGCTGACAAGTCGGACGTCCATAAAGACTGCGCGAGAAAGGTGTGGAACTACTTTCGATTCGAACCTTTAACAAATTCCCTGCACAATTCAGCGACCCGATCACGTCCGGCGAGTCGAAAACACGCCTCGAAGAAGTTTATAGCGAAGTGGCGCATCGCGTATTTATATGGTGGATGCATGAAAAGTAGTCTGCCGCTTGGAATAGTGTAAAGACACCGTGGGCCGGCAACGTGGTAATATAACGGGCACGAGAAAGCGGGTCACGGAATGAAGAAGACAAAAAAAAAATACTCCAGTTTCAAAAGTATTGTAATATAGACCCATGGAGAATGGAACAACAGCGGTACTTTCGCTCGCGCCGTGATATCGGCTAATTAATGCAAAACAGAACAAGCGAAGGGGGAGAAAAGGGGAAGAAAAACATTTTTCGCTAAGCGAATTTCAAATTTGCGTTGATACCGCGTGAACGTCGTGCCGAACTCCGTTTGGTGTTCGTATAAAATCGACGAGCTCGAAATACGGAATAACGCCCTCGAAACGCTTCATTTGCTCAACACGACCGGCAAAGTGTGGCAAGTGTTTGCGCGCCGAAGAATGGCCTCCTATTTATCGCTGGGAGAGTCAGCAATTTTCGCGTCTTTGTTAGAAAATCGCATCCCCTCGCGAAGTGGGACTCTCCCCGTCCCGCTTAGAGGTTCGATTCATCGGTGTGCGTTCCCTTCGGTTCGCTGTATCGAGAGGCGGCTTCTTTCTGCTCCTTTTCTTCTCGCGATTCAGCTGCAGATTTAGCACACCGAGATCGAGCACCCTGTCGAATGTTTCTAGCCTGAACGTACATATGTACGTACACACACGCCCGAACGAGAACATTATTTTTCGACGGTGCTCGCTTTGATCACGTTCCTTTCAATACCAACTGCGTCTCCGCCTTTATTCCGCGAAATGGAAGCAGCAGCACGTGGAGAAGCAGAGGAGGATGGAAGGGCTGGTGGGAAAGGAAGGAAAAACAAAACGGACTAAAAATACAAGATCGTGAACAGCTTTTTGTTTCACGGACAGATTGCTTTCAAAAAAGAAGGGAGAACCTTCGTAACTTTGCCCTCCCTCGGATTGTTCCCTGGGCGAAGAGTTAAATTCGCTAATTGGAAACATCTTGGTATCTTCAAATTTTCATCGAGACTTTATTGAGAGCTCATCCAATTTGCCCGATCTCAAGGAATCGTTCTCGATAATCTTTTCTAATAAATGGATGACACTTTTGCTTATAAAAAGGAACAAGAAAACAACCTGACTCGTAAAGCATGGTGTAGTATCCAGTAAGGGTATTACAGGGTCGAGAAACTTATTGCCCTACTTTCACGGTATCACCTCCTCGGTGATATGAATTCCGAATGAAAGTATTAAGCTTGCACGAAATTTCTGTCGTAAAACGTTATCCACTTTTCTTGAAAGCTCGGAGACGGATTAACAGAAGGGCGACATAATATACACTCCTCATTAAGCGGAGTAAAGCTATACAACACTTAATTGCACCTTTCCCAGGTAATAAGTAACTCGAGCAAAGCTGCATAATAGAACGACGCGCGGGTCAGAATTAATTGACAGAGCTGCAAATGAAGTCGAGTAATAGATGTCTGATGCTATAGACCGCGAGGCATATGGTGGTAATAATCGAAACTATTCCTCGAAACAATTAAAGTCTCCTTCCGGGTAACGTGATCAGAATTGTTCAACAAGTAAGGGACATTTCCAATTACGCGAAGTGAGGATGCGTTTCCTTCAAGATCGCGCGCAATCTATCAAAGTCAGCATCCCCAGGAATTCAGCCTCCGGAAGGTGTGCAAAACTTTATATTCCATTTCTGGCGGACTGCGAAGGAGAGAAATTCGCGGATACGGGGACAACAGGGCGAGTGTTCTACTTTAAATCGAAGACGGTAAACTCTGAATCGGGAAGGTCTAAGTCTAGCGCGCAGTGCTCTCATCGCGAATTCCTAATTTCGACTGTCGCGAGAAGGAAAGACAAGCGAAAGCGTGCTAAATGAACCACTTTGTTCTTCTTTTAAAAAAACTGTAGAAAATTGGTCTACGTCGAGAGACGGAAGAATAAGAGAGAGAGAGAGATAGGAGTAAAGAAACGTACTGTACTTGGTCACGAACAAAGGGCGCACAGCTCTATGAATAGAGAAACAGAAGAGCCATCCTGTCGAGTTTATCAGTGAAATTATTTCCAATACAGCTTTTTTCCCCCCCTTTCATCGTTTTTCCGTTAAAAAAAAACGTACAGCGAAACTGTGACACGAGCAAGCAGCGGGCTAGCTTCGGTGCACGTCGTCGAAGGGATCGAACACAGCGGGTATAATAGTCGTTCGAGTGGAGAGGGCGGGTTCTGCTCGATTCAACCGAGAAAATTTCGCTCGCACGCGAAACTCTTTGAATTAGTTAACGTACGGCAAGAGTACTCGTGGTTGGTTACCCTCCAATCGTTCCGTCGATCAGGGTTGGCTTTCCACGTTAGAAATCGCCAGAAATATCTCGGCCTCTTATCTCGCGATGCGTCGCGAGCCACCCCTCCGCGTTCTATCCGGAACAGAGAATTTTCTTACCCCGGTTGCTCGTTATCGGTCACACGCGTCGGTGACCCTTATTATTATCCTCGGCCACACATTTCTTTTCAAACTATTCACCACGATCGGTCTACGTCGACCCGCGTCCTGACTAATCTAAGAAAAGATCCGAGGGACGTTTGTCGATAGTAGACACGATAGCTACGACGAGTTCGTGACTGGTAACAAATTTTATGATTGTTTGCAGCGTTTCGATATGTTCGCGAAGCTCTGTATATCCTCAACTTGCTATCCAACCGTGGACGACCAATCTCATTCTATTTACTTTTATCCCTGTCCATTCTACCTTGCTCAATTTGATTTATTATTGTATACCGGCCCGAAGGAAGGTTGCACGTAAATTACTGTTTCCTTCTTTCTGAAGAGCATCCCGTGAAGAGGCTACTCGGGAAGGAAACTCTCGCGGAGACTTCCTTTCATAAATTCAAAAACGCGGTGTACGCCGTCGTTCCGGCGCAAACAAGGCACGGCGTGAAATTAATCGAGAAGATTGGACGCGTTCTTGTTGGAGTCGGGCAAGGGAAAAAGGGAACGACTGCGGACGTTACGAAATTGATGAGCCGGGGGATTCATTAAATTTTTCACGAACGGTGATAGAATCGGATCGATCATTTTGTACACCCATTCACTCGTGATTCCCTGCATCGTGAAGCTTCTGTCTTTTCGTTCCGTGTGTACCGGTGTCCGGTGAATCGTATCCGTAAGCTATTCACGTTAAAAGCGATCCCGCGATCGCAATTGATCGCTGTCGCAGCGATTTCGCATTGGCTCGACACAGTTCCCTCGTGTCTTTTACTGTTGCGACGACACGTCCCGAATGTATCAGCCTTTTTACGTGCTGTATCGGGAAACGGGGGAATACGCTTTACGATTTCGTCACAGGTCTGGGCAGCAGTTGGGTAGCTTCAATATTTAAGGAAGCCGCCTTTGAGCAGCTTGACGGGAACCGTATTGAATCGAGCAGTCGCTGCTTTCCTTGCAACGCGAAAAGGGATCGCAACCCCGGCGAGATTTAGTAGACGCGAACGAATCTTTCGTTGTATCACGAGTCACGGTGTGAATACTTTCGAGGAATTCAATCGCAATCTTTAATTCGAATGTTCCCTTCAACGTTCATTTCTAATTGTAATTATTCGTCATTTTTGTTTCAACTCTGTTGTGCTGGATACCGTTGAAAGTAGCATTGATATTTTCGAGGAATTCAATTGCAATCTTTAATTCGAATGTTCCGTTTAACGTTGATTTCTAATTGTAATTATTTTGAATTTTTATTTCAACTCTGTCGTGGTGGATACCGTTGAAAGTAGTAGTGATCAAAAGCCCTCATGCGAATAGCAACAATTGAATCAGTCTAAACAGCAAACAAAATCCGTGGCGCCGGTCGATTGGAATTTATTGAATAATTCTACACACTTCTGCGTCACGAGCACTCATTTCTAACGCGTGAATCGATGCTCGACATTGATACGAGCCGAGTTCATCGGCGTGCGCTCGCTTTGATCCAGCAAAATATTGTACTAATAATATCCAACAAAGCGGAGCCGAGCCGCACACGCGGAATGTATTAATATTTTAACATTCAACGCTTGCGATTCTATATTTATAGAAGCGGCGCTATTTCCTCGGAACGGCGTAAATCACCGTGATAATCAAATGCAAAATGCGTTTCCTGCGAGCCAGAGCACTTTAGTTGTACAACGCAAGAGGCGTCTAAGGGATGCTTGAAATAGCGCGACACACAACTCGTTCCTCCGCGGAAATTTTGCGTCTATCAATCTAATCGGCAAAGCGGAAGTCTATTACGCCTTATCGTACGTTTCTTTGCGATTCTCCCCTGACGTTTAACAGTAACCTCGAGTGAAACGCGATAAAATAATTCCTTGCACTCTGACTGGTATAACCGAAAGTAAAATTATTTCATTGCGCCACGCGCATTTATGCGAATGGGATTTGCCCGCGTAGAATGCAAGCTTCGTACAATAGCGATCGTTACGAGTATCGAAGAGCGGTAATAAGAGGAACGGGGTTGAAATTCGGCAATGCGAAACGCGCGGTTATTTTGTAAAACGACTGCAATCCCACGGTACGTGGCGGGTAGCGCACAATGGAAGTCGGAAACGAGATTCAGAACCTCGTATACAGACCAGTCGAAGATGCAAATGAATTTTGGCCCACGATTTCGCCCATCGATTTGCGATTGAAGCAAACCTGCTTCAATGCCCGGATACAATCGGTGACTAAAATAGTAGCCTGTTCCATTGGTCCAGTCCAAATCTTTTTCAACTTTTTCATTGCCGAATTGTTCTTTGCACAAGACAACGATCACACTGACTCGTCGTACTTCACATAAGAAAATGGAAAAAGTTGATGCTACTAGTTAACTCTACTTAAATTCTACGACAATCCAAGCGTACGATAAATCATTGATCCATACTACTGCCCAGCGTATATATTTCAATCTCAAATTGCATTGGATATCGAAATCTTTATCCTCCTATCTCGATAATATCACGGATATGTCTGAACCATAGATATCTTTTTTTTCGTTTAATTTGTAGGTCTCTCAGCATAGGTGGAAAGCAAGTGGAAACGATCGAGCGCGCGCGTGACGGGACGGCCTGCGCTTACAGTGCTTATCACAGCACGAAGGGTATACCGGCGAGTGCACGGGGTCATCGGGAGGAATTGCCGATCGCGATGCGCGTCTTCGGCTCCGGTTATCTGACCACCTGTCTGCAGATCAAATATTACCGTCAGGACGATCAAAGTCATTGCGAGTGGGGCGCCAGATTGCACTGCATCGAGTTGGATTGCTCGAGCGTGGAGGGTAGACTGGTCACCGTTGATCGGGAAACGTATAGAAAGCTCGGGATAGAGTCCTAGCAGTCGGTGAGCGTTAATGTTATGAAAGCCATCACATAGAGGAGATGCTAACAATTTATCTCTAATCGCGCGAGCACGGTGAATTAGGGTCAAGCTCTATTCGGGAGGGATGGGGAAAACGCCTTCGAATGGGTTGATTGGAATATAAACGAAAGGATTGTACGATGAAAAAAAGAGCGTGCTATATTTTTGTATAGTAATTACCTCGAGCATGTTGCATATCCCTTTGCATAAGGGTACAAGAGGGACTAGCATGATACAGTTTTAATAACTTCCCTTACGTCGAAGAGGATGGAAATGGATGGGTGCATTCGTTTTCCGCGGTGCGTCGACCACTTTTCGTTGTAGCACGAAAGGCGTAACGAAAAATCCGTGGTAAAGAGCGTGATAATGCTCTAACGATTCCTTATTTGAATCCCCTAACGTCATAGATATGCAATTATTGTAAAAACGGTGGATCCGTTTTGTCATCGAGGATAAAGTGTAATTTCAATCTCCTATTTTTCTATATCGGGAAGCATATTTATATGTATGTACATACGTATATTAAAACCGTACGTGTATATACGATGCCGTTATTGTAAATTGATATAGAAAATAGACTCTAATACAAGCGTATCCCGTTCAAACTGATACCATCAAGTTACAATGTATCTCGTTATTAATCACCCTCCGATAAATCATATTCGTCAAGGCATTAGGAGGTATATTTTATTCAACGTTCAAGAGAAATTAATATATCGATCTCCTCATCGTGTAACGCTGCAATATGTATAATCGACGGGATCTGTATGAAATATTTGTACGGTTTGTGGGAAAGACGCTAATTGTATTCTGAGAACGTTTCGATAATTATTCGGCTGAAACATTTTTTTCGTATATGTAAGAAAAAATTTAATGCATTTTGTAAACCTTATTATCAATCGACTGCGAATTGGTCGAACGAATTCGCAAATTTATTTTCCGGGTTTACAAGAAAAGTCTTCTCCGCGGCCTACTATACATATATTTCATGGCATAAAATCGTATGCAAATTAATATGCTTAAACACGAAACAAGAGCACATAATATTCAGCCACAATATCGTGCGTGTTGAACTACTAACATGTTAATGCATAATTATCGTCACGATTACTGTACCTACTTTCCTTGATTGATGCATATCTTTTTCAAGAGTACAATCGATAAAAATCATTGAAATAATAAAAGGTGTTTCTTCATATTATTGTAATTATTATTGTTTAGACAATTTTGTCATTATTGAGTAGATAATGGCATAGCGATGTATTTACAGGAATTTTCATATTTATGTCATGTTAAAATAAACTCGTCATTCTTAAGTATTTATAATTTCAATCTTTAACAGAATATTAATGTACCGTTATATGGAAACTGTATACAATATATACATAATTTATTCTTTGTAATTTAAAAGAAACGCGTGAATGAAATCTGCCATAGTAAAAATTTATTACTTGTAAGTAATTAACTTACAAACGTTATATGTACAACCCGCATATATACAAACTTGCACAGGCGCGTGTGTACACAAACGTATATCTCACATGTAAACTATGAACAAACTAGTAAATTTGTATTATTATAATTTCCTAATTGTAGCACAAGTTCATTCAAAAATTTCGGAAATCGACGAAAATGACCAAGCAGTGCCTCTATGCTTCGCGTACACATGAATTGTTCCTATTCTTTATTCACAGTATTAGTTACATGCCTAATGATACTCACATCTGTATGTTTTATAATCGACTGAAATAAATTGTTTAATCCTTCAATTGTTTGTTTCGATATTCTTGGCCACCGATAATATTTAATACGTGTATGTATACGGAAATGAAGATCATTTTATATAAAGTATAAAAAATTAGCTTTATATGATATTAAGATATACGTATCACATATATTTCTATACTTCGTAACTGTAAATAAGAGTTGCAATGAAAATCGTAGTAAAGTTTTATCACAAATAATTCATAATCTCTAATCAAAATCTATGCTCCGGTAAAATTTACAACGAAGGCGGTTGATAATTTAATAGAAGAACAGCTAATGCTTTATTAGGTATTTTCTCTAACTGTGTTCTCATCCGCAACGCTAATTTGTCCGGTTGTTTTAAATACATCGCAGAATGATGCACAGCGATCGCATACGGAATCGGACACCAATTCTGTTTAACGATTCCCCTAACAAGTGCCGTTATGTAACTCTCTATCAAAGATGTATCTTTCTCGAGAGGGTAAAAATATTCTTTCAATGGTATAACTAATTCTTCCAAGGGCAATCGGATATACCGAAGCAAACCTCCGTGTTCCGACCACAGCAATTTTCTATAATGGGCATCGTGCCTTTGAGCAATCGGTACCAATAAAGTCATTGAGAAACCGTAATCACCGTACGAAGTTGAACAGAAATGTTCGCACATCGCGGTGAACAAGTCGGTAAACGAATTGAGTCCCGGCAAATCTATCGTGAAATTAAGTTTCTTGTAATCATCTTTCAATAAAGCTGTAACAGCTCTGGTTAACAAAGCAGATACCTCGCTGTTTAAATATAACGTATCGCACAGATATACAAGCACTAATCTACTGAATCTCAAACTCGGCGAAAGCTTTTCAACCAAATCCGGTAATATTAATTCTAAACTTAGTACGGCTAGGATAGCAGCTTTATCGTCCTCGTTGCATGCATTCGTATTTCTGCATTTGGTATAAATGTGCACCACAGGCAAGTAAAGCCAATCCTTCGGCATCGCTGCTTGTTCCCACGTGCCATTTAATACTACGTACCGTTCGTACAAACCAGCCACGTCGCGATTTAAATTTAATTTGATACTTTCAAGACTTGAACATAAGCTCAACTTTTCTAGCTCACTTGTCAGTACCTCTACTTTTAATTTCTCCTCTGCTAAAGCAATCCTAAGCATATCTTTTACGTTAAGTGGACAATCGGCAGGTAGAGACGATACGAGTTTCACTGCAATTATCCAAATAACGTGCGCTACCTTATCATCCAATTTATCTTTAACGAGAGAAGCGGCTTTGACTGTTGCAACCAAAAACGACAATTCGAATCTTGTGTACCACGACCTCTCTAAACACCAATCTGCCGTTTGCAATCTCTTCAGATATTTATGAAACTGCGGCAGACTGAGCACTGCCTGTATTTCATCTAAATAGTTATGCCTGACGAATACATTTAACGCTGTCGCGAGAAATGGTACACAAGAGTCGTGAGATACTATAGGCTGTAATTGCCCATCCTGGGTTAATACACCCAAATGGGGTAAAGAGGAGGGCTCGCGTTCGATAGCTAAAGTACAGTCGCTCAACAGATTTGAAATAGAGCTGGAAGGAACAAAATGTTCAGAAATATTTGCGTAAAAAATATAGTGGAATATTAAGGTGAAGGCATCACTTACCCAAGCTTGGAAAATACTTGCGATCGGGATATTATCAACTTTTTAACTGCATCGGTATCGCCAACTGCTAGCAACGTTTCCGCGACAAGTTTTGTATTACCCCACTAAAAGATCATAATTACATGGATATTAGTACATGATATATTTATACTTATTTCCATTAGAATAGAAATTGAACAGCATACCGTAACATTACTTAACGACAACAGCTGTGCACTCCATTTGGCTAACAAGACGGATATACTAGATTTTAAAGGTGCCAGGCAACTCGCAACGGCGATCAAAGCACCTGCATACTCGCAGGACAACTCGGACGCAGTTTGAATGTCATGATTACTTAGCAAAAGTTGTAATTGCGAGACAAGGATCAATTGTGCTCCAGTTAAACTATCCGCTGCTTCACCATGCAATAGTAATGTTCTCCACAATCGTAAACTTTCGATGCTGAGATTGAAACTTGCTTTCCTATAAATAAGTTATGTATCATATATCTCGTATAAACTACAATAATAATTGAAATTGAATTTCCTTAAAATATTACCCCGCGTCACAACTGACGTATGACATAATGCGGTCGACGATTTTAAAACTGCATAATTTTCTGGCAACAGATTTTCCTTCGTAACACAGTAAAACTCGGCAAAATCGGACTGCAGCGACTACAGGAACTCCGTAAACATTATTTATAGCATCTGCCATTGCTATAAGCATGGGAAATATATTGCGTTAATAACATATACAGTGGGTGTAGAAAGTATTCGCCTACACCATTCAAAACGGAATATCCTTTTTATAATTGATCCAAACGGCTTGAGTTTTTACAAGGAGATAATAGGTCTAGTTTACTAGATATCCTGTTTCCGTTGTTTCGAAAAAATCGGCATTTTCA
Organism: Holcopasites calliopsidis; assembly: GCA_023838395.1. Classification (NCBI taxonomy): domain Eukaryota; kingdom Metazoa; phylum Arthropoda; class Insecta; order Hymenoptera; family Apidae; genus Holcopasites; species Holcopasites calliopsidis. The sequence goes on from JALHAQ010000007.1 coordinate 6,248,238, forward strand.
AAAGTGTAAAACGAATAGCAAAAAGTATCTTTTTAACTTTTTTATCTGAGTTTATAATGAAAATTTTAAAAAATGCCTTTTATAGATTTAAGTGAGTAATGCGCACCCTGAAAATTTTATCCAAATCGGTTAACGTTGCTCGGAGCTATATTCCATTTTGAAGAACATACGAATACTTTCTACACCCACTATATATCATTGCTAAAAGATATTTTAGTATCTATAAAGTATGAACCTAATGGATCTGTGGACAATGGCATGAAATGTTCGATTATTGTTTCCAACAAGTGTGGAGTATTCGCGATTTTTAAGACAGTAACAGGCGAATGTCTTATGAGTCTGGTTAATATTTCCAACGCACAAGTTACACCGACCGGTGGCGGTCGCATTTCACTTAAAATGTACCTGGAAACAAATTCAATTATTTTTCTTTAGCCGAGTTTCTTGCACTATATATGTATACATACATACATATATGCATTTAACCAGTAGTGTATAAGAGCAAAGTTATTAAACGTACCTGATTCGTAAAATTATATCAGTTCTCAATAAGGCAGCAACGGCATCTAGCTGTGCTAATTCATGATCCTTTAAATTGCTTGTATCATCCACGTCGGTTTTCGGTGTTGCTAAAATGGGTTCCTGGTAATTCTGGAAACCGTACAATCTGTCTAAGCAGACTTCATCCGCCTCGCTGTACAAGAAAGCTCTAAGTGCTTGCAAAGTTGCGGTAACAACAGCCAGTGAAGTATCATCCAATGAAAATCTTAATAATAATAATATATTTCTTTGACTGAGCGCAGTTAAAGGTGCTGGTTGCAATGCTTTGTCGTACCAGCCCTTGCGACTTTTCTCTATAATATTTGCTAACGTTGTAAAGGCTGTACAGCGTTGTTGTTGAGTCGACGACCGACTCAATTGCAATAGCTCTTGTAGAGAATAACCAGGCCGTTCTGGTTCCTCCCCGTGATGGTGGAGTCCCTTTTCAATTGGTACGCTTTCGTCCTTATATGCTAGCAGTACACCTATTAGGAAGATAAAAAATCGTTGTACATATTTCTTTCGTATTTACGATGTACATTTGTATTATACAATAACAAAATTCATAATTTTACCATTAAAATCAAAGCGGGCATTATACGGTTCATTCGGAGCAGGTTCATCTTTCTTTTCCGCTGGTATATCTTCCATCCATTTCAACTTTTCAGGTTCTAGAGAATCCATGTGGACCCACCCCTTTTCCTGAGCCTGCTCCATTAATTCTAGCAATGGTTTCGGTACACTCTCCTCAGGTTCGTCTAGTTGCATTGGTGTAACATCATTCTTTTTACTTGAATCTTCCTGAAGCTTTCCAGGAATCTTTTCTGCGACCAATCTTTCCTCGTTTATGCATTCCATACTTTGATCTTCAAGATTTGTGTTTTGAGTAAGTCGTTCCTTGTCTATTTCCTGTTTCTTATTCCTTCTATTCTTTAAGAATTCTACTAATTCTGGCTTCAGCATCATCTCAAGTTTATTTTTCTCTTTTAGTATATCTTCATGACTCATTTGATTCAATTTTTGTAAATTTTCTTTGTGTATCTCGCTCGACCATGATCCTTCTACGATAACGCTGCCATCGACCATGGATAAAGGTACAGATTCTTCAGGCTCTTCTGTCTCATTTGCACCAGGATCTTTACCACATATTTGTTGCAAGAACAAGCTCTGTTTCTTTTCACTGTTCTGAAAATATATGACATGTAAGAATACGCATAAAAATAAAATGCATATTTTTATGAATAAGTTCATTCCTATTTTCTATTGAAAGAAATGATACACATACAATATCTGTAGATACAAAAACTTGAGGGAAACCTGTGTCGAAGCAAGGAGACTGCATTTTATTTAGCTGATAATCCAAGGCATTGTATTTCTTTTCCACAATATTTCCCAATATTATCTTTGAAGGTGATATCGGTATATTTTGTACGGAATCCTGCCTTTCATCCGTTAAATATTTTTCAGCGTTCTCCTTAATCTCAGGGTTTATAACATCTCCGCTACTTTGGGAAGTGAAAACTCTATCTTGTGTTTTCTGCTTCTTCGATTCAGAAAACTTTGATCGTACTTTGCCAGAGTTTGTTCGACCTTGGATGCAAGTAATTGATCTGGTACTGGGAGCTGTTACAGATCCTTGCAAATTAATTACTTTAGCAGAAGGCTGTTGTTTATTTTTTAGAAATTCTTCCTGCATACGAATTAATTCTTCTTCGCTGTCAGTCGGTTTCGGCCGCTTCAAAAGTGGTGTACCATCCATTGTACAAAATTTTATTTAACAATCTCAAAAAGGATTACAATTCTTACGAAAAATTCTCGCAACGTTCAATTCGTTATTAATTGTTTTTAGGTTATGTGCGTGTTTATAAACATTATTGATATATTTATTATTTAATATCGAATTCGTATGCTGTCAATGTGGTTGGATCAGTTTTATTTCACATCTCTTTGTGTAATAAACATAAATCAGCATATTTCAGTAAAAATATTTCACTCCTTAACAAAACGACCAACATACGTGAAGCACGATGCAACGATCGGCTGATGAATACGTAATGCCAATAAAAATAGGAAAAATTAATAGTTACATTAAAACGAATCTTGAAATTATAAATAAAGTGCATGACTGTACATAATTTATTCTTACTTTTGATCTTCGTAAAAAAATCAATTTTTTAAATATTTTCTGATTTTATTCAGGAATATATAGGAGCACCACATTGATGTCCAGATTGATTAATGTCATGAGTAACTGGGAGAACCGTGAAAACTATTACTACGTGTATATGTTGTTATTATTAATAATTCGATGGTAATACAAAGTTTCAGAACACAAAAATGCAAATAGTTAATCTATGGAAACCCTAAAAAAGCTGTTTTCTTCTTTAGGATGGATTTCAAAAAATGTGTAGACTCTATTTTTTATACGTTTGTAAATGCCATTATAATTTTACATATAAGAAAATGTATCTTATACTCTCCTTTACAATAACCCATTGACTTATCACTGCAAAATTATATTTCGCTCTTTGCAATAATTACTTATTTTTAAAACGGTGGAAAGTCAATGGAACTACTGAGGATATTGAAATGAAACTTACAAACGAATGAATGAGATATTATCGAACCTAGGATTAAAGTGTGAGGATCTCGGATGCTCGAGACTCCAACAGACGTTCCATTGAACTAACATCTTTACACCAACCGTCTAATCGCTGAACCATTCCAGCTATTTGTGTACGGTCTAGCACACGAGGTTGCACCCATGTCATGTTCACCGTTCCCGCTACTTGATCGATAGCACCGCGAACTAAACCTTGGGCTAGTGCCTTCATAACAAGTAATTCTACCTCACCAAGGGGTAACCGAGTCTCTTGGGAAATTTCTGCGAATGTCAACTGCCTATAATGAAACGAATAATATAATTAATATAGCCTGCTTCATATTACGTACGTTTTCCTTTAAAGAAAGGGAAAAGTAAAACCTGTTGTTTGCTTGTCGTTTGAAAGTCATTTCCATAAGGCATAGTAGGGATATCTTTTGTCTCAGTTTTAATTCTTGCGCAGCTAAATCGGCAACTTTGCTCCACTGTGGCTTTAGTTTTTCGAGTGCAGCGATATCGCCAGCATTGAATGCTTGCAATAAGTCGATCAACCAGCTGTTCGGTGTGCCTTTCAGGGATTGCAAAACTGGATGAGCTAATAACTCTCCAAGATTATAAACTCCTTCACCTAGAAGCGCAGCTAATCCAAGGAAAAACGCGTGCTGTTCCTGTTCCTGTCTGCTCAAGCTATTCAACTCGATACAACCCAAGTATCTATAACAAAAAAAAGTAGAATCAAGTTCAAAGACTAAGTCTCAATGAACGATTTTTATTCCACGGTTTGAAACTCTTAACTATGGATCTACCTTAAAGCAGTACGATAATACTCTGCGTGCTTTCCTTGAAGGCGATACAGACGGCTGGCTAATAAGTAAAATCTGCCGTGAACTGTTGTTACTCCATCTGCGTTATCCAGCATAGCTTCCACATCTTCTATGATCTTTTTTGTTCTCTCCTGATCATTTAACTTTTCCAGCAAGATCTGTCCAATGAGGACTTTACACAAAGCGACAGCCTCATTGTTGCTTTTAACTTTAGGTTCGGTTTTCTCCAAGAACTTGATCGCTTCCTCTTTATCTTGAAACTGTTGTACGACGAACGCGAGTATTTCTACTAAAGACAGTGGGTTTATCCTGAACATGAGAAACACATGTATAAAACTACACCTGCATAAAACTATCCATTTGTCGCATTATCGGCGTATCATATCATCGTTGCAGCAAAGTTTGATATGGCCCAATGGTTTTTTGGCACGATACATATCTAGTGTTACGCATCGGTCATATGATATGGTGATTTGCAACGAGTGTATACCAGGCTTTGCGTATTATTTTAATTCCCGTCCAAGCGAAATAAGTAAGGTTATGAATTCGCTACTCCAAAATGCACATATATTATGATACTTACTTGCTTTCGAAGGTGGATAAGAAGTTTGTGTATAGCTGTACCAATTTATCCCCTTTCTGAAGAGATGGATTCTTTACAAAGGCTTCTAATTTAAGAGTTAACTGATGCCAAAGCCTGCAAGTCACCGCACGAACACAACGAGATCTGTATTTTTCTATTTAAAACACTTGTGCTATTTAAAATAGGTTTTGGGAATTACCTTTTGTTATACAATTCTTCGAGTTGCGCCCATTCTGCAGCCAATTCCTTGTCCGAAACATTTTGATTTTGACTTAAATATGTATTAACATCCTTCGGTGCTACGGTCACCGCCATCTTTAATAACAATGACTAAAGCCGAATCAGCACAATGAATTGAAGTCTTCAAGAATCGCCCTGGAAGTGAGCAATGCTTATGTTTCGAAATAATGCCGCGAAGGGTACTGTTTATAATAATTGAAGAAAGTATGCTACGTTGATAAGAAACATTTGTACTTAATTATAATTATATGAATTAATTTAGTTAGGTAATAAACAAGAAATTAGCTTAAATAAAATGTTTAAATTATTCTTGTGTCCAAAGCAATACAAATTGCAGAGCATTACTTTTTACTGAAAAAATATGAATTTAAATAATTTTGTTTCTACTTGCGTTTCGACAATAAAATATGTGTCGAATATAATATCGCATTAAGGATTGACGAAATACATAATGTGGTACAACCTTTAATACGAAAGTATATTCGAAAATTTAACCAAGAGCACAACAAGCAATGAAAATAATTACCAATGTAGCATATTTCAATAATCATTCATATTAGAATAAATTATATACTTTTCTTCGCATCAGTTTTGATTTTCCTTTCGATATTATCTTTTTCGATATAACGAGCTCGAGTCGAGAGTATTGTTTGTTATCACAGATCGTTCAAATCAAACTGTGTTGCTGTATTATGTTGCATGCAAATATGCGGTTGTTGACTGTGCAGTTGCATTTGCAAGGCAGGTTCTTTCGAACGGGTTACTTGCCTGTATAGGCAATTATGAATTTATGCGACTGATTCAATTCTCATTTTACGTTAGCTACAAAGAATTATGTGGAATATTTTTTTTTGTTTGAAAAAATGTTTTCCGCTATTAACAATATTAAAATTACTCGCAGTGCGTGAAATCTATTTATCGTGCATACAAAAGTGTTAAATCTCGCAGTTACAATTTGTTATTAAATAAATTGGTGTTGATTGTAAGTATACCATAGCTTTAAGATTATGCGTATTTCTGTGTGTATTTTGCAAGGATTAATTTTAGGTATGAGCCCCAAAGATGTTCAGCATACAAAGGTTGTTGACAGCATTTAAGGCATTGTTATTATTTAATCTTCATGTAGTCGTCCTTTCGGATAATTTACCATACACATCTATCGTCATTGAGGCGGACTACAAAAAGGAATATAAATATGATATGAACTATAAAGTAGAATATGTGTTCTTATATTCTGTTAGTGATGTAAGCGCAGACATTAGAACGGCAACTAATATTTATAACATATTATTATATTAATCATAGATTATTCAGTGCTGCTTCAATTTTAGGTAACGTTCATGGAAACATCGAGACTAGAAGTCGAAAGTAACGCTAGCGCCGATGCTCCTCTTATCGTGGTTGCGCGTCAAAAGAGAGGGATCTTGTCTTGGCAAATACCTTTTATAGTAAATAGCGAATACTTCAGTGATTTAACATATAATAAAACCAGTCGAACTCTGTGTTCACCCAAATATTATCCGAGCAAGCCAATAAAAGAAGAAGAAGAGGAAAAGCAATTTATTTTTGTTAGTTTAGCTACAGAGAGCTATCAAAATATTTCTTTTACACTAAATATGACAAAAGAATCCCATTTTTATTTAAGGTATGAAACTTTACCAAAGGCCCTTATGCAAGGTGATTTAACCACTGGTTAATTCAAAGGGAATACCACCTGAAGATATTGTAACCAGAATGCCCAACAGTGTATATGTTGCGGCCACTTGAAAAATCACACAGATTGCAGGGTATTTTCACCGCAGTGTCTTCAAGCGGCATTTCCTTTGAATGAACCACTTAGTAGGATCACCCGTTAGATTAGACGGTTGTCTGCACCTTTACAAAAGGAATTGTGTAGAAGAAATATTAATGTCACACACTTCTTTTCTCTTTTTTAGTCTTGAAGAAGAAAAATCAATAGAGATTTCTCCATCTGAACCCATTTATTATGGTTATCATTTTCCAGGAAAAGAGGATAATTCCTCTGTGGTCGTTCATGTTGAGTCCGATAGCGATATTTGTATGACAGTTTCAATACAGAATACATCGGTAAGTATTGTAGCATTCTATGGTTTTCAGATTAATGTATTTGATTATCAGTTGATAATAGATTTTCTTTTTTAGTGTCCTGTGTTTGATTTAGAGAGGAACATTCAATTTTCCGACTATTGGCAAACGGTCAGTCGTCGGGGTGGTATTATGGTGCCAGTAAGTGGTCCTATCGTTTAAATAAAATGCAAGTTTTCCAGTCGATCAAGTTAACTCTGGCTGGAATTAAAATTTTACTAACACTTTCAGAAAGATGTGTATCCCATGGGTTTTTTCATTGTACTAGTCGTAAAAGGGGACGATAGCGATTGTTCTGGGCAACCCAGTATGATTCCCGTGCGGAATAAGAAAGTTACATTGAAATTACACGCCAGTGTTGCCAAACAAGACTACATAATTGCCTCGACGGTAGCAATATTGGTACTCTTCACTTTTAGTTTAGCTTACATTATAGCCACGATAGTATTCAAAATTCGAGACGGAAGGAAAATTCAAGAGGAGTTGGAGCGTCCGGAGGTAATTGATGAACCTATGCCAAGTCCTGCAACGATAGAGGAGGTAAAGCGACATACATAATAAGAAAGAAAGGCGACTGTGGTATTTCCGAAATATTAAAACCATCCTATACCTAGCAAGTGATTTGTTTTAGGCTGTTCCAAATCGATCTGTATCGATAGAGGAGGATTCTTCCTTGGATGAGGATGATATTGATTTAATGGAAGATGCTCTGTCCGATAAGGACGTAGTACGAACGAAACTTGTACTTTCGGTTTGCGATTTAGCACGCAAGGATCCGAAAATCCTTAGGCATAAATCTCGATTGTATTTATATTATTTACTGACGGTCGCCGTTTTCTACGCATTACCCGTGGTGCAGCTGGTTTTTACGTACCAGCATATAGTACACGTTACTGGAAATCAGGATATGTGTTACTATAATTTCTTATGTGCCCATCCATTTGGATTACTGTCAGACTTTAATCATGTGTTCTCGAATTCCGGTTACATCATACTGGGTCTTCTATTTATATTTCTAACGTACACCCGAGAGCACAACGATTTCGACAGGCAAAGAAACAAGTGTTACGGTATACCGCAGCATTATGGATTGTTTTATGCAATGGGAAGTGCACTTATCATGGAAGGGATACTTTCAGGAAGTTACCACGTATGTCCAAATCGGAGCAACTTTCAATTCGGTACAATGAAAGCCGTATTTTAGGTTCACATTTTTTGTAATTTTTTCCCTCAGCTTACTTAATAACTTATTATATTATTATTCATTTAGATACGAGCTTCATGTACGTAATTGCAGTGCTATGTATGATCAAGATTTATCACACGCGTCATCCCGATATAAATGCACGAGCACCAGTAACATTTGGCCTCCTGGCGCTGATCATCTTCATAGGATTAATGGGTGTTCTGAATGGATCGATATACTTCTCGGTCATATTTACGATCGCGCATTTGCTAATTTGCCTGCTTCTGACTATTCAGATTTATTATATGGGCCGATTGAAATGTAAAGGATTACTAAGAAGACTGATACAGGTGATTCTATATGTCCGAAGAATTTGATATTTTTCATTTCATACCGGCAGGATTAATTCAAGTTCCATATACCCCTGATTGAATTCGCAATTTTACAGAACTGGAAATACGATGCCCGTACTGGAATTAGACATTTTTTCCGGCCGTTGTACGCTGGACGATTTATCATGCTCGTCGTAGCGAATTTATGTAACGTAGCGCTCGCGGTATTTGGACACTTACGACAACACACAGATTTTGCAACCTTCTTATTAGCTATATTAATGTCCAATTTAATTTTATATACTTGTTTTTATATCGTTATGAAGGTATGTACACGCACTCGCAGCTAATTATAAGTTACTTAATAATATTTATAAACTAATTTATTTCGTAACATCTTTCAGATTTGTAATAAGGAACGGATCCTCCTTCAACCATACATTTACATTATTTTATCGATCACGTGCTGGGCTGCTGCTTTATATTTTTTTATAAACAAAACTATCTCGTGGGCGCTCACCCCAGCACAGTCACGACTTTATAATAAACCGTGCCAGTTGCTAAACTTTTTCGATAACCATGACATCTGGCACTTTTTGTCTGCTTTGGCAATGTTCTTCTCATTCATGGTATTGCTTACTCTAGATGACGATTTAGTTGATGTACATCGAAGTCAGATACCAGTCTTTTAAAAAGGCAATGATGTAAATGAAGAGGGTATTCATACTTTTTGTAAAATTTCCTAGACGATATGACCGTAATGTGATATAAATTTGAACTTGATATTGATGAATTAAAAGTAGTATAAAATATATTGTATCTACAATATATAAAGATCGTTTAGCAACTTTTTTTTTTGTATCAAACACCATAATTTCATTCGTGAACGTTTTAATCTCAATCACTTTATTCGTATATTAAATTGTCGTTTCTAACGATCAAAGGAGCTTCAATATTTTCTACCTAATGGTTTGAATCTTACCTATCGGTTCCTTCCTTTTTCTTTTATTATCGACAAAATGGAAAATATCGATATAAACGTTTAGTACAAGTAAATGCAACGAACAGACTTCTTTTCTAAAAATAAATATCTCTATATGTATATGTATACATATATGTATAGCATGATTTCTATATTCATGAATACACTTATCATAATCAGAAGGTCATACTTTGCCACGGTTTTTGGAGACGGCAGTGAGATACTGTCTGCCACTCGATAGCATCATCACCGTTCGATTCTAATAAGACACGAGTTCGTTCGCTTCTTATCATCAAGGGTCGCTATCGATAGAAGCAACTATTAATTTACCAAGAAAAATAAATCATACTACTCCCATACAATTTGCTATTAACAAGAGTAACGAGTGTCTGTACAATTAATTCTAAACGAGTTACATACATCAGAGACTCAGATAGACAAGGGATCTCCTCCGTTTAATTTAGAAAAAAAAAAAAACATTAGGACGAAGCACTTGAGTCGTTATGGTGTTCTTGGGTGGTAGTTTCTATCTGTGATAAAGTTCTTTGCAGTTCCGCACGTTCTGTCGGCTGCAGTCTGTGCGCGATTTCCAGAATCGCGTTTAATCTCATTTCCGGACAAGCTTCGAGAGACTCTTTGATTCGAGAAAGGACCGCGTCTTGTTTCACGCAAGTGACGTTGCGGGAAATGACACTGTTCTCATCGTTTCGTTGGCTCTCCAGCCAATTCGTTGCGGCCTCATCCTGATCCCATAGATAGGATTCGGTGGCACCTTTGTCCTCTATGAACCATCTACGCAACATTGCACCGACTTGCCTGTCGTCGAGACGCGGTTGTGTCGAAAGAATCTCCTGCTTTATTTCATCTTCCAGAAGCCTCCTTCTTAGTCGCCAGTAAAGAAGCCTGCGTGCGTTGCACCACGGGATAATGTCGTGGATCGCATTCTTCTCGAACATTCTCTCCGGCGTGTCGTGGAGATCCGCGAAATGAATCGCAACTTGTCGGTACATAGGTTCCAACAATTGTTCCCTCTTGCGCATCTGACTTTCAATATCTGCCTTTTCTTCCGCTGAGTTTGTACTAGATAATTTTTCCTGGAACAACAAAGTATTTTGTAGTATTCGACTCCAATGAAGTGAATTTAATTTATCGTTCGATAAGGATCGAGTTGTTGAAAATTAGTTTACTTTTAGTCTCTGGATTACTCCGTCAGTCCTGTGCATAGCTTTAAGTATATCCTTAAGCCTAAATTTAATTTCCACTATTCCGCCAGGTTCCAGAACTCCAGCCCTGCTGGTAGTGTCAGCAAACATTTCCATGTAACGAGGATTTATCGTTGGATCGACCACCGCCCAGGCACCACCTCGTAATTCTCCGTTCGGTGGAATGTATACGAATATCGGTTTTGTGTATTCCCTCAAGCCATCCACGATGTAAGCACCGAATTTTATAATTTGCTCGTACATGTCTGTAAAAAGATATATCGCTAGCTATAAAAAAAAAAGTAACGGTGATGGAAGTCTTTCAAATTAATCATAAAGTCTGGACAAAGACCTTTCATTCCACCGGAGAAACCTCTCCAGTTAGCGAAGATGAAAAGCGGAAGTTCTTCTTTTCCAAAGTCTTTAATAGCTTGAGCAGTTTTGTATGCGCTGTCGGGGAACCATACTTGCCCTGCTTGAGATATCGTTTTAGCCTCGGAATCGAAATTGGCAGGATCGGCTGGTAAATGTAACTCAACGGTTCTCGTCTCTACCGCGATAACACCGCATGGAATTCCGCCCAATCTGGCTCGTCCTGTGACTACAGTCTGAGCCCACGGTCTCATTATTTCCTGTAAATGATATTTCAATAGATGTTAGAAATTCATTCAAAGCATATTTCATTAATTTTACACAAATAAGACAAAACGTACCTGCCAAGATCCACGATCGAAGAATCCACTCTCCCAGTAATTCGTACCGTTTTGTATTCTACCGTCGAGCATCCACCTTGGATCGTAGGCTGTTTTTGTAGGAACATAACTGATCTCCCTATCAATCGGGTCGGGAAGCGGCAATGGTAGTATAGGAAGTGGAGCTCCCTTGAATCTGGGACAGTAACTCAACCATCTTAAAGCTGTCGCAACACCCTCCAAGTCTCTAACATCGGTTGCATGCGACACACCATTATTGTGCATAATTTGTATACCACCCAATTGATTGTTACTCGCGTATACTTCACGGCCCAGCACAGTGTTCAACGCTTTGTAACCGGTTAGAATGATGTGAGAATTCTCTATCTGTATGACTCTTTGCCCAAGACGCAATAAATAAGCCCCAATACCGATCGCCCGGCAAGAGACGATGGAAATTGTGACGATTTCTTCGTAAGCCTTCGACGTTTCTCCAGCGATCATACCAGCGTACTTTAAGTTTTCCACACCTAGACCATCGTCTTTACCGATGATGTCCGTAATTTTGTAACGAGATTCTCCTTTGTCCTCGATCAACGTTGTCTTCACTGAATTGAGCGGCGCTAAACGCGCATAATCGTCCGGCGTTAGGTATATGTATTTAAATCCCTTCTCCAGCTCGTCCTCATCTTCCCAAGCGATTCTGAATAACGCCTTCACCTCTTCAGCCAGACCGATACGTGCTCCAGAGTTCGCAGAGAAGTATATTCGTGGTATTCCCAGTTGCCTGGCCCTTTCGGACGCTCTGCAGAATACCAAATCCTCCTTCGGGCCAAAGGAACCGATCAGATGGGTCAAATCGTTTGCAATTAATATAACGTCCCTACCAGTCTCTGGATATTCCGGTGTGTACAGTCTCAATCTCCACGCAACCATACCGACATTATTCTCACCAGGAAGACGTTTCTGTTCAACCAAATTATCACCTTCCAACACTAATTCCAGACAATCCATTACAGGATTCGGAATCGTAATCGCACAGTTCGGCCTTTCGTCTATGTATTTATGCCACTGTTTTTCAGTTTGCTGTCTAAACATATCTGGAAGATCGTATACGTAAGTGGTGCCAGCGCTTTGAGCTTGGAATCGTTTTGCTTGTAGGTAATCTTTGGTCAGGTACGGTGTGGAAATCGGCAGGCCGTGCATCGGACCCGGCCTCCATGTCCCGTTCGCCGCTGCCGAAGGGAAAGATTCGAAACGGATAATGCCAGTCTTTGGATCGGTCGCCTCCGTGTACAGATGCAAATCGATACTGTATCCGCTGTCATTGGCGATGCACAAACGAATATTGGATGTCTGTTTGCCCGGAGCTGGTCGGATCGTCATTTTAATTTCAGCTTGGCGCACTCGCAGCTTCCACAGCCTTGGTCCGTACCTAAGTACCATGCTGGTCACGCTCTCCTCTATCCTCACATGATCCATGATCACCGTCGGTACGAAGTTTAGGAAAATATGATTGCACTCCGTACGCTTGGCGAACGGATGCGAGAATGCAACTTCTAATTCGTCCATGGCCTCCAACAGGACACGTTCACCTTCGTTGTGAAGATAATCGAAACTGGCCTCCTTAGTGATAAGATCAGAATGCCTTATAATAGAACGAATGAAGAAACGGTAATCGGTGACTTGCTGCCCTTTGGCAACTTTCGCCTGACCAAGGTAGAGATGCATCTTTTGATTCGATGTTGGCAAGGCCTCGAGGTCGTAAGTTCTCATTCTGTTCAATTCCAGTTGGAAAGCGCAACCGGGCTCTAGGTGTCTATATATTCTGTCTTCGACGAAACCGTCTCTTTGACGGAAGGTAAAGAATTTAGGGAATTGCCGCTTCTTCAAAGCAGCGAACGTGACCCTTCTTATGCCTCGCGAAATCAATTCGTCTTTATTGTTGGCACACCAATCGCCGAATATTTTCGCCATCGCGGCGTCATCGTTATTTTCCTTCTCTTGGACGGCAATGCTGAGAATGTGAACCGGTTCCGCGGGTCGTTCGCCGATTTCCACTGGTCCACCGGCTTCCGCGGTGCTTAGAGACACGTTTATGGAGGTGCTGTGTCTCGATTCGCTTCCAGCTGCGTCCACCGCTTCCAGCACTTTGGCCGAAACTGAGGTGACCGAAGAGAGATCTTCCAGAACGTCAAGAACTTCGTCCGAATATCGAACAAATTGCTCCATGTCTTGGAAGGCTGCCATGGCTCCGGATCTATGATTAACCGGCGATTGATTTTGTCGATTCGGGTGATTGTTGGGCAACAAGAACTGGAAGTGGACAAGCGGCACTTCGCCCGACAATTCCAAATGTTGCAAACAGGTCAACTCGTAACTGATGTACGCTCTACGAACGTAAACTTCTAAAGCAGCGTTACAGACGGTGCGATTAGAATGATAGAAGAAGTCGTGTAAAATGTCGAAGATAGACGTTTCGGAAAGAATCAGTTTCTGCAGATTTTCCGGATGGAAGTCGTGGCCGTACATATCCACCGCTGACAGGAATATGGATTCCATTTGATTGTGTCGCAATTCGTAAGCAGGTTGATGGGCTGCGATCAGAATTTGTCTAGCGCGTAACGCAACGCGGCTATGCTCCGTACGGTTCAGGCTGGTCAGCTCTGTCAGGGTACTCGACAGCTCGTCCGTGAGTCCAGGTTCATTTGCCCATAGATGATCTATGAGCATCGTGACCAAAACATTTTTCTTTGTAACTTGATTGTGACTGAAGATCATGGCCGTTACCGTGGCCACGTCGTCCTTGTATTGATCTATTAAAGCTGAAACACATTTATCGTAATGTCCTTGTTGGAACTGACTCTCCACGGTGTAGTATTGCCGGAGAAGCTCGTGAACGGCAGTCTTCATTCTCCCGCGTATCCCATTCCTGTATCTTTGTACCAATTGCACGATAGCTTGAGTAGTTAGGAAGAATACATCCCGTTCGGATCGTTTCGAAAGGGTTGCCGCATGCCCGTCGATCACGGCAGCGATCTGTTGACTAGGAAATTGAGCTAAAACGGAAGTTATATTCCTCTCATACAGGGACATTAACTTTCGAATTTTCTTTTCCACTGAAATCGGAATTCTCCCCGATATAGTCGCGATAACCTCTTGAAGTTCGAGCAGGGGTAAGCTCGGATCGCGTAACGAATTCATAAACCTCTCGATAAGTTCTCGTACTCGAGGTAAATGGTACGGATCAGGCAGACAATATCCAGCCAGAGTGTTCTCCAATGCTGTCCTATACTTAGCATGGAGATGATTCAGTTTTTCAGAGATCGCTGGTGCCGCAGTTTCTGGGAATTGTCCAGTGTATTCTTGAGCTTTCGTTACCAACGATGGATCGTCCACTTCTAAACGAGCAATCAAGGTACCAGCTTCGAGAATGGCGCCCGGCCTTTTCACGTAAAATACATTACCAGCCTCGCTTGCCGTTACCGTCATTACCATTTTCATAACTTCGATTTCTGCATAGGCTTGCCCAGCGTTTACGTGGCCGCCATCATCTACCAGATAACCGATCAATTTTCCAGCTGACGGTGATCTCAGCAAGGAGGGGTCATTGTCCTTCTCGAACACACAAGTTTGATTGCCGATGATAATTCTGTAGCGGTCAACTTCCTCCCTCATGTAAGTTGTGAAACTTCCACCATCCAACGAAAGCAGCAATCCTCCATCGGATAATCGGTGCACTTCTACCTCTTTGTAGGAACCGTTCATGACGAGGAAATAACTATTAGGGCCCGATTTAGAGGTTTGTATTTTGTATTTGTATCCGTCATTGATGAGTTCGACCTGATGAATTTCGTAAGATTTTATAATTTTTTTAAAGAACGAGTCGTAGAATTGTATCGAGTTAAGGTGTATAAAAATAAACTTACATGGATAACGTTGTCTAAGTCATTACTGGCTTGGATTTGCCCCTTTTCCAAAGCTGTTTGGAACCCGGTAAAGGCGGCAGTAATAGTCCTATCGGCTATGTGAAGAGCACCACATGTTACAGCTAATAACACATCCGGTTTGTCACTTCTAACGCGTTCAGCGATCAACAGGTCGAGCCAAGCGGTGTCTATGTTATTTTGTTGGAACGAATCCGTCTCCAACAACGTGATCAAATATTCAACCGTGGTTCGGAAGTCACCTCTGATACTCAATTCCTTCAGAGCAATTACTAAGTTTTCTCTGGCTTGATTACGATCCTCGCCCCAAGAAAAGCAATGACCGAATTGAGAATCCGCGAATTCATGGAGTCCTCCCGAAGCTCCGACCGAGAAGTATCCCCAAACATTCTTCGAGGAACGGAAGTTCAATTCTTGCACCGTACCGGAACTTGGCTTGAAACCTGAATTGCATATTTGTTAACAATCCTCTGATTCTATTAAGTAATTAAAGTATGCTTGAATTAAATTCAATTTATACCTTCGTCGGGATTTTCACTTGTAATTCTCGCTGCTATTACGTGACCCCAAGGTTGAGGTTTGTGTCGCGGTTGGTCGAAATCGATTGCGCTGTCTCCCCATGGACTTTCACCGTAAAGAAGACGAATGTCTTTAATATGATGAAGCGGTAGCCCCATGGCAATTTGAAGCTGTGCCGCGGGTAAATTAACATCGGATACCATTTCGGTACACGGATGCTCCACTTGAAGACGCGGATTCAACTCTAAGAAATAGTATCGTCCTGAAGTGTCGTAAAGGTATTCAACGGTACCTGCGCTGACATACCCAACCATTTTGGCCAGTCTCACAGCAGCCTGGCAAGAAAGAACATTTAAAAATTATTTTACTATCTATTGGAAAACTCGCGAACTCATTTCTGTACTCGTAGATGCAACTCATAATTACTTTCTCCATTTCCTCGAAGACCTCTGGCTTGGCAACCACGGCTGGCGCTTCCTCGATAATTTTCTGGTGTCTCCTCTGAATGGAGCAATCACGTCCGAACAGGGATATCGCGTTTCCATAATTGTCGGCTAACAATTGCACTTCCAAGTGACGAGCACATTTCGCTAATTTCATAATAAATATCGGAGATCCAGGTATTTCAGTTTGTACCTGTCTGGGAAGTGAATAAAATTAATCTCATGTTATTTTTGTTCATCCTGCATAATTCAAGATATTCATAAATCCTTGGGTTTGATCTGTACCTAAACAACGTAGGCAATTCTTCAGCATTCTCGACCTTTCTGATACCTTTACCGCCACCACCTTCGCTAGCCTTCACCATCACGGGGAAGCCAATTTTATTAGCCGCGGCCAGGCATTCCTCCACCGTCGAAACGCAACCTTTCTTAAAAAGTTCCGAGGATATCTTTATTTTCTTTCCACTGTACTGCGCTGTTAGCTCTGAACCGGACCAGGGAAGCGTAGGCACATCCGCGGTCTGCGCGACTATACTCGATGCAATTTTGTCTCCTAGTGCCCACATAGCCCTTTCCGATGGTCCTAAAATTTAATCGCCCGTTTCCTTAAAAACCGCCCATTTATCCCGAAATTCTGTATCGATTCTGAGATCGTCTTACCAATAAAACACATGTTATTTTTATGAAGTAGCTCGGGCAACTTTGGATTTTCCGATGCGTGACCCCAACCGGCCCACACAGCCTGGACCTGAGTGCGCACGGCAATGTCCACGATCAGCTCCACGTTCGCGTAATTGTTGTTGTTGGTTCCACCTGGTACAGGTACATACTGATCTGCCATTTTTATGTACTCCGCGTTCGCCTTCAGATCTTCCGGAGTGACCATTACAACGAAACGCACGGCGCGCTCGTTTTTGAACATTTCGTAGGACCATCGGCGAATCGATCGCATACATTTCACCGCTGCTATACCGTTATTGGCGATTAGAACCTGTGGATGTAAACCGGACGATCATTATTATTGACGGTTAATTGATTAATTAGCGCAATCGGACGGGCAGTCCGTTACCGAAGATAACTCAGTCGCAAATTACGAATTCAAATAAAATATATCAAAGTCGTAGAGAGGATATAATGAAATTTATCGTCAATTCTATTTAAAACCGAGAGAAATGATTATTACAATTCAATCTGCAGAACGCTCGATTCGTGAAGAGAGGATGGAATATTTTAAGATTAAAATCATTTGACGGAAAAACATATTGCATGGTGAGGCTGTCTTTTTGTGGCCAAATTGAAATGTCAAGGATGCTCCAAAGACGAAACGACGCACATATTTTAAATGAAAGGATGTAGAATTCTACAAGGCTCTTGCGTTAGAATATCACGAAATGGATATGGTAATTGATCATTCAAGGTCACCCAAGGACAGGCAGGGTTAACGCTGAAGGTCGTTTACTGACTGTTGCGAAACTGTATAGAGAGTGTCCCGTGACATGCTCAAGCGGGACGTAACACATCCGCGCGTTGAATGACCTCTTTCTAGTACTCTGTATTTACCTTAAACTCACGATAACGAATTTCAAATGTACAAATATAGACCTGAACTTTCGTGCAACCTGTTGAACGCCTCGAACATTTCTTTTATCGAGGAAACAAAATTCGTACGCTTATCCTTCGATTGATGCCGGCAAACACCGGCTGCACGTGGATCTCGATTAACGTGACCGGAAAATATGTATATCTTTCCCTTGCATTCATTGAGATTTTGTTGCATGTTAATATGAATCACAAAGTGAATGGATTACAAAATAACTCGACGCAGAATGACGGAAAAATTTCAGTTCATCTTTCTTCTTCTAAGGATGCCATTAATTATACTTTGTTCTTCGGATATACGTATAGGATACATTCCATCGAAAAGGTCGGGAATTTTCCGAAGTTGAGAATATGGGGATGGTGATCGATGAGATTTTTGCACGGTATTCTTACCTTGTTGATTACTTTGGTGCCTCCGAAACGATGAACAAACTCCTCGGGTGTAGCGATAGTAAAGTCCTTCTCCTGCAGGCGATTCTGAGTCTGAATCATCACCGTGCCCTGCGACATGCTGGGCCTATAAAATCAAATAAAAAAAGATAAAATGTTTCACTCGCCACATTCGTTCCATCATTAAATCCTGCAATCAATCCACTTCTCGACGAACTGCAAGAATACTAATGTCATCCCAAATTCCGTTCTTCGTTATGTCGTACAGCTGTCACAACGATGATAACAATATCTACGCGTTCTACAAGTTTTATTCCCGCGGTATGCATGCGAACAATGAATATTAGGGAAAATTGTGGAAAATATACGCTCGGATGGGAAATCGGTCCGATAATCCTCCCAAGAATTTTTAAGATGATTTTTTTACCATCCATTAGAGTAGAATACGTGAATGACAGCAGAGAAAGTACGTGAACCGTTAATTTAAGCGGCTCACGCAATGCCATTCCTACAACTCCGTAACGCTTTCTGAGCCTCCTGTACATACATATTTCGCCTACATTATTTTTCTTATTCTAACACGTCCGTTTCTCCTCTTCATCTGTGTCGCGTGTAACCCAAATTTGTATCAACAGCTACAGTTAGCCGGAATTCAGACCGATTCACTTATTCGCACTTACGTTTTCTTGCCGTGTGAAAGATCAAATAACGCGTGCAACTGACGCGGCAATTTTTCACTTTTCTGTTATGGCCAACAAATTTCAACGATCGAAAGCGCGTAATTCGTAATTAATGGGTGTAGACAAAATCGAGGCTACACGATCATCGTAGCGGCATCGAAGATACTGAGAAAAGACGACTTCCTGACTTGTCCTGCTGCGATCGCGAACATGTAGCGCGTCCTTTAATTATCGGCCCATTTTCTATAACCCACGGTTCACGTTGTATTATCCGGAAATGGAAACTTGTAAATACGTATACTCTATACCTGTTTTCGCGCTATCCGTTTCTTGCTTTTTTCTTTACAGAGGTACTAATGTATCGTTCAAACGGTATAGAAGCATTGCTCAAACAAAAATTACTCTCCGCAAGGTCCAATAGCCGAAGATCGCGAGTTTTCAACGGGACAATGATGTTTCTCCTCGCGAGATTCTAAAGTTCAAAGTTTCAAGGATTTCGCTTCGCTCAGAGCTCAGGAATAAAAATACCATGCGTCAACGAAATTCGAGGGAAGAGACTCCACGCGAGTGTCTTTAATAAATGCGAAACGAAACGTAGAACAGGTAGGTACGGTCATTAACAGCTAACCAGCACGGTGACTCAGATTGCAACGTAGAAAATTGGAAAGAAGAAAAACTATTTTCTTAACGAGGTATACCGTGCTCCATTATGTAACAGTTACTCCAATTCTTTTCTATCAATACTCCAAGTATAATCTTCTTCGATTGACTTGAAATTTCAGCCCAAAACGGTGCAGAGTGATAAAAAAAAAAAACAATAAAGTGAATTATTACGTTAAGCCAGTGGTCGAGGATTGTTCTTTCGACGTTGCTTGTTCTTTGGATGCGGTCTCTGCTGGCGCAGGCAATTCTGTTAACGTTTTCCCGCTCATTTTCGGTATGCCAGCCATAAGATTGTCGGAACTCTTCCAAATCGGATCTTTTTCTGTACGTTGTGCCAAGACGAATCTTTTCATACGTCTCATTTCGCAATGGCCCTCCTATTCAGATTCCTTACGGGCAAAAATCCGAGAATCTTGCCGTATTCGTCTTGAATACACCGCGATTATTGACGCCAACACGATTATCGGCCAACGATTATTTCATTTCCTTGTTCTCCAACGCGTCGAAATACCACATTGCGTTTCAAGAATTCTTTTCAAATACTCAACCGCGTTCTTCACCGTTACATACATCAATGCTGCATCGAAACTGTTCTCGTCCCGTTTAAGCCTTTCCTCGATCCGATTTTCCTGTCTCAAAACCAGCTTCGTTTAAAAGAATTCCACCCAAGAATGTAGAAAAGTTCACGTTCACTTCGATGGAACCGTCGAAAGTTTCGTTTCCGGATCGACTAACGTTTCACGAAGCCGCTGCAACGTTATTTCCTCTCCTCTCGCAGAAGAAATTGGTTCTTTCGATTTTTCATTGAAAAGAGTGTCCGTTCGTAGAATTGCACACCGTTTCACCAGCGATCGCGAAGGACACGGATATTTCCCGGGGAATTAGCACAATCTGCTGTAAATAGTGAACTTCCGCTTTTCACCGATCACTTTATCGTGGATAGCGCGGTTCCGCGGATGTACACGAACCATAGTCCTCCGCAGCAAATGATCCACAACGCATCTTGATCGTTCTATTACATGTTTGCTTGCGTTTATCCTGCTACGACTGACGTCATGAGGTCATTTCTTTACCGGTACACACTTTTTTTTGCAAGCAGCACGAAAGAAAAAAAAACACTCGCTTCGTTTATGCATCATTAGCGTAATGACGAAGGCTGCGTTGTCCAGTTGGAAAAGAGTTAGCAGGATGGATTTTCGAATTTATCGGAAATGGGGGCATCGAACATTATCAATCTTGAATCGCGCCTTCTCTCTTGAAACTCAATGCGAGTCACGAATCACAATTTACGACCTACGAGTACACATTTCCGAGTAAGATTGAAATAATTAATACTATCGGCGGGTTTAACTGACGAGATGACGTTAACGGTGTTGCGACACTAATCATCCAAGGATAACACAACAACTGTATCGACGAGTCACTTTCAGTACAAAATCTTCCTTTTTTTCTTTTTAATAACGAAAATACGAAGTTTGTCAGAGATTTATCGACTCACATCGCGGCCAACACGGGAGAACACACCTGTTCACAGACGACTGAAAGCCTCATTCAGCATTCTTAGGAGAGACTCGTGGTCACTGACAAGTTGCAACGTGGACGATACCTTTCATCCAATGTTCCCCCCTTCTACCTTGTGACACATTACTCGAAGAAGCGTACAACGTGTTTGAGCCGACATGGCATGGCAAAGTGGACGGCCAACCGAAATCGGCTGTACCATAGTCATTTCCTTTTCTCTGTGTGTACTATCTTCATTAAACTCCGTCCGGGATTTTCGACGACGCAATCACGACGAGCTGTACATTTATCGTTTTACGCACCTGACGTATGATAAACACTCGATGGCGTACGTGGAGTATACATTGTTCCTTGGAATTTACTCTGATGCAACTCAAGTTTTTCCCAGACGAATCGTTAATCGAGCATCGATGATAATATTTTAACTCGAAAACATTGCAAACGAAAGTTAAATAGATTCTCTGACCATGTTTTCTTTTAGTGAACAGTGACAGATAGAAGAATCGTTCGATATTTTAGTACCTCATGTGTAAAAATAAAAGGTTGGTTAAACTTTATTATTTGAATTAGGACACGATAGAGATACAACGTTGTGAAAGTGTTGTGTGACATTTTTCCACGTTTAATGGCAATTCACGAATGCAATTCACGAAAGTTTTGTGTGACATTTTTCCACGTTTCATGGAGATTTATGTATTTGAGACACGCCACTTCCTGGTCGAGATTAACGGAGGAATAATAAGGGATTACTTAACAATATGAACATAGCGACGTTGATGGCAAAGTAAATGGAAAATTGCATGTCACAAAAGTAAATCGTCCACAGACGAACTTTCATTAAGGGAACGTATGCAGCTTTCGTGTTTAGAGATTCGCAATGAATACGGCCTCGAAGTACATTCCGACTACTTAGGCGAAATAATAGCCGATTGTAATTTGCCATTAAATGCATGTTACAATTTCGAGCAATTATCGTCGCGTACTATGTTAAATAGCTTTCAATAAACTCATGACCAAAAAAAGTAATAAAATTAGTTTCTTTCATCTATCAAGTATTCTGATTTCTTGACTGTACTGTGCACATTCAATGTCTATTAATAGAACCAAACAAATCTCTTTATGCATTTATATATAAATAATATTTCTAATGACTAATGGTGAACGCACGAGGACAGATGTTAACTTGTACGAACTTTTTGTAAGAAGTAAGAATTATGTTTGAAGAATGCAAACATTAGGCAGTCGGGTGATGGAGGTTTCAAGGCATTCCGCTTTTTTCTTTTAAAAAATACATAGATGGTTATATAATCACGAGATATTATAGAAACTAGGTTATCAGTATTCGTCAACGTAAGATCCTGCGAAATGCTTTTTTCCCTGTCAACAGTTGACTTTATATTAACTCAGCATGCACCTCGCAGACCTCGTTTCTTGTTTGAAACTTAAACTATCGGGACAGCAGCTGTAAGTATTGCGAGGTTCAAAGTCTTCTACACTGCAACTGAAATCGATTTCACCGCGGTTCTCGTTATTAGAAAATTGTGAACACTTTTTGGCAGCGTTTCGACGACGTTGGTGTTGAAGGGTTAAGTTTCTAAATAATAATTTTTAATAATATTCTGTACTGTTTGTAACAAATGCATGATGAAATATTTTTTTAACATTCGTTGCACATGTATGGAACAGCAATCATTATTCTTATTTTGTATTGTTTGAGCAAACAAGCTCGGAGCGATAGCAGTAATTTTGAAGTTTGCTGAATTCTAAACGCATGGTTCATGTTTATATTATACAAACATGTTATTCAACTATTCAGATGATGCGAACATGGCATGACGTTCAAGAAGGTTTTAATAATTACTCTACTTTATCCTACGAGGTAATATACATTCGTAAAATAGCAACGACTACTTTTCCTTGCGTAAAAACTAATTAAAAATTATAATTCCTCGGTATCGTTAGGTGAAAACGACCGACAACCAATTACATAATAAATAATGTAATATCCTACCAATGGTCTTTAATTTATTCGGTTACATAATGATCACTGTTTCCGTGGTTCGCTTAGAGAATGATTTCTAATCTTTTATCCGCATTATCGAGAATCATGCCTCGTGTAATCATTCAAGGTCCCTTTGAGATCTTTTGAAATTCGAACTTAACGAGTATTAAGAAAAGATAGTGGACTTCTAAAGATAAAACGCGTTACGCGATTTACTTTCTTGCGGTAAAACGGCTTTTGCAATGTCTAATATACCGATTACCGAAATTACAGTAATAACTTCAACCCAATTTCTGTACCCGTTGAGAAACTATATAGTTATGAATAAAGTGATTTCCCTGCGTAGCATTTAAATTTATCACGCGTAACATTGCCTGTGGTAAGAATGATTTTTCATGTTTGTACGAAGTCAACTAAATATTCAACGATTGCCGAACTCGGCGAATAAGCCACAGTCTAGATTGCATTGTTATAAATCGTAACTAGAAATTACATAAATCATACTTTTATTTAAGCGAAGTTTTCAAAATCCTCAATAATCAGCTACGACCTTCGAAAAGTTCTCGCGCATCTTTATGAAATGCTCGGATATCGTTGTCGCGGTGACGGATAACTGATTTTTGCTTTAGCCATCGAGTAGCGATTATTGCTCTTTTACGTATTGAAACTCTAATCCTTGCTGTATAATTCATACATCGTTGAATCAACATAAAATTATTTTCTTGCAAGACCTAGGGTCTGGATAAATACTATAACAACTAATTCATCAATGAAACAATCCGCCAGTCAGATTGTTCCAGTGGCCCGTTGAGATCTACTTTAGATCAAACAGATCGCAATGGTTTGTAGCCTTCATAGTTTAAAATAAAAAAAAAAACAAAAAGAAAAGAAAAGTCACCTGAGCCGCTTGCGACGTTCGAGCAAGCTTGGCATGCCATTCTGTTGCACCTGGATTGCGCCGAAATCATTTGCCTCGCCCGGGAAACTATCCTCCACCTCCAATTCCTCGGTGGGATCGTTGTCGGGCTCTCCGACGACGAAGCTCACTGGATTTTCCGACATAGTGGCCGTCGTCGAGTCGACGTGATCACCTTCTGCGGATTTCGCCTCGTCACCTGCTTCTCTCTCGGCGTTACCTTCAAAACAGTCCATGTATTCGAGTCAAGATCGGCCATACCTTTTTGCACATTCCAGCGTCCATTATGAGTACATTCTTTTTCGGCCACTTTTTACGTAATATTTACAAGTGCACTGTCGCGTTCTCCCCGTAAGCAGGCCGCGGTCTCGTTTCTAAACACTGTTTACTCGACTCTAATTACTTTAACATTTAAGCATCATTATCAATTCGATGTTGACTCGCGATGTTTAACTAGTACAACGTCGGCGTTCGTTTCTTTCATGTCGAAGTGGATGACTCCGTTTGTCTCTTCTTTCACGAAAGCACACAAACGAGACGCAATGTAGAACTGGCGAAAAACGGTCCGATTAAAGATCCTTGAAAAGAGCCGAGTAGAGTTCTCTCAAACTGTCGAAAGTTCCAGGAAATTCTAAACAGTGGCGCACTCGATTCTCGTGCCCAGGAAACTCCGAACGCAGGCAAGAGCTCCAAGTTGACGTAGCCAAATGTAGTCATCATGCCAAACAATCCGCATGCAGTCCCCCCGTCCCCCGCCCCAAAAGACAACATTTCGCTACCAAACGACCCTTAATTCGACAACTCCAATGAGGCAGTCAGTTATCATTTGCATACGAAACGAGTTTGACAAATCCTCGAACTTAAAGCTTATTCGACCAGTTCACAAATGAAAGGGAGGGCATGCAGTAGAAGGGTGCACTATGATATATTTGCATGAGAAGCAATCGCCGGTATGATTATTCTTTCCAGCTATATCGAAACACTATTCATCCGTATCTGTGCTTAATAAGAACATTCCATAGTAGAGATATATGCCTTGCCACTCTGTGCAGTTCGTTAAAACAAGAACAATTAGCGAGAATTGTTTTTATGTTAAAGGACTGGTCCTGAACGTTTTAATAATTGATTACATTTTTTCTCGTAACACGTATTTTATAAATATTTGCAGCAACGCGTGACACTGTTGAAGTTAATATTCAAAGATAACAATCACGTGGGAATACATACGATTAGTTCAAGTTTGTCCGTCGTGTAAAATAACGTGAGGTGGCATTTCCGAATTCATTTCAATATTTAGTAAAATAATAATTTGTATTTTGGGCGGGCTAGAACAAATTTCAATTGGATTCAATCGCAGGAGAATATGAGCCATTAAGTAACGATGATAGAAGATTATCTTACACGCTAATCGCAGTACGATCGTCGATAGATATCACGTAAAATCTTCCGAACCAATGCAGTGTACACCAATACTGATTAACATAACTGACTTTAAATATAATCGTTAAAACGGCATTCGCGTTTTTTACGCGTGTGCAGCAACTCGTTAATTCCATGAATGAAGATCACTCGCACCAATTGAACCCCATATTCCGACGTATTCAGAATTCGAAGACCAAACAACAAGGGCGCCGTTAACCAAAGGGGTCCCAAAAATTGGTGTTCAAACGATCACAAAGGATTAATCAGCACGCTCTCGCGCATGTAGCATTATGAAAGAGGATCGTGTGATGGAGTAGGAAGCCAAAACAGGAAGAACCACGAAATGGACGGACCCATATTCGGAAAAGCATGATTACTCACCCTCCTCCATTCTTCTATGAAATGCTCGAAAAGTGTCAGCCCACCACCGTCGCTGGAGCTGATCCGTAAAAATGTGTCCAAGTCGAAAGTGTCGTTGCGCTGTTACAGCGAACGCGAAGCCGATGAGAAGAGGAGCAAATAGAAGAGCAATGGAGGGAACACTTTGGAAATCACTTTGTCGAACTTGATCGAAACCTTGAAAGAATTCGAAGGATCAAGCAGGATCCATTTTTGTTTCAATTCGTCTTTCGGACTCTTGGCGGTTATATCGTTTCGAGCCACTTCACCCCCGGCTGTGCCCCCAGCTGATATCTAACACACGAACCGCGGTCTCCTAACACACATGGATAAGAAAACTATTCGAAAGTATCGCGACAAAATTTGGACAGCGAATAGAATATTACGCGAACCTTGGATTAAAAACTAGAAACTTCAATCTTAACTATAGGTTTAAAGTTCAACACGATCTCACTTCGTAATCTTCGTTCAGATGGAAGATCTTGTCCAACGACTGCAAGGATCGAGCATCTATCCAAGGTTCGTCTAATATTCAAGATGTCCTTAATGATCGGACTCGTTGAAACACTTCAGGGAGAACGCCACGACGACCGATCACCACGTATTACTCATTTGTCTCAACGATTTAGGAAAATGATTAATATACCGAACAAGGTATCCAAAAGACCTCGAATCATACCAGGCACAGCTTGCTTCCTGGTTGTCTGCGTTCTTCCTGCCGACGAATCTGTTATTTCTTCTTTAATCGAGTCTTCTATGCTCCCTTCTTGCCCTTAAAATTTCCACAAAAATGAGCAGGCAAAATTGACAGAAAAGGTTGAAAGGAGATAATGGTTATGCCGTTCGAGCACCGGCTAATATATCTAACTTATGCTTTTAGAATTGTAATTGGGAAACACACTGGCGGCTGTTCGGCTTCGTCCCGTACCTTTCTCTCTGTTTTCCTATTATTCTATCCGAGTGATCAGGCATTCGAACGACGGGCCCTCGTCATCGTCGCGCTTCTATAACTACCTATACTTCGGGCTTCAACGACGACGACGAGCACGAAAGGAGATACGACGACACACTGGCCGCGGACACTGTTCTCACTGATACGGCGTCACTTGGTGAACACGCGCGCCTTTACGCAGAGGAGAGGAAATCAGTAGGCATTGAAATACGGAGCGGAGAGCCGTGTACACGACGAGCACAAACGATACAAGAAAAAAACCGGACGACGGGGTTCAGGGGTCGTCGAGCACCGACGACACTCTGTTCATTTCCACTGAACTTTTCGCGTTGCCGTGAGCACGAACCACGCTGATACCACGCCGATCATCGAACCCCTTGTGCCAGACTAATTACATTCGCGCCGCCGATACCCCGCGAAACGTCTCCTTGACGATCTTTCCAATGCTCATTCGCTCGTTTCCGAGATACGTTTGCTGTTTTCCCCTTCACGATCACGCAGGATACCTGTGTCTCTTCTCGCGTTTTGCTCTTTGTTCCCTTTCTTGGTCGCATCGGTAAGATTTCCTGTCCGATTTTCTTTTATATCGCTTTAATTTCTTTTGATATTTTTATTGACGCTGTTCGTCGGCTGATTTTTAAATATATTCCTCCTAATCCTGATACGTATTTCTTTTTGCTTCAAATTCTTTCTGGTACATACATATGTTTCGTGCTTAATAGTTGTATTGACTTTTGCGCAATATTTTTGATAAATCATCCGATGTTCAGCAATATTATACTTCCATCAATATAGCTGAAATTAAGTGGATGTTTCCCTACTTGCGCCATATTCCAAGTTATGGTAATTTACAAGTATTATTCTCAAGCGACTCTATCTCCCATTTACCTTCCCCACTCCGTTCGACACATTTTCTGATCCCAATGTTGTTTTCGAAAATGATACCCGCGACGTCACTTTAATGAATTCCGATGGCCATTGTCATAAACATATTCGTGGTTCCGTTGTGCGCTGCAGATCAATGTGGACATTACCACGAAGAGGAAGTATACGGGTATCACTGTCGCACGTCTGGTGACATACATGCGTGTAAGTATAGGACAGATACACCAATGTATGTACGCATCGTATAGTGGACAGATTCTTCATACAATGTTATGTAAGACACACTACACAGTATTATTTTACATAACGCAATGTACATACAAAAACCTCTTTGGCTATCACATGGTAAAATACTGTGTATTATTGTAACATTGATAATAATTACTGTAAAAACTAATCTCATGAACCAAGTCTCTCTCATTAGAAGTTTTAGTAAAAACTTAATATCTATTTAGTGTTTTTTGAATGGATTCGCCCGAAGCAGCAAGGTGGACTGATGCACGAGTCACAATTATTTTATTTGCCAGTTTGCAAATGTCATTCATATTACGTGTGCAATTAAAACATATTAATATGTAATAGTTTTCAGTATGAATGTTTGTGCAATTATTCCTCTGGACGTAAAGTCTGCTATATAGTATTGATGTGTATATTCTACCGGGCAGAAGGTGGTCCGTTTATCAGTCGAAGGGGGCAATGTTCTAGCGATTATCGTGGTTAAACGGAGGAGCGAACAATTTCGCTCTTGACCGCGGGTGCCGCGTGCTCGATTCGTGATTTTTGCGAAGAATCGTATGATATTAAACTACGAATCGAAAACTTGCGGAGAACGTGCTCGTCGGTTATCAGTGGCGCACAAGCCGCGTATCTGCCAACACTTGTCGTGATAACAATGTAAAAATGTAAACATATCGATCCTTTGTGATTTCTACTATTGTCACGTGCACACATATTATAAGAAGAGTTTTTCCTATCCAAATTTGTCACAATGGAATTTCATTAAGGTCACGCTTCATCTTTTAGGGGATGAAACGGTAAGAACAATTCTTAATATTTCCTTTTGATAATTTGTAAGAATAATAACCGCATTTATCGTTGTGGCCGAACAATTATTAAGCATTACATTTAAATTATAGTAAACTGTAGTGAATGTGTAATTATATCATCGTCACATATAGTGCTATATACTTTCGAGTCCGCACGTGTATACGTTTTACGATAATGAATTAATAAATTATAAATACTAGGTAAGAAAGTTGCACGTCACTGACGGTGTAACAAATTAATGCGTTTTATTAATCGTGCTGGTAGTTTTTCAGGAAATGGCCTTTGCCCATTTCGAAATTCATTAATATGCGTCTCATACGACTGCCTTGTGAAACCGATATAACATAGAAACTGTATAATATGTTCTAGTCCCGACAGAACCATGAGCATGCACGAATAAGTGATCGATGATCATTGCGTACACGTATTTGGCATAATCTTTGGAGGAAACTTCCGCAAACGATCCCCATCGGAATGGTAACACATTCAAATCCCAGGTACACGTATGGAATGCCCTTGGCAACGTGTTTATTTTTACTCTCCTAGATTGATCTATTTTTTTTCACAGTAATTAGCCCCGAAAAGCTTATTTAAAACTTTTTGTTTCTTGATTTCAACAAAATTACTTGCTCTTTTCAATGGAAATTGAATTGATTAAATTTGAAGCGCTCCAAAAAAATTTGATTCTCTGTCCTAACAATCACGTGAATCGAACCGATCTATAATTCCGTCAATTCGAATGATACGTATACACATGTATATGTTATACATTCATTGATAAGTGCATTATCGCTCATTGCATAACCGACGACGAGCGTATTACAATTAATAACAACAGTGTTATCTCGCGCTAACGGGCTTATCAAACGTATCTTTTTCTTTATTCGTTGTAAATCTTGGTTTCAATTACTCGAATTATTTACACGTATATTTCATTACCTTCTTTGCTATTATTTTTCATTATTCTCTAAATATAGTCTTTCCTGTTGACGACGCGTGAAATCGTAAAGTATATACATATAAATAAAGGAAAGGTGTAAATAAAGAAAGAAAGCAAGGGAAATAGCGGCGTATGTGAAAAATGAATTTGAAAGAGTGCTTTTCCATGTAAAATGTAGAATAAAGATAAGGATAATGATGTTTGAAAATATTAATAAACACAACGTTTGAAAGCAAAAAAGAAGCATACAGTATTTGCAAGTTTCAATGAAACGTACTTGAAGAATGATTAGTTTATAAACACACTGATTTATTATCAATGAAATTGTGTCAGGGGTTAGTGCATTTTGGCTTTGTGAAGCACTACGTGGTAGCGAGGAAGTAGATGCTTCTTTATGTAATGAAGTTATTAGTATTAAGATTTATCGAAAAATTACGCAGTACGACAGAACGATGCTTTTTTATTCTATATTAGAAAAATTTGCATGTATTTAGCTACCGCAAGTTCTATGGATTTTCACACAAGGCAATCAAAAAATTTACAATGCGCTCCGATTGGTTGATTAACGAGTCAGGCGACGTATACTGTGTTTTGATTGGTTCGCGAAAAACGTGCGGTGTATCCAAGGAACACGCGTCACCAACCGATGCATACCGAATACAACTCTAACATTATCGTATATTGAATTTTTTTTACATTGCCTTTGAATGATTTTCAACGAGGAAACAAAGCCTCTGCAAGAATGAGAAAAAAAATGGTAACTTACCGGTGACGAATCTTACGCGGTGGAGTGGCACGCTCCTCATTGAGGTTAGGTTCGTTTGTCCCTTCGTGTTCTGTCATTCGATGTACTTCTGCTCGCAGTTCGTCGCAAAGAAACGTATCGCGATACCGTTTTCAATCAATTATAGTTCGGCGACTATCGAACGCAATCGATCACAATGTAACAAATTGTTGTCACCGTTTAAACATAGATTTCTCACTTTTGTTAAAGCACGTACACCATGTCGCGACATGAATTTACATACCGACGCCGCACCACCTTCGGCTTCCACTGTTGATTTCTGCACGGCAAAGGTTCTTTTATCGGTAGGGAAGAACCTTTCAGTATCACGAGCTGTACCTAGAGGTCAGGGTCCTACAAGGAGCCGGTAGTTTTAAAACAATTATGGATGCAGAAACGCTTGATATAAATGTGATTGCAAATATTGTTAAAAAAGTACGTGTCCCTACAATAAAAGTATTATAGTTTTCCAAAGTTCACTAAATCCGTTAAGTTTTTCTATTACATGTTTTGACAATGATGCAGTAATCTTGATTTATTATTGCACTAATACTTTTGATCAGATGTTACAATGTTTCGAAGAATGGAATTTGAAAACATCCATCAAAAAGGCAAGGTACAATCACATAGATGTCACGTTATTAAAACAAGGCACGACGCATTACACGATACAAGTCACGAATTACGGGCAATCCGTGGATGATATTTTATCGTTCTCGAAAGACATATTTTCTGAATTGATTACTGGGAACATCGTTTTGAAAAATTCACCAATCGCCACAGTGTATAGTAGAAACGAAAGCGGCAACAGTCACGATGTACTGGATTTGAATTACGTAAGGAAACGTTTATCGTTAACCGAACATACGAAGGATAGAGATCTTATCAACTTCAATCATCAAAAAAAGTACTTATCATTCTTATTGAAGGTATGCGAGGTTACTTGACCGAAATTAAATTACTTTTTGGCATAGTACTGTTATTTATATCCTTGGAATAAAGGTCATGTCAATTTTCACTTCCACATATTACAGAACAAACTCACCAATTCTTCTATAGAAAAACTCACGGATATTATATTGAGCGAAATAATCGTACTGCAACAGCAAAATTCGTATACAAAGTTCACCGTTCATCTCGATCGAAAAGTAATACACAATAATTATATCCCACTGGATAATGATTACAAGGCGTGTCAAGTACTTGCCAATGCACTGACAAGTATAATTAAGCAAAGTTTAAATGTTAAGTTTAAGGAAACCTGTTTTTCTGCGTTAAATGTGGAAAATTCGCACATGACAGAAACCGCTCTTATGTGTAAATTATTACCATTGATACACGAAAACTACACTTTTTCTGACGATAGTTTCATAACTGACAACTGTAAGATCTAACGGAACCAAAATAGATAAAAGTAATTATTATTGGACTATGCTATCTGTATCGTTTTTTATCTTTGATTGATAGCAATAGCCTGTTTAATGTTAAAGCGAAAGAACTTTTAATGAATTTTGAACTCTTGAACTTAAATATTCCCGCTAGAGGTTGGCCGAGTCGAGCCAGTCCTGCGCAAGTGTGGTTGCGCATGACAAGCGTATAGGATTCATTCTTCTCCAGTCAAGGCTTGATGGTCAGGTTAGGCGCATCGAGCTGACAGTAGGGAACTGTGTGTTTCGTTGTAGCTCGTAGATGAAGGTTAAGTTTGTCGCGAGTTAAGTGAAGTCTGTGGATGAGTACGAAAACGATGCCACTGGAGAACTGTCGGCAAGATCTCTGCATCGATTCACATGTATCGCAGTGAATTAGCCAGGGACAAACATGGCTTGCGTTCCGGCAGACGTGTGTTTTTCTTCGTGGTGAACCCATCTCATTTTCTCTCGTCGGCTGTCTCTGTCTTCGTGGGCAGGGATCCTCAACCTCGGGAGTGGTGATATTCACGCAAGTATGTAACGCATACACCCATTATAATGGCGCG
Organism: Holcopasites calliopsidis; assembly: GCA_023838395.1. Taxonomy (NCBI): domain Eukaryota; kingdom Metazoa; phylum Arthropoda; class Insecta; order Hymenoptera; family Apidae; genus Holcopasites; species Holcopasites calliopsidis. The sequence goes on from JALHAQ010000007.1 coordinate 6,280,611, forward strand.
TATATACGCGGGCTTAACGTATATTAATATACACACGGTAAGGGAATAGGAGCTTCCCGCTTGTTAGTATGCTAGTGCCGTTTCGGTGCACCTTACGTAGCCTTATTTGCACTCGCGTAAGATCGGCGCGCGAAACGAATCGAAATGACCGATCTCCTTTTCGCGTGATTCTTTTTTTTCGAGTACACCACCTTGCTCGTGTAAGTACTCATTCCTGATCGTTCGCAATGAAATATCGCGTATCCGTTTCTCCTCTGCGCGTTTCTCATTCTCTCGTTCGTCGTGCATACGCGCGTGTGCGTGTAACGGTGCAGCAGTAAATGGCGGAGGATGTAAAAGGGCTTTCTTAATCTACGATGTGCCAGCAGAGAATTATTGATATTGTCCTTCCTCTGACATAATCGCCGTTACTTCCCCTCGTTCGTGGTTTCAGGTGAGACGCGACATCCCAGCTGTTTGTATACTCCTCGTTTCCTGCCCCACTCGATATTTCCTGCGCTATACTGTCGAACGATTGTACAATGTAAATACGCCTTGTACCTTATTTATTTGCTCCATTACCGCGACGCAAGCTTTGTACGCGAAGTTCATTGCACTTAACCCCGTGTATAACGCCGTGTCGCGTGGAACGAATGCCCAACAAGTTTTTGGCGTCTTTCAAAATGCACTTTATAACCTCAAAATTGAAGAGTATCCCCGCGGACATCCCTCGCTGCGAGTATTTTTATTCGGCGAGACACAGAAAGAAATCGTGTTACAACATAATATCATTTTGGACCTGGTGAGAAGAATGACTTACCCTTACATTCTCTTTTAATAGCGATATCACCTGTACGTTTGACGTGTAATTGCACCTGTTATATCTACTCATTTACGAAAGCTTCACAACTTTTAATAACACAATTTATTTACCTGAAAATACAGTTTCCATTTATGCAATCTGCCGTGCATATCTGTCATTAATTATTAGGGGTATGCGGATACTAGAAATTACGGCTCGAGTCGCGTCAGGAATTTTTTTCGGGTTTTGAACCAAAAGTTTGTACACGCGCAAAAATTATTTTTGGGCACCCGTTATTTTGGGACCCGATTTGCGATTCGGGACCGTATTTGTGACTTTGTTCCCCATTCAAGTCCCAGACTCAATTTGCTACTCGGATACTCATAGTTTCGAGTACCCGCACGCTTCTATTAATTATACGTCCGTAATTTCATGCATTCTTAATCCGGAACTGCATTAATTCGCGATGCATAGACGAAAGTGTTTCCAACAAAGCGCGGCGCAATAAGTCTCGCCAGTTTTCACCGCAGATTTCAATCAAAAGCCGTGGGCAAGGAAGAAAGCGTGTTGACAAAGTGTAAACGATAGCGAGACCGGCGTGCAGCAACGCAAAAATGCGAATTTAGTTACTATGTAGGAATTGAAGTGCCTGTAACGCGATAAGGGCTTCTCGTGTGCACGATGTTTAATTAAGTTCTCTTTGCATATACGTTACGCAACCAGAATGGAAGAAAAACAATCCGTGCGGCTTGTAATTAAGCAACGGACGCGGTTGCCTCGTTCTGGCGCATCACGGCGCGAGAACGACAATGAGCGTGATTTTTTTCGTGAAAAAAGGGTTCGCCCGAATAGTAACCTTGGCATAGTAAAGTTATCGGAACCGCGTAATCTTCGCCCTATTGAAAAACCCCACCTTGACTCGCCTCTATTAAGCTCGTTAAGCTTTATCAAGTGGTGTGTCGACTACTTCGTGAAATTATTCGATCCGATCGGTTTGCTCTCGCATACCGCGGATTAGAAGCAACCCTGACGATATCGTTTTACCATGCGAACGGACTTGCCGAGTTTTAAACGTTTGGCAAAAGCCTGCTGTTTTGTTAACCTTTATTCCTTGTTTCACGTGGTATATATTTAGAGTATAAACTCTCGTGCATATATCTCTATAATTAGTTAGAAGATGTGGTCTTAATACTCAGAATAAGTATAGCAAGTCAATTTGCTATTTTTTTCTTTTTATTTTAATAGAGATCACTAGATAGATACTTGCCAGTTTTGACTTGCACCGACACCGAGGCTCAACACACACGTGGATTGAATTAACTTGTACGGATTCAAATTTATCGATCGTATTCAGTATCGAAGGAAGTGCATGCACTCCGATAGTTTACAGTAGGCGTCGATCGTACTTTGAATCGCTCGAGAATTCATCGCGCGCGGATCGTCAGTAATAATAAATTTCGGAGCATTTTGATCGGTCCGATCTAAAAGTTTTATGAGCGCAATCATTCAAGATCTTACCGTACGGACGGCGGATGTGGCGGACTTTTTACTTGTGCCGTTGTTACACTTTTATTTTCTTCGTTCCTCGACCGTGCTACTGCTGCGCGTTCTTGGTTGAAAAGCGAATGCAAAAAAAAAAGAACGAAGAAAGCAACTGTAAGTTGCTCCTGCGAATGCGCAAACGGATGTACTTTTTAGTGTGAAAAACGTTACTCTGTGAAAGGGCGCCTGTTAATTAGCCAGCGAAAGCAAAAGCTTGGACGAACGATTGGATCGATGAACTGTACAATGTTTCTTTTATGAATCCGTCGATTTTCTTGTTTCTTAGATATCATATTATGATCGAATGCTTAATGAATGGCAAAAGTCATGTGAGAGGGCTGGAAAAAGTGTTGTAATCGACGGATTAAATATTTTATTAACGCGTTCCGTGTTTTTACTTCGTTCTCTTAATTAGTTTGGAAAGTTAGCAACTACGCAGATTAATGTTAATCGCTTAACACTTCCTGTTGATAGCGTAATTACACGCTGCCGCGAAAATCACGTTGCGTTTCAGTTATTTTTATCACCTCACGTAATTGAACTTCTACTGATTTGTTAAACTTTCCTCTTTTTTTTCCCTAATTAATGTGAAACACTTTAGCAAGCAATGTATTACTGTTTCGTGTTCGATTAAGCGACTAGTTAACCAAACTGGTCATTCAATGTACCATTCTTTATCCATAGTTATAGTATTTATGCTAAATGGGACTGAATGTTCATTACCGCTTGTACAAAGAAGACATTGTTAACAGATTCATACCGCACAAATTAGAATCTTATTATCGATTTTCCTTTCAGACAGAAGGTTTTAATTTTGATATTTGAAAATTCAAATTGGAAATGTAGTTTGAATAAAATTGCACAATAGCGTAATTCTTATTCGAATATACATTAACATTTCTCTTCGGTCTAGCGCTGTCTTGTGCCATGCATTTCAAATATTCACTCTTTTTGTATAAAATCGATATTTTCTTGTGTCGACGTAAAATGGCTCGTATACCAGTTAATATTTCATTCGTTAAAATAAGCATGGGCCGATAAAGACGTCTGAGTACCATGGAAATTGTTTGCGCAGGGGAACACGAAAGAGGAATAATGGTTCACTCGAGAGGAAAGTAAAATTCTGCCGTCATCCTGGCGCGTGGCAAACCAGGCCAAAGGCCTGGATCCTCGTCCTCCTCGTCCTCGTCCACGTCCACGGAGAGGCTGCAAAGGATGCCAGGACCGGCTCAAGAGAGGCCTCGTGCTCAAAGGCTTACCGATATCGAGCCACAGACTGCAAAAGTGAGTGAAAAGAATTGCTTTACCATTGTGCAATTTGTACATAATTAATATCGAACGGTTAAAGGAGAGAGAGAACAATTTCTTGCCGAAGATAGGAACGAACGAGACTAATCAAACAGGAATAAATCCATTCGAGAGAATTTATTTATAGCTGTACAAGACGTGATATTAATTGTATTTACTTTGCTTGCTTAAAGAACGAGAAGATTTCTTGATACAGAATTATCGATTAAATCTACATTTATTGTTGTAGCGTTAGAGTGTCAATTAACATTGTATCTTAACTTGGGCATGTGAAGATGCATATATTTTTGTGCATTTCATTTAAAAATGTGCGGTAGTCATAGCTGCTAAATGTGTTACGCTTTAAAGAATACAAGCGTTCTAGGTAAAGAAACTTGGTAAAAGTCTGCGGAATGATTTACTGGAAAATTGATTCTTGCCTCAGGTAATTGCTGGTTCTGGTCGAAGTAATTATGACGAACCGACATAAATATGCAATTGTAATTGAAGTTTAATTACCGCTACATTCATAGATTAATGCAAACAAAACATTGATATCAATTGACATCCATTCTGTACATAATCATGTATTTTATCGAATACGTATATTACTTTTTACACTGGAAGGTGCGAAACATTCTCTTAGTCGTCGTGACTCGCCGATGTCGCAACCTTGATTTACCTTGATCTTCTTTTCATTCTTGTTTTACATCTCGATGATATCAGACGACTTTCTGTTAATTACCCACGGGGCCAAATTGTTTGGCGTAGGTCGGAAACTACCTATCGTCGCGTCTCGTTTCTTTCTGCAAGTTAAACATTTACCACCTCCCATTTTTCTCTCCCGCCTTAAATTATTTCTTCGTTCAAGCTCTCTCCGAATCCGTTTACTTTCTCTTTTTTTCTCCCGGCGGTATATTTTCTTTCGGACGCTCAAACTCCGTTCAATCTGTTCCTCGCCAAATTTTTCTATTAAATCGCATCCATTATCGCACAGTTTTTGTTAATTACTTCCGCTTGTTCGTTATCTCCACGGTATCGCGATTCCTTTTCATAGTCGAGAAACGGCGTAAGGAACACAAAAGCGTTTCATAAAGCTCCGGCGTTACGATGCCAGCCAAGCAAATAAGAGCGGTTATTCAGCGGGGACAAAAGGATTTCAGCTTTCTCTATCCCTTTTTCTTCTTCTCGCTGCTTTCTCTGGCCATCTCCGTTTCGTCGATAAGGAATCTGTTGTCGGTCTTTGCACGCGCTTTTCGGCCGTGCCTCGTAAAGCAGCTTCAACGGGGAATGCGGAAGTTGCGCTTCTATTTCGCTCCCGGTCTCGTTCGTCCATCTCGCTAGCGAGAGAGCAAATCGATAGACTTCCCAGCTACCGTCGTTTGTAAAGTGCACGTATAACGGAGTTCTTACGTACCAACATCCTCCTTTCGAACAACCCGTTCCTTCCACGGAAATCTCCTATTTTCTCGCTTCGAGGTGTTAACCCCTCGATTAGTGCAATCAATGCAAACTAAAGTTTCTCCACTGGAAAAAAAAGGGGATACGATGGAGGACGATTGTGGGGTATCTACTAAAGCTCGTAGGAAAATGAATTTAGCGTTTCTTCTTGCGGAAATAAAATTAATAAAAACATGCGTCCTGCTCGAAGAGAGCCCAGATTCTAGACGCGTGCATGAATCAATACAAAATCGTACTCAATGAGAGATAACGTGAACCAGGGAGAAAGATCATGAGTCACGGTGAAAGCGATCGAGCATTAATCAAAATACGTCCATGTACGTAATTGACGAGCAATATTCCGGCCAGTGACGAAACGAACGATTGCGTGGAAAAAAAATGTGTGTCTTCAACTGGAATTTAATTTCGAGTTTCATCGGCACACGTCAGCCAACTCTTAATTGTTCATTGCGCCAACGATCGTGCGCACGGTTAAAGAGCGGGAAAAGATAACGCTTAAAAATCGCGTGGAATTTCGATGAATTTATCAGAAAATTAATACGCAGTATCGCTTTGCTGACTAAAAGCCAAGGAACGCGTTCATCTGCTCTGAACCGCGCGGTGTTTTCTTTCGCAGATGTTTGTTTCTTTTTTTTTTTTTATTGTGATGAACGGCAGCTTCTCTGCAGCATCGAATACATATGTCTGCTCTGCTAGTTTCTTGCTGCTTTCATGCGCTCTCTCTGCATACTTGTTAATTTTAACGGGAGCCACATGCCTTGAGCTTCGTTTAACGAAAGTTCACGCGTTCGTCTACGAAAGTGCACACACGGGACCCGACCGTATTAATTAAGCCTCTCCCCATTATTATGCGTATCCATTACTCGCTGTCTAGCTTGAAGATATTCAACCGAGGTAGTCGTGTACGTACAATACGTTGCGTATGCACATGCTGTCGAATAAGGAATACGGTATTCACTGAACTAGTTTCTTGTTTCAGTAAATCGTGTTACGTTTCTCTCCGTCCGTGCTCTGTACTGCCGGACAAAGTGCTGTTGGAATATCTTCTTCTATATTCTATCCATTACACGGTCTTCCTGTAGAACCGGAAAGAAAAGGAGGGAAAGGAAATTGTAGAAAATCTTCGTTGGGAAGTGCAGAATAGCTTTTGTTGCCGATTAACGGAATCGTTAAAAGGATGGGTGGAAAAGGGAGGGCGAAGGTTTGTACTTTCTCGAGCCACGCGTCTCGTCAGAGTTGGATTGATTAATGGAATGATTGACGATCCCTTTCATCCGTGCGGATCTACGGAAATGGGGTTTTACAACAGAATTTGCTATTGTTAGAGCGGCAGCCGTGTGTCCGCGTTTATTCTACTGGCTCCTAGTACATACATACGTGCTCTGGCGAGTAAAATATCGCGGGATGGGTTTTCACGCTTGACAGGATATTCCAATCATCCGCCGCCAGTGATCGGAAGAAAGAGAGAGAGAGAGAGTAGATGGAAGATAATGGCGTGCGAAATTTTATGTTCGAAACAGAAATAGAACCTTCACTCGGTCGACCGGATGAATTTAGTGAACAGCAGAGTTTCCTGATGTACATACTGGCGAAAACAAAAGTTACGCTGGAAAGGAACAGGCCTCGAATGTTTCAACAGTCTCGGAAAGGTTCGCAATAAATTATAATAAAAGAAAAAGAGAGATCAAATTTAAAAATATAGATGTCGAATGTGTGGTTTGAACAAATAATTGAATTTATAAAGGGGTAGAGTGTGAGAATACTCTCTAAACAAATAGTCTCCGTCGGGAGATATGTATATTCTTAGACTCTCCAGCATCATCAACCATAAATCAGAATTCCCTTCGCATCGAGATTAAAAGCGGAAAAAGAAAAACTTGAAGCCTCCTCAGAATAGGGCTAAGCGAGATGAAGTTTACCAAGAGCAGGGGGCATTCAGTATATGCAAACAGAAAGTTTCGCAAAGGGGTAATGAAGGTGGGCCAGTTGTTGAACACACGGAAACTTGGGTACTTGGGTACTGTGGAACTCTTGATTGTTGCACTCCAGAACCGCGATATCATATTCCATTTCTGATTCTTCGATTTTTCTTCGAATAAAATTTGAAAAATAAAGCCTCCGCCTGTGTTCTTTGCAAAAACTTGAAGGTACTGCAAGATTTAGAAACTTCAAGGTATTTTTTTTATTATTAACTTATCAGCGTCAACCTTACATTTTAGATATGAATGGCAACTATTATCTTAGTCTTGACGCGCTACACTTTTCTCGAGATTTTTAAGGATTGACCATTTTTTTCGTGTTGTATAGCAAATTATGAAACGGGATAGGGTGTAAGGACATTCCGTCTCTTTGATGGAGACGGAATGCAGACAGAAGGGGTTGGCCTTTGAATTCCTACGGTCAAAGAAAGGTTAGTCCTTGTTCAGGATTATTGATTCGAAAGCATAGCGACGAAAAAAGAGGGGAAGCGAGATGCGTCGTCATATAGTTTTTCTGAGACGTCGTTCTAACGGAGATGGGCGCGGTTACGGCGCATTGCTACGCAGCTTTTGCAGATTGGATTCAGTACTTGGGCTATGACTCACTGACTCATCCACTATGCTTTGGCTGGATAGGGTTTCTTGCGCGAAATTTCATACTGAAAGCACACCCTTCAGATGCGGCCAAGTTCCATTTGAATCTCTACTTTCATATGTATTTGTTGAATGAGCAAATCGTGATCCGATTGAATGGACGATAGTTAGAATTATAACTCATTCGTTTTTTTTTCAACGATTTTTCATTTGTCCCAGCGACAACGGTATAAAAAGCTTTCGATCCTTCGAAATTTCGTTGTAAATAATATCCAGACTACTCTGATTTGTTTATAAATGAAAAAATATCTACGCTCGATACGTAATAAAATTAGAAGACCTGGGTATCCGGTGGTTAAGACAATTCTGTGTCTACCACTATTAACTATGAATGTACCTTCTTCAGTTACCAGTCAGATTGCCAGAAAGAAAACATCTAGGTCCTTTCACCCCTTGTAAAGGAAATCAGAGTAAAGTTTTCGCTGGGAAACTGCCGTACATTCATTTCAAAGTAGAGGTAAATCGAGAGGATAATGAAGTATAAAAATATTCACTGGCAAGTAGAGTGGGGGGAAAAAAGTAGGAGAAGTGTGGTAGGACTTCCCTTTGGTCGTATCATCACCCTCTGAGATATCGCATCCGAGTCCCAATTCTCGTATCCTGTATCCCTGTTTGCCCCTAAGCAGTCTGACCTAGTTTCTACCCCAAGGTTGCCATTCTTATTGCTTGATTGGATGTGTTGCTCGAACGACCCACTTTTTGCTGAAAACTATTATTTCCATCAGGCTTTATTGTGTAGGCCACGTCAAAAAGGACGGCGGAAGGCAGTTGCCTCTTAACATTAACGACACGCACTGTACGCTCGTCGCCTCTGCCTTTTGTTCCTCTGGTTTGGAACAGAAAAGCGCGATTAACATTTCAAGTAATCAATATTACAATCGCGGTCTTTTTCAGCAAAAAAGCTTACGAGCTATTGGGGTGAAATATTGGAAAAAATATGCCACGGTTGTAAAAAGAGATTTCATACATTTCGTTTTATTGACTTGGTCTTATCTGATTCCGAGCAGCACCACCGAGTAAGACGTTCCATAAACCATTTCGAGACTCTGGCAATTTATACTTGGTCAGGCTTCATCCAGATAGAGTCGCGGCACGTACGAATCCACTACAGAGAAAAATAATGCCATTTGTACAAATTGTCGCTGATCCTCTTCGTAAATGCGAACTAATGGTAACGCGCGATTGATCACGCGATGAAAGTAATCGGCTACTTTAACCATCCAACGTTGCGTGAAGAAAATAGAAAGTTTTCCTGGAAGATACTTTAAACGGAACAAATTACTGCTATCAAACTTCCTTTATTATAGTATTATAAAATTACCACCTAATTTACTCGCTACGTTCTAGAAGCAAGTTAACAAAGTTTCGAATTTCCATTTTCTGTAATTGTCTTGTGCAGCGGCTTAATTTATTTTTTGTCTCCATTTCGTTCCTGATTGACCTAAATAAAAGCTTGCAGAAGCTCCGAATTCCTGAAAGCACCTCGTAAACCCAGTAAGCTTTGCACGCACGTGAATATCGCACAAACCTGCAACACCCTTATCCCATAAATATGATCCTATCGATCATAATCCATCCGCGCACCACTAAGAAAAATCTAATTTTCCGAATTCCTACTTCGAACCATAACTCTTGACCCCACCATGAGAATCACATTGGAAATCCATACTTCCGCTTCCATAATCGTAGTGCGTACTTCATAACACATTGTAGATCAATAGTTTTATTGCTAGCTTTACCCAGTGGCCAGGTATGTTTCTGTTGAACGAGTAAAAAGAGCGTACACATACTTCACTGTCACTGTCATCATCGCCATCTAAATTTTTCAATTCAAAGTCACTGCAAGCCTCAGGTTTTGGTTTTTATACAGAGTGTCCCGTAACTGGTGGTACAACCGGAAAAGGGGCACTCCTACATGAAGGAAAAAGTGGAAAATGTAGAATAAAATGTTGTCGTTTGACGCTTCGTTTTGAAGGAAAGCGATTTTAAACTTTCGCATAGTCCGCATGTACTCATCTCTATACTCATCCTATTTCCTACACCTCGAATAGTGCTGAGTGGAAAGATAATATAAACTTTTATAGTTTACTTAAAACTATATGTTTAATAACTGGCCTGCTAATTTTTATGCATTTATAGGAAATTTGAAAATTCAAAATTGCACAGAATTCATTTAACATGAATAAATATACAAAATATCCAAATGATAGTGCTTCTTATAGTTTCTGGTAGGTGAAACGAGTTCCTACCAACGCTCTGCTTTTCTTACTGCACTATCAAAAATATGAATTTGCATAAGAATCCGCAGTCTATTAATAGCACATGTTCCTCCAGAACTTTTGTTAATTGAACATAAAATGAATGTACAAAGTTACCTTCAAACAGGAGAGAAATAATTAAACAATTCTAATGTTTACTTAACAACTTTTTTATATAAAAGTTGACGGTTTAATTCGTCCCCTGTTGAAAACATTTCACTGTAAAAAAAAATAAAAAAACAAGAACCACCCTAGTGAGCAGGCGTCGCCGCTCTCAGGGTCACGCTGAAGCATCCAAAAGGCGTCCTGGCGCGAAGGGAAGGGAATTGACCTAGTTTCTCTCGTTCCGAGGCCGTGGATTCGTACACGGGCATGGAATCGAGGCGGGTTGGAAACGCTCTGCACCCTTGTCGTTTCGACCCGTGGTTCGAGACGTCATTGTCAACGATAAGCGTCGTTCGAGCCGCCGTCAGCGTCGTCTCTGCCGCGTCGACTCGACCGGTGATCGTTCCGACGCCCGTCGTTTACGCTCGTCCTGGCTGACGACGCTATGCGTCGAGTCTTCCTCGCCAGCTGCTCCAGCTGTTCCTGCCGCCTCGAGGTAGCTTGTTCTGTCTCGCGGAAGAAATCAACTTTCATCCCTCGACCACCGACCTCTCTTTTTCTTCTATCTACCTACTCCAGCGATAGTTGTTTGCACGACGACTTCAACGTACGTGACCTTTCCTGTTGGATGAAGCAACGCGACTGATAGTGGAGGAAACCCATCCGCGATAAACTGTGCCCATTGTTTCCATGGATAATCGTGCGATAGATCTTCGCAGCGTTTCCGATGTGTTTGAGGATCTCGTATCGGTTTATCGAAATTTTCTTGGGCAGCGTTCAGGTAGTGTTTCCAACGTTCCGTGATTCCTTCGGTTCGTTGTTCCACTTGTTCTTGTTTTGTTTTGAAAGTATCTGTATCTTTATCATATTCGTACCTCGATGAAACAAGTAGATTTTCTTTCTTTCTCGTGCACTTGTGTTCTAATATAGTATCGAAGGATGAATTAACCTGTTACACGTCCCTTTGATTCGCCCTTCCTTTGATTAGTCGGAAATTGTTGCGTTGTTCGTGTTTTATTTCTCCTTGTTTGGTTATTTAGTTTATTGGATACTGGTCTGACTTTTGACCCAGATGGTGTGACTGGAATTTTTTAAATAAAGCTACCACGTATTGTGACGCGACTTCAAGGATGAACTAATTATACGCGTCATTGTGGTTTTGTCTTTGGTTGGAAATTTGTAATGATAATGCTCGAGGCATATTAATATTATTCTTTTGTGTGTCACTTGGGTTTTGCTCGTATCGGTTTGGCTTACTTATTCAGACCCGAATGCATTTAATGGACTCGTCCTGTGTACGACCGTCCTTGTCACGTTTCTGCCCCATTTGGGTTGTCCTGATTCTTAGATAATCGAATCATGGCGTGCTGCTAACTTTCTTTAACCATTCCCGCATGGCCTAATAATTTCTCTAATAGCGTTCCCCTCGAGCAAGTTCGAGTCATCTTACTCCGTTCACTTTCCTGCTGTTAAATAAATCCTGTAGGTTCTCTTAGTCATCGAGGAACTTTGAAGTAGATATTTTTTTTTGCTGAAAATTAGATACATCGTATTTGATTACTTGTTTCCCAATTCTCCCTCCCTTACGTAATTGAATTTCCACTGTAGATCTGTGTTAAATAAAGTTGATGTTCGAACTTGCATGGCTTTCGAAAATTGTTACCCTCACTTATACAAATTTATGGAGTTGTTATGATGAACAGCCTGAATATATTGCTGTTATAAATTGTACGTGCGATCAATTGCCTTACCCTAGAGGTTGTAGTTATTTCCCATGAAAATAGAAAAATCATTTATCGATTTATCTAAAAATATGTATAAGCTCCATATAACAGCGAAGTGCGTTATAAGTTTTATAAATATCCCATTGTCTGATCAACAAAACGCCTCATAATCAACAAAAAGACACCTGCATAATATAATCATCATACAATAATAATCGTGTCAACTGATCGATAATAGTACCCATCACCATAAAATCTAAAACAATCTGAAACACTGAGGAATTGAGACAAAAGCAGTTCGTACAGGAGTAATCAGAGAAATGTTGAACATCCAGGCATACACACAGCTTGATTTCCTTTACGATTCGTCAAACGGGATAAGGACGGAACTGGTGCAAGCAGAATATGCGCAGCATTCGTAATGTTTGCTTAGTGTTGCCAAAAAGTTCGTCGACCTACTAACGTGCAGAGAGAAACTGCAACTGCACGGGTATATATCGCGTTATAAATTCCACGATGTTTATCGATCATGAAACGCACATCCGTGCCGCTCGCATTTCTTCATTCATGGAAAACGATTTCCATTTTGGAGTTTCTTTTTCATATGGCACTCGTAAATTTACTTCTATCAACCTCCGAGATCTCCGAGATCGTGAGTCGGATAACGCGAGCAAGAAATCTTGCTGGCGTTTCACTTTGCGCATACATAATCGCATTTTCATAAACAAAAAAAAAACAGAAGAAAGCGTTTCATATTTTTCTTTCTATATTTCCTTTTCGATAGAAACGCAGAAAAATGACAATGTTCAAAGTGAGAATTGATCGCATCAGATACGATTATAGAAGTTTACGGACAAATTTGAAGAATTGCCAGTGAATGAAATCTGGTTTGAAGAAGCGTAAAGCAAGAGGCTGCGTGGAACGATCGTTTCCAAGCGATTGCCAGAACCACCAGGGAGAGAACAGTGCGCGTTTATATGTATAGAGAAGCTCCGATGTTTGCCTGGTCGTTGCCAAAAAATGCAATGACCCAAATAAGACAAGTTGCTCTCATTCGTTGATAGTCTACACTGCGAGCTCTGTGAAATTTGCTGGAGTAACCACGATTCTTATTGGAGAAACATACGTCGAACACTTGAGGGAAAAAGTTTTAATTTCTTTTCAGTTATTTCAGTTGTTATGAAGTATCATCCCTTTGCATGCATTTCCATAGGTCAGGGCATTGCATTGGCGAGCAACGAGACATAAGCTTTCTGGACAAACGAGATAATTGATAGTGCTCTTACAATTGAAAGCATACTCCACCACTTTTCTCAACGGTTAAAGAGGAAGTTCCTTTTGCGTGACTGAAAGACTCTCCCAATTTCCGATTTATTTATTTTTTCTTAATTTCAGAAACTGTGTATATTATTTTTCGTAAGCAACCGTAATATTGATCTCTTAACTTTAATTAGATTTTGATTATCTGATCAAAACGCTTCAACGTTAATATGGATTTCAATTTAACGAGATACCATGGAAAAGATTCGTTTTCATCCAGGTACTAACGTAGGAAAGGAAACTTTCCTGCAATTAAACGTTGCAATGTCAGTTTCTGACCCATTTTCTTTTTTAAACCAACTTCTGCAAAATGGGAACGCAATAATTGCTTCCAACGTACTCGCACTTGGATCATTACGAAAAATTGAATAAAAGGGATTTTTTGATCTTACTTAAAATTACAACTTTCCCATTTATTTATTTCGATTTTGAACTTGGACGAACCGTGTGTTTCCTATACAATAATCGATAAACAAGTTTGCTGCCTACGAAGCCGTGCTATCGATTTAGGCCAAATTTGGGACACGCACAGGACACACCCTGACCGATGATTTGACGAAAGTATAACTTTACACGAAAATTGAATGCGACTAGTTCACAGGGTGTCCGGCCTGGTTGTAGAGAAAATTTGAACCGAAATCGGCGATTCGAACATCGAGCATAGCCCCTCGTTAGTTAAGTTCTCCGCATACGATGATTCATCTCAGCCGTCTTCCTTCAATTGCCTTCACAGACTGCCTCCATATTCTGCTAGCAGTTAAACGCGATGCAACGAAACTCGTTTAAACCGTTCGTACGTACATACGTAATAAGTTTATTCAGATAACACGGTTGCTCGCGGTGCTCGTTTCTCTTTAGCGAGGAACGCATTATCTTCTGACGATGTTACATCGGGGAAAGATTTTGTACTCGTTTCGGCACGAATTTTGCGCTCGCGTTAATTTAGGAAAGTTCTCTCTCTCTCCGCGTAAAAATAGGTGTAAAAATATGTGTACTTGTTTCACACAACTGCAGACACGCAGCGATATATTTACTTCCTGCTGTATGAAATAGATTTTAATGAGAATTTATTCTGTGCCACTTCTTGTGTATAAATGGTGGACTACTCAGCGGGTAGAAAGTAGTGTAAAATCGTAGAGACGATTGTACAGATAATTGTACAGAGTGTAAAACGTTTAATAACTTTTATCGTAGTGATGAGTTTGATTGTTATACATTTTTATTTATCCACAGGGATTAGGATGTAATCGGACGGACGATTTTAGTACACCAGTCAGTTCTGGCAGCAACATGGGCAGTATAGCACGATTTCCAAAGCTGGACGAGTGTGCCCACTTTCATTACGAACATGTTGAACTCAGTTCCTTGGAGGTCAGTTCCATTCGATTGACTTTGTTCTTTATTGACTAAAAAATTCATTCATCTGCTTTCATTTACAAATATAAATATATTCATTGTATACACAATTATTAAATTGTACATCTAAAGGTCTTTACAAGTAACACATTATCTTAATCATTATTTTTACTCAGTCTAATCGCTTAACGTGCCTTCACAGGTTTCGCTAAGCGAAGGTACCAACGATTCAGACAGCTACGCGGTCAGGGTAACATCCGGAGATGCATGCTGGACGCTGCAACGATCCTACGATAATTTCCTTATGTTCGACAAGCAATTGCATCGATGCATATTCGACAGGAAATTCTCTTCCTTGACCAAGCTTCCAGACACGCGGCCAAAAAACACCTGTGATATACTGAGAGACTATTTGAATAGGTTCTCGCAGCTGAATCATGAAGGCCTAAACTGCGGTCCTGTGTTAAATTGGTTGCAGCTAGACAATAGGGGAAGAAGAATCCTCGTGCCAGAGTCAGACTCGTGCCCCATTAATACTCCTGCGGTAGCCGCGGCTTATGCAGTTAGACCTTACGCGGCACAGGCGCCGGATGAAATCTCCTTTCAGGTATGCTCTTCATCTTTTCAATTACAATGTATAATTTGCAAGTAGTGTTATCTAAAATTCGAAACAGATATATTTGAGATATAATTTTAAATAGCACCAAGCATCCAGTGTTAAAGCGATATGTTTTTTTTTTCTTTATAGAACAAACTGTTTATTATTTTCTTATCTTTTTTTCTTGTATGTAATCGAACATGAAAATATTTGCGAATTTTTCAGGTCGGAGATATGATTTCTGTAATAGATATGCCCCCGCCGGGGGAAAGCACATGGTGGCGTGGGAAGCACGGTTTTGCAGTTGGCTTTTTCCCAGCCGAATGCGTGGCTGTGATCGGGGATAAAGTTCCGCGGCATTTGACGGTGTCCACCACCGTCAGATCGAAGTTACCCGTGAAACCAGTGCTCAGGAAGCATGGAAAGCTGATCGCCTTTTTCAGATCGTTCATATTAAATAGACCGTCTAGGAGGCGACTGAAGCAATCAGGAATTCTGAAGGAACGTGTATTTGGTTGTGATCTAGGGGAGCATCTGTTAAATTCTGGACAAGACGGTGTGTCTTTAATTTACATTCAATTGAAACTTGATCGCGAAGCTTTAGTGGTCTCATGATTTTTCATCGTATTCACAGTGCCTACAGTTCTGACGTGTTGCGCCGAGTTCATCGAGAATCACGGCTTAGTCGACGGTATATATCGTCTAAGCGGCGTGACATCAAACATTCAGAGATTGCGAAACGCGTTCGACGAGGATCGTGTTCCTGCGTTGCATTCCGATGAAAGTATCCTGCAGGACATTCACTCTGTGGCGTCGCTGTTGAAAATGTACTTCAGAGAATTGCCGAATCCGCTCTGTACATACCAGCTCTATTCCACCTTCGTTAGCGCCGTGCAAGCCGGCACAGATGCCGAAAGGCTAAGGCGGATGAGGGATACCGTTAGAAAATTACCACCACCGCATTACAGGTATTTTCTTAATCAAACAAGAAGAAAGTGCCGTTCTAAGAGAAACCCTAATATCGTGAGAATAATTTGTAATTCCAGAACCTTGGAATACCTTATGCGTCACTTAGTGAGAGTCGCAGCACGAGGAGCGGAGACAGGTATGACACCGCGAAACGTCGCCATTGTCTGGGCGCCGAATCTTTTGAGATGCAAGGAGCTGGAGGTCGGAGGGGTAGCAGCGCTGCAGGGCGTCGGTGTGCAAGCGGTAGTGACAGAGTTCTTAGTCTGTTACGCGGAGTTAATTTTCGGCGACGGCCCGGTCGGGCGGCCGAAATCGTTGGCCATTACCACGCACGCGAGGTTGCTCAGTTTGGAAGAGGCGCGGAACAGAAGCCTGAGGGGCGAGCCCGATTACGTGGAAGTGGGCGCCGGTCCAGCGGGGTTACCATTGCATTACCATACGGTCATAGAATTACCGCGAAAGAGAAACGGCTCGAAACGTTCGCCCTCGTTGAACTGGAGAGCTTTATTCGGCCGGGGTGGCTTGGGTGCCAGGGGTAAAGCGAGGCAAGTTGGCACGCCACCTCAAACAGAAACGGTGCCAAGTTCCTTAAACTCGTTGCGGCGGTTGAGACCGGTGAAGAGCGCGGACAGTTTGGACGGCGAGGACAGTTTAGGTCCTTTATTGGGACCGCCGCCGACTAGACCGTGCGGCCATAGCCGATCCGTCTCGCACGATTCTTATTTCGATCATTTGGCGGACGCGCCGAACGCCGCGTCCCCGTTGGATCTGTCGGAGATACAGCTCAACTTCGATCTGGAGGAGCGAGAGATGCGAATGTTCTCGGAGGAGGAGAGCGGAGGTGTCGCGTCTGTCGAAGCGTCGCCGCGACGACAGAGAACGGAGGGAACGCAGAGCACGGCTAACACCGGTGGATCCAAGAGGAAGAGGTCCAGGTTGGAGGAAAGACTGCAGTGCGACGTTGAGTTGCGTTTCATCGATAGCCAAAGTCCGGACCAGGTACTTGCAATAAGTATACATATACATATACATTTAATAGGGGTGTATACGGGTATCCGTTAATTCGGACCGTACCAGGGTTGGGTAAATAAGAATCAGCACACTCAACACATGTTCGCAGGTGATGGTATCCGCGGATATCCACAGCATGGACACACCGTCACCCTTACCAACGCCGGGTTACCTTCCATTGTTATCCGAAGCGTCGACCCCGCTCACACCCGTCACGTTACACGGTACACCTCACTCTGCATCGCCCATACCAGCCAACAGCCCTAGGATAAGTTTCCGGAGTTTCACCTTACCATTAGAAATCGACAACGATCAGAGTAACGCGAACAAGCTGAACAGGACAAGCGTGTCTTCCGATAAATCATCCGACCCTAGTCATAGGTTATCAGTAAAATTAGAGGGACAGAGTCCTGACGCCAAGTCCCGCGAGAGAATAATGACGTACGACAAGCGTGTAGATTTCTACGACAACGATAAAGAGTCCGTCAAGGCTCAGAAGACTTCGAAGGAATCGAGTCTAGTTATGTCGGACGTGGTCGACCAAGAGATGACGCCCTGCGATAGGCTAATGTCTCATCCTAACGAGATAGAGCCCGGCAAGATAACGACGTCTCCGTGTAAAGATGCAGGAAGTAGATCGAGCAGTTCGTGCCAGGGCGACGGGAATAAATCTCACGGTGACGGTGGAGATACGTTGGACGTACGAAAGCACGATGCGCCGTCGAGCAAATCGATTAGTTCTCGGAACGACGACGCGATGGCTGGTACCTCGAACGCACATAGAAACGAATTGCACGGTCTGCCATCGTCTAGCGCGACGGATCTCGATTCACCGATGTCGTGCGAGCAGACCATCGAGGATTTGCCTGATTCCGGTTTTGTGATTTGCGACAGCTCCGACAAGATGTTCACCACGACAGAAACACCACAGATGGCATCGAACACGAACGATTCCGGCGACTGGGTGATAGTAGAGAGAACTGGCTCGATCACCACGCCCACGAGCGAAGCCAGCAGCCCGAAGGATCCTCTGGAGGGCACTGTGAATCCTGCGATCGCAACGGACACACCGCGATTGAGATCCATGTCGGAGAATATCTCCAGAACCTCGTTGGACCTCACCATGGGCTCGACCGTGGACACGGACACGTCTTGCATCGGTGTCAGCGACTTGACCGAAAGTCCTGTTCTCCCCCAGGAATCGAACGATATGACGTTCGACGTGGGGGACAACAGGGAACTGGAGGAACACGACGCTCGAAGCACTTCCGGGGTCTTCGATGGTCAGAGCAACTTCGGCGTAGTCGATTCTGGACGTAACTTCTCGAATACCGTTCACTCGCCTACGCATCACGATCAGGATAACGGGAATCAGAAAATGTGCACGGATAAAATGGAGCACGAGGTGACTGCTTGTTACACCCAACTGGACAATAGGAATAAGAACCCGGTGAAGGAAGATCTCGAGGATGAGGAAACCTTTGACAATTCCCAATGTTCCACAAGAGGCCTGGATTTTCAGCAGCAAGAACTTCGACGTTCCTTACAGTTACACCAGAAGCCATCGTTCCAAGCGAACGATCGTCACTCGTTCACCAGCCAGTCGAACAACGGTCAGGATCTTGATCGTCCACTCGCCAACGTGGACAATAACAAGCAGTACCAGAAAGCGGAAAAGTGCCAAAGCTTCGAGTACGTTTCCCCAAAGGACCCAGCCCAGAACGGTCAGCAGCACAAACAATATTCCACGCGCACCGACGAGTCCTCGAAATGCAATAACATGAAGAACAGCCAGCTGCAGCAGGAGCACCTAGAGATGGTGATCCCATCGGAGAACGCGGCAGAGCCAAGCGATACGGCGCATCCTCCCGAGGGTGCGTCGGAGACGACATCCTTGAACTCCTCCTGTACATTCTCGAACGCGTCCTCGCCGGTGGACGATTCGATCGTTCTCAGGGACACGGCCGCTATACTCCAGGAGCTGGCACTGCAGAGACTCTCCGGTGGCATCGTCGGAGATCTATCGGTCCCCCCTAGAAGGCGGTACGAAACTGAGGGTAACAAAGAGAGGAGAAGCTTCGACTCGGAAATCGGCCGGGAGATAGTTCGCGAACGAAAGATGAGGCAGGAATTGGACACCGCTCGAGGGAAGTCCGAGGAACCGCCGACGATGAACAATGCTCAATATTTGCCACCGTGTTTGAGGGCGCGCCACGCCAGGGCAACTCGCGCGTCGCTCAGCCGATCGTTGGACGAGGCGAAGTTTAACAAAATGACAGAGGAAGCGTCGTTGCCCGTGAAACAGTCCTCCGATGAGTCGTCGCAGCATAGTTCTACGCCTAACGTTGGCGCCGGTTCCAATGGCTCCTCGATTAATTCCGACAAGGCGCATTTGAAGAATCTGGGCGGGTTGGATCTGGGTGATCCTCAATGCAGGGAGAGGATAGAAAAGTACAAAGAGGAGAGGCGGACGTTCTTGAGGGATAAGTACAGGTCGGAAAGCTTTCGGGGCATGTTATCTAAGGCGGAGGACGACGGGGAGCAGGCGCTTCTGGCTAGGCTAAAGCAGAGGGCTTCTAGGCCATCCCTTCATTGATATTAAAAAAGTATAAGTGATATTTATGGAAACGCTCTTTCGATATTCCCCGCCGCGTTAAAGATGCCCGTCTATCGAGCCGCGCGATGGACTATGATGTATTATCGGCGAGCTGCTCGGTTGTACCGATCGCTGCATTTAGCCCTTTGTTCTCAGAGCAAGTTCTCTTCGAGATCAGTTCAGGTTTTATTTTTCTCTTCATTCGAACAACAAAGTCGTATCGCTTGACTAATCGTTCTTCCGGGTGTTTCAGTATCTTCCTCCCCCCTGCTCCCGTACGAGAGATGAAATTGAATCTCTACAGTTCTTTGACGATGTTCGTAGGTAATAGGGAATCGACCAAATTGTGATTTTAAATTGACGAACGCGTGAATGTGAGGATCGAATTTGACGTGGGGACGATTGAATTTCTGGCACAGGAAACGCGTCGCTAGAAAAATTGTTAAACGATTTGCCATTTCTCTCCCCGTTTCTTAAGCATTACGATACTTATGTTAACTCTCATTTAACATTTCCCTCATTCGTATATTTGTTTCCTGTGCGTTAGTTTAAGCGGAGTGCAAAGGGTTAATGCATGGAATTCGAGGAAAGTCGATTAAATCGAAATGATATAATGGTTATAAAAAAAAAAGAAAGAAAATGAAAGAAAAAGCGATCTAGCAATTGATGAAGACGGACCTTCGCTGTTTATCGTTGTTGTTAACAGAACAGTTCGATGATAATTAATTTATTATACGATCGAGATTATTAATACGTATTACAGTATTTCTGTTATTGTTACGAGAGTGATAAGAAACGATTTCTTCTTTTCTTCCTCCCCCCATTATTGTTGCCGCATCCAAAGATGTCTCATTAGAGCCTCTCGTGCTGTTCTGTTGGTCGACCTTTAATTTAATGGAGATGTACCAGAGTGCGTCGTGTTGTGCCCACCTTTTCGCACGCGAAAGTCCATTTTACCGCGGGTTGATGCGTAAGGCTTGTTTGACAAATTTTATATAAAGTTAAGTTTTCACGCATGAATTTATATGTATAAATACTCTCCTCGCGATGACGGTCGATTGATCTTCGAGTGGCTGCGCGTTCATTACGCGCGGCACACGATCATTGTTCTCGTATTTCGTTCCCTTAGCTTTCGTTAGAAATTGACAAAACAGTTGTACGAACCGAGGGGAGAAAAATGGTTCTGTAAGAAAGAAATGTTCTCTTGAAAGGGACTGATACGTTGCAGTGAAAGCGCGCATATGCCTTCGATTGATTGCAGTTAAGGTCATAATCGAAACGCTTACGTTTGTTCTGTAAATTTTGTTGTTGCTCATTGAACCGAGTGTTTTTATACGCGATAAAGAAAAAAAGGTGTGTTGCGCTCTGATCATAATAGCCGGAAAGGATTTGTGCTTATCGTTCGTTCGTACGGTAGCTCGACGGGAAGTATGCGTGTTAATTGACTGAATACATTTCGCTGCTTTGTTTTATTCCGAATTCTTTTTTTAACGTTTATTTTTTCGTCAATCTTGTTAGCGCTTTTGTTATTATTCTTTTCTTAAGTTTTACGCGTACGTTCTCACGCCAACACGGCTTGTCACTGTCCGAGGATAGGGAGCACGTAGTTAGAGTTTTTCTTTTTTTTTTTTTTTAGTCTGTTAGCAGCGAACCATCGACGTCGAGATAATTTCTTAGAATACTCGTTATTATTCGTATTCAATTTTACGTTAAGAGCTCTGGTACATTTGATGAACCGTTGTTTGTTCTTCACTGGAGGATACGAAATCTTTTTCTCTTCTTTTTATATAAATTTATAGATATATACATATATAAATAATTGAGATCACTGTATTAAACTATAAGTATTCGACACAACGCGTTGGTATATTAATTTTTTTTTCTCTGCCATGGACTGGTCCACGGCGTAACTTTTGTATGTGCTAATTATTATTATTATTATTTAGTCGACATGTAATATATATGTATTAATTTATGCATCCTAGTTTCTGATCGCAGCAGCGAAGGAAGGCTTTGCTTGGAATCAAGATTACTATCGGAACGGATCGCTTTGTTATCAAAAGCATTGAACAACTTTGTTTCGCGATCATCATAGGACTAATATAGCTCGTTGAATTTTGTACAAAATGTTTCGTCGTGCATCGAGTTCAACGAGAATCTTAATTTACAATTCTTCGTTACATTTTCTTTTAAACAATTCTGATTATGTAGGAGTCACTTGTTCTTTGAAAACTACGATCTACTTCTCGCTCCTCGATCTCGGTGTTTGCATTTAAGTTCGATTAACAATTTTCTCATCGAGAATTGTTTGCGTCCTCGCTATATAATCTCCTACCCGGTAATTCGCGATTGTTAAGGTTTCTCATTAAAATGGACAATATTTTCTCTATCCCGACCACGATTTCCGGGATCTTTTCTTCCAGCAGCGGATAATCAAAATGCAAGGAGAACCGTCTTCTGTGAAAGCATTGAATGATACGTTTCATCCAACGATGAACGAAGAAATTAATACAAAGTCTGTAGCGCGCCGTTTCGTATTGTACATTTGGGTATCTCCGTCGAATTGTAGTGCATGAATCTCGGGGAATCTTGTAGCGCTAAAGATGCTCAAAGAAAGGGGAAACAGAAAAGTGATTCCAGTAGGCAGGAACCGCTCGCGAACGATCCGAGCGAAACTTTCCAAGTCTAATATAAAAACCTTACACACGATAATCGGCCCATCCGAATATTTTGCGTATTTTTTTATGCCACGACGATACAAGTAGCGCAACAATGTAAGCAGCATTGTTTCGTAGACCTAGAGGGAAAAATCGGGCGACGACCAAGCACATACACTTTATCCACGACTTTCGATAATCTACTTAAAAATCCATTAGTTACTACTATTTCTATTCGAATGTTTACTGTGAAACACATAAAAGGAGATAATAATACTTGATAAGGAGAGAACCGTGACGTGTACTTGCGAATGGGCGGAGGATAATGTACCTTTTTTTTTTCTCTTTCTTTTAAATGAGTATTACAATGATGGCTATGACAAACGAGAGGAGAATGTGACGAGAGTGAGGCGTGGATGAATCGCGTTTTAAGAAACGCGCGGAGATTAGTCCAACGGTATATGAATTATTAGCGATGAGTAGCGGTGATAATAATCCCGAGCAGTCGATTATCCCTCGTCGTATCGCTCCTTTTCCGCTAGCGTTTTCTCCTGTTCGACCGTACACGTTGACTCGCGTGATACTTGTTAATGCGTTCACGAGGTATTAAAGCTGTACGAAGTATAAACATTTCTGATAATACGCATCAAGAAAGACTGTAACGATTTGCTTCAGATATTGTGCAAATTGTTCCAGTAGTATCGTTATGTATCCTTTTCTTTTTTTTACCTTTCGTTCAGTCTGACTTCCGGCGAATTTGTGCACGAGCACTGATCGTTCGAGGGATACACGTATTCCGATCTTCGAACAAAACTTAAATATTAAGCAGCTTGTTAGAATGTCGAAAGATCAGTGCTCGATTCCGTTTTCGATAAACGGTATTTTTGGTTTTATTTCCGATTAGAAGCGTTAACATTCATACATGTTATTGCATGCACGCAGGTAGATTCTCTCAATGTTGAAAATATAGAGAACTGCGTAGGGATTAACAAGAAAAAAGATATATTTAAAGAGATCTTCGATAGTTGCTTTCCGGATTCTAAAAGCGTAATAGAAGAGGCCTAGCTGACGATGTTTAAAGTAACGTCTGAAAAATAAAAACTCGAGGATTTACGAGTACTTCTGCACAATATAATGCGCAATAACGGTGCATCCGTAGGATGTATATTTTTAATAATTTCAGATTCCCGCGGTTATACAGAATGAAAATAGTCTAGACGTAGGATTCTGAGAGTAAAACAGAGAAAAAGATGCACGCGCCTACTAGAGATATTATAATACTTCCAATAAGAAACGAAGCAAAGACTAATTATTCCTCATAGCCACGATTTTAAAAAAGGGGGGGGGGGCTGGTAGTAATCTTGTTTTTGAGCGTCCAATACCCACCGGTTCGTCAACTCAGACGCATTTATCTTCCACCCTTTACAATTCTACCCTTTACACTCTTCTACTTGCTTTCTTTTATAGTTATATTCTCGTCGTACGACTGTTCCGTTATTAAACGATACTACTGTTTTTTTGCCTACTACGATTACAATTATAATATATGGAAAATTATATGTAAACCAATATGAATACTATAAATATTGGAGAAATCGCTTCGCTCGTATGCTTCTTCAACCTGCCTTTGGTATCTCAACAAACATCCAACTGATCTCGTAATTAACGGGAATTGTAATAATCGTCCTCTCGATAACTGTGCAAATTATCCTCTCATCGCAACTGTGTGCATAATATGATCTTCATGAAAGTCCCACGAATCAGGGAAATCCCGTAACGGTGTCCTGTCCAATGGGCGATAGTTGGCTGATACTTTGAATCTCTAAAAGACCTTTGCTCTTTACTTCTTTATCGTATCTTTGCCGCTCGATTCGCCGCGCATTCAATACCCACTCGATATTTGTCTCGCGGTACACAGTGGCTGCGCCACAGTGTATCGTCGATTTAATAAGGCGTACCACCGCACCGTTGCACCCCCCCCCCCCGCCCCTCCGTCGACATTGTCATCTCGAATAAACTCCTTTCGAGCCGGTCTAACCCCTTAAAACGGTTAAGGACCTTTGGTCTTTACTTCTTTAAACGGGGTGATAGAGTGGTTGAAAGGTGAGGGCCACTCCAGCGGTGCCGGAAGAGACGCGAGGACGTACATACAGGCGGGGGGGTGTTCGGGCTCTGGGGGGCTTGCCTTTATGCCGGTAACAACGAGGCCTCCACTTCAGAGGGCAGGAAGCACAAAGGTGAGGGCGACTCCGTGACTATCGCTGAATCTTCTACGGTAATTATTTTTAAACACGTCCTGGAGATACGGATCTTTAGTGGTTGTAGCACCGAACGGCCGGGTAAACTTCTCGCATCTCCGTAGACTAACTAAATAACCGGACTAATTAGGGCTGTAGCCCTGCTTTCTAGCACGTTGCGACTGTATCACGTTGATAATTATTTTCCTTGCGTGTCTTCCCTTTTCTCTAAGTTCGGACGTGGAACCCTTGTCACCGTTTCTGCTCACGTTGTCTGGCCACGTAAAAGGTACTTCAAAATGCAGAAAAGATTGCGGTCGTAGTCATTGATTTTTTTTCAAACGGGTCTCAGATTATAATTTTGTACATTTCACGAAACGGACCAGCATATTGCTATTCCCACCGCGGTGCCTTGTTCCGTTTGATTAAATTTAAACAGTCAGCAATTTGAATTCAACTCCAAGTGTTGATACTTGAAAAATTTCATACAAATTTCATTTCTACATTATAATGTACTTGTCGTATTTATTTCGTAATATAGTTGACTGTTCCTCGTTCTTTCACGTATTAGTAGCATGCAATCAGCATCTCTTCTTCAATCAACGAACACGCACAGACAAATAACTAAAATACGATTTCTTTTTTCTCCACCTTAACGTTCAATCTCTATCGTCGCACCCCTTTTCCTTTTGTTCATCTTTCTCTGATAGTCTTCCGATCGCGGAGTTTCCCTATCCCGTCATTGGCTCTCCAGCCAGCAGCACGCTTTCATACCGTGTGCAAATCGAATCAGAACGCCCCCGCAGGGTCGTCGACAATGTTATTTGTTAGCGGAAGTGTCGTAGTAACTGGAGGTTGAAATAAGGCCAGATTGCCCAGGGTGATCAAGTTAAACGGCACGTGGGCAGTAATTCTGTTCCCTGCCACCACGAATATCCACTGTCCCTGGGTCCATGATCATTCCAGCCGTTCCCGAGACTTCAACGAGCGTGATATATACTGGCCACAAGAATTCCTTTCGACTACGTAAAACAGATTTGTCCACGAGAAGTGTTTGAACTGTTCACAGGCGAAAGTGATTAACTCCACTTTCTTGAATATTTAAAGATATTAGTACCAAAGCAATTTGATGGCTTATAGCTTCTTATGTTTCTGTTAATCGAATTGGGCAATTTATAGGGCAATTTAAAAGCGAAAATATACCAATCTAACATCCGATTCAGAGAGAATCGTTCTCATTATCAGGGATGTTCGGTAGTCGTTACGTAGTGGGTGACGAAGGGGTAGACAATGGTATAACGTTAGATCAGAAGTGAAATGTCAAGCTAAAGAGCGGTAAAGAGGCTCAAGCGCATCGTGCCCGATGAACAGCACCCAACCGTTAGCCTAACAAGCTGTCAAGACGTCGCCGCGTGTCAATCCACTGCTCTCCACGAACCCCCCCGAATGAATCTACCAGGAGCAAGCTTCCACCCCCCGTTCTGTGCACTGCGGCAACCAGAACTACTATTGTCTTTAAACGATTGCTCCAGAACTCCTAGGCATTCACTGTTGAACCTTAAACTTTTCAAGCTATAATTGCTGTTTACCGTTATTTCCGAAAACCGCTTTCACATCTTCATCGTGATCGCATGATAATATCTTCAATCATGGTCTTCTTAACATTAATTAAAATTGATGTATCTCTTTTCTTTACAGTAGGGCAATTGTGTTAAACCTCCGACCTTCTTGGTTTATCATTTATAGTTTATATTTACCACACTTAGACACTCATTGTCTAACTTTAACTCCTCAAGCTACATTTTTCCCCTTTGCTTGTCCGCCATTCTTTCCAAAAACCACTTTTCACACCTCTATCGTGATCGCATAATAATCTCCTCAATCATGGTCTTCTTGACGCTAATCAAAATCGATGCGTCTCCTTTTTATACAGTGGGGCAGTTTTATTAAACCTCTGACCTTCCTGGTTGATTACTCTAAGGTACGGCTGATGATGAACATTTGCCGATCCTTTGTTGAGACGTTCGTAGATCTTATCTGTCGGTGAAAGTAATTTGATTTGCCCAGATTGCTACGTAGTTGTGGGGTGCGCCGTGCATACCATAATTTTCTACCCTTTGATGTGCTTACGACATACCGTTTCGCGTTATACACTTTATAATCCGTAATGGATTCAGTTTATCCGAGTTTGCAGATCGCTGTCGCGGATACGATACCTAGGGCCTCTGGTCTTTTTGAAAACTTCGCTACGATGTATTATCAAAGGCATGCGACAGATTTTTTTCTTGTAAACTTTCACTTTTAATAGTAATATTTACAAAGAACGAAATGCTGCTCGTTTCCGTTCGAAGAGTATCTTTTTCTGCACACACCGCTCCCCCTTCGCATACCAGCGTAAGGACCGTTTCGCAGAAGGCAAATGTATACGTTTTTCTAAGAAGCCGTGCGAAATTACAGACCACTGTTACCAATGCAGTTATCGAGCGTGGCGGGTCCAGCCAGTCAACTTTTGGAAGGTGCGCGGGTAACACGTTTTAAAATACAGTTCACCGAAATTGTGCCATTTTCCCATGAGCGTCTCGACCGAGCGAAACCAGGTTCGTGATAAAATGAGATCGCTTCGTTACGCCGTTTACATTCTGTAGCATTTCATAAGTGATTACGTGTTGAGGCTGGCATATCTCGAATACGAATTTATAAAAAGACCGTTTGATGGTACTTGACTTTTAAAAACCTGTTAAAGTTCCATACGTAAATCTTATATTTAGGTGGAATAATTGAACATGTTTGTTATTGCGATTCGCTTGTTGCGTATTGTATAAAGATTCGTACAATAACTATAATAGAAACGCAGGCATTAATCATTCCTTTCTATCGTATAGAATTCTTCGAAGGAATAATACTTACGTAATTCTAATTCAAAACAAGCACACCACTATATTTTTTTTTTCTAACCACGTACCAAATCCCTTCGAAACGTAATCATTATTCTCACCTGAAATAATATTATCTGCAAAATGTCTGTCCTAAAAAATGTGTTTACCAGACTAATTTCGCATTACATACCGCTGCAGCATAGATATCCCCTTCAAATAAAAGCACCCTTACCAACACATCGCGCTTCCGCCTCTCGAACACCATATAAATACCTGTCCACGTACCTACAAGACAAAGTCGTTTAAGCACACGATCCTGGATCGAACATCGAGCAGTGTATACAATTAACATTAAGGTTCGCCTCATTGTTATTCGCGTTAGGTTAATGGAGATCCATCCAGCGAGAGATAGAGAGAGAGAGAGAGAGAGAGAGAGAGAGAGAGAGAGAGAGAGAGAGAGCGAGAGAGATGCGCATATGCGAACAGGTAGATCCAAAGCCACCCTTGGCGCTTAGAGCACTGCAGCGCCCTGCGCGCTGCGCATATCGGTGCCGAACCCCTATGACGGAAAATAATGAAAGTAATGGGAACACGCCCACTGCATTTAGCCCGCTCAGCTACCCCCCTCGGCTTCGAACACCCTGCCCACCCCTACCTTTTCATCCCGCCGAGCATCTAGATTCTCTGTACTCTCTCGCCGCCTTGTTCATTCTCATCCGTCCTAGGCCCCATTGGCTATTGTACCTGCCACTTCATTGTCCTTTATTTCATTATTTTCGCCGCATTCCTGTCTCCCTTTTCGCCCCGGCAAAGGGTGAGAATTTTCCCCCTTTATTTACGGCACCGTAATAACAGACGTCTTAACGGAATTTAATAAACGTCATAAATGGCCCGCCATGATCTTATTAGTTTACGAGATAGTTGCTTTTTACTCCGTGCCCCGTCGTGCTCCTCGCTGCGGACCCTCGTAATATCGGGGTTGCATCCGGATCGTCGCGATCCGACATCAAAGAACGCCGTTTTGCTTTGTTGACTGTACGCGTGCGCTTGTGCCGGGGAAGTTTAAGGTTGATCGAGGTGCACCGAATCACACTTGGTACCAGAGGTACAAAAAGAGGGTACCTGGCGTTTCCGTACAGAGGCCCACCGAAATGGAAGCCCGACTAGGCCTCTATTTGGGTATCCTGTTTTCCGCATAAAGACGCATGGGTCTTATTTTGCGGGAAAAATGAAAAACCCCGGCTGACGTTTGCGACGTGATCTATCTAACGTTTCTAAAATATTTCGCGTTTCCTTGTATTATTGAAATTTATAATTGTCGCATGTTAGAAGTCAATTGACTAGAAAAGAAACTGGAAGTATTCTTTGGTGTCGAATCGTGGCAAAGCCCCGTTCTGAAGTACAATTTCTAAACATTTCGAAAACATTGATATTTAGATAATTAGAGCCGCCGTGCATCTTTATAGACACGATGTGGAATCCTTAGAAATGTAAAAACCAAATGCAAGCCAACGGGCTGCTTTACGGAAAAACCCGGTGGATGATCTTGGCCGGAGATGTTCAATCATAGAGGAATTACGAGATTTCAATTCTATCAAGTCAGACTTCCCTAAAATCTACAAAGAAGATAGCAGGAGGAGAAAAGGGAGGAGATAATTTTTCAATTAATCTCGATCCCTGTTCCCAAATATATATACAGTGGCGGATAAAAGTATTAGCACAGATAAGAAAACAGCACATTATGTAGTTGTTATTATTTATCATGGTACAGCTACTTAAGAACGATAAATTATTGTTTCTCCGAAAAGAATTAGAAAAAGATCAGATGTTTTACAGATTTAAAAAGGATTACATACTGGGTTACATAAAACCTAGACTCGTGCGAATACCTTCGTTCGCCACTGTAAACGCTAATTATATAATTAACCAATTCAGTATTTCCGATAAATATTGAACGTCATAGTTCTCCTTAATTTTCCATCCCAAACGAACTTCTTGATTGGCCAACCTGTAAGTAACTCATCAACAAGAGATCCGAGGATCATTGTTCCGCACGATTTTTGCCGAAAAACACGATGATCCGTGGTGCGTATTTGAGAATGTGCACCGTGATTTTGCCTCGATAATATAATTACGGACCCCTGTCTCTTTTCAAGCCTCTGCTTCCTCCGGTTTTGTCTCTCCTGCTTTCACTCTCCGTGCTTATCGTTGTGTAGGTGAGTGTCTCTGTTGGACCGTCCTTTTCATCCACCACCCCACGAATCTCCGGCGCCGCAAGGGGATGAGAACGCCGACACCTCCACCCTCTCTCTATACACGCTCCTGTACCGGGGAGAGAGTAGCTCTGCTCGCTGGCTCTGATCCCTCGCAATTACTTCCCATTATCTGGGTATTAGGATTCACCCCAACTGTGGAAGCACGACGTGTCCCGCAGACTCCGCCTATGCTTTCGTGCTCCGCCGAAAACGCTCCGGGCACCGTTAGCTCGCGATAAACCCTTTCTCGCCAGACGCGAATCGCAGCCTCTAACGTCGGGCAACAGGTAGCAAAGACATCGTACGAAACGAATCGTTATCCTTACCGTTGATTGACTTAAATATCGTTTATCCTTTCGCGAAGTGGGATTTTC
This sequence comes from Holcopasites calliopsidis, assembly GCA_023838395.1. Classification (NCBI taxonomy): domain Eukaryota; kingdom Metazoa; phylum Arthropoda; class Insecta; order Hymenoptera; family Apidae; genus Holcopasites; species Holcopasites calliopsidis. The sequence goes on from JALHAQ010000007.1 coordinate 6,310,651, forward strand.
GGTTGCTTAGATATCTTTTTTAGTCCTTTTTCTTGGTACTCATATTTTTACATACGTTACAGATGTTAACTTCTAGGAGAATTTAATATTAATGTTAATAGGATTATTGCGTTTAATGAAAGACCTGAGTAGTTTGTTTCTTTTACTCTTTGAAAGTTCTCCATCGGGGGATGAAGTATGATTCGCAAGTTTAATCATCGAAAGCATGTAAGCTTCTGTTCTCTGTCCAGTCATTGGAAGTTAGAGATTGTTTATAGACTGTTAATAGAGTGATCACATTTGGTAGAAAAAATTGGTTACTCTGGTATTTCTTTACTCCTCGAAAGTTTTCCATCGGGGTATGAATTATGACAGTTTAATCGTCGAAAGGATGTAAGTTTCTATTTTCCATCCAGTCGTTAGAGATTAAGTCGAGGATAATTGTTTCTGTAGCATGCGAAACGCGTTAAGCCTCGGCAATATTCTAAACGGGCAGAAAATGTCATGCTGCCAATTAACTGACCGATAATGTTGCGAAAGGGAGGCTCATGGTATTTGACCCGGGACGAGAAGTAAAATGTCAATCGCGATGCTTCTTCATGGACAATAGAAGCTAGCAATGCGAAACCTGATCCATTCCCTTTCGTTCAGAAACTCGTTTGCAAACATTATTGAATAGAAGGAGCTTCAGTAAAGAGTTAAAAGTCGAAGAATTGTATTATGTAAATTTTCCACTTAGCCTTTTCCCAATTAGTACAGATTTTTTTTTAGAGCGCGATAATAGGACAATGCGTAATTGAGGAAAGGGGAGAAGTCACACAACTCTGTTACATCGTTATATTTTAATCCCAACTTGAACCACAAGCTAACTTTCTATTTCGCTATAAAAAAGTGACACGAAACGGACTAGCTTTATTATGGCATTTCGCTATAAAAAGTGTCGCAGAAGATCGATGAAAGAGTCGTTTACACTTTCCACGGCTCGTCTGAATTCTATAAAGTTTCTATCTTACACCGTATCACGTTCCTGTTTTACACCATTACTCCTTCGAACACACAGCGTTTCATTAACACTGAAAGTCATTTCCCTGTTCGCTACACACCGTTTCTTCTTCCACTGATCACTGAATATTCTGGTGTAATTAAGAACAGAAGAAAACGGGACAAATGGAACACAAGTCACAGTATTATTGCAAATGGTAGAAATTTAATAGTTTATCGTCCTCGTTTCTATTGAAGATCATCCCTTTGATCTCCACGTTCTGATAATCAAATTATTCTAAGCACAAAAGTGGCTGAACCTATGAGAAATCTCGCAATTCGTTTCAATCAACCTTGGTTAAATAGTTAAGCAACTTTATCGAACGATTAAAGATTGTTCGTCAAATTGCACTACAGTTTCTCTACATCCGATCAAGTTTCCAGCCACATCTGGACGAAAAACAAATTGAAATTGTTAATACTCTTAACGGTTCACTCTTGTAAAGTTTCTCCGAGCTTTCGAGTCTTCAACCTCGAAATTATCTCGAGCTTCCCTTTGCCGTAGCGACGTTGAAACTGCAACAGATTTTCAACTTCCCCCAAACTGTTTGTCCGCGAAAGATCGGCATCATCCTCGGCCCGTTCGATTTCAGCGATGCTGGCGTTGAACGGTTTGGCCGTGTTGCGGTTGATGAGACAGGCTGACCGGATGGGTGTGCGTGACTTGTTGAAAACTCGTCGGCGAACCGACGCGTCTGGTGACGTGGATATTGCTGGATCGCGTCGGCGACGGTGTCTCGTCACCGAGCACGTCGATCTCGTCGTCGTCGGAGTCAACCGGCGCGTCGCTACTTGCCCGTGACTCTCGTCCGCCGCTCAGGGAAAAGTCCACTGGTCGTTCTGCGAACAGTTTCATCGCAATCTCGTTAATTGAACAGCGGCGATCGTGGCGGTTTAATCGGGACAGTAAGGTTCGCGTGTCTAACACTTTTGACGCGTGGTCAAGATCGTGGCGGAATGCGACAAGAGAATCGAGCTTGAATACTGTAATCGCATATCCCTTTGGATTGTACCACGATTTCGCAAACGCCCCGGTGTTTTACGAATTTCCTGATGATCATTGAACGATAGCTAACTAGTAGCTTAACAGATATCGCATCGAAGTAGAGCGATCGGAACATTAGACATTGAAAAAGGATGCCTACGAAGACGTCGGAAAGATGGCAATCTCGCGGTTAGAAAATCGGCTGATCAAATTGGGTCAGATACGCGACGGTACACAACTAAGGTCCTCCGGAGTAGCCGTCAAGCGTAGCGGGCAATCGTGAATATAGGTCTGGCCGAGCACTTAGACGATAATTGACTAATTTTCTCGAAGACCGAATCGCGAAGACAAGAGGTAAGAACGGGGGGGATCGCAAGACACTGTCTGAGGGGAAAAGAGGGGAACAGGCCGAGGGGTGCCCCGTAACTCTGTGCGCCTTATACGGGGGTATCCGTTCGCATCTCTAGACGACGAGGTTGTCTCATCTTCTGCTACGTGCTTTCCACCCCCCTTGCAAGCCCCTTCTTCCTGGCTGCCAAGGAGATGTCTACTAACTTCGTTAGCCCTTCCTACTCGAACGAAGCCATCTTGCCTACCAAGACGGGGAACTTGGCTTGAAGGTTACGAGTAAGATGCGGTGCAAGTCGCTCGACGGGGGGTGAAAACGGATCGTACCCCCGTCGGGTGCATCGTTCGACAGAGGAATATCGTAGTTGGGCGAAGTACGTGTATTCGTATCGATTCTATATGAAGTGATTGGGGGAGAAGATGCCACATGCTTTTTTTTTATTAGAGTTATTGAACATTTGTTACGTGTATTTCTATGAAATGAACAATGTTATTTGTTATCCAAATCATATACTATGAAATGGCTACTGTTAAACATAAATCAAATGATAGCTAATAAGAAATACGAATTCTTCTCATACACAAGTCGAATGTTACAAAACGTGAAGCATCCTCACTAAGGTAATTACCTTAAAACAATTCGAGGGAAAATGACTCGCGTTTTTTTATTAAAATCAAAAGTTTAATACACGTACTTGATTAACACAAACTGAAATGGTAACTTATAAAAACGACAGTCTGTTTCATAAGCAATTTGGGGTAAAATACCTATACATGCGCAATGTGAAGAATTTATTCGTTGTACTCCAATGATTTCTGCAGATTCAAAATGAATAAGAACAAATGTATCTTCTATTTAACTAACAAATCGTCGTTGTCGATAACAGTCTCTTTTTCTTTTAATTACAACACAAAATATCAGGTGTAGCATAATTGTAGCATAATCATCTCCAAAACGTACTCATGTTGTATGTTAAAACAAATAGCAAGCGATCTTCATTAACTGACATACCAGAAGAACTCGTAATTAAGATTGCGTTCATTTTTACCGGGGAATAACTCTGACTTACGAATGTTTGGCATCCCCTCCCGAATGACTTTATTCAAAATCGGTGGCGTGTTCGATAGATTCATAGTCGAAGCGACCCTTGATTAAATATTGAGGCATAACAATTGTGCAAACTTTGTTCCGTTTAGAAACACGATACCTCTATGAATTCCCTTGACACGGTCGACGTTGTGGAAATATGTAAAACTCGTCTCATTATCATTCACGAATTTTACGTATTGGACGTACTTATAAATTAAGGTTTAATTGAGGTATCAATATCACAGGTTTCAATCGGCTCCCGGGAACAATGGGATTCAATTATGCACAGATCGCAGCAATTACTACGTTATAGCTGTGCCGATCGCATGCTATTGTACAACAGTGCGTATGCCTGTGCGTGTAGAAAATGGTACAATTATTGGCGATTATTAATCGATCCATTTAGACGGTGCTACGTGTGCGTTTGCCTTTGTACTTTACACGTCGATATTGCCAATTTGATGCCACTGCTAATCTTACAGCACACTTATAGCGATACACTTTGCCGCGGTGCTATGAAATAATTACACGCGCAAACGTTTTCGCAAATAAATGATGAGTCATGTATAAATCTCTTTGGATAGATTATTTGGCGATCTCTCTCAATTTCAACGCTCCTAGACTAATACACACTGCACAACAAAAAATGTTAAATCCTATCATAAACAATTTAATGAGATACTTGCAAGAGAATCGTATTAGAATCGAAACGCCTATCAGAATAGTTCTTCTCTAAATTCTCATTTCCGAGCTTGCGAATATGACAACGATATAATCGCTGGAGGAATAGAAAGTCTGAAGCGCGGGTAACTTATCCGAGCGATAATTATGTTTAAACGGAATACGAATTGCGGGAAATTGTACGGCGAAAGGCGGGATCATTATCCATGCGCACGGTAGTTAATCATTATAGTTGCTGCGACCTCGGTTATGGTCTGGTTAGTTAACTAAAGTTGCGTAATTTATTGCCAGCCGAATTTTGGTTGCATTATATGGTCCATTAGCATGATAACCGGGGAACTATTTGACGTTCGCGTACGGAAATTCCGTAGCGCTGCCGGCCGCGCTCGAATCCAAATTGATAATCACAATTACGAAGTTTATACTAATAATGATTTAATCGCGATACACAAGCCGCCGATCTACTTTCCGCCCGATTGATTATTACCTACTTTCGCGCTGCTTACGATGCGGGTTGCGATTACACCGACGCAAAATCGCTAATGATCCTTTCGTAGTTAGCAGACCGATAAAAAAAAAAATCTTCCTTGAAGCTGACCATCGTTTAATTATGATTGTTACTCGATTAACGCAAACATTCGGAATTCTCTTTGAAGGAAGATCCAATGGGTGTAGTTAGATAGTTTGACGGTTTCAACTATGATTAGCAGGAAAATATCTTTCTTAACTTTAGGGTGATGTTTCTTTTAATGTGTTTGTAACGGTGAAGAATAAACAGCTGAATCAATATATTAAAGATTTACCGTACACGAATTGAATAGCGATTAAGTTTTATTAGCAAGAAGACTTTCATTTAATTTCTTCTCCAATTGTAACACATTGCAGAACTTAGTATTCTTATGGTTATCATTTTTTCCCCTCGAATATCATTGAACAATTATCCAAGTGCTCGAAAAATCGATTGGCGCGATCCCCGGGCATTTTTTCGCGTAACTGCGCATAAAATATGATTTGTGGACAATTGATTATATAGGACGTATCGTGATGTTAATCCGAGCTAATTGATGCGGAGCAACGGGGGCGGGCGCATGTGTACACTGTTTATCGAAAAGTCGATACACGTGTTTTGTGGTAATTACGCATTGTGACACGGATACGAAATCGCATAGGCTCCCGCGATTGCAATTACACGCTTGCGTCGCTGACGCGATGCAAGAAAAATTTCAAGCATCATCGAATTTTATAATAGCAGTTGAACTTTCCATTTTATCAGCTATTACCTTCCCAAAGTACGAATCTGTTTCTTACCACGCCTGTTTGACCCTTTAATCGAAAAGGGTCGTCCCCTTTTAACATTAGATTTACGGAACTCGTCAATTTAACGGGTTTCAAATTTTATATATAAAACTGTAGAAGTCAACAATATTTTCGTTTACGGACTTATGGATAAACTTACACATAATAATATCTACACACATTTTAGTCCATTTACCCCCAGGACTCGATCGTTTCAAACACTTGTACATGGTGTATCTGCTTGTCTGGAAAACCCATAAATATTAGGTGCATACAAAAGCTTTATAGTCCTTCTGTTTTTTAAGCGTTCGTGTAGAGTTACTTTCTGTTGATAGAATTTCCCGTTCTTTTGCGACGAACGATTGTACATTCGACATTGCATTCGATACGAATTCCAGCAAGGAAAGAACACTGTTTAGACATGTCATATTTGGCGCTGACGGATTATCGTCTATTCAGGTCGATGCAGCATTCTTCGTCCGGACAACACTTTCAAAATGTTGCAGAAATGCGAAAATAGTTTGATGATCTCATTGCCTTCAAGCTAATATTGTTTCATCGCAACGGAATCCGAAACTTGCCAAGTGGACGGGGAAAGTCGTAGAAAGTGAGGGAGGATATTTCGCACACTAATTCTTCATGCATCTGTTATGTATAAATACACGAAAATTGAGAAAGAGGGACTAAGACTTTTGCATACACCTACTCAAGGTTCGCAAATCTAGTGTTAAATTCATTGTGAGAATATCTCACTTTTATTCGTTTCCATATAAGTAGACCCCATCCAATTTCGAATATTACAAATAAATAGAATGAATTATTTGAATTGCAAAAAGGACGACGGGGCTCGGAATAATTTTTGCCAATGAACTGATCCTATTTTGGATGAATAATAAAGAAGAAGCAATAAGTTGCTCACCGGCTGGCGACGTGACAGAAACGGACTGGCCGGTGCATTGCTGATTGGAATTCTGATTGCCGTTGCTTCCCGCGCTAGTGCTCAACTTTCTCAATTGTTTCTTGTGCTTCATCCGTCGATTTTGGAACCACGTTTTCACTTGGGTCTCCGAGAGGTGTAGAGCCGCCGCGAGCTCGACCCTTTCCGGCGTGCTCAGATACCTCTGCACCTCGAATCTGGCTTCCAAACCCGCCAATTGTTGGTCGCTGAACACCTAAATGCGAGAGAAACGAATAGACAACAAACTCGCAGCATCTTGATTCAATTGATTTCTGTAAGATTAATACTATCCGTATTTTATCCCATTCCAAGATTGCAATGATACGATTGCATGCAAGAAGCGGGGGGAAATTAAAATGAATTATTGCACATTTGGAAAGTTATGTATGAAAGAAATTTTAGTCCCCGTTAAAATGTTTCATTTTATTCGTCCACAGGGCTATTTCCAATAATTAAGTGCACACGGTGAAAGAGAAATCTTGAAGCATTCACGTGTACCAATTAACATAAATCTTGATACAGCGAATAGAGGAGAATTTTTGTGCAATTAAGACGAGGACACGGTGGATAAAGATTTGGAGCAATTTCACTCACTGTCCGCGCCTTCCGTCGACGACAATGCTTCAAGGCCGCAAGTTCACTAACCCCCGGCACCACTCCAACCCCCATCGCGGTGTTACCAAAAAGTGGTCCCAGGAAGAAGGCCGCCGTGGGCGGCGCGGACGGGTAACCGGGCAATAAACTGGCGAACTGCTGGTACTGTTGATGCTGCACCCCGTGACCCGACGTCAGATGCTGATGATGAAGCTGATGATGAGAATGCGGCGGTGCGCTGCCACGGCTCAGAATGTCCTCGATCAGAAACGAAGTTCTACTGGCGGAAGTTCCATTTTGGCCTGGCTGAGCTTGCTGTTGCTGGCAAGTCGACTGCATCTTCACAAGATAACTATTCATCCGATTTAATTCATTTTATCCTTCACCAACAATGTCACAAGCGTTTGTGGAATCACTTTATCGCGTGACTATCACTGCTTCGAATTCACGGGCACGGGAAGTGTTCTCCTCTTTCTAAGGCTGCACGGTTGTAATGAAATATTAACATTCTATGCAATTCGCGAGGGCTAGTCTTTCGTTAGCCGCGCACTTTCCCCATGAACTCTCAATAAGATTGGAATCACAGACCATAGACCACTATGTTTATAAGTGTTTTCAGTGAAATTACCAGTACTACCGGTTGCTACCATTCGAATTACAATCAATATAACAACCCCTCCGCGAGAACTCTGGTATTCCTTTTCAACACCAAGTCGCACCGATATTCCCAATACGTGGTCACCAATGTATCCTCGCTTGAACCAGAATGTTCACCGAACACTCGAAGGAAAGCCACCCCGATCGAACCGTCGAGGAGCAACGGAATCTCTTTGCCCTTTCATTTCTCCCCGGACAAGCAAGCAAACAAATCTGTCCTGGATTAATCCGCCCTCCCACCGCCACACCGGTGTTCACTCCGCGCCCGAGGAAAATAGTGTCGTGTTTATCCGCGTTCCAGGGCCTCAATGAAATTCTAATTGAATTGCGCATCCGTCGTCAGCTGTACAAGTCGCGCGAGGCAAAAGGAATCGTCGTTCGGCGGCCGACGTTTAGGGAGTATCGGTGCGCGATTCAAGGCGATTCAACCATCCCCCTCCGCGCGCGCTTGCGATCATCTCCACCCTCAGCCGCTCTAACTGGTCAAGGAGGGTAAAGCTCGGAAGTGGATATCGCGGGGTTTCCAGTCACACGTCGGTATTGGTCGGCGTCGCGACGCCGGCCGTCGCCACGGTTGGCCCCAAGCGACACACGGGGCGGTACCGACCCGCGCCGTTTCCATGGACACTCGACGTTCGAAGGGGTTCTCTCTCACCCCTGTTGCACCCCCGCGAATCGTCGGTAAAGAGAAAGGGGGGAGGGCCGCCGGTGGAGGGAAGAGGGTTGCTTCTACATCCGTGGTTCCCCATGTTGTTGCGCATTCACATCGACTCGCACAATAAACGCTGCTCGCGCGTGTACTTCTGAGGCAGCTTTTCCTACCGCTTAAATTGTATTTCTTTTTCTCCATTTTTTTTTTTTATTTTCAGCGAGCTCGATTGCCCTGGCCACCGAGATAAACCGGCCGAGGAACGATTTAAAGATAGTTCCTTGCGTTCTAAGGGTTGCTTTGTTTATCTTCTTCAGTCGCTTCCGAGTGTCGTATGTTGCGCAAGGGTTGAAGGTGCAGGAATACGTAAGATGTGAAGTATTACGTGCTTACTATAGGAAGCATATGCGCCTTGTTCAAACAGGGTGGAATAGAAGATTTGTTAATCGTTGTCGAAATATTTCCCAAGAATACTCGCAGCACCCTTCGATTTATTTTTCCATTCTCCAATCACAGATCTTCGGAACATCTGCTTCGATTGTGATGTGCTCGATGCGAGTAATGTGTAACTTCATGTGAGAACGCGTCTGACTTATCGTTGATTCTTCTACTCAACGATACTTGGGTCTCTCGCTTCTTCGTTCATTCGCCGCGTGTATTATCTTCAACGATCTCATCCAAATAATGCTCATCGTATAATTAACCATGCAGTCTTTACCTGCATCGTTCACCACGAAACAGAAAACGAATCAATGTTTATTGTGAAAAGAAAAACACTTCATTCTACATTCCCCATTTTCTTTGCTTTCCTTTTTTTTTTTTTGCACTATCCCATCAGTATTGATCCTTGGTCCGTGTCGAGGTATACGGAGGCTTTTCACGAGTCAATACATCTGTATCGGGTCTTGAAAGGGTGGAGAATGCGGATCAGGAGGAGCAGTAGCACCGGATTAGATTACTTATCGGACGATGTATACAGGTCGCTCAAAATGGATCGGTGTTGGTGTGCCATCCGTGTATTCCGTTCCTGTGTTCTCTGTAGGGGCTATCTTTCCATCGACTACGTTATTACGGTATCGCGGCACCGTTTTCGCAGATGCCAACACAATTTCTTTTTTCCCCGAGAGACGCTGCACTCTGATTTCACCCCCATCGTCTTGAGATGCAAAGAATTCCCGATGTCTTTCTATCTGTTTATAATATCTAATTCATTTATTTTTTTAAAGCACCATCCTACAATAATTCGTTTAGGAAACACGTGTACTTTAATCCACAATGAAAGACTATTTAAAGAAGAAGAACTGCCAACAATCTGCACATTGTCTCCAGAAAGATTGCATTTGCCATAACTAATGTACAAAGGCCAGACTGAAAACATTTCAGTCAAAGATTTTTATAAAGATCTCCAAACTGCCTCCCAAAAAGCACATTGACACCAATCATTTTTCGCGTATTTAATACCCTTAATACAACAAAAATCCAATCGAAATTATGTAATAAAATTCGCACCTAATATCTCCGAATTGTCTTCCAAAAAGCGCATTAACACCAAACAACTTTTGTGTACTGACTACCCTAAACAAAAAAAAGAAAAGAACTCGATCAATCTTATCTAATAAAACTTGCCACTAGCATCTCTAAATTGTCTCCAGACAGATCGCATTCACCCTAACTGACGTACAAAGGCCAGTCTGCAAACATTTCGGTCAAAGTTGTTTAACAAAACGCACGTGTAATGACGCAATCATCCGTAAAGCCGAAGCGCCGGTGTGTTCATCCCCTGTATTAGAAGCCCACCCCGCTCTGTCTCTCTCTCTCTGTACTTGGGCGACAACGGCGGAAGGGGGGAAGAGGCGCGTGCCGGCATTTAGACGGGGTTGCTTCCGCGATTATTGAGTAAATTAACGTCCCGGTAATTATGTTACCGACGCGTGTCCATTCATCCGTCCCGTCGGTCCCTCGGCGGTCCGCAATCCGGCGCGACCAACCCTCGCCGCTATGTCGATGGCTAAAGCCGAAAACCCGTGTCCGCAAGCTTAACGTTTAGCCCAAACTAGCCCTTCGACGTCCCGGAAACCAACGTCGACGGCCACGCTCAAAACAAACTCTCCGGGGACTTGTTAGGTGAAAAATGAGCACGCTTCGCGGGATGATTTAGAGGATAATCGACTCTAACTATACGTATTATGCTTCGTATGTAACGTCTGATCGTTGCTATCAAGGATTTTTGTTTTTCTACATTCTCTTTTATATAGAAACGAGGGAGAGCAATAGTTGAAAGTTAACTTTTATAACAAAGATGAAGTATTCACGTAAAATATTGTGGCAGAGAACAACAAGGAAATTATTTCAAAATCTATTTCCTGGAATTATTTTTATCTTAGTTATGAATGGGAAATATATCACGCACTTCGAATCATTTTTTTGTATGTTCTCGTTAACACTTCTTAGAGGCGATCTCTTTAATTAAAGTGATATGCAGACGTTAAGAGCTTAATTGCCGGAGTTAAGTTCCGGGGTAGTGAATGTGGTGTAAACGAACCTTCCGAGGAATAGTTAGTAACAAACGATATGATTGCTAATTAAGATCTCTCAGAATCCAGACAGCAATTAGGTGTCGATTCGAAAGTCAATCGAGATAAGCGTTTATGGGATGAATTTTTCCAGTCGGAGGAGCAAGATAATTGCTACTTCATTTCTGTATGCGTTCTTTTCAATTTGGCCGGAATAAAGTTGAAAAGTTATTATATCGATATGAAGATTTTATTATAAAAAAATACATACAGTACCGAACGATTAAATACAGATACAAAACGTGAACGAATATTATCCGAAGACAATATTCAATGAACAATGATTAATATAAATTAACATCGTCTAAGTAACTGCGAGATCTTGCAAAACGTTTCCTGGCGGTATCGCCGACTAAACGCACTCGTATCTCCTTATCATTCTTTCCTCGTCATTATCACGAAACTCTTATTTAAAAAAAGGAAAAGAAACACCCGCGATCCCGCAAGTTTGATAAAAGTTCCCCGAGCATCGTTTTACAGTTTCCACGAAACATCGCCGTGCACGGACGATGGTGTATCAATCGTGTGACTCCTTTTCTATCCAACTAGATCGAAGATTGCCGACAATGGATGCGTTAGAAATCGTCGTCGTTGGACGCCCGCTTGTAGAAGGCTCGAGAGAAGCTGGCTGGCCCTTGAACACCGCAGAAGAAAAAGCCTCGCCGCCAAAGGACGAAGATCGTCAGACAGACTGGGATGGCGAGCAGCAAACCGATCAGTACACCGACGAGAATCGTCGCGTCCTTTTCCGGCTGGGCTCCATTCACGTCCAGGCAACGGAGCTTCCGATGGGATAACGATATTAGGTTCTTCCCAGCGTGTTCCGTTGGTGTGGCACAGGTGAGCGTGTTAACGTCATCCCCCATGAGTTTCTTCCCTAGCTCTGGTAGCAGCGTGGCAATCTGGGGATGATAAAAGAATATTTTATCATTGAAATCACTTAGTTCAAGAATACGATACACTGCACCGTATTATTTATACCGGTATCAATCTTCCTTTGCTAAAGCAAAACTGGATAAGCGAATATAATCCATTACGGGTTCGCAAAACTATTTTGTAGCGAATCGCGTTTTCAATATTTACAAATTTATTATTGCAATTAATTGTAGAGGATATTTTTAGTGAATTTCATTAATCCTGATATAAATTGCATTCGAAGAAGAGGCAATAAAATGGGTGTTTAGAGTGTAGCAGGGGATGAATAGACGGATGCGCAAGTTGGTATCGTTGAAGAGGATCGATCAGTCCGATGAGAAACTTACGATTCAAATGTACGCCGACTATGTGTTTCGCAAATTGCCAGGACTTACCAGATATTGATTATCGCAATCGCAGCTCCATTTGTTGTTCATCAGATTCAATTCTTCGAGCCAGTCCCACCTTGCTACGAACAGCTTAGGCAAATATCGTAGAGCGTTATCCGATAAATCGAGTTTCTTCAGTGGTGGCCACACGGGTCCATCGGACTCCTTCTATAATTATTTCGTGCACAATCATTTTTACGTTCTTCTTCCTTTTTACGATGTACTACCCCCCTTACGATATTCTCATGCACTTTAATTGAGAAAACGAAAAGAACTTTTGCGCAACTGGTACCTGAGATGCAAGCGCGTACTCGTCAATTGACTCCAGCTTTGGGCAATTCTGTATTCGAAGATGCTCAAGCGATGGCAATCCTGCAAAAGCTCCAGTTCCTACTATCGTTAAATAGGGCATGCAACAAAGGCTTAGCTCTTTCAGATGTGGCATGTCAGGGAACGGGTGTAAATGATTGATAATTTGGATAGGATTCTCATCCAAATGGAGGCTCTCCAGCGTCGATGCCTCTTCGAGTGCATTCGGCGGGGACGTAAGCTGATTTCCGCTTAAGTTCAGTTTCTTAATGTGCCTAGGTAACATAATTTCATTCATTATATATCATTGTATCTCCAATTAGTTCACTAGCTTTGCTGAAAAACTGGTTTCTGCATTAAAAGCATATTTCTGTGCGAACTGCTGTACTCGTATAATGATATCTGGTACTCTTATCAGTATAATCCAATCTATCGAATCAGTTTCCATTATTATATCTTTGTACGCTAGTCTGTTTGCCATTGCTATCAGGAAACGAAGAGATATCCGTCCCTGCTAGTTCAATAAACGTCATTTCCAATTAAAGTCTCACCTTGAAGAATAAAATTGAACATCCGGAAGTGATCTTAAGCCGCAGTAGCTCAGATCTAGTTCCTCCAGTTCTGGAAGGGAACTGATCGCTATGGATGTACGACCGTCGATTTTGGAAAATAGATTTCCGGAAAGGTTCAGTACTTTTAAGCTCGTCATGTGCTCGAAAATATCCTGATGTAATGAATGGATAGCGTTGTGGGATAAGTCTAAGACCACTAGTTTTTCCAATGGCTCGTAAGCTTCGGGTGAAAATTTACCCTGAAATTATAGTTATAAGTGTATTAAAGCTAATAAATATTATATGAAATAATATTATAATATATTAAATCCGAGGGTCAATTGTTAGGGGATATTGTTGAAGATTATTCGTAAAATACAGTTGGAAATCATTGAATACGTTTATTACATGGCCCATAGGCTTTAATTTGACACTTCATTTATTAAAAACCTCTGCTTGGAACTCGAGGAAAGAGAATTGAAATGTTGGAGTACATAATTGGGGTGGGCCTCCCTTCGATACGGCCCTTAAGTTTTCTGCAACGCGACGCTATAACCATCTCGCGGTCAAACATTCGAATTAATCCAGTCATTCAGTCAACATTGACGTTCGACAAAAGTACATTTTTCTGTACTTCTAGACCGAATTTTTTGATAAACAAGGGTTCTAATTAAAGCTAAGGATCTCAACTATAAACCAATAGTGAAGTTCCACAACAATTGGGCTTCTGATTCATTTCTTGCGAACAATCAACTGTTCAAGGATACCCTTTCGTAAAATGCTATTGGAAATCGTCTGTTTCGTAAGTAATTATCTAAGTAATATAAAAAATGATTCTCATAATCAAATTTGTTATCTATCTTCTTTGCACGAGAAAAAAAACATATTTTATTAAAAATCACTTTCGGGGATCATTATGTAGAGGCACGAGTAGTTTCAAGCATTTTCTGATAGATGGCAGCATAATGCACTTTACAAAACGATGAATGACGGCACAAAGTTTTAATACATTTTTCTCGACTTTTAAGCAGAACTTTTTAACAAACGAGGGCTCAAATTAAAGCTTGAATTCTCAGCTATGATATGGTATAACATATAAATAATTTCCTGTCGTACTTTACGAATAATCTTTAGGAACATTCCCTAACAATTGATTGTCTGTAACAAGTAAACTACAGCAGGAATTGTTATGAAACTTTACTGGTTTGTAACTGGGTCTGTTAGCTTTAATTTGAGCCCCAGTTTATTAAAATATTCCACCTAGAAGTGCAGTAAAGTGTATTTCTTTCAAACGCGAATATTGCTTAGATGACTGGATTAATTCCAATGTTTGACCGCGAGATGGTTATAGCGTCGCGTTGCAGAAAACTTAAGGGCCGTACTAGAGGAGGGCAGACCCCAATTATGCGTACTCCAACTTGCCGATACATTTTCAATGAGTTCTAAGTAGAGTTCTTTAAATGAAAGAGATCCCAAATTGAAATCCAGAAGCTATGTGATAAATTACTTCGAACTGTACTTTACGAATAATCTTCAACAACGTTCTCTAACTATTAATTGTTTATAACAAATAGACTTAGCAGGGCTTTGTTGAAATTTGCCTGATAATTAATATCAACAATGATCAACACTACCCACAATTAATTCAAGATGGATAATGTTTAGTTAACTTTTTCGCTCGTCATTTTATAAAGATCTCCAAGAACCAAAGCTTCGAGATAAAGATTATGACTAACGAGAGATTACGTAGATCACCATATATCACACTGCATGTGCATTCCTTTGACTTCGAAAGAGTTATGAAATTTATCTATCAATACATACATTACCTCGAACACTTGGGGTTGCAAGCTCTCCATAGTGAGATTATTATAACTCAGGTCCAATTCGGTGAGATTGATTAGCTGTTTGAAAGATCGTGGATCGATTTTCGTGATGCTGTTCTTCTGCAGGACTAATTTTCTAATCTCCACACTTGGAAAGGCTTTCACGTGAACCAACGCGTTTCCTTTGAACGACATCACTTTTATACTCGCATTTGGCCATTGGGACTCTTCGAAGTGATTAGTTAAATTTCTATTTTCGCAATCTATAATGTCACCTGGCAGATAAATAGCAATTCGTTTATAATCGTTTTTCCTACATCCACAGTTTCTTTGAAAAAAATTTTGTTTATTAAAATCTTTGTATTAACTACGATTTATAATGTTACTAAAAATTATACTCAGAATACGTTCAATTTTCAAAGTACCTGTACAGTTGCAAACGGTACACAAATTCGAAAGTTTTTTGCTGTTAATTGCTTGAGCTTCCACGGTTGCATTCTTTGTACTCGCAGTTTTGTCACTTTTGGCAACGTCCTGACATTTAACTGTCGAAATAACGATAATAAGAGAAACTAACAATCGATAATCCATGATTTCTCGTGGGATCGGCAACGGTAGAACTTCACGCCAAGAACTGAAATCGGTTTTTCTATATCAAGCCGAGTGCGTCTGATAAGGATACCGATGATAAGATATCGTTCGTTACCGTTACTCATCATCCCAGGCGGCTAAATCCTTTTAATTCGCATTCCCAGATCTTTGCTGAACGTAACATTTACAGATTGTGAGATTTTCACTTGATTAATGTAACTGAACTTATACATTCGTCTCCGTCGTTTATTCAGGGATTTAATGTCGTAACTACCGCTATAATAATTAAGTATTTAGATGGAATTAAAGATCCGGGTAGATATGTTCCATGTGTATCATTTTATTAGAAGAGACCGCGTGAAAAAGTGTAGATCAGTACATAAAATGTATAAGAGTGTACATTAAGTCAAAGTGCTTTAATTGATACAACACTTTTTTCAGCCAACTTAAATACCGCGCTCTGATTTAAACGACCTTTCAAACGATCTGATAATCGCACGGATGGTGCCATCTGGCGCAAATCCGCGGTATCGATAGAGAAGAGAAACCTTCGTGAAAAGTATTGAATCGGTGACGTCACAAAAGACGTGTCAGTGTGTAAAGGGTAGACGGGATCGTGGAGTGGAGCATGTTGAAAAATGTCTGATTACTTTAATTTGTCGTGCGACGTGAATAGCGGATAAACAACGAGTTTTGTGTGGACGCGCGTGTGAACGATAGTTCAGTGTCGGCACATGATTATCGTTTGTGGCCCCCGGAGTATCACGTGGACGGAAAGGATATCATCGGTTTCCGCGTAGTCAGACACGCCGACCGAAATATCTTCGAAAAATAAAACTGGTGGACGGTGTTGTTTTGTTCCTGTGGGATTCGTTGCAACTGGCTCGCGCAGAACACGGTAAGTAGACCAGAAATAAGCATTCCTTTGCGCACTGTCATATAGACAATCCGTTTCGATGCATCATCATTTGATAAATCCAATCCCCGCTGGACCGTCCACGACCTGCGAATTAGTGAGGTTAGGTTCGATCATTCGTTCCCTGGTGCGCCGATACACGCGAAAAACTTGTTTTGTGCGCAATGCCTCCCAGTGAACGCCCAATCCTCGCGGTCTACCTTGACAGAACTGCGGATTGATACGATCGATATTGTCAAGGGTCTTCCGAAGACTTTTTCGAATGACATCATGCGTACCATGCGACCGATCCTCGCTATCAACTGTATCTCCATTGATATTCATTATCTGTCGTACTGAATGCTGCGAACGCTCTTTTCATTTTTGCAGACTGATCTCCTGGACTAATAACAATTGCTTTTGGTACATATTGTCGAGGGGTGTGATATAAACTAGTAATTTTTATGATTTTTATTTTTACAAAGACCTTTTAGCGGGAATATTTTTGTTGCTAGAATGGGTCATTGAAAAATGTGTGATTTCTCGTTTCCACGGTAGAATACGAATGCGGTGTGAATTGCGGAATTAGATAGGAAACTTGCTATTAGATTAATTGCACCGTGCAAATTGAACCACTTAACCTTGCATCGATAATCGCGATCAGTTACATAAACTGACTATTTATGTTTTCCACTAAAACAGAGCAAATTGCGCTAAGCGAATTGCATTAAGCTATTAATATGCTACTTGTTCAGCACGAACGTATCGTCGAAGCAACCAGTAAGTCGCTGTTTATATCGCTTCAAGAGAACCGGATGAAATCGTTCGCAGAGTTTCTTGTGCAAAAAGAAAAAAATAAAGGGCAACAAGGATGCTACAATAAAGTATATCGCCGGCATATTATTCGATCAGTCATATTTAAGTACGATCTTGGCCATACAAATGTTCCACTTAAATCAATATTTCCATACGTATAATAAATCGCGGAGTTTTCCAAAAGAAATATGCCGAATATGTAAACGAGTCATTAATTAAGGAAATGCATCGCTTGACGCGTAAAGATGAGGTAGATTATAGTAGCTTAATCATTTTTTTTCTCAGAAGCAAAATTATTTAAGGGGAGGGAAGTAAAGGAGAGGCGAAGTAAAATTCCAATGAAACAATTTTGTCCACTGTAATCGCGAAAATTGGAGGAATAAATTTCAGTAAAATAACATACCGGCTCGATTGTAATTACCGTGCCGGAATTATTATAAAGTCTCGAAATAATAAGACGGGCAAATTGAAATTCCTTCCACGAATACATGCTTACGTGAAAATCGATTAATCTCAAACTTTAATATTACCCGTGTACCAACAAATACCCGTAAAGGAGTGTCTACTTAATTATTTCAATGCTGTTGCATAAATAATTCATTTTTTTCTTTTTCAATGGAGTACATTGATTTGGGAAATTAGTTTTCCTCGGTATTATTCATACTGTACGCGCCCTCTGTGTATGCTTTGCGTTACATGCGTAATTTTCCCGAAAACGGGAGATTCATTTCTTGGACCATGTTTGGTTTACGTAAATATTCTCTGAAAGTGGCTGGCTCATTTTATTCGAATGATATTCCCGTGGAAAGTTCACTACATATTCTGGCGATACGTGAACCGAAAAAGGTAACGAAATAAACTCGAATTTCCCGCAGAAATTTTATCGAGCACCCCATAGGGCAGAGCGTTGCGCAGCAGTGTGAGGAATCGGCGCCGTCGGCAGCGGTGGCCTCTTGTAGTTTTTGCTACGCCCTCTTCGTATGAAAATGATTCTTCCCCGGCGCGCTGTAGAGGAGGGATCGTCGACCATTGGTTATCGAACGTTTGACTGACAGTTCGTCTACTATCTCGTGTC
Organism: Holcopasites calliopsidis; assembly: GCA_023838395.1. Lineage (NCBI taxonomy): Eukaryota > Metazoa > Arthropoda > Insecta > Hymenoptera > Apidae > Holcopasites > Holcopasites calliopsidis. The sequence goes on from JALHAQ010000007.1 coordinate 6,328,869, forward strand.
GGAGGCTCGCGATGAAAGGGAGGAAGAGAATCAGCTTCTGCGCCCGTATCAACGCCCACCGTCCGTTCCGTGCCGTTCTTTAACTCACCGTCTTCTTTCTTTCTCCGTTTGTCGCTCTGTCACCGACGCCGGTTTAATACGCCGATAACTGACAGGTAGTAAACAAGTCCCACTCGCCCACGGGATACCATCTTTGTCATAATATTAACTCTCTTGGTGTCAGACCGGTATGTGCTCACGTCGAACGTGCTCATTCTTGTGGCTAAACGTTTTTCTTAACGTCTCGTAGTGTTCCAATGTGTATATGTACATATTAGACGGGAAAAAGTATGTTTCTTTTTTTATATGGAACATATTGTTCAGATAAGTCGTCGAAAAATGCGGTTTGTCGTATATGTAAGTGAATTTTTAACAAAACTATTTGTCTTGATCGGCCGGAGTTTGTTCATGCGGTATTTTAATGTAAATGCGGCAATGCTTCGTTGAAAAATAATTTCTGAAACGTACTTTCGTTGCATATCTGGAAATAGACTTTCTCGTAATGATGGTACTTTGGAATTGTAACTGATTTTCTGCTTTTTCCTTTTTTAATTGTAAGTAGCGATGATACAATAGACAATTGAGATGTTGAAAGTGAGAAACTGTAAACTTGTACACATATTTGACAACCAACGTGCACTTTACGGAAATTTAAGTACTTTCTTATGTTCGAAAATGATCACCGAGCACTACTAACCGGCTGCTATCGGTACAGGCCCCCAAGGGTTTAAAGATTTGCTGCTCCTCTTATTTGCGCTCGTAAAGACATATTTCATCTCTTCTCTGCCATTATTCCGTTTTATAGGTGCGATATGCTACTTTGAAACACTTAAAATTCTTTCACCATTGTTCTTACACTCTTCGATAACTTTAATAATATCATTTACTCCAGCAAATCACTAATATTTCAAATCCAGTTTAGTACAGTTTACCAAAATAACGTGCGGACAAAGTCCGTGTTTATTTTACGAAAATATTTAAAGGCTCGGGAAAGCATTGAATTTAGCTCGACCAATGAATTTTAGTAAAAGAAGAAGCCAGTAAGTTCTTTCATCAAATTATCACGTTAGCCTCAGCATTCTTCGCCTGGTTAAGTTATTGCCTCTCGCCCTTTGATTGCTTCTAATTGCACGCTCCTCGTGACTTCGGTGACACAGTAATTATTAACCCGTTGCAAAAAATCAACACGTTCAACGCCGTTGCACAGTGAATCGCGTGAGCGAAGCGCATGCACGACGCGGATTGTTCGGTTACCTTTGATCCATTTCGTTTTGAATGAATAATCGTCTCGTTTTTCCCTTGTGCGACACCGACACGTGGCGCGGTGAATCCGTTTTACGTTTCTGCCCGATTTTGTTTTAGCAGCATCTCGGCCAAAACAGGCTGTTCTTTTGTTGTATTGCATTTTTGCATCGGGGGTCCGTTCGCTTTCTTCTTTTTAGAGAATTTTCGTTTGGAAGTCGCGATAATATTTATTAGCTGGATTTTTTCACAACATGTTTTTATCATGCATTTTGGTAATAAATATTAACCTTTTTCTTTTTACATTTTTTTCAAAACACATTACTGATCACTACACTACATCGGAGTATTTTTCTTAGCCGCCGTTTCTCTCGCCGGCTCGTTAGAGCATGCAGGTCGCGCTTTCATGTCTGGTAACAGCTGCGTTAAAATGCCATTGAAAAACCAAGAATTCGAAAGTGATGCAACGTGTCATTTGAGGGAGTAGAATGATAAAAGAAAAAGAGACGCGTCACCCCTTCTCACGTTCGCAAAGGCAATGAGGAAGATGGAGAAATGTAGAAAACATCCGAAATTCTTTAGCATTCTATATTTAACGCATATTAAAGCATTAATCGACGAACATCGCGCCCGAGGAGAGAAGTGATCCAAACAGTAATAGATTGATCGATGAAAAGAATAGTAAAGACAAATGAAATAATTAAAATAGAGTTAAGAATAAAATAAGTAATGGAGCAAAATGAAATAATCGTTCCGTGTATTCGGTATGTAGTTTTTTATTGAGATTGTAAGCATTACGTGTCTATTGGTTAATCAACGAAGATACGAGAACTACCCCACCGATTTGTAAATCATTGCAATTGGGCTTCAAGCGTGAAGCTAAAAGAATGTGTAGCAATAGAAGAGAGGATTATTAAAAAGGCTGAAAAAGGAAGGTGCTATATGGAAATGGGAAGCAGAGAAGAGGGCTGCATTATTAATTATTCTCATAAGGAGTAATAAACAGGGAACAAAACAATCGTTAAATCTGTGATGCTCGATGTTTGATGAACGATAATTACGGTTGGCGAAGCACAACAAGGCTATTACCGCGAAACGTACCTACATAGAAACTAACGACGTACGTCTTTGTTTCTCTACAGCAGTTGGAATTAGTTTCGTGACAAATAAACTTTCCGAAAAATTGTCTGGAAGAGAATAATATACAGAATGCATGGAAGAGAATTGATTGCAGTGGACCAAGTGTATGACGATACACCAAGCTATAATTCTGCGTTCAACTCTCAGCCAATGTATTAGAAAAAAAAGAGACGTAAGAAATCTCGGGGAAGAAACGAGTTAAAGGACATGCGACGGATGCAGCCGTGGAAATGTGCCACACTGACCGTTTACCGTCAGCGATAATATTTTTAAATGAAACCGGCGAGAGCTACGACTGGCACAATAAATATCGGTTTTAACAGAAAGACGCGAGCATGCTGGAAGCACCACTTGCGAGTAATGGTTGCTCTGTTCATCTCGTTTCCTTTTTTTTTTTTTTTTTTTTTTTTTTTACCGCTTCTCCTGTGTTCAGGCACCACCTTCTTCCCCTTCAGCAACTTGCAGCGTTCCCCTTAACGTATCTAACTCCTCTTTTATATCGATACACTCCTCCTTTCGCATTGAAAACCAGTGCGAACACAAAAAGCTGGAATTTCGGAAAAACACCTACGCTTATATTATGTAAAAGAGAATACAACATTGCTGTGCAATTTAGCACCGCTTCAAAACAATCTTTTATATTTTCTTTACGGTGTTCATTCCCGAATGATCAAACTGGGCCAAACGTGCCGATCGGAATATTTTTATCCTGTTCCACTAAAACTGCAATATAAAATAGCGCAGATGCAACATTGAAACGTGAGCCTGCTTCGTAACAGCTACAAATGACAGAAAGTTGCATTACGCTAAGTACCATAATTCGGCGGCAGCGAGGATTTATTTTGCTCTTTCTCTTTATTTTCGACGACCGTCAAGCGGGTGGTGCGGTTTTGCGGGTTCGTCACAGCCACTGGTGTCGCAGCACTTTATTTATTCATACCGAGGGAGCGTGTGTATAGGGATCGGGGAAAATTCAAAAGGAACGTTCGGAATGGGAAGCAGAACTGGTGCCAGCAACTGTGCCGATGGTGTTTGAGACCGTCTAACGATGACATTTAAATGCAGTGCCGCGCATCGTTTGGTTCTTCGTGCCACGACTATTCTCTCCTCTATACCTACCCGGTTCTCTTTTTCCTTGTCTCGTTTCTGCTCGAAATACGTGCGATGGGGGATATATTAGACAACGTGCGCACTCTCGCTCTATCATTTTATCCGTTTACTTTCGCCAGGTTCATGTCACAAGATTAAAAAACAAAATTATATGTATATGACAATGGAATGACTTTTATTCTTTTTTTTTTTAGTAGGATTTTGTAGAGTTCGTTGGAAGGCTGGAGTAGATCGAAGGACATTCAAGTATCAAAGGCCCCGGAGGACCTGGGCAACGATGGAAGCTGCCAGACAGGAATGATAGGTATATATTTTTCTCTCTTTTTTTTTTAAATAAAGCTGGTACTTTAATGTTGTAAATGAACCAGAGAATTATTATTATTATTATTATCTTTGTACAGAATGCAAGAGGGTAGCACCGCCGTGGCGCTAGCGATGGTGACTCCTGGCTACGATCAGGACCCTGCAAGTGGGGTTGCCGATTATACGACGCATCAGGATCAAGCACAATTCGAGGCGGACAAGAGGGCAGTGTACAAGCATCCCCTGTTCCCGTTACTGGCGTTACTCTTCGAAAGATGCGAGCAGGCTACACAGAGCTCGGACAACTCGACGTCCGAAAGTTTCAACATGGATATACAAGCCTTTGTCCAACACCAAGAAAGAGACCGAAAGCCTTTCTTGATCAATGACCCGGAAATTGACGGTTTGGTAAGTATCCTCGATATAAGCTCGAGCAGTTGAATAAAATAGTCAGAAGAAACCCGCAGTTTCTTGAAACAGTAATTAAAAAACTTGAAATCAATTGGATGAACTATACATATAAGTGTATGTATGTGGTTTACAAAATTATACATATTCGCGAGCGAGCGAAAAGATCGTGCGCGTTATCGAATATGATAAAACAAAGAAATGAAGTAATGTGAACGACGCGACATGGCACGGTATAAAAAGAGGATCGTTCGTTAATCGATATTGTTTTTTTTTTTCTTCTGTACCCTGCCAACGTAGATGATCAAGGCGATACAGGTGCTACGGATTCACCTACTCGAGTTGGAAAAGGTGCAGGAGTTGTGCAAGGACTTTTGCAACAGGTACATCACGTGCCTGAAGGGCAAGATGCAGAGCGAGAATCTGCTGCGAAGCGATTACAGCCACCATGGGCACGACATGGGTCCATCGAGTGGCAGCAACGGGAGCAGTCCCTTGCAGGTTAGATATCATTTTGGACATTCTTTTTAGGCAGCCTGGCCTGGTTTTCCCCCTTCACCTACGTAGACATCCTACTTTTTTAGCGATGCGCAAGAATCGCGGATGGTAATCTCTAAACGTTCCGCGCCTATTCAGTCTCTCTCTCTCTCTCTCCCTCTCTCTCTGTCTCCCTCTGTTTTAACTTTTCGGCTTAAACTTAATCTGTGCTAGCTGGGTAGAGAGCCTGTACACTTTGCAAATAACAGAATGGTTCAGATTCGACGACGTGTTAACCAAGATTTTTCTCGAAACGAATGGAGGAATTGGTTGATGAATTTCCTGTTACGATTATGTAGCTAAAACGTTCATTGGCAGCTGAATCAAATATCAATTGGTCAAGGCTTTTAGAAGGGATTCCGTTACACCTTTTGCTGGATGATAAAGAAAGTAATTGAAGTTCGTACTCGTTTGTCGTACACATAGTGCTCCTGATATACATATAGTGCTCCTGAATGGGAAGTCCAAGTTTTTTTAGTGTACTACACTTATCCGCACAATCACTTGAGAATGTCTTAAAAAGCGAAATACGAATGCATCAATACATGCAACAAGTCCGTCAATTTTACGAACAAGTGTTTGAGATTAACTCTGTTATAATTTAAAAAGAAAAAAAAACAAAAATGTTTAACGATACTTGCGCGTTGCTCGAAATATTATAGAACCCCACCCCTGCTCTCTGACGGCTAGTTGCGACATATATTTCCCAGGTGCTGTCTTCTACAGGCAATGATGTTGAGTCGGGAGCTAACGGATTCAGAGTGAGCAGAGGCGATACCCTCTCGGAGAACGGTGGTTCGAGTCAGATGGCTGGGCAAGAGGAGATCGGTAACGACAGGCCGCCCTCGGCGCGATCATCCTCCACCGCCCAACGCTCGAACAGATCCTCCAGCCAGGACCACGACGATCCTCTGTCACCATCGACGGTACACGGGAGCACGCCCCTCTCCCAGATTGGGGCTCAATCCTGTGCACCGGTCAATGATATGTATCTTGGTCAAGGTGAGATCATTAATACATGAGTTTGCAAGATATTAATATTATAGTTAAGAGCAATTCTGGACACAACTGTTTATTTATTTATTGTTCATTACTGTTCTGGTTTTAGGATCCTTTCTTCACCCTTGATCAGTTAGATGAAAGTATGCAGATAAAAGATTCATTATATCTTTCTGTAATTTCACTATTAACGTAATTGTCCGCACTTTTGAGATCCTATTTCGAGGTGAATTATAAAGTCCACATCGACAGAGATATTAATCTTCCGGATAATAGGAAAGCTTTTATCTCATTGGTCCAGGGTAAGATACAGGATCGTTGCTAATAGCGAAGCCCGGTATTGATTACGACGTTTCTTTTTCTAATATTCCTTTGATTTAAATAACATTAATGCCGGCTGATTTATAGTAATCGATATCGTCGAGATATGAGTTAAGAGAAAAATTGTATTAGCTACTGATTAAAACGTAAGCATTGTCAACCTACGTTTATAGATGATATGGACTATGTGAATATTGGCGACAGAATATATTTAGAAGAGGCTGGCTATTGGGGCCTCCTTGCCTTGCAAGAACGCGAGAATGAATACGTCGATGTCGGGGATGCTAATGACGAAAAGTATTTTGGTTAGACGAGCTTCGTTCTTTCATCTTAATTGTTAATGCTTTCCACTTTAATATCGATTAACGATTAAACATATGAATCGATAAACTGGTTACTTGCAATAGTCAAGAGGAAAAGAAATAATGTAAATACTGTCTGAAATTTGTTGCGAACAGATATTACTGTGACGGGCTCCCCTTCGCCTGCGCCAAGCGAAGACGAGGACGAGGGATGTGGCACTGGCACTGCTACTTCCAATCATAGTAGCGGTCATGGAGGTAGTCACAGTAGCATCAAGAAAGGAAGACAAAAGCGAGGCGTCTTACCTAAGCAAGCTACGAGTATAATGCGAACCTGGCTCTTCGAACACCTAGTTGTAAGCACTATTCTCATTCGGCATGACAAATTTCAGGATGTATGCTCTGCAATTCACCCGATTCCATGAATTGTTCGTCATGAAAAGAACCTCCTATTACTACTAACTTCTCATTACTAAGCAGAGCGTGATAAAATCCTGTCTATCGTAGCGTCTCACACAGATCGGAGATATATCTTGCCAGCCCAAAGTGTTCCAAGCTGTTCCAGCGGACACTGAAGCGACGCGACGATCTATACGATGCAACAACAATCCTTAACAACATTGCTGAACGATACTTTTCAGCATCCCTATCCCACGGAGGATGAGAAGCGACAGATCGCGAGTCAGACGAACTTGACGTTGCTGCAAGTGAACAACTGGTTCATCAACGCTCGTCGACGAATCCTGCAGCCGATGTTGGACGGCGCCGGTGCGGATCCGGTGCAGCGTGCTGGTAAACGTCACAAGGTGTCGAAACACGTGGTGCCGCAGCAGCATGTGCAACAACAGCAAGGCGGTGGCTGGCAATCCGAAGACTCCGGGAGCGATTCGGGCTCTAGCGACGGCGAGGGAGGTGCCGATCGATCGAAGGACGATAACGATAGCGACGAGGACGATCTTCACTGACCTCCGTCGATTACCATTTACACGTCGACAACAACCACTTTACGGTACCTTCTTCGAATCCAGTTGCTCATTACAGTATTAAGGTATTTGAGAATAGATTTCGCTTTGACTGTCAACATACGTAATTATTCGCGCGGGAAATCAACAACGGTATTATTATCGGGGTCGAGGTTATCACGCTCTCTTATCGGATCCGAGACTCATTCGATTATTATCCTCCTTGTACTATCCGCAGAGTATATTCGCGTTTTTTTAAGCGCACGCGCTTGTTACTGCTCCGGTTCGAGAAAGATTGAAGGCGATCGCTTCGAACGAGAACCCGTCTTCGATATTGCAAAACGTGCTGGGTTTTTTTTTCGGCTTCGTCAGAGTAATTGAATCGTGATCAGAAATCTTCGATTATTGTGTCGAAAGGAGAGGTGGTATTATTAATCTATACTTCTTTTTGTATCAGTTTCGTTGATTCGTTGATAAGCAAAGTATATGTTTATTTTGGGAACAGTTGATTGTTTCTTGCAGTTGTTTTTTTTTTCTTGGCGATTGTTAGCTCGCATATATGATTCAGATTGATGAATGAGAATGCTACGTAGGTACGTAACATTCGGTCGTCGTTTCTATCATTTATTAATACCATAGACACCGCGTTTTCTATGATATATATATCGACCGTTTTAGTTAATTAGAGTATATAGTTCTAATGACGATTAACAGTTTATACATATAGCAGCAAATTATTTTTGAAAGACACACACACACGCGCGCGCGCGCGCATATGTACATTTTTCTACGGTATACATCACAACGGAATGTTTTACTTGTTTAACGATACAAGAAAAAAGAGTTGCAATTAAGGCGACAACGACGAACCAGTGCAGATGATCGTATTACTTCTATATCAAATTCTATTTCCCTTCGAAATGCGTTTCTGCAACATTTGGTAACAATAAAAGGACAGTGCAAGAACGGTATATGTATATGATTAGAAACCATGATTCTTTTGTAAGGAGAATCAGACAAGATCTGTTGACCCTGAAGGAATTTCAATGACAAGGCTTAGCACTATTCAAAGGAAAACTAGAAGAAGGGCAACGTTTCGTCTTGCATCGATTTGATCAGTTCCACACAACTGTCTCAATTCCTGAATAGCTCTAACAGAAAACAGGGATGTTCCCGCGAAGGTGATACACTTTATACTTTCTATAATGTTAATCGAAATCGTCCACGAAACAAGACTATGTATGATAATAGAGAAGTGTTTAGCAACGGCACAGGCGAACGGTCGTTCTTAGCTCTTCCTAATTAAAATAAGCTACGACGAAATTGCGCTACTACTGCGTTCGACACGCAGACGGGTTGAGATCCGTTTACGATCGATCGACGATCATCGGTCAGAGAAATCTGCGAAACTTGAGAGATCGTACGTTCGAAAGTAAAAACCCGACGATGGGATGAATTGAAATGATTACGATGATCGGGCAATAAGGTGATAACAAATCTCGATCCTGTATGTATTCTTCGTGCCATTTTAAAGAGCGTGGTAACTTCCGCGTTTAGTCCTTGTTCAGCTCTGCAGTGTCGTGACATAGCGAAGCGCTATCCCTCCAAGATAATAATAACATTAATAATATTATTATTATTACTAGTAATGATACTATTACGATTAAATAACGGTAACAACAACAACAACAATGATAATATAATACATACTTTAAATATATGATGATTATATTTTTAAACTCTAAGTGTCGTCTCTGAGAGAAGGAAAACGCGTGCGCCGCGGTTTTTTGAACAAACGCGCGGCACTGCTGTACATATACATACAATACACGCGAAGAAACTGTTAGGAATAAAAAGGGGAGGAACGTTAGCGTGATTATTCGAGAGGGAGAAAAGAAATCCAGAAAGACCGAGATTAATGATACCTTTTCCTATCATTGAGAGAAGAAAACTCTGAAAATGTGTTTAAGACTCGACGACAAGCACACGAAACACATGCCATCTTAGGATCGTAAGCGTTCATACGTTCGCTGTCTGCATATGATCGGTCGCGTTTTACCGAAACTGTCCTCCGGATCGTGGGTGCTGAATACTTTAAGCGACCTGTAATTTGTATACAGTAAAAAGGAAAGAAGAAAGCATGGAAAAATGTTGGATTTCCGTGTTTCAATTATTTGACATCGTTTTACGAGACACAAAAAGAAAAGAAAATTATTCTGTATAATAATCCTCCAAGGTCTTCGATTACCTTTCAATTATTTCCAAGCGTTCCGTCCATCGTCGCATTTCCAACAACGCTTTTAGAAGTCGCTCTATGATGTTCGACTGCCTTGCGGCGAGCACGATTCTAAAAACAGGCAAACGTTTCTAATGGAAACGTAACGACATAAACGAGTTGATACTTCTGTGTTCTGCAATGACGTTCACATATTTCTTTTTATGATTTTTCGTGGATGCTGCTCAAGCACGATCTCTACTTGCATCGTTACCATTTCCAATACTTCCTCGATGGAAATTACTTCTAGTACTTTAGTTGTCCTTTTTTTCTTACCACCACGTTATTCGATACTACGAATTAAGGGTATGCAGCGCGTTTCCAAGATCGAAGTGCAATCCGGAAAAGGGGTGATCCCTCGTGCAAATGTAAGTCCAGAAGAGAGAATAAGATTACTTTCATACGACGCTTCGTTGTCAAGAGAATTGAGTTTGGAGGAAGCCAGAGTGAAAAAGTTTCAATTTTGATTTTCTACTTATTTAACGCAAGGAGTCACTTCCTTCTGGGTTGCATCGCGATTTTGGAAGCACCCCCCCGTATCCTCCGCACGGAACTTACAAATAACAGCGGTATCAGTGATTCCTAGAATGCAGAAACGCTCTAGCAACTTCTCTGCATCGTTTGCACATAAATATAGTTTGCAAAGAAATGAAACGAAAAATCCTTTGTGTGTACGAATCAACGCTCTAGTCCATCGATCGAGCAGCATCGAGGATGGTTCGCAATGTAGCTCGTTTTCCTTCTTGGAAGGGTATCGTAGAGCGATAAGTTTGTAAAGCCACAGATGTGCAATCGTAGGAGAGATAGACGAAAGTACTGCTCGTTGCGATCACTCCGTTGCACACGATCGATTCCCGATGTGTACTTGGGAGGAGTACTTGGAGAGAAGCTCCAGAAAAGAAGCATCACTCGGATCTTTACTTCGCTGTCATTAAAACTGGTATCGTACTTCCGGTATGCAATCTATGTATGTACATAGCCGACAACAGGCACAAGGTGCTTCCATTAGTGGCTTACGAGCTTTTTCCGAGCAAATTATTGTTCGAGGCAAATCGATTCCTATTTCAAAATAGTCGGTCCGCGTGTTTATCCATGACCTCTCGAAAATTTCGAAAGGGAGCTCTACATGTAGTGGACGGAAGAAGTAACTTGATCGAGGCTTAGTAAAACCGGTATCATCAATTGAAGACAGCTCTTTTTGAATACAGTATAGCTCCATATACGGTGTAATTGATGTAAGGGAAACGGAAGAAGAGAATATTAGGACGAACGATCGTGAACGATATAATAGAGAAGGGGGCGGAAAATGAAATCAATAAAAATGCTGATTCCATCGAGCGCTATGAAACATTATTTTTACGTCGTTTTTTTCCATCTTCGCTCTTATCTTGGATGTGGAATCATTGCGATAGAACCACGACCGGTCGTACCGTTTAGATCGTCGCTGTTTATAAGTACCAGCAATAAAACGCGCAATTTCCATAGAGAAATAGTAATTAAGGATCGTCCGGCAACGCGCCGATCACCTGGTACGGGACTATACTGTACACTATCGACTAATTATAAGCATAATTATAAAGTAACGATAGATTAAGGAGGTAGGTTGTAAGGCTGAACCACGTATACGTATGTGCTGCGGCACCAGACGACTGTGATAACTCGGTGGGCGGTGCCCAGCCTCCTACTTCATACTTGTATACTGAAAATTATAAAATACTTAAACGTACACGCACGTGCGACACGGAGAACAAAGACACACACACGATTAGAAAACGGACAGCACGAGTAGTAACACTAAGGAGAATTGAATGTACGCTGGAGCTTGCATGGAGAAAACTTTCAGTTAAGTCCATATAAATTTGCCGGCAATAATCTGCCTTTTAATTCGTAACTTTGTTTTCAAGTGGTTTTTGTTGAAATCTCTTGGTTCGAGAGTTAGGAAACCGATTTATATAATCCTATACACGCGCAATACTTGAATTGTTTATCCTAATACGGAACAGTAAAAAGAATCCAAAACGTGGATACTGAGACTACTAAAGCACAGCTATGAACATTTCTTCGTTCTTCTAATCGCATGAGATCAGGCCACGTAAATAATTCGAACGTTAGATTAGGTATAAAAGTGCGAGCTCACGAGTACATAGGATGAAAGGGATGGACCAAAAAATGAGGCATAGAATTTCGGTACACAAATAAAATCAAATTTCTTCACGCTGTATGCAATAATGTGAGAAGATATTTTTCGCGAACATTATTATTCCTGATTTAATTTTCATATACACGAAGTTTTATTTAAACATCGTCAATTGTTAATTCCATATTTTTTTTTTATCCATGTGCTTCTTGTATGTCGTTAAATTTTATTGTTTCGTTAATTTTGAAGTCAATCGTAGCATTTGTAAAAAGAATTACAAATTCTCTTTTGAAAAGCAACTTATTAGGTATTATTTAAAAAGTATATTTATAAGTAAGTTATCATATTAAAATATTAAAGGTCCATTCCTAGCTTCATTGAAATTTTAAATGGTAAATTAAACGTGTTACATACATGTTATACATACATGCATACATACATACATACATACATACATACTAAAAAAGAAAGCATGAGTAAACAACTTAAATACTTCTTTCTCGTGTACATCAAGGTCCTGTTAAATAAGTTGTTTATTGATAATAAACGCCATCACGCTTGCAATACGTGTTTATGACTTTTACCGCAACCTGAAGATATGGATAAAATAGTTCAGTCATTTAATCATGAAGATTTCTAACGCGATAAATTTATTTCTTACTAACTACAAGAAAAAGAAATTAAATTGTTAGGAGGGCTTTAGAAATTTTAAGTGCTCTAATCCGCCATACAAAAGGTTTTGTTTATTGATAAGTTCGTGTAACTCGTACATTTAACAAAACGCTGATCGACTACATCGCTCGTCGTACTTGTACATCTTTAAAAATGTATGAAATTGCAAGTAATCACAGGTAATTGCGTATAAAAAATTTCATATCGTAATGAAGACTCAAAGGATTTTGCGACTTTTTTTTACATCGCATCAACATAACTTTTATAAAATGCATTCGAATTGTCGTACATACAAATATTATCTTTTTTAATATCTTTTTTTACAAGGTACTAAGAAAGGGTGACTTTAATACCTCAAATTCTTCCTCGCAATTTTTTAGTAACACCCACAGTGAGTACTCTAGATTTTGTAAATTAAACAGGGCTTCATTGAAAAAATGATGTACCGTAAGAATGCACGTTATTGAATAAATTGCTTTCTTATCGATTAGGATAGTTTTTTGACAAAACTTTTATTGCAATTAAAAATTGTTCTATCAAATAATTTGTTTAATTGTTTACCACAGCGATTGGCAAAAATTGTGTATTTTACATTATTATATTCAAATTTTTCGTATAATTAACTACCTAAACGGTTTTGGGTATAGTGAGCAATGATTGTGGAAACGAATTAAATATCCTGCGCCGTCATCGTGAACTTAATTTCTATATAAAATAACTATAATAAATAAACGGAGAAATACAAAACTATTAGCTACTAAATCTCGATAGACGTTCGACAAATAAGTCGGCTCGAGATACATGCTCGACATTTGTAATACCAAATGTTCAGGAGAAATTGAACAATCGTTGAAAGACTACATCGATTAATAATTGCTAGCTATTCAAATGGTACATGTAACGGCGCGTATAATGGGAATACGCACGCTTATCATTATGTACGAAAGAATTTCAACGAAACAAAGAGTTCGATAGCTTCTTTTCTCCTTTTAGTATACCCTGCTTATCTCGCGACACAGGCGTATTACACTTGTATGTATCGACTTCTCGTGGAATTAACAAAAAAATTCCACCCACCGTTCATTGAATACGCGTGATGCACATTTATAAAAAAAAGTTTATACTCGGATATATACATATAGATATAATTATCGACAATATCAGAGATAAAGGGACGTGAGAAAATAAGTGAACGCGCGAAACATTCTCGTTATACAGGGTGATCCGCTCGCTAGCGGGCACAAAGGAAAAACCAGCAAAAAGCGACATGGCGACAGGCCGAGCCATGCAGCTCTGTATTTTCCCGCTGAAAGTCGAAAACTTTTCTGCCGGCAGACCCAGCAGACCGCCCGTTGTATCGTAGCCGCATCGCCTTTTGCGTTAGCCCTTCCTTTGTGTCTAGTAGCGAGCCGATCACCCTGTACTAATGTAACAAGTGCCGAAGTTTGATTAATTAGTCCATCGTAACGTCGCGACAGTGTTGGGAGTAAAACGTCGGTGGCATCAGAATATATTAACACTGAGGTATAAAAATGATCCGAGGGCGTACCACACATATATTCAAAGGCTAGTTACTGGAACATCCTCGTCTAGTCGATGATCCAGCCTGATCATTGATATGTGGTCCGCAGCGTACCCCTAGCAACTTGCTGTTCTCCTAAAGCATGGTGGTACTTTAATGTATAAAATAGTAATTAATCAGACGATTATTATCGAACCCTTTCCATTGAAAAATTATCCGCTTACCTTGTACTGAACAATATATCAGCTCGCGAATTAATGAACCATACGAGAATGAACGATACACCGGCTACTGAACTGCCCAAGATCATGGTAAATCGTTCTGTAGCTGCCGAAGGCTTCAGAAACATTCTTACACTTAACGTTTGCCATATAGATTCTGTCCAAGTGGAATAAAGGCCCGATTTCATGTCATACCCTGTTCGAAAAATAGAAAATATAAGATTGCCTTTGAAAAAAAAGTCACATATAATGTACAAACGTACCATCAATTATAAATGCTGGACTCATAGCCGTACTGTAGTTGACGGTAGAGTTTATACACAAGCCGGTAAAATTGTTGCCGCCCATCCAGATTAGGTGGTTCTCGTAACAGGTTGTTTCGTTCATATGTGGAAATTCTTGCCTAGTTAAAAATGCGAGAAGCAGACCAGTCAGCGTTGTGGCAGTATTCGGCACTCTATGTACACCGACGTAGAGCGGCAGAACTTGGCTTGCTAATTTGGCGCCCGGGGACGAAGCAGCGCGGAATAAGCTGCACTTAGCGCTCTCCAGGTAGCAATATAACATTTCAGAAATGTGATGCTCGACAGAGTGAAAAGAGTCGTTGACAAACGGCGATTTGTTGCCGGTTACGTCTACGTAAAGAATTTCGGCAACGTGAACTGCAACTTTGGCTAAGGCAGTCGCGAGCCCATTTGCGTCGCTCCTAGAGGCAATACATTTTATATAAGAAATATAAAGAAAGAAACAGGGTATAAATAACAAAACAAGATTTGCAAGTTCGAAAATATACCTATTAAAATTGAGGCTCGCTGCATCATCCAAGATACCATTGTAATAGTTGTTCACAAACTGCTCGCCGTGATCGCTTATAACAACGGCAGTTAAATTCGGTTTTTCCGCCAAGAAACTTTGTATAGACGTGGGTGGAACACTGCCCTCAAGGACTGTTGCATTCAATGCAACTTTGAGTTTATCTATCATTTCATTATTCTGTGCATTATTGGAATGCAGATACAATTGCCCCTTTCTCAGCTGACCGAATTCGATCACACTCTTGATATCATCTAGTTTTAAATTTACCCCGCCTAATGCATTGAAGTTACCCTCTTTCAAATCGTAAACTAGTCTACTAGATCCAATGTAATCAAACGCTTCACCGTTCAGTAAAGAAAAAACAACATTCGTTTCTGAAAAAGAAGGAAATATAAATAATTCGAAAAATGCTCGTGCATTATTACGCTTATGCTAAGTATAAATTGTTACACTTACTATTCAATACAGCATCCTTCATTAACATATTCAAGTAATAGGCAGTACCAAGAAACGTTACTAATCCTGTTACTACATTGCCTGCTCCAGGCGATATTCCATCGAACAAGGAGGAAGCATCCAATCTAGCTGTTACCAATATGACAGAGTTTTTATCTTCGTTTATCGGACCCAAGGGCCAATGTATATTCCTGTCTCCCAATGGATCGCAAAATAGCGTCGGATTAAAATTCAATTTAAAATCGCTACGTCTGATGCAAGATTCTGAATTGATTGCAGCGAACATGAACGATTTCATTTCCAGTGCGCACAAAGATCTCTCGTGCTGCTTTTCCAAATCGTGTGCATTATGCTTCCAGAAACAAGATTTTATGGCTTCTATCAATGTTTGATTCTAAAACAACGAATTGATAATTGAATAATTTTCTATGCAAGGTATAAGAATGGTGTTTGAATTTAAAATCGAACCTCGGTAAAAAACATGGGAAAAGTCCAATCCTCCATAAGTAACGCGGATCCTTCAGGATTCCAAGGTGTATCTTTGTTGCACTTTTTATATCCTGAATACCTGTTCGGGCAAGTATCTTCAGGAGAATAAAAATCTGGTGGTACTTGAGTGATATTTCTTGTTAGTAAGACTCCATTTATGTTATTCGTGTTCTTCAACCGAAACAATACATCTTTGGTAAACATGGAAAACATAAGAACCACTGTATATGGTCCAGAAGTAGCATTATATTCAAGCCACCTGATATCACTTTCGGTTTCCACTAAATGAATAACGCCAATGCTTCCCGACCTGCCCGCTATAAATGGAAAAAAGAACACAACGCTTTATAATTGATTTACTTTGAGCAAAAGAGGTATTTTAATAAATCTTTGAAGCAATTATAATATTGCAATCTTACAAGAGCATCCAAATTGATGCGTTCCATTATGTCTGCGGAAGCAAGCGGCAACCCCGTCAAAATTCATATAAATCATGTCTCTTATCCGTTCCGCATTCACTAAAAATAAAATTGTATTGTTCTTAAATCTTATTGAGGATCTACCGTACTTAATTCTTTATTTATATAATGAATAGAAATGGCTTTTCCTATATGATACGAATTTTACAAACTGTAGCGAAACCCTTGACGATATGATTAAAAAATTCTATATATATAATATTATAGTATGATTTGCAAAAATCATTAATTGAAAAAAGAAATACATTGTATGTAATCTTATCTGTTCCATTTCAAGAATCAAACTTTACGATTCGAAGAAGTTTTGTATTAGCTTACCTAAATTTACGATAAGAAATAGTAAAAGATATCCACAGCCTAAACATTTTGCCATTTTTCTCTCTGCGGTGGCACCTGTCAAAAGATTATTTAATTGTTTTGCGACCACCACCGCGAATCCTATTTGCAAAGGTTAGACACCATGACACAAATGCATCGCGTGAATCAGAGAATAATTGAGCGTTCCATATTTCGTTTGGTTTCAACTAGTACCGCCACCATTGCGCCGGAACTACTCCTTGTTATTTATCGTATACAGCAAATTTTATAGTTTGTCGGCCTGGTTATCATCGATAGTTGTTGATAGTGATAAAAGTAGATTTATGCAAGTATTTATTATTTATTGCACGCTAATAACTTACAACTTTCGATGCCTATAACTATCGATAGTGAAAACAAGTATCGATAGTTTTTGGCAGTGGTCACTGTTAATAGTTATCGATGGTGCCAGCGATAGTCCCCCACAATTTCAAGATGACGACGACCATGTAACGGAGTTCTTCTTCACCGGTAACAATTAAAATGTTTTTGTAATAATTTAGTGCTTGTCCTTTAAAAATATCGATATGTGCTTGTTCTTTGGGGATTACCAAACGTGAGGAGTAACGTAATATTAACTTCATGTAATATAACTTCAATTGTGGGCTCGATCAGTACTGGTATTTTCGGTTTTGCATTTTAAATTATTCGTGAGACCATACCATATTACAACAACTGTAGAAATTATGTTTTTTTCTTGCAACAATTCTGGAGTTAATAATCGTACAATTTCTGCGAATTTAAACTATAAAATGTAATCCAAATCAATACATAAAAATAGCTTTTAAATATTAACTTTTGCCCAGCGGTTACCGTATCTATTCGCATCCAGTTGTCGGCCGTTTGGCTAAGGTTTCATTCAGGCATAAAATTCATTTAAGTTCATCAAGAAATACAATTTATGAGAATATATCACATTCTTCCAAAACGTACTCTAATATTATTTTAAGTTTTGGTGTAATTGTTACAAAGAAATAACCATAGATGAAAGAAGATAAGTAAGTGCACTCCATCTGTAAAATGGTATCTCTTACATTTATTTTGAATTTCTACCACTAGTAGCGTTAAAAGTTTATTCTCTGCTGAATCGTTAAGGTAGAGAGTGACACAGAAATAATGAATGGTGCGCGGCAAACACATTGAATGTCTATCCTGTAATTTATCTATGGTTATGCATTGTACTTTACTGACAATGTTAAATTACGACGTCGACGTTACTCTATAACGTGAGATACGGTGGCTGCGCTCTTTTGCGTTCTCTTTCTCTTTATGACAGTGGCAGTGTTTCAATTGTCTGTTGTTTGCTGGAGGTACTTTTCCGGTTTTATTTTTAACAATTTGCATTTCAACCGCAAATCGTTATATGCGGGTAAATTTTATATGACGCGCGACGTTAATATTTCAGTTACAGTTTTAAAAAACGCCATCATTTAATAAGTTCGGTAAAGGATAATAGATTCGGTTCTTTGCAGGACAATCCGGAGCGGTGCAAACTACGTGAAACAAGAAGTCGGCAAATCTTAAAATACTACAATTCCTCCGATTTGTGCAGCACAAGGTAAACAAGCTAATTCATAATTAAAAGAAATGCATTATGCAAGAGATTGATTAATAAAGACGCTTCTTATTTTACGTTTATATATATTTAACATAAAAAAAGTGTCATAAATCGTTCGAGAGTATCATACAGCGAGATTGAAAACTGCCAGAAGTACAACCGACTGATAATTTTCCAACTACAATTGAAAGCATAATTTTTTCTTATTAGATAAGTTTATCGTTCGTACATTTAACGAACGAGGCGTATATACTCTCAATTCTTCAGTTCCCCGGAACATGAATCGAACACGGCATTTTTTCTGCACCGAGACACGCGACACGCAGTAGCGATGACGCATGTCACGCTGACGCTATATCTATAGCCCAGCGCGGTTTGCGAATATCTACAAAGCAAGTACAGGTATCAATAGGTTCCCGCGGTGCACGTGAGCACGTGAGCACGTGTATTTGCCGTTGATAAGCATGCAGTAACGTTGCGCGCGCGGCTGTAACACTACGGTGTAGTCGGCATTAGCTCGAGACCGGTTTAGCAGGGACCGGGAGCGGAAAATATTCGTTCGCCAGATTCTTCAGTGTATTGATTTCGGATACATGACACGTGACACGGGGCGTTCTCCATCAAGAAAAGCAACCTCGTCGAATCATTGTAAAAATAATACACACGCTGTTTCGCTTTCGTCGATGTGCCATCAATGTAATGTGCGTTGTTCAACGAGTACGCTGCATGATGTGCTGCATAACATTTTGTGGCAAGAAAAATTGCAATACAAATAATTCGCTGTCGTTGTTTCGAAAAATAAAAAAAAAATGTTCATTGGTCGTATGAAAATGACGAAGCAATATCGACAGAGTGCATTGATTAAAACGACAGGCTGTCGCTCGACGGCATCGTTGTAACCATACGCGTATGGTGTATTTGTTTCAGGTAACAGTTTGACAGGCAACCGAATCAGATGCTGGCAGCTTGCCGCGGCAAAAGTAAATGGGTTTCACTTCCAGGGAATACGATTCTCCTCCGCAAAGAAACTTCGGTCCATCTAGCCGCTTGTGTCGCGCGATTCGCGGCCACGTGCAAGTTCACCGTTTTGGGGAAACGGAAAATTCAGTCTCAACCGGGATAATAGGTGACGTTCCATTCCTTTTTACATCTTGATGCCTTTTTATCCGACATCGAATTTTTCTAACGATGCTTAAGCGCGTCAGATACTTGAGCTCACTGAAATAATATGATTTATTTCACGATTCTTATGATGTAAGAAAGATATCTATTATAAGCTACATTATTCAGAGCGGAAACGTGTCGATTGGGTATTCTAATTAATAATTCGATAAATAGTTTTATTGTATTTTATCAGCTAGCCAAAAAAAAGGTATATATTGGTTGAACCACCAAATACAGTATAGAGCGAAAACAGTATCTAAACGTGAACCGGAAGCTGTTAAAAAGACGCTAGCATCGGCAGTCGACATCTGCGATTTCACGAACTACCGCATCGCATATCAGCATGACGCGAAGCATGCTATTTGAGTACTCAGCATTTTGCCCAGCCATTCTTATTTGCCATCCCAAACAGTTATTCTAACGTAAAATATGTTGACAATGTAATCACAGTGATTTCACGAAATTGCTTGGAGGTGAATTAACGGAACTTTAATTAACAGTTATTTATTTATATACATATAAATTGACGAAACAAAGAGGAGGGTTTAAAAGGGCAAGTACAGCGAACGAGGCACTTGTCGAACGATGTTTAATTCATTTCCAGTTTAGATCAATTTCCTTTCTCTTCGTGATACACGTGAGTCGTAAAGGAAAGCACGTGAATGGTCTACTGGGAACCGGCAACAGGCATTGCAAGTCCATGACCCCATTCCCGATGTATTCATTAAGCGTGGCTTGATACAATTATACAATATTAATTTGCTATATTAATATTATCCTCTGAATGAAAATCTTCAAATCTGCTTTTTAAAAACGTCCTTTCAAATATTTGAGCTTCCCTTTCTTTTTATTTCCTTGCCTGTGTTCTCTTTCTCCCTCGCCTTCGGCGCCATCGTCGAAACGGAATTTCCTGCCAAATTAATTAATAAACCAAATAATACAAAATAATTTGTCAATTTCAATATGCAAGATTCTCCTTTCATTATCGATTATACGATTCCACTAAATAATGAATTGAATAAACTAGACCAGCAGCGATGCATAGAAAAGTAATGATATATTTCCCGAAACGCAAAGAGCGAAAGAACTCATCTGTTCCTTTACACGATTAAAGAATTAATTGAATCCGAAGAAAAGTGAGGCATGTCACGTTATCCATCCACCTTCTAATAGAATCCACGTGATCGCCGAACGCAAGCACGTGAATAGCTTAGTGACGGGTGAGGAACGTTTAACTTACGATTGGTCCATGACCGCTTTCTATGGGCAGGCGATCCTTTTACCGGTGCCTTAGTGCCGGCTCAAAGTACGCGCTACCCTTTTAAAAAGGAGGTGCAGCGGACCGCGGCGGCAACGATGCTGCATGCTCAGCACGTGCATGTCCTAGTCGCGCCAGGTTCCCCGTGCTCCTTAATTCGACCAATGTCGGTTGCACAATATTTACTTGCACAAGCCTTTCCAATCGTCCTTTCGCTTTTTCCTTACCGCCTCCTTCGGCGAAGGCCGCGTCGTCGATCTCCCCACCGATTCTTCGGATCATAGATCGTTAACGCGTTCCTGGTTGTTGCACTCCGTTTTGATCCGCAAGTTCTTGAAGAGGCGCAGTCGCGCGGAGCCCGTCGAGGCTGCCTAAGGTACACCTCGATTGTGCACCGAATACACCCTAATTGCAAGGTTCGCGATTTTTATGATCTTCAGTTGACATTCGATTAGGTAGATTGAATTGTTTGGGTAAACGACCTGTTGGATTCTCCTCGGAAGTGATCGAACGTTGGTGGTACCAGAGTAGGAGAATTGGGAGATCTACTTGGAGAGGATTAATGAAGCGGAGGTTTAAGTTTAGGAAGCTTTAATGATGGGTTTGTTATTTCTTGGTGATGGGAATTGGAGTTCTTCAGGATCTTGAAATTGATAATACTGTGAAAATTGCGGATGCTTGTGACGGCGCAACCACCGTGCGATTATAATTTGGAACGGCGCGAAGGAGCAAACGAGGCTTGGGATAAGTTGGGAGTGAATGAGTAATGTTTAAATTATGGAAACGAATATGCATTGAGCGCTAGTAAAAACCGGTGATTGGTTT
This sequence comes from Holcopasites calliopsidis, assembly GCA_023838395.1. Classification (NCBI taxonomy): domain Eukaryota; kingdom Metazoa; phylum Arthropoda; class Insecta; order Hymenoptera; family Apidae; genus Holcopasites; species Holcopasites calliopsidis. Next base: position 6,350,461 of record JALHAQ010000007.1, read on the forward strand.
CGGAGAGAATTGCTTAATTGTTATATTTCTAATTGCGCAATGTCTGTTGGTAGATGCTGGCACTAATGACCACTGCAAAGCCCGCTTTTTTGGAGATCGACAATGAGAAGTTCAAGACCATAATGAAGATATCGAACGAAGATCCGATCGGGCAAAGGAGGGATCGTTCCGATTCCGGCAACGATGAGGATTCATCGAAAACATTGCAACTCTTACGAATCAAAGGATTTCCACGATTGCTGCCTGAAGGTCTGATTCACCTTTGATTTTGTTCAACAATTTTAACGATACCATATTCATCCAATTCGCGACACTTGTTCCACACTTAAATCACTTTGCAGGTATCCAGGCATTAGTCAATTATTGCCAATACCTGCAGGAATTATCATTATCCTATTCATTGCTCAGCGACGAATTACTATTAGCCCTGAGCTCCGAGGAACGGGTGCGACTGGAGACATTACGATTGGAAGTTCATCCGGAAACGAAGCCCCTCCCGAGAGTCAGTGATAAAGCCTGGTTTACCTTTTCCAGCCATTTACCAAACATAAATCTCATGCTGTGAGTACATTTTATTCCGCACATATTTCCGACTCTCAGTTTCCTCATAATAGAAGACAAGCAACTTGTCTAGTGAATATTTAGATCAGCTAGATTAAATTTATTGTGCAAAGTAGGGAAGACTTTTTTTTAATAAAAATGCGTCAATCGGTGTTTTATTAAAATTTGTATATTTCTTAATTTGATAATAATGTATTTTGTTTGTTTTTTTCTTTACAATGTATTAGATTGTCCTACAGGACGAACGAAGACGATGAGAGTCCGCTGTTCGCGCCGCATGTTCCTATAACGCATTTATATTTCGGAGAAGCACCGTCGGAAGCAACGGTGTTGTGCATTAGCCATCAGTGTCCCCGGTTAGTCGAACTGGTGATCGCTGCTTACGGACCCGGTTTACTGGATCACGCATTGCTCTCTGTCGCACAACGATGCCCACGTTTAAGCGCCGTTGCTTTGGGTGATTGCGAAATCACGTACGTACAATGTTAATATCATATTTTGATTAATATTAATATCATAGTTATTAATCAGTGAATGGATCACCCGAGAAAATTTGTTATAGATGAAAGAATTTTTATGATTTTAGTAGTTTTACAAGACTCTATTATTCCTTCGCAGTAGATAGTAAAAATATTAACACCTCCCATGTTTTCTTTCGATTATACTTATAAATAGAAATGGTAGTTACTCCAACTACGATTTTCCCCAATTAAAAAAAAACAGGTGTGCTAAGGTTTGTAATCTCTTCTCCTTCCTCGCGTCTAGTTGCCCAGGATTCTTGGAATTTGTTACGCTTTGCGCGAAACGTTTGCGTATACTATACGTTTGGGAAACGGCACTGATAGAGGATTCCGAGATCGACGTCGTGGAGGTATCGAAAAACGTCTCGTTACTTCTTGGGCGTACCTGGGTACCTGAATACATACCGTTCTGCTGAAACTCTACCGAAACAATTTATTACGATTGCAAATGTACTTAATTGCTGACAATAGTCTGCGCATATATTGGATATATGTGCGTAAGTGATATGCATAAACGTGTGCATATCTCTTTTCTATTTTTATGTGAAAAGATCGTATAGTTTTGAATCGTAACGCAGAGGTGGGTCCTCAATATTCTTAAGATCATTGCGGTTACAAAAAAAAGCATCTATTAAGGCAGTAATTTTAGTATACGCTTGATTAAGGATTTAACGATCATTTTGAGTAGAATGCAGAAAAATTGTAATAGTCATTTGTCATTCTCAATTAACTTATATCCACTCTGCGAATGAATGGATGCAGCGCACTTGATGAATCGTACGCGAAAAAGGATGAAAACAATGCGTGGTGTTATAAAAACTGCGCGTGTCTATTAATACCAAAAATATAAACTTTATTAGATCATAATGGTATACCTCTTGCTTGTGGTGTACATAAAGTAAAATGTTACCACTAATTCATAAATTCATTGACCGTCGCTCATGATAGACATGTATAATATACAATAATTATTATGGCGTGTAATGTGTTGTTGTAATACAACAGAGTATGTACATTATTTCTACATTATAACACAATAAATGTTTGGGTATGCTTAATGATTACGTTATCTAACAACGTTGTAACAATTGAGATATCCTTAACATTTAAATACTTCTTTTTAACTGATACGATTATCCTCATATATTCTTTTGTTTCTTTTACATCCGGTTGATGCTATGCTAAAGATGCGAGGCGTTCAGTCTTGTATCCCAGCCGATATATCCAATCTCGTATTAAGGCCGATTAATAATCTAACGCTCGAACGTTTTACGTATTTCATCTACGTTCACGATAAATCATTGTTAATTTCAAACAAGATCACGTATGATTTTTCTATATAAAAATTTTAATGTTACAATACATAATGTATAAATCGCGTCGATCAGATGTTGTTATATTTTTATAAATCATCGTAATAAGTTCTTTTTCACCGTGAAATACAATGAAACTTAAATTATTTGATATATATATAACAACACGGTGTACGTTTGCTGTGTAATTAGTGTTACAAAATGCATTGATTAAACTATTAGTATCAATTAAGCAACCGATGACGGCTAGGGCAAGCGTACGTAAAACTGATTTAACACTTAAAGTAACGGAGCCCTCTGAACACGATTATCGTACACATTAAAATCGCTGCAACCCTATGAATATCGATATAAATATTTTAATAAAAGATATTGCAAAAACCTTAGGAACACGTAGAAAAATTATTCTGATATACTTATTACGAACATAGATTAAAAATTTCCGATTAATATAGAAATCATTCGATAAAGGGCTCGGACACACGTAAAAATATTTCCACGGAAATAAAAGTAAAATATTACGTTCGTTTTTATTATTACCGGTTCGTTAATAACTTTTGTTGCACGTTAATCGCCAGTACCTTAAAATTTGCTAAACGAACAGTACAATTAATTCTTATTCGGTATAACGCGTTAGTCTGGTAAGTACTATAAGGCGCAAACGAAATTCGTTAATGTTGAAATGCAAACGTGAAAGTGTATAGCTATATGTACTGTTCATTGCCTTAACGTGCCTTTAATACATGTTATCCTTTATAATTGCGTATATGCATACGTACATGTACATACAAATTTAATGAACAAATAATTCAAGACCGATTAATTCCGCGTCAACCGAAAAATACGGAATCACGCATTAAATGAAATTTAACTATTTACACAACAGACCTTTCAACCATGACCTGTACAGCATTGTAGAATCTTAAAACGTGGAGAGCTATTTACAGTGAGGGGCTTTTCCTTGGTAACAAGATTCAATTGGCATTATAACGCGTTGCAGGAAAATCCACTTAAACTAATTATAAATCAAAGATGGCCCTGTACAGATCACAATATATAGTTCAATTTAAATTTTAAACAAATTTCTCAGCTGCACACAAAACATGTCTAAAATATTATTAATCGTTTTAGCACCAGATTAGGCATGTTTACTATCCGCTACGTTTGGCAAAGTAATAATACTACAATTACGCAACGTTTACGGCTTAACAAAATAGGTCAATTACTCTATATTATCATAAAGGAGCGATCAAACAAATGGACGGGTTGGTTACTTATTCTACGCATAACTTAAGTGATTGGAGATACACAAAATTGATGCAATTTTACGAGACGTAACATTTTTGAGCACTGCGACTGCTACGTTTATCCGAGAGGCCTCTCTTATCATATATAAATTCGATATACTCAATTTCCTCTTAATTATCGTTAAGCATCGCAATTATTAAAAAGTCTCAAATTTTTCTCTACTGAAATTTTCACGATAATCGTGAGAATTATTAAGCCCCACGAACAAGATAGATGATATAATTATTATGATTGCATTGGCGCACATTGGTTTAACAGTAACAAGATTTCTATTACGAAATCGTAATTCATATTGAAAATAATAATTTTCTTCCCCGTAACGGATCTCACTATTAATTACCCACCTGTCTGTTACTTCCCGTTAAGATATGGTTTCTGGTCAGAACCAGTCACATCGTTAAAACATATCGAACATCCAAAACGATCCTGCAACATACATCGTTCTTTATTCAATTTACTTAGTTTATTGCATGCATGTTTGTACCCACCTAAATAAAACAATCAATCCGGCATATCGATAGAAATTATAGGTACGACAGGTTTCGTTAGGTCGATCTTTTTCACGTGCTTTTCACTTTTTTCTGAGACCATCGGTTCGGATGGCGGTTGATCGTGTTCACTTCTTGGTTGATAAGAAATATTACCGTACTCCTGAAGCAATGGGCATAATCCCAGCAGAAAGTGACAAAAGTCTTTCCTAATTCCGAACCACCCTAAAAGAGAACACAATAGTCAGCAATTTGATACTCGATTACGGAAATACTCGATTCGAATAATGTTCACATACATCTATTTCCGCCTTTTGCGTCAAACGACATAAAAATAAGTGTTATGTGAGATATTAAAAGTGGCATTGCTACTGTAGTATAGTTTAACGAAATATCTCCATCCAATTTATTCGCTAGCAGCACCTAAAATAAAAAATGGAATCACTTAAACAACATCGAGGAAGGACTAATGCTTGATTAAAAATATAACTCTTACTTGAAACACTAAAATTGGAACTACAAGAAATGTATAAGCCACTGCAGAGTTCAAAGACGTCCGCCTTTGTCTGGCATTGATCTGTGAGGTTCTAAATAAAACGGCTGCAAATACTATTATATATAGAACTGCAACCAGAGATAAGGATAAAAGTGCCCATAGAGGGGCGAACACCACTTCCCAGCTCCACGTTATAAATCCGTCCAGCCTTAATGCCAAAAAAATGAACTGCAGTACGTTAACTGCGCAAAACAGTTCGAGTTCAAACGATCGATCATGTCGCACAGCCCATATACATACCTAAAGATAGAGAAGTAAATTTGTATATCCAAGAGATTAATTTATACTCTTTTGATGTACGATAAGAAATTACTTACAGCTATCGATACTATGGAGATGAAGATAAGCGGTATAAATACAAGTATCCAAAGGTGTCTCTCAGATTCTAATTTATCACATACTAACAATTCAAACATTAACAGGATTAAATGCAATGCCAAAGTAATTAGCATTGCTTTGTAATGTACGTAAGCGTCTCCTTCGAGACGCGCGTGCGGGTGCCTCCACCAAACATAACTGCCAACAGTGGCACCCAGAATTACCATGCTCTTCCAAAACCATATCGGAGTGAATATAATCCAATAGCTCCACTCTATGAAACCGTCCAAGCGAAGTGCGAATAACATTGTAAATATCATCAAACAGGAGTGTACCAAAAATTTGCTGAAATATAAGATACAAAATTAATATTTGTTAATTTAAACGCATAATTCTGCACTATAATTAATATCTCAAGGCTTATTAATTAAATTACACGATCTTGAATAATATATCTTCCCAGCAATTACGAGATAAATCTATTTTGAGCATTTTTAATAAAATTCGAGAAGGGTCAAGAAACTCATTAGAATGCAAAGTGTGCTAAATAAAGCAGCGAACATTTCTTTAAAATAAGCATCTGACCCACTTAAGAACTATATCCATAGTCAAAAATTGAAAATATCGGTGAACGATTGATTTAATTGTCGACAGATTGATCAATAAGCAAATTGCACAGATTTAACAAACAGTATTGCATAAAAAATCGAACGATATAAATATCTCGCCGGACAGAAAATAATGTTTGCTATCTTTCCCATTTTCGTATATTCAACTAAATATATTTTATTCCATCGTACATACGCGTCGTTGAGTCTACGCTTAAAAGAAATAGTAAATAATTCGCGTATAAGGTTTTTACCTTGGATTGAAGTCCTGAAATAGTGTTTGCAGATTCATGATTATCGGTATGGTTTTATAGGCCAACTGCTAGATGTATATCCCCGCGATAACCACCGCGTACAAATACATTCCACGAGGAATCGCTTCATTTACTGCACAATTTATTGCGGAAAAACACGAACGGTGAGCTCTGCATTTGCGTTCGCGAGAATGATAAGAAAAAAAAATAAAATCCACCGCTTTTTACATGCGAAAATTCGAATCGCACTGAAATTAGCCGAAGACCAACAGCTGTCGACATTCGATACATACGTCAAAACGCCAGCTGAAAACTTCATATACGTGCGAAGTTCGGCAATCCATTTTCGAAATCGTAATATGCAAGGGGCTTAATTGTACCAGGTAAATGTATAATTACTTACAAAACTAGCAACAGTTTTCTTATAGTCATCAATTTGCCTACAAGCAGTATTATGATCAATCTGCATAGAGTCTGAAATTAATTATAGGTTCGCGGTTTAAATTTTAGCGTAGTAAAGCTTTGCAAAATTATATAAATTTACTTTAAAAACATTTGTATGTGAAGTATTCGGTTGATAGGTTTATTTTAAATCATATGTAATAATAGAAATAGATGTAATTCAGTGTAACTCAATTTTCGATTCTTTCAAAGAATTATTCAAAATACAAATGAACAAATACGTCGACCAATCGTAACTCCTATACGGCTTCGGTTTGTATCGATAACCACCAGGTTTCTCTGACAGTTTCCGGATTAGAGCAAACGTGATTCTTTTCGCGTGTAACCTCAATCATGGCGGTGGGTAAGAATAAGGGGCTTTCGAAAGGAGGTAAAAAGGGAGTTAAGAAGAAGATGTAAGTAAATGATAATACATTTGAGATATACTTTAAGCTTCCCTTGTCCAGAAAAAATAATATTTTTGCTCATAGTACAAAAGATGCTTCGCTTATAACCAGATTCGGTACACCTGACATTCGAATGCCTCCACATATCGCATGTTTGATACATTAATTTGTTAAATTTCTATTAATTTACACAAAAACTACTCTCAGAGCATTACATACCTCCTCGAAATATAACTATGATTATGAGTAATTTTCGTTTGCGATCGAAATATACTCATCTTAACCTGCTTAAAACAATGTTTATGCCAGGTGATGTGCATACATACATTTATATTATATGTTTTTGAGATGTAAAATAAATTAAGTAAGTCCAATTTTTAGTTAAAATTGTTCCAACATTAGAAAATCGTAGCGCGGATTACTGATCAGCGGACTTAACCTAAAAATGTCGATTTAAACGTGTTATTATAACCTAATTTTCCTTTGATTACAGTGTGGACCCGTTCACGCGTAAGGACTGGTATGATGTTAAAGCACCGTCTATGTTTACCAACCGACACGTTGGCAAAACATTGGTCAACAGAACTCAAGGAACAAGTAAGATAGTTTGAAAAATTGTTTAAAGACTACTTGCAACTCCAGCTCCATAAAAGTATACTCGATACTTTATATGGCGTTTTATGTTGCATATAGAAAAGCAAACACTTACCCTAGTATTATTTTATTTGCAATAATACTATAATTTGTTCTTGCTACAACAAAATACTTTTATATTAATCAGCCTTTCGCGAAGCATCAAACCTGTCCTTAATTCGATCTTCATTTCTTTCATAGAGATTGCTTCCGAGGGCTTGAAATACAGAGTATTCGAAGTCTCCCTGGCCGATTTGCAGAATGACGGAGACGCGGAGAGGTCATTCCGTAAATTCAGACTGATCGCTGAAGATGTGCAACATCGTAACGTATTGACCAACTTCCATGGTATGGATTTGACCACGGACAAGTTGAGGTCGATGGTCAAAAAATGGCAGACTCTGATCGAAGCCAACGTTGACGTGAAAACCACCGATGGCTACCTCCTCAGGGTTTTCTGCATCGGTTTTACCAACAAAGACCAATTGAGCACTAGGAAAACGTGTTACGCCCAACATGCACAGGTTGGTAAACCACAGAATCGTATTTTACTTTGCCGCCAATGGGTGCAACTTTAAACGCGTGAAAGTGGAATCAATACACTTTCAACTGCCAAGATGTTGCACAGAGTAACAAGCACTCGCTTACCACACTATTTTTGTTTTAGAGAATAGTGATATATGATGTTGCGACAATTTTGCTCAAAGCAAATTACGTGTATGATTATATGTATTTGTGTAACATGAACTTACTAATATTGAATGTGTTGCGCATATTTTGTTTAGGTAAAGAAAATCAGACAAAAAATGGTAGACACGATCACAAATGACGTTACAAAGAGCGACTTAAAGGGTGTGGTCAGCAAGCTCTTGCCTGACGCTACGGCTAAAGATATTGAAAAAGCCTCGCAGGGAATTTACCCCCTCCATGATGTATACATTCGTAAGGTATGCACTTAAATACGATCGCGATTATTAGTCCTACTTTGTACGTTTTATCAATAATTTATCGAAGGCATTCGAATAACATATATTTTGTATCTAAGGTCAAGGTATTAAAGAAACCACGTTTCGAACTGAGCAAGCTGTTGGAATTGCACGGCGATGGTGCCGGCAGCAAAAGTGAGGAGGTGGGTGAGAGTGGCTCGAAGGTTGATAGACCGGAAGGCTACGAACCACCAGTACAGGAATCTGTGTAAGGGAATAATTCTCTTTCGATATTTGGTATAAATAAAACCCACGTTTCAGTGCGAGTATTGATTTTTGTTTAATTTTTTTTTAACCGCTGTATATCGTATTCTAAGGGTGGAGGGTTTAGAACGATTCCATAGGCATTGATTTTTTTCGCAGATTTATTATTGTAAAAATAATTTTATCATACAACGTCTATGACTGAAACATTCAATTAACTCACGCTACGCTAGCACTTTGAAAAACAAAAAAAAAACGATAGTTGTAGTTCATTTGGTCGAAAGTAGTAAAAATTGCGAGGTATTAAAGAACTAGATACTGGGATTGCGGGTCAGGGGTCGAGTAGCGAGCGACCAGCTTCCTATTAAGAGCGCTCTGAAACTTTCACTCCACGCTGCCAGCAAGTAGACGAGTAGCGCGAAGAAGAGTATCTTCGTGATTACATCAACCCAGTACATACTGTAAATGAACAAATATTGAAATTTCACTTTTAGAAGTTAGAAAGTCAGAAATATTTTCCCAACTCGATCTTACATTCTCAAGTGCCTTCGAGCAGCTGGCAAAGTTTCTGGTAGCTCGTTCAGAATGTAAACCCTTGCCGCTCGTATACACGATTCGAAGTACTCGTCGATGTCCATATCATCGCCATGTAGCTGATATTTCTGGTACTCTACGGCATTTAATTTGCTTCGCACTTCGTACATGTTGGAATTGACAAAGTCCCATTGGTTGTTCGCGTAGTACTCGAAAACTTCGAAACCTTTTAATATCCGGCGTTGTACGCGGCACATACTGTGTTCACATTAAGAGTCATTAGTTTTCATAATCGTAGTCCTTGGGTAGTCGCATATACTTACATTGGTTTGTATCCTGCTAGGAAAATAAGTGCATCTATCAGGTAGGCTGGTATCATATGGAAAAGTAGGAGGCATATATTGTGCATGAGCCTTGATTTTTTCATACTGCCACCTGGGTACCATACCACTCCGTTCAGGGGCACTTTTTGTGTTATCTTTCGTCCTCTGGCAATTATCTCTGCCCATGATATCTAAAATTGTGTCACAAAGAATTCTAACTTCACGTTCGAACTTTACCATCCACAGTCGCAGGAGAATGTTCCGCAAAATAATGCTTCACCTTAAACTCGCTGCTGCTCGTAAGATTGTACACTCTCTTCTCGTGATCCTTCATGTACACGAAATTCCACGAGGCGGTAAGAATAGCATTTACCGCGATGTCCACCGGAACGTAATCCGCATAACTGTTCTCGTTACAATACATCGTCCGTATCACACCCTTTCCGGCTCCGATCAAAAGTCCTGTTGGCCCATTGATATTATCCGTCCAGCCAGGAAGCGGTTCCTTCCATACGGGTATAACTATACTTGGTCTGCGATGTGACAGAATTTTCTATGATTAAAAATCTTCCTCGCTATTTTCTTTTAAAGTTCCACGACCGGTTGTACCTCAGTATGACGGCCGGGATATGTGGCATCGCCTCTTCGACAAGGCCTTCCGACAAGGCTTTGGTAAAGGCATAGGTATTCGGCAGGTTTCCTAATATTTTATCCGTCATAGCTTCCACGACATCGTCGTCCATCCATTCTACACACTTGATTACTTTATGCGGATCGGCTGGTGGTGCGTATGGTTTCTCCCCTAGAACCTAAGGTAATAAAGCACGCGTTAATATACCTGATTTCTCTACGGGAAAAGAGTTCACCGTACCTTCTCTTCGAGATGACAGTACGCTGTGCTGATGTGTGCGAACAATTTTAAATGCTTCATCTCTTTCCCAAGCTCCAGCATTTGCTTCGTGCCACGCGTGTTTAGTAGCACCGCTTTCTTCAACAGCTCGTCGAATCTGTAACAATTCACTTTCTCGATTGTCCGCCAATTATTTATAAATACTGACGCAATTCTTTTTTTGTGGAACTTCGTTTTACGCTACGTTACCGTACTGTAGCTGCCGCGTGGTACACGATGTTGATCTTTTCGCAGAGGATTTTTCTGTCCTCCGGGGAAAGTCCGAGCCCTGGTAGCGATACGTCTCCGCTTACGACGGTCACGGACCTTTTAAGCGTTTCTATTCCCCTTTGCTTTTTGACTTTTTCGAAAAGCTGAAACGAATTGTTTCTTGTAGTTAAAAATTGCACGTTAGATTTTAATATTTAATTAGTTTCATTTTGTGATTAGTCATTCTTTTCATTTATAAGTTTCTTTGATTTGCCTTGCAGCGATTACAGAGTCTTGCATGAATATTTACTTCGCGCATTTCATCGTGTTTGCGATTGCTTGTAGTGCTTCTAGGAGTGCAAAGTGTACGATATTTTCTAATTCAAGTTAAATACATGATGTATGAACTTCTTACGTATATCATTAATATTAGAAAACGAGATCGTGTTATTTCGTAGCAGGGCTCTTATAAATGCGATGTTTCATGAATTTATAGAAAAGATCAAACTTGCAATAAATCTTTTCCCTCGACCCACGAATTCCAAAATATCGTACACGTACCCAGTATCCCGTTGATTTCGAAACTTTTCCCTCGCGTGACAGTATTGTCTCTTGCAACAGAATATGCAAATATTCAGCTCCTTTACTGTCTTTCATGAAAGCAGAACATTTCTCTTCGCCACAAATAATTCAAAATAACGTGACCAGCTTAACGCTGAACCAGTTAAGTGAAATTACAAGCTCCCCCAATTGCAGCGTAAGAGGTCAAAAGTTGCCTTTCACAAAAAAAAAAAAAGAAAGAAAGAGTAGTTGGAATTGTTGTGAAATCATAGAATTGCTCAACAAGTATCGAAAATTGCCAAACGAACCAATATCCGATCGTTACAAATGATTTAGCAAAATCTCGATTTGTTCGGCCCGATGTTTACGGATTGCTAATTAAAAATTATACATGTTAATAATTGAAACCAGTTTTTCCTAATATCACGAGAATTTCATCGAGAAGCTTCTCGATAATTTACCATTTCATTATGTCCCTTTCTCGCAAGAGATTCTGTAAACCTACATCTAGTTAAAATGCGTAGCCAAATTGGTAGACGGTGGTAACTGCCGAGAAACGCTGTGTAACTACAAGCGTGCGTTAAAGAATGAGGTCCAGGGGCCAGCAGCTGTAAAGATGTGACATAACACGTCGAAAGGCGAGGAACAAGAACTTTCACCGTCCGTAAGATTTGATAATAACGATAATCGTTACGTTTGCCATCCTCTCTATGCAAAGCAGGCCTTGACTTCGTTTCTAAATTCTTGAAACCCGTAACATACCGCCGCGATTATCACACTTTCACCGCAGAACCCCTTTGAGTCTAATTTTTAATGAACACATCGGAGGAAATTAGGTTGATTTACCACCTTCCATCGCGAGCATTACGAAATGCCGCATGTTCCAAAGCGAATCAAGATGAGCGTGCGACAGACGAACGATTCTTTCTTAATCGAGCAGATATCATCGTAAAAGTCCAAAGTTGGAATATTTCTTTTTGATTGTTATCTATTCTCCCTGAACGTGTTTTTTTTTTTTAATTCACAATGATTGCTTTGCACGTGGAAATGATCTTTGACGCAGCCTAACTTAAATCGTGCTCGAAACGTGAATATGATTTATGCGATTCTTGGTACTCGCAAATTTCCTTTTTCTCACGTGTCTCCGGTAGAAAGTATGAAACTTTCTTTCAATAGAATGATGTTAGAAAAGAAGAAAAAAAAATGGCGAGATATTACGTAAGGCCTTAATGCAAACGGTGTAGGGACAATTAAAACGCATGGCTCACGCGTTACGCCATTCGTCTTAACTTTCTCGAAGGTATGCGCGTAATTCGTATGTTTTCCTGTTGTGTTTGATTTTCGCGTTTCTTGGCGCAATATCCCCTTTCTGTTTTGCCAGATAAAAATTCCCGGTTTCGGCGGTGCGCGCTTTCTTATTTCACAAACGCCGGGCTCGACCCCGCTTGCGTGCATTTTTCGGTGCACTGCAGACATTTCCGTGCGACTGGTTCCGAAAAGTTTATTTTGTTTTTACGGACGGCAAACAATCCTACGAAAATACGCGTGCAAGGCAACAGTATATAGAATCTAATATGAAACGCATTTCTCACTGTCCAATCTAATTGGAATATACTTTACAATAGAGTCGTGATTAATCGGTCTAATTGTCGGACAATTGAATGATTAATTGAAATCCAGCATCGTAAAATAATAGATACATAACAAATGACGAGAAACGTATTTCATGTACGCAATTGTCTTTTTGTTATGTGAAAGGAAATATTGCGCAACGTTCCCTTTACCATCGAATTTACCCTGCGCCTACCTCTTCGCGTTCCTTTTAATATATAAGCGCTCCATCGCTGCAACTTTTCAATATGAATAGAGGACCTTCTCGCGAAAGGCGGTTGTACTTAGTAAGGCTGACAATGGGACCCCGAATAATCGAGGTCACGAATTTACCGGATCTGGAGGCAATCATGACCCGGGTTAATGCAACTTTTACTGTATTCTAAGTATTCCCAAAGATAGAAACTTTACTGTGTTTAATTCGCTACAGACATAAAAGCTAAATGCTTTCCGTTAATGTCTGTATTTATAGAATTTCGGAAGATGTAATCGTTGCCCTAAATTCCTAATTGTTCTCGCAATCAGGAACCGGATCAAGAAGACTTTACGCTTATCCGTAAAAACGGTTCACATAGAAAACCTGTTCGCGCATAATTCCAACAGTTCTATCGCATTTCCTTCGTACTTATGTAATACGTATTTCATGTGCTGCGAGTTCAACGTAAATACGTTTACGAACGTGCGTGTTAAAGCTCTAGACTTTCGTGCAAAGGGAAGAGGTGATTTATCATAAATTAATTATTACTCTCCGGGTTAGAGAATAAATTAGTACGTATGCAATAAAATATTCGTATCTGATTTCACTGGGAAAAATGCATGAATTATCATCATTCTTCCCGATGAAACTAGAGAAGCATTCGCACACCTTGCACGAGTACCTACCGGTGAATTAAAAATTTCTTCTAAACGTTGCTTCGGCTCTTTTCCCTTTTTCGTTCGGACGAGCATATAAATCTGCTCGGTGTCCGGCAAACATCTAAGGAATTTCTCGATCATGACCTTTCCCAGGAAACCAGTACCACCGGTAATTAGGATGTTTTGACCTCTGAAGCTTTCCGCTATCCTGTCGAGCATCTCCTCCACTTTAGGGTCCGCCATGTTCCTCTATTTACTTTTCTGAAGTTAAGTAAACGGATCAAATGGACGGCGCGTCACCTCTTAATTCTCTATGCGACAATCGGAAAATAGAAAAATTATTATACATTAATGTGATCCTGAAAAATTATTCAGAACGAATGCATACAAATCAACTAACACAAGACGAAAGAGAATTATTAATAGAAAATAGAAATTTACAGAATTAGTTACGTTTGAACATTTTTATTCACTATAAACGCCCTGCATAAAGAATTTTTATATAAATGGCCAGTTACTTTGTATTACTTCTTTATATGAATCAGCCAATTCTTGTTCCATATGATCTAGCAACTTATTATAAACGATATGATCATTAAAATAATCGTGGATAATAATAAAATAATAAATAGTAATAAATAACAGTATAGTAATAGCAGTAATAAATTTTGTTGGAACCAATAATGCAATAAGGCAATTGGATTCTGCATTATCATTTTCTAAATATCGCCAGTAACTTCCTCGTTGTTAAAAGTGATTCATCATTTATTAGTAGATAGGCGTGGTATTAATTTAATAAGTCCTTTCGTTAAATATGCCCTCCTCCATAAAAAAAAAATACAAAGGTTTTATAAGAGACACCCAAATGAAAGATTCTTCGTTGAATACTTCTGGAAAAGAATTTTACCCTACTTGTTTATCTTTTACCTACAAACATGCGGGAAACAAAAATGAAGCGTTATGTTTAATAAACAAGCGTCATTCTTGTTTATCATGAGTTGCAACAACAGACCGTCTTTAGGTTCTCGGAATGCGTTCCTGTAGCGTCAATGGAATATTGCCCATATTCTGAGAATGTCGAGAACCTTGAAATATTGATACGGATATCGATCATCCGAACCCTCCATTAGAAGTTAGCAATAGTAGAATCTTTTTCGTCCATGCGCGACGTAGGAAATAATCTTCATGGCAGTAGGCACAATCACCACTTTTTTTTTTCGACAATAAAATCTGCACGCCAAAAAGGACGTTACGCGTTATGTAAATGAACTGCAGGATGTGGCAATATCTTTTACGGTGCTGAGAGAAGACTGACGCATCCTGATGACAAAAGAGGAAAGTAAACGCGGCACTGTTCTTCCCGGATTCACTTACGAATTTTCATAAGTCCCAATTCTCTTTCGTTTCGGGATGGTGCCTCATAACTTTTTTATTTTTTTCCTCAACTTTGCAACGTGGAATGAGCGTCAGCGCTTGCATTTATTATTCGCTAATTGTTGAACCAGTAGCACTTAATATTCAATATTTGCCATTGAGTTCTTAATTCAAAGAACACTGCAATCTGTTTCAATCAGTTTTTCTTTTAAACTTGAGTAGGTAGTACGAACTAAATATCCAATTTTCGATTATCAAACCTAAGGTGTATTAAATTGTTTGATACGCAAACTTTTGGTGTTCTGAGTTAGATATCGGACACTCGGCGTAACACTTAACATGTGCTTCACATTCGTTGTTGAGTGTCGCGTATTCGATACGCGATTTCCCAACTATTTATGAAACATTTAATACTCACTTCAGATGCTGAAGATGTATTTAAAACAAACGTGTTTCTCGCAACCGTATTTATTTATCGTTCGGTGCATATAATTTAATATGGAGTATTCATCAGTAGCTCGATAATCGCGTAACAAACAGGTTGAATCATTCCGTTATATATCGTGCAAACTCTGTTACTGTTACGCTCGAGTATTGCTTCACGTAGAAAGCTTTGCGCAGATTCTCCGCACTGGACTGCTTGGATTACGTTTTGCAAAAACGTTAAGCGCACCGAATCTTCGATGACCCGAGCAGCGTAAATCAAACTGAAGCAACGCTGCGAGCGTGCGTTACACGAGACGAGACTCAATGCAGAATTTCTCCCATTCGCGTCCCATCCAAATGGGAAAAACAACAGCAAGAACAAAGTCTTATTTGCCATCCGCAAAAAAGCGGACGCGCGTCACGATCGGTTCAGAGAAATCCTCGCGATGGACATGTATCATCGGCAAAACGATCGCGCAGAACTGAGAAGAATCCGAACCGGTAACAACGTTTGAACACTTACTCTGAGAAGCGGAATACAAGAATCCCTCGGGTATCGCGTTCTATCCAAAATGCGCGGTCACCGCGGTCGAGCAACGATTGGCGAAGGAACGAGAAGCAAACTGAACTTAAGTTAAAGCACGATCGTTGGCACAAGAGTGACCGACTCTCGAGAGGCGATCGGTGTTACTCCGACTGCGAGTCGAGTGCAGACTGAGAAAGCATAATGCTGGCCCAATATTTTCCTGCTGGACGATCGTCGTTGCTCGATACAGGCCCGTATTCGCTTTCGTTCGACCCACGTTCTCCCCGCTCGGGCCCGACAGAATGAATCCCTACTCGCTCGATCCGAGCGAACACTTATTTATGGATCAAAGAAAGAAGCTATGCTAATCGGAGCTTGATTGATGAAACTTGTATACTTAAGCGTTCGAATGGAAAATCATTTACCGTGTTAATGGAAAATCCTTTCTGCGTTCTTCGTTTCCAATCTGAAGTATAGAAGTTGGCTAAAGGATTTAGGAATGTAAAATCGTGCTGAGACCTGTTCTTGACGTTACGCTGAATCAATGAATTTTATTGCAATCAGAGAAACTTTCTATGAGAGTCTTTACGAGAGCAAATCTCCGCATTACGACTTTACGTAGGGCATTTGATTGGAAAAGAAAAACGTGTTGCATCGATTAACTGTTCCGAAGAGTGATCTTAGAGAGAGAGAGGAGTACGTGACGAATCGAGGATTGAGTAACAGTAAAATTCGATGGTGTGTCCATTGGTGTAAAAGACTTCTTGCAGTATGGCCAAAACTTGCGAGCCCTTCATTGAGTTACATAAGTTCAAGAACGAAGTCTACGTGACTCTGTCTCCTCAAGTTATACAATTGATCAAAAGCGGCCCGACTTTACGTGTTTAAGGAGAAAAAGAACTGTAGCAATGAGGTGGAGGCAATTTTTTAAAAGACTCGCGCATACATACGCGAGTGAGTGCGAAATAGAAAACTATTAATGGGCTTTAATTAAACGCGATTTATTGCGTTCTCTTTTGAAATATGGAGTTATACGATCCAAGAGTTGTTTATCAATTTAGTTTTCCCTTTGGCACGAACTTAATTTTCATAGTTTTTAATGCAATTCAATTTGCGTTGCAATATCTCAGCGAGTTTTGCTGAAATCTTTCATTTCTATCTTTGGGCGTGGACTCCACAAAGACAGCTTCAATTTCGCTGAATCAGAGGGGACACTGGAATAGTTCTCCTCGAACGTAGAAATATTTCGGAATTGCATGGGAGTCGGTGTAACTATGACATCAGGAATTTCATTCATGGCTAGCGAGAATTTATCTGTACATAACGGAGGAAGGTTTTCACTACGTGCCATACTTTGTATCGGTTAAAGATTTATGCGTCTGCCCCACGAAAATGCATTTAAAATTATAATTTTGTTTGCTCACTTGTTGGTTCGACCCCAAATGATTTATAGTAACCCGCGCGGTGCTATCGACAGAAGGGTAAATACTTTTTCTCTACAATATTGAACGAGTCACAGTTATGTTGCATAAAAATGATTTGAAGCCAACGCGTTCTAGAAAACGCAATTTTTCTTGGCTAATGGAGATTTACACATTTTTGTTCGTTACATTTTCTAGTCATTTCGAAACGGCGGCGGAATAATAAGTTAGCCGGCATTTTCCCTGGCGAAACGTTAATTTCATTGACCGCGGTATACCCTTAATCACTGGATATCGTCCATGGCCATCAAACTGTAAGAACGAGTTGCTGGAGAACGCTTGGTCCCTCGGTCAAGCAATAAAAACATTTTCTACGAAACAGGCAAGGTCTCTAACTGTCGCAATACACCTTTGTAAGTACAGCCTTCGGTAGAATAATCGTAACGAGATCGTACACGTTCGTGTACGGTGTCAGAGTTTATTAAACCCCTTCACACAGTATCATTAAAAAAGGCCCCCAAATGACGAGGGGCGGGGGGGGGGGTATTAATCTGTAATTACTTAATACCGTCCGACCTAGAAACTACACCTGCTGTAAATAAAAAAATAGATTGCACTTTACTTAATTACATCTTTGCGACGTGCAAATACTAGATCGATTTTTTGCGAACCTACAAACTGTAAATACCACTTGCAAAATCGACAATTATTCAAGGATCACTTATCTCTCATTCAATTATTACATTAACGGAACCGAGAATTAAAAAAGAGATTCCTATCTTCCTCGTATCTCCCCGAAAAGTTTCGTCAAGGGATGCACAAAATTGGCGAAATGAAAGCAACTTACATAACGCAAAGCTGTGATCGACTGTATCACGGATGAAATTATTCTAATGAATTTGACCGGGTGATGTGCAAAAGAAACGAGTAAACGCAAGTAGAAAGAAAGCGCGTGCAAAGTGGAATCGGAGGAGCGTCCGAGCGCACCTCGCAGCGAGGGTTAAACAGCGAGAGCCAAAGCGAGAAAGTGAGAGTGAAAACGAGAGTTCTATGGGGAGAAAAAGAAACGCGTGTGCTGGCGCGAATGAGAAAGCAGAGAGGCGAGGAATTTCGACACGCGGTCGGATACTTGTTCCCCGCGTGCTTCGAGATTCGTCCCTTTTGGTCTTTATTTTCACCGCAAATACGCTAATTTAAATCCACTTAGGATCAGCGTGAAAGTTAGCATCAGTTGGTATTAGCATCATCGTTTCCATATTTCTACAAGAAATAATTAAAATCTATATTAAATCGCCTTCGTCCTATCTTCGAATAAGATTGTTCGCTCTCGATATTCGATCGATTCTTCCATATTTTATAACAGGCTGTGGATTCGGCTTTCTGTAAACAAGAATACGTCAATAGAAAGTTTATTTTTTATTTCTTTCTTGTTTGTCTATTTTTAGTAGTCGAGTCCGCATATATTTGTTAAATTTTTTTTTTTCGTCAACTGAACGACCTTGCGCAATTTAGCTTTTTATGTAACGCACTGGAAATACAACGGGTTTAATCGCGCGGCGGACTACGGTCCAATTTTATTCGTTGATGTTTGGAAAGTTGATGAAAACGGGCGACCAATTTCGGAGCCTGTTAGCATAGAAATAGAGAACTCGTTTTAATACCATCTTCAGAGTAAACAAATTACTGATAGCATGTTTTTAAACGTAAGCAGATACCATCGATACCGAGATTGCATAATTTCGTTGAGAGGACAGTAGAAAATGATTAAGTCTATAAGAAGTAAGAACGTCTACCCGATGAGGAGCATTTAGTAAAGCAAACATACTTTCATAAGTTTCGAGTTTCTAAGTCAAATTCGGGATGATTGATTTCTATTTAAAAAAAAAAAACATTTGCTTTACACTAGATCGCTCGGCTAAATTATGCAAGAATTAATACTTTACCAAGAATTAGCAGACGCTATTATTAATCGCCAACACGTGTCCTTCGTTTCATGTTCCGTGCGTGATTAGCGTCCACTTTGCAATTAGTCCAGTGAACCATAATATTCCGTTGCGCGGGAGAACAGATTTCTGCTTGATCGAAAAATTCATCTATCCTGGCCGTAAAGAAGTCACGATAAAATCAAATTTCGTGGAAAGGATTATGCGAGAGCGTGCGTTTTCGAAATTTCCAAAATGTCAACAGAGAACGATACCCCATCAACGAGGATCACGGGTTCGTCGAATTATTATCCGCGTTGATTAGCAACTGTGATGCAATTTTCTATACAATGTCGTTAAATTAAGAGACGAGGGTTCGCCGCAACTGAGACTGTTCATGTGGAAACACGTGAGTGAAGAAGGGCTCGTAAAACCGCGGCCGAGCAGTTTAGCGTATTCATTAGACTGGCGTGGATAAGCGTTAAAAGCTAGCTACACGGTTATTTAATATTTTCCTAGGCGTATAAAAGTATTTGTATTCATAGTGAAAGAGAAAAAGCTTTCCTTGCGTAACGCGGAATATCGATTGCCTTATGAGGAGTCTAAAAGCGAACATTGGTTGACGAAGATTCTAATACATTGTTTTTCTTCCTGATAGAATAATCATACACTTCGATTTACAAAATACGTAGTTTATTTAGGCTACAGTGTCTTATAGAATTATAAAAACAATATCTAAATAATACGATACATGCATTGCGTTGATTGCGTGAAACAATAATCGATATACTTCCTTCGCACGTTCTATGTGCCATCACATTTTGCACAAACTAAACGATAGAAAAGGAAGTCAATTATTTTATAGCTGGTAAAACAGTCTCAACTTAAATATACTGAACTGTAACTATTGTGGAAGTCATTCACGATACACTCTCTGTAGGTTCGTAATTGTCTATCAAGAAATTTCACACGAGCGGTAAAGGTGAACCAGTGAAATGACAAGTGGTAATTATTACTTTATAGTAACGATTATGATAGAGTGTATTAGACTAGATACCATTCTATGCGTGATGCTGGCTGTAACTACTTACGAAGATTTCTAAAAGCGGATAATAAGGGTACATACACGGAACGATGATAAATTTGAGGATAGTACATAGAAATATTACCTCCCTGAGGTAAAGTCAACATGTTATTTTAAAGGCACGCCTATCTAAATGTCGCTTATTTCGAACAAGGTCGTGGTCATCTTTCTGGACGGGCTGAACGACGAGTAAACGAGCCATATGAAGAAAATCGTCAGGCCGATCTTCAGCAGCCAATCGGCAAAGTACAAACACCAGAGAACCCTTCGTGCTCGTGGTAGAGTCGAAGGATCGTCCTTCAAGCAATATTGCCTGGCTCCTAATATGTATCGTCGCATAAACATATCCCAGGATATAACTTTCGTGTCCATAAAGAACTCTTCCCTGTCCGCGGGATTCAGTTCAAGTTGCAACTCCTTCATTCGATCGTTTCTGAAAAATGTATACGCACGTATCAAAATTCTAGAATTATCGCGCCAGCTATAAATGACCTAATATTACGGGTTCTTAGGAGATAGAGTAGATACAATTTTCCTTTCAAGTACCTAAAATCCCACTGCTTGGTAGTATAATATTGGACCATTTCTATACCAGCGTTCACTTTGTATTGGACTCTCACTAAAAACGGTTTGTTTCCGGTCAGAGCAATTAACGCGTCTAAGAAATACGCTGGTATAAAATGAAAGAAGATCACTCGTAACCAGTGATAAAACTTTAACGTTGTTAAACTTCCGCCTGGATACCACAGGAGCCCTACAAGAACGTTTGTTGAACTTTAGATTTATTTCTGTAACAGTCTTCCCATTATTCTCACGTGAAAATTCTCCGACTATTCTCTAGTAATACATTCATCAATTTTCGCCGACCTGTAAAGGGGTACATCGTCGCATATTTCTTCCCGGTATCCACAGCGTACCCCCAAGAAATCGGGTTTTCGGATCCACTCGTGACGTTCATATAAATAGGCTCGTCGGGCGTTTTTCTGCCGACTTTCCACGCCAGTGCGATAATCGCATTGATCGCCATATCGCAGGGAATCACGTTCAATAAGTAATCGTGATTGCACAGGACCGTTCGTATCACTCCCTTCCCAGCGCCTATCATTAAGCCGGTCGGGCCATTCATATTCTCGATCCAACCAGGAGCCGGTTCCTCCCACGATGCTACCACTAAAATTAACAAATCCTAAATTAAATCCTCGTGGCATTATTAGCTACGATTACAAACGATGTTTCTTTGTTTAAGTACTCTGCGTAGAAATCTAGATAAAAGGTTTGGTCAGGTTCTGTTCAAAAAAAGAACAATGATATTTACCTATAGAAGGTCTTGCTACAGCAACGGGCAGTCCAGATTTTTGCACCAAGTCCTCGCTAAGTGCTTTGCTGAAAGCGTAAGTGTTCGGTTGTCCGCCCAATATTTTCCCAGTCATTATTTCTAAAACATCCTCCGGCATATTGTTCACGGTATCGATAATTTTTTCGGGTGACACCGGGCATGGATAATTTCTTTCCTCGAGTACTACTTCGGTGCACTGGCAGTACGACGTTGAAACGTGGACGAAGGATTTTAAGTGTTGCATCTGCAAAAAAACATTGATATACCATGTTTCCCAATTGAATTATGACTATTTTTCCTCTCTTTCGTTTGTAATATCTTTCATTAATTTTATTCAACATTCTCCATTCACAAATCCTGTTTTAACTATTTTTCCCCGCGTCGCATTAGACTCGCTGTTAAAATCAATATTGAATGCGCTACGCTCAATGTAAATTTACATCTTACCGTACAAGACTGTTCAATATTTACCTGTTTCGCAAGGTTTAAAACGTTCCTGGTCCCAATGGTATTTATGTTTACCGCTTCTTTTAAACTCAGGTCGAACTTGACGTTTGCTGCCATGTGGAAGACGACGGAAACTTCTCGTTGTAGCGTGTCTTTGTCGACGGCCGATAAAGCGAGATCGTCGGCAGTGGTGTCACCTGGTATCAATATGATTTTCTTCAACCTCTCGGGATACTTTTCCTTGATCGCTTTGAATGGTTGTTGCTGGAAACCAAAGTGAGCAAACGCTTTTTATTTTATTAAATCTCGTCAAGGGAAAGGGGGATATTTCATAATCGTGACACAGTCAATATTATGAAACATTCGGCGAATAGACAATTCGTATTGTTCGCCAAAACGCATTCAAAAGTGGTGACTAAGCTAGAACGGAATGAGGGTTTGTTTCCCTTGTAGAAAGGCTATTTGACGACTTACGCAGGTACGTGCACTCGAGTTCTTTCTTTTTCATGCACCGAACGGCATACATGTATATATTTCTAGCGATTTTCTCGGTCATTTCGAGATCTAGCATAGTGAAATTGTGGCTGTGCATACGCCACGAGCATAATCGTCCCTTTCACTTTTCGTCCGTGGGCATTAAAATGTGCAACTTATAGGATTACTAATGCGTTTAATTATATCGAATACAGACGCAAGTATTTAGGGAACAAATTACGAGACGAAAAGGTGCTTGGACTTTCTTTTTTAAGTGAAATCATTGTAAAATTTGTGATCCGCGCAAGTCTTAAGAAGGAGGGAGTTGTATATTACAAGATGCGGGCAAAAAATTCTGATTTACTAAAGGATGAATGGCCGAATCGGTCACAAGGCCGAAACAAGGTTTCCTCTCCTTTCTCGCGTTTTAGCCAATATATGAAATGTGGTTTCTATCTATAATGTCTTTCGCGTTCTATAAATTATCATTCCATTTCATATATTATTCCTTTGTCCTTGTCAATTCTACGGGTTGGGATATTCGAAAGTTAAAACACATCTTAGCAATGAATAGAAACGTCAGATACCACAAATAACATAAGATTCAACATCGCAATGATATATCGTTCAATGGAATTCTTAGTAAGGAAATAAATAGGAATTTCAATATCCCCACGTCTATCTAACGTCACATGCAGCCCGAACCGTTGTTTTTCCATTCACTGCAATTTATCTATCATACTATTCAGGAATTATAAAACATTAATGCAAGATAATTGCAACATAAGTAACGTCACAATATTGCATGTTTAATTAGACAACATAGACAACATCTACCATAAGTCGTATAAAATAGGTAAATAAAAAATTGGTCAAGAGTGATAAGAATATGGATTTAAAAAAAAGTAGATTAAGCAGATATAGATTAATAATAATTCATGATTAAAACACTTCTACCTTTTAAACTATTTAAACAATAGATAAATGTGCCACTTTGCATTCGTCTAGTTGACCAATATACAGCAGCGTTCATCATTACTAGACTGTCGATTTTTATGCAAATCCGTATTTTTGAGGGCATAGTAAAAAAAGAAGTTGGACGTGAGCAGAAAATTGTTTCACCTACCAGATATTATGAAAAACACTGTGATTTGGATATATTTTGTTATATTACGTGCATTCTGTGCAATTTTGCACCTTTAAATTTCCCTCAAATGCACAAAAATCCGCAGTCTAATCATTACGTACAAAATGCAGTTTTCATTAGGGTCATTTACTTAGATTCGTCAGCAAGTAAATAACACGATATATTATCGGACAATTATGAACACAATAACAATTGGATACAGTTAACCGATGTTTAATTCATGATCCTCGAACACGGGCACTGTAATCATTACACGCATACATCGTCTCTTCATTACCAAAGCAAATTGCTTCGGATGTATCGGCGGATCAATGGCGCGAGGCTTCAAATAAATTATTAATTACACATTACGTTATAATAATTGTGATGCTCGTTTGAAGCTAAACACGTGGGACAGATATTAAAATGATTATCTGCTAACAATTCTCCTTGATCAACGATCTCCCCGATCGAAATAGGCTCGCTCGGAGAACGGCGAATTAAAGGTAACGAGGATTGTCAAGGCTGGCATCTTGGAATCGATTATGTAGCATTAAGTAATCCGATTTTTCTGTGAAAACGACACGTTATGATTTACGAGGCAAATTACCATAGTGCCATGAGACTTCGCAGTCGAAGTGTTCCTTCACTGAACCCTCGATATTACAATCTATTTCCGTGGCGCCTAAATGATAACCCAATGAAATTCTAATGTATTAACATCACCGGCTATGCAGACGTATTAAGTCCAAAATTTGTTGACGTTGTAGAACTGGCCCCCCTTCAACGTATTAGCATTCGCCGGGCACATCGCTACACCGCGTCGCTGCTGGCTTGTAAATGTTAGAATTTGACTAAATTATTTTGCAAGTTCGGGAAACCTTGGACGATCATTTTTATTCATGGCTCCTCGTTCGAATTCCCGGTAACGCAACGAAACCCCTTACGAGGATGCTCATTTTTTCTGGGCTCGGAACATTTATTTCAAGCCCGGCTGGCCGAGTCATAGTGTTTTCCCGGATCGTTTCGAGTACGTTAAACGTGCCCGGGATTTACCTGTATCATGAGCTGCAGCCTCGCCTGCGGATCGACCTCCTTCTTCTTTCTGATCAACACGAAAATATTACCAAGGTTGTGGCAGCTGAGCAACAGCTTGTAAATCAGAACCTTCCCCATGAACCCTGTGCCGCCTGTGACGAAAACGTTTCGCCCGCGAAACCATTCAGACACTGATCCTTCGTCCGATGCCATTTCCGGTTGCACTGCGCGCTAGAAGGAAAAATCGCGGTGAGACACAGGCGAGAAATTGGTATGAGTCGAGGACGTTAAAAATAATTGCACGCGCTCGTGCAATGTATCATTTGAAATTCGCCGAAATTCGTCGTTTCTTTGGAGTGTAAATGTTACGAGATAGTACGAATGTTTATTCTCGGGCCGAATTTTTGCACGCGCAAATGTTTCTCGCTTAAAAGCGGCGCTGTCCAGTAAAAGGCTTTTGATGATTATGCTTGGTTTGGAGATCAGTTTCTGAAGAAACCTCTCCGCGAGTATAACATTTAGTTGCAAAATACTTTGTCGAATATTCGGAAAGGATACGCTTGCTTTTTCGATGACTGACACGGTTTCAACTTCCCCATGGAGCAGATTTAAAGAGTTAAGAGTCTGACTTAAAACAAACACGCGATGGATCTTTGTGCTATTCAATGAAGTTTAGAAATTGACGGTAATCGGAAAACAAATTTGATCGATCTTGATAATCCTTTGCAGGTATTTATACGATTCGGATACGTACGGTTAGAATACGGTGCACAATTAAAACGCAACGCTCAGTGGTTAGGAGCTTTAGTTTATCCTTATCATGGTGGTACATCGTAAATAACAATTTCACTTATTTAACTGTACACGGGTTAACGTTCGAACACTGTAGTATCATGTTCCATTGTCGTATGGCATTAAAAAGCGGTGCCGTTAATAGCGTGTGATCAGTTATTTTTTTACTGCGAACGTTGAATCGTTTAGCCTCGCAAAATATATGCATAATTGGGCAAATCGAGAAGCCGGGTGTCGCAAAATGTGAAGTATCAAAAATCGGGCTAGTGATGCAATCGGTTTTGTTTTACCAGTAATGACACACCGACTCCCGTAGTTCCATTTATTGTTTTCTTTATCTTTTCACGCATCACCTGCAGCTGTCCCATAAAATGTTATATGCAATTGTCAGATCTTCCTGTGTATTTTTTTTTTGCATTATGAAATGTTTTGAATTTGTAGAATAGTTTCTGCAGACACATATTGTTCCTACCGAATAGTGATTATAATTTATTTACGCTCCTACGTAGGAACGTTAATAATGTGTACAGAGTGATACATTTAAATGAAATACCGGATACGCAGAGCAATTACTTTAATGAATACGCGTAATCGGTGTACCACCATTGCTCAAGAAATGCCAGAGGTACATAGCAGAATTGTATAAAATGATTGTCATTTACACCAAAATCATGCATCGTTCCGCGGCATTAGTAATTCACGTCTGTTACGTATTCGTAACAAGTTGCATACACTTTTTTTTTAATCTTGTTTGTTTCATTCGTGTGTGGAATATCTTTGCGGATAACAAAGAAATACTGGATTTTCAAATAATTTAAAAATAGATTCAACTCTTCTTACCGAAAGCTTGTAACGAAATTTATTTTTCTAATGCATTCCCTTGATGCGAAATTGCTTGCCGTTCTCCCCAAAGTTAAATTAATTGTGCACACGTTAAAATGGAACAGAGCTGTACAATTAAAGTACAATGATCGCGAGGAAACGATACGAAACTTGAAAATTAATATTCAAGGAGTACCCTTAACTCTTCGCTAAATTATAAAATGTTCCTTTCTAA
The DNA here is from genome assembly GCA_023838395.1 of Holcopasites calliopsidis. Classification (NCBI taxonomy): domain Eukaryota; kingdom Metazoa; phylum Arthropoda; class Insecta; order Hymenoptera; family Apidae; genus Holcopasites; species Holcopasites calliopsidis. The sequence goes on from JALHAQ010000007.1 coordinate 6,377,065, forward strand.
AAATTGCAAATTAATTGTTTAGAAGGCAGCTTCTCCTCGCTATCTCTAAGTAACGATGACTTTAAGTTTCAAGTGATTGCAAAAGCTGGCAGAAGCCTGAACGAAGAAATTCTGGTAACGATATACGGAGGGAAGCGAGTTTCGTTGTACGTACAAAACAGTGACATCGTTAATTGTCGATTACCGCGATTTTCACTTAAACGACTACGGTGTTCCTGTGTTTCTGGCATTCCCATGCGTGTCCTTGGGAAAAATATATTAAGCCTGTCATTATGCGTCGTAAACCCTCGAATTCCATTGCACTATTTCGTCTTGGTTCTTTCGCTAATTTGGATAAGACTGCGATAGAGCTTCGATTACACGAAACAAAAGACTTCTCTCCTTTGTCCTCAGCTTTAACTAACCGCAGCATCCGGGAAAACCAATTACAAGTTTCAATGATCAATTAAACATATCATTCATGTACAAAGTTTGCACAATCCATTCTCGTAATCTTCACTGATAATTCACCAAATAAAACTCATTTACGCATACCTACAGTGGTCGGTGAAAGTATTCGGACTCTCTTCGAAACAGAATAGCTTTTTCGAAATTGGACTAAACGACTTGACCCTTTGCAAAAAGGTAGAAGGATTAGTTTACTAGATATCTTGCATTCGTCGTTCTGAGAAAATCTGAATTTTCGTAATTATAAAACAAACAGTGAAGGTCAATCTTTTTGGACATTTTTATCTGAGCTTATAATGAACGTTTTCAAAAAATGCCTTTTATAGATCTAAGCAAAATATACGCGCCCTAAAAATTTCATCCATATTGGTTAACGTTACTCGGAGTTCCAAATGTTTAAAGATCCCAGAAGAAGACCGAAAATCGTAGATATCGGTCGAAAGCAAAGCCACTTTTTAAATTTTCATTGTAAGCTCAAATAAAAAAGTTTAAAAAGAATTCACTATTTGTTTTATACCTTCGAAAATTCAGATTTTTTTCAGGACAACGAAGGCAAGATATCTAGTGAACTAGTCCTTCTATCTCTTCGCAAAAGCTCAAATCGTTTGGTCCAATTATAAAAAGTTTCTTGCGCTTTGAAGAGCGTCCGAATATTTTCGCGTGCCACTGTATATCGTATCCATAAATTCCATCGGTCGAAATAGTCCCGCATCATCAAATTCCAGCAATTACTTACCGCAAACCACGATCGACGCAAAAGGTCTCCTCCACTCGCGACCGAGCAATGCACAGTTTTCAACGCCTCCCCAAATTTCGTCCAATTCGCAAACAAGAGAGAAGGGTCCGCTAACGCACCAAGAGTTTTATCGATCGGTGAATTGCAATGATAAAGGCAAAGAGCTGCTGAGCACCCCGATCCACGAGAAATGCTTGCAAGTGCACGCTCGCTTGGCCAACAGACGTCTGGCGAGAATTTATATTTCGTCCCACGAGCTAGACTATCGACAGCCGGGGTATTGCGTGCAACCAAGAGATCAGTAACACCTTAAACGAGGCATTACGAAGGTAGCCTGACCAACTGATTGGCCGTCCATGCTCGCTCATGATCCCCCACGATATCAAGTTTTCTACTTGTTGTACGTACACTTTGCTGCTATGCCCATTATACGAGGGAAGTCATTGTCTTCGGCGACCAGCACCTCAGGGTCGTTCCCTTGAAACAGGTAGAGCCGTGCGGATCGTGCGTTCCATTCCGAATCCACCTGCGGCGACGCGACGGAGAACGGCCGCGTTTGCAAGCGGATTAATAATTGTTTCCGTTAACGCAATTCGAAAGATTATGCTAGATTAAAGGCGATCCGTGATTTTTCATTCTGTTCCGGTCGCTTCGCAATTCCTGCTTTCGTTCGTCGTTTGTCGTGCGGTTTTGCTCACGGTTTCTCTTCGGTTTCTTCGTTTTGCGCCGTGTGACTCGGCACGCCGCTCCTCTATGCTGGGAAACAAGTTCTCTTGGAGAACGAAAGGGACGATGGCCTCAAAGGACGAGTCTGGGCCGCCTCGTTATAACGCTTGGCTGTCCACGAAAGTTTACTCGGTTTTACTATTTCATTAGTTTGGTGTCGAACCGAATTTTTTTTACAGTCATTTCTTTTTCCTTCTGCGCGTGAAACGGTGGATGTATCGATATTTCATTACCGTACGCATTTATCAATCAGAAAATGATTCGATCTCTACTAAAATTAAAACTTTCAGCGCGATAAAGGAAGTAAATGATAGATTCCTTTTTCTTGTTTTAAAACGAAACAATCAAAGATGAAATTGCCCCCCCCCATTCTTTAATTTTGTCAGTATCAAAGGGGGTTGTAAGAAAAAGTTTCGTTCATTTTAAGTTAACGTCGTTCGATATTAGTATGGTTTAGTGGCTCGTCTTTTATTGTAATTCCAATTTCTTTTATACTTCCTTGTTGCACACATAAAATGCAATTCGATGAGCTGAGTGGCATAGCCAAGCAGAAGAAAGTTGTTATTTCCTGATTCCAAGCACGGAGGTTCGATTTTTCTAAGTACTTGTTAAATAGAACAAAAAGGAATAAGGAAGAAGATAGGAAGATAAACATAGACGAATTTTATTTTATAGAAACCAATTTTATTGCAAATCTCGTATACAGAACCCAAAAATATAAAAGGATTTAGAACAATTTTTAAGACTTCTTAGCCATATGAAAAAAGAATTAAATATATAACTATACTATTCGAAACTTACATTTCAGCGTAACGTTGATGGAACGAATGGCACAAATTTTGCTTCCTATATAATATGAATATAGGAAATATTTCGAACGTTGTTTTAAGTTACACATATATTAGAAACTTTTTAATATAAAGTATAGTATTATATTATATTATTTAGAAAATGAAATATCGTATAATACTATCCAAACAACTTTACTGCCCAACACCGATTTGTGGGTAAATTGTGTGAAAATTTTAATGTATTCTCGATTAATTGTGTTTCTTCCACACTAATGCGACTGCCTTCAACACGACTAACAAATTTTTATTCGTGTTGAAATATTACAATTCATCAAGAATATTTCATAGAATGTATTTCGGGTAAAACTTGTGTACGTAGCTTACAACTGATCGAAAAGAAGATACGTAATCGGTACAACCAAGCCAGTCTTGGTCCAAGTGCTTGCAAAAATAGTTTTCACAAGCCACCAGACGAATCCTAACAGTCCTCCTTGTAAAGCCAAGTGAGCAATCATCAACCTGCAAAAGATGCAGAAAAATCTTTCACTAACATACGTACAAATTTCTACTTGTAAGAAAATTAGAAGGAAAGTCGGATATTCACATCTTGTCTTTGGAACGTGCTTTGGCCAAAGTTTTTGGCGGTTCGTTGCACAGATACGTCCTCACCCCTTGCGTCAAGTCGACAAAATAGTCCTCCCACACCAGTGTTTTAATGTCTAAATAGAAGTTCTTTTTATCAGTCTCTGATAGCGAATTATATAACTCAATCGTACGAGGATTATGAAACTTCCATTCGGTGAAGATAAATTTCTTCAGGCGCTCCAACGAGTTATTAACGTTCGTGTGTAATCGTACCAAGCTAAAAATACAAGATATTGTTATTAATCGTACTTCGCAAATATTGCAATAGCAGTAAGAAATAAATATCAAGTCAGATATGAGCTCTATCTTACATCGGCCGTCCTCCTGCTAGCTTCGTAAGTGTATCCAAAATATATGCAGGAATGAAGTGTACGAAAATCGCGGAGATCCTGAACAACAAGATCGATGGAACCAGCTTGAGATGCGGATACCAAACTGCACCCCTCAGCGGGAATGCATGCAAATAATTATTTATTTTCGGTTCTACATTGGACCATCTGAAGGGCTTTGTCGTACTTGATGTACAATGGTACACCTTCAGCTCCTTTTTACTGTAACAGACAGTAACATGATTTTTCTACTAAAGTACTTCAGTAAAATCGCGAATAATATTGATAGGATTTGCTTTACCTATCTTGATGCACAGCGTAGGCCGCGGTAATGAGATTGTTCACAACAACATCTACTGGAATGTAATCGTAAATTAAGTCTTTAGCAACTGGCAATCTTCTGACGACACCTTTGCTGGCACCCATCAAAAATCCTTGCGGTCCATTCTTTGATATTGTCCATCCAGGCGTTGGCTCTTTCCAGGCTCCCGTTACTGCAAACATAAAACATAGCATTTAATATAAATCGTATGATCCAAATTTTCGATTCGTTTCAAATTTCATTTGCTTCAATCAACGTTTAACGTTACATACTCATTGAAGGGCGTACGATAGCAGCAGGAACACGTCCGTTTTTCACTTCATGCTCGGCCATATGTTTTGTGAACGTGTAAGAATTCGGATGGTCCTTCACTATGTTTGGTGTCTCTGCTTCCAAACTAGCGTCATCCAATTTCTCCACCAATCTGAGTAATTCGTTTGCATCGAACGGTGCTGGGTAAACGCGTTCCTCAACCTCTTTTAACACCGAATTGACATATGCACTGGAGACGTGTACCAAAGCCTAAACATTGAAAATAAGAACTGTATTTCGAAATACGAATGTTTGGAATTAACATAACTGGGCATAATGGATTCGGCCATAGTACAAACTATATATGCATCATAAAAAGCAGTCTACCTTGAGATCTCTTATTTCTTGACAGAGCTCCACAACTCTGCGTGTACCCAGAAAATTAATATTTGTGGCTGTCTTTAAATCCGCTTCAAAGTCTAACGTGGCTGCCGAATGGAAAACTATTTGGACATCTTCTACAAGGGTCAATCTGTCTACAGACGACAGACCCAGGTTCTCTTGTCCCACATCACCACCAACAGGAATTATTTTTTTTAGAAGATCTGTCCGATTCTCGTCCCTTAATCTGTTAAACACCTGAAGAAATAAAATAGAAAACGAATAGAAATATGAAATAGAATACATTAATTAAAAAATGTTAAGTAAATTCCAGATTGGAAATAACGTGTCCGGTGTCCATAAAAATTAGGCAGTTTCGACTTTGAGAATTTTCAGTTTCCAACCGAAATAATAATAACGAATGGTGTACAATCTTCCGAGATATCTCAATAATTATAAAAGAACAAAATAAAATCGTTACAAGACATTCACGATGATACTAATGTCTCTAATTGCAAAAAAAATTGAGTTAAAAAGCTGTCTTAATAATTAAAGGAAAAAGAGTAATGAGCGTAATAAGTAAGCATTGATTAATACTTCAATTTAGTTCACACTGAAAGAAACGAATTTCACACAGGATACAGGTTATCGCACGTCTTGCAACTAAAAAAAAAAATTATGACCAAAGTTTCCGCATGCTGCGTATAACACTCCGTCGTACCGAATTCTTTTTCAGTTCCTCCAATCTCTCTTCAACCTGTTTTCCCTTCTTTGCCCGCAACAACACATAAATATTTTTTAAATCAGGGATTGATCTCAATAGCTTTTCTATCAAACAGACACCGAGGAAACCAGTTCCGCCGGTGATGAACACAGTTTTCCCGTTATAAAAATCAGTTACGTTCGATGCCATCGGGAATCGTTTTTAGAAACCTACGATACTCGCTTCCACGACTTTGTAACAATTGCGCAAAAGTAATAAGGCGTGTGGATTTTTCCAATTAAAAAAACAAACATGCGACAGGTGAAACTTCACCGACACCGTACGATGCGGACGCTGGTTCGTCGAAAACTGAAAGGCTGGGTCGGCTCGCTCGTAATCCGAGATTATTCAAGATTGTAAATTGGTGGGACAAGTCGAGTGTGTGTTATCGCTTTGGAAAGTTGTGAAATTAATAAAAAGGATATTTTGATTAATAATTCAGTTTTTCTACGCTATCAATGTAAACTTTTAAACAAATCCGTGACTAAAATATGTTTTCCTTTTGTTCTATGCAATGACGCGTAGGCGAATGCTACTGCAAATAATACTTTATTTGCAAATAAAATGTATCAATGATTAATATTCATTAAACGAAATGTATTTTTCCTTTTTTTATGTAATAACGCGTAAGCGAATGCAAATAATACTGCATTAACGTCATTGCATAAAAAAAAGGAAAACACATTTCAGTCACCGATTTGTTTAAAAGTTTGTTTCATTGTTGTCGTAGAGAAACGGAAATGCGAAAAAGCTTGGCCTCCTATTTTTACAGCCTCTGCTAGTTTTGCCACGTATGTAATTATCGTTGACTCGCCATGTTGGGACCTGTACAGTTATACAAAACTGGACGGTACATAGTTAACACGCCTGAGCTACCCTCGGATACATTGACAGTCTTTTCTGGAATTCAGTTTCTTTCTAGAATCCCTTCCCTTTCTTTGACTTCGAATTTATACGCTATTAGTACTAGAAGCAATTCCAAAACATATTACCGTACGTTCAAAGTTCATTCGCACTCTACTTTGTTACAAAGTATTCATTTCAGTCGAAGAGATTTACCAATTGAATTACCGACGATAACTTTTTGTACTGGCTATCGGAGGGCCTGCGATTAAGAGATTTGGTCATTATTTGGTCAAAGCATTCTCCGTAGGAATTCGTCAGTCAGAAAAAAAAGTTACGTAATATTTGTTTGTTCTGCGTTCAATTGGTCGCAGCAGAGACTCGTCTTTGGACACTATGCACTTGAATAAGGAAAACAGAATGACGATGGATAAGCAATGAGAAGGAAAGATACACAGAGGTGTCCCTCAATAAAATCATAATAAATGAGTCTATTTTTAAAAACATTTTATTGTGCAATAGATTGGAAAATATAATTTAAGGTATTGATAATTTTTAAAAACCGAGTAGGTTTAATTATAAATATGTATAATTGAGGGAAAAGAATTTGGCGAACATCGCTCTGCATTTTTCATTTTGTAAGGAAAGGAGTACCTCGCAGAAGTGAAGTAAAGAATTAAAAATTTCCAGCAGCGGACAGCTGCGTACGGAAAATTTGAGTCTTTTGCCAGCAATGCAATTATGGGGAATGTAGAATGTTACCGACGAATTAAAGTCTTCGGCGGCCAACTAATTCACGATGTTAGCTGTTTTATAAATTCTTATTCTGAAATATTCAGTCGAAAATTAGACATATGTAGACGATATGTATATGTTTCTTTAAAAATCTTTTAAAAAGATAAAGAATAAAGAAAAGAAAATATACATGTGATGTACAATATACGAGAAAAATGTCTGTAACTATAAGTTCCAATAAGACCTTGTCGAACTCTGACGCAAATGAAAAATAATTGACTCAAGTTATTTGAGTTTATAAAGTACATATGCAAATTGCGCACTAACTAGTTAAACCTATGTATGTTATTCATCACCAATAATTCCCCGTTTCAATGTCCACACTTTGCCCTGCTGTTTCTTTTACGTCCATTTAAGAATATTCATGTTTATCACTTAAAAAGCCTTAGTCTTTTCTAAGCCTTCCATAACATTCGTTTTACAATTCATTTAGCTCTCTACGTCTCATAGGCTTTTACTATTTTTTATTATACAAAATTTATTCTAACAATAGAATAAGTTCTATAATATACAGAATTCAAGTGAATTGCGGGAAATTATTACTTGATACGTGGCAAAACATCATTGCCTTTCTTTTCTATTCTACATAAAACAGTTGCGTCAGAGAAAAAGAAATTAATTTAAATATGCAGATCATACAAGTGCTTCCCCTGTATGGAAAGCGCCATAATAACGCAGCTCGAATACATCTTTTTACATTCTGTGTACGTAAATCGTGGATCAGTGATATTTAAATGTTTGCCGATAGATGTCACAACCAAGCACGTTGAATAGTGACAATCGATAAGATTGTCAGATTAATAAAGTCACTCCGAATTATTAATATTACATTACTTTCAAACAGAACATCAAATGAAGGTTTACGACTTTCATATGTAAGAGTTTCAATGAAAAATTATCTCTGATAATACTAACACTAATTCCGCTTATTTCTTGAGTAGCCCCTTGTAGTTGATGAACCGCACATCACGTTTGTTCACTGATCTCGAATCCGGCCCCTGGCGCTAGATTAACACATTACATGCAGTCTTATAATTTTCCTAACTTTCTCAGATCTTTCATAATAGATTGGAAAAATAATTCTTAATTCCAGTCATTAAATGTATTATTCCATATATCTACAATAAATAACTACTCTTATAAGAATAATTTGTGGAAGAAATATTGTTCACAGAATAATTGCCGAATTAAATTTCATATAACGGAAGTTGCAATTCATAGTGGATATCACGTGATTTTAGATACAAATGTGAATGCAGTACCTCAAAATTGATCGTATTTGGTTGTTACAATACGGTAGCACATTCCGTAAGACCTGTTTGATCGATCATGGAAAATTAATAAGTCGAGCTGGTAATGTGGATTGTACGCCACATATGTTCTTGAGGCTAGGTAAAAGCCATTTGATTAATATAGGCACGAATACAGATCTCTTGAAAATCAAGCAATATATTAAAGTGGACATTTCGATTGCACCAGGTATTGCAAATAAAACGTAGATTATAAACGAGTTCCAACAATAATTAAAGTCTAATCATTTAAATAGCAAGAACTGTAGTTATGAAAATATTACAACATCGAAGTAGCATAGCAACGAAGCTGTAGTGGATAGGGGACAGAATTTCGTCTTACTAGCGTTGAAAATGAATTTATTAGAAAATTAGAAGTCTAGAAGCCCAAAGATAATGTCTCAACTAAAAAATGTAAAACTAAAGCAAATAATAATACAAAACATAACAAATTCTCCTTGGTACATTGACAAGGGTGCGAATTAAACCGGAAAACGTCGGCTTTCTCATAAGGGTGAGCACCCCGGTGCAGATAAAAGGAAAAATTCGCACAATTTCCTAGTGACTTTTCATGGGAAACAATTGTCCTGCCTGGGGGGATTTGGCGGTCGCCCCAAGATGGCGGACTCGGTTGGCGTGCGACAAGCACGAGCTGAAAAGTGCCGAGAACGCGAGAAGTTCGCGATTCTGTGTTAAATCGTCTACGCGATTATCACCCGTAGACGGCTCGAGAATCGCTGGCGAAGAAGACATCCTCAGATAACGTAGGTACGTAAGGAATCACTGTCAGCGAACCGTTTTCTTTTGGTACGGGGTGAAAAGCCGCGCCTACTACCGTGCCCCGCGAAGTCGTGGGTGTGCATGTTGAATCGCCGTTTCCCATTTTCGCGAATACGTCACTAATTCCGTGTGTCGGTGTTACTATCGTTAAAAATATCGAAGCCCGGTGAAACGGCTGACAATCTTCTGAGGGAAGTTCATAGTGGGGATGTCGCTAGGTCGGCGTGCAAAAATCGAACGGCCGAGTGGCACGTCCGCGGACACCTCGTAGTCCTGTTGTATCTGTCCATCGGTTTCTCGTTTGATAACAGAAACCACGGTCGTTCACTTGCGTATGTCATTTTACAATTCTACGCGATACTGATCGCACCGTCTTCCCGCCGTGCCCGTGAAAAGTATCGCGAGAAATTCGTCGCGTGTGGGACGCATTTTCATCCCGCTACTCTCGGCGGATCCATTCTCGGGCCGTGCCGAATTCTCGTTGATTTCATTTCAGCAGCCGACTTTCAACCGTGTCACACGTCAATCAGTACTTTTGTTATTCTCTTTCTCTATTGTGCGCGCTTTCTCTCACTCTCTTTTTCTCTCCCTCTCTCTCTCTCTCCCTCTAATTCTGCATCAAAGCCGATGATTACCGCTTCTCTTTTGACGCATTGTCTCGATCAGTGTACGTGTAACGTTCGTGTACATGTGGGTGCGTAGCTTAGCATAGTGTGTATGCGCGCGCAATGCGAAGCCGCATGCTGGCTCATCGTATAAAATAGTCGTGATTCGCATCTTCGTGATTTCTCTCCTTGTTTTACCAGCTTCATTTATATATTCATCTGCGATCACCTTGTCCTAAACCCTTTTTTTTTCATTCATTATGATAATCGCTGATATCCTTGAACCGCGTGGATTTCCCTCACGATTCCGGATGTGCCTTCTCCACGACATTAGAGAATTGATCGTTTACTTGCATTTAGGAAGTACCGTATGAATTATGGCATATAGTGCGGCTCACGTGCTGCCCACTAATCAGTACCGATATACTACTGTCTTTAGTCTTACTGCTTCTGTGTAGTATTCGAACCGGTGCGGTGCCGAGCAGTTCACCTGACCTATATCGGTGTGTCTTCTTAATGTCATCTCGCGAACAAATCTAATTTTTACTAGAACTTGCATGGAAAATCTTATTTCCGTAGGTATGCTCCATCGCAAGTGATCATTTGTGATACAATTACGATTGATAAGGACTTCGGAGTAAATGTTTATCATTCCTCTTTGTACCTCTTCGTAGTAAGTAATGTGCTAATTACACTGGGTCACTATATCTTCGCGAATTGTTTTATCGATATTTCATATTGAAAAGTGTAAAATTGTACCAGAGTTATCAGTGTAATGGATTTCTAACTAGGTAAAGACGACTGTAACACTGTTATTTATGACTTGCAGGTCCTAAGTATATGTATGTATTCGTAATCGTAATGCCAACTTTTTTTATATAAATTATTTCGAATGATTATTTAATTAACCCTGCAACTCGTTAAATAATATGACGTACGTATAAATCAGAAATGAGTACGTAAAAACGTATATATGTACGAGTAGAGTAAAAAATAACTTTAAGCCTCAATGAAACCATTTATCTTTTCCCGAGCCGTAAATATACTTAGTATGGAGGCACGGCCCCTTAAGGCAGGCAGTTTGAAGCCATTATGCATAAGCCGGAAGTATCGTAATAGGGTTGTATGTAGAAAGGGTGAAGCCAAGGCGATGGCGATTTTGATTTCTCGTCTGGAAGTATTATCCGACGTCGGTAATTCTGTGGAACGTGATCAATACGCGGTAGCGTTGCTTCAGCGTTTGTCCGTTCCACGTACTAAAAGGGTTGTCGTTCCCTGACGGCCTCACCTCGGGCCTGTGCACGTTCAACCAACGGGAAACCTTTGGATTACTCCCTTTCGGTCGTTCGACGTCGCGCCACGCCGAGCATTACATAGTCTGGAAATAAATTGTAGACGTAACGTTGGGGAGGTCGATATACATATAATAATACCTGGAGGGTGGATAGTCTTGCCAGCATATATTTAGAAACTAATTATTTCTTGGATGCAACACATCCCTTTTTATCCTTTTCATTGTCAAGCATATTCTTCCTGCCTTTCTTTTGTATCATCGATGTCTTTTTCAAGTGTATACTTATATGAAATTCGCTACGTTGATTAAATTCTTTTGTGCCCACTTGTAAGTATCAACGAATAAGAAAGATGTTTAAATGTATCTTTCATAGATTTTCTTCTTCGCTGTCCCGTGTAAATCTTTCGTGATGTTTAAAAATCTGTATCATTCCTCGCTTAGATTTGCCCCCATGCTTTTCCGCACAATACTAGTCCGTTTCGTGTTCCCGAAATAGTATGCCTTCGTTACCTAAAACCGCATTCTAAATTCTGCTCCTACTGCCATTAACAAAATATTCGCGAACGCACGTGTACAGTTATAGTAATCGTTCAGCCGTTTCGACGTAGCTAGTGCCACAGACGGAATCCTAAGTTTCAGACGTTGCAACTTTATGTATTGGCATGGTACTTGTCTCTTCCTCCTCTCATCCTCTCTCGCACATAATGTGAAATATCTCGCATAAGTTATTCGAAAACGTGGCTAGATAAAATCTGTCGAAAATTTTTGAGGAGCAGCATAGCGTTTCGAGGGACGCATCAAAAATTCGGAAGATTCTTATCAATATATGAATAAGTACGTCTGTAATGAACGTATATCTTTAATTTAATTATCGTGGCACGTGCTTTCTTCAAGAGGTGGGTGTTGCACCAACGAGTTAAGTTACATAGGAGTTAATGATCTCCTAAGCATTCTCATCTTTATTACTTTCATATCTTTCATATCATATTTTTACTTTCATATCAGCTTGGGATGAGTTTTTGAAATCCTTGATATAGCAAAATAGAAACGACACAGTCGACACAGTGATAATCATTTTAATTTGGTTCCCTTGAAGCACTGAGTACTCAGATAACCGGTGTCATTCGCGTATCTAATAGCACCTTCTTCAATGTCGATCGCATCAATAAAAAATAATTCTAACTACCAACACCAATCAAGGCTACTGATATTTATTATACTATATATATACTAGTATATACTCAACTAATTAGCAGTTTTACTATAATTACTTATTACTCATATAATCATAATTCAATGTACAGTATACAAGCAATATGGAAATTGATATCTTTTATGTGATAAAATCAATTTATACAAAAAAAGTGTGTCCTTCGTCACTGTTCAATGATGACGCGCCCACGGTGAAAATATTTTTCGTTTTATTAATAGCAGATTGTAACACTGTTCTATTGACGGCAGATTTCTTCTCTGTCAGCCATACATAAGAAGTCAATGAAGTCAGGCAGTTAATTAGGAATGTAGATCCACAGTGTTTTCCAAGGAAACAAGAATGAGCAAATATCGTAGCCGGCACTTGGTTTTTGCACCATGACCCGTATCCGCGTTTATGGACACTCGGTACTCCAGAAGAGTGGTGCTTTTCCTTTCTAGCGTACCGAGCCTCTGTATTCGCGAATGAACTTTTTCACTTTCGAAACACCGCTTATTGATGGTGTCTATCTAATGTTAACTGATTTGCTAATTTTGCAATCGTCGTAAAACACTTTTGTCTTTCGGAGAAAACATAATATATATAAACTGTGAAATTGTCGATAATTGCTCTTACGATTAATCCCTTCTCATAACGAGAAAGTATTATATTATCATTACTATCGCGTATGAATGAACATAACACATACTACACATCGCTCGTAATGAAACAGAAATTTTAAGTAGGTAACAAGTAGATACCATCGTTAGTAGATTAACCTTCATTTCCTTTGAGGAACATGTCTGGTTCATGGATGTTCGGCAACTAAAAAACTATCCTTGAGATGATCGTGACATTACGAAACTTATTCTGTGCAAAGTCCGCAATTTGCCTCTCCGTTTCATCCGTCTATTGCTTTCTGCTCTCTCTCGTTTTGCGCGATAGACATTAGCCGCGGTACCGAGGCTCCCTTGCAACTCTGCCAAAGATCCGGATAGGAATTTACGTTCGCTACTGGGAATATTGTTTGCCGATTCGTGAAATTGAACGAGCTGTAAACAAACGGAGTAGGCAAGCTTGTCGTAACGAAATTAATTCTAATTAATACTCATTTCCATATCCGAAATGTACACACCGTTGGCGCGTGTTGCACTTATTATTCATTTTACATGTAGAATCATTCATTAATGTATTCGGGTGTGATGTAAAACGAAAAGATTTTGTAGTCGTTTCGTATTTCGAATGAGTGAGTTGCGATCAGCTGTTGCTCAATTAAATTCGAGGTTGGTGGAACGTTCGGAAAGGAAAAGGACGTTTATAATAAAATTATGTAAGGTGTATACGAGGCTCAATGTTGGGCAAAATTTAATGGAATCGACGTTTAATGAGTGCGGCTGAATTTTTAATTAACAATTGCAATTGATAATTAAAGTAGGTGTTTAATCATTAGATGTAATTGACGATTTAGCCAGGTATGATTGACCAGGAAAGTAAGGATTTGATCATCAGCATTACTTTATATTTGCTTTTAGTACAACTCGTTTATCAAAGTTAATATTCGGATACTTTATACGACGATGTTATAATAAATTCATTATCGTATCAAAGAAAGGGAGAGAAAGGCAGATGTAGGAAGTAATGTAAACTGTTGTAAACAGTGAAATTTTAAACAGTTGTCAAGTAGTGAAATAAATATCTTTAAGCGGTTGATATGCTCAACCTTGTTACAGGAAATCGTATTTAGATTTTCATCGCGCCGAGGCAATTAATGAATAATTAAAATTCCACATTACGCGTCGCCTGATTTTGCAAACGACGAATATATTACGTGAGAAGAACGCTCCCTGGACCATGCTGGTTTATCTATAATTAAATTATCTCGTCGGTCGATTGCCAAAAATATCCTGCATACCGTAGTTTTTTTTCTAACTACTCTCGGTTCCTTTCGAATATAAATCTTTATCCTTTTTATGGTTAACCCTGAGTCGCATGCGTCAAAAACCAGTATGAACATGTGAATGATTCTTTTTTAAACAAAAAAAAAAGATAGAGAAGAATGTGGATGGTTATTATCATAATATATGTACATATTTCTGTTCTTGCGATTCTTACGTTTAATTGAAAAAAAATGTAGCTTCTTAAATGATCGGGGCACGGACCGAAACATTATTAACGAAAAAGACGCGGTCGGTGAATATGTCGAAGATATAAAAGCGAACACGAACACATGGTTCGCTCATTGTGCCCCGTTCCTTTTACAATTCGCCCCTGTTTTCGATCACGCTCTAATAAACCAATATGTACGCGAACTGCTTGAGAGCACTTTTCAGTGATCAATGAACCGCCAAGCCTATGAAAATGCTCCTAGCTCTATGTATTATGCCTTTATATTCATATATCTTTTTACACATACATATGTATGTAGTCTATGTAGGTACGTATGTCCTATTAGATCATGGGTACACAGTTTCTGCAATTTTTTTTTATAGTGGAAAGATTTGTGTTGGTTCTCTTACTCCTTTAGTTTTCAATACTTCGAACTCTGTTCCTTTTTAATTACTATGTTTTTTATTCCATGCACTCTGCAATTATTCGAATGTTTTCCTTCGTCGTGTTTCCTTAATCGTTTCATTCCTTTGTTTGAACTTTTTAATTATATGTGCCATTATGTTTCACCTCCCTCTTAGTCGTCCGTCGTTCACAGTTTTTTTATCCTCCTAAAGTGTATTTAATGATGAAGATATTTAATCGACCACGCAGTAGACGATTCGTATTTGGCGGTGGATAGTGCTGAATATTTCGGAACTGTAGAATAAATTTGGTATTGGTGCATTAGCACAACAGCTTCGAAGAATTATCGGGCAAAAAATGGTTAATCAAAGGTCAAACACTGTGGTGAGTGTCGTTTTTAATATTTGGTTCCACATGAAACCAGCACTTTTTTCCATAGTGTCTGATAATATCGGTATTTACGGAACTTCTACGCATTTGGCATCTAGTTAGAGTGAAAGACTATTCTTCTGATGGCCTTTGCCATTCATTAGAGCGGTGTGATGACGTCAAAATGGTCCACCCGAATTATACAGAGAAAATGTATTTGATCGGTTGTATAGTTTCATACAGACTGAACACAGTAAAATAATCTTTACTTTCTGCTTTGTGCGTAAATAATGACGCGTGCCTTCTATTTTCGAAACTTTTTCACTTTTATCAAATTATTAGTTATTTCAAAGTAACGCAATATAATGCAAATTTTACTGTGTCCACTATAAATTAATAAACATAATTTATGGAAATCTGAAGTTTTTTTTCGTAGTTTCAATACATTGTTGAATTAGTCTTGGAAAGAAACTTTCCGCATAAAAGTTCATTCGATTGCTTAGTAACGTTGCTTGTTGCTCAGTGGTGCATAAAGGATTAATGACTAAGAACAATTCATTACGTCTCGCGTATCAATGCAACGCACTGAAATGCTCTTGCACTTCACGCTTGACCGTTACGAGCAAAAAATACGTGGCACAGTGCTAAGTGTCTAGTAAATACTTTTATGCAAAACTAAAGTACTCGGGTTTGTCAAAATTCTGAAAAATCTTTTGTCCGCAACGTTTCGTTTTATATATACTTGCACAAAACTAACATTAGTTAAAATATTCCACTGTTTCGAATGTGGGATGACCGAATATTTTTTATTCATCGAGAGATAGGAAGAATTTCACATCTGGAACTGTGGATGTTGGCCGCGTTGGTGATCGTCAATTTCTCTTTAACGACATTAGAGAGTGGATACGGTGCAATCTCGATTATGCGATTAACGTTCCACTATCCGTGGCCGCATACGAGCATCGCTAAAGCGTTTCGTTATTTCCACGTTTTTCACAATAGAGAATAAATTGGAATAAATTTTTGGAAAATCGAAATGAGAGAATCGCGAGGGATTGATACAAAACTTGCAAAAACATTGACCAAACCGATTACCCTCTATTGAACTTTATATAATTCAAGTATTTAAACATACTGTCTTTAAAACAAAAGTGATAAATCCACTGGCAATTATTAAAAAATCAACCCACAAACTGTGTTTCGAGTATTGTTGTACTTGCAAAACACTTTCCAACGTTGCAATGTGCTGCTCAATTTTGTGCAAGTTATGGCCAGAGGGAAAAGGGATCAAGGTATCAAGAACAATGGCAGATATTATCAAATGATTTCCACGCACACACACACACATACACGCACACGCACAGCTCGCCCTATAAGTATCATCCGTTGCACAATTTTACCAGAACGTGCACGTAGTCCGAATGTTAAGTGGTCTTCGGTTCATTTCATCTGGTGTCCATCACACGTCGCATTCTCCTGGTCAATCATCATCGGAGCTCTAGCTACGTATATAATATGCGGATACTGAAAGGACATACGCGAGTCACTTCAATTAGCATAGCCGTTGAAGAACGAATTTTGCGAGCTCCGAAATCAAATATTCAAACACGAGACCCTATTGAGAGACAAGGTTTTCAGACCTCGTTCAGGGTTGGACAATAAGTATTAATTTCGTTTCTTTGTCATACTATATGTACAGGGTGTAAAGAAATTAATATGTAACGACCGTCGCAGCATGATTCCACACCTTAGGATCACGCAGTGGTGGTATTTACATATAATTTCCACCCTGTACAGTTAACAGTTTTCAATAGATTCTGATAATTATTAAGAATAAATGTAAAAAGTAATTAAATTCTTATAGTAACATTTTTTTTTTTATATTTTTGTAAGCGGGTACGTTGTAATTAAAGATTTCCTTTTAAAATACACAATTTGTTACCAGGAATGAGGAACACATAATTTATCATGTCGGCTAAAATGGGATTGTACACTATCAATGTAGCAAAAAATATATAATTTACTGTTCCTTCCAAGGATCCACGAATATTATAAAAACGAAAACGCACAAAGAAAGAACCGCATGCGTGTCTATCTATGGCATCCATTAATCGTTGCCGGAAGCAGGTATTAGATTCAAAGTCCTGGTCCACGTTTCTTCCAACACCCATGATACACGTCACGTACCTTTTTTTTTTCTCAAATCACCCGCGGCCTTCCACCCCTCCATTGAAAAACTAAAAGGACAGCAACGCGAATGGATTAGCACCTTTTTGTCCACGACAGTTTTTTGCTTAACAAACGAATTTTTCTATTTGTGCTCGCAACACATCTAAAGGGGGGCCCGTGGAACGAAAGGAAAGAGAATGATTTTCTTGTCTCAAAATTCGATGAAGGATCGTACGCGAACAATGTGCTTGCCGGACTTGTACAGATGCGTCAATAGAAGGCAGAATTATGTGGTGGGAGAAGTTGTCCCGACCTCTCACGCGGAGAGTCAGGTATAAGGAACTCTGGCTAGTCCCAGGTAGGCTCAGTTGCACCTTTCGTTAGTCCGGCTCGTCTCTGAAGTGGCTGGCCCACATATCATCCCCTTTAGTAATTCTCGACGTGCGTTACCGTTCGTGTCGACGACCCAGACCTCTGGGAATTCAAGATACACACATAACGTCGTGCTCCGGGATACCTGGGGATTCTTGCGTTTCCTTCGTACCTTGGATTATTCCTCTCGTTCCAGTTCGAAAGCTGGATTTTGTTTTTCGAATCCCAGCTTCGGTAAGCTTTTACACGTCTTTTCGTGAAACTCACGTTCCGGTGCGATCTTGTGCAGTTTATCGTAGCTCAATTCTTCACCGTTTGCTCTTGAGTCTTCTTCTCTTGAGTCTAGTTCCCTCTTAGGAATCGCTGTATCTAATATTTAATTATCAGTTTTATCGATGATTTATAAACGAAATACTAATTTCAATGATATCGTAAGGATATTTGATTTGTCATTGATGTAACATTATTATGCTTCGTATGATGTTTTTTTTTTTTGTTATGTTTTACAATGATCAGTGGTTAGAATAGGCTCATGCCAAGCGCGTTCGTCGACACGTGTCACTTTGGGGACTCGATTTGGGAAAACGGTATAGAAAATTGTGTTGACAAAAAAATGACAGTTTTATGCAAACACTTGATCTCTCTCCGGAACATTGGGAATCGATTCTCACATAAGTATTTTTTGTTTCTGTTTCTTTTCCACGGGCAGACCGAATAAGGGACGCATCGAAGATTGCCACAGAAATGGGTAAGCGAAAGATTCATGCAAATTCTAGATATCTAACCCCCTCCATTTCACTGAACTTAATATTAGTTCTCGTTGAGAAACCGTTATCGCGTTCGGTAGCTAAGTAACAACTCAAATAATCGACACGATCACAAATATTCTTATCCGCGGTCTCATCGAGTGGCGAATGTTTGGAAACTTGCCGAAATATCGATTTTAATATGTTTCGCACAGCTCTAGTCGTATACGTCGCGCAAAGAAGTATATCAAATGGCAAAAGGAGGACGAAGTTACTTAAGTAAAGAATTACTTGCCGTGCGGATGAGATAAAATTAAATTGTAATTCATTCAGTTAGGTAAATGAAGCGAAAGAAATATTTTCAAGCGCCTTATTAAAATTTAGAACACCTAATTAAAAAAAAAAAATGGAATTTCGTCACGGTGGCCATTACTACAATAATGTTCGCCTAAAAAGGTATTAACCTACACTACGCAATTTAAGCACTTTCTCTATGCAATTCAAGGAGAAATTGAAATTGAGACGCGACCAAGCCGTTCCCCCAAACATGTCCAGAAATTTTAACTCCAACGTGTCTAATCGGTCAAACAAGTTTCGTGCTTCCTGTGGACACGAAACGGAGATCTCTCTCTCATTCTCTCACTCTCTGTCTTTGTCACGAAACGTGACGGGATACGGTAGATAGTCTACATCGCGTCTAAAACGGAACTTGGATTAACGCACTTAACGGAATAAGAAGAATCCGCACGAATTAGAGCCGTAAACCGGAGGTTCGAATCGTTTAATCACTGGTTAAAGAGGAAATTTCATAGCGGCCGCGGGGATGCTGCGTCGTCTGGTCGCCCGGCCTCTCTCTCTCTCTCTCTCTCTCTCTCTCTCCTCTCTTTTTCTCCCGCCGCAAGGGTCATTGGCCACGACATTGATACACCGCTCCCGATCAAAGGCGACGAATCGGAGTCGTATGTCTGTCGCGGAAAGAAGCACGGAATGAATCACGGTCAAATTAATTAACACGTCTATCCTAATCTAATCGAACCGACCCGGTCGGATTAATTGACAGTATATGATCCGCGAAACGATGCTAATTATTATATCTACTCCATCGTGAAGCTTTGTATCAAATTGACTGATAGCATTCAGCTACTTTAAGTGTTTAGTAAATTTCAATGCAAAACTATCTATCGATAAAAACGAGAAGCGACCGTAATCAGTGTTTGAGATCGATGCGATGGATTACTTGATAGGAACGTTATTTGTAAGAATACATTGTAACACAAATCAGTAATAAGTTCATAAAGTACCTCAGCTTGTTCAGCCGCGGCGAAAATCCCTTATTTCAGAACATTTTTATGCGGGCTTTACTAAAAGAAATAAAACAAGGTGCTCCTTACACGTGATTTATTAGCCCTTACAGCGTAACACAAAATTTTGTCTGCAACAGATTTTGTATTAAATTGTTTATGATTATGAAGGTACCTTAGGTCGTTACAGAAAAAATGCTGAGAAACTGTTCTTGTAAAATAATGCCGCCATTATAGTCTGTCGAACCACTTTTTTTAAATACTTTGTTTAATTAATTTTTTACAAGCAATTAAAGGGCCAAACTTATCATGAAAAAAATTGATGTGACTTTAAAATGCTACAAATTGCTTCTTCTCTTGAAACTAAAAAATTGGTCTCGACTGACAATAACGGTGACATTATTTTACAAGAACCTTATTTCGTTTTTAAGATTAATCGGCGTTCATAGAAGATATCATGCCGATCGTAAAATGGCATTTCTTCTGTAGTGGTCTGAGAGGCACCTGCAAAATCATAAGCAATTTAATACAAAAATTATTGTAAATAAAATTCTTTGTTGCAGTTTATGGAGCGTTTTGTTTTATTTCTTTTAATAAAGTGCCTAAAACAATTGTCTGAAATTAGGGATTTTCAGCGCGTCTGGAGGTAAGTGACCCGTTAAGTGACCAGATAGAGTCGTCAGTGGATTTTTTCTTCTTTTAGGAGAACAGTAGAATTATTTAAAAAGCCACTCACTTTTAAACAAGCGGAGTACTTATTTTCTCCATGTGTTTTGGAGCTTGACTTGAATTCATCCAGAGATTCATTCAGCAGTTTTAGTGGATGCGACGAGTATTTGTCGTAGAATTGTCGAATAATTGTTTCAAGTAGTTTGCCCGGTATTTTACATGGTGAATCATTGGTTGATAGCTCTTGTCTCGAGCGTTTCTATTTTCCAAGATTCGTTTAGAATGAATAAGATGTTCGCGAAAAGCGCAAGATGACGGTATAACGGGGCAAAGTTTCCAGCAAGGCAGTTTTCGCGGAAGTGCGATTGTTAAATGAAGGACCGAAGAAAAAATTGTGCAGTTGAGACGCGAATCGCCGATGATCGAGTAAAGTAAACGAATAAGAAAGAAGTGTTAATGAACCTGTGCAGGTGAGCCGAGGGAACTTGCGAAGCGAAAGATTAACATGGAAGAATCTAGTAATTTGCTCAAACTGTTTTCCTCGGACACTGTTTTCGTTGCGCGATGTAAACGCAGTCTGTTTGCCGAATATTAATTCTTCTCGGAATATTCTTACGCACGAGTCTAATTCAATTTTCGAATGGTATTCTTCGTCGGGTAGGTATCGGTGCATGGTATTCGCTTCGCATCTTTATAATTTTATTTGAAACAATCCCAGACGTGCAGTTTGTAAAAGCTTCTTCATTTTCTTTTTAAGGCAGCTTTGAATGTATATGAATAATTTATTCAATCATATATAAAAGTTTGATTAAAAGAAACATTAATCACATTAATAGTCATATACCTGACGTTATTAATATTAATCGGCGACAATATTTTATTTCAATAAACCGGAAATATGAATGAATATTCTCATTTCCATCATAATTGCGTTATTCGATCGAATTTGTACAAAGCGTGAAAATATTTTCACTTGTGCGATGAAAAATTCGTGATCCACGCATACGATCAGCATTTTTTATTTATTCAGTCGTTATTCGAATACGTGTCTTTATGATAATATTCGTATGCCCGTTGCGCGGCGATGTAAGAAGCTTTTAGCTCGGACGATGCGTTTCACTATTGTAATTATTTGATCAAAAAAGTAATTAAGAATTGTAGCCTTCTCTTGTTTCCACTCGGTGCAATCGTATAAACGATCGTTCGCCAAGCGTTAAATTTGCTAAAGAGTAACAGTGTAACCGCAAATGCATCTTAATTGAATATGCCTGCAACTAGTCACTGCCACTGACGTTTACGATATTTTAATTTATTTATGATGCATTGTTTTAAAAGGAAACGCGGTACCTTTAATTTTAACAGCCGCCACTGAATTAAAACGAGCACAACCGTATTGGATATCGTGGGTTTGCAAATAAGAATTAGGATTGCTTGTATTTTTGGCAAGATTCGATAGAGTTCAATAGAATAATAGAATTATATGGATTCTACTCCGTTTTTCTTTTTGCGAATCAACATACGTCCACAATCTGCTTTAACATTTGCTTCGTCACAAAATATGTCTGCGCGCTAACAAGATAGATCGTAAAGAAGACTAGTGCGCATATTAAAACCGAGCAGTACTTGTTTGGTCTGGATTAGCCCGGTGCGGCCTGAAGAAGTGTGTCACGAGGCCATCGACTTCCGAATTTGTAATGCTGGAATGATCGGCAGGAAGAATGCGCCTTTGGTATGATCCAAACGAAACAGGCTGCGTGGAATTTCAATGATCCTTCCTATGGTACTGTTACATTCACGGCTGATCTTCAATTATTCTCCAAGCCGTGCTTAATTAATTTCACGATTAGAATTCTGTGCGACGCGCGCAAACGTCTCTTCAACAAATATATACATAAAATATTGATCATGAAATTCGCTAATGTATTATTATTATATTAGAACAGAATTTGTTGATCCAGCGGTGTGGTCGCTTTAAAGTAAATTTACAATTCGCAGTTTCCGGTCGTAGTAAAGCATTATTTATCTTGTTAAAAAGATATTCTCAGGGGGAATAGTGACGTGAGCTCAATACTTGCACAATACTGTTTCCGTTCAGTTAAGTATATAGCAAATAGCACTTGCGGCTCCGAGTATTATTCAGTTAATTGTAATTAGAAAGATCTCTCGAATTATGCAATACTCTTTTATTTAGTCTCACAGCTGCACTGTGTTTAAAACAATTCAACTAATAAATAATTCACGGTCAATTTGCACAATGCTACTTGAAGCTCTACGAATTATTTCGCATACGAATTTCAGTTACATCACTGGAGCATTTCCCCAGAAAAGAAACAAGCAGAATCATGTTTTACAATACCATAACAAGCTTGACTTGCTTATAAAAACAAAGCCAGGCGAAACTTTTGAAATTATATTGTGATAAATTTACATATTTTTTGCATTAAAGGCATTTTTTTTGTAAAATGTGCCGAATCTACCAAATCCTCGCCGCGCATACCTTGGATCGTAATACGAGATGAAAAAAATAAAGTATGCCTCCAATATGGATAGTATGTTGTGAGTAGTGAAAAATGTGATTTCTTCTTGGTGGTAATTTCTCTGTTCGTCGAGTATAATAATCGATGTGTGATCGGTAAAACTAAATCAGTTCGTGTTTCGTGAATTCAGCACAGGCGTTGAATTTCGGTAAATCTTTCGTGATGCGAGATTGACATTAGTGACTAATTAACAAGTTCAATTTCTCAAAATCGGGGAAAGTTTGCGAAAGTTCGAAAGTGAGTGCGGCGCAATTGAAACTACACAAAAGTTTTGCTCGTCTTATATTTACGATTCACTCAGCTTCACTTTAAGATAATTTCTATATTAACAAATATGATCCATACAACGTTCAATTTCTAACACCATTCCTCGCCATTGATGCCGCACATTTCCCTTGCTAATGAATTTCATAATTCGCAATCACAAACGATGATGCAACTAGCGGCTGCATGAACCTGCCATTCAATACATTCTACGCTGCATTCGTAGAATCATTTACGACGCGATTGAACTTTGCTTATCAACAATACTGCGAATTTATTTACTCACGTCCCTCTGCTTCGATTCCTTCGAGCTTCGAGTTCAATGAAACGACGACGATTCTCAAAGGATTTGAACCGCGCCGAACGATTCTGCAGTATGTTTTTTGGCCAGTTGCCAAACTGTGCGATACTCGAAAAGCGTTCGCCACGGTGGCACGCATTTTGTATTGATCTTGAAGATAATAGGAGAGGAGACGAGAGAGGGAGTGGAAGGGGAATTTATTTAGAATCGGTTGAAACTAGTGGACGACGGGAAGTCACGCGAATTTCGAAAACTAAACTTTGATCCGTGAGTTTAATGTAATAGAAGAAATAATTTGCGTGTCTCGCCAGTTTTGTAATTAAAAAAATATTTCGTAAGTGGAGCAACCTGATCACGCTTTTTCGTAACGTCTCTAATGATTGTAATAATTCCTCCTCGATGCCTACCGAATTCAATTTAATAACATGGTGCTTGAAAGGTTAATTCAAGAATTATCCGCTGGCTCTAATTGTGCCATTTTCAATCTTTATCATTCGTACTATTCAATTTCTAGTTCTCTTCGATTACGTTATTTCTGAGCGATAATTTTATGAATAAGTTTTATGATTCATGAAGGAACGCCCTTGACTGCCTTTCGGATAGTTTCGAAGTTGAAACATTTCAGAGGAGTAGTTTTAATTGTTAGCTGGAATGTTCTATGCAAGTACAGTGTGCCGTGTCCCCGTTTGCAAAAGGCGTTTATGTAAACTTTCACTTTTCCGAGGTATATTTTTCGATAATCACCGTGCAATTACCATTTACCTCTACGCATTCTTTGCAGTTGCATACTGCGTACAGTCCAATCTAGCTTTACGTTTTACACCGCATTAGATTACGTTCCCCTTTTGCATTAAACAGTGGTACGTTATGTGCCACGAAATCCACATTCATTCGACACAATACGAAAAATCGTGAGCAGATGCTTTTAGCTTACGACGCTGATAAGATGTACGATATACAGGGTAATTATTGTTTCGATTACCACAATTCGCAGGCTCCTAAAAATTCTTCTATAAATATAAAATTCAATAGTTAGTAATTTCTGTATATTTCCCAAAGAAGGATATAATTATAAACTAGAGGCTTCGTGGAAAATGAATTCCTCTCGTTTCGCAAGAGACACACAGGCAAAAAATTACGAACTAATTACACATAAATAGGCAATATTTCAACCAAAGGTGAAAAAAAAACCACTACAATTATCTCTCTTCAGTGAAAAGGACATAAAATCTGACGTCTCAGTTACATACAGGAAGCAAAAAACCCGATAAACAGATAAATTATTTTATCTTAACTATTGCTCAAACAAATCAGTGATTAATAATTAATAGTAAAGAAAATGATATTCCGCTATAGACGCAGATATTACATTTACATTTTGAATGTAATTTCTATCAAACATCATTTAATAAATAAGAAAAGAAACAACAATTCATTAAAATGATAAAGATGTTAGTTTACACAGATTGATTGATTGAGATGATTCTATGTGAAAAAGTAGGTCGAAAAATGTAGAATAACAATTTTTCATTTGAGGCTTCGTTTCTAAGAACACGAAGCATGCATGTTGGCTAATTATGTATTTTTACTGGTGCTTGCGTTAGATGATTGTCAATTCCACGATAATATCATTCAACCTATAAATAATAACTTTAGATAATCTTTACTTCTTTATTATACACGTTGTACAAAGCTAAAGAAGAAAAGTTTAAATTATTCCAAAAATTGTTCAAACTGTTCGTCATCGTTTTGGGAGCACGATACCGCTGTATTTTCTATTGTATTCCGGTGCCTTGCTTCATCAAACGGCAGAACAATTTTCTGTTTTAATCGCTAACGCGTGCGGACTAAGCGAATGTTTAAAGTCTTGGAAACGAAGCGACGAACGACACAATTTTATTCTACATTTTCGATCTGTTGTTTTTTTTTTTCACGTAGAATTACCCCTCTTCGAGTTGTACTGTCAGCTACGAGACGCCCTGTACATGTGTTAAACAAAGGTCGAACATTGAGAAAAAGAAAAGGATGGTGGGAAATTTTTTCGCAAGGGCAGAAGCCCGTGTCTCGGAGGTGTAGAGATAGGAACGGAAAGGAAACGGGAGATTCTGTCAGTCAGTCGGTCGCGGTCGTTGTTGGTCGCATAACGGGTTTTCATGTAACGGGGTCGAGCGACGGCGTTCTTCTCTTTTCTTCCTTGCTTCTTCGTCCGTGGAGGCCGAGGAACGGGCGGGCGGGTTCTTGTGACCGTTTCGAGGCCGGGACGCTGACCTAGAATCCCATCGAAGCCGCTCGCCTCTCTATCCCTCTTTCTCCGCGTTTCTACTGTTCTCCGCGATACGCGTTTAGCACGGATTTAGATAAATTCATTCCCTCCGCTAATATTCGATCATGCAGACGCACGTGTTCGTTTCCGGCTCGGGAGATCAGTGAGAAAATCGATTATACGGGGTGATCCAAGCAGCTGTTGCAAGTTATAACTCTTTCCGTAGTTCGATTGGAAGAAAATGTTGGAGGAAACGGACGAGTGGTAGGGTGAGTTGCCCTAATATGATATACCACGATATTAAACAATCCTGACATTTCCATTCATCGCCGACGAGTACAGTCGGTTACTTTTGTCATTTACTTCAGCGTTACTAGTGAGCATATGCCGAAATTAGATGGAAGCACGCGTTCGCAAAGAAATATCGGAGCAAAACTTGCCATCCTAGTTTTTGCATAGCCTTTAAATATTATTAGGGTGTTATTCTTGAAGTAAACATGATTATCAGACGCGGCACTTTATTTATATCCTACTTTCCTACTTCGGAAGGGTAAACTCGGTGCAATGTGCTATTCGATATTAGGCGAATACGGCTATTTCATATTAAAAGCACGATGAACCGAATTTGGGAAGCGGGGAACGCCAGTAGAAATACTAAATATTATCTGAACCGCCATTATATAGAAAAAAAACATATTACTCAAGTTTGTGTAAAAGCATCGTAAACAGGTAAAATATGTGCATGAAAAAGTAATTATTCGACATTTGAACAACTCATCCTTCTCCAAGGATACTACGCCTTTGCAAGACCAAGTACTTTTTTTTTGCAAGTACAGCGTTGGGCATGCAGCGAACAAATTGCATTATACTTATTTTTACACAAGATCGAACAGCTCTCATCGTTCTGTAGAGGAAAAGTATCAAGATAAACTGGTCGAGAAATGATTTGTACATGAAATATGATAAATACTAAGGAGCTATGACTTGTACAAGTTGCGGGGGCCACCCGGTACAGTGAGACGATGAAATGGGACGATTCCGATTGTATTAACATTTACCGCGATAACGAAGACAGGCGTGGATGATTATTTCTGTACGAACAAGGAAGTGCCGATGAGGATGCGGAACGTGGGACATTTTTCCTGCATATAATGAGATGGAAAGGCAGAATAATATGCTAAATATGTACGAAATTGAGAAGGAAGTCTGATTATTTGCAAATGAGCGACAAAGTAATTATTTTTCTTTATACGTGGGAATATCCGGGGAAAGGTAATTGAATGTAAAGCAGACACTGATGTTAAGTAGTGCAACAGGGAATGGTATTTACGTTAACTGAATTAATCAGCTTCAAATATTGCTTTCCTCTTGCTCGAGGTACCCATATTATTTTCTGGTATTTTGGATTAATTTATCCTTGAATTTTTCAGCCTCTATGTTGTCCCTATGTAGTTCTTATATTTAAAAGTTGTAATGGGAAAGTTATTTCTTTGAACGCTTTCGTAATGTAATGCATGTAGTTCTTAATTTACAAATTTTTTGTGTCGGCAGTTTTACTTTAATGTTATTTTTCAAATACCTAAACCGTTGGCCAGTAAAGTGTTTTCACATATTACATTTGATCGTTTTTCCGGATCGTTAATTAAAATTTGAAACTCTTCGTAGTTTGATAAATCATGTTGAAGCATGATACAGCAGCGATAGAACAATGAAGTAATATGATCAGGTAATATATTGAACAAATTAGTTAACCCTACATCGGTAAATGATAAACTCTTCCAATTAATAATTATTATTCGATCAGCGATACTTTATCTTGACGCATCTGCCAGTGCACATCATCGGGCAAGATTCTTCCTGCATAATCGTTTGAATATTCAGAGCAGAATCGTCGCGACCAATGTCAGAGAACCACAGCATCGCTTTACTATATTTGCAAGCATTTGTATTATTGAAGGCTTTGCATATGTAACTACCTTTTTTTTCTGCGATAACTGGGTATGAAATTACTCCATTACCGGTCGATCTATTTATCTGCCTGCTTAAACAGCTGGTTTTTTGTATAATTTGTTTTGATGATTTATTGAATAGGAAATTACGTTTAGACACGAAAATGAAAATTTATCGGTGTGGATTATTGAAATTGATTGGCATTGTTTGTGGCCAGCTATGTAAATATTATTATAAACTATTTTGCACAATGGCAAGCCACTGTTTATGAATAAATCATTATATTTGCAATTACACTAGAGCTAGCAAGTAGATCGTTTTAGAAAAGACGTGAATTTTAATTATTTCCTATTATCGGTACTTGTTAAAATTGTATTCTCAATACTGAAAATATCTTTTGCTGCCGAGTTCAGTGGCCGCTAAATAAGTATCACCATTAATGTTAAGGGCTCGGAAGTACAGAATTATGAAGGAACGAAGAAACTAGCGCTTCCTCGTGAAAATACTATCACTTCGCCATTGCTAGATGCCATCAGTACCGTTACTGTATCATTTCGTATCAGTAATATTCACAATTTAAATGGCTTATCAAACGAATTAGACATTCCAGTTATATCAAATACGGCTACCTTAATTTTATTTAATTAGAATCGTTAGATCATTCTTTTTGTAAGTACATTCCAGGCGTGACAATTCTCTACTTTCACGCCTTTCATATATTACTATTGTATTCGCATTAAAATATATTAGGTGTACAGATCACAAACAGGATCAATCGGGCCCCATTTCTCTTCCACTGAAACAAGTTCATCGTTGCATCCGCCGTGCGCAATCACAAGCACACAGAATCCCGCATTCCGTTCGCGCATAAGATTCGAGAGCGTATGAAATAAGTAAAATCTGATATTTCAGGAAAGATAAATTGTCGAGGTTTCAATTTATCGCAAAAAAAAAAAAAAGAAAAATAGGTTCAACCCGGTGCGAACCACGTGTGCTAAACGCGTTATCAGCTGCGTTAACTGGTAACACTTTAATGAAAGCTACAGATTCAAAATCACGTGCACATTTCATCCGTTTTCGTAAAGATATTGCGAAACGCTTGAATCGAGATGTTAAGTTATTTCGGTAAAAAGAGAAGGTGTAACGACTATAAATGCGCGTGAGAGTGAAGAAATTACTGTGAATTCATTTGCTACTAAGGATTACAGTTCGTTTTTGCCGGGCATCGTTAACCGGTTCTATTCGAAAGCTGAAACGTTCTTGCCATTAAACTTGTGCAATGCTCTTAGAGTAACTTTACAAAATAATATTCCCAGGCGTAATGTGAAAAGCCTTATTGAAATATAATTTTCTATTACGAAGCCTATAATTATCAGCGTTTAAACATATTATTAAGATGTTAAAACAATATTTTATGTTAAAGTATCATTCAATCAAAGTTCAACGTTATAGCAGGAATTGGAAAATAATATGGTTACTTAACATTACTACGAGCAAATCCACTTTTTGTCACTACTTTACAAAATATATTATAGGCTGACCACCAATGATTTATTAAAAAAATAGTGAAGAATAATATGTTTGTTTATTCGAGCACGTAGTTAAATAAATGAACCATTAAAACGATTTCCTGGTGCACGATAAAGTTCGCTAATTGTAGTAATTATTGCCTGCTTCAAAGCGACGTTAATTTTCCGAACCATTTTTTTTTTCTTCCCTTCCCTTTAACAATGCAACCGGTTCGTTCGATGATAGGTTCTAGTACATCGTTCTTACTCGTGCGTTTTACATTATGAGAAAACGTTGTATCCATACTAACGTTAAGTGTAAGGTGCGCGAGATAAGGGGACAACCTCGTGATAGCGTTTCATCGTTCAGCGAAAATTGTAGTTAAGCGAACGAAACTTCACGTTCGTCGTAAGGCGGTTGTCTGTCATTAATCTTGAATTTCGTCAGAGAAACGTGTATTATTATATTTTTGTTTAAATGGTATGTTGCGTTGTCAGGTGAGTCTTTTTTTTCCACGGTGTTTCTATATTTTACATATTTCTATTTTTGATTCTTTCCTACATTTATAATTGTTTGGAAATCGTGGCTACTTTGAAATAGTAATCTATTAGAAATTCGGATGTTCGGTTTTACCAAATCATACACTCGGGCGCGCCGAGCAATAGTCAAGGTCTACAAACCGTAGTTTCTCCAGTTTCGTGTAAGATTATAGGCGTTCCTCGCTCGAACGCCGGGAACTATTTCAAAGCCATCTATGCCTTGAAGAAATTGATGATCAGAAGCGACTACATAGTGGAGGGACAGCTTTCTTGCACGTTGTGCCACTGCGGTGAAAGGAACTGGGAGATTAGCTGGCCAAATGATCTTCAGTATTGTTGCGAGTGTTAGCCACTAAATATCTTGTGAAGCTGTGATTTCTGTAGTGATATTTATATAGCGAAGACGATGCAAATGTAAAGTTATTTAGAAGTTGATGCTACTCCTAGTATCTAAAGTTCTATAGACATCAAATAGAGAAAGGTAAAACAAATGATTCTACATTAAAGAAAGATGAGGGACATAATGGACTGTGTGGAATGAAACGCAATTGATAATAATTAAAGGTATAAAGAAAAAAGGTATGGATTTAAGACACTATGATTAAAAAAAAGTTCGGCCCGCAGGGACTTGGAGAACATGCAAACATTAAAATCATAGAGAAAACATCCCGCGTTAGAGTAGTTGTGTTGTAATGTCAGGGCACTAAAGTGAACACATAGTAAAGAAGAATCGGAGTAACCGGAAGATTGTTCGCACAATAGTAATTGGTTTCCTTCTGTTAGCTGGAACGTCAACCATTTGAAGAAAGTTCTGTCAATCGATTGTTCTAACTGTGGTATTTTTGTTCTGTTTCCAGCTGAGTAAACGCTGTGGTCGCAGAGAGGCACGAGATGAGTCCTGCAGAAATTAAATCCATTCGTAGACCGCTTGGAAAACCTTGGAAAGGCGTGAACGTGTGCCAGTTTTCGTTGCAGCTGTCTCTCAAATCCTGTCTTCATCTCTGAGGGACTTAGGTGCTTTCCTTCCGCAACTTGTACAGTCGCGCGCGAATTAACAAACCGGAACCCGAAGGCATACATATACGCAAACGTCCGCTGCATCAGTAGTAAAGATCGTATCAAGACCAAAGATAAAGCCGAAGAGAGGAGATAGAGGAAGGGAAGAGAATACGAAGAAAATAAGAAGCGAACTTCGTTGATTCAAAGGTACTTTCCAAGAGAGGAAGAACGAAACCGAACATAGGCTGTCGTGTATTTAAGAAAAAAACACCTCACGACCAGAAACAATCGGGAAGGAAAATAGGAATTGAGTGCTTTTTATTTGAACGCGGAAAAGGAAGAGAAGCACGTGAAAATGAGTACGATAAGCGGCGCCCAGAGCACGTCCGTGAAGGACTTCTACAGGGACAGGTCTATCTTCATCACCGGTGGCACGGGCTTTATGGGGAAGGTCCTCGTCGAGAAGCTACTCAGATCTTGTCCTGGCATAAAGAACATTTATCTTCTGATGAGACCTAAGCGGGGGCAAGATGTCCAAGAGAGGCTGCGAGAATTATTAAATGGACCGGTACGTTTCTTATCCTTGTCATTTTTTTCTTCTTAATTCTTTTGAATGTTGAACGCGATTAAATATTCACTGGCCTTCTTAATGGATCAATTGAATCCTATTATTGGACGTCCGGGTTCGTGGTTCAATAGTTTGATTGACTAGAAGGTTCTTTTTTTTTTGCTTACTAATTTAACGAAGTAATACTTAATTCATGGCCAGCTTCTTTTAAATTCCTATTTGGTTGGTATACCGTTTTTGAATTACATTATTGATTTGCTTTTTGTCAATATAATTCACAGCTGTTCGAGAAATTGCGACGGGATGCACCGAACGAGCTAACAAAAGTGATTCCTGTGGCTGGTGATGTGACGGAGCACGAATTGGGCATCTCGGAGGCCGATCAGAATACGCTGATACGAAATGTGTCGATCGTTTTTCACTCGGCAGCCACTGTGAAATTCGACGAAGCTTTGAAGCTTTCGGTCACCATCAACATGGTTGGCACCAAGCAGCTCTTGAACTTGTGCCATCGAATGCTCAATTTAGAAGTAAGCATTTTATCCCGTAGCCACTGTACGAATTAGTATGGATCATAGCGGGATGATTAAAAATATAATGATAATAAATATGGTATTCTAATTAAATAGGCACCATACAAAAATAGAATGCATACATTAACAACAAATTTGTAAAAGAAATCTATCGACCTTCACCCAAAAACTTTCTTTTTCTATCGCCGCATACAGCATTACGAATTAATATTCAGACCGATGGCTGTCGCTGTATATTAAACAGTCTCGAATTGTGTCCATGTTGTTCGCAAGAGTACTTTAATCTCTTCGTTTTTGTTTCTTACGTAAAGGCCCTCATCCACGTCTCGACTGCGTATTGCAATTGCGACCGCAATGATGTAGCCGAGGAGATCTATCCGCTGTCGGCCGAACCGGAACACGTAATCGCATTGACGAGGGCCATGGATGCCAAAATGGTTGATGATATAACGCCAACTTTGATCGGGAATCGACCGAACACGTATACATTTACCAAAGCCCTAACCGAGAGGCTGTTGCAATCGGAGTCCGGCTATCTGCCTGTTGCAATCGTGAGACCCTCCATCGTCCTGTCGTCGCTCAGGGAACCAGTGGCTGGATGGGTTGACAATTGGAACGGCCCGACTGGAATCGTTGCCGCGGCTGGCAAAGGTTTCTTCAGGTACTTTCAATCAGAATTTTCTTGTATTTTCCATTACTTACAAAATTATTGGATGACTAATTGATTTAACGAATCGCCCAGCATGTTTCTGATTGTTAGAGTTCTCCATTCTCTCTCGAAAAAGTTTAGTGAAACAATTGCCACTTACTTGAGTTGATTTACACTTGAATCAATGAACGATACACGTCTGTATCTCATTGCAGATCGATGCTGTGTCATAAGGACAAGGTGGCAGACTTGGTGCCCGTCGACATAGTGATCAACTTGATGATCTGCGCGGCATGGAGGACCGCGACGAATCGCACGAAGACGATTCCCGTGTACAACTGTTGTACGGGTCAACAGAACCCGATCACCTGGAAGCAGTTCGTTGATCTGTGCTTCAAGTACACCCGGATGCACCCTCCGAACGGCGCGATCTGGTACCCGGGTGGCCAGTGCCATAACTCCATCGTGATGAACAAAATGTGCATGCTCTTCCAGCATATGCTACCGGCGCACATTCTAGACTTCATCCTTCGAATCAAAGGAAAACCGACCATAATGGTCGGTATACAGGCGAAGCTCCATAAAGCCGCCAAATGCCTGGAGTATTTCAGCACGCAGCAATGGAACTTCAAAGACGACAACGTTCGACATCTGGGCGAGCAACTCGCACCGGAGGATCGGCAGACGTTTACGTTCGACGTCAGACAAATTGATTGGCCGTCGTATATAGAACACTACATCCTAGGAATCCGACACTTCATCCTGAAGGAGAGCCCGGACACACTGCCAGCTGCCCGTTCACACATTAGAAAGTAAGTACCATCGACAAAAGTAGTTTAAAAAGAAAGAAAATTGAAATACAATTTTTCGAGCAACGTTTCGATTGCTCACAGTTATCACCTGAAGAATAAATAGTGCGCGTGAACTCATCTAAGAACCTTCTCACTTGGGAAGACCAAAAATAAATGAAAGAATAATATCCGAAACAGTTTTTTTTTTATGTCGAGATCTTCAGTTTGATTAATTTATATTTGTTTCTTGTGTTTCAGATTATACTGGCTTGACAGAGCTATACAATTCGGGATACTAGCGATAGTGTTGCGTTTTTTGTTGTTGCGTAGTTCGGTGACCCGAGCCGCATGCTTCTCGCTGCTGTCTATCGTGTTACGTATGTGCCGCATGATTGTTTGACGGCTCAGAACGCCGTTAGAGGATCGCGACAAGCGTCAGAAGCAGCAACAACAGCTAATCGTAATGAAGCATAATTTAATGGTGCGGGTTGTCCTTCGACTTCGTTGCTCGCCGTTTATCGACGATCAATCGCTACGTTCAATTATCCCATCGGTTGGCCTTTTCGATGTTTCTATTTGTTCATAACTAAATATTAGCGTTCGCTAGCGGTATTCAATTCTATGCAAACGGGGGTGTCGATTACGAGGCGGGTTTAAGAAGCACACAGATAATAAAATAAGAATAACTGAGAATACGTATTCGGCATTAACGTAAACGAGTGGAACAAGTCACTTTGTTATAACGGAAAATTAATTGAAAGTGCAATCCTTTGGGTAATACGTCGCCTTCTCGTTCAGGAACAGCAGAACACGAAATGCAACAGCTCACAACATTTACATTGATTGTTAGCGATATATTTTATTCTCATTGTAATCGTGTGTTTTTCGATGCCGCCCTCAAAATGGCGTTTCGTTCTTGAACATCGACTTTTTCGCATATCGTCGATTTGCAATGACGCGATAATAGGAGGGTATTCGATCGAATTAGTTGCTAAAAAAAAAGCAGACCTTCCGGGTCGGACTTCCTTAATAATTAATTGCGTTACTTTTCACGGTGGTAGTCATCGTACAATCGCCCTACTTGAAACGATGCGGCGCGTAAACTCCGTGTGCCAGCGGCTCGAATACCGATCGAAGCTACATGTATTCGATATTTGCCATGAAACTTTGTGATTCGATTGGTATTACGTTAAAATGTACGTTTCCCTTTTATTTGGGGAGGAAATCTCCTTTTATAGAATTTTAGCGTGAAAGGCAGCAGTAAAAAGAAACGGGAGAATGTCTTTTGCAAATTACTTAAGAGAGATCCTTTGTTATTCCCAATTTTTATATGTATAACGATAATCCCCCGGCGTTCGACGTATCTTTTTGTCAACTGTTTTATAGTTTAGGTAATCAAGCTTCAAGCTTCCAATAAATTTTCGCGGACAGATGAATAAGGAGAGGCGGATTTAAAATTAATCGTAGACGTAAATCACAGCGATAGAATATTACCGTACGAATCTGTATTTTCCAATGCCAAACGATTTTAACGCCCGCTAAATATCGTCCCTTCCCATTATTTGGACAATGTTTAGGGGGCAGCCAACGAATTTCTTCTTGAATGCACAAGATCGTTTAATTGTCTCAGCAACGCGTTTTATTTTCACGATACAAGCTGGAATCTATAGAATGATAACCCAAAGGGATTAAACTTCGACCTAGCACAAATCCTTTTCAGCCCCTTGGAATATAGCTTTCTTCAAATTAGTAACATAAGTTTTTATGTTAGACGCGCGCGTATTGCTCCCGAAACATTTTACGATCATTTTTATTAAGGAAAATTAAATATACAGACTCGGAACGAGTAGAAGAAAAAAAAAAAGAATGTTAATGCCGGCTAGAGGAGTTAGAAATTCGTCGTGCCTTTGCGTCGTCGCTATTTGGCATTTTGTTCGTTTCTTTGTACAGCGACGTAAGAGATACATAGGCGAATAATAATAGTCACATTCTTTCGACAAAGTACATCGTATGTACGTTCGAATCATTCTCATTCGGTTTCACCATCAACGAAACAAGTTATCTTCTTTTCTCGAAACCGAAAATTCGGTTGGGCGTTTGTAATTAAAATTTCTGTATAAAGTATATATCTTTCGTAGCGGTTTAATTATTGTTTTAACTTAGTTTGCACTAATTGTAAAAAAAGGGTAGATGGTTAATGAAGAAATGCGTTTGTTATAGTTTTGTTGAATATATTTATGTTTACTCGTATTTATACCATCCTGTTTTCATTTTTTTCTTTTGCTTTTTTTTAGAATTAAAAAGTGAATTTTGGGATGCGATTATTCTATCCTTTGATTTTAATTATCCTTGTTTCCCAGTTAAAACACGTACATATTGTAACATAATGGTGTAAACGTCTCACTTTTACTTGAATAAATATAACCGAAGGCCGCGTATTTAATAATGTAACTCGTTAATATGGAAGTGGCGAATAATTTGCTTCGTTTTTGGTGAAATTTATGGCAAACGAAGGTCTTCGCAAATAATAATACAATTATAATGAGTAATGAAGCTTCCTCTGAATTATATGAAAGTCAACACGCTCGAACAAATGGCATTCGGCAATTGTAATATTTGCCACCGGTAGGCCGAATGCGTTTGCTTAAAAGTCTTCTCTTCAAGATATTATGGGCCCTTTAATTTTATCGAAAGAAAGAAGTAATACCAGCTTCTATTGGAATTCTAACATCACCCAATTGAAAATTAAAAAAAGCTTTACCTAACAAACATGGATAATGTAATAAATTTTCGTCGCTGATACTATTGGAGTCGAAGCAGCCTGCAACAAACTTCTTTAAACTAATTTAACACCGGCCTTAAAGAGAATTACCATTATTCGAAAGAGAGAAGTAAAACCACCACCGGTAGGCAATAGATCATAGACATTCTATGATGTACCATGCAACCACGATGGTATCACCGAAGTCCAAATTTTGAAGGCATTGGCAACTTATTCTTATCTTTCAATTAACTTCTTTGCCTCTGCACAGATGCATGAATGCTACAAATTATTATTTAGTAACACCGGATTCAACATGAGGCTGATCTGCATAACAACTACATTTTGTATGCTGAATCCGTTGCCCGTGCCTTTAAAGCTCTGATCAAATCATGTTCGCAAATTTTTTAAACGGACTATATGATATTTTGCAGTCAGCTGAAACCGTTTCTCTCAACTACGACTATTTCTTTCATCGTCACATATTCTTATAAGTTCGAACGGGCTTCCCTTCTGTATCTATTTTTCCGCGATATTTCTTATACAATATCGTTCAAAAAATGCTGCCATGACGCAACGCGAGATGATACACGCTATAGGAAAGAGGATAAAAGCGAAGAGATGGGAGAAGCAGATAGGAAATGTTTAGGGTTGAACGAGAACCGATTGAATACGGCGTTTAAGAAACAATTGAAAATGAGCAAAAAAAAAAGTATAATAATAATTACTTAGCGCTAGGGATAAAAACGATGAAAAGAAGTGAAAAGGGGAGTAGCGCTACCGAAGGTCATCACCTGCTAGTCTCGTCTGTATCGTTATTCGGTTATACAATACATACAAGGAAACAATATTTAATATAATCGATTTAATTAATATTGTACTGTACTACTACAAATTACATTAAAAACAATGAACCATTGGAAACGAATCTATTAACACCCCCTTTGAAACGAACACATAACACAAGTTATTAGACGAAGTGGTCTCATCAGTTCGCTGAGTGAACCATCGCAATTTAGTAGCTTATACATGCGACGGGCATTCTAAAACTGTCCACCATTTTGGAAAAACGTTCCCGCAAACATAGGTAAATATGCATCTACAGTGTCGGGCAGAGTCGCCTTCCCGCATGGATAACAGTACTGAAAGGGTAAGGCCTGCTACTAAGGTGTGTAGAGATAGCCACTTAACTATTCGATTTAACCCTTTGCGAACGACGACTTTTTCGGCCGAGCAGGACTAGGCGATTTTCGCAGATGTGTCGAGTGCCTTACAGGGTACAATAAAATGATCTTATATACAAATTATCTTACAAAAATGTTACATTTTGATATTTTATCTATATTTACAACTTTAAGGATATAAAACTTTGCAAAATTTTCATTAATTTTATCCTATCTCTGTTAAGATGTGTGATTTCACACTTTGTATGAAAGAACATCAGCAGCTAAGGAAACTTTCCAAGAACCAATAGTGCGTTTCTATCGTTAAAATTGTTTCAATACTCAACAAGCAATAATACTTCCGAGTTGAAGTGTTTAAAGACAAAAATTATTTATTTTTTACAGTTTTAGAGTTTGTCAGTCTGATTGGTACCTCGATACTATCGATAGTAGTGGTAAAGAAATGTCGGTAATGAGAGCTATCGATACTTTCGTCTAGTTGGAGCATCGGCCATCGATAGTGGTCCACCATCGATACTTATTGCGCGCTAATAACTTGTAACTTTCAATTCCTATAACTATCGATAGAGAAAACAATGTACCGATAGTTTTTGATAGTGGTGATTATCGATAGTCCCCCACACATTCAAGATGGCGTCGAGCATTTAACGCAGCTCTTTTGCATCGGTAACAATTAAATTGTTTACACAATAATTTAGTGCTTGTCATTTAAAAATATCTACATGAGCTTGTTCTTCTGAAATTTCCAAACGTGAGAAGTGATGTAATATTAAAGTGGAAGGAGAGTATATTTAGAAAACCTTCTCTGACATAGAGACATAACCCCAATTGTGAATTCGACCAGTGCTGATATTTTCTGCTTTGCATTTTAGATCATTCGCAAGAACATACCACATTACAACAACTGTACAAATTCTGGTTTTTTCTGCGACAATTCTGCAATGATTAATTGTAAAATTTGTATGAATGTAAAGTATGAAACGTATTGTAAGTCAATTTATAAAGATTGCTTTCAAATACTAACTCTTGCCCAGTGGACACCATATCCATTCGCTCCCAGTTCTCGGCTGTCTGATTAAGGTTTCTTTCATTCGTTTAAAATTGTATCTCTGTGAGTAATATTAATAATTGTTTATTGCAGGTCTACACAGGGAGTTGCTCCTTTATGCATCGTTTCTGGCTCTTCCGAGCAGCATTTCAGGCTTCCCGCAGGAATGCTCCCAGCTCCCCCAACAGCATTTGTGATTCCCTTAACTACATGACAATATTATGGTTTGATACTACCTATTTAAGAACGACGGTCTTGGCTCTCCCCGGCGCGAGCAGAGTTGCGAGCTGTAAGCTGTGCATCCTCGAACAGTAGTGACTGTGTGCGTGATGTGTCTATAATGTATCAGTATGGTAGAGTAACAACAGCATAGTGCCGTCGTATTAAATCTATACTTATAATAATTATATTTATATTTGTTATATTTGTAATATAAAAATTTATATAAGTGTTAACTGTAAGATATATTATAAACGAATTTATAAGAATAATCAATAAGTAATAGTTTTTAATTTGTAAAACATGTCTGTGATACATCTATAATGTATCAGTATGGCAGAGTAACAACAGCATAGTGCCGTCGTATTAAATCTATACTTATAATAATTATATTTATATTTGTTATATTTGTAATATAAAAATTTATATAAGTGTTAACTGTAAGATATATTATAAACGAATTTATAAGAATAATCAATAAGTAATAGTTTTTAATTTGTAAAACATGTGCGTGATGAACCGATAATGTATCAGTATGGCAGAGTAACAGCATAGTGTCGTCGTATTAAATTTATACTTATAGTAATTATATTTATATTTGTAATATTCATAATATAGTCATTTATGTAAGTGTTAACTGTAAGATCTATTATAAACGAATTTATAAGAATAATCAATAAGTAATAGTTGTTAATTTATAGCATATGTAAGTCTATGCTATTATTATTATTGTAACTTTCATTATTATATAATTATAAGATGTAAATTAATTTATAAGAGTAATCTATAGGTTATAGTTTTTAGTTTTAAAAACATTTTTGTAGCATATTTAAATCTATGCTATTATCATTATTGTAATTTTCACTATTATCTAATTATAAGATGTAATAGTTCTTAAGTTTAAATATTATCATTTTTGTAATTTGTACATTATTGCAGTTTTTCAATAAATCTTCACAAAAGGAATGCAACTTGTTTCATTTTTTTAACACCTGTCCACTCCTAATAATTTAAGTTAGAGATAAGTGTTGGGAAATGACATCCAACTTAAGGAATCCCCGATAGTATTGAAGTTCGCGCAATTTCCTGGAAAATGACGTCAAATTCCAAGAATTAGTGAAATAGAATATTTGGCGATCTCAAGCAAGGGGAATTCTGCAAAATTATGTTTCGAGGATTTCGAACACGGTAGATTTAGTAAAACCTGCTTCTGAAAATGTTTTGGTTATGACGTCATCATTCATGAACTCCGGATACCTCCTCGCATATCATGTTCTCCTGATACAAATTGGCGATTTCGAGCAAAGGGGATGCCGTAAAAGCAGGTTCTGAGAAATTCTTGGAAATGACGTCACATTCTAGGAATTGGTGAGATAGAAGACCTCCTCGCATATCATGTTCTCCTGATACAAAATCGTGAATTTCGGGCAGTCCCTTTGCTGAAAATCGCCGATTTGTATCAGGAGAACATGATATGCGAGGAGGTCGTTCATTTCACCAATTCTTGGAATGTGACGTCATTTCCAAGAATTCCTCGGAACATGATTTTACGAAATCCCGAGTGCTAGAAATCGTCGATTTGTATCAGGAGAACATGACATGCGAGGAGGTCTTTCATTTCACTAATTCCCGGAATGTGACGTCATTTCCAAGAATCTTTCAGAACTTGCTTTTACGGAATCCCAAGTGCTCGAAATGGCCAATTTGTATCAGGAGAACATGACACGCGAGAAGGTCTTTCATTTCCACTGATTCCTGGAATGTGACGTCATTTCCAAGAATTGCCCGGAACATGATTTTACGGAATCTCTTGTGCTCGAAATCGCCAATTTTTATCAGAACATGATATGCGCGGAGGTCTTTCATTTCGCCAATTCCTGGAATGTGACATCATTTTCCAGGAAATTCCTATCGCGGATTTCAGAAATTTTCTATCATTTTCTAGCAATTGTTTCAATCTTAAATTATTCGGGAACGACTGTTTTTACAAGTTTCTCGCTTCGGAAGAGTGCATTTAAAGTTCCTGTACGATAATTCTTGAGGAAGGAAGCGGAGTCGGTTTTTTAGGAGTGGGCAGGCATTAAAAAAGATTAAATCGGTTGAATCTCATTTACTGAAGGTTTATTGAAAAATTTTAATAATTTGCAAATTACAATTGTGATAATATTTCACACTGAAGCTGTATTATTTATAAACTATACCTATAAATTAATTTTCGATACATTTTACAATAATTGATTAAATAATAATTAAAATTACAAGTCGAAATAATAACTTAGATTTAAGTATATGCAAGTTACACAAATGTTTTATGAGCTAATTCCTATTTGTAAATTATTACGATAAATCGAATTACAATGTGTTTTGTTGCTTAAAATTATGCACAATTTCTTTAATATCTGTTAATATAGCTTACGTAGATAATATTTAATATACTGTACTAACAGTAAGTTCCGTCTTCCTCTTATCTACGACGAGATGCAGCTTTCGCTGTCCATTCCTTGGCCAGAAATCTGTACACACAAAAAGTACATTAAATAGCCATTTATTACACATCAGTAAATTTACTTTAATAACATGTTTCATATACATATATTTATTTCAATAACAATAAATGAGGGGTTAAATTAAAGCTAGGGTTTCTATTCTAAAATAGGAGCTCCACGTTTTTATTGCAAATTGTAGAAATCGAAGTCGATACATTTTTGAAATGCTACATGGATCTTGGGGTCCTTCGCACAAACTAAAATGAACGTCAAACAATATGTACTCCTTTCCGCAAGAGTGTGCTTGCTCGATCGAAAAGTCTAAAGAAAGTCGAAAGATTTGTCTGCGGACGAACAAGGGCCACAGTGAAATTTCTAGCACGCCCGATTTCCGAGGTTCTTTAGACCTGTTGTTCATCTCTCCGACCCGTTCTATTTTTGGCGTGGCCATAGGTACGGAGACGTTCGAACGATTTTACAGTAATAGAAGCCAAGCAGACAGATGCAATTGCGAAAATCGTTGTGTCCGTATATCATTCGAGATTGACGATCCGCATGAAACAGATATCGAAGAAGTGAATTAAGTTCTCGACCGTAAATTATTCGTTCCGTGCACTGTCCTGTCTTCGTGGTACATGTACAAATTAATATCTCCACGGACCATTGTAATTGCTATTATTAAAATCTTAAACTAACTGTGAGTCAAGAGAACGAAAACTTAAGATTTAAGAAATCATCTGATTTATATTGATAATTTTTGCAGAAATACCCGCGGATATATTACAAGAGTAGTACGGGTTCACCCTTTACTCCAAATAAAAAAAAACGCCTATTCCTTAATTTTACGATAACGCTACAGGAGGTGATATCGCGTTCGATCCAGACGGTTTCTTGTCAGCCACGTACAGTACACTCTATGCTAGAAGTATCGAAATGTTGCATGAAGATGTGTTGGTAAGGCGTCATTTTATGAAGACAGGCTTATCGGGAATGAAAATTTCTTGAACCCGATTGTGCGTTTAGGTCATAATCGTAGGCTAAATTGTAAAATTAACAAATGAGTTTACTATCTCTCAACTCTCAAGTTCGTATATGTCGTATACGTCATTCTCGAATGACGTATCAGAGGATCCAAAAGGGAATAATGTAGGAATAAGAGGAATAGTGCAGATACCACATGAGCAGCAGAAACCGAAACCGACAATAAGATCTGTGGCCAAAAGCAGAATTTTTAAATATTTTAGTATAACTTTAACGATTTTAAATTTTGATGCAAGTAGCTAAAGAAGTTTGTATATTTAGTGAAATGTACAACTTTCTTTCATAAGTAGTATTTTGAATAGTACATTGAATACTGGTGCAATATATTAACATTTATCGAATGATACCCTGGAAGATTGAATGGAAATGCATCCAGTACCAATCAGTACTCTAATTACGCAGATATAATTTGATTGCCTTATTAATACAACGCTGTTAAGTCATTTTAAGATTTGTACATAATTAATTTAAGATACATTTGCAAATTTAATTCGGTCATTGTCGCGTTAAGGCAATAATGAAAATTTAATCCCGAATGCAAGAAAAATGGAGTACAAAAGCTGCTGACCATTGCCTAACAGATTACGAATATTTAAATTAAACGGATAAACGTGCAATCATTGCGTATCGAGTTAACAATAAAATGCGTTGGGCCAGTTCCCAGACCTGTCACGCGTAATCGAGGCTCTCCCGATCACGTGTAATCGCGTACGATCGCGATGCAATTAACGAACGACGCATTTCAATTGCGTTCTCGTCCCCGGTCCAATATGGCGGGCATCTTGAAGATGCGCGCGAAAAAAAGGGAGCCGTAGAAGCGGCTCCAATCGATGAGGATTCGCGCGGCCGAGACCCGTGCGAGTCGAACGTGATCAGGTCGGTTAGTAATTCCTTAGCGAAGAGGGACCCGGGAACGCGCACACGATAGCAACACGAAACACGGCACGGATGATATGCGTCGACGACCGGCGGCGCCGTCGCACATGCGCGCCCTGACGCGCCCCTGTTCGTCCACCGATTTCGATTTTAGTCACTCCCGGGTTCGGCTTCGGGGAAAATCGTTCCGCTCTCGTGGCGAGCCGCATCGTCGAGACGTGTCGTAAAAAAAGAGCTCTTTCGGCAACTCGTTAACGATTCCGTCGATCGAGCAGAGATAAACGCCTCCACCACGAATCGTACGCGTTCGGCGATCTTCCGCCCGTGACAAATGTTATATTTGCACATCGAATGCGTGCCGCGAAGGAGAACGGAATTTTTGGCGATTCTCCTCTTGTGTCCTCGCTGCCCGTCTACACGGTCGGACGAATCCGATACCGGTTTAATCGTGATACGCTCAAACGGCGGCCGGATAGATTAGACGCGCCGCGATAGATAATTCTCAGTGACGATCGGCTGGGGAATTGGATTCAACGAAGATCGAGAGCACGGGAGAAAGAAATCGGGCGATTCGTGGTATTGTCAGACCATTACTCGTGGGAATCGTGCATGCTGGGGTCGATAAATTGTCGCGTGGTCGTCGGTACAACGGCTCTCTGACGCGAGACACTGCGCGAAATCGAACCGGTTCGTAGCTGCGGATCGAACGACTGGATTCGGTCAAGTGACATCACGGGAAACGACAAAGAAAGTGGAACGAAGACAAAAGGAGGAAAAGCACAGAGGTACGGTAGGCGAACGACGCAACAGTGGCGTGTGCCACTCGATATCGAGCTCGGTCGCGACGGTTGCCATTTTATAGCCGGTCGCTCGAGCGAGGTCTTCGGGGAGACAGGAAGGAGAGGGAGTGACGAGTATGAGAACAAAGGAGCAAGTAAGAGAATGCGAGTAAGAGATAAAGCGAGGCAGCGGCAGAAATAGAAGCGAAGCGAGAAGGAACGAGCGAACGTGAATAGAGACAGACGGGAAATGTCGTCTTTTGGTGGGGAAAGAGAGGGGTGATTTAGAAGCTATGCAGAGAGGGGAGAAAGAAGAAAGAAAGGAACTTTGCACAGATGGAGTAGAGAACCTCCATAGATGTTGGACCGCTCCTACTCGAATATGCGGATTTATGAAGTTTATTTCTTTTTCAGATCTTTTATTGATCCCTCGTGTCGTGAACGTTGTAATTATCGATCTAGTCCCCGCGTAAGATATGCGGGCTACACTATCACGCATCCTCATCGGATAAATCGTTAATACGTATTATCCGTGTGTCGTCTGCTCTGAATGATGACACGCTGTGCTAAAAAGAGAGGGAGGAATGGAGAAACATTGATAGATGAAGATAGTGCGCGAGCGCGCGTACACATTTTATCTGCTCAACGTATAATTATCGTTAGCGCTTTTTATAGAAACACCATGTCGAAAAATTCTAGCTATTATAGGTGGGAATTGTTCAGTAATTTATAGTCCTATTGTTACTCAAGTATCTCTTTTATGTTACGGACATGTCTTAGTCTTATGTTACGCACGAATACAATGTTCGTAATTACAAATAACAAGTATCTTCTTATAAACTGTTCATTAGGGTTCAAATTAATTAGGGTCCAAAAGTTACATGCGGACTACACGTACTCTGCATTCTCTTACAATGTCGCTCCGATAATCACGATCCTGGCATTAATACCGATTGAATCGATAACAATCGCACGACAAATTTTTCTCTCAATATTCAAATTCAATTAAATAGTATGACATAATCGTACGCGGCAAATCTTCTTTCTGCAGGACCTCCTACGACCGAAGTGTACATACAAGTATAATAATCCAATAAAACTTATCTACACCCTCCATTACTCCCGTTTCTCCAATTTATAAATCTCCATATGTTCTTACCGGATACGAGAAGAACGCATCCGGACCGTTAGCCACTAGAGCATCCTCTATCGCGTCCACGCGTGAATCGTTTCCCCGGTGCCTGAGAAAGTCGCGTTTTCGTTCCGCAGAGAAAACGTGTCGCGACAAGGGGAGAGCGATCGAGGTGGATCCAGGGTTGAGACCAGCACAGCAAG
Organism: Holcopasites calliopsidis; assembly: GCA_023838395.1. Classification (NCBI taxonomy): domain Eukaryota; kingdom Metazoa; phylum Arthropoda; class Insecta; order Hymenoptera; family Apidae; genus Holcopasites; species Holcopasites calliopsidis. The sequence goes on from JALHAQ010000007.1 coordinate 6,422,024, forward strand.
AACGAGTACAACGGCTACTACGGCGAGCCGGCTTATACTGGTGGCCTGCCAGGACACCGGAAAGCTGACTGCCCGGCGGCTGCTGCAGGAGCAGCAACGTGACCGGAATCGAGACGCATTGGTCACCACGTCCTCCAACGAAGATATCGCGGAGAGCATTCGGCTCGAGGAGGCCGCCATGAAGCAAGAGCCGGACGACGAGGAAGATTGCTACCTGGAGGCGGCTGAGATGATCTCGTCCCCGTCGTCGCTATCCTCCAGTAATCAGCATGGCAGCCCGACGCGTGTTCGTTCGCATGCACGTAGCCTCCGCGCCATGACCAACCCCAGCGCGGTTTGGGCTCATTTCGACCTCTGCGTCAACGATCCTTTGCGGGCCCAGTGCAGGATCTGCGGTGCAGTTGTGGTCCGAGGTGGCGCGAATCCGAGACAGTGCGGTACAACGAACCTTCATCGCCACCTCAGGGTGCATCACGGTGGCAGGCTTATCGGCAGTCGCTATCAGGGTAATCATTACTATGACCGTTATTAGGGGTGGGTTCAAACCGACTTTCTCAATTCTCGAATCCGAATGTTTGCAAGGTCTAGAAACTCTCGAAACTTCAAGTAATGTCCTTCTACGAGGAATATCTTGCTCCAAGAACTGAGGACAACATTTTTGCATAAGCTTCTATCGATCATAATTAAACGAACGATACAGGGAAACATAACAATATGCAAAAGTATCTAATCCAGATTCCTGTTCAAAAACGCAAACATCCGAGCGTTTCGCTAATTTTATACTACTTCTTATCTAAGTGTCGAGAGTTTCGAAACACGAAAAAGAGTGCAGAGTTTGGAATTCTCGAAACTCTCGTGATATTGTATTTGATGGTACAGTTGTATGTATGAGATTAAGTAGAATAAGATCACGGCATAGATTGTAGTTGTACAAATAATTTGATTTGTCATTCGTTGAACACTGGTCTGTTTCTTGCATCTTCTGGCGTGTCATTTTGGTGAATGCAAACGGAAATGAATTACTTGTCCCCCTTCGTTCTAAAGCAAAGTTCAGTTGATGATGAAAGTACAATTTGTCCTTCTTTTTACAGTATTACAGGCACCTTCTTCGGCCAATACAACTGGGAAGACCATCAGAATAGCAGCACAGTCTTTAGTGAGGCCACATATTAGAAATATTGCACCAGCACCTGCATCCCAGCAACAACGACAACCAAAGACGCTTGTGTTAAAAACAATACCTTTGAAAGTAAAGCAGGTTGCACCTACAACTATTAAGATACCACCTAGGCAGACCAATCAGGGCGCACCTCAGAATGTTGTACGACAACAGCCTACGGAGGTATCGATCTAAAGAATAGTAAATAACAATAGACTCCGCTTAATTTTACTACTAAAACGTGCATGTGCGTTTCAGGTTTGCTTAAGATGGAACAGTTACCACAGTAACATGCAGAACAGTTTCCCATCATTGTTGGATTCGGAACAGTTCGTCGATGTTACCCTGGCCTGCGAGGGCCGCTCGTTAAAGTGCCATAAAATGATCCTATCGTCTTGCAGCGACTATCTCGCGGATCTGTTACGCGAGAACCCGTGTCAGCATCCGATTATTTTAATGAAAGATCTTAAATTCTGGGAGGTTGAGGCGCTAGTCAAATTTATGTATCGCGGCGAGGTGAACGTTGCCCACGATAAGCTACCTCAATTGCTAAACGCAGCAGAGGCGCTGCAGGTAAAAGGTTTAGCTGGACCAAACCCTTCTTCACAGGTAAAACATTTCATTTATCCGGCAGATAAGGATTTAACGGGCAGCAATTTAATGAACATTTGATTTGCTTTACAGAATCCAAAGCCACCGCTACTTATACCTCAATCGAAGACGGTAGCATCTCAGCCAGTTGCGCGAGCCGCGTCAGAGATCACAGAGAAAGCCTCAGCTTCCGGAGCTTCTACTACGCCTCCTAGTCCGAAACGTGCCCACAAACGTCAGCGCTCGGAGCCCGCCGATCCGAAACCGTTCACGAAGATACGCTTACAACGACCGGTTACACCTACGTCACCGGTTGCTACAGTTAAGGTGGAGCCCCTAGACATACCGCTCAGTCCTACGGAAATATTTCCCGAGAACAACGAAGACAGTTCCACTCAATCGAACTTCGAGAAGTTAATGAGCTTGCACGAGGAGGACGATCCGGGGGGTAATAACGATGAGGGTGCCTATGGCGAAAGGGAAATTCATTTCTGCGACGTAGCCGAGCCACCGGATATAAATGACAGCGAGGATCAAATGGAATTCGTGCCTACGGACTTTTTGGAACAAGAGCAAGACATAGTGGAAGAAATTGATATCAAGGACGATAATAAAGAAGAGTCCAAGTATTGCGATTCTGTCGAAGTTGAAGATGGGGAAATCAGTGGTACCGAAAAGGAACAATCCTCGAGCGAAAAGAAACCGGTTTAGTAAGATGAACGAGATAAATTTCAATACCTGGACTAATGAAAGGGAAATGAAAACGAAACGGTTTTATATTCTGCGTATAATTATTTTTTATAAATGTATGAAATAGCCCAGTATTGCCACGAGACTAGAATCATGGAATCTTTATTCTAGAACATCTTACTCATCGAGTATCGATTTCACTGATTTTTCTTTAAATTAATACAAAAGAGAATGTATATGTGCTACATTTGTGATACTTTTTTTTCTGTAATTGATCATTGCAATAACTCCTTTAGCGTATACGCAATTCTAACTTTTTACACGTTTTTAATTGATCGGGACGTAGATGTTGCGTAGTACAAGTCGAGGCCCCACCGTTCATTGTCAGAGAAATATTCTGAATAGAACGTAAACGATTGCAAAGTAAAACTATTTTTACCAATTATTGTACGAAAGGCAGCGACTACGTGTTACTTTCGGGCATTTTCTTCAAGTTTAACTATTCGGAATAGATATTTCTATATAAATCTTTGTGCAGAAAAATACGGTTTGAGCGAGAATTATTAATTAACTGTACATATTTATAAAAGTACCTAGAATCACTTTTATTGCGTGACACCTAGAAATTTGTGTGCTGTACATAATTTTTAGGTACTCGAACGTAATTTATTTTATGATATAAGTTTGCAATTTGCTAATCAAATGTAGCAAGCAAGCAGAAATTAATCGATCATGTTTTATGAATAATGTTTATTGTTTTCAATCGTACTCTAGTGAATTGTTCGATTCACTTTTTATTTTAACGGTGAATGTGTGGAATCCATGAAAAATGTTTCGTGGAAGCAAAGTTGTATGTACCTATTGACTTCAAGTCTGTTTGCGGTATGATTTAATGGCATACAGTACAACAAATTAGTATTTGTCAATCGTCAAACATTTTATCAACTCTTTTTTTATTATTTGTGTTGGATGAAATTCCTTTCGATCGTGTTTCATTAAGCACGGACGCATTATATATGAACTAAAATATATAATTTGAACAGCTAATTAATGAAAAATCAATGCATTTATACGATAGTAATAAAAATTTACTATTGTTTGTAAGATTACGATAAATTGACAAATCAATGTCAGCTATTTTCTACTGTATATTGTGAACCCTCTATTAGATTGTTAGAGAGGGAGGGAGAGTTTACTGTGCAAACTCTTCTACAAAAAGTGTCATTTGCTCTTTTAACGTTATATCTCTATTTAAGCGTTACGATAGAATTAACATTCTACGTGTATGATACGCGCTAAATCGAAGATTGCGGTGAAATTAAATCTATTGTAAAAATCCATGCTTAATTGTAAAACTGTATGTAAATTGTAACATGTGAAATTATCTCTTCTAAATAAATTGCTATAATAATATATAGCAAAATAATGTTTATTTCTTCATTCCAAACAATTTATTCCTCTATTTTCTACCCTCTCCGTCTCCTGTTATCCTTTCGAATCATATTATAATATGTCGCTATTAGAATAACATTCTCAAAGCGCAAAAATATTAATAATTTAATTCATTTGATAGATGCGTGTTTCTGAAGTAATATTCTTCATTCCAAAATTGAAAGCATACTTTATGATCTGTAGTTTTAATTCAATCTAAATCTGGCCGCTAAATTACAAACACTTATATCATTATAAAATAAATTACATTTTAATGAAGAAACCGTTCATGTTTCATTTATACTCACACAGTAGTTTCTATTACAAATTAATAATATATAATTAGTAATTCCAGATTCTAGGGGGGTAATATCGATATGAATACCGCGATATAAATCGAGTTTCTATGTTCGCAGGAATACAATATATCCTGCAATGTTCGTCGGAAAAAAAACTAATTTACTTCCGAGGAATATTGAATGAGGAAAGTCCTGTTATTTTCTACGGTAATTCGTCTTTCCAAGCTCTTTCATTATTAAAGTTATATCATCGGAATTGCTGATTTGATCCCGAAGTGGTTCATGAACCGCGATGGCGCTACGCTATCCCCACCCCTCCCCTCGACGAACTGTCAAATAGTGGAACGTTGTTTGTATACGAAATTTTTATCAGTTTACAAGCTTCGATTACGATTCGGGGGACTTTGAACAAGTGAATAAAGATCAGGTTCGTACTTGTGCCTATTTTCACAATGGAATGTATGAATGTTACTTTACGGAATAGTTCGATTGTCGCCAATGAACGGAATTGTTACAAGAGGCTCTATATATGACCGGCGCTGCTTCCACCTTTCTGTCAATTTCTCCCCGTTCCTTTCCCATTTCCCTTCACGATCCTTTCTGTCTTTTTCCCACTTTTCAATGCACACGAATAAACGATCCTTTTTATTCATCATAATATTCGGACTTTAATGAAAGCTTTCCATTGAACCGAATTTCGCTTTAGCTTGTGCGCCATCGGATTTACAATTATTTCTCTTAACCTAGCTGGAAAGCTGATCGCTGAACTGTAACATGCACAGCTTCCGAAAACAAAGTTTCTGAAGCAAAAGCTCGAGGCATGCACGCTTCGTTGTCGATTTTCTATTGACGCAGTTAAGCTTACTGCGTAACAAACTGTCGCGATTCCGCTCGAACTTCGTAAATTGTACGATACCGTTCGGTACGTTGTTACGATTAATGTTAATATAGACTCTTCGTACAATAAAATCGCTGTGGTCATATTTTTTAAGTATTTCTTGGTAGAATAAATGTTGTTCCAATAAAAATTAAGTTTTCTTGAAGTTGGTTTTGTTCGATATCAACATCGTAACATTATTTTCATTTTTGGCCGATCAATCTTCCGATTGTTTCGCAGGCGATTGTTGAATGAAAACTCGATCGTAGTCAAGTAATATGTGCTCGGTATTAAAGATTATGGAAAGTCTGATATTTTCGCTAGTTTACCATTTAAAAAATATTACACTGATAATGAAAGTGAGTTTATGAACAGTGAATTGGCATAATGCAAATTTTTAAATTGTCAAGTGCCTTCTCAATGAGTATAAGGAATATATCTACATAAGTTACTCGAATTTTGTAGGATGAATCGTACGATGGATGAAAAGAAAGACTTAGTTAAAAAGTCTTTGTTCAGCTTTGTGAGAAAAGAAGTACCCACTGCCCAGTTAAGGTAAAAAAATTATAGAAGAAACGAATGAAATTGCTCATCCATGGTTTGGGGATTATTTAAAATTATCATTACTGTTATATAGTTTAATAGACGATATTGTCTTGAGCTATGTGGTAAGCATGGTAGAGGACAGCGCACTCGAGGAAGACTTGGACGTTGATGGACTATGCGAAATGGTTTCTGCTTGCCTTCCGGAATTTTCTACCATCGAGAGGGAAGCAGTCTCCAAATGGTTGTTAGACATTGAAAGCAAACTGCAGCAGGAGAACAAAGGGAACGAGAATTGTCAGTCTCAAGATCTCTTGAGCCACATAAGCTTAACAGCTTTGCTACCATCTGGTACACAGACAATGAGAGTTCATCATCTCTCGGAGACCAGTGATGCTGGGAGCGATTCTAGCGGAGAGTATTTTTCAGAAGTAAATTTCCTTCTTTGCATATATTATCCTTTACATTTTTTTAGTCTATGGAAGAAGTTGTTTGCTAAAACTTCGATTTATTTTTATCCCAAGGAATCATCATGGAACCAAGTAGCGCTCTTACAAGAAATGTTTCCAGCAGCAAGCCCAGCAGAAGCTAGACACTGCTTAGCAGTTGCAGGAGGTGACATAGCAAAAGCTGCTCAGCTTGCGCTTCACCGACAGGAGGCTGGTCAGAGTATTGTTAGCAATCTGACATTTTTAACAGTAAGTATCAATTTTCCACGATATTTGTCTAATTGAAGATGTACTTTTCTGTAATACACAATGTTTAAAATTGTACCATTGATTCGAGTACACGTGCGTGAGCGGTGCACAGCTTCGTAATAGCGAAGCAGTCGGCTAACAATTATGAGTTAAACGATGTAAAATAGCGTAATTATCTTGCGTAGCCAAACGGCCGGAACAAGGCCAGAGTGAACGACGAGGAACTGAAATCACGTATCATCGCACGGTATAGTTACGTGGACAGGGATGACGATTCGCGTGAGCATCGTCCGGTCGCACCGAAGACGGAGCCAAAGAAATTGGTGCGGTATTTGGATAACAAGATTGTCAGCGTGAAGGGTGAACGTTATACTGAAGTAAGGAGAGGCGGCGAAGAGGAGGATGGCAACGAAGGCGGTAGAAAAAGGGGTCACTGCCGACCGTAACCAGTCCCCTTGCCTCCACCCCCCGATCCACCCCCTTGGAGGCATCTGATTTTCAATTAACGCATTCTACTTAGGTTCTCTCTCATTTTGCTTATAGAGGAGTGTGGTCAGTGTGTTGATTTCTGTACACATGCGGCACTATTTTGTTCCTTTTTCCAGTTGGATTCGTTTCATCCACAGTCAATTTTGGAAGTATCTTTTCTTTTTATACGTGATATTCTTATTGTGATCCGACACAAGAGACTTGTAGCTTTTTAAACCACGTGCGTATACGTAGGATGCACCGTATACGGCATGAATTTACGTACATTTTTGTTGACGGTGCATCATAAATGTTATCATTATTATTATCATTTTTACATCACAGTATAAGTACCTGTTAACGTATGATATTTAATTTACTTTTAAAGCGTTTTGTTCTTTTATCGAGCATATAATGACCGCAAGAGCAATTTTTAATTCTCTTATTTGAGATAGCAGCAAAACCATATGATTGTTGTTGGAAGAAAGTTTGCTAAAAAATCATTTTTACATTGACATTTGCGACGTGAAAAGTTTTATTTGTCAGATGAGAAGCTGCCACTGCGAGTTTTTTTTTTAAACTAACGTTTACGATACAGTGCGATAATTTTATTTTATACTACATTTTGACACGTTCACATGCCTCTTTCTTTTTTACTTCCGAAATAATTATTTCGAATTTTACTGTTGTTACTCTTAAGTCTATGGTATGTGCTGATATTTCTTGAACTGTATATTTTATAATTCTAACGATAAGGATAATTCGGTTAATTGCTTCGAACTGTTACAGAACTGAGCAAAGAATATCTCTCACTTTCTTTTTCTTATTATATGCATACATGTAATGCAGCTACATTTAAGAATGATACACCAGTAAGTGATATGATGTTCCCGCAAGGAAATAATTTTCTTGCAAAGGTACTCAAATAAAATAATATATAACGGAACAAAGTTTAGGAATTTTTATGTGCACATTTATTTGAAAAAAATGGAGGTATTCCAAACGAATAACTATACTAACCGTGCATGGTAATGATAGTTGTCCACAATGTAATCGAAATTCATACAAAGTTCAACAGAATATTGACTGTAAAAAGAAAATGTCGTTTCCGTATTGAAAGTGAACGTGTATACTGAATTGTTTGGTATTGCAAAAAACAAAAAATATTATCGCGTTGTAGATTTTGGGTAATAAATTCTAGTATACATATTAGGTAGGAAGAAAGTATATATATATACATATATACATACATACAAAAATATACGTGTACTGCGTATACAAGCGGGATGAAAAATTGCTTTCCGCGCCATATAATTTACCAGTATTACTACTGTTATTGCTATTATTGCAAACTTTAATACGTAGGCGGATGTAATCATTGAAATAAAATATTAAAAGAATTGAGTGATGTACACTCACGATATACATATGTATACATATTGTATACATACATATTGTATACATACATATATGTATACTAGCGAGCGTGTTCTGACAATGAATTCACAGAAACACCAAAATTTGATGATTCATATATTGCAGCCGCTAATTATTATGGACGTAAGGAGTGTAATTACTTGATAATGTTTTAGCTGGGCCCATTGTTCTATTATTTAGTCTCTGCTTTTGACAAAGTTTACTACTACTTTTGTCATTCGCTCCATGGGGAACATGACTTGTCCATTAATATACATAAATTTTGTTTTAATTAAAAATTTGCTTAATAATTTTAATTAAAAGAAATTGATGTATAAATACATTTAAATGATTTGCAGTTGGTCCGGTCCTTGCCATAGGTAATTATACGTATATTATAGACGACTTATACTATTTCGAATGAGTGTAATTATCGAAAGATGAACATACTGTGTTCGTTGTAAACTAAATGTACTCTATCATCGATTAATTCCACTTAGAACGATGTTGCCCTAAGATTTCCGAAAGTATGTGTAATAGAATAAGGTAGCGGTATGTTAGGGATAATACAGATAAAACAGAAAATTGAGAAAAAAAAACAAAAGTAGTAGACTAAGCAATAACTATGAAGTGGGACACTTTAATTTCTTGTGATTTTTTCATGCGTATCCTTTGATATAATTTGTATGTATTCTTAGTAAGCATTATTAATAACACGAGCGACTGTTACGTGATTTCCTATAATGAATGTGAATTTAAGATTACATAAAAATTAAGATTTATCGATACATTTTTTTTATAAGTGACCAATATTGTTTGGAATAACGATTTTGCTTATTATTTATGTTTATTTGGAAACTTAACTAAACACCCAGTTTGTTATATTTTATTCATTGAAAATGGTTCATTTTCTTTTTTTTTTTTTTAGTCCGGAGAAAATATATTTTCCAATGTTGTGCCGTTAAACAAATTATGGAATTACTACAACAAATTTGAAAATCTCTAAAAGAATACTTGCTGCCTTGTTGATTCATGTATAGATATTAGAAATATATAACAATGGGAAATATATTGTTCATTGGATAAATAATATCCGAAAAACTTTATTTATTTATGATTTTACCTAAGCATTCATTTGAATGAATTTTCATTATGCCAAAATGGGAGAATTATATCAGATAACATTCAAATTGAACGCGAAATATGAAATTTGTAATTAGAATATTACATCGCGTGGTGATACTAACGAACTCCAGAGCTTTATCAAGTGATTCGACAAAAGGAAAAAGAAATAAATGAAATGTCTTGCCTCGTCAAAAACAGTTTTCTGCGACTAATGTGAGCTAAGAATCGGAACACGTTTTCACTTTGGATATTTTTAGAATTAGTTGTTTTCTATAAGTATAGCTTGTTAAATTATTACTTACAATTAGTTGTCTTTTGTTTCTTATCCTGACCGTTAATAACTGTCTGTATGATAAATCATAGAACACAATCATTTCTATACATTACGCACTTGTAATGTACTAACTGTATTAATTAGAGTAGTTTCGAAATTGTGATTACAATATTAGGAATTGAGATCACCTATAATCAATAAATTTAAAAAATTCCTCGAACGAAATGTTTTCTCTTAAAAAATTCTTCACAAGTCTTCGACTGATATGAAACTGCATTTTATTCATTATCCATTCATGTCATCTGCTGTTACATGTTTATACGATGATGGCGATTTTTTAAATAAATTTTACCCATTAAACAATGATTGGAAATGACGCCATAAAAAATTCCACTAGCGAACAGATATTAATTAATATTAGGATTATATTTTACGCATTTAAGATGCGACTATAGCTGTTTCCTGCGCCAAGGGGGTTGGAGCCTTTCAAAATCTATTATACTCGTATTTAGCATGTGCGTATACTTCACGCACCTTAAAAGTTGCGAACAGCCATATACTATGCAATGAAATGTTTCTGCGATTTATTTATCTCCGATAATTAATTTTTTAAACGGACGAATAATACATTTGCTATTGTATGTATATGTATGTATGATTGGAATATACCATTAACAATTGTTCGCCGAGACTTCATTTATTGTCAGAAACAAATATTCCGATTAATATCTTTTGTCTTTTCTCGACACTACGAATCTTCTGATTGAATAAATGCATTTTGATAAATCAGCACCGTCGCAGTGTACTTCAATTATTACTTCAATCTCGCACAAGGTAATTAACAGTGAAACTTGTTAGACTTTCATATGATGCGACATATGATATTTTATTCGTAAAACGAATTACAATACCATTTTAAAATCGTAGCAAATAAATAAAATCGTTCACGTAAATATTGCATTACAATTATCAGTGTAATATTAAATCAAGGTACGCACGTGGTTCGTATGCAATACATGCATGGTGGCGAGTGTAACGTTTCTATGGTAATTAAATGTATATAAAAAAAAGCAAAAGGATCACGCTTTTCTTTAACTTCATTAATGATATACCTAAGTATTAAGTATAAAAAGTTATAGATTTGGAACTATTTTAAAATATCGCAGTCAATCGGCTCAGGCATTTGTTAACATCGAGAAATACATTTCCGTTCTATTGTTTCTCTGTTCACATTTCCTGAAATTGATCGATTACCATAAAAAAGCAGTTGAGACACAATTATGTCGGTACGTATATGTGGATCGCAAGGAATGAAAAAGAGCGGAACTCTGCTACCGATACGGTCGGCTTGAAAAGTGAACAATGAGATATCGTTAATGTTTGGAGAACGAACGATGGATAAATTTATGGTCAAGTTCACGCTCTTTAAAGTGGCGATTGAAAAAAAAATCTCTTCGCGCTATCTTTACTTCTTCTTTTTTCTCGGTTTGTCTTGCGGTGCCGGTAGGTTTTCTTGTTTTCGTTTGGACGCAGGTTTGGCGCCGATGCTGCCGCCCTTCTTCCTCCTTTCTTGCCTCTCCCGTTCCTCCAACTCCTGATTTTCTCGTTCGATCAAAGTAATCAATGTATTGCATCGTCGTTGAAGTTCTAGTGCTGTGCGAGATTTCACGAACCAGTCGAACCGAAACTGCGGCGCCGATCTGACTGTTGCTCGAAGCTCCTCGTACACGTTCTCTTTGTCAAAGCCCAACTTGTGCAACATGCATACCAAGAAACGATCTTCCTCCTCGGTGTAATTCTTACCCTTATTCGTTCCATATGCTATCCTCAATTGATGGAACGGAGCACGATATCTTGCCATCTTGGCGTCCAAGGCTTTTTTGATACCAGCCCTTCGTTGTATTTTTGCCTCGCCTCGTTCAATTTGAGCCATTACTCTGTCTATATCCTGCAGTTCGTGGCAACGTTCCCAAAATACAGCAGAATACTCCATGACTTCCTCGGGAGTTTTTCCTTCCACTTCCTTGGCTATATTTTCAATGTCGTCTCGGCCGTATTTTTCGTTAGCCTTTATAAATTGATTGAAATCCCTCTTCGTCCAATTAGTGAAGCCCTGGGTGAGAAGTTTTTCTTTCTCCGCCACCTCCTCGTCGGTCAACGGTTGAGCCTCGTCTATTTTACGCTGCTCTTCCTTTTGGATTCTGGCGGCGTCCGAACCGAGTTCTGGATTCTTCGGGACCTTATAGCCCACTGTTTGTCGGAAGTAATATATCTCTTGGTCGAGCAATTCGAATAGTCGCGGCGGGAAGAACTGGAAATCCTGAACGATCGGTTGCTTGGGTGGTCTGGGCGCCTTTGGTGCTTTCGGTTCAGATACCCTGAGAGCTTCTCTGAAGTAAGCGTCCACCGCGTAATTGGCTTTACGCTCACGCTTAGGTGGTTCTATCCAGTTTCCTAAGCCGAGGATCTTCTGCTTTTCACGGTAATCTTCACCCTCGAACTGATACACAGAATCCGTGGGTGCGTCGACGGTAAAGTTGCGCAAGGAGGACTCTCCTAAGGTTTCTAATTTCTGCTTCATCTCCTCGGTCTTCGCTTCGCCCTTCTGTAAGATAGTGTCTATGTCCTCGTCCGTGATAGCGCTATCCTTCGATGCGAACACTTCGTTCGCACCGTGCCTGATCATATTCAACATTTCGTCCTTATTCAATGCCGTTTGCTTCGCATCCACTAATCGTCCTTGTTGAATAACTAGCTTGTCTAAACGTAATTTAACTTCCGCACGCTCCACGATCTTTTCCTCTACGGTGTTTTCCGTGATGAATCTGAACACACGCACTTGCTTCTGTTGACCTATACGATGAGCTCTGTCCATCGCCTGCAAATCCATCTGTGGATTCCAGTCTGAATCGTATAAAATAACTACATCGGCCGTTGCTAAATTAATACCTAAACCACCAGCGCGTGTCGACAGCATGAAAATGAATTTCTCGCTTCTCGGTGCATTGTATTCGTTGATCTGACGTTGCCTGTCCTCGTGCGCCGTGTTACCATCTAGACGGCAATATTGGAAAGCCCTCCAATGGCAGTAATCTTCTAAAATGTCTAACATTCTCGTCATTTGACTAAATATAAGAACTCGTGAGTCTTGTTGCTGTAATTTCGGCAACAGCTTATCTAAGATTACCATTTTGCCACAATTATACACAAGATGCTCGTCAGTCGTGTAAGGAGGTCCAGGCTCAGCGCCGTCGAACAAGTATGGATGATTGCAACACTTGCGTAGCTGCATCAAGATGTTCTGCAATCTCATCTTTTCAATTTTTCCGGCGCCATTTACGATATCGATGTCTTTCATAAGTACTTTGGTATACCATTCTCTTTGCATTTTGCTCAGACCAATGTAGACCTTGATCTCCTTCTTAGGTTTAAGCCCTTTCTCTACTTCGGATTTCAAACGTCTCAAAAGGAATGGCCGAAGGACAGCGTGCAATCTTTCGACTAACGAATTATCACCTAAGAAACTATTAGTATTGAACCAGGAGTCGAAATCGTCCGAACTATTAAACACGTCTGGCAATAGGAAATTGAGCAAGGACCACAGTTCGTGGAGATTGTTCTGCAAAGGTGTTCCCGTTAATAGAAGACGATTGGTCGTCTTAAATTCTCTCAGTATCTCGGACAGCTTAGACTTTTCGTTCTTTATTCTGTGTGCTTCGTCGATCACCATGTAACGCCAGTTGAATTTCTTGAACACCGATTTCTCTTTTATAACCATCTCATAGGAAGTCACACAGACGTCCCATTCTCCGGGCATCATGACGTCTCTGATGAAAGTATTCCTAGTCTCAGCGTCTCCGATGAGACAAACAGCCCGCAATGTAGGGCACCATTTCAGGAACTCGTTCATCCAGTTGGCCAAAGTAGACTTCGGAACGATGACTATGTGCGGACCGGGAATGTTTCTGAAGTGTTTCATGTAACCTAGCAGGGAAATAGTCTGCAAGGTCTTGCCGAGACCCATCTCGTCGGCCAAGATACCATTGATACCGTGCTCGTACAGCGATATCATCCAGTTTAATCCTCGTATCTGATAATCTCTCAACTCACCGGATTTGATGTAGTGCGGCGACGATTCGAATCGTGTCGTAGGTGCAACGCTGGCATTGCTCTCAGCCAACAATTCTTCATCTTCCTCCTGCTCCGTCTTACGGTGCCTGTGATCACTGGTATCGGTTTTCACTTGAATCTCTGGCTGCTTTCTAGGCCTGCCAGGTTTGATCTTCAACGGACTTCCACCTTTGTCCTTCTGGTTGTTCGTCATAAAATGGGAGAATATTTCTGTTTGTTTAAGTAAATAATCGAACCGTTTACTTCGGTCGGTCTCGAGTTTTGTTTCGAAGTCTCCGCCACGGGACGATGTGGTCTCCGCCGAAGATCCGTTCGAATTGTCTCCCGTGTCCCCAGTGTCCGCATTTTCGTCCGCCTTTGACATGTCGCCTGTTTTTCAATCCGCTCTATGCGCGTACAAACAAAGTGTCACTCAATCGATCAATTTATGCAATGGTGAGCTTGATTCAATGGCAATTACTTGTTCTTTCCTCCCGGTTTTTATCCTGACGTTCATAAACTCACAACACCAATCATCGCCATGTTGAATAGCGTTGTCCCTCCAAAAGTATATTCCTAGCGCCATCTACAAGCATCTGCTGTTAGCGCGGCGGCAAATTGCGGATATTCAAATTCATTTTAAAGAATTACCGTTCTGGAAGTTATACTAGTTATATTGTTACGCGAGTTTCTCTTACAATTTGTTTCTACTTCAAACGATGGATGAGAATCTGGACGAGAAGGTAAATAACTTCTGTTCACGTGGGAACTATTTATGTAATTAAATGTAAATGTCTATCAATGCGTAATGTCACCCTCATAATTAATTATTAGTCTTCAACAATAAATAAGGAACAAAAAATGGCTTAATTATGGGCTAAGGCATTGTTATCGTGCAATCGGAATGTTAAAGTGGAACACAAGCCCGCAAAAGGAGAACAAGAACAAAAAGAAACCTAATCTTACGAGAAATTGATCTCCTTCCGTCGATATTGTTTCCTAGACAACGGAACCCTGGCGAAGCGGCAACAAAGAACACTGGACGTGGGTGTACTGCGATACTCAAGCTAATCTCGGTTTCATTTTGTACTACGTAATACCCAGTCTTGAAATCTCTGATACGTTTATATATTTTTCTTTGCCAAAGCAATACAAATACTTTTATAAAATTTAGAAAATGTCCATTACAGAAAAATCAGTTTCTGGACAAGAAATCATCGTGCCACCTAGTTTGCCGTTAATATTAAAAGAATTCTGCAAGGCAGCGATACGGACGCAACCATACGATCTACTTAAATGGTCCAGCTCGTACTTTCGAGCATTGGCCGATGGCGAGGAACCACCGACGAAATTGAGATTGGAGTATCCACCACCGAGCACGACTTCCGGTTTGACCCTCGGTTTCTTAAGAATTTTACTTCGACAACTAGGAGGTATTGATGGTTATTTCAAGTTACGCGACAAAATTTATTCACGAACGATAATTCTTGAACAGATTGCAACAAATTGTTGCCTCTGGAAACCATCCTACGAAGATGGGATTGCTTGTGCCTGGATCGTCGAGATTTGAATTTAATTCTAATGATTGGGAAATTTCGACGCAAATGCCAGGTGAAGAAATTCCTGGCCATCGCGGTCGGACTTTTGGGCTCCAGTCTCTTCGAAACGATGATCATGATATGTGAATTATTCACCCATGAACCAGAAGGAGGATCTGCTATGGTTCCCGTCACATTTTTCATGGAGATATATGGGTAGATTCAAGTTTTCCAAAATATGCGGTTTTTGAAGATAGAATGATTAGCAAAATTACAAAGGAGACGACATTCGACTTTATCTTCCTTTCGCTTTTAGGTATTTAGCGGGACTACGTTGTGACGGAAGCGAGAGGGATCCAACTGATGGGGACCCAAGGGAATTCATTATATCCAGCCTCGAACCTGCGATAAATCAGGAATCAAACGAAGAAAGATCTTTAGTGGAACGCGTTTC
This sequence comes from Holcopasites calliopsidis, assembly GCA_023838395.1. Lineage (NCBI taxonomy): Eukaryota > Metazoa > Arthropoda > Insecta > Hymenoptera > Apidae > Holcopasites > Holcopasites calliopsidis. The sequence goes on from JALHAQ010000007.1 coordinate 6,437,697, forward strand.
TTCCGTAGCTAGTCAGGACACGGAGGCTGACGTGAATTTGGACTTAGAACTGGTATCGAAAGAGGACGTCGACTCATCCAGAAGTAAAACCGTTTAAAATAATATTCTGTGTAAGAAGTTTTCAACATTATCTACAGGAAGTGTTACCCTTATAGCTGATACGACCTCACGATTAAGCAACAGTTACTTGGTCCAGAAAAAAATGGTCGATGATAAAGCGAACGAAGATTCTTCGAGCGAGAGTACTTTGAAAACGGATGCTAATCAGATTTTTATTGCCGAGGCAGATTTTAGCGGGAAATCTGACTCTAATGACAGAAAGAAATTAAATAAGTGTGACGATGCGTCTGTAAAGAGCGTGGCCAGTAGTGGTTCCTCAGAAGAAGTTTCTAGTAAAAAGAAGAGTGTTCGAAGCGTGGAAGATAAAGTCTCGAGTGGAGGAACAAGAAGGAAGAAGAATGTAGATAGAAAATTACTCAAGTATCATCCGAATGTCCCTGGTGAGAAAATAGAGAATTGCTAATTGTAGCGTAAATCGAGTAGCAAAATCATTAAAGAGCTAATTATTTTATAACATTATACTAGGAATCGGGCCTCGCCTCTCGGCCGAGGAAGTAGCCAGTGTGGCGATTTGGTTGAGCGAATGTGCAAGAGTACAAGGGGGCATGGTTGGACCACGAAATCTTAGACATTTAAATTGTCCTCCATTGGACAGACAACAAGTATCGGAAACATGACGGAAAGCTAGGTGAATCTTTTTGAAACTCATTACTTTTCAATAGGCGCGTAGCAAGCACGTAGAAAAGTGAACGATTGCAAAGTTTACTCTATAAGTGTTCAAATAATAGCGTTAAATATAAATAACACATATATCTGATTGTTATATTTCGATGCTAAACAATTTATGTGCTCAGCAGCCATATTAATAAAAGAATGAAGTAGAAAGAAGAGATACAAGAAATGTCTAATAAAATTATTAAATTATAATAACAGTAATTTGTTTATTTTATTATTAGAACTAAGTAGCCTCTTCCCTAGCTTTTCCATAAAACAGCCTTCAAAATTATACAATTGCTAACGTTGTATAATTTATGCATCTTTTCGCATGATCTTTGAGGGACTCTCATTGTCTGATAACAGGACATTTTGAAGGATGTGCATCAATAATGGTCGAGTAACAAGAAATAACGGACAGATTTATTCGAAAAAAGTTATATACACGATCTTCGAAAAGTAAAATAAATACAGAGTATGAAATTAAATCAATACTCAGTTTACTGATATTTCCCTTCGACGTAGTTTCACAGTAAGTACAGATTTGATATATCGTAAGTATTGAATGACCATTATTTCATATTCTTTTGTCTTATTCAATTTTATACCATGGGTGGGGGGAAAAATTTTAAAATAAAAAAAAATTGTGTACCTCGAAATTGCAATACATATCTTAAAATCGTAAAACCTTCTAAGTATTAATGTAAAAGTCAGTCATTTTTCTTAATTAGAACTCGTCATAATACGCTCCTCCTATTATAAAAACTTGCAAGATCTTTGCTTCCGTTCTGTCAAGAGAGCAAGAGAAAAACATAGCTAGTATTTCGTCAATATCACAGGAACGTTAGACTTAATTTTAAAACTTGATACTAAACATCTATATACCTCATATTTAACTATATCGTATAAAGCACCGATTCCTTCCAATGAATCGTACTTTGAAAATAAATTTTATAAAATGATCGCTCACGTTTGTTCCTTCAATTATTATTTCTAAATTGTGGATGGATTTGTATATGTAAAATGCGTAACAAAGAATATGTATCATCTGATAAAATATTATAGATCTGTAAAGAAATTTTCTGTATAAAGTCTTATGTACACAACCCCATTTTGAATAAACTCCGTAGTAAACACACTTTTTTTTAGTGTGTGTTGATCTACTTCATCATGGAAGATATGAATATGCTCGGTGTATAAAATGCAGCATATTTTTATAATAACCTAATTTACACGAGCAAAGTGGGAAGCGCTCGCATTCTGAACAATCGGCGCACTTGATGGTAAAACAAGTGATAGAAAGTCGTAATGAGCAGTAAAACTATAAGACACAATAATAAATTCCTAGCCCTTGCTCTATTAGCTCTCCACTTGAAGAGCTCGTGTCGATGAGTAAAGAGATTTCGATATTGCACGGGCAATTCGAAGGTGCTGCGCAACGGATAAAGAGAACGATAAAAATCGTTCAGCAATGCCCGGACTATTTCATTCTCGGAATGACGAAGGGGATCCATGTCGTCATTTAAACAAATAAACTTTCTACAATTTAGCAGAATTGTTTAATTTAATTTTTGAACCTGTTAATAAAAATAATTACAGTTACTTACTTCGGGCCTCTGCGTATTTCGTCCAAGAGTTGTACCGTTAGAGAAACGTTGCTTGTCAACATTTCGAATATTTCATTTCTTCCAGCTTTAATTATCTCGTGTGGATAGAGTTTCTCTTCGCCGAATTTGGCTTCGATTTTTCTCGCAATCGATTCACATTTCGCTATCAACTCCTTAGATACAATTGGCTATACGGACATACAATGATTTCTTCGTTTATTTTCAGTTTCATTTTAATGTTATTTTTTATGGATTCATAAAAAATACTTACGAGAGATGAATCTAAATATCTTTCTCCAAGTGGTGGATTTAATATATCAGAAGCCTTTACATGATTCGAGCAATTCATTATCGTATTTTCAAATTCTACGACTAGGCTGTAATCCAGAGGTAATGGATGGAGCCTAGACAAAAGAGTCCTGATTTCTCTGTCTGACCACGTCCTGAAACCAATAAAAATTATTATTCGTGGCAATACTACATTCTCTATCGTAACTATTTGAAAAGATGCTATACCCTGATTTGTCTGTATCGAAAGTATCGAATATTTCTTCGATCGGCACATTTCGCTTTTCGCTTGTTAGAAAATAGAAATAGGAGAAAGCAAACTGCATATCCTCGGAATTTCGAACTTTATGACTAGATGTTGTTTTAAATTCTTGCACAAACTTCTTCTGCATATCCGTGACAATCCATTTGTCTATTAGATGAGGCATATGAGCCGGGACTCTTCTATGTTCAAATCCATATGCCACGTTATAGATTCTGTTTACATATAACAAAGATTCGGCGTATGTATCCAGTTGCCTAGACCTAAGTTTCCATTGATCCAGGTGGGGTTTATTATTAATTTTTATGGTACTGCTAATTTGTGGCAAGCTTACATTGTCATCGTTTAAATATCGTTTCAATTGGATCCGCCTTTCGGTGATGCTTGAATTGTGCAGCCTGATTTTGTTTATCATTTTGGATAGTATCGATCTTTGTGTGGTCGTGGTTTCGTCATTTTTATTCGTTGGCTCGATAAAATATTTTTTATTGTGACTTATGCGCATATTTCTGAAATTGTAAGATCTGTTTTCAGTGTGTTTTAAGCCTGTAATCTCGTTTGGCAACGCTCTTTGGGTAATTGAATCCGTATCATTCCATATATTATTTATACTTTTGTTTCTTAATATATTTAAGAATTTTAATCCATTATTCGTATCTTCTTGCGACTCTTGCAAAAATTTGTGCGGATAGTCTTCTTCCTCGAGTCCTTCGCTATCCGTTGGGACCGGTGTACTATCGCAATCACCGCCTATCATATAAAATAAATTCGGTATGTTACTTTCAGTATACATATAGATTCATTCGGTATTAAGTTATTCATATGATTGCTATTCAAAAAGAAACATAGACAATGAATGCTACCATCGAATTCGCATAATGTCGTATTACAAGCAGGATCACATGATCCATCACCCACCCAGGCCCAAGGACAAACATCTGAGCAATCAGGAACCCACCATGCGAGATATACTTTTTGACCACCTGCTTGAGTAATGAAATCTTCTGGCCAGACTTCGGCTCCTAACATTACGTCGTCATTAAAATATAAGAATTTATCTGAAATTCCAGGAATTCTGCAGAATTAAAAATTAAGGCGTCAAGTAGATTATGATACGCCTACTAATTATTAGGGGCGAAACATGAAACTCACTTGACTTTCGATGTTTCGACAAACCCTTCTCTAGCAATTTTTATTAATTAACACATTGACGTCGGTGCTGTAATTCATATTCTGTTGTGTCACGTGGCTTTATTAATTGGACAACGTTCTTTTGACAACCGATGACAGACGTTAATGTGTTAAACTAATGAATTTGATCTTACCTATGAATATGACTTTCAATGGCGGGACTAGAAAACGTTGGAAGATCACTTTTGTTTAGAAATATATCTTCGTGGGTGACAAGGGTAACTCTCGGATTATCCATATCCAACCAGCTTGGTATTTGGCCATTTGTAACGATGTATACATGTCTGACCCATGGTGCGTACATCTCCAAGGAGCGCAGGGAATATCTTAATTCGTCCTTATCGCTAAATCTCGAAGCGGCTGTGTTAACATCCATAATGGGAACATGCTCCTTCAAGTTTTTTAAAAAGATAGGATCTGACCCGTTGACCCATGTGTATACAACGTCTATCGGTACATGTTGACACAGTTTCTTTTGAAAAGAAACACCTAGTATATTATCGTTGAACGAATGAAACACTGCCTCGTATTTCTCTTTACTCCAAGTTATCCATACCTGAAAATTGACATTCCGTTAGAATAAGATTACATTTGTTAGTACAATATAATCCCCCCTAAATTGACGATGTTGTATATATTTATTTAAGTACGATTAATTTTGGCAGTATCTGTTCACGATCAATTACGTGGCAATGTACTTTCTCCGAAGGACAATGAAATTTGCATTGTTAATATTAAACAAAATAAAGGTGAAGGATAGTATACAGTGTTCGAAAGATTTTCTAACCTCTCCGAAATGAATGGTGCCGATAAATATACATGTAAATGCCATTAATATCACTAACAGCGAGTATTTGTATGAAAGTAAATCGTAACACCGACGCTGTAATAACTTCCATGCGCTCATTATATTAATAAAGACTCTACACGCGATTAGCATCGCTAAAATCGCTGTGCGAATCCATACAGTACTGTTTACGCGTCCGGTTGATTTGCAAATTTGCACTGATTTGCACATCGGCAAACCCCTGGTGGTATTTATGGAAAAGCAAAGGGCAGTGACATCTATGAATGGGGGGGCCTTACACTGCGATTCCCCACAATAATAATTGTTGCTACGAATCATAGTGTGACATTTTACTCTTGAAACAGAGGACCTGAATATTTTATGTAAATATATCATGATAATTTTTATAATTTAGCAAAGCATTGCCACTTATGGGTCATTGAAAAGTTTGGCTACAATTATGCCCTTCGATGGACAGCACTGCTGTGTTGTCCGAGCGCGAAAATTTTGAAAGTTTACGGAACGTGGTGGTTTCAGTAAATAATGAAACCGAAAGACTTGCGAGAAATGTTACAATTCAGGACTTGCAGTAATTTTTTCCTGAATAAACGCAGCGGTTTTACGAATAATCCTGAACGATTTGATATCGAAATACGTACTGATTCTTTTAAAATTGTATCGTCATGTTTTAAAATTAAATCTTCTTTATTACTACATGAAAAAATATTTCCACTTAATTATACAGATTTAATATACAAAATATTCATTATAAATGCTATTTACTGTCCGTACAATTACATTATCTCCAATACTTCGTTAATGTATGTATATATAGCATAAGCAGTAAAAAATAAACTGGTTTAGGACACTACTGTTGTAAGAACTTCGTACAGATACACATAGTAGTCATACACATTGCAGTACATAGTCCATTCTTCATTGAATTGAATTTTGGACTAGTGTTATGTTTTGCAATTAGAATCGTACGTAGGAAAAATACTGTACTCCATTCATTACCTGCGGTTCGGTACGAAATATATTTCGGCACATTTGATAGAAAAATTACTTCATTTGAGAGGAACAATTTTGTAATTACACTTTTCGCGCTGTAACGTCACAAGTAAGGCGGTAATTTCGATGTTAGTCCCGTGTATTATGCATAAGGAGTTGAAGCAACTGGAGTGTAGACGATTATCATAACAATATTCTAATAATATATTTATCCTTAATATCAATAAATACGTTATGGCAACTAATTCGATGCACCAGTGAATCGTGAAGATAAAATACGTAAGAGACGAAATGATATTACCAAAATGGAATGTACGATGATTTCCACTGTTCTATAATGTTACTTATGTTATTTTACTCATTTTTAAAATATAAACCTAAGTAATGATTTTGAACTTTAAGGTCAATGGCTCATGCGCAATATCATTGACAATAAGATGATTATACTTGACGCTTGGGTTAGTCGGTGTATCCAGTACAGTCTGTAATAAAGGAAAATATTATTCATTAAGGATGCCAAAATATGCTTTTATTATTCTACTTTTTTCCTACGAGAACGTTTCCGTACTTACACTAGCAATCGATTGTTCGCCGTTTTCTGTGTGTCGGGATTCTCCTTTAAGATGTACTTTTTAATTCCCGCCACGTAATCGCGGAAGTACGTGTCCCAATTTAAATGTTGCATGTCAATGTTGAAATTATTGCAGTCGTTTAATGGTTTCACCTTCTTCGATAAATCGTTCATGTTATCTCTGTGGAAAGTCCACTCGTTGGTAGTGAAAAACGTGCCTATCTCGAACATGCGTCCGATACGTTTTACAGTTTTCAACATCCTAAAAGGATATTTTTTATTTGTGAATATTGGTACTTTTTAAGTTACAAGACTTTGCAGAACTTTCGACAATTTTTTATGTTTTTTTTTTACATTGTTCGACAAACGATGGAATACTTACACTGGTTTGTTACCTAGAAGTCTTAGGAAGAAGTCTCCGATAAAAGCCGGGAATATATGCAGAGTGTAAGACATAAGATTGTGAATAAATCTATTGGTTCTGAAGGTGCAACCGGGGTACCACATCATGTATTTCGACGGCGATTCTATGGCGTGTTTCTTGATGAGGTCCTTTACCAAGCCCCATCTGAAAAATTAGTTTATTAACTATTATATTGTCCGGCAAATAAAATGCAACTGTTAATAAAGTGAAATAAAAATTGGAAAAGATTATTAGAAATAATGTATATAGATATAAAATAAATACAAAAGTATTACCTGATAGGAGTCGCGTTACTGGTACAATTATAGATTCTAATTGAATTATTGTGTTGCATCGTGCTGTGCCACGAGGCGCATATTAACGTGTCGACCACGTAATCGACGGGCACCGCATCCATTCTTAAACTCGTATTAGCAAGAACTGTTCGAACTGTACCTCTAGCGATTTCCATAACGCTACCTGTAGCAGCAAAGCATTTTTTTTTTTTAATAAAAAGAAAATTACAGTTGCAAGTAGAGCGCGTTTGAATGTATGTTTCTAGCGGTGTTTCCATGTATAAAGATCCAGGTCATTCCTCTAGTCTTAGTTCTTCGCTCATATAAGAGATCCAAATAAATTTAGACACGCTGCAGGAGGGTTGATCCAAGCGATATTCTTATTTCAGCATTTTAATCAATGATTTTTGTTTTATATTTAAAGTACAGGATAATCGAATTAGCATCAAAATTTTGATCGCAAATATTCCTTTGATTCTGATATATCTAATCGTAGATTGTATGCTGTATTTTTACAGTACCTGTGATTCCGCAAAGATTGTCTATCCATCCAGGGTATGGTTCTTTTACAGCTGCGCAGATAATGCTTGGTCGTACTATCGCTATCGGCAGGTCTTTGCCCTTTGTCAGTACTATCTGTTCGGCTAGATTTTTAGTGAACGTATACGTGTTCGGATGATTCTCCAAAATCTTCTTCTCGAGCACGTTCAGGGTCTCCTCGTCTAGACTTTCGCACATATCGATCACCGTGGAAGGTTTTACCCTGGTTCTGCGATATCATTAATAATACGTGAACGCTCTGTTACGCCTATAGTCACCGTGCACGAGTCAAGGATGCGATTTATTAATTCGATAACAACAACATTAAAACAATAGCAAGAGATAGGCGATATCGCTTGTAAAAAAGTCCTTGCAATTTCTTCTTCTTTTCGGCGCAAATTTAAAGTGAATCTTTGGTTTATTTAACGCGTTAAAAGATAAGAAAAATCGACGCTTACGTGTAGACCGATTCTTCGATGTCCGTTCGATTCGCGTTACTGTAAGCTGTGCTAATGTGAATGATGCTAATTACATTCTTCATGCTTTTGCACAGATCTATCATTTGGTCGGTGCCCTTGGTATTCAAATTGACTGCAACTTTCAATGGTTCGTCGAATTTCACTGTAGCCGCACTATGGAACACTATGTTCACTCTCTCGATCAACATTTTTCTATCCTCTGGCGACATACCTAAATTAGGTAAAGACACGTCGCCCTTTATGGGAAAGACTTTGTTGAACGCTGTGGGATTCTTTGCTCTGATTCCATCGAATACCTAAAAAAGATGATATAAACTCTTTGAAACCATAATTTTTACGAACTACCATATTTTTAATATTTTACCAATCCATGCAAATTGCATTTTCTAAGATACTCTCGTTATTCGTTCTGTTTTTTTTTTAATGAAATTGAATTAAAAATTGAAGACCCGTTTAATCATTAAAACACACGTTTCGTAACAAAGTATTTTTCATCAATTTTCATAGAATTCTGTGAACGCACATGTTTGTCAATTTTATTTTCGTTCGCATTTGTACCTGTGCTTCACGCATCCGTAAAGCGATTGCAATTCCGGAAATACACTGCCGGCGATTCCGGTTCTGAAAATATGTATTCCTGTTTGCATCGAAACTCCGGAGAAAACGATTATCCAACGGCGTGTTATGAATCGTTCCCTAACATAACTCGTGCGAGTATGTATGCACTGTTACGTTCAAACTTTCATGTTCGCGACGCGATAACTTAAAGTGCACGGCGCGCGTGATCGAAAGTATGATAACTCGCCACTTTAATAATTCTACGGACTATGTATGTCGTCCGAATGCTTTGTTCTACCTGGTACGTTACTTTAGATGAATTTTCCTAACTCGTTTATTCATCGCCAGGTACGTTGGAGACGCGTGTTCCTAATTCCTTCAAGTTCTTTCTGCTAACGAGGAAACCGTACAACGTTTGAAGTATCGATTTCAGCGAAACGTTTTAGGAGCAGTCGAAGAATTGGAAAACGCTTCCCTTCTAACTCGGACGTGTGCAGTTAGTTAATTTAGTACTTCAAATTTCTCTCGGTAATATGAAATAATTATTGTGAGTGATCAAGTGTGCGGTTGTTAGTGCATTTTTAATTAAATTCCTATTTCCTGGAATCTTGTTATCCCAGAGGTGAATATTAAAGCAGAATCATGGAACTCTGGCAATCTACAAATAAGAAAAGAACTTTTGAATTCTTGAAAACTGTTACGCAAGATTTATTACAAAGAGTTCTTTTTTTGGAATATCATCTTCTATATTTTTTGTATGCAGAGTTTTATACATGACTCTAGTGTTTATTCACACCCCGAGTGATAGCTTTACGAATTCATTGACACCTTTTTGTGTGAAACTGCAAAGGTGTACACATAAACTATTATTCCATGTAGAGTCGAGTTTATAGGTCTGCTTGCACTATTTTTTTTTTACCGCAAAGTAAATAACAAATAAGACTTAAGTGCCTATCTTTCTGCTGCTTAAAAAATATCACAAGAACTCCCCATCGCAGGAGTTAAGTTGGTCAGCCTACAGAGTGAAGCATAAATTAATGGAAGTATTACGAACGTGATTTTCTAGAAGACGCTTGTATCGTTCCTCGATTGTTTGGCTCCGCTTCGGACGGATCAGTATAAAAATAGTAGCCAAACGTGGACACGAGCGTAGCAGTTTTTCCAGAAGAGCTTTTCCTAAGAAACCTGTTGCCCCAGTCAGTAGGATCACTGAATCGGCAAAGAACGCCTCGATGGAGCTCCCGTTAATGTATGTCTCGTCGTTCCCATGCTCCGGATTGGTTTGTGCATTCGCCGTGCCCATGTTGCAGGAAGTCCACAGAATTTTCTTCCCAATATCTGTAAAAGAGCGAACAATTTCTGTATAATTTCCATAGATTTTGCTAATAAACTTTAAACGGAAATTTTCACGAATTCCTCAGCGATTAGCTTCATTAGTCGTTTCCTATAGAAGACTCATAATTCAAGTTGAAACAGAATCCCATGTAAACACTTTCTTCCTTTAATTTAAATGGATCTTCTGTATTTTGATAAGGTTTTCTCGATGGCAATCAGGTATTATACATATAGTGTGACCTCTCTGCGTGCGACTAATTGTCATGTTTGCCCGTCCCCCGTTGTATTAAGGATCGATATCTAAGAAACGCCAAGCACCTGCCGTTCTTATGGCACGAGTCTAGTTTATACATCAGAGCAAAGTGTCAACTCCCACTTGAAATGACCAAACCCTTCTTCGAAAACGAAATTTCTCAACATGTAACTAAAATTAGAATGCAGACACATTTGGCTAGAACTTAAAAAGCGCTTGCTTTAATTGGAAGTACAATGTTTTGGGGAAAAACATATGGTTTGAAGCAAACACATAGAAATATCGTTAGAGCACCCGTTAACTCCCCCTATAACAACCCTCTGCTAAATAAATTCATTTCTGCTTAATAAATAATTCCCTTGCATGTTCAGGGATTTAAAAAAGGACGAATATTAAAGGTACTTATATCACTTGGACAAATAATCCATAAGATATCGACATGTGATGAGTCTATATAGAGGCGCTTTTTGCATCTTAAATTGGCCGATCAATTTGTATCAGTGAAACGAAGGTCCCAGAAAAATAGTACACATCGTGGCCTTGTCCTAGAAGGGAGAAGCATAGTACGAAGCGTGCTAATGCCACTTTTTTCAACACGGGTCGAAGGGAAAATCGTCTTTAGCTAAACGGATTGTCTGTTACACGAGAAGCTTAGCAGTGACGCTCTTTAAACGTTAACTGATTCTTCAAGCGAGTATCATTAATCATTACGATCGTGTACATTCCATTTTACAATATGATTGATTACCGGAAAATAAAAAGGAATTAGTTTTTTAATGAATGCATTGGGACGCTTACATGCTCCATTCAAACCTTCATCATTTAACTATCTGTATGACAACACGCACACAATTTTTTTTTGTTTTTAAAAGAGTGAAATCTTCATTTATTATTGTTTGTTGGAATATATGTTTCCCGTCTAGTATTTAATTTGCCTTTCATATATGTGCATATATTAAAATGATTTAGCAACGTAATACGTTATTTCATTGAACAATAGTGTTTGACATAGAAGAACAAACTGTACCATAAATAATGATAGAATATTATGTGAATTATCAATTAAATAAAACTTTTAAATATTATGTAAGCGCTCTACGCTTGGGTCAAATTATATAAATGACACGCGATGATACGATCACGCGTTGTAAAGATGAAGCAAAATGGGGTTGTATTGATAGATGAAGTACAAATTGCCAGCATATTTCTCGTCTTTCTTTCTCGTGGACGTTACGGCAGCGATAACTTTTTTTTGTTACTTTTACACGATGTTAATGTTGTAAAGTGATAACATCGATAAAAACTAATAGTGCTTCAGCGAGAATTTACTTTTTCGTGCATGTATATCTGTGTTACGCTTGTCGTGTCACGCTCGCATTGCTAATTAAGTGTTTTATTTCTTTTGCAATCAGACCCGTACGATGTTTTAATTTTGGAACACGGAGTTTGAACGCAACGATCATTTATCGCTTGAAGGAAGCTTAGAATAGAAAAAGTTAAACGTAATTCATTAACCTCTTCTTTTTTCAGGAGAAAATATCAAAAAAAAAGTTAAATCGATAATCCTCCGCGTGTTGCCCGTAGGGTTATCACTATTATCAGAATTGGTACACTGACCTAACTCACATTTATTAATCTGTATCTCGGCGGGGAATTAACTTTCCATCCGTCGGATTCTCGATCTATAATATTGATAAGCATAATCTAAAGAGCTAATCATACGTTTCTCACGAAAGGGATGATTAATCTGTCGTTAAAATTCAATAATGGCACAAATTTCGTCAAGTGTAGATAAAGTTAAATGATAAATCGTAAAGCCGGTGTCAATAAAAAAAAATCTTTTGTTTCATCCGTGACAAAATAATCACTATAATGTCACTGTTACGTATACGTATGTATAATATATAAATCAGGTGGAAATCCTTTTCGTCGCGGTAAAATAAAAACATGAAACTTTGATTCTAAATTAAAATGAATCGATCCATGCGCTTCTTACATACGAATGTATCCAAAAGAAAAATAACTTGCCGTGTGATGTTCTTGAAGAAAGAAAAAAAAAAGGAAAATAATTACATTTTACCGAGACAATCAACCTTTCACAGTGAACACACATAGCTTTTAAGAGAATTGATCGACGTGTAGTTGGACACATTCAAGACATCGATCGGTCCCCCATTCTTACAACCTACATTCCGCACACGTATAACACAGATGTAATATGATTAATTTGGTCGATAATACAAATGGCTCTGGATTAATTGGCTGCTGGTATTACCTTTAAATAAATTATATGCAGAACACGTAGCACACATGTATCGAGTGTCCCGTATATTGTCGGTACTTTGCGAGACACGCACCAATACTTTTTTCTAACATACAGTCGGTCGAATTGCGGACGCATTATCTCTAGCTTCCAGCAAATTAAACGTTTCAAAGTTAACGACAATTGCACTGAATTTAATCCTTATCGTAATAGTTCAACGAAAGGCTCAGAATGACGGGCAAAGAACTTCCAATACAATATGCTTTATGAGTTAAAAACAATAGCGTTGACTATTCGTACAGAATTTTGTTTATTGTCTGCTCTCTAGAATGAGGGTAAACTTGCACACTTTTGCAAATCTAACAAATTTATGAATAAAGAGTAAATGTAAGAAATTATACATAAAAGACGCCCAGGGTAACCTTTTTAATTGAATATCTGTTGAATAACTGAAATATCGACAAAATTGAGAGCAATTGAAACGATCGAGGTTTCAATAAAACCCCAGTGATTAAACGAACAGATTTCATGATCATTTGCATGCTGCAGCATTTTTCACTCGAACGTACAACGGATTCAGTGTTTTCAAAATAAATTGATTGATTGAATCGCCGGTGGTTGCTGGAAGGATAATGCAATCACTTTCGAATTCCCTCCGCCACGTTCATAAACAAACGTCTAACAGGTTGCTACTCGTCTTTTTCTGACATGCTGAAACAAGTGTACGCATTTGACACTGTTCGAGCTGGAAACCAGTAATTCCTCGGGGCAGCTCGACAGCGATTGAGAAAGCGGAAAGGGAAATACTGAACCGGTATCGGATAAATCACTCTAAGTTTCTCCTTTTCCCTCCCAACCAAGACGGATACTTGGTCCGATATTTCTCCGACTACAAATCATTCCTGAACCACGATCACCTTCCTCAATTACTACGTCGATTGATTGTCTGCATAAACCACGGTATGATTGATTCGCTATTCAGAAGAGGATATCATAGGAGAAAATGTCAAAGCTTGAGTAGGAAATATGCAGTCTAGACGGTGGCTTTGAAAAATGAAAAACTGCGAGTGGTTTCTAAAGAACGATTTCCGTGTGAAATGAAACGACAAATATTATTCATTCGCATAGAAATACTTTTGTTTGATTATGCAAAAGGAATTAGAATGTAGATCCCTTTTAATTCGATTACCGTATTATCATGTACACGAACAATGGGATCAAATCGTGATTTTTTTCAATGCAGCAACTTCACGTGTCATTCCCAGTAGGATAAACTGTATAATATCAGACACGCAAGTAATGTCAACGCCGGCAAATAGTAGCAGAAACCTCGGTCCACTAGATGAAATTAAATAGTTCAACAAAAATGATGCAACTGTTTAAGAAACCATTTCCCAGCACAACAATACTTTAAAAAAACCTTTTTTTCGAATACATACATAAAATACATCTCAGGTACTGTTAGAGAAAAATTCATTTTGGTCCATGAAGTTGTTCTATTGGAAAAAGAAATTCTAGCGCGAATAAATTATATCCAATCGCAACTCGATCATTTTTTTTTACGAAGCATATGAGAGATAGTCATAAGAAAATGCAGAGAAATGAAGAACTGAATCATCAGGTCATCAAGACTGTCAGCCTTCTTTTCTTCAATCTCCTTTCCGTATTAAAGCAAAGGAACTACTAATTAATCGGACGAATTAACAGTTCCCCTTTACTGTTCCAAAGACTCACACAGTATGATACAGTGTCTTTTTCACTGATCCGATCGCACGAAATCGACGAAGGTGGTTGTTCATCGATCTCGATAGCACGTGCCAATTTGATGGTAAATATTCTCGGCCTCGAGCATTTCTTCGTGCGCTTCCTCACGATCTTCACCCCCCTCGGATAGTTTCCCTCGTGGCACCATTCGCCATGCCACCTATTTCTTATCCAACACAGATTATGTTTTCCACGCGACTATTTTTTTTCAAGTACAATTTGCACATGCACACATACGCACTCGCGTGTTTCGCGATCGAGAACGTTCCGTGGTGACGGAAGGGGCGAGACTGGCTTTGTCGACGCACATTGAACAGTTCTGACCGGCCTCACCAGTTGACAACCAGCAGATGCCGACACTCGTAGGGGTTGCTTTCTCCGAGGGGGTCGAATCATCACCTTCTTGCGCGGTTTATGTATGTCCTTTTTTTATATTTATTACCGTTAGAATAAATATCAAACATCGAACCTTGATAATGTATTGGAAGCTGATAAACTGAATTTTAGAAATGTATAGCGCATGTGTGAAATTGATGAATAAATAATTAATCAGCAAATATCAAATTTGTATCCTGTCTAAAATAAAATAATCGCAATTGAACACGTTAAAAGCATCTGTTGTATAAATTGTATTACTCCCCTACCCACACACCTCTTGCCGAGCGATGTTAGCAATTATTTCTGGCTCGGTTTATTCCTCCCTTAATTGTAAGCAAATTGCTGTAGCGTTTCAATTATCATCTCAGAGAAATTTAATTCGATGTTGCAAACATTTAATTCCTCTGTTACGTCCTTTAAACGATATTCCAAAGTGTGTATATCTCGTGAAATTAAGATAAAATCACTTTCGATTAACAGTGAAATTGCAAGGTAAAATTATTTAAATGCTCTTCACTCCTTTTCGTTGAATAATTTTTGTGAAATCTCTTGGATTCACTCCTACTGACGTTAAAAAATTTACATCGCGGATAAAATAGTTTATCGGATGCAAATTCATTTAATAACAATATTCAGTTGGTAATTATGCGAAAATTCAAACTGAAACAATTATTCAAAGTCTACCTATTCTATTAACGCCCAAACGCTCAAGTGCAATAAGTACTTATATCACAGGTGTTCAACCCAAAAATGAGATGCCACGACGATGAAATAAATAAATGAATGAGCAATAGCGTATTGCCTGTCACTCGAGGACGGCTAGACAACATACATTACATCACATTATGCATACTAAAATAGTCTATTGCCTATGGCCAGAAGAAAGATACTCAAAGTCCAATCAAGTGGCAATACCAAAACGCCCGAACAGGTTTAACTGTTCTTCTATAGCTATGCAAATTGGGACACGCTAGATGAAAGTACAATGCCGAAATGATCTAAAGGAGACGAATGTATAGGAAATCAAAGTCCACAAGTCCAGAGAGCGCGATTTCGAAAAGACTCAAGGTCCACCCCCCGTTACGAATGAACAAGGATCGGTGGTGTCTATAATTAAAGGTGATGGTTGGTCGAAGGTAATCGATAAAATCATCGTCACAAATATCATCAACCCGCGGCACTGGGTTAATGGAAATGTAACTGTACTGCTTGAACGGCGGTGGAAGAAAGTTCTTCCGTGTTGTCCGCGGACCGACGAGGTGTCTTCGTTACGTAATTCCTTCTTTCAGGTTCCCTTTCTTTCTTCCTCATTTTCTCCGACCGCCGTGCACGACGTGCACACGGTTTCCTTCGGTTCGAGCTGATTTTCACATGCAACCGGTCCGCCGAAATTTCACGCGTCTCGAAACGTCCCGGAAAAATTGCGGCGGCTAACGAAAGTTTTCTGACCGCTCACGTAACACCTTGCAGGATGGACTCGAAAGGAGGATAGGAAAAACGACGGCCATTGAACCTCAACTTGATACTACAAGTATAAGTGTACATGTTACCTTGCCAGGCTGAACATTGTTAATGTTAAGAGTAGATTATGTAAGCGACTTGTCGGTAAAGAAAGTAGAAATTTAATGTCAACCACTGACGTAAGGAAACGCAAGGTTCTGCTAATTGTCATTCTGACAGTTTATGATAGTTTTGAAATGGGAATCGGAGATGTCATCCAGGGCGAAGCCGAAGAGATACGGTTATTGGTGAAAATAACGCGGAGATTTTTGGCACTACTGTATTTATCCGTTTCTTTAAAAAATAATTCACTGATTTTAATGTTCCTTGAATATTCAACATTTTGAAAAGTGAAGTTCGTTACATCAGTGGGTAATTATGTGCCTTATTGTTTGATATGTGAATTGGAGAGAAAGAAAAGTTGATGCTTGCACATGACAATAATTAGAAAATTAACAAAGGCTCATCTATTCACTGCACAGTCCTGAATGATGAACAGAATATACGTCACACAAACTGCAAGCAAATAAAAATTAAATAAAAAATGTAAAACAGAGTAGTACCGGGCCTCCAAATTGATTGAGAGACGAACCGAAAAATTCCACGCTTGTTATTTAAGCGTATTGAAAGAAGGGGACGCGTAATACAAAAATTACGATGGAACAAAAATCACATAATCATCCATCACTACTGGATAAATGATACACTGTTTAATATTTGTCGACTGGACCAGCCAGGGGAGCAGTAACGATCGACTGGATTAACCGAATATTAGACGTCAAGGAGTCGATAATCTCTGCTTACCAAACCACGCTGTTCGTGCACAGTGTCCTTTGCCTTAGAGAGAGGCGAATTTAAAGTGGCGAGAGGATTCGCGATGCTTGGTTCCGTGGCACCTTTCCTACACAACTGGAATCTGGCCCAGCATCGTACTCCCCTAAATACCTTTTCCGGTTATTCGGTCACCCCCTACTACTGATGCATCAGATAAGCTTATAAATAAAAATGACAAGCGTTATATCATATGGTACACGACTTATGCTTCTAATTATTGCTAGTTTTTGCTACGCCATTTTTTATATGTGTATCTACGTAAGAAAAGTTGAAGATGTTAGAAAAGGTTAGAATTAATGATGCTAGATGTACGTTGTGATTTTTAGAAGTTTTCGGAAAGTCTGGATCTGTCTTTTTGCACATTTACGAGTTTCGAGTAGGATCTCTCTCTCACGCTTTATAGATTCAGGACATTCGGACTGCTTTCTTATATTACGATCATTAGAAAAAGCTAATTGTGCATGAAGCATAGTGCAGTAATAATAATATAATTGTTGCAAAGATGTAGTTGTATAAAATTAATATTATCCTCCTAAAGGATATTGGCACATATGACTGCGTTAATAGTGTTGTTTCCAATTTATACTATGTTATGCAGTATTTTCAATCCAGTTTAATGTTCACGGATATATGTAATTCAAATAACTTCAGTTGGAGAATAAAAAATAATAATTCATTTCCTGTCATTAACAAATCGTCCCTGAAGAAGTTCTAAAATGTTAAGCTGTGTTCAATTGTAAAATTTGAAGTATGCAACTTTAGTTAATATTGAATATTTGTTATAGAAGATTATCGTAATTGCAGTCAATCCATTTTCGTAAAATGTAGTTTCCAATTTTCGTCACGAGTACATACTCAATATTTTTAGGGAAAAAGAATTCGCTATATTTTTCGATAAATTTCATGCATTCTCATTCATGCATGAATATTTTATGCATTCCAAATTTTCGCTTTAGCCAAGTGCTTGTTTTGAACGTTCGAAATATCCGAAAAAAAGGTTGGAATATAACAGACGGTTAGTGTGTGCATAAACTGAAGGTGGCACAATACAAAGCGTTAAAGAATTGCTCGGCATATCGTGTTTTATACTGAGATGTTTCTATTAACATTCACAAACTTTTTTATAATCTTTCGTGATACTGTGGTACACATGCATGAATACATTAACCCTCTGCAGCAAGTGAATTATTTAACAAATGATCCTGACGCGCATAAACTGGTTGCAGTGTTTATCAATCTTGATATTAGACAGATTAGGTTAGACATATTAGACATGGAGATCGTGAAGGTATGGAAATTTACTAGTGTAGAAGGTGAAAAAACGTATTATCAGAAGTCAAGGATATCATTAATTTCATGGAGGATAAGAAATGATTCATTTTCAAGGCGTTTTGACACGTGTCTTCGGAGTGGCAAAGACCAAAGTTCCTCCTTCATTTCCCTCCATAGTTTTTTGAATGCCGTTTCGATTAACTGTCAGCATCACTGTGTATTATGACGAACTTCATACATCTGAAATGCAAATGGAAACTTCGTATCTTCTTCGTATCTCTTCTTTGTTCTTCTTCGCATCTTTTTCAAATACGTCAACCGTATACGTTTCTAAAGTGTTTAGCATTTCTAAATACTTTTATAAACATGTTCATAAGTTAAACTGTACCGGCAAAGCAGACGCTTCTCCATTGCCATTCTGTTTGCGTTGCGGTTTAACATCTAACATTTCGTTCCACTGCAAAACACCGTACTTAAAACGAACGAAAGCGACGAAAAATATTTGAGAAGAGTGATGTCATTTCTTCTCCAGAGAAATCAAAATGACGCTGGTTTACGTGCACCTTATTTTCCGGTCCGCCCTGCCTTAACCCTGCGTACGCGTAAATGAAACGCATTCTTCTCACTCGTAAGTACTACATCAAGCACACTCGGTTGCATTCGCCATGCAATTCGGGAAATGCATTCAGCAGAAGAGTTCCTCACTCTTTGGCGGAATTTAATATCGATTGTTCTCATGTGAACGACCATGAAATTCAAAGACATTATGTAGCTTCCTCCTTGTCTGAGGGCTTATTTGTACATCTTTAAAGTAGGTAGCACTTGTGAGGTAAGTGGAAGCGTTATTTTAGGATTATTTTAATTACACACGTAACTCCTCGAATTTATTGATATTCATGTATCATGCTGGTCGAAAACATTGGAAGATTGCATTGAATTCTTACGATTTTGGTAATTAATTTGAAATTTGTAATAATTTCTATGTAATACAATGATTCGTTTAGAATGATGTGGGGAACATTGAAACGGACATAAGTTGCATAAGTTTATAATAATACGCCCCGACATTTCCCGCCGCAACTGTTACTGCTTACTTTCTCTGCTGTTATGCACATCAGTTTCTTCGCTTGTGCCAGGTGAACCGTTTCGCCTATCATACATCGATAACACGGAAAAGATTCGCCCGGTTTTCAGCACAATAGGCGTATAAAAATTGGTTCCTCTTTTTTATGATATATAAATGTTTTTTTCTTCACGTAATTCTTGTTTATCTGCTACATGTAATCTGTTTTCTTTGAATTGTAAGTTGTTTACTAATTGTTACATGCAACTTTTTAATGGCACGACGAGTTTAATAACAATTAATGTTGCAGGTAACGTGATATCAGACAAAATAAATTGCTCTTAATCATTACCTTCTTCACTACAAATATTCAATTATGTTCGCAGCAATTGAATAACTTTAAAGTATGTTAAAATTTCGAAGGCTCTAGATAGAACAGATAACAAAAATACACTATTTCACCTATTTTCCGAAGGATCGTTGTATCAATTGGCCGAAATTTCAATTAAAAGTCATCCATTATAATCGACAACTTTTTACCAACTTTATATAAACATTTCGAACACTGTTCCAATTATTTGTGAATAGTTATTTTAAAAAAGCAAGAGTGGCAGTGGCGCATACTGTACCGTAGAATTAATTACCCCACTCTATCCCAATCCACAATTCCCACTCGTCTCGTTCGTATCATGAAATTTCTGAAAAGGGGGGAGGCAAAGAAAGTAAGAACAGTGAGAAAGAGAGAGTAAGAAAGACAACGTTGGTTTTTAATAGATATTTTTGATCGCCCCCCCACGCTTCGTCGTCTATAAATACCACGACGTGGCCTATTTTTACTTTCAACGACGAGGAGGAGCATTGAGAGGTAGACAAAATTGAGATCGCTGGAAACTGACCTTACATCGTTTCACGAGTCCACGAACACGTTCGCGGAATCAGCCAGACCTCGGGGTTCAGGCAATTTCTCGTGCAGGGGTCGTAGTCACGTCACCATTTCACGGGCAACATCCTTCCTTCGTTTCTCCTCTTCTTTTTTTCCGACAGGATCTTCCCTCCTACGCTCGGTGGCCACATATTTACTTCTGTGCTCCGTTTTCTGTAAGATTGTCCGAAAATGATTGTTAAACATCATTCTCGTTACTTTAAGGTAGTGTGTATTTTATGTTTCAAAGTAATTTACGGGTTTATTTGAACGCCTGCACTTTAAAAGTACTATTTATTTATTCGGAGTAATTATAAATTTTCTAAACCGAATTCAACTAATAGGCAATTATTAATTACACTTGCCGCTCCGTGAATAACTTCGCTCGTGACGTTGCGTTTGTTGCTTCAACGAGGTCTAACATTGTGCAGCTCCCTAGCGAAGGTATTGTAAAAACAAACGAAAGCGGATTCTTGAAATGTATCTCCCAATTTATACTGTACAGTCAATATCAACGGTCTAGTACCCGAGTATGTATCCGGAGCCAGAAATATTGCCACGATAGTACGCCCACGTATCAATCTCATTGAAGCCCCCGAGAATCCTGGATTTTGATGGTTTAGTAGCGTATAAAGAGGTACGTATGTACATATACATTTTTTACTCGACTCCACTGCTGTATCCGGTTTAATTGACTACAATTTAACCCATGATGAAAAACAGTACAACTGGTTGGATTTTTTTTTACAAGTTGGTTGATTTTTCTTTTGTTTAATCAAGCGATGTAAATTATCTTAGTAAATTTATCTTCTTTGAATTATTTAACGATAAAAAAAAAGTTCGTCTGCATTTTTCTCCCATTTGCTTTTTTTTCCTTGACAGAGAAAAATGGCATAGACACTGAGTTATGTCATTGTGGTCATCGAGTGGAATCGAGATCGGGGTCCTCTGCCGTTGATCCGAATTCCAAGCACGACGATTAGCCTAACCTCGATGATTTTCATTTGCGCGTAACACGCGTCGGGGATTGAGAAGCTCCTTTTTATGAACGCGATAGGATCGTCTAGTATCAGTGTTTCGCCATCGCATAAATTCTGTCGATCTAGGACAAATCCTTTCTTTTTAGCGATTCGAAGCTAAGTTTAGTAGTTCAAACATTCTCAACTTGATCATCGTACTTCAGAAAGTGATAATTCATTAATTAAAAGAACGATTCATTTTGGTACTCAAGGATTCGGACACTCGATAATTTAGTAATCTATTCAATCAAACATTCAGGTATTTAATATTCATTAAATCAACTCTCTATAATTTGATTCAATGCCTGATCAAATCGATTCCTTGTCATTTGGTATTTCGGCACTAACTATTCAAAGGTTTACATTAATTCTATGAAACTAAAACAACGGTTAATAAAATTATTCAATTAGAACTTGGTATTTGAGGATACGAAGATTCAATAACTTAGCAGTCTATTCAATCTAACATTTGAGGACTTAATAAACTGATAGTAACTAATACTTAATTAACTGAACTAATACCAATAACTACATATGAACTAAGTGTTCTCGATATGTTAGGACATGTTATTTTACAATGGGAATTTCAGGAGTACAGCATGCACGATTGTATACGCAAGGCTGCAAAATGCCAGGGTAAATTGACGTTGATTCTTTGAAAATATGGAACGATCGCAAATATGTACATGTATGAGTGACGTAGGGCGGGATCTCGGCGCGTTCAGTGATTCGCGTAATCCGTCTGAAAAGTATTGAGTCATTGCGTTCTAATCTCGGGCGGTGGCGAACATTATCACAGAGCAGCGCTGAGAAAT
Source organism: Holcopasites calliopsidis (assembly GCA_023838395.1). Taxonomy (NCBI): domain Eukaryota; kingdom Metazoa; phylum Arthropoda; class Insecta; order Hymenoptera; family Apidae; genus Holcopasites; species Holcopasites calliopsidis. The sequence continues at coordinate 6,459,882 of JALHAQ010000007.1, forward strand.
CGTGACGTAGACGATTCCCGCGTTGACGTTCATTCGCTTTTTGCGTGACTTCATCGCTCCTTGTCCTACTTCAACGTGTTTGATTTTCGAGCGCATCGGCCACGGAAAAACATTAGCGTTCGCGCTTAAAATAGCACTTTTGCACGAAATCTGCCCGCATAGAAGAACGATCTTTTTCCCCCTAGGCTTGCGTTCCGGTTCTCCGACCTCGGGATCGCCTGCAAACGAACGATGCGTCCTTCGATTTCGTTGCGTGCATTTTTTGCAATTTGGGGAATTCCTGGCGGCCTTCTATATCGGGGTATCCCCTTAGTGTAAGGAATCAGCTTCAAATACATTCGGTGATTTTTGCCTTCTTTTGGAATGTATATTAGTCCTGAGATTCTTATGGTATACGTGCTATTAATTTTTGGCAGTTTTGTTGTTTAAAGTCGTATGGTCCAAATGATAGTATCTTATGTTCAATCACTAAAATCTATGGCTTCAGTAGATGCTTCAAGATACCTTACCGTCCTCTGCTTTTTAGTTGATTTCGAAAAGATGAGTACTATTTCAAGGAGCTGCATCATTGGAAGTGGGGGAAAAAGCATTAAAATATGACGCTACCATTTTATTTGAAACTCCAGGCTTTTTTGGCTTCGTTGTATCGATCGTATGATAATTCAGCTATGATAGTGCCACGGTAGCAACAAACATCTCGTGCCGATATATGTATAAAGAAACAATAGCCTTATTCGTGTTATATTTATGTGTATTGCATTCTATTTGCATTCTATTTATTGTTTCACTTTTCGTGCAGAAAGTATAATGGCATATTAAAGGTAACTGCAATTTTCGTTTTGCATCGAAGCTGCATCGGTCAAGGAAGAACAATATAAATTGGAAAAGTGCATTGCCATTTAACATGCGGTGACAAATATCGTCTGGAGCGTGGTCTACAGAAGATAACGATAATGATGGACGATGAAACGCGACGACAGATGATTCACACCAGTCTGTGTTAACCCTTTGCAATCCGAATTATTTTTCAATTTTGTTGCCAATAACTTCCTAGTATCTTAAGTGTTTTATCTGAAATTGACTTCAAAGGACATTTCCTTGACTGGTACTTACTTTAAACGATCCTTTTTATTAATTACGTTGAACACAGCTCTCAAACTTTGTCGCAATTTATATTTGTGGAACTTTTAAACGTATTACAAAATATAATGCACATTTAAATAGACAGTTTAAAAATGTCGAGTCACCCTCGACACAGCAGTGCAAAGGGTTAATAAAGTCCGATCAGTAACGGTACCTCATGACAAGTGGTAATTATGAATTGTAGTTTTAATTATCATTCGCAGCTAATCATAGATAAATGATTGTACTTGGAAGGTACACATTCAAATTCGACCTCCTTATTATTAACAATGTTTCAAAAAAGAAGGACTAGTATGTCCGATTATTGTCATGCAAATTAATAAAAGGTGAGAATCCATAATTTGTTGTTTCCCTTGTTTTTCACGTTTCCTTTAATTATTATATTATCCGATCATTCAGCAGCGTTCTCAGCTGGTTGTTATTCTCTAAAGTATAATTAGTTCACGTAAGAGTTATTGTCAGATTATAATTCTGATGCAGCAGCAATTAAATATGTGGCCAAATGACTCTGCACGATTTAGCACCTGTACATAATACACTTTGAACGCATGGACCCTTCTCGCCGCATCGGAACGGCGTTAAATATATTTCGTGGCTGTTCAAAGATTGGCAAACAACAAAGACAATATTTACGAACGTAACGCCGTGGTTTGTCCGATGACGGAGACGATAAAGTTATCGATACAATAATATTCATTCTGAACAAGAAAAACTGGTTTTACGTTGCATGACGGCATAGTTGTCGCTTGTACCGAGAAACAATACTGTATGTTGATTCTAAGCGTTAACAAGTGTACTTTCACGTTGCTACTGCGAAGTGTCAGGAATGCTACGTTCAGAATTTTAGTATCTGACTGTAGCATGAGGGACGTCTGTTCACGAATACTTCAGAATATGATGAATACAAATAAATCAATGTAAAATGTTTAGGCGAAATAAAGATAAATTAATTTTGATCTTGTATCAAATTCCTGTTCCTTATTTCTTATTTCTCATTCTGGTCGGATAAATGGGTCAAGCGTTATGATTTATAGGGAGTGTTATCATTTTAAATCCGCTAAATGATTCGATAAGTATTAGAACGTCCTGCGGGGATACGTGTCGTTTCGCATGCAACAATTCCGACGAAGATTCTACGCGTGGCGATACCAGGCTATCGACATCTACGAATTCCTTCACAGAATACGCCTACAAATATTTTCTGGCCAAGCGGTGGCGAGATCCAACACGATGTTTCATTTCTTTTATTAAAGTTTTCTAGGAATCCCGCCGAATATGGAACGTGGATCTCTCCGAATGTAGTCGCTTTCCGGTGAACAAATCGACCTAAATATTTTCGCGTTCTTTCTCATTGACGGGCCGAAAGACGTCGGCGATCAAGAAATTCTTGCGAAACGTTACGCAAAATTCATGGTATCGATATTTCTCGGACTCGTTCCCCTAAGGTGATGAACGTGAGATTGCAACAATTCAATTTCAATAAAGTTTCGACAGATGGATAGCACTGAGTGTAGAAATACTATTATTTTAAAAGAAATTACTATTCCCTTCTTTGTAGAAAAAAATAAGCAAATTTTGTTGCATATAAATTATGAGAGAATTATCTTCGGAAGTCCGAGATGTAAAACTCTAAAACGATATACAAATTTTCTGCAACGCCGCGAAAAAACAAGATACGCCATCGTCGATCCGATTAAGAGCTTTAATTACATGGGTTATCGGTTCATTAATGCCTTAAGTGACTTGTTATTATAATTTCGTAGATAGCACGGTTAAGAGAGTTCGAAAATACAAGATTTACGATCTATCGAGACGGTATCTCCGTTTAGACGTTTATTATCGATAATAGAAACAGGGAGAGAAGATAATATGCAAAGGCATAGGCGAACGATATAATACGCGGTGCACGTAGTTCAATTACACAGAAATATTCACCTGTCTGACGTTAAGGTGGTGAAAGGTAAAAGAAGAAAGGTCTTCTTTACGCAAAACCTGCATCTCGTGTGATCGTTATAAATTATTCATAAATTGTATTGTTACACTTTTCACACAAATTGTTAATAAAATATATAAAAGCAGATTTTCTGATTTCCATTCGTTCGGATCGACGTTGGAGCTCCTGATGGCCGCTCCATTATTTTGAAAGGTGAACATTTATGATTTCCATAAGCTTTTGAAACGTAATGTATCTAGTTTAATTTGATGATCCAAAAATTTGGTTGACCTCGATCACCAAATAGGGGCAACAAGAAATAACACTCGAAATTTCGAATTCCAACATGAGCGATTTTTATCGAAGTCCGGGGTGAGGAATGATAGTATGTTTGCCAGTTACGTTCGACTTGGAATTTTTGTAATAAAACAACGATCGTCAGATAGAAGATAATTCAGACGTTCACACCGGCGAGTACGTAACTGGATGTACATAATTCGATACGATTTAGTTTAGATTTCAGGTGATAGATAATTTATAATGAACCAGTGACTTTACGTAAGCTTTATCTGCGATGCTCGACTTCTTTTTCTAGCAGCTTATCACGCCTTCCCATGGATTAGCGTTTAACCTAAATGAATAAGAAATGATAAGCGCAACATTGTGCAAGGAGAGAAATTCTTCAGTTGAGATATGTTTCAAAGTTTCCATTAGCTGAGTGAAAACAAGGACGGAATAATAAGATCCCAAATTAGAATTTTACTTTAGTAATTGGAAGAACGCGAAATTTGTTTGACTCGTTCAGGAAAGGGCCGATAAGAAGATAGGGAACAATTAATTGTACAGAGTGGAGGTAAGGGGAATTGTTTGTTCATTCGTCGAACTCTTTACAATGATTTGACAGAAGAATAATTACAATTCACCACCCACAAGTGCAATGCCATTAAAATAGAATTCTCGTCTAGCATCTACGGTTTCCATGAACACGATCAAAAACGAATACGTCCACCCGGAATCCAACAAACTCTCACGTTCCTCTAAAATGTCAATCACGCCGGTGCTCTATGACCGGAAGCTCGTGCAAGAGAAGCGAATCTTGGATAGAAGTCGAAAGAGTTTTATCGTTATTATCGCTGAGTAATCCCACTCGAAGGAATCATTTATCGGCACCATGATCGACGCGCCTACTGATATTGCTTGAAAAACCATAAGACACGCGTTCGATCGCGCTACGCAGGAAGATGATTCCCTTATCGTGCCCGCACGTCATGTACATATAGGGCATGGACGTTGCAAGGGTAAACAGAAGCGTCGAGATTCCGCAGATTAGGAGAATAATCGTGTGATCATCGAAGGCGATCGGGCGATTTTCACTTTTGTCACGAGGTCTTTTGCGTCATACAGCACGAGCAGAAAGTGATCGACGATAGTCGCAAGCGTTTGACGACATTGTGAAAGCGAATTTCCTATTCATCGGGAAGTCCCATGCGCATTTTTTCACTGAAACGCGTCTTTTGAAAATCGTCTCGATCTGTTCGAATGCCGAGAAAATTTCTCGAGCCGGTCGAGAATGGGTGATCTCGTCAAGCATCAACCTCTGTGACGTTTGAAGCATTCAGAAGTGTTCTTGCTGTTTCAACATTTTTTCTAAGATCTTTTTGGCGTCGCCAAGGATCCTCGATGAAAATATCTGAATCTGAAAGAGGTCCCGCGTGCAAGGAATGTCAACTGCACCGTATGGAAGAAAAGCATTGCACACGACTTTTATCCGATTTCGCGAAAGCTTCCTTAGTGACGTTATAAGCTTAGACGTCGAATGTCCAACCCTTCGCCTGTGGGTCGAAGCGAATTTCCAGTGGCGGAGGGTTGAAATAGTATGCGAAGGAAATACACTGGCACCAGTGTTAAGTTAAGGAGACGTTTTTTTTGTAGAGATACTTTAATGTTCTTCAAGCGTTCATAAATGCATCGAGTGATTAGAATATTTATTGCCAGCTATTAATATTTTCCTACAAAGTTGTATACTCTAACTTACGTGGGATTAATAAGTAAAAGTACGAATAGAATGGAATTATTGAACACCGCATTCGGTAAAATGCTGAAACTAATAAAAATGTTGGCGCAGTTTGTGCAACGTTCGATTAAACGTAGCAGAACTTATGAAAGCTGATAATCAAGAAACTACACAGTATTCTATCTCTCAAAAGTCACGTATCACGCTTAATCGAACATTCACGTATCATCGATATTACAAGTTTTAAGTTTAGAACATCTCACTGTGTAAACGATTAGGAATGAATCACGTCTATGTAACAGCAGTGACGAGGTGCCCCGAATGATTCGATGGATCTTCTCAAACTTTCCCCTTCGCGGAAAATGTTGAGAGGCCCTTGTTTCCAAGAATCTACTATATGTACATAAACATCCCTCCTACTATTTAAGACAACATACCAATTTATGAAAAATTTCTAAAAACAGCAAACAGCTGCATCATTTTCAGGAAGGATTCCGTGAAAGATGGTGCTGTTTACCGTATGACCGAGTGATCACCGGCAGAAATATCGTCGGGAAGAGTCTTATTTTCCATTGATACGTTGAAAATCGAGGCAGGAGCGCGGCAGAAATGAGCCCGCTATCATCCGCTTAAAATTCGCGATCGTCCCGGATCCGTGGCGAGGAAGAAGGTCGTGCGATCGGGAACAAAACGTTTTTTATTCCAAAAATAACCCACCTCAGGCGTATTTCCGCCAGTACGGGGCTCAATGTACGTACATTTTCACCTGTGCGTCACGGCCAACTGTTTTAAATAATAGGAATGAAGGGAAGGCCCGGTAGAGTTGTTACTAAGCTTTGTAAACGGAAAAGTTCTGCTGCGAAGACCGTGCATCGATTAATTGGATCAATCATTGGATTGATCGACGGTGGTGGTTTCCTTGTGCCGTGGAAATTATTCTTGCAGCTCGAGACTGTGGGAAGCGAACGGGACTGGAATAACAGGGTCGCGATTTATAGGGCTCGGAACGCCATCGTGGAATCTTCTTGGTTTGTGGATTAAGCCTGATCGAGTAGCAGTCTTGATGGGAAATCATTTTGCATGTATGCTACCTGAGATGCTGGAAAATATGGTTGCAGAATCGATTTTTCAATGCTACGCTTTTCATTTTAATTTATGGCATTTGCACTGCTACAATTTTCTTAGATAGTTAGTTTTGTAGAAGAACTTCATTTCAATTGTTTTCAATACGTTAAGATGAAGGAGTTGAACCGCGTGATACAATAATTATTGTGTACTGCAATCATGTACCAGTAGATTATATAAGAATTATGTATCTTCGATGGAAAATCCGAAAATGAGTTCAAACGCGAGTAACTCCGCATTCCAATTCCGTATTGTACGAACGATTCGTAATCGTTTCAGGTTAATTTATAAATCATTCACGACGTTCCTCGCATTTACGAGAAGCAATAATAAAGAACGATGATGAACTGCAACTTACCAAAGGAAAAAGTTTTCCTAAACGATTAATTGTATCTTCAAATCAAGACCTCCGGCCACGAACCAATATATAACAAAATCTGTGCATTAAAAAAGAAAAACAAAATAAGAAATATATTAAGAACCTGTTTCACAATAAAAATGAATAATGAATCACTGAGCTATTTGCCCCACCAACCAAATCTTTATCTTTCTTCCCTCGGCTTGTCAGCAAAATGAATCCTCGAAAGTCTAAAAAATGCGAACCTCATCGAGAAATCACAAACTTTCACCACTCAATGCTCAACGTGTCCTCGTCATCTAACCCCTGCGGAAATCCCAAAAGCCAAGCCTAAATCTTGAAGTTACTCCAACTGGCACGCCACGATGGATTGCAGCAGTCGATTGATCACGGCCGTTTCATTCGTATTATTGATTAGCGGATAAAACAGGGCTACGATCAGGGCTTTCCCGAGGGTCTAATCGAAGTGGCCAAGTCCAAAAACAGTTCCAAAGTACTGCGAGTGGACAGCATTGTTGGAATACTTGAAATTACACGGAGGCCAAAGGTCTAAAGGTCCGAAACGCATCGCGGAGGAACGGGAGCCCCAGAAAATTGGAGCAGAGCTCACGGAGCCACGTGGTTGAAGCATGTCTTTCGAAAATCATTTCGACTCGTTTGAATGCGCAGAAAATTTCTCGAGCCTTTCGAGAATGGCCAATCTCTGTGCAGCATCAATTTCTGTGATCTTTGAAGCATCAAAATACTACGTATAAAGTACTCTTATTGTTTCAGTATCTTTTTCTAAGACGCTATATTGTTTTTGAAGTGATGAAGTCTTCAGGGATTTCTCGGGGGTCTAATCAAAGTGGACATGTTCAAAGAATTCCAAAGCACTTCGAGTGGACAGCATTGTTGGAATACTTGGAATTACACGGGAGCCAAAGGTCTAAAGGTTCGAAGCGCATCGCGGGAGGAACGAGAGCCCCGAAAAATTGGAGCAGAGTTCACGGAGCCACGTGGTTGCACCGTGATCGGGCGACGAGCCTCCCGCGCGATTCGTGGATCGTGAATCCGCGTAAAGGTGATGCAGCGAAAGACTTTCTTGAATTATCAATTTGCCTCTGTCTCTCTCCTTGCGGATATAAAAAAAGGGGACAGAAAGGTGAATCCAGGGAAAAGGGTCGAAGACTAGGAAAGAGATAAAAGCGAGGGAGGATCCGAGTGGGGTATGGGGCCACCAGCTAGGTGGGGATGTTGGAGGCGGCACTCTCCTTCGAGTATATATGCTCGAAGCGGACCAAGCTATGCTACAGTTCACCAAGACACAAAAGCGACAAGGATAGGGCCAGCCATCGATAGAAGAAAACGCGACCACTCGATAGATACGTGGATACGTGTAATAGTATTATCGAGAGTTTAATTCGTGGCGGAAGCAAAGTTTGTGAACCTGTTGGAAGTGCGCGACTAAAGTGTCCCGCAGACGAGGGTGGAATCGTGAACATCTTGGATTTGGACGGAGGAACTGCCATTCAAAACTGGTCCATCAATTTTATCAAACTGACTTCTCTTTTTCTTTCCGACGTGACAAAAATGAAACGTAACATGTTCGCGGGCAATAGTCTGTTCGTCACGTTGCTGGTTCTGTGTGTCTTGGACGTGATCATGATGCCAGGAACGAGCTACGCCAGGCCACCCCCTTTGCTCAGGTAAGATATTTCTACGCGATCCTTAGGAGAATTTCATGGTGTATTATCTACAATATTCTTCACCCTTTTATTAAAAAAAGCCTTGAATCACTTGAGAATCAAAATTACAATCTTAGGATGATAAATTTTTGATAATACTAAAAAAAAGTAAAATTGCTGCGACAAATTTACATTTCTTTTTGCTACTTATAAGCAGCACTAAAAATCGCAAGATCGAATGTTGATCTCCACGTAGCCCTGATTCGTAGATGTAGGAAAGGTACATCGAGCTAGGGATAACGAGGGAAACCTCCCCCAACTTGTTGCACACCCATGTGAAACCACAAAAGAAAGTTTCCTTGTTCGAGTCAAGTTAATCAATCCATAATCCAGTCCAATTATCCAGTAAATAAAAATTAACCATCCACTTACTTAATTTTTTGGTGCACACATCTAATAACGCTTTGTATTTCTGCTAAAATTCGTTCCCTATCGTTCAAAGGAAAATCCCACTGCAATGACATACCGTCGATTACGATTACCATCTGAACGATTAACTTTATCGATTTCTTTTGGACTGGTCGTCGCGACAAATTTGGTCGTATCATGTCTCCCTGCTGAAATCGCGGTTACGTGTCTGGCTCATTCAAAAGGCCTCGGCAAAGAGGATTCCCCGATTCGAGGGAGGCTTGAGTGAGTCTGTGGATTTCGATCAAAGCCTCCCCTTTTTCTTTCCTTTCTTCCCCACCCCCGTTGTGGTACATTCAGGAACACTGATAAAGTAACGGTGACAGCTAACCACAGCTTTGTGCCACATACGCACGGATTAGCATGTCAATTAAGGGGGGAAAATTGACGACGATTGGCAAACACCGTGTTATATCCTGCGCAGCTTATAGGATCACCTTTTGTTTTTCGTCGGGAATATGATATCCGTTCGCTTCCGACATTAGATTTCATGAAAGGATCGAAAGGGTTGGAAATTAAAATTGAACAGGGATCATTGACGCAATTCAGAAAATTTCTTTTATCCTTGGGAAATTGCTTTTGGTATCTTTCTACTGAGATATATTAAAAGCCAATACGAGTATTAACATTTTTATGGAAATAATTGCATTTTCAAATGTGTTTTGATTTTTAATAAAGAAGAAAGGAAAAACAGAACATTTCTTGGTTCTTTAATATCTTTAGTTTCCGCAATTTTCCACAACTTTACAATTGTAAATCTAATTAATCCTTAATCGTATCACGTACAAGAACGGAGAAACAAAAAGGTGTGGCCAGGGGAGAATAATGAAATATTCATATGAAAGAAGGGAGGAAACGAGGACTCTCGGCCGCTTAGTTTCCAAGGGGACAGACCTTTCTCTCGCGAATGTCGAACTCGCAACAGGTTGTGAATTTGAGAAACGACGACCAGGGGACAGCGACCTGTTGACCAATCAGCTGATTTGCATCGGGTTTCGCGGATCCCACGACAATGATTTGCGAAATCGATTTCACGAGTTCTGTCGCAAAAGTTTGCTCACTCACGTATGTACGTACGTACATACCGAAGAATCGCGTTCTTGGAAGTCATCGTTTGCAATAATCTGCCCATCGTTTCTTTTTGCTTTATTACAACGAAGTTAGTTATCAGAATGGGATACTTAATTTTAATATAAATACGTGTAACAGAGATTTACAACTATACGCTTGTTTTACACTTTGCACAATTAGCTGTGCTAGAAAGAAATTTATTGAAGATGTAAAATCATGCTGGATGAGTCAGTCGTTATGAAACATAAGAAATTGTTCTCCGTAGTAGGACCAGTTTAATTAGAAATGGAATAAACCCGGGTGTGATAAAAAGGAATTTGATGTGTCTTAAAACTGATTTCACTATTTCATCTCCAAGTCTATTTTTTCCGGTACGTCGAGTTAATTATAGACGCTTGTTCTGCAAATAGACTTTGTATTAAAGAGATAAAGGAAAGCCTATCGCCTTAGGTCTCCTCAACTGTTGCAGGTCGAATTACAGTTAATTACGATAATTTCTATCTTGATTTCTATTTACACTTTATATATATATACATATATCATTTTTCACTTTCCATTCCTCCTTTGATATTTACGTTGCAGCATCAGTATTAAAAATAATTATCTGTCCATATCCTAATATCTACCTTACAGCATTTATCGAATTGGCTGTTAAGAATATACACCGCGTAGCAGAGATAAAGATGAGTTATTGTTCCTATCTTTACGGCAGACTATCGCTGGCACGAAAATTCGAGCAAAGTGGAAAATTTAAATACGTCTAATTTTAAACTGTTTTTCAACGGTCTGCTTTCAGAAGTGCGCTTTCTTCATCATTTATTATTATTTTTACAGTAGACAGAGGCGAGTATCAGATCAGAGGCTCGCCGAAATAGAAACGCTTCTGGGGCTGGAGAACGTGAGGGGAAAGGTAGTGACAGTCCCCGTTGCATTCGGTGTATTGGATCCGGATAAAATGTAAGTGAATAATTATGCAATTACTTTAAGGTCAGAAAACCTTTATCGCGTTATCAGACTGGCCAAAATTATTAATACACGTCGTACAGATATCTCGTTATTATCAATGCTACTTAAGAGTTTTGGTAATTTTTCGCTTTCATCCCTATCTTTGACATTCCAATTTCTTGTCGAACTTTCGGAAAGAAATTTTATCGGAATTTATAGATAGGAATAAGTTAATCGTTTATTGGCGGATTAAAATTAATTATACGAGTGCAACAAATTCATTTTTATGGATGCAGTCTGCCCTCGATTTATACTTATCGTACATCTTCAAACTTTATCGTTTCCGAAGAATCTCTTATCGAGCGTGGGAATTCATTTGGAGATACGTGCGTTACAGATTGAATTATATCATTCTATGTGACATTCTCTCCGAAACTTGAGTTGAAATTTTCATGGCGCATAAGCAGTTATCAGAAAAATCAATTGAGAGAGACTTGAATGAGTGACTAGTAATAAATATTATCATTATGCTTCGTATATTGTCAATTATACAATTGTATAATTACAATTACACAAAGTATTTAATTTTAATATAACAAGGCAATTTAATTGGACAGAAATTGAATACTAGGAGTCTAGTTAACAATAGTGCCTCTCTTTTTATTAAGCATAAGTAATTTTACAATAATATCGAAAGCACAGTAAAAATCTTGGAGCGCGTGTAAAGAAAATCCTCTTGCATTCACGAAATGCTAATTAGGACCTTTATAAAGAAAGGAAATCCTTCTGCATTCACAATTTCTCCCTTATCGAACTCACGATTCTGCTCTACGTGAAAAGCCCAACAAAGTGTCGCCAATGAACTAATGGAAAACGCGAGCCAACTTCGCTAATTGTCGACGTATTTGGAAGAAGGGCAGGGCCGCTCGTTGCACCGCTGTATACACGCGAGTTGCCAAAAATAGCGATCTGTCTAAAAACAAAAAAGGAAAGGAGGAAAAGAAAACAGAAAAAAGCTATTCTCGTGGTGCAACGAATCTGATTCTATGTACCTGGAATCTCCGAGCGGAACACGTCACTCGTTAAACATCGTCTATTCCTAGAATCGACCGCACGTCTTTTTTTCTCTAATTTCCCTTGGCCTGACGCGACGCGGCTCTAATTTCCGTGTGAAATAACTCGAATTTCCGCTTCCGTGAAATAATAAAGAAATAATAAAGGGGGAAGAATAGGTGCGATCAGCGACGAAACGTTCAGCACGTCCGCGGCGAGCGGGCATTGAAATTCAACTTGTTGCTTCGGGTCCGCGTGACACGGGGGAGGCGGAAACCACCCTCGAACGTGGTTGTTAACGATAGCGCGGTGGGTGCTGGGTGGTCACGTAAAACGAGAAAGAACGGCCTACTAACGCCCGGAAGATACGTCAGGAGATAGTTTCCAGCGAATGTACGTTGCTTGAAACGTTATTAACTCCGCGCCAAGGTTCGGGGAAAAATGATTCTCATTTCGCTCGGCTATTGTGGGGCGGAAATTGCTGTGTTCGATGTAATTGAGAGATACGAGTGTTTAAGTGACATGATTCTCTCCTTCGGTGTTGCTTTCGAGGATCCTAGGGCGAGGAAAGATTGGGGTTACAAGTGGGATAGGATTGAAATTGATATTGGCTAGTACAATGGAGTGATTTATGGTAGACTTTGAATTAATTGATTTTTACTCTAATTTTTTAAGTGTATTTTTGGGGGTTGGCACCTACTAGCTCTTCTTAGCTATGGTATTTAATGGATTTAAGTGATGGTTTGAATGCAACAGAACTGCTACAAAACGGGGGAGGGGGAGTGATTGACGATAGTAACGATTGCCGTAGAAGATATCATTTAATAATTATTCAACACTAGTCAAATAATCTCTTCTATCAGATTATTTCAATTTGGATGCTTAATAATTTAAGACACTTCGTAATTCAAAAAGTAGAACATATACATCCGAAGCATAGTGTTCAATGAAAAATGAAAGATATTGCATTAGCAGTGCCAATGGTTTATGAATTATTCACTTATCTATCGCTGCATCGTACCGCTACATTAAATACATTCGTATGAAGCTACTTACGTACGCAACGGTGCAGTCTGAATAATATACTGAAAAGCATTACTCAGGAAGAGGGAACGCTAATGGACCGTCTAACCCTGTTACCCATTTGACTGTCCTCCGAATCTATTCAGCTTTCAACCAGTCGCAGCCTCTCCAATTCGCTTAAAAAACGAATCGCCTTCCACCTTTATTCATTTCGAAAAGTTAACGTTTGCCCTCTCAGGCAGCAGTTCCTGTGGTTCATTCTGCTCCTGTGTTTCCTATAACGTTAATGTTCTCGAAGTCTCTTATGAATTTCATAATTTATCACACTTGAATGGTATTTCTAAGATAGGTGTTCTGCATTAATAGTTACAATCGTTACATTAATAAAAAAGATTTAGCGACAGCCGTGCGAATGTTAAACCATTTTAATTTAATATTAGAACAATTAGAATTTTGTGCAAGATTCAAATTGGAAATGGCAAACAAATTATGACGTCTGTGGTAATCTAGATTTTCCTAGATTCGCCGATAAACGAATGCTCAGCGAGTGGCGCCGTTACGCCAGTTTTATCGTGGCTTGCACAATTTCAACGATTTCCCGACTATTCTAGATGATAAGGCTCGTTGAATAATTTGTGCCAAGTGAGAGGTTCCCAACGATTGCATACTCCACAGTTATTCTCCATCGGCACGTGTCACCCTTTCCTTACTTTCGACACGTGTGACACGCGTGATCGCGTAAAATTCCATGCGCGCGCCAATTCTTTCGGCAAGACAACGAGAGAAAGAATGGAACGGAACAAGGGAAGAAAGCGAAATACATACCGAGAAGGAAAGAGAGTCGCGAGCCGCGTGGAGAAGAAAGTTGCCTAATTTATCTTCGTCAACGTTTCATTGGTCTAGAACGTATGGCAAGAACATTGAATCAATCCCGCAATCCTCCATTGAAAATCTCGAGTATATTTTGCCGGTCGGTCTTAATGATCATTCGATTATGTGTCACGCGGCTATTTTTAAGTAACACGAGAGATTGATCAGTGAGCTTGAATAATATTTTTAACCGAAGGTCCTCATTCTTTGGTTCCTTATTGCAGAGGTCGTAGAAGAAGATCGGCCACGAGTAATAAGCTTGAAACGTTGCAACGTATCATGAAGATCATCGTTAACAATCCGGAGCTGTTCGAGGAAGAGAAGGTTCTTTCTATGCCAGTGGTAAGTTCAGAATATTCGATTTTATCCACCTAACTGAATAATATCATTTTAAAAAATGCTATCCAAAAAAGAAAGAAACTTTTTTTTAAAGGACTTTTTTAAACAATCAAATATGATAAAGTGTACTTTTGTATCGCATATTTAAAGAGATGCATTGCCAGTGTATTATAAAAGTAACAGAGTTTGGCAATACACGATCACTTGAATTTTTATACAAAACTTGAATCATCCCCTTCATTTTCCTCTGATAAATTTCGTTTATAATTGTGAAGTTAATGATCACAGACATCTGTTCTAAATTATCGCACACATGAATGACTGATTCGATTACACAGTAATGAAATATTATTACATCCTTTATTCACGCAATTATATGAGACACTGATTACGATGTAATCTATCGCAATTCCGCATTTGCATAATTTCAACTTTTTCGCCGATAAGCAGCCGTTACATGAATCTATTGTATATTATAACATTATTCCGACAGCTATTTGCAAATGAAATCACTGCAATATCTCGCTGCAGAGAAAAATGAAGTTAATCACTGGCACGCGCCTAGCCTTAGACCTGAACTCTATGAAAGACGCGTGGCCTTCTCGTGATAGATTAGATTCATAGATCTTCGCCACTTAATATTGATACATACGTTTCTTTTAATTAATTAACTTTTTTCGCTTTCAATTTGCATCTCCTCCAATTTCACTAGGTTGCAATCGCAGACAACATATTATCATTTGAATGAATATTAAATTACTGTTCAAGTGGAAGCTGACTCGCGTAATAATTGACAGTGATTGGTGATCGATATTAATTAAAATAGCTATTGAAATGAGTGAAGTGGATTCAGAAATATTAAAGACGGATAATTTCTTGTTTGAAAGACAATATTTCTTGACGTAAATCTTTCTTAGTTTCAATTTCCAAGCGATTTATACCATTTTCGGTTAATTACTATTTAAACATTTCTTTACTCGTAATCGAGTCGACGTCGCATCAGTGTCTCGTACCCTAACATTTTGCAATCACCTCAAATATTTTGTTTTGATTACAGACACGTGAGGAAAGCTGGCGAAGTATTCACGACCAATACCAGTCCAATTAATTTTCAAGGCACAACGTCGCGCTGAAACACAGGGCGAACGCGAGGATAGAGTCGAGAGAACGGGGAGCAACAGGATGTAGAAAACGAATAGGAGGAGGAACATGTTTAACTGAACTTTCGAGAAAGAAGAGATGCAAGAAAACGGCAACGAAATGACCACACGCGATCTCTCGACCCTAGAAGCCGCCTGAACAGTATTACGGACCGTCCTCCGTCCGAGCTTAAACTCTTTAAACGAACTTACTAGTAGTAGGATACTTAAAAGTCAGTAACCACGGAATCGAACTGAAGACAGAATGATGATTCTCGTCTGACAGTGTTCGTAGAAATCGCATTCGTCCGAAGACGTGTATCGTTTCGCGTGGTTCTCTTCAATTTTTATTCGTTCCTGAACGCGTGCATGTATCATACCCCCCCCCCCCCCCCCCCCCATCTTAGTCGTTTAGTAATTTATTTAATTAACTTTATTTATTATTCATTCATCGTAGACCGGTTCAGACATTTTACTGCTTCAGTGCAAGGAAATTGTACAAGGATTGTTTTTGTTTTTTTTATATATATGTAGAAGATAAGCTTCTTCAAAGCGAATTTAGGAATCATTTGAAAAACAAAAATGATTTGCATCGTGCTGGTGAACGTGTAAGGTGAAATTACAGACCTATTGTCGTAATCCATTATCGATCAATTTGCCATATTTGAAAGCGTCTCGACTTTTTAGGTTTCGCTGGATCTTTCGAAAGACAGATAGCGGATTAACGATCGTGATCTCGAGTATTAGATTTATTAGCGTAGATAGGAAATGATTAAAAGCTAGATGTGATTTCGTTAAGCAGCCGAAGAGTTTACGGATGACGTTGAGTCGCTGCAAGGAAATTAATTAGAGTATCATTAATCCATGTCTTTCCTGAACGCGATTCGTTGCAATTACATTTCACGTTCCTCTGATCGGACGACCAATCTTTCGTGCAGCAGTTCAGTACAGCTCTTTTCTTTTTCAAATTACGGATGCAATATAAATGGAGAACCATCCTTGCTACGAACATGAGAAAAAAAGTCTATATTTGTATTTTGAAACGATTTACCGAACTACTGCGCGAAATATTTTTTGTTTTTGTTCAGGGCACGCCAGCAAATTTCTATTGGAGATATGTATCTCGTACGAGGAGGCATTATTTAATTTTAGTCTAATGTATTTATTGTTCTGCGAAGATAATTTATCATTATGTATATTCTATCATTAATGCGCCATACGGATACGAATGAAAGGTAACGAACGTTGATCGCGGCTCATTGTAATTAATTTTAACGATATTGTTACGTTGTTAATATTAATTGCGTGACATCTCATATGATCGCACGTTCTCGCAACATCGATCCGCTATTATTCATAATCTACGCACGACGTTGTATATGTTTTTTTTTTAGTACTTGTTTTTATCAAAGTTATTTATTTATTTATTTATTTAATATCGCACGTGGAAGAACAAGACAAAGTATTAAAGACACTGTCGCGATTATAGTGGCTTCGATCTGTATTACTGAGATCGATGTACTCGCGACAACTTCGCTGATGTTTTTTGCGATTGTGCACACTACTTTATTTATTTAAACGCAATAAAGATAATAATCAGCTACGCAGTGGAAAGATCTCCTGGTCCTATCGATTTTTTTTCACTTATCCTTCTTTGAAAAGTCTACATTTCGCATAATTGCACCAGCAATCACGTTTTATTTTTTCATAGTTTAGCAGTTTAGTTTAATGAACGGCAATTTATTGATTTCGGTAAATTAATAGAAAAATACGCATCCGAGCTCCCTCTGTAGAAACCATAAGGAAATTATTCCTCGCTGTCGGTAAATGTATTATTTATTCTTCCAAATTTTTCAACGATTTGGATTAATAAGTGTTTCAGTTTCAGATGAAACATTTGATTTTTGATATCGCAATTAAATGCGACAGTTTTGTGAGAAAACAGGCAGAACTTACGCGTGTTCTGACTAAAGACTATTTGCACTACTGAGAGGAGCTTATAGAAGTAGTCGCGTCAATTGTAGAGCTATACTACTGTGATAGTAATCCTTACAAAAGAAAACTTTTTTCATAATAACATCTCCCTTAATAACTTAATGAAGGAAACATTCATTTAATCAATGAAATTATATCCATGGATTGACCAGATTCTTCCACAGTTAAAAGAATGGAGAGTAATTATATTTTTCTCGTAATTAAAAGGAAAACTGAGAATTAACAGGTTGCTGAATTTTAAGAAATAAAACGAGGTCTTTCGAAATCATAATAATAAAAAATGTCGAGCTATGCAGTGTAAATGAATTCCACTAAAAACTACAAAATTATTCTACAATTAAACAAGTGGTACCAAATCGATTTTCAACTACACCCAACCGCTTCTAATTTCCAAGCTCGAAACTTTCAACCACCGTGGAAACACATTCCTTAGGGATAGGTTTCTCGAAGCTTCTCGAAGCTCGAGAAAGTTTCGAGTTTCGGGAGTTCGAAACCTTGAACTTTTTTCATGATTCGAAACTCTCAAAACATTGATAAGAAAAAGTATAAATTTAATGAGATAGTTCGAATGTTAGTGTTCTTGTACAAGAATCTGGATTAGATACTTTTATATATTGTTACGTTTTTGTTTGTATGCTAGTTATTAACTATGGCCAATAAAGATTTTTGCAAAAATGGTCACTTATTTGGTTTGTGAAACTTGATTTGAGATTAATTAAAAATTATCCACTTCCTGACAACGAGATATTCATCCTACAAAAGAGGATCCACACGTCAAGTTTCGAGAGTTTCGAAGCATTGCAAAGTTTTCGGTTCGAGTTTCGAGAATTGAAAAATCAGGTTCGAACCCATCCCTAATATTCATCTACAAACGCAGTTCAACTTATACGGAAACCAAATATTCTTGCGAACGGGTTAAAACTTAGAATCTGCCACTGTTAAACGTTATTTTCTACCATCTTCTAGTAAGTCGAGAGAATCATCAAGGAACACCACAGTAACGAAAGTTTCTCGATGGAAAGTGAGACGGAATTGCAGTGACGTTGTCGTTCACTTCCCCTTAATTTGCCCGTGCGATAGTTCATCCGTGGCCAGCGTGATTGGCGATCGCGTCTCGACAGCTATGAAATTATTTCCCAAATTACGTACACATACAACACGCGTGGGTGGGTTCTTTCGCAAGCATCTTTTATTGCGCAGTAGGGAATAAACGTATCATCGATACGTTACGTGTTCACGAAGGAACGGGCCTCCAAAGTTGCACAATCCCCAATTTCCGATTAGCTTGTCTGCGTGTTGACCGTTTTATTCTTTATCGCTGTAGTAAGATGGTACATACGTGAAACAACTGATTTCACGGACCCGGTCCTCTATTGTACCATTGGCCGAGAAGCGTTGCGAAAAAACGTACACGATGTTATCACTGTTTGGCCTGAAACTTTGTTTTCACCGCGCATGGCCTTCTATTTTCGTCCGAACACGCGATACAGTCTCGTGATGGGGTAGATCAGCGTTCGTTGATTTCATTCCACGCATCCCTTTACCCGGTTACTCCCTTTATCTCCTTCTATCTCGTCTTTTTTTTTTGTTGTTTCTGCGTCATTTTCTAGGCTTCCGAGTGACGCGTTGTTGGAACAGATCTGGTGGGAGGAGACATTTTGGGAGAGGGCAGACAATGGGGAGGATATTAGGAATATAGGGACAAACGATATTTCTTAATTAAGAAGAAGAAGAAGACGACAATTAAGAACAGCAAGGCCTTATTGTTTCCTTGCTTACTTATTTTGCCATGTTTAATCGCGACATTTCGTTATTCATGCGCGAGTCTTAAACAAAAGATTTTTTATCCTCTCTCGGGATGGATGTATTTTAATTATTGAACTTTATCGCGTTACATTGGTTAAGATTAGTGCATATGGCACGCACCCGAAAGAGGTCATACGTTTGAGAATTCTCTGTGGCCAGCAGAATCATCGGATATCCGCCTTAATTACGCTCATTATCGCATTCGTGGCTATTTCTTCTTTTGAGCGGGTCAAAAGTTTACTCTTCCGACTTTTACTGTGTTACTAGTCCAAAATCAAGGTCTCCTGGGTAGATTTCTTTTACATTTTGTGATGTTCCAACGTCCGAAATCACGTTCATTCATTTGTACTTGAATTTCTCTTGACTCGAGATATTGGAAGACTAATAATTACGACTAATCGGCTAAATTTTTATGCTGTTTTTTTTTTAATTTACTTCGAAGAAGACGTATAAATACGGAAACTGTTTTATCAAAATCCTAAAGCCAATGGAAAATCCCTTAACGAATCAGAGCAAATCACTCAGGAGATTATACAAATTGAGTAGACACGGCTGACGAAATGCAGTGCTACGTTAGATCATACTTTATCGCTTTAATGATTTTTATTCCTATTTTTATATATGTTTATACCTCGAAATTTTGTACAGGCTCTTGTCCGTAAAAGGCTGTGAATGTTTACCCCCTCTATACCGTACAATTCGGAACATTATTACTTACCAACGCTCTCTTTCTTTCTATTACTGCCTATTGCCTTAATTTGTAGCAAAAAAAAAAAATATATTATTTCAGCACTGACATTATAGCAACAAATTGGAAAAGAATCATTGTCGTTATACATTCGTGATCTTTCCCGTACTTTAATGTTATTCAAAAAGAATACAAAATTTGTACATACTACACGTGGTGAAAGATATGTGGCAACTGAATCATGAATGACGAAACGAAGGAGCTGATTATGCTTTGCGTTATTCATACGCGCAAACGTTCATTCATAAACTCGTGTTAGATATGTTCATGCTTCCGCTACGCACTCGATTCCATGTTAAGAAAAATCTTCACGTGTACCGTTTCCCATAAAACAGCGAAGATGTGGAAAAATTGCCACTATCGGAATTAGTAAGCATTTTCCTTGACTCGTATTGATCGATAGACCATAAATTATTGCAATTCAATTACGAAAGCTCACTGAGCAACCGTTTCGTCATATAAAAAAACGATAAGAAATCTATGAAAATTGTTCATTCCACGCTGGAAACTTTTTGCCCATCATTATTTCAATTATCTAGCCGAACGGAAAAGTAAATTTGGTAAATACACATGGTATTTTCTACTGAAGTTCATTAGCCGGGGTCCAAGACCCAAAGGTAATGGAACAAAAAAGATGTTTGAACACGTGAGCATCCTTTAACCCGGATCACGAGTTGCAGTAATTAACTTAACGATGAACAAAGCGTGTATCAGTATGATTTCTGCATGCAACCACCAAAATAGCCCTCGTTCTATCTTAAAAATTGCATCACGCTGCTTGTCGATCACCATGTGTATGCGAGAAAACCTGGAGATTATATAAATAACTCATAATCTATCTAAATTGAATGCCAACATTCCTCACTTTCGTATCGAAACTCTTATCCTCGAGAAGCGTACATACTATGATAATTTGCTCTAAAGATGCAGCCTGCTGCGCAGAAAAATGTCGAAATTTCTTTTTTATCTCTATAACTGTCTGCAACTTCTAATTACGAAAACTTCTTTTCTCTCCACTATCAATTAAGGAAAAAAGAAAGTGACGGTATATTAAGGCTGATTAACTATTTCTTATGTTCCATTTGGGTCACCCAGGGATACAATCGAGCAGGATGAAATGCAATTTCAGGGAAACCAATCGTACGGTACCGATTAGCAGCGCAACTTGGCGAAAGGAAGTCGGTTCACGGCGATAACCACGAAAAGGGGTGTAGATGTAACGTCAATGGGTTTTCAATTGGTGGGTGGTGGGTGGGGGGTGTTCCCCAAGAAGAATATATACGCGCTCCAGAGTCTCGAACCGCTAGAGTTTCAAGAAGATCCCGAAGAATAAGACGAACTGTGTATCTCGCCTCGAGTTACAAGTACAAGAGAAAGTTTTACTTTAGTGATCTTATTTGTTTTCGATTTTTTTTTTATTTTGTTCGATTTATATTCATCCATTTACACGCGAGAAATGGCTTTTATGAAGTGGAGAAATTCCTCAGAGAAATCCCCGATGGCAATTGTGTTAATGTTCGTAGTGTTGTGTTTGGCCGGGATTGTGTCCGCGCATCCTGGATTCGATAGGTGACTATTGTTTCTTGCTTGTTCTTTTTTTTCTTAATTCATTATTTGCTGTCCCGCCAATTACCTTTGAATTGATGTTCAGTAGAGATCCGAAGAACTGCCCTCAGTGTTCTTTGCCTCTAAATTCCTACTGTTTAGCTTTTCATTAATTAGCATTCAATAGAAATAAAATCGTTGGCTAATGCTGGCGTAGCTTACGTCTATAATAGGTTTCATATTTTTTCTTTTTTTGCTACAGACTGGCAAGTGAGAACACAACTGGTGCATACAATAGTCTGTTGACTTTTGCCAAAATAGGGGGGAACGATGTTGCGGGACAAAAGACCGAAGAATCGTCAGGAACTGTTAAAGAGTGAGTAACTATTGCATGGTGTTACTGTATCCAAGTGACGCAATATTTTAAACGAATCTTCTGTCAATCTTGCAGACGACACAAACGATTATCGGATCAAAGGCGAGCAGAATTAGAGACGTTGATGGCTCTCTCGAAAATGACAGGGAAATTGGTGAACGTGATAAGGGGAGGGTATCAACTAGAAGCCATCAAGAAGTAAGTACGAACTACCCCTTCACCTCAATAGGATTGAACCATTAATATACCTTTCTTAATTCTTAATCTATTTACTATATCAGTGGTCGATATAAACGGTCAGTCTTCGATTTGAACGTGAAAAATCTTCAGAAACTCTTCCGACTCTCTGGGAAGTTGGGCTACAAAGGAAACGCGGCATATCCTATAATTAGGTGAGCAACCCAAGTAATAAACTATTTAATTTCTATATAAATAATTTGCACCAAACGAAAAATCTGAATCTAAGAGTTTTATTAATATACCAGCCAATGCCTGATTAATTTCATCGATACACCCTTGATTATTATATTTCTAATCCAAGACCATTGATTTTATTCAATAATCTCTTTTTTAAAGAAAATCTTCTGAATCTCCATTCAACACAAGTTTTTCTGAAATACTTTACACTTTGTAACAGTGGTGGACGGTAACGTTAGTCATACCCGCCTATTGGGTTATCGCCCGTCTACTCCTTCTATGTATATCTACTAACTAAGCTTGAAATCGATGGCTTTGAAACAGCTGAATCGAATATTTCCAAGGTTCGAACATCAAATAAATAAAAAAGGAACATCCGCGTAAACGAAACTGCGCCACCGATTGATTACCCCTTTTTTTCTCAACTCTGATAACGTAACGAGACGTACAACTAAATAGGATCATAAACGTGATGTAAGGCAACCGCGTAATGATAGTACAGATAAATCATTGTCGAACCGAGATGAACTCCCGCCATCTTATCTGTTAGCGAACGTGTCGCAATTATTTCGATTTGCATCAGAAATAATTCGACAGTAGGGTATCCAATTGGAAATACTTTGGACGTGTGCAAAATGTTTCGGTCGCGGTTCACCTTTCCCGTTTTTTTTTTGTTTTTAGAATCGTCCTGCCCAAATTAGGTACAGATTTTTTCCTAAAGCCTGATCTGGCGTGATCCTCCAGATGTTATTTCATATTCTAGCTCACGCTTCTCGTTGAAGTATTTCGTTATTTTTGGTGGGCTTCCGGTGTTGTGCAAAACATACCGATTACCCGCGAGATTATGATAAAAGTTTCAGATAAGTCGTATTAATAATCTTTCACGATATACTTATGGAATTCTATGGTCGACGTCGGTTTGTTTTGCAATTTTGGTACGATTAAATGTTTATTATTCTTTGTGATCGAGTGTTTCATTTGTTGCACCGAGTGATGGAAACATTTTAACATTTTAACAATTTTTTGAATACGCTGGCTGAATTTCATTGAGTGAATTGCGTTGATAAAGCGATATATGCAGCATGGCTAGTCAGATGAACCTGATGACCCGGTATCTTTGTAGTATTAGATACAGTCAAATACTACATGCCTAGTTGACTAGTTAGCTTTTCATTGATGTTTAAAGTATTTACATATCTTTGATAACATTACAGGATGGAGACAACTGAGTGCATGTTGTTCTCTTTATTAATAGTTGTGATAGGCGGAGAGAGCACACATCAGGTTTCACAAATGTGACATTTACTACATTATTTTCTACTTTATACACTCCATTTTTTTCTATAATATGCTTTGACGGATACTTTTATCTATTATCCCTTCATATTTTTGTAGGAAAGTATACTAAGACACCACTGTCGAAAATAACTAATATACTCGGAATAAATATTTCTTACACAAAAGATATTATGAGTTGAAATTATTTTTTCAGTCGTTACTTGTGAAATAAATTGTTTAACGCATTTTTTTTGTTTACAGTTGAACCTTTGGGATAACGCGGAAATGATTGGCGTAAATACTTTTTTTTGCCCAAGACGATGCATTGAATCAAGAAAAGAATGATCCTGGCTTGTATAACGAAATTCGGTGCATCGATTCATCGTACAAAACTACATTGATGAATCCACGGATTAGATGTTTCATCAAAAGCTATCACGACTCCCTGTATGCTGTACAGGAGTTGGTCGAGTTATAATTATATGTTTTATTTATTTAATGTAACGAAAACCATATGCAAACCTTTTGTAAGATATTTTTTTACTATTTTTTTATATATGTATTAATAATAAATTTATATAAGACTGTAGAAATCACATTTGTTTATTCCATGTTTTAAACATGCAGTAATATTGCAAAATTTACAGTAACCGGATTGAAAAGGCAGAACGATTATGAAGTTTTTTAAAGTACGAAATAGTGGCTATAAGAATAAATGCAATACAATGCAATAGTTAGCATAATATGGACTACATAATAATATCATTTAAAACTAAATTTAACTGCGTTGATAAATTTGAACGATTAAAAAAATAAATTGCCAATAACTGCTCAAAGGAATAAATTGATTTAATACAAATTGAATAAGCTGAAAGACTTCTTAACCACGGCAATATTTTCTTGTTATTCATTTTTAAAATGATATTTCTTATGAGAAATTTTCGGCATATCAATAATTTTTTCATCCCCTTTTTCATATCGGTTGCAAACGAATGTAATTCGTACAGCCACCACTATAGAGTGTAGAGGACGCCCGAAAACCAGCGATTATTCTTAGGGTCGGTATTTCAGAACAATCCGCAAGATATTGTAAGATGTCTATCCTGTACCGAAAATAAATAAACAAATCAATTATTAGATAAATCCTTGTTCGCCTTTACATTCCTTTATTGAGTTTAATCCATTTGCAGAGGGGATAAAGTTGGAGTCTTAAAGCATTGAACATATGTTTCCAAGTAATTATTGATTAATTAATCATATCCAAGTGCTATTATCAAAAGCATTACAATTTACAAACACTGTAAACTCGTGTTGACTTCACCCATTATTACATGTGTTTCGAATTTCGCGCTTGTATAGCTTACGCTACACACCGCTAGAGCAAAGGACGACATAGTAATAAAATTCTACAAAGTCACTAATCTTAAGGAATGCTTTCTGTCTATGGGCTGATTCAGTGTGATTTGCTGATGCAGTGCTTAAATTTTAATTCGCAACGTTCTGTACGAAGTTTATTTAAATAAGCTCATGATTGCACACTGTTGTTTCTGGACAAGTTTGGCGTTCGCAAGCATTGATATGGAAACGTGGCATAATGTTTTGTCCACGATTGCGCAGAGAGTAGGTTTGCGGTCATGCAAGAGTCCACATGAGCCTGTTGCCAGTTATTGATCCTGACACGATTAAACAACACTGCATTGCTGTCAACTCCGAAAACAATTCTGGTCACGCAGCATTTGTAAAAACGCGCTGACGAATGGTCACGGTGAACGTGTGCTCCTGTATTTACACGAGGCACTGCGATACCGAGATGTGCTGTGTCTCCTCGACGTCATTGTCATTCTGTCAAAATGTAAAGGAGCTCCCGCAAGACCTGAAATATCGATGAGTGACATTTGCCATTGATACCATCGGAGATGTCATCGCTAGTTTGCCGTGGAAGAAGGAACACTTAAATAGAACGCATCTCGAGTTCTTCTTTTATTCATACACTTCGAATTACCCTGCTAATCCCTTAGAACTCGGAGAGGACTCGAAATTAGTGTTACTGCTGCACATGTGATCCACTAAGTTGTTATCTTCGATTCGTAATGAAGAAGTTTACGATCAAAGGTGTGCTTGACGGGTTCCGATCCTCGGTACCCCAACCCGCCAAACCTGATCAAGAAATCGTCGAGAATTTGCGGCCGGAACATTTTCAAGTAAAGAAGGTCAGTTGTAATTGCATATTCCTAATTTCAACTTACGGTAAACGTGAAAACAGATTGTACGTATTTATTTTGAAAATGTATGCATAACAATTCCGCATGCAATAGATTCTGAAAATTTAGCGCTCATCCGTTTTCCCTTCGTCGTTTTCGGTTAAAAGTGGAATGACCTAATTACAAAACGTTAGTTCGATTTTTGCGATTATTTGTTTCTTGTTCCTATTTCAGAATAATGCGTTAGCAAAATTGTCAGTGTATCATTATATTTATCAGGGACACAACACGTTGATATTACCGCGTTAGCGACACGAAGCATCCAAGACATTATTGAAGTAATTTGGTTAAGTATGTTGAGAATATTACTAAATACGGTTTTGGATGCTATTGTACGTAATTAAAAGCTTTAATGGGTTCGAGTTCCGAAAGTTTATTACTTAATGGACGCTAGGTCACGTTATTTTATGGACATAACTTTCATAAATAATATTGCGCGTAAGTTAGTTAATAACAACTAAACTGTTTTACGTGCTTAACATGCATAAAAAGTTGATAAGTTAGAAAACACGTGCCATTTGGTTATCACTTAAACCATTGCTTAAAAATATATTTAATTGCGCGCAGTATGAGAAAGCTATGTGAAATCTAATTAATTATGAGAAATAAATTGCAGACAGCATTCTTTCAACCCACCTTGCGTCCAATTACTGAATCATCCGAAAGAACAGACTTTCAAACTGTTGCGATCACCGCTCGGAACGCGGCGAAATAAAATATCGTTTTATTTGACAACTGTTCGCCAGCGTTTTGCAAATTGAATGATTCAAAATTCTGCAGAGAATGATTGTTCTGTATTGGTATCTCGATGAAAAACAGTTCGATT
Source organism: Holcopasites calliopsidis (assembly GCA_023838395.1). Lineage (NCBI taxonomy): Eukaryota > Metazoa > Arthropoda > Insecta > Hymenoptera > Apidae > Holcopasites > Holcopasites calliopsidis. The sequence continues at coordinate 6,486,282 of JALHAQ010000007.1, forward strand.
ATTTAACCCCCTTTTTTTTGGTTGCGTACGCTACGTCGATCGATTCTAGTGGCTTAACGTTCTAAATAAAAGGAGATTATACCGTGCGAAAGAAGTAACCGGTGTGCACTTGCACGATGCATATCTGAGGATGGTTTATCCGTCGTATATGTAACGTGTAATCAGTTGCTCGTTCATCATATATGATATACGGAATATAGATTTCCAAGTTGCTGAAATTGTTAATAATATTATTCTGATACTGTGTTTTAAAGAATCTTGCAGTATGTCTGTATTTTTATTCTGAGAAAAATGCAGAGCGAAAAAGCTTGGAGGCTCTGAACGTGTCGTCGTTGTAGAGATAAAACTCATTAACCACATTTTTGCCATTTTCCTCTATCTCTAATGTTTCGAAAATAGGGTGTAAATCAGGCCATCCAAATATCTTCTCTGTCTGTGATATTAAGAGAAATACTTCTTACGTAATTTGAATGGCTGTAGAGACATTAACTGTCCCAAGAATTTAACATGTATTTTCATTTGATTTACTTTCATTTTCTTAGCTTTAATAAGAGAGTAATTTATTTTCGACATCTGATAAAATGGTGGGGAGATTATACTATGGTAGTTCGCATCGTGCAAAAGTTTACATGATATAGCGTTAAATCGTGACTAATTAAAAGAAAGAAAGTATTGCCATGAATCGGATTATCTGTCACTAGATAATAAATTAATAATCAAGAAGTAATTAATTCTCGTACATTCGTCAGGGAGTCTCGAAATTCTTATCGGGCTTTATCGAAGTTAGACTCTTATTAACTTTTTAATAGTAGTATTCATATTCACTCCTTTGGATGCTGAAGTAAAAAGTTAGTTGATGTTTTCAGTTATATTCTGAGTGCTTCACTATTGTAACTTTTAGTTATTTCTTCCGATAAAGAAATAGCCTATAAGGTCGTCCCGTAAGTTGATGTCGCAGTGCGTTTAAATGCTATACATTGTAAAATGATTTTACTGAGAAAGCTATGAAATTCTACATTTACGATGTACTTGGTTTACTATAAAATAACGCGCAAAGTTGTGCAACAAACCAGTAAAGCTCAGCGTTGCGTTAGTGCAGTACTTCGCTCGCACTTTTTTCATCGGTTTTATATTATCGAATTTTGTCGTTCCATAGTAAATAATTACACGTGCAAAAATTGCCTTAATCAATTCCTTGCGATTCAATGGGTAAAGGAAGCGATTATATTTTATCCTAAAACTCAATGATGGGTTTATATATCGATCTACAGTTCCAACACAAAATTATGCATGAACTTATGGGTCGACCTGACCTGAGAACGCTAACGTCTAACGTATAATCATTCCTAACGTGATAGTTTGTGATTTTTCTTCAGCAAAGGTGTAACTCTTGTCAGAATAAATACAAAATGCAGGATTTGTCGTTAAATAGGAGTAATATAGCTCAGGCTTTGTTTCACAAAATGTTGTCCCACTTTCATACATTTTTATTCGGTACATCAATATATCAACTTTAATGCGAAAACCGCGATGCAAATTGGTTTCCTCCGTTTACGTCAGCAGGAATAAAACGGTGTTTAACCCCCTTGCAGACCCTGCACATATTATAATGCATACAACGTTGAGTTTACATTAAATTTGAAAATATGCGGTCGGACACTATATTAAGTGAGCAAGCAGCAATAACGATTATTCAAACATAATCAGATCAGATTTACTGGTGTCAAATTTTAATTTCATTCATGGTACATGTTGGTAAGATGAAGCTTATTTATACACTTCAAACGTAAAATTTAAGTTTAAATCATCGGAATTGTCAGGGTAAAGAAATAAACTAAAAAAATTACCTTTAGAATTTCTTGTAGAAGTAAATAATGCAAGAAAAAATATATCTATATTATTAAAATCTTTTGTATTCCAGTCGATACAAACCGAAGGGAAATGCAATGTTATTGAAATATAAACGGTACATCACATCTTCTTTACTGCAAAAGCAAATGAAGGGAAGTTGTGGAGTTATAATTGGGTCATTTTTACCACCTTGGTACTTCTAGTGTTATAAAAATTGTATTTTCACATTAAGTAACGCTGCTCAGTTTAACTTTAATACGAAAATTGTGGTGAGAAATCGGATCTAAAGAAGTAACGCATAAGGAGGTTACTCGCATTGGAAGTGAGCGTAGGCCGAGATTCGTGGCGCCTTGTCGGTTGCAATATCAAAATGAATATCTCTACGTCATGCGTTTATTCAATTACGCATTCTCTGGAACAACTCTATTACTCTATTTGCTTGTATAAATTGTTCATTATCGAGACTGCAGCACACTGTGCTATTGTCCGTTATCGCGTCATTATCCTGCACCATATTGCCAATGCATCGCATAAATAGCGGCGAACAAAAGTACTTATGCGGACACCCTTTAAAACAGAATAACTTTTTTATAATTGAACCACACAGTTTTAAAAAGTCGGAATTTTTATCTGGACTTGAAATGTTTCTAATGCAACGGGCGAGCGTTTCAGTATCTTCTTTAATAAAGACATTTATTACCCGTGAACTAATAATTTCATCTTTCTACTGTTAATGGGCTTCAAATATAGCGTAGAAAAATAAGACAGAAAATAAAAATAAGCTAATGGCACACTGGCTTTTGATTTTTCATGGTAAGCGTTTAAAAAGTTAGTTTCAGAGTATTGCAGAACGGGGTAAACCAAGAACCGGGTTCGAATATAGGTCAGGCTGGCAGTTCGGAATGTCAGAAACATTCTTACATGTTACTATATTACCTATGCGCTGTAGAAGCTGTGGGAAATCTGGCTATACGCGAAGCTACAAACGGCTATGCGACGCTTTATAGAAAATCCTATATAAATTACGTAACCCTGCTTACTGGCTGAAATTTCATGAGGAGAATGCACGAGCTAGCTATATCTTCTATTGATAAAGATTTGGGTCACACCTGCAGGGTGTCCTGGGAGGAATTCAACAATGCTCACGTGGGCATCCTGGACACAAAAAATATGTCCTACACACCATATTAGGTCTATTTCCTTTCGCTTTTATGCTTGCTTAAAGGGCAAGGATAAGTGATTTCCAATGGTGAAGGCAAAACCGTGCTTTTAGTCCGCGGCATTGGCATTCAGTCTGCGTTTTCGACTTGATTCGTTGAGTCATAGAGTACGCGCGATGCCTTGTATTTCTTTTTTTCAAGTGCAGAGTATGTATGCCGCTATGATGCTCGTGCATTTCTGCAAAGAGAATGGCAGCTACCGTAGGTAGAAATAGCTACCGTACCCTGCCACTCTACTTTCAAAACGGTTTTTAGAATATTGCGAGGGACACGACGATTTGCACAATACTCGCAATTTCGATATAAAGTCAGAAGTAGAAAGAGGTTAAGAAAAGTAGAATAAGGGGTTCTGTTCTCTAAGTTTTGTTACTCTTAACATTTTAGCCAATTCGTTTCTCGTTCAGTAGATTCGATGCTGCTCATTCGAGTGAACTGCGAGAGCCCTTTTTCGTAGTTAATTTTGTCTCGCTGGATTTCTCATTTCATTGGGAGTATACTCTGGGGTATTGAGTTTTCAAAGCGTCTTTTTCAACGGTTCCAGCTTGAATAATAAAATATCTCTAAAAATGCACCTCGTCAATTAGCGAAAACATGCATCCTTGACAGGAGGATTAATCCCATCTCGTGCTGATGATTTTACAGTGTATCGGAGAATGTTCTACTAAAATTATTTTTGCACGGTCTTGGGGGTGGAGGGTTAATAGCTTACAACATTTCTCGCGCGTGGGCTTTTAGTTCCTGTACTACAAAAGTTGTGTCTATGAAAATTGTTAATTAAACCACCACATGTACGTTGTGTGTATACAGTTTATTTATTTACTTTTATATCCCTTTGCAAGTCTTGGTCTTTCCAAGAGAAAAATTTTTTGCATCGCCATTCCAAGTCACGGAAAATTAGAACATTCTTCGTTAACTTAATATTTCGTCCGTAATTATTAGTAACTGTTACATGAAAAAGAAATAAACTTCCGCGACCAACGCGTTACTGGTTGACCAGGTTTTGGAACTACAAGACTACCTGGATAAACGATCGCGAAATGATTACCGAGGCTTCGCGCGGATGAGCGAGATTTTTTCCGCGTATCATTTCCGAGTACGTACTCATCGGGGTCGAACAATACGGAGAGTTGTACGCCCCGGTAGGCGTAGACGAGCAAGCCGGCTCTAAACTGTTATTGGATGCGCACGAAGCGTGAAAGCTTCACGGAAATACTTTGCACGGCGAATTGGAAATGAGATGTTCTGTTGAAGACGCTAAAAAATATTGCGAAATATGGGATATCACGAGGGAAATTACAAACCGGTAGGACTTACTCCGTTTTATTGCGAGTTTCACGGAGAAAAGAACCTTCTGTAAACCGTTGAAAAGCGTACGAATGAATCCCGATATTTCATCTCCATTTTAATAGATTATTCATATGCCAAATAAGCAACAAAGAGCCGTCGTTTTCGCTCAGCCTGCATTTCTCCGGTCTATTGCTAGAGCTTAGCGTTTCGCTTGTCAAACGAAACTGCGACACTGCTACGTGTGCACTGCAATGCGATTGGCACGCCACGTTCTTCGTTCGTTTTATTGCGGTATTTTACTTGAAATTAGGAGGCTACAAATGGGTATCATTTTTGCCAACGTGTCTCTTGTGATTACGAAGCTATTGCAAAAGAACCAGGTGTGCTAATGGCACTGTGTACATACTCTATATAAAGAGATGCTGCATGTTTATAAAAAAAAAGGATGAAATAAAGCCCTTTTCCAATGGATCATTGGATAATGTTGGAGCATTTATTAAAGGATTTTTCGCAGCTCCTTTAATAACACGCATACATGCAATAGAGGATTAGCATTTGGCTCATGGCTGTCTCAATACTTTTCTGACTGCGAAATTTCTATATTTATTATACCATTCTTTTGTAACTCTTTATTAAAAAATGCTAATGAACGTACTAACTTTGTGCATAGAATATTACAAATAGAAACAATTGGTACACGTTTTTGTTAACATTGTGGTACAAAGCGGAAAATATGATAAAACCTAGGTTAAATACCTGCGATCAGCAGGTGTCCCAGTGTGTATTTAAAAACGTACGTATTATTCTTTATTGATCAAAGATTCTTCTTTGCATACTAATGCAAAAATTCAGCAAGCAATTAGCAGTGACACGCACTTCAGAAGGCTTATCCTTTTAGGATTAAGAAAGACACAATTCCATTTCCGAATTGAAATTGAAATATTAAAATTGGAAGGTTTTAATCGCAGATAATCGTATCTCTCAGTGTGAAGCGTAATTACTACGGCTCGTGCCAGGTCGCCCGAAAAGTCATTTTCACTTTTGTCAACCGTATGCCTGCGTCAGCCTTTTTCCACTAATCGAACAGTCCTATTGCAATTTCCCTTTGCTGTCGTACGTTCTGTGCCGGTTCGCTGCGATTACGCTCGTAACTCGTTTATACATGTTCTGTAAAAACGTTCAACTTCTCTTTTGTTGCTCCCGTCTGTATTTTCTATCTAAAATCATTATTGCGCTAAAACCGCTCGGCATCCGAAAACATTCGAAATTCCCAAGCAATTCGAGAGTATCGGAACACCCGTCCTGTCTCTGCCGAACTTTTCCGGCCCATCCACGACGATCACGCGGTGCTAAGCTGCCGGTGCCGACGCGCCTTGGCGTCCCTCGGATGGATGGATTAATCTATACAATACTTCGTGCCCTAGAGAAACATTTCTTCCCGTCAATGGGGGTCAGGAAGGGTCTTCGAGTTCTAAGCCAGGTGATCACATAAAAATGTGATGGCGCTATTTATCCTCGCTTGCTCCACCGTCAGTGCTTGTCCGCCCCTGACATCGTCGGCATAGGCGCAGCAATTTATTATACCTCGATGTATACGAGGGTGCGACTAGTGCGGTGGTCTACATGAGTAATGTCCCTAAGCATTGAAAGTAATGTACGATTTTCTGCCTTGTACGTGTTGTAGATATGAACTGCGTCTTTGAGATTAGGAGACCCCCCCCCCCAGTCAGTGTACTGTGTAGCACATTCGCAAATGTTAGTGTAAGAGCTAAAAAAAACTTGGCGGCACATAGTTTCTTTGAGACTTTTATTTCTCACGGTATTTACCTAGTACACGTTGCAATAATAAAGCAATCACATCGTGAAAACCATGCACAAGGTCAATTTTGAGGTCTCTTTAAGCAAATCTCCACAGACTCCAAGGGAAGAATCAACTCCCAAAGCCACGGTAAATAATTTTTGGAAATTACAAGTATCCAGTATGTTTAGTAAAAAAAATTAGGTCGGAATGACTTAGTCTTTCTCTTCGTCTTTCTTCTCCCTTAAAAGTCCCTTCATATGCTAAACCAATGAGCCCGCATGGGTCAACTTGCCACAAACCCCTTGGTTAAACGAAGCTGTGCATCCATGATTTACCTCTTGTCATAAAACGACGCTTGTACAACGATGGACTAGTCTTATTGCAATAATCTTTATAATAAGATTGCGGATAATGATTGACTCACAGCCACGTGTCTTGCAAGACCGTAAGACGAAGACATCGGAAAGTGGCTGGCGGTGACGTCCCAAAAGTTAAAATCGAGCATACATAGAGCAAAACGGGTTCATAAGTTTCGTATCACTGTGTTTTAACCTACTTCCCCGTTACACTGAAATGGAACGAGGGCAGTTTTCACGAGAAGGTGGTAGTGGTTGCATCAGAATCGATTTTAACGTATATCTATCCTTTAAGGCGTCAAATTAATCCTAACTCTGCTTTGTCCCAAATTTGTTGCTCCCAGAATTCTTTGGTGTATGCAACATATCGGTCCAATCTTCCCGGTTCGGTTTCCAATGAACATTCGAGAGCGACACGCGGTACCGATCAAAAGTTTCGTTACATCTTCGCGACAGATTTGTATCGCAGACTACACATACTAATTTCACGTCTTAATATTCTTTTTAGAAGACTATTTTAATGTTTTCGATGCATTCTAATTACGTGTAATAATTCCTTACGCTCTTCCGTTGTATTAAACAATTTCTGTCGCCTTGTTTCAATACTTAAAATATATGTATAGTCTCGCCCGATAAGCGTTGCCGTTTTATTATCAGAGAATTCTGCTATCTGAACATTTCTGTCTCCTTATTACATACTCCTGTTAATCGCGGTCTAACGTTATCATTGACTACAAAACAAGGCAACCCCTGAATTGCACGGCGCGGCGATGGAAAACGGAATGTAGGCGAAGGCTCTCCTCTGGTATGTGGCACACTTCTCAAATGTGTAGCGTCGAAAAAGATGCTTTGAATCTTCTATGATAATAGTGATTTTAAAATTGTGTTAAGTTCGCAAGTTATTACTTGCATATTTGTTAATTTTTGAAGTCTTGCTTTTCATTTGACGAATTTTGATTCATGTTACTCTTTCTATTATTTATCCTGCTCTTAGAAAATCAGATACATGTTTCTATAAGTATGTAATTTCTTTTAAAAGCTTCCATTTTAATAAATGTTCAACTCAAATCTAATAATTTTATAAGTTTTTTAATAACATGTATCACAAACCACCGTTGCGACAAAAAGATTCCAAGTTCCTGCTGGCAGCCGCGGTATCAGCATCTAACTGTTAAAGTGCATCGCTATGTACCTAAACATGCCACAAAAATTACCACATATTCCAGTGGCCGTACTCCGAGCCTTGAAAAATTGTCGTAAAAATTGCCAGAGCTGCGACGGTTATTTGCTGACACCCGTTAGCAAGAGACTAAGTGCACTCGCGGAATATTTTTAATAACATCGCGTCGAGGCTTGGTATTTCTTTGCATGATATTCCCTTCAGACGAGAGCGCCATGCCCTCCTGCTTCTAACAAATACTGGCCTACCAAAAATGTTCAAATTACGGTTCGGTTGGATTACGTTATCCTATTTAACATTATCAATTTCTCCTTGGTTGTTAAAATATTCGTAAATCTCAGCATGTAACGTTATTGCTATCGGCGTTCTTATTACGGAATGCGATAAAATAACAAAAAAAAAATGATGTGTGGCAGTACTAAGCTTCCATTTTTCGACGTATCAGCATTGGGGTGTATACATATGTACACACATATATCACTGCTGTCCAAAGGAGGGTTCGTGAGCCCTTTGGGCTTCTTGCATTTCTGGCTGCGTAGTCAGGGAAACCGCTGGCGGTCAGGTGGGAGCCATGTCATGCTCGTTCATAAAAAAGAAATCTTACGTATCACGTATACATTTTACGAGTGGAAAAGTTTTGTTACTTATTACGTTAGAAAAGCTACATACGTTATCTCATTAATTATAATTTATTCACTTTCCCATGATGTTTTTCAACTCTTTTTTTTTAAATTGAATACAGCAGATAAAGGGGTCATGGGGCAATATTGATCCATCGCACTGGCTATCGTTTTTCCTATACACATCTTTTTCTATTAAACACTACATTCTTAACACCCTTTATCATATACTGAGTTATTCCTAATATTGAACTCTGTGTACAGGCGCTCTGGAACATTGTTACCTTTATATTGTATTTCCCCATTATTCATCCCCCTTTTTGCGTAACTGAGTTCGTTACTGAAAATTAGCTATGGCATTTCTCGGAACACGATTTTAAGGAAATTTTCTCTAGAAAGGCGAACCTTAGAGAAAACAATTATATTACGCGAAAAATACAGAGTGTTGTATTAAACGTGCCTGACAAAAGTTTTCCCACGTTTATCTTCGAACAAATTGCGCGCTATAAACGCGCGCAGGCTGCATAACTTACCAAGGGATGTATCGCAACACTGTTTATTTTGTATAAAATAAGCATTTTCCAAATATAACTCTTTCGAACGGAAATAAACATTGGTTTTTCGAGCACTGTAAAGTTCTTTCGCAGTACAGTAACTCTGCGTACATTATCAGACGTGATATTACAGGAAGCGTACAATCTCTGCGCGCAGTTTTGTTTGATTTCCTAACGTGTATTGAGTTAGAAATGCTTGTGCGTGGCTCAGCGTAAGTTTACGTGTGCTATTGTTAGCATAAGCCATGCACAGCTACTTTTACACCGTGTAGCTCTGTGAGTTTGACTTCAATCCGAGTTTATGTTGTACTTACTGTGTTCAAGTGCGCCGTTGCAAGGTGCTTGGATTAGGCAAACAGGGAGGAAAGAATAAATTCTTGTAGAAGGGCTCGAGCAAATCTACACATTTATTCTTATAAGGCTGCCATGCACTTTTCTCAATTTTTACAGTTTCTAACAGCACGTGTAACGTATGAGAAACGACGTGTCTTGAAATATGGACGAAATACTATTTTTACACTGTTATACTAAAAATGAAATGACTTAGAAACAAATAAATGTTGCCATCGTCAAGATTGAAAACAACTAAGTTTAATTATAATATAAGTATAAAAATCGTTTAGCTTCCCCGTACACGATAAATTCAATGTAGCTTAATATGGGAAGTATTTTCATTGCATATTATTTTAGTATACAATTGATAGAAAAAATAAGCAGGACGGTCCGTTGCAAAATTAAACAAATTCCAAATGGCCACTTATTTTATACCAATATGTTAGGTACCAGTGTGATATCAATTACATTAGTGTTTCGTAAGTTACTTCAGGCTTACGCAGGTAAGGGAATAGAGGTATACTAAACTTGAAGAGTCCTCCAAGCAGACAGAGTTTTCTTCAAAAAATAAGAACACTTGTGGTGCTTTTCTTGGCAGGGAAGCTGTGCACAGAGCTAAAGACGCAGCGGCGGTGGTGTAATTGATGTGTATAGAATCGCCTAGAGAATACTTACTGTGCACCCCTCATATTTCACTACAGCGCTTGTGGGAAAATCGTGCATAATTAAATTGCGATGAACAACTTCATCGTGATGAATTTTTAATTGTAACATAAAACGCTGGACCAAGTGTGAAGTGTGTCTAAGTTTAATAGGAAACGGTGAAACATTTTGCAACGACTTGGGACTATGAAAAAAGTAGTTCTTTTTTGTAAAATATGTTTTGCACGAAAGAGGAAATTCTAAGAGGTGCTTTGACTTTTAAATTATTATTCCTTACTATAAAGTGCGCAGTGGACATGCGTTCTTTCTTTGCGGCCACACCTTAACCAGCTGTAACATTATAAGCGTTTATTTAAATCGTAATGAATTTCGACTTTTCACCAAGGAAACTAGAAATTGATTAGTCCGTGGTAACGTCTTTTTGCTGAAGTTCAAAATGCGCTGAATGCAATACTAGGCATGAACGTTTTTTCGGTGGTGACCCCTGAGGTAAATTAGTCTTTCGTTCTATCGAAGCGTGTACGCGATGCTATATACGAATGTGGGTAGAAAAATCGATACACAAAAAGTTATATTACAAAACTGCGAAGCTAGTGCAGGAAAGTTATCTTCTTTCTGCAATATCCCTGGCCTAGGGGCTACTAAAATATCTTTCCACTATTGTATCCGTCCACTGAAAAAAAAAGTAATTTTGTCCTGAGAAATTTTTGCATGTAACAATAAATAAGACAGATATTCGAGTGGCTCCACTTAACGGTCTCGCTCTTTACGTAGGATTTCTGTGTTTCACATGATTTTAGAAAATCTTATTACTACAATGTAAGCCAGAACCTCACGCGTCAGTATTTAGTAACATACTGCCACTAATGTTATATCATCTGTCACCAAGTCAATTTCCTGTCGCAGATATTATCTTGGTCGACCCAGATTTATGACATACTGTACAATACCAGTAAATTTCCTGATGTGTCTCCTCCGTTGGCCGTTCTGTGGATATAGAATCTGCGCGCACGCCTGATTATATTGGGTGCAGGAAAGAATGTCTTTCCGACTGAATTCACATAATCGACAGAGCGGTTCAGAATAAAATATTCCGGTGCCAGGGAAATCAGTGGGAACTACGCAAGTCGAAATTTCCCTTGATATTCGCAAGTTGTCAGAGAAAATAGTAAAGAAAAAGGTCATCAAACAATAAAGCGTGAATTAATCGGACTAATCCGTTTTAGATAAACGGGATGACATTTGATGTAACTCGAGTTTACTTGACTTTACGACCTCTGTAAGCGATAACTATTGGCATAATGAAGCAGGTCGCGTTTAATGCAAAATCTCAAAGGTCACGAGTGCGTACGTAGACAGCATAGAAAACGCAAGAAGAACGGAATTAGCAGTATCTATTGAAGTTGTCGTACACAGTCTAAGTCTAAATACATTTGTATTGAAAGCTGCAGTAACAATGCTATCATTTACTCCGTATCGTTTGCGTCGCGGCCCTTGTGGGGGTTGAATAGACTTTCAGCTGACTAAAGCAGGAAACGTGAAATGAAACAAATGCCTTTTATGTTCCAGACATTCAGACATGGCTTTCCACATCAGCCTACGGCGGTGGCGTTCGATCCAGTTCAAAGGCTTCTCGCTATTGGCACTAAATCTGGCTCCCTCAGGATGTATCCTTTGATAGTAATCGTAAATACCGTCGGTTTAATCAGGTAAACGGGCAATCAACGCAACGGGGGATTAAAATGTTGCTCCGCTGCCTGTTCAGCTTCTGTTTGCGCTGAATCGCGATATTTCACTAAGGATAATGGAAAAAGCAATTGAAATGTTCTATTGCAAGAAAATTTGCCCTATTCTTTTCTGTACTTTTTATACACATTTATTGCCTTTTTCAATGAAAGCAAATTGGAGGAATATAGAGAGGAATATCGAATGCAATTAGTATTGTTCAATATACCGAGTAATGCATGCATCAGTAGGTATTTTATTCTAGATCAGTGATTCCCAAAGTAATAAGTGAAAACAATACCCAGAGTGAAATAACTGTTTATACACGAAAAACATGTGATTCCTGTAAAAGTCGGGAGGCGCTCCATACTTTGGAGCGTCAGTTTTGGTACCGCGCGGAAAGTTATAGCGTGAATAATTGCTGACTAAAGGAACGTAACAATAGTAGGTCTTAACAAAAAACCATGTTATTCACGAGTTAATGTAGGTTCAAAACGTGGCCTTGGTACGCTTTAATTAAAGTGAGAACTGTCCCGAGTAAGAATCTGACTCGGCCCCCCTAGCACTGTCGCGTTATACAGTCCAATCTCACCCTGTGGGGGTGCGCTAGATTAAAAGCAAGCATTTTAACACTGCAGATGGATCCGTGCATAATATCCTGCTGTATATTTCTAAATAACACTGCAGCCCCAACGCAAACTTTTCTTCCGGTCAATCTTTTGAATATTTTAATTGAATATTGGATTCTATCTATTGATACAATGTAAAATCATTGTAATTATCGTTCGACACAGCAATGCGTTCGGAGTTGTTAATTAAATTTTGTTCAACAACGTTTATACATTCGAAAATCAAGGTACTCTCATTATCGGACCGCGGTTCTATGTAATCGAATATATTGTTGAGCATGACCGAGTTTTCGAACAATTATTATAAAATACGAAGCCTCGAAAAGGAGCGTTTTATTATTTTTAGAATACTGCAAGTCAAATTGACATTTATACGAGATACTTACATTCTTACTATACATTTTTCAATTTTGATGGCACTTTCTTCCAGTTCAAACAAATCTCTGCTATTCTATTTTTATTGCAATGGGATCTTTGTTAATTGGAAAAATAATATTGTCGTAAGTACAGAGCAAGTTGCTCTCGCGTATTAAATGTTCTGTCGCCCGAGGTTTACCTTTAGTGGTGCGAAGAATAAAAACATCTTCCTCAATTTATTTTTATCACGTATTAGACAGCTGTAACTCCAGCGCATTTCGGTAGATGCTATCTCCTTTCAAATTTTCTTACGGCGACCTTTACTTTTTACAGTCTTCAAGTTATATCACATACGTGGATAACGTACAGCGAACAATTTTTTTTTTATATCAGGAGCATACTATTTTGTGCATATCACATGTATTCAACGTATTGTGAAATGGACAATGAAATTCGAACCATTCTCGGCCGTAAACTGATTTTCTTATTTGCGTTGGATTCTTATTATCGCATTGCAACTGGTTCGCCACGTTTCTTTTTATAAAATCGGGTTTAATAAAATGATTCAATTTGATCGGATTAATCACATGGCGCAGCTGTTTTATGGTTCGTCAACCGTGTGTTCTTTCACGTGGCCGCTTCTAGTGGCCTGTTCTGACTGAAGAGTTAGCCGGTAGTGGATTTTCATCACAGCTCGGTAAGCTTCCTGGTTACTACAGAGAAAGGCAGTACTTACAAAGTGACTACTTTCAACTGAACGGCCCGCTTTGTTGCTCAATAATATCTTTGAACGCTTTTTACAAAGAATCGATCCTGTACGTGTCAGCAGTGGAGAAAGATCGATGCTTCTACGGGGTACTGGAGTTTAAACAATGACGAGTAGCAATGCAAAGCGGAGCTGGATCTATTGAAAATGCACTGTAATTCCGTTCATCGAACGCGTTTCCAAGATTTTAATATTGCATGTTTCATTAGCTGTAATGTTCCTTTACAATACTGGGTGGGAACTATGCATATCACAAATTAGTTAAACCCGAAACCTACACGTGTAACGTAATGTAGGTGAATAATCGATATAATATATTGGTAGTCGTCTGTATTTAAATCTAATTTTTCTACTAGCTATATAAATTATTTTTGTGTCGGGCTAAATCGTGCAACCTAGTCCAGTTTTTTCCTTAATCGGAACGTTGTGAATCAGTTTGGGACGGCCAGGTGTAGATGCACACGTGAAGCACGAAGGATGTACAACAGTGATACAGCTGCAATTTTTAGTCAACGAAGGGGCCCTGGTTTCCGCTACCGCGGACGATACCTTACATCTATGGAATTTTCGGCAGAAAATACCACAAGTCGTTCAGAGTCTGAAATTCCAAAGGGAAAGGTCAGTGCTTGAAAGTACACTTCTCTTCCATAATCCTTTTCGTTATAATTTTTTATTTACGTTAGTTTTTCGTGCATTATTGGTACAAAATCTTTTGCCTCCCTGCATATATCACTTTTTAAAGTTTGGTACGCGAGACAAAATAAGGTACATTTAATGGAAATGTAATAATAATTAGATTTGTCTATTCTTCGGTTTTCTAATATTTCATTGATGATGGGAAAAAAGTAATTAATTCGTTACATTAATTGTCAGTGCATATGCTATATTTTCCCGTTGCCGTTCAACTCTCCTGATGTTCCGAAGATCTTTCCAAAATAGGACGTGTGCAAATTAAGGTAACTTAATCGTAATATGTTGTGTTTTAAACAGAATAACATGCATTCACCTGCCACTACAAAGTAAATGGCTTTACGTCGGTACGGAACGGGGAAACATTCATGTACTCCATATCGAGACGTTCGTTCTCTCTGGATATGTAATTAATTGGAACAAGGCTATCGAGATGTAAGTACGCAAATGCTTATTTAGGTTGTAAATATGATTTGAGCTGTGTCATAGGCATAAAGACATAACGATACTAGGCACACGCATAAAAAGTAAAGACAGCGTGGGCGAAGCGCATTTACAATTCGGAGTTACGTCTTTTTCGACTTTATTTTTGCTCCAATACTTTGCCACTAATTTCTATAATTGCATTGTTTCTTGATTAACACATACGTAACACGTAGTCTAATTTCTGGACAAAATTAGCTACGATAGAAGTTGCAACTTTTATTAAATTCTATGGGATCGAATTTCCTATTCTATCGGGCATTGGAAAAATAATGAAATATATGTAAATTTAACACGGTAGCATAAATTTGAATCAATAGCAGTTTTAAATAACTTTAAGGGAACTGTAATTGGATGCAGTTTGGTAGCAAAAAATTCAGCTATACCATTTTCAAACAAAAGACTATCTTTTTCTAGGTAATTAAACAGTAATATTACTAGATTTGAGCCTACGATGCAATATGTATTATACTATAATTATAGATATTTAATATGATGCATCTAGAATTGTGCTAATCATTTGAAGCCGTTTCAAGTACCAATCGGACAAATTTCCAAAAAGATGAGTGAAAATAGAAGTACAGAACTTATTAGAAGTATGCCGTAGAATGTGTGCATATGACCTGTGTGTGAATGCTTGGGAAGAATATTAATTTATAGAGGGATATATGCAAGGGAAATTGAAAGATTGCCATTTATCAAAATTGTACTTAATGAATTTAAACAGAACAAAAATCTGTGGAACCCAGCGAGAGGCTCCTCTTGTACTGCCGTGTCAGGCGACATCTCTTCACCTCTGCACAATAGTGAAACGTGCAAAAGTATTGCATGGTTATCCGAACATAGAACAGCTAAACGTAATGGCATTCGTCCCGAATGTCTACAACATTTAGGGAAGAGGTGATGAACAATTACAGAATGGCGCCCGTGTTTCTTTTATAAATGTTACATTTATATCGGAAAATATACATATAAATACATGTACGTTTCCCTGCAGTCTACCTCTGTTAACAGCTTTCGCTATTTACCGATAGTTATGGAAATGTCATAAAACTATGGGGTATTTACGAAAACCCGCAACAATGAACTCAACAATGTTCTAATACCTTTCATTTAAATTTTGCCAACGATATCGGTACGGTTCAAACAAAAATTCGCTGTTCAAATTATTTAAGAACACCGGTTTACAGTATTACAGAAGCATTTAATCCTGATTTTATGGTTTTTAGATTTAGTTACGCGTTTTTAAGTTTTTACCCATCATTCCTGCTCTAACTTTCACTTGGAAATTAAAGAAAAAAGTACTGCCTTCTCCTTAGGAATGTATAATTATGAAAACGATAGGATGCTCTGGTTTATTCGCTTTTCCCCCCAAACTGTTATTTCACAATTTGGTGGGATATACAAGTTGTCCCAAGTCAGGTAATACAACCGGACAAAAGGTGATTCTATGAGCAAAAATGAGGTGAAAATATAAAATAAATCCTTTTCGTCTGAGTACTCGTTTTCGAGAACGTTGACTTCGATATTAATCAAACATGTGAGTACTCAAGTAGCCGCAACCTGCATCAGCGGGAAATCGTGGTACAACCGACAATAGTATGATCCCTCATAAAAAGATAAGTCGAAAACGTCCCGACGCATTTTCAAATGCAACTTTTGCAAAAACGAAAGCTCAAACGGAGGAACTTTATTCCATTCTGTTTTCATCTATTTGTGCTCACATAATCACCTGGGACATCCTTTATTATCTACAGCGTGTCCATTTTAACTGGACTCGCTGGAATATCTCGGAAGGAGATGAGGACATAAAAAGGAATGTTGTTACATAAGTTGTTTGGTATCGAGGAGGACGTTGCGTGATATAAATAAATTAGCTGCAGTTCTAGTGGTGGGAGAGATAGCAAAGCCAAATTGATTTTTCGATATCCCTATATTTTTTTTCATTCATAATGTGATAGCGCTTGTTGAGTAAGAACATTTTCTTTTTTATATTTTCATTTCCTTCCGAGATGTTCAAACGAGACCCGTTAAAATCGACACACTGTATACATGTGTTAAGCACTACGCACAAGCACAGCTTTCATCGTGCCTCAATGTACCTGTTTGAACTTCTTCTTCGAGATTCTTTTAGCTTTCGTTCCTCATTAATTCTACTATATCGTATTAATATAGATATTCAATCGTAATACCGAACAGCTCTGTCTCCGGTGAAGTTAAATAAAACCGTGTCCGCTTGTACGAGAGGCAAGCAATTTGAATTAGAATAAAGCTCTGTTGCTTGAACGTACTTAAAGACCAAATTGCTTGTGTAAAAGCATTCAAAAGTAATTCCATCAGAAGAAATACACATGTGTGTAGGCATATAGATGACGTATGTGAACGCAAATGTACACATACAGACACATCGACATGACAATGTTACACTCCACATTTAAACGTAACGCGCGCGCGCGAGTGCGGACACACGTACATAATCGTACATTCACACGGATCCACACGTACACGTATATAATATATGTATATATATTTTCCAGATCTAGAAAGACCCATCCTGGTGCTGTAGTACACTTGAGTGATAATCCTTTAGATTTGAGCAAGGTACGCGTGTTTTTGAGTACGTTTTTATTTTGCATTATTCTCCATCCTTACCATGTCGTCATACCTTACGTTTCTTTTTCTTTTCTTAATATTACGTCGAATTGCGATATAAAATCATGACGTTAGGCTGTTATCAAGACTCATTCTAACATTCTTCTTTAATCAACTTTTTCTCAAGGTGTTAACTGTTAACGGAACTCTGAAGTGTGTGCTTGCATGTTGTGTGTGTGCATGCGTGCATGCCATAATTGTCGTGCCAAAGGATCTAACGAATTTCGCATTGTTTAATTTATAACTAATACATATATATATTTCACTACCGACTGGAAAAGTAATGGGATTTTTATTGCTTACGTCATTGCAGATTTAATATATTTGATTGAAATCGTTTCAGCTCCTACTTTCATTTAAAATTATTTAGCGAAAATAAATTTATTTAGTTCCTTCTTGATCAATTCAATTTTCTTTATTGTCTGGTAATTACTATTAATTGTAAGTACGATACATGAATGGATTGAATTATAAAAGTCGTTGTTGTGTTAGGAATATGCAGTAACATTAGTTTATTGTTCAGGTCTTAAACGGCAACGTTAATTTTATAATTAAGAAGCGTTTTATATTAATTTTGCACATTCCCTTAGATCCCATCACTTTTGCATCGATTCAGCAATTGTATAGTGGTGTTGCGTTAGTCATACACACGATTTATTAATGGCTTCATAAAAATTTATGTGCCAATCATAATCACTCATCTTTTTATACATGTTACACGAGCTCATCATTAATATAATTCTATCGATATCAGAGTCAATACGTACGTCCGTGTATACGTACGTATAAAGTACATTTGTGAAATGAATTTTTAATATACGCAGCATTGAAAATAAAAACAGGTGTATATCAATCGATTCTTAAAGCGTATTAATTAGTTTACGAGTTATTTGCATTTCTGTTCATTTTTGTATGTATTTCATACAATTTATAAACATTTGCATTAAATGTATGTGTCGATATACTCTAAGTAAGTAATTCAGGACGCAAAAACGCGAGGCTCAGACATTGTGTCCTAGTTGTAGTTAATTGTATATGAACGTAATTATATTTCATTATTGGAATATTTAATATCCTTTTTAATAGGTTTTGATGATAACCATGTCGGCATTCATTAATATTAAACTGCTGAAACTAGAGTTTAATAGAGTCATTTAACAAAATTGTAGATTTGGTAAGCAGGGCCAATTATTATTTTTAACGAAATATCAATGGATCAATTGTAACATGTCGAGGGGTGATTTTACATGGTAAATAAGTAAGAGGAGTATTTTTCATATGTAGTGTAATTTCCATGCAAATTGTTGAAATTTCATTGAGAATTGTATCTCTTCATATGAAAAAAATA
This sequence comes from Holcopasites calliopsidis, assembly GCA_023838395.1. NCBI lineage: Eukaryota > Metazoa > Arthropoda > Insecta > Hymenoptera > Apidae > Holcopasites > Holcopasites calliopsidis. The sequence goes on from JALHAQ010000007.1 coordinate 6,504,797, forward strand.
CTGCCCTACATTTTCGATTTGCTCACTTTTCGTTCAGAATGGCTCCCTGCGATTTATCCTTCGAAATAATTGATACCCTGTTATACCCTGAATCAGAGATGTTTTGTTAACGTAACAAGATTCCTTTTCATAGATGTTGGGCACGTATACTGTATACACCTGTGTATTTGCAGAGTTGTGCATTTTTTTATTTATATTTAATTTACATAGTGCAAGTTTCAGACCTAACAATATTGATATGTTTCATTCGATCGATTGCCAAGACTATGAAAATAAATTGGTACAAATCTTTGCGCCATTTATCCAATTTTGTACAATGGAGAACTTTTATAAATATCGTGTTAAATTTTATTCAGCACATTATGAAAAGTATGAAAATTTATCAAGTTTGTAATAACTGAATGATAAGAACATGAAAAGGAGTCAGAGAATAATTCTTCTTAAAGCATATCCATGTATATTAATTCAGTCATTTACCCCACTTGTTAAGAAATTTTTTACATTTCATTCATGCAAATCGGCATCGTGATATTTTTATAACAAACAAAGGTTCGGCTTAAAAATTTCCTGGAACCCATTTAATTTACTATTCATTTATTAAGTGTTTATATCGTAACTCATAATTGCATACAGTTTCAACACACTGCCCCCTCAGAACTTGCTCATGGTTAAATTCATAAATGATGTTGAATCTTACGAATCATTCTGCACTACATTATCATATTTGTCCTTGTTGTATGTACGTGATCTGTATCATAAATTGTATCAGTGTTTTACGAAATTACATTTTATTACGATAAATCACTTATTATAACGTTTTCTTTAGAATAGCTACATATTTCCAATGTGGAGACTCTCTAGTTCGTGATACCTATTTATCCTGTCGTTAAATTTTGTTTTCAGATGCTGATAGGATACGAATCAGGGCAGATAGTGTTTTGGGACTTGAAAACGAAGAATGCAGATTACCGATGCCAAAGTGACGTGCCTTTAAGGTCAATATCATGGCATCACGAAGGTAAACAGTTCATGTGCAGTCATACGGATGGCTCTTTGTCAACGTGGACGGTGCGCCAGTTAAAGCCGACAAATGTAACGCATCCCCATGGTAAGAAACTTTTTCCTTCCGCGTTGATATCAAAAATATCTTTGGAATATTAAATTTAGCAGTACGATCTGTCTCTAAAATAAGGGGCTAAACTTTATCAGTATATTTTCTACACTTCACTGTAGTAAAGGAACATTATAAACTACCGTCCGTAATTGTTTAATGGTTGAACAATCGAATCCGTTCTTGGCTGAAATAACATTAAAGGTTTAATCACGTACGTCTATTAATTCTTATTACATCTACAAATCGTTTATAGCGAAAACTACTAAAGATGGAGAACCGGAGCCATGCAAGCCGATACAGAAGGTCGAGTGGAAGCTTTCTAGATCCGGGTAAGATGCAATGATTTCTATTCGCCCTATGGGAACACCCGGTATTTCAAGAAGTCGAAAGCGCGAGACGTCAATTACATATTATACCGTTCCGATTGATTTAGGGAAGCGTACGTGATATTTTCCGGTGGTTTAGCGTACGACACCACCGGACGAACTCCAAGTATAACGGTGATACATGGAAAAACGACCACCGTGTTGGAGATGGAGCATAATGTGATAGACTTTATAACGCTATGCGAAAATCCATGGACCAGCGGTATGCATGTTAAAAATGCACTTTGAAAACCCTTTTCTTTTTGTCAAAAACGAAACCACAAGCAAAAACCGTGATGTTATTTTTGCCTGCGCAGATTATCAGGATCCGTACGCCGTTGTGGTTCTACTACAAAACGACTTGGTTGTGATAGATTTATTAACTCCCGGTTTCCCTTGTTTCGAAAATCCATATCCAATGGATATACACGAATCGCCTGTGACGTGCTGCGCGTACTTTGCCGATTGTCCTTCTGATCTAGTCCCAGCCTTTTACTCCGTTGGATCGAAGTCGCAGAAAAAGACAGGTTTCAGTGAAAAAGATTGGCCGATATCCGGTGGCGAGTGGAGCTCGAGCGCAAGCGGTTACAATGAAATTATATTAACTGGGTAAGTATTTTCTTCTTTCAGAAAGTTTACTGTCTATTGTTTTACGTGGTAATTAACTTATCACCTATGTATTAACGTTAACTAATATTTTAACGAACAACCAATAATGTTTAAAGGATATACGGTAGTAAATAATAAATGTACTTCTAATTTTAGACACGCAGATGGAAGTATAAAATTTTGGGATGCATCTGCAGGCACGTTACAAGTTCTTTACAAATTGAAAACAGCGAAACTCTTTGAAAAGGGTAGAACGCGTAGTATAGACTCGGAAGAAGATCCGTTGGCGATACAACTGATCTATCTTTGCCCCGAAAGTCGGAAGTTAGCGATTGCTGGAAGCGGGAAACACGTTGTTCTGTTCAAATTTAAAAAAGTCGAGAGTATGTCTGAAGTAGTGGTAAGTAACTACACAGGAAAAGTAATACTGTGCACACATTTATGTATTAGTAACAATTTATGAATGGTTGTTGTAGACTTTGGAAATATCGCTGACGGCAGATTCGGGAAAGGAAGTGGAAACATCGTCCGATCATGAATCTCCGGCTGGCAATATCTCGGGGAGTAGCGAGACGAAAAATAACGAGGCGAGTCAATCGCTTAAAGTTAAGACTGGCTTGCAGAAGAGGGCTGCTGGCTTTCAGGCAACTTTGATCTGCCTGACTGTAGCAGCCAGCGGAGAACAGCCTGAAAATATAACTGCTCTCAGCTTGAATTCTTCCTATGGTTTGTAAGTATCCGAATTGTTTGTCCAATATTTCACTTAAAATATTTCTTTATTTGAAAGCATTAAATGTAATAAAACGATTTCCCCATAAAACTCTTAAGGTTAACTCGTTTGCTTTCAGAATGGCTTATGGGAACGAGACTGGTGTGGTGATAATAGACATAGTGCAGAAGATCTCGTTGGTTGTGTTGAATACCGCGGACATCGGTGGTAATACAGATCCGTGTCAACGCGTGCTACGCAGTCCGAAACGTCAAGACGACCTGAAACGAGAAAACGAGGACAAGGCAAGGAGTCCTAGCACAGATCAGGTAAAATATATTTCTATTATGATTGAGGCCATTTTAATTATTCAAATGTTACAAATGTGTTACCTACCCCCTCGTTCTCCTAAACCTTGTCCAACGAGACATCTTGAAAATTTGATATTTAAATATATATGCATTTCGCTTTTTCTAAACACTGAAATTAATGGTTTTTATTATTGCATGATTGTAAAGAAGATCTACATAATTTGAATGTTCGATTTGTTACCAAATTCGTAACTATAAATATCGTTCCTTTTGTACATACTAAGAGGAAAACTTCGGTTCTCAATAATATTCTGCCACCACAGCTTTTTATAGAATCGTTACAAATTAGGCGCCAATTATACAATAACCGTGAGTCATATAATACAGCGTTTTCCAGCATACATACTTTATTGATAAGATAAATAGCCACGAGGACACCCTTTGATTACCCTCCTAGGATTTCCAATGCGGGTATAAAGACCTGTCATCGTAGTGTGTAATCGATTGATTCGAAAAGCAAACGAACCTCATCTTGTTTCATTCTATAGCAAAAGTAATAATAGTTCCCAGTAAAACTAACGATTAACAATATGCCGAGCACCAACTATAAACCGGGCGACTATTTAGCTAAACAAAAACGGCAAAGGCATGCAATTAATATCTGTAAATATATTAACACTTAAAAAATGTAAAATATGTATGATTTACATAACACTAACAATCGGAAGGTAAACAAATTCGGCGTTAAAAATGTATCATTTGTTTCGTTTTCTTGAACTCATAATTATCATCGGCTACATCGAAGCAACACGCTTTTAACTAACTCCATCGTCTAGATAAAAATCTATTATTTAAGTAAGTATGTAATTATTATACAATTTTCATGAATTCCAAGCAGAATGTTTGTAAACTGTAAAAAGATTGCTAGCGAATTATTTTCGACAGCTGCAAACAAAATTTGTGGTACGTTGATTAAAAAATTTATTTCTTTCCTTCCGTGCATTGATCATTCAGTACAATCGTATTAGGCACGTATGCTAATAACTGTACTTCGGCAGTAGGTAGAGAACCAATCAATATTTATTCCCTTTTCGATGTTTGCATGAGCACAGTACAAAAAATACCTATCAAGCTCAATACCTAGAGTGATATTGTTTATGAAAGTTGCTAATTTTTCAGATTTTATTTCGTTCTTTGATCACGAAAGAAGAATATTTGTTTGAGAATCTATTAATGAAATGTGAATTGTCCTCTTATAACATTTACTATACATACCTTTTTAATCCGTGAACATGCTTTTTTTTCTAAATTCACATCTATTTTCTGCTTGGAATCATGGAAGTAAAAAATTTAGTAGAAAGTGTTGTATATAGACAGGCAACTTCGCAGTTTTAAAAAACAAACGATAATGTTATCGGCAACTACTGGTCAAACTTGTCATTTTCCATTTGCCGAGAATTGAAGTGCCGACTGATTTATGTAAATTCTCTTCATCAGAAGTAATTTTAATAGATATATAGACAGATACGCAACAATTGATATTACGTTAATATTAGCCCTCCCCTTCGTAAACGTATACACATACAATAAGCGATCCAATCTTCAAAATTAACACGGTCGTACGTTCATTCCCTTTTTCTTCTTATTAAAGAAACACTATCTTCACCATATTCACGCTTATTATGCATTTAATGTTTAGCTAACTATGTGTCTACCTGCGTTGAAACAAGTAAGAACAATAATATTTGTCGTTTAAAGAAACAGCTAGACTTTCTGTTTTCGTTTGATGATATGCGGCATTATTTTTACATTATACATATTAGGAAAATAAACGAAATCGGCGGAAGTAGGTAGTAAAATGGTAGATGATGTTTCAGTTTCAATATTACAGCATTGAATCGTATTTAGAAGTTCGATCGATGTTCAATACGTAGAAACGAAGGGCAGACAAGTAACACTGATCGAAGTAGTTCAGAATACTAGAAGGAAGACTGTCGTTATCAAATATTGTATAATGCTTAACGAGCCAGTAAGATGTACAAGTACACCGATATTCACATAAACGTTTGATGGAGTCTGTGCATGTACATATTTATGCATAGAATCGAAGGTAGAAGTATTATGCGTTGCTCAGAAGATGTCTTGCACCCTCAAAGCCACCGCTCTGGCGCGATGCTCCCGCAGTCATATCGAAGTAGCGGGAACGACCCTTTCAGGCAACCAGGAAAACGCGTGAGCCCCGCTTCTGTGATTGCGTTAGAGTGGTGGGAATACAACTGATCGGAGCCACGTTTTCTCCAGTAGACTTCTTCCAAGCAATACATAATATTTACAGTGGTACAATATGCAAGATGGGTCACCTAAGGCTGGGAATGGAAATATTTTCGAAACTATTCAATGGTATCTACTATCGAATGTTATATGGGCACAAATTCAATGGTACCGTATTCAATGGTATAACGATTCACATTTTTGTATGTGATCGCGTGAACGACATTTCGCTGCCAACATTGTCTTTTTTTTCAACTCGGCATTCTCTGCGCAAAAGTGCTACTTATATCGAAAAACCAATAGTTTAGGAGATACTGTAATCCCATTTAATTTCGGTTTCATACACTTTTGGATGGACCAAGTGGCTTTCTATTTCCAGTCATTGGTGGGTCAGCCTGTAGGAAAATGATTCAATGAGACATGCATTTATACAATTACATGAGTCACATCACAACGTTTGTGTAATCAAATGATATAAAAGTGCATGGAGGAATTGATGGCAATATGAATATCGTTAATCGTGAATGTTGATCAAATGAAAGTTTTTTTTTTCAATATACAATTCAACAAGTACAATACTAAATATACAGTATCTGACACGTACATTCGAATCGAATCTGCGGTCTGAATTTCAAGCGTTTGCTTTATATACGCACGTTTTGCAAATGCATATTTATTGCACAGTCAACAGTTACTATAGCGTGCTTATACACTGTGTGTTTTGTTTTTCTTTTATCATATTTATTGATACGATGCGCTATTGCCAATAAGAGATAAACTACAGTTTGAGTCGAAGGTGCGTTGAACTTTCCTTCTGATGCTATTCAATGCTACGTAAAATTTTGTATATCCCTTGTTCACTTATCCCTGTTTAGCTTCAATTTGTTACATTGGTTGTATCAGGCTAGATTATACCAAACTAATTTTTATATGGAAACAGCTGTTTGCTATCATAACATTTTAATAAGATGCTACATTTATTATATAAAGTGTTGCTGTAATCGTTGTACATGCAAATTTGAGAAAAATTTAAAGGAAGTAAATACGTCTACATGTATATGATGTGTACAGCAGTAATTACAATTTTAGCAGTAATTATTATGAACGTAGTTAAATGATACCAAAGTATCATATTGCACAGTATTGAGAATTACAGAATTAATTTGCTTCCACTTTGTTGAAAGTTGAAAAAGGATATTAATACATTTTTTAGCAGTATACGATAATTTATCAATTCAGGATGAAAAGGTAGGAATACAATTGACTATGAAATTATTACACGATATTATGAAACCGTACGTTTTTATTAAAAAGTTATGAAATGTTTCAGTTACATACATTTATCGCATCAGTATATAACACCATTAATGAAGTCATGACGATTATAACAGGTGATTTCAAATATACATATGTACTTTTGTATGTAACCAGTAAAGTAAATAATTTCGGCATTCTATAGAATTCTCCAATAGTTATTCCAAAATCAAGAATTCTCTGGAATGTCTCGGTATAATCGCTTGAAGTAACTATGCAACACATTTGCAGCCACCGTTTATGCCAAACATGCTAGAAACATGTTAGGTCAAAAAAATTGTTATTTTAACAAAGTAATGCGTGTACATCTTAGAAGCTTTAGGGAAGAAATTAATATTCTCCACTTTAAATTTTCGGGAAAAAAAGGAAACTGAAGCACACCAGATGTTTGTGTGCATATATGGGGTGTATTATTCGAGTCATTACAGTTATTATAATTCTCAAAATAAGTTGCGAAGAGTATAGTGAAAGTTATCAGAGAACAATAAAACAGAATCTTCAGAGCAAAAAGTATTCGCTTTAAAGGGCGAAATGAAAATTACACACCTTGTGTTTCCAACTATAATTCCACGAATTTTGCATTCTTTTATCCTGGAACACTTAAAAAAACATATTGCAACAATTTCTTATGTTACCTCTGTAGCTCCAGAGATGTTACCTCGCTGTAACCACACTATTGACAAACCGCAAATATTTTAAAAGTATCTGTATTTTGAAATACTGCATGCTTAACATTTATTGTTAGTAATTTCAAATTGAAGAAAGTAATTGTTGACGAAATTTGTTGACGCGCGTAATCAATTTCCTGATGTAAAGTATGTGTAACTGTGTAGCTAAATTTCTTACTAAATTATGCACGCAAAACATCACGTTGCCGAAAGTGATCTACACTCGTAAATATTAACTTTTACCCTTTTTAATAATAGAATTATGTTATTCGGTCGACGGTAGTTTAAGCATTGCGTTAGCTTCGAAAAATCTGTAGACACCCTCTATGGTATAAATTAAAAACATGGCAGTACATGCTTGTTCAGAAATCAAGTCGAAAGTGTCAAAAATTACGTTTACAGATCACTATTTGGTATTTCTATTCTTAACTGATGCAGGGCGATTACTGTTGATGGATACAATTAATATTAAGACCGTTCACGTTTAATAATGTAAATCTCGAAAGCCTTGAAAGGTGAAAATAGTCTGTACATGAAGTTGCATTTCAGTTTTGGAGAAAAAAAAACATTTAATATTCTATACATACGGGCTGTTATCAAAAAGAAACTGGACAAAGCTCGTACAAATTTTATTTACAGTCCAGGCTAAAGTTGCCTTTCGGTCTCTTTAAAGTAACCCCTTTCTGTATTGATACAGAAATGAAATTTAGATTGGTTTATTAACAGGATTTGTACGAAGCTGTCCCGGCTTATTTTTGATATTTTTGACAAGCGTCAAGCGACAGGTCTATTAAAATATTGATTCTATGAGCATCTTAGGTATTCATGGCATTGATATTAAAATTGCGTAACCGGACCAGATTTTGCGAAATGTTCGAACATACCTTCCCTTGTCTGCACTCTTCATTTACAGCATTTCGTCCAATCGCGTCCATTTGGGAAGTGACAAGTGACCATGCGTTTGCGATATCTCTTCGTTTGAAGATGAGGCTTTACCATTACTTTTATATAAAAAGATTTCAGGTGAAAGGCGAACAGACGGCCGTTCAAAGGTTTGGGTACATCCACCACATTTGTATTGTCACCTAAATACAAACTGCAAGGTATCACATTTTTCGTAGGAAATGTTGAATTTACTTTAAATGTCGTTTGCGTCTACATATCGCTTGTTTGAAAGTTTTAATTTTTCGAAGCCTGAAGAATATTTTCTTTCTTCGTCGGTACATGTGCATAGACTTTTGAACGGTACTTTGTATGTATATAAATATACTATGTAAGATACATTTCTGTGTATTATGCGTTGCTCAGAAGAAGTGCTTTGGTAGGAATGTGGCTCCATTTGATCGCATTACCCACCGGCCCCTGTGCCGTACTGTAAAACATCTTCTCAGCGATTCATAATAATGAATAATATAACATTACGTCTATTGGCTGGGTTCAAGCGCAGGTTTATACTAACAATAATTATTATTATTAACATAAGCGTAAGGCGACAGGTACAATAACGCTGTACATTATATGCATACGATACAATGATATGATCCGCTTTCTAGAAGTAGAATTAAGTAATCCTAACGTCTATTTAGATCGCATTAATTCACTGTGCAAAATCCAACATGTTAAATTCGTCAGACTCGTCGAGACTCTGCAGCAGAATCTGAAGGCTTATTAGCCCCGGTAGCTGACAATGCTCAACATTCGCAGCAATCTGCAACGCTTCGATCTGAATTTCCATCCGGGAGTAATAACGATAAGGGAAGCACGGAGGAGCCGGTGAACGAGATCAATAAGACCGGATGCACGGCAACGAACGACGAAGATTGCACCAAGAATCACGGCTGGAAAGGATTCAGCTTAAAGAGGCAACTGAGCAAGGTTGATCTGAAAATAAAAAGTACTTTCACGCCGACTTTGGTGACGTCTCAGAATGGGGTACTTGTATACTTTTTATCCTTCGAAATACACCTTTCGTTTTCTTTTCTTAGAGATTGCAACACGCGTGCTGAGATTATTCGATTCGTTTGGAAAACCTACCGATATTTCTTTTATTCGCGTCGAGGAATATTAATTTCACTTATTCTTTTCTGTGCATGATTGCTCGATGTCGATGAAGGGATTCCATCACGGTGTTCTTATCATATGTTTTATAATTTCTTTTTTTTTTTTGTTTATATACTTTACCGGAAGACATTCACAGTTATCTCGATTCTTTCTCCGAAGTCGACGGTTTTGTTTCGGCAACATCAGTATAATTTTATTTAAGGCTAGATATTTGTTCACAACAGCACTATTAGAAAATTAGAAGTGGTATTTGCGTTCAATTATTGCACGCGATTATTACTTTCACTGCCTCATGAAGACGTTTTGTGAAATTAGTATGCACATGGAAAAGAAAGATTCGTAGTCTCCTAAAGATAGCCACCCATAGTTTATGATGACAAATAATGAACAATGGTATCGAAACAATATAAATGTTATAGTTTCTAAACAGAAAATGTTGATTATAATTTCGTTGGTCTTACTATTTTATGATACGGGTAACATATGCGACAAAGATATTTTTGTCGTTAATTTTTATTGACACGAATAAGAGATGTGCTTCAAGCTTAAGTCAATAGTAATATCCTTTTCACGTTTCAAATTTGTTTTCCTTCTACTTTACCTGCCTTTTCGTTTCTTACTTTTGTTTCGCTTTTCCCGTTTGAAACTTAAAAAAAAAAAAGCTTAACTGTATCTTCTGTTATTATAACAATATGATGTTCAAGTACGCACAGTGCTAACCATCTTATCAATTTAAAATCAGCTTTGAGATAAGTTTTCAACTCCTAACTGTTTGCTTTAAACGTTCACCGATTTCAATCAAGCAAACGAAAATAGATAAATGTCGCAAAGGATGGGCATACGTTAGTTCACAATTCCCCTGGCTTTGGATTTGATCGATCGAGCTTATACACCGCAGGAATGATCTCACTTAGCGTTTAATGTGTCGGAGCAACGAGTATATACAAGTACCCCATTGTTAACAGGTAGGCAGTGATAGTAGCGGTCAGAAATCTTCCGTTTTTTACTGTAACGTCAACGAAACCTCGAGTTCGTTGTCTCCAGTCGAAAGTGTCGTGTCCGAATCTTCGCCGACCTCGGAAGGCTCGACGGTCGAGCACGAGAGTCCATCGAGCGAGGAAAAGAAAGGAGGCAATCAGGAAGTGAAAAGTCCGTCCGCAGAGGGTGACAATAACAAATCTATCGCGCGCACCCCGAACGACAATACGCCCGGCAAATCGGACGCCGCGGTGCGACCGGTGAATCTAACGTTCGCCGAGACAGATGCGAAACCGCCGAGGCTGAAGAAAATCGTGAAGATGAAACAAGCGAAGCGGGAGGGCCGTTTGTTGTCCGTGCCGAATTTAAAGTTTCCGAAAAACGACGCAACGATTTGCGACCTAAGGTGCGACGAGACAAACACGGCCTCCGAATCCTTCACCTGCAATCTAATAAGACGATTCAGTAAGTGTTTAATATAATAGAGTAGAGGTGCGTTTGTTGTGTGTTGTTCGTGTGCATTTAGAAATTGTGATCCGTGTTAGAGATTTTAAACGTGACATGCGAATGGGTGAGCGTATATTAGAACTGTGCGCGTGTGTGACTATCCGCGGTTACTAACAACATTCTTCCCTTTTTTTTAATATCAATCGTCGTTGCGTTCACTGGCAATCGACTCCTTGGGTCGGCAAAAAAAAAAGAAAAAAGATAAATGCCTCTGCGATGTTTATTAACTGAAAACGTGTTGCACTTGTGTTTTATTAATAGTAGACCAATTACTAATATAGAAGAGACCTCTGCTGTATCTCGACTGTGCTTCTACCTTTTTCTTTAATTCCGAAGAAGGCCTAGGATGCTCGTAGATTCATGTGAAATCGTTTCTAGAGGTAATGCCGCGTAACACTGTCTACATACATATAATATACTTACATATCGATAAGCATTCGCCAGAATATACGGTTCGAATCAAAGGTTTACGTGAAATACAGTAATTAATCTTTGTTTGTTAAGGTGCACATTCTATGTATATAACAATTTATCACGTATTCAAAGATTTGCCCCGCGTAATCGCGTACTTTTTTCGCAACAATGAATCTTCGCACATAATTCTATAAACACGAGAAAAAAAAAGGTAATATAACGAAGATTGTACATGATCGGAAATTGAAAACACAGCAATTATCAGCAACCATTAACTCACATAAATCGGAGACTAAACAAAAAATGAGACGAAATAGCCTGCAAGAGTAAATACAAAAGCCAACTGCGATATTAGACTCTCAGCTTTTTTTTTTATGTTTCGTTAGAATAATTTCTGTAGTTTTGCATGACTAACGCGATCGTTATCACGGTTACCGTTAATTGGTTTTTATCTGTTGGTGCTGCGCTCGTTACGAAGAGTAGTAAACCTTTTCCTTCTTTCCGCGGAGCATGTACCATCTATTCTTTGACGTGTCAGTGGAATTGTATGTTTTTAGGAACAAACATGTATAATTTTTCATTCGTTTAAGTTAAGAAAAAAGCAAACAGTTCAGTCTGTACGCATCATGATCATTTCTTGTTTTTGCTATTCCAATTACGGCAAAACAAATTGTCAACGGATCGGGAGTGACCCTCGGCCGGGATCCTGATACCCTTGCACCATCCTTTGGGTCAATCGGATATTGCTAATCTGCTTCGAATAACCGATCGCATCCAATTCTTGCTAAAGCGACACGTAGATAGACTGCCCGCCCGGGCTTCAGTCCTTGCCACACCTCTAGATTGCGCGACACTCCTAACTCGAAACGTGTGTAACAGTAGTAAACGTCTAAAGTAATGCAGTCATTGGATTCGTGTAAATTAACTGTGACCTTAACGCTTGTTGAAAATAATTAAACAAAAACATCTACACCGTAATTTTAAACGTTAAAATACGTAACAATGTCGCTTCATACACGTTTAACGCACAATTGGCAACTTTAAAAGGGAGTACCAATAGCACAGCAAATAACGATCAACAGCTGTATAAATGGGTTTAAAATAATACCCATCGACAGGCGAAGAAAATTGTTACATTACTGGACACTGTACAATATTCCAAAGAACGGCGATAATTCGCATTGGGTATTCTTGGTGTAATGCTCTCGTCATTTGTTTGTCATGCACGCTGCTTGCGTTACATCATGTTATAACCCAACACGGGCGTCGTTGAATAGAAATTTTACAATAACGTAACAGTGCGTACGAACGCGAAAATATGCGTGTACAGCATTCGAAGACGCAAAATCGATAGCACGACACGGATGTAAAAAAAGAACAGAGTTATGTGGAATACATTCCCGACTTTCTTCCAATCGTTCGAAGGTGTAGAGTCTAATATAAGAGTCAGTCAATTGGAATCATCGATATCATTCAACGTTGTATGTATATGGTGATGTTAGGATGACGAAAGTACTGCGATGTGTAGGTGGCGAGCAGTGTTTTTTCAAGTTCTCGAAGAGTGAAGACTTCTGTCTTTTTTTTTTTTTTTTTTTGTTGAAACCGATCTAAATGCAGGCTGCTAACTCAGAGGGTGCCTACGTTTCTTATTTGAACAATTTTTTTTTTAACCGCTAGACAATTCGATATCTAAGAGTTCAATTCTTTCTCCGAAGTCTGTGGCGGCTAGGTTCGAAGAGACTTCTTGCACCGTAAGGTACAAAACAAGTGAAACTGTTACATGCACGTAATTACTTGTGTTCCTATGCTCGTTAGAGTTCATCGCCAAGACACGTATGTACAGTGTGTACTAGATATGTGCAGGTATCCGAAAGTTCGGGTGAGATCGGGCCGGATCCCGTACTCTTGAATTAGTCAGGGATACAGAGAGTGTTTCGGATCATGGCACATTCGGGATTCTCGACCAATTAGAGAGTATCGGGATTCCGTTCGATCTCGGCCAAACATTCTCGTCCCGAAGTTCGGGTTTCCGGGACCCGGGCGAGATTGCACACCTCTGGTGGGTACACATGATGTAAAAAAATCAACTGCAGTTCAATGGGGGATGATGCCCTTAGGACACGCTTGCAAAAGTAAGATCAACTTTTTCGCATCGTATGACACAGTGATGTATCCTGTAGCATTGCGGCTCTTTATCGATGCACATTTCAGCTTGTGTCCCATATGCCTTGATCGTTACTAGAACACATTTTTATTTTGTAATGACATATATGTATATATATGTATATATATGTATATCCTCTTATTAAGTACACCTATGAGTACTTGGAATGCATAGTGTACGTACACGTATGTACATTAACCATGCATACCCCCATTTATTTTTATTTTTTTTTCTATTTTACACTCATTTATGTGAACCCATCTCAATTTGTACAGACACTTTCCATTCTCTATGATGTTACACCGCTCCTCGAGCTTACGAAAAGCCGGAATATAGTCCATCGAATGTGTCTACACGACAGATATTATTACGAACTCGAATATTTTCTTCGACATCGAAGAGAAATACCACGCATCTTTCTTTGAGATTGCGAACAGCTTACTAACTCAATGTGAAGAGAATTCTACCTTAACGCTTTTTCAGGTTCAAATCAGTTTTGCGGTCTTCCCCGACAGCAAGGTTGATTCAGGTAAAAAGAAAAAAAGGTTTTTCGCACTTTGACGGTTGTCATATCACCGAGAGAAATGTATGTTTATCGTTGAGAATTTATAGAGATGGTCGCTAGATAACATGTCTTGTACATATTCCCCGCTATCCTTTTCGGTATTAGTGATTCGTATTGATTGCAATAGATCCAACGGATAATATGTACAGTGTTCGCCTTATGTGAACAGAAATGAAGGGTGTGATTGCGTGGCCTAAAACAAGAGGAAAATCAAGAGTGACAGAATTGCATTTAAGGCTTCATTAATAAAGTGTTATCAGTTAAAAATGTTTACGACCGCTTTTTAATCGATAATAACTTATTAACCAAGCCTTAAATGCAATTCCAGTACTCTTGATTTTCGCCTTACTTTAATCCGTGGTGTCGCCCCTTCCATTTGTGCCCGCACGTAGCCGAACGCCTTGTATATTAAGAAATTAACGCGGGCCACACTTTTTTCAAGGTAGAATTTTTCATACTTATCCCTCAAAAGGGTTCTAATCTGTGCAGCCTGGAAGCTCGATTGAATGAGAATGAAACGTGGTCCAAATTTTTTGGAATTTAAATGAGGAATTCAATGCGTTATGTATTTTTTTTATCGACAATCGTCTGCATTTGGAAGACAAAATTGACCGCAAAGACCCAATGGGAACTAGTATCACAAATTTGTATTATTTCTTTAGTACAACATTGTGAATGCAAAAACTAAGAAATCTTTGAGCAATTATTTTTTGAAATAGTTGCAAAAGAGTTTTGTCAATTAGTAATACAGTATGGTATATAAACTTTCATTTTCATTTCAATACCAGGAATGGATACTTATGACTAAAGATATCTCAATGCCATCTTTCACATATGCCTCATTGGGACAGTCCTGGATGCATAGCATTTGACGATTTTGAGACTTTGGGTCATGTTTCATCCTTTTTCGAGCACATATATACGTTAGAGATATTTTTTAATGGCTCCTAACACTTTTGAGGGCGAGAGAAATAGATTCATACAAAGACTTTCAGCCATCCATAGTTAAGAGTCATCTAAGCTGCATATTGTACATTGGTTATGTGTATTCTCTTGGAGGATTCATTATTCCAACACCTTTCTCTCGGTACAACAACGCTTTCCAAGCTTTTCGATATACTTTTAATAATTTGCACGCAATAACAATAGTAATAATAATAACACACATGCATACGACGTCATCAATGACAACAGAACTCGAAGGCACATACAGTTTTTGTTTTTGTTTTTTCTTTTGCAATACACCATCGACTATACTTCTAATTATACATATATGTGCACATGTATAGCTGGACAATGATGCTTTCTTACTTGTGTTCCTTCAACTTTATTACCGACATTGACTGACTGCTATAAAGGACTCTGCATAACATTTGCCAATATTCCACATAGCAAACGTTAGAACGGGCTTCAAACTAATGAACGAAATATTTTTCAACGTTTCTCGGTCACGTAATCCTTTCGTTCAGCGTAAACGCATACAACAACGACTATACGTTTAATCATCTGCATTTTATTTACAAACGTGTTATTGGTTCAATTTGAGTCACACGTGGATGAACAGAGTAGAACAAGCGGAATTATTCTTCATTTCCTGAATCTATGCAGGGATATATCCCTATGCACATATGTGTTATGCATTGCTGGGAAGATGTCCCACGCTCGCGATGCAGTCGATCCCTACCACTCTCACGTGATGCTACAGAAGTTATAACCAGAGCAGTGGGGATGATTGTTTTCAACAATTAGGAGAACGCGTGTGCCCTACTTCTGAATTTACGCTAGAGAAGTTGGACTTACCCTCGTTCCAGCGAGTTTCTTCCCAGCAATGAATAGTACGTGCCTACATGAAAGTGGCAACGAGAAAAGTGAAATGCAATTTTTGCAAAAATAGACTTACAGAACCGGAAAATGCAGCGTTGTACATTTGCATTTACGTGGTCTTTCTTTCTTTGCTTTTGCAGGTTTTGTGTTGAACGTACCGCACACAGTTTCTGTTAATACATCTGCGGTATTTTCTTTTGTTGCAGTACAAAAATTATACGTTCGAGTAAATTCATTTTCAGCTAGTTTGTATAAAGTTATATTTAAAGCTTGGCACGTTGTAATTAACGATAGGGAAAAGGGAGGCGTTAAAGAAATGTGTGTATTCAAAGCACGTGGAAATATTTGGAAAGAATTCTCGTAAATGTCGTTTACTATATCAAATTAGTGTATCCGATTTTTGCCGAAGCGATACGTAGATAGACCCGGCCTTCAATCCCAGGTCGAGTCTCTGGACCCGAATTATTCGGGATTCCCGACCAATTCGAGAGTGTTGGGATCCTGCCCAATACTATTCTCTTTCGTCCCGAAGATTGGGTCCCCGAGACTCGGGCGAGATTGCACATCTCTAGCTAACATTGTTCTTTAACACGTAAATAGGAACAGCCAAGTTATCAAATATTAAACTGTGTGCCTACTGATATTATAGAAACAAACCGATTGCATGTATGAATTCAGCATAAGGATAGCAGTTCAAATCACAATATTAAACCTTACGTGACCAAAAATCAAGACTATTTCGTAGACTGCTTAAGAACGCTTCGCTTACACGATATTTAATTAATATTAAGAACTTTGCTTATTATATTCGACTGTTATTGAACACATACTTGGATATAAAGTAACGGAATCTAGTTTGTGCATACCAAAACAGCGTGAAATTGTTCGCAATCATAATTGCAACGAAATATCTATGATTCTATTAATTGACAAATTTTTAGAAGATACGTGATCGGCATATTAACTTGATCATCTCAAGATAATTGAATATCGCTACTTTCACAAATACATTATTCTTCAATCATCGCCAGTTTGCTATACACTTTTGTTCACGGTAAAAAGTGTTATCGAGACTATCTCGACATCGCTTGTGCATATTTAATTACGCGGAAGAGACGAAATTTTCGACCAAGATTATTTGATCCCCGAAAGGAAACCGGTGCCAGATCGAAACTCGGCTTCGAGTATAACCAGAAGTGTGAAATGGTGGAGATAAAGAAAAGAAAGCTGGGGAAAACCAGGTTCTCCGTAACATGCGAAACTACCGTTTGCGGAGGCAGGGATTGAAAGACCGTTTAACCCCTGAGCATATGCCTATCACACTTTCCCCAGATTTGATATGTCGCTCATTTGTAGATGAACGGGATGTGCATGTTGCCGGTAACGCGAAGAGGTACGGTGGTTGTTGGTGGTAGTGGTTGCGGTGAAAGGGGTGACAACGCCGATAATAATGGCTGTATCACCTGCGGTAATGCCGGTGACGGTGGTGGTTGCGATAGCGAGAGTAGCGGAGGACCTAGTGCTAGTGGTGTCTGCTACCCCCGATCGGCTGGTATTCGCAGTACCGTGAATAACACCGATGACGATGCCGCCGGCACGATGACGAATTCTCGAAAATCCCTTACGGTAGAGCCACGTCAGTCTCGTGCTCAGGGTATAAGAAAGCTACAGAAGTGTCTGAGTACCACTACCAACCATTACGAGCTGGATTCTTCGTCGTTGAACAACTTTCCAACGACCTCGTTATTCTCTAGTCACCGTAACACCGAGATACGAAGCCATTCGTCGGCCACTCCGCAAGCTTCTTTCAACTACCAGAATATCCTCTCCAACACCAGACAGTATAACAGTTTCGGTAGTACCATTCAACGAGTTTATCATTCTTTTAATTACATAACGTACAATTGCTACACTACTTATGGTAGACCAGCAGTTTTTTGTCTATGCTACTGAATGAGTCAAGTCTCTATATTCTTCCCTGACTGCTTTGTTTTCTCGTTTCGTTCTTCCATTGTTTTCACATTGTTGCTACAGCGATTCTTCTGTGACAAACTCAATGCGATTAATGGAGACCAGCACGATTCTTGTATACCCATTCTTCTGTACGGAATCAAAGATTCCCCCCCTGCTGGGAATTGTGCATTCAACAATATAATTTGCAGCACAAAAGAAATCGTGAAATTGACGACTTTTATTGATAAAACCGAACGAGAGATTTTTCTTCAAATGTTCGTAATAATTGGATTAGATTTATAATTAGAAATTTACCTTCCATTAAGGACTTTGTTCTGGTTCAGGTACTGTTCCATCCTACTCCGGAGGACGAGCATTCTTTGCGACATTTTTGTAATGGCACAAGACGCTGATATAAGAAAAGTGATTCGTTTCAATGTTATTTTTTAATATTTTATTATATTCTTCGAATATCTGGGCCAGAACTTTCCATTATGAATTTAAATACAATTACATTGATTCGAAACCAATATGTAATAGAATATTATAGGAATGGTAAAAATCAGTTCTAATTTTTACTATTGTTTTTAACATTGAAAGTAAACTCTCTGTTTTGCCATTTTGGGCCTCCAAACGTTACTGAACAAATGTGTACTCGTAACAAGTTATTTTCAACATATGTACATTATGTACATATTCGTCTTTAAATTTTTAATTCCATACTTATCTGTACTGGCAACTTTTACTTTATAAAATTTCATGCTTTCAAGATTGGTCTTCGTTATCGTATCTCTTTTCCGCTATGTCTGATTGATAAATACTGTCTGGTCTTTTTACTGACTTGAGTGTGGATATTGTAAAACTTCGGCAGATTTTATTATACTGCATCACATCTCTCTTTCCTCTAAACGATCCGTTTCACTCGCTCTTGTTCAATCTTCTTTATTTCCAAAGACACGAAAATGGCACATCATACAACTTGCGTGATTTCTAGTTTTCACTCTGCACCACTGACGGAAAAAAGTATATACATATATGTATACTCTTCCGCGTTCTCTACGACTTCCATCTGTTTGCCTTCCTTTTTCAGTTGGCTTCTTATTCTAATAGATGTGGCCTAATGATGAACACATTGAAGTAACTTTTCCGCTTCGTGTAACACTCTATGAAACATCGAATGCACAGGATGTTGATAAAGACGAACGATCACTTTAATATCGGTCCAATGTAGAACAGTGTCAAGGTGATGAAAGCAATTTTTATGGAAACGGTGTACCAGAATTTAGTGATCGATGTTTTAACGTGGCAAAACTTTCATCGTATTTGGGTACAACGAAAGTAAATTTACCAAAAAAGAAGCGTATTTTTATTTGTACAACTTACGCTTGCATTGACCTTTAGAGGGACGGCAATTGGCACAATGCGACACGAAAGCTTTTTTCGAAAAATTATTACATGCGTATATGAGGTACGTTGCATCTTTAAAAGCACTGTAATAGCTTTCCGGTTGTAAAAGGAAATACAGTATTTCCAAATTTGGAAAGTGTAATGCTTATAATGCTTATTTCTAATGCGTGGGTCAGAATTGAACTTTTATTTAGAACCCTTTTTATCTTTCCGTTTTTTTTTTAATACATTTTTAGTTATTTTATATATCTATAGGTATATGAAATCAGTGTCACCTGAACTTGTTAAAACAGCTTTCCGGCTCTCTAAAGGTTAAATGACATGCCAATTATGTATTTAAATGACACAAGTAAGGAAGAAGTTACTCATTGATTCCATCAGTAAATAATGTATCCAGGAAAGGCTTGGATTTTTATTAAAATCTTGTGCATACGCGCGCGTATTTTCAAATTATAGAGCGTACAAGGATGTTGCAGAATGCCTTTTTAGTGCGAATTGCATAAATATATTCTTGCTACTAAAATTACGTTCATTATTTTTTTATAGAGTGTGAACTGTCTATGCTACACATTTAATGTTCATATGTTTTAATTTGAAGGACGGGCCATCCTTTGTGTTCAAGCTTTCACGTGCCTTTGAGAGTGTGGATTGTGTCGAACGTGTTATGATATTACATACACGATTTACAATACAAATCGTTCACCGAGAAATAATATGAGAATATAAAACCGTTCGTACGGCGGTGAAAAGTTGCATTTCCCGATGATGAATTTTTTTCATTAATTAAACTAGGGATATATACATAAAAAGTGTACTCGATGATTAAGATTGAAAAAATAAGACGCTCAGTACTTTTTTTTATAATAAATATAGTGTTTCGCAATCGTATTTAAAGCAGCTATGAGAGCTTGATGAGACTAGAGTAGCAAAATTTAGAGGAATCAGAAAGTGTCTATTTTAATTAAATTATCAATTGCAATTATAAGTGTTTCTCGATGGTAATCGATACGAAATAATAATGAGCACAGTGTGTTCGATAATTGTGTTTACAACCAACAATGAATTGGTTCAAGCCAGACTATATTATATGATTTGTAAAACACGGAGTAATCAGAAAGATTATAACTTCGTCTAATAGTCACTTGCAATTGTACATGATTCATGATGCACACACGTATGATAATCGATATCGAACTGAACGAAGGTGGAATACATCTCGTTCACTTGATTTGCTTTCCTACCATAACTGCTACAGCTTAAGATTTGACTAACCATTTAATCAACAACTACAAGGTACACGATCCGATGAATGTTCAAATGAATGAAAGATGTTACTCTGTGAACTGTCTTTACCAAGGGAGATATTAGTCGTGATAGTTGTTGTTGTTGCTGTCGCTGTTATTATTATTATTGTTATTGTTCTGATTATTGCTGTTCTTGTCATTAGTGTCACTATCCGGTACATCTGAGTTTTCGTTTACACTCCAATCGACTATATATATATTTTTTTTTAGCGATTTTCGATGATCTGTTAATGAAAGAACGCTAACTCTTATCAGAGATGTTTATTGTGATAGATGTTGCATGCTCGTCATAATTTATGGAAGAGCGTTACGCGTGCGGTATTTAATTTTGCATTTATTCTTGGGATTGCTGGTCGGATAGACAAGTACGACAGTTCGTTTCAACGGTCAAGGAGCTCGAGCATGTCATCGCTCGAGAATATCACTACAGAAACCATCAGCTGCCTTACGTTCGCAGATTCCTACACGAAAAAAAGTGGTACGTGTCCCTACACTGGCTTGTTCCTCCGTTAACCCTTTCGAACCAGATAGAAGTTTTAAGTAACCAGATAGATCCACCCCCCCCTGAGGTATGCTAGTTGATGCTATCAATTTCTAAAAGGGAAATGAATACAATCCAAGTAGGAAGAGGTCGGATCGAAAGGGTTAAAAGACTGTCTCCCTTAATGTATTTAATTTTTAACATACTATGTTCTACGTTGAAGATATCAGCCCTGTGCCAACACTATGGATCGGTACATCTTTAGGATCAATACAAACGGTGGTATTTAATACACCCGCCCGTGGAGAGCGACACGCTCACCCGGTTGTTGTTTCTACGTGCAGTAAGTATCTTCGGGGTGCGTCTGTTAACCGTGCAGACGAGTTAACTCGTCGTTATTGAACATAATTATTACTTTAGAAGTGAAATCTGGCTTGGTTCATTAATAAACCCAGTCCGATTTTATTTGCCATAGCACCATTTTTGGATCTTTAACTTTTTCCGGAAGAAACGATCGCTTGAGGGTCGACCCGGTTAACAGACTAATCGGATAAAGTAAATTGCGTATGCAAATATATTAATATCTATTTCATTCTTCGCAGATGGATCTACGTTTAAGTTAAAAGGATGCATCCTCTCGATGTCCTTCTTAGATTGCAACGGTGCCCTGATTCCGTACTCTTACGAGTCTTGGAAAGACGGCAGCATAGACAGTAAAGAGCGTAATAGTATGCTATCATACGTGTTCCTTTAATATTCACTCGGTTACTTAATATTCTATTTAAAGTAAGATACGATCGATTGGAGTTTGTTCGTATGGTGCTTGGAAAAGTTGAATCCGCATCTTCCTTTGAGTACTGCCTTCTCTTCTTTTTTTTTTTTTATAAATCACTTTTCGAATCTTTATATTACATATTTGCAATTTACTCTGGCAATAAAACAATGTATCTTTCGGCATTACAGAGAGTCAGGGTAAATGCACAAACAGCCGAATGTCTCCATCGATGAACACGCAAGTAAGTAGCGGCGACGGCTTCGAAGATCGTCAATTTGTGGTACTGGCATCCGAGAAACAAGCAAGGGTCGTGGCATTACCGTCGCAGAATTGCCTGTACAGGCAACAACTGGCTGAGTCTCATATTGTGATTAAAGCAGAGATTACAACTTTCAAAGGTACAAACGGTATTACAAAATGTGTGAGCTCTTGAATAATGCATTGCGTTATTGGAACAACATATGTACTAATGATTCGCGTCTGTGCTTTTCTGTAACTTTATCATGTATTTAGTGATATTTATTCTACTGTACGAATAAATAATCAGTTAATTACCTTGAAGATGTGCGCTATTTGGTATTGTGTCAACTAACTGTGCACAAAAGAAGAATACCTTTTTGATTTTCAGATAACGTTTGCCTCGTGTGCTACGTTTCAAATGGACACGTAGCTACGTACAGTTTACCAAGCCTGAGGCCGTTGATAGACGTCGATTTTCTACCTCTGATAGATTTGAGGTAAGTCGAACACTTGTGATATTGCAATAGCTTTGCAGCAAAATGATTATTCTAATTGCACATGGTATATGATGCACCATATGCTATAGCAACATTGCAACGCTGCAACACTTTATTATATCGTTGAAAGTAGTGTAAAAGTCATCTTGTATTAACGAAACTAATTCTTCGGAAAGTACCTCTCACTTGATAATTTCGTTGCATAAATCGTAATAACAGAATAACAGTTTCAACCATATCATATGTAAAAGTTTTCTCATAACTAATTTAGGAAGCCTTTGAAGATTCATATTTTACTAATTGAAAGCTTTCAAATTTGCATCTGCATCTTTATTGTAATCCCGTTTGTACTAAATTATATATTAGACCCTTTCATGCTATTTAAAGCTATTATAATCAGGGTTGAAATAGTTGTGTGATAAATAATCAGAAGCTTTTCTGGATCTTGGTTAATTTCTATCGTATACGTCATACTTTTGCGGGTAGATTAAAATGTTGTTTAAGTTTATTAAGTAATGTCGCATTGACCTTAATTAACAGACTATTATTTTTTAACTTTTTTAACATGGACATGGTACTTTTATACCTTATTTCGAATGTGTGTAAGCGATTTACAATGGAAGTTAGGGAAACCCAAAATTCAACAAATTATGAAAGTGCGTAAGTAGAGTGGGTCATCTCTAGCATTAAACTATCTTTTATTCGTGCTTCGATATTAAGTTGATCATTATTTATTGATTACGTTGTGTAGATGAATTAATGTTGAATGCATACAGTAGAACCTCCGTTGTATGAATTATTTGAGGAGCAATATAAAATTGTTTATACCCTGAATTTATTATTGATGAATGACAAAACTGATGAATTTATAATTTGTACACTGAACTAAGAATTAAAAATTCTTCTCGTTTTATTCAATTCTGTTTCTTTTATCGAGATTTTTAAGAAATCAAATCCGTGGGCCCCAAATTTGTTGGTAGCTAAATCACATTTTCCGGTAGCTGTACGGTGTTACGTTCCAACCATAAGAACCCTTACTTCTTCGATACCATGGCGTGAATTCCCCCCTTTGCCAATCATTGCTGACCTTACAACTGGCTAAAGAGAATGTTTAGTAAAATAATAAGAAGCAACATATACAGCATGTAAATTTCTTAAGTAAAATTAACATCTTTTATACGGGTTAACCCTATAGCATGCATCTTGTAGAATTCTCTATTCTCGAGCACAACCATTGCGCACCATCTTATATTTCTTAACATAGCTTACTGAGAAAGCAATTCTTTACTACTATTCTATTGAATTGGCAATTCCCTCTTTTTCTTCAACAATAGCAAATTTGCATCTGCAACGTGCATTGTTCTTTATGTAGTTTATTCAAACGAATTATTGCACAATCAGCAGATTCTGCAGGCCACGTGTTTTACATTATTATTATTATTATCATTTCTACATGCTCATTTTATATCTACCATTTTCTCTTACTTCATCTTCTCTATATGTATACGTATTTAAAAAAAAACTGAGATCGCGTATCCAAGTGGAATACATAACGTTTGAAAATCTTTTATCAACAGAAAAAAAAGGAAAGGATGCGATGTTTTAAGGGTTAATGCAATCTAAAATTGTCATTTTAATGGTGTATGGCTTAACGCTCACTTTTCTCCTCTCTCTGTAATCTCTAACAGTTTTCAGACTACAAAACATGGCATTGTAGACCCCATGTTGTCCATATGGGGTCATCAACTCTTTGTTAATGGCGATACCGATCAGTAAGTGATCTATAAAATACACCACCCACAAATACGTATTTTATACAATATGCCATGCCTCTGCTATGTACATTTAATTTCTACCCGATAAATCATTTTTATTCATCTACTCCTTTATTAATACACGCTTAAACCTCATCCGTCGATTTGCTTCGATTTTCATCGCCACATATTTTTATTACTCCACGCAGCTTACTAAATATCTACGTACGCGCATATTCTTCTTATGCCCCGACACGATCACACTTTTCGTACAAACTTCACAGAAAGGCTAAATATTATAATGAATGTTTCCTATCTTCTTTACAGAATTGCAAAGACACTTTGCTTCAGCAATAGGGGCCACGGTCTTTACCTATCATCGCCTACTGAGATCCAAAAGTTTTCCGTGTCAAGTCAATTTTGGTATGTTTCTATTCCCGAAAGCTAAAGAAAAAACCAACAAAAATTCAAAAATTATCATTCTGTTGTTGATCATTTCCGTTTAATACATATTTATATCATCTCCCACTTCATTTATTTATAACTGACGTAACTCCCGCGATTACTTACAAATATTAATTCGTTAGTTCCATTTTAATTTCAATTTCAGTGCCGAATTAACTGAAATGATGGGAGATCTATTTATTGGTCACGATATGCCTGAGCCGCCTAAAGAAAGTTTCTTCAAGGGACTCTTCGGCGGAGGATCGCGCAGTCTGGACAGAGAAGAATTATGTAAGTTGAATAAAATATATAATCCAGCGAAATGTACTTCAAAATATATCCGCTGGTACTCGAAGCGTTAACAGATTTCCAATCTCACGAATTATCCGCTCGGATAAAAGAATTTTTATATGTCGATTAGCCAACGTTTACAGCCACGCGGGCTAAGCTGCACGATTGATAATGATTTTTAGTTGGCGAATCTAGCGGTCGAGCTTCGCGTACAGTGGCGAAGCACATACCGGGGCCGAACGCTGGGGCGGAAGCTCTTCGCGAGCGTGTGACCACCGCGACGGGGGAGGTGAATATGGCCCATCAGATGGTGCTCGAGCGAGGTGAGAAATTGTCGCAGCTCGAGGAGCGTACCGCGCGTATGATGTCAGAAGCGGAGGGTTTCTCGCACTCTGCACACGGTTTGATGCTCAAGTATAAGGACAAGAAATGGTACCAGCTATGAGAATATCGTTCGAGCTCTATCCGAATTTGGAATGGCACACGAATCTACTGCAATTTAACATTCGCGTTTGATCTACGAGTTCTGTCGTACTAAGCTTGGGGGGGCGGAAAGGCTAAACCCATCCCCGCTTGCCCCAGGCAATTGGGTAATTGCGAACTCCACACGCACACACCCGGAAACATGTTGCATATGGAAGAGAGGAAAAGCTGTTGTCGTTGTTGTGTTGTGTATATGCGTATGCATTTGTACTTGGCGCGAGCTTGCGCGAGATTCGTTGGTAGATGAAAGTGTGTGCACGCGTGCATGTATCGAGAACACGCCGGATTAGAAGGCAGGAAAGACAGGAACAGGAATGAAGGGAAACATATACGTGAGATATCCCTACACACGCACATCTTTTAGCAAACAAAATATAGGTGAAAAAGTAAATGTACGTATAAACACACAAGTAAAGTTAAATATATTATATATACACGCGATTCTCAGAATGAGTAGTAATCACACTCTCTTTCTCTCTTTCTGTCGCTCGCTCTCTCACTCATTCTCTCCCTCTTTCCTCATCAAGCGAACCAGGTGAATGGTATTACACGTAGCATGTAAATCAAACAGATAGCACCGAAGGAAGAAAGTTGGACGATTGCAATTACAATTAAACTAAAGCTATCGGTGGGCGTAAGTTACGTAAGATTTAAAGTACTTAGGCGAGCATAGAGGGAAAAAGGTGATTCAGCTATGCGCGAGTCAATACATATTCGCCTTTTTGATCAACGGCACTCGTTAATCCATTCGGACGTCCTGTAACGGAAAAGAATCGTTCGCACGAACCGATACTTTGTTTCTGCTTGAATTTCGCTAATTAAACGAAGTAACATATAATATCCATAGGAAACGTACACATGTATGTACGTAGAAGAAAATGGTCAAACAAAAAAAAAAAGGAGAGAAACGCGTACAAAATAATCGATCGTTCAAACGATGAAAGCACAAATTAGAGAAAAGCGAATTAACAAGAACCTCGTGTCGATGGTGCAGCGACGTTATTCCGAATGTATTGACAATAAACGTAATCAACCCGATTATAGCGCATTGAATAAACGTTGAATATACAGTGTGATATGTATAATTTATCCACGACGTCGCGTCGGATCTATGGGCTTATATCATAGTACGCTCTTCCGTCTACTTGTAATAAGCCTGCTACGCCGCTGTATCGTTGATAAACTATATATTAGTTGTTATTAATTGGTAGTTACCGCTAGATAACGCTATGTATATAAAGGAACAAGTGCAGTAGGGAAAACAAAAAGTATTATACGTTGAAACAAAAGAGCTGTTTGTATAATAACGTGTTGTAAGTTACGCTACTTCAGCGTCGGCGATGAATTCAATTGAATTTTGCGATATAATAAAGTTGAGGATACATAGGAGAGCTACTCGTAATTTAAAGAAAAAACAATTCTATGTAGATTAGATTACGTAAAGACAATATATATAATATACATACATAAAATGCACGTGCATACATACCTACATACGTACTTTATACGTATGATGTGTGTATGCGTGTGTATAATAAATTCATTTGAATTTATCCGGGCTCTGAATCACCGTACCGCTTCCATAGCAATAACTGTATAGTTGATGTTAATGGTACTAATCACCCGCATAAATACAACCGTATTACGATGTGTCCTGCAGAGAATTTTAATTAGATTCGCGACATACTCGAGTTGAGACAACTACTTCTCGATATGATAATTTTCCTCGGACAATATACGCAAGTAGAAGAGATTCGTTCGCAAAAATTTTAATCGCCACCACCCCTTTTGCCGCGAGATGTATTTGACCGTCGAGTATCGGTATGGTTACGCGGTCCAGGAGGCTACAAGATAGGATCTAACCATGGGGCATACATCTACACATAATTTGTAGAAGAGAACCGAGAATTAAATCTACTTTCATTCGTTTAACAACCGACATCATTTTGCGCGACGGCTTTTATCGTTTTAAATCTTAGTCTACGAACCCCAGCTGCTCGGCGACAGATTTTCCGAAAACGTAAAAACAAAAAAAGTAAATCACTATCCTGTAACAATTGTATTACGATAAGTAGAGACGCGTGCCGATATCCGTATATGAAGGAAGTAGGTGAAGATAGCAAGCATTCTAATGCGCAAAAAAAAAATCTCCTCGGATATTTTGTGAAAGTGACGAAACGTTGTTTACTGCTCTAACAATTAGTAATAGTAGTTAAATGTACGATAGTTGCAGACGTAAAACAGAAATATACATTATTATCTAAGTGTTTGATAATATAACATATTCTAACACTTGTTGTATAAAGACTACTGTTTAGGTGATTCTGAATTATTTATCATATCAGGTTGAGATGTGTTTGAAAATAATTTATCATAACGATGGAAGTATTGCAAATTAGTGGAAGAAAATACAAGACACGAGTAAATATCTAATTATTAATCGGAATTACTATTTTGACATTTGTCTTGCATTTTGTTGTGCTTATAGAACGGCGAACGGAACGGAAAATTCAGTCTTCTTGCATTTTATCCGTGAAATTATTTTCATACACAAGCACCGATTTGTTACAAGGCTGGTTACCTTTGATTATCGATCTATTTTATGTATACATATTATTAATTACGATACCTATTCGCGTTGCGAAATATTTTTTACGTACTTTAATTGAACGAACGTTGCTTTACGAATGCCCGTATCTAAATTTGTTTGAACGATTCACGGCTGCAGATGTCCGAGAAATTTCATTTCCCGATGAAGGTACTCGCAAGCAATTTTTGTAACGAATATCTGTACTTTCCGCCTCGGTGCGTTAGGAAAGAACGATAGCTACCTCTCCCAGCTCGCTATGTTCTTCGTGTATCGATTGTTCATTGTCTATTCTGTCTAATCTATTTTAACGCTGTGGCCTGAATATGTAAATTTAAAATATTGTATATGAAATTTTGTCCTTAGATGCAGCAAAATATCTAATACTCTCGATTTATACTTACTACTAATCTAGTACAATTCTTATTTTTCAAGAGATATAATACCATGTTATTGTAAAAGTACTGCCTCGAGGACAGACTGTATCTTGGCTCCGATTAATAAATGAGTTTGAACCAAAGGGAGAGTTTGTGCTGCTTTAATATGTTTAAGTTTATTTAATTTATTTAACCCTTTCACGACCGAACAGAATGACAAATATGCGGGCAAAGATGTGTATTTTATACTTAATGATTAATCACCACAGACGTTATTCACCATAACAGAATTCACCGCCCTAATTATAAAAGTCAAAATTAATGCTTGCAATAACAGGCACTGTAGGTTTGAATTATTTAACTTGTATATTACTAAAATTTTTAAATATATCTTCATTAAAAAGTATTCGTCTGTGTTCTTTATTTCAACAAATGTCCTAATCCCATATAAAAATATAAAAATGATACATTTTCAGCCTAGAAAACTATTACTTATTGGCTATTCTTATAAACTCATAATACATCTTACAGTTAACACTTATATAAATTATTTAAACGCATATAAATACAATTAATATAAGTATACTTTAATACGACAGTATTATGCTGCTGTTACTCTACCATACTGATACATTATCGATACATCACATATACAGTTACCGCTGTGTGAGGAGGCACAGCATAAAATATCAGCCCTGGTCGAGTTCACGACTGGGGTTATGTCTATGCCAGAGAACGTTCTCTAAGTATACTGTCCTTCCACTTTAATATTACATCACTTCCCACGTTTGGTAATTCACAAAGAACTAGCTCATGTAGATATTTTTAAAGGACAAGCATCAAATTATTATAAAAATATTTTATATGTTACCGATGCACAAGAACTACATTAAATGGCCGACGCTATCTTGAATTGAATATTGCTGGGGGACTATCGATAATTATCGTTAGTCACCACTATCAAAAACTATCGCTACTTTGTCATCACTATTGACGATTATAGGTATTGAAAGTTGTAAGTTATTAGCGTGCAATAAATAATAAATACATGCCAGAATGTACTTTCATCACTATCGATATTTCTGCACCATTGCTTACCGATAGTATCGAAGCTCCAATCAGACTGACAAATTGCAAAACTGTAAAAAATAAATCATTTCTGTCTTCAAACGCTTCAACTCGAGAGTATTATTGCTTGTTTAAGTATTGAAATAAATTTTAATCGAATAGTTGAGTAACTATCTCTGGGCTCCAGAGGAGGAGGCCGTATCCCTCCGGCGCTGTTATTCATGTGGGATGGCGACTTAAATAGAAATAAATGATACGACTGAGAACTAGTGATGGAGAACTATCGATGGTAGTATCAATAATTATCGATATCTATTTATGATTGTAACAGTACGTATCGAAACGAAAGTATCGAGTTTATACTCGTATTTACTCGCATCGATGCATCCCTAAGCAGGGCCAACTCGTTCCTAAATATGGCGTGAGCGTTCTCTGTTCCTCCCCGGTGATGCCGATACGATGTGAGTATTGATACCCAACAAGTGGATACGCGACTTAACAGATTATTTATGAATTGTCAATTGTACTATATTAATGTTGGAAATATATAATTATACAAAATTGAAACATTGCGAAACGGCCAGGGGTGACGAACTGGCGACTCGGGGGCCGCATTTGGCCCGTGCCCTTACTTCCCTGCTACGAAGAATCATAGGAGAGCTACCCTGTGTTGTATCTATTTGTTTGAATGATGGTAGGGACCGTGCGGGCCCCGTCGATAAAGAAGTTCGTCTCCCCTGGGAGACGCATTGCACAAAACTCCCCCGAACCTGTTCGCATCGAAACATCGGCTGATGTAATCCTAACCTAAAATAAAGTGAACCTTATAATCAGATCTGTGAAAAACGTGCATTATATACCTTTGCAACAATTAATCGGACTTCTAAACATGAGCAAAATGGAAGTCGAGATTGATCAAATTCACCATGAAGAAATTGAGGATGATCAAGTCGAAGATGATAAAGCTGAGGACGATATAATAACGGCAGGACGGTATGTTATTGTGAAGAGGTCCTTTAAGTTCAAAAAACTTTACAAAGTGGTCCCTAATGGTGTTTTAAAGCTGTCGAAGAAGAGTGTGCAGATGCATGAAATTATTGGAAAACGTTTCTGGACTACCTTCGCCTTAGTACCAGTAAAAGATTCAAACAAAATGTATCGTGCTGTAGAAGTATTAGAGACAGAGTCAATGAATGATCTACAGAACGAATTGCCCAGCGACAGCGACGACCGATCTACTAGAGATAATGGTACTACGCAGATATTATCCAAAGAGGGAGTGCTTCACCTTCGGGGCTCTGAACAAAGTGGAAAGAAAGTAGTACAAACGTTGATTAAAAGAAATACGTCTTCCATAGAAAGACCAAAATATTCTATGGAGAACTCTGTGCAAAAGAAGAAACAGAAGCTTCCGAAATATATAACCATATGTAAGCCGACCATAGGTTTGATCCATGATGTGTTTTTTCTGCACGACCATGAAAAGATTTTACATTTACGGATGGACACCCTGGCGCAGTTGCTGTCGTACAGCGACGTCCAATCCGATGGATTGTTCATTTTATACGACAGCGGATCGTACGGACTATCGGCTGCGGCAATGTTGAACAGAATCGGCGCAAACACCGAGGGACGTATGATCAGCTTGACCCATAATTACAAACCTCCGTTGAAACTTATAAAGGCAATGAATTTCCCCAAAGAACAACTGCGGAGGATAACTTCTATTAATTTCAAAATTTTTTTGGATTTATATCATGGAGGAGAAAGTTCTGTGTGGCAGCCGTTTTCCGGAAAGAATCGGCCATTTCAGAAGAAATATCAGCGTAAAATACCATCCGAAGTTCCTGCTGCATCATCGGCGATTCCCGAATTAGCATTGGATGGTATTAATGAGACATCAGATATTATGGATATATCACCAGATATTATCGATGACGCATCAGATTCTGTGGATGAAATATCGAATACTACCGACGAAACGTCAGATGACATGGATGTAACGCCAGATATTGTCAATGAAACATCAGGTAGTATGAATAAAACATCAGATATTATCAATGAAACATTAGGTCCTATGAAGGAAGCATCGGATACTACTAATATACCTATGGATATTGTCAACAAAGCATCAGATACTACGAATATACCATTGGACACTGCTCATACAGTATTGGACACTGCTACTGGTTCATCCAGCAATGTTAATGAATCAACTGAAGTTCCTCGGGAAGACGGCGAGAACCGCGATTCCAAATGTAAGCTACATGAATCTGGCAATGAAAACAGCACAAAGAAGGCCAGATATCGGCCGAAACCTAAATGGTTATGCAGAGCTAATAAAGCTGTCGAGCATGCGAAAAGTACGAAAGCTAGAGGATTGGTCATCGTAGCTCGTGAACATCCAGCAAATATTATCAGTGCTCTTTTGCCTTTTTTGGGAGCGTCCAGGCCATTTGTAATTTACCACGTATATAAGGAGCCGTTGCAAGAAACATACATGATGTTGAAACAAAGACATAAAGTTGTCAATTTAAAACTTTTCGACAACTTCTTGCGTTCGTACCAAGTATTACCGGATAGGACACATCCCGAAATGTTATCCGTTGGTACAGGTGGTTATTTGTTAACAGGATACTCGGTTGAACACCAACGAGAACATCCGGAATAATTTTATATCGTAGAAAGCTATTATTTTGTTAAGCTTTTATAGTTTCTATAGTTTTATAACTTTATAGTTTATATCAAGTTTTTACGTAAAAAGGTCCAAAAACGTATACCTTTTTGTAAGCTCTTTCTATAAGAATTACAGTATTTTTTTGTTAAGTGATAACAATTCGTTTGTTATGTTCACAAGTAACTCGAACTTTTATGCAACTAAATACGGTCTGATTAAATTTATTTTTTGGTTCCATTTTGTAGACAGGATCTCACAGGATTTAGAAAGATTTACACAACTTCTGTTGATCTAATATGTCATTTATGTTTCCTTTATTTTATAAGTTATGTATAATTGTTTAATTTGTTGTACCTGATTAAAATAAATAATATTCCAAGAATTCTTTACCTTTAAATTAAGCCACAAAACATTAATCTACCATACTCAGAAGCCGAGATAATGGAAGTTATTCGCACGCCGTACTTCACGTTTCTACTATTGTTAATAACTTTTGAACGACAGCAAGGATTTGTTTAAAATCGCCGGCAACTTAAAGTTGGTATTCTAAGCTTTCATTTGAGCCCACGCACATACAAAAGGACCCAGTACAAGTGGAGTAAAAGGCACTTTTCTAAGATTAAAAACATAAGATGTGATGATGATTTTCAATTTTTCTAACTCATGTACGTGGCGCCACCTGGTGTTTTTTAACTCAGAAAAATGCATTCTTCTCGGCTTCTATAGGGTAATTTTTAGTGTACGAGGATTCAAATAAAAGCTTAGAGTCCCAGCTTTAACATTCCCGTAGTTTTAAACAAATCCTTGCCGCCGTTCAAAAGTTATCAACAATGATAGGAACCTGAAACTCGGTCTATGAATAATTTAATTATGCGCTTCCTAGATCGCCGTTTAATCTATGAACGATTACTGTTATTGACACCAACCGCGTAATGAAATTAATTTCTGCGGCTCCTCTGCCGTTGGGATAGGCATCGGTCTGGAATAATACACTGCCGGGTTCCTGCTTTTTTTTTTATCCACTTTAGCAAAGGTGCTCTCGACCGCACCCGCCGCGTACACTTCTCATTTCCAATTTAAAAATAATGAGAATTTACTACGAATAGGTGCCGCTGTCGCGCACAGATACTCATCGAGTCTGGGCGTCTCGCTTGTGAGAAGTGGAATGAATTGAGAAAAATTCAATTTAGCATCAGTATACCGCATCCTCCGCTCCTTCTGTTCTATCCTGACTTTTTTTTCGTTCACGCTCTTTCCTGCCTTTGCTCCCTTTCCTTGGCCAGATATGGATCGCCGAATGCGTCGAATTCCAAGCGTTTTCCGTTACCATTCGCGCTGACAAGTTGAACCCGCATTGCGGCGCAAGACCGTGGCCTCCAACAAATCTACTACTGCGAATCGAAGGGATGCTTTGATCGAATAGCCATCGCAACAATGGTGAGAAAGAAGAACCTGCTTTTACTTGAAATTACGATAGCCGTTTAAAGAACAATATCCGGAGGTTGGACAGGACGACGTCTCGTGGAACAAGAAGAATCTTCTCAATCGCGTTCGCAATGGTAATCGGGTAAGGGATGGGTCGAACAAGCTAGCCAAGTGTCTGAGGAGGAAAGGAATAAGGAGCCGGGGAAATGCGGCAGTCTGTCTCGGGTACGTCCAATAAAATGTAAATGCGCCGCCAATTCGCGGCCGATATCGAAACGTTAACCCGCCGGGAGATACTTTCCCGTTTGTTCGTCGGATCCCGACGTGGAGCGGTGAGTAAGTGGCGTGTGCTCTTGGAGAGCGTGTGTACCGAACAGGCCCGCGGGCTTCGCCGTCATTTGCATGAGTTAACGGTGGAGCCGAGAGGGTCGGGTAGCGAAACGAGTAATTTATAGTCAATAATTCTTGCCGAGGCAATTTTCGCATCGAGCGCGAACGTTTCCTCCGGAACGAACAGGGCGAGACAGACAGGGGGAGAAGAAGGTGAAGAAGGCGATACCGCGGAGGCGGCAGGAAATGAGGCGGAATGTTAAATAGCTGTCGTAGCTTCTCCCCAACCTGTCATCTCAGGTAGCCCTTGAACTGCGGGCTGGAATTATTAGCGACGCGACTACCCATTTTCTCGGGGTCTCGTTACACCCTGCTCGCACGATAAACATCTTGCAACCGCCCCTACGGCGTGGACTTCTCACCCCCCCCCCTTTTTCTGACTTGGGCCGGGTGGTTTCGCTAAATTGTACGGCGGAATGTAACTGCGGAGTGACAAAGGCGAGAGCGAAGTGGGACATACAGGGTGGGATAAAGTGTGAACGCGATAAACAACTATTTACATATTTCCAAGAGCTACGAACGCTTGCCCCCGTGCCAGCATTTTTGCACTTTTATTCGCCAGTCAACGTTCCACTTACGCGGGAAGTTTAACTCTGGGTACGGTGAAGTGAGGATTACCCGGGGCAAGATAAACCAATACCGACGACATAAAGGCGCTCAGTCGATATTAGATATCGAGGTATCCGCCTTAGCTTTCAGCCTCTATCGAGCGTCCCACAGAGAGCTATCAGACTGATAGAATATGTTCGACGCTACCTGAGACTCAGCTCTACCCCGCTACTCTACGATAAACCCTTATGGCGACACGCGATTCCTACGTGTAGAACATTTTATTTAAGGATATAAAGGATCTTATTCCTCGTTTCTAGGCCAAGAAACACATGTCATTTTAAGAAACTGCATATTGAGAAGACTTGTTTAACTCAGGTGTATAGAATATCAATATCTGCATCGTGGCGGATTGTTTTCGAAAATTATTCGCACCTACATCACTTTCTTCTAGTTGTAAAAATTGCGAATTACCCGTTTTAGAAGAGTAAAATTCGTTGCTCCACGCTGAGGAGTATAAAATGAAAATTTCACTATGTCTGATGCAAAAAATCAATGACTCCTATACGTGTGCACAATAATGGGATTTCACAAGGAGTTCAACGATTGTTAATGAAATTAAGCAACAATAAATGAAAGGGGCCAAAATATTTCAGAATTACAACAGTGGCTGTCATAGTATTGGAAGTGCATTTCTCTCACATTAACTTACACAACAAATAGAAAGAGGAGCAGCTGGGGTATTTGACTGTAAAACAACCGATTGAGAAAGGGTCGAGGGAAAATATCTAAAAGATTGAAACACGTTGCATGGATGGTTTCGGATGGCGAGGAGACGTTGCATTGTGTGGAGGTTTTTCAAACAAAGCACGATGCAGGACAGACTGAACCCATCATCTTCCTGTTCATTATAACAATTACCTGTTGACGATGAGGTAGCGAGGGTGAACGGGGCGCGGCGAAAATAATGATTGAAAATAACAGGAATCGTATAAACGTGCAATCATCTGGAGTCGAGGCGTACCGCGAGGGTTGTCGGAAATGACCACAGATTTCAGGGCAGTGTGATCATTCGACTCGAAGACAAGCATTACCCTAATGACCTCCATTATGCTGAGATTATAGAATTACAATGGTGTGGCAATAAATTATTCGCCCTGTCACGACCACTTTTCAGTGCACAACCTATTTTACGTCTGGGACGAGGAGATTTAAATAAATTTTCGTGAGCATCAGCAATTATCCGTTGGTTCGGCGTATTATAAAAGCTGGATAATGCACAGGTTTCGGGCACTTAAATATGAAACGCGTTATTAACATCAATAAAAATTCGAGAAATATTGCGTGCTCAGTAAAATGAAAGTAAAAAGAGCAATATCTGAGTATAGTTCCTTCTTGTTTTATATGTATATAAATGGAAATGTAGCTGCGCATTAAAAATCGTTTAATAATAACAGAAAAGGTTGACCCACGCTGCCCGAAGTCTACGTCATAGAACGTTTGAAAAATCCTATTGTACACGCGACCGAAATGATTAGAATTATCAGAATAATCACATCTTCGTCAGAAAGTTGGCAATACTATCATACATGAATTGGAAAACATTTGAGGAATTATTTCAATGGAAATCTACTCGAATACAAAATGAAAAACCAAAGCCAAATAACGAAATAATCTACAGAAAAATCATTTTCATGTTCGAGTAAACTATAACGTGTAGTTATTATTTCGAAATAGCATCCAGTCAAATGGAATAATATAGTAATCAAATAATCGTTTCTCTGCCGAAGCCTGATTTGGTAAATGAAATGTTTCTCCAGCCTAAAAGTTTATTCATCCGTGATTCCTACGATTTCCGTTGGACGTTCGTCGGCATTAGGGAGGCTGAAACGTATCGGGGTGTGCACGCGGAGAACAAAAAGATGAAAGACTGGTTAGCTACCTGGGGCGGCCGTTTTCGGGTGATCACGCGATATCACCGCATGCTATCGGTTTCACCCTCTGTCACGATTCGGGCCAACTCTTCCCCTAAACTTCTCGCAAGGGTCTCCTCTGTGTGCACAACAGAATTTAGTTCACGCCGGGAACATTATTTATAATGCCACGGAATCGGTGAATTGGAACGGAAGTGATTGCGCCGATAATCGATTACCACGATTGAAAGAGGGACAGTCATTGGCAATCACTGGGGTGCATTCGAACATTCGTAGTTAAGAAGCTGGATCCGACGGATAAATAACGCCGCTGTTTTACGTACTGTCTGCCCACCGGTTAAATCTAAATGAAAAGAAAAACATTTTCGCATATTCCTGTCCTCGATGGATTCCTATCGAATTAGAAATATATAATAGAATGTTTTGCGATTAACAGGCATTCGTATATCTAGCCAGAGTTTTAGTCCCTTACGAACCCCTTAACCCTACGGAAGTGGAGGCATTGAAAATGCTTCAGAGGTCGTGCTATGTTTGACAATGAGAGATGTATTAACTTAATGTCCGTACTACAGTGATAAAATAGCACTGACATTGATACTAAAATACTGAAACAATACTAATACTGTAATATGCAAAAATTGTAATATCTAGTAAATACGAGAAACGATCGCGGCTTGAACACGACTTTACTACGACGTGAGCTCTCCTCAACTGCCTGCACCGCTGATGAGATCACAGTGGCTGTTATCGGTGGAAATTACTGCAGAAACTTTCTGCCAAAAGAACCACAATGTAAATGCTGTGTTACCGCGACTATCGAACGCGGAATTCAGAGTGAATATATTAAATAGCAGCCGCTCTTTGTCGGCAAAAGTTGCAATGTTTCTATTCAAAAAAATATTTAGAAAAAGATGTTTCACGTGTCTGTTAGATTAACCGCGATCCCCGGAGGGTTAAAACGGGTGCAACGTGATTGCAAATCACGTTATACTATCAAGATCGTACAAAAGTAATGATTGTAGAAACGAAAACGAGCAGACCTCCGTCGCTGCGTCCAGTTTCGTGTTTACACGTATGCCGGAGGCAATAAATAAGGCGGCACAGTGCCGGACGTGGTCGCTCGGAGAAAACTTGACTAATTGCGAGAAACCACCCTGACATCTTCGCTTGTTCCTTTCCGTTGAAGATATCCTTCGCTGGTCAGTCCCTCCCATTTACGCCGCCGCCCCTTTCCCCTCACGTACTACACACGCCGATCTTCCTTCCCTCCGTCTGTAATGTACAGTATGACACGTCCCGCGGTTTTTCGCCGGCCGTTCATCATGCCGAGACTAATCTCTTCTACTCGAGCTCCGCTGACGCGTCGTTTGTCTTCCTTTTACCGTGGCCATACGGACCACTGGGTTCCATGTGGCCGCAACGCAATCACTTCGAGAGACTCGCTCCGTCCTTCCCACCCGCCACACGTTTTCCCTTCTGTCCTCCTCCCATTGACCCGTCGAATATAAATTTGCTAAACTGCGAGGGATCGACTCCCGATACGCTGAAGCATTATTATGCAAGTACTTTACCAGCCAGTATAACGGGAAATCTTCAAGTCATTATTCTACGCTCTGCTTGAACGAATGTCCGTGACATAGGGAATGTTATTCAACGCGAATCTGTCTATCGTTTAAGCGATGCTTGCATGCGATTAATAAATTGTGACAACAGGTTCTCATCAAGCTATGACAACGACCACGCAGAAGCAGCAATAAGAAACTTTTATTATGTGTAGATGCTGCATGTTCCAAAAGGTGTTCAAGAAATGTATATAAGAATATGTAAAGCAGAAGATCGGAAGTGTGCTACAAAATTAAAATACCTTCTAAGATAATACTTTTGGACATACATAGATTAATACTTTTTTTATAGAGAATGTCGAGCGGCATCAACTAATGCATAAAAGAAAACACATGACTCCATTTTAAAGTGGAAGTGTATATGTTATAGTCCTGTTTATGCGGAACAACTTTAGTTAATATTTAAAACAACTTTAGCTAATATGTAGTTAATATTTTTATATCTCCAAAACAATATTCTTGTGCTGATGCTAATTCTTATCGGGTCACCCTGTATATAGTTAAATAATTATACATTCTACATTGTAAATAAGAAAAAAAGAACGAGACGCTTAAGTCAAACAAGGGAATAAGATCGAACAGCATAATTGAAATGATATCAATTTGAAAATGTGATTTGCAATTTGCGGCTTAAACTACTTGACATTTAATCGTGCTCGAAGAGTCAGCGATATAATTTACCGAAGCACTCCGGAAACTGTTCACGCCCCCGCTCAAGTTGCCCCAAGGTTGCTAATCAACCTTATCCGAGCTGCCAGCGCGACTTCTAATCGATCCATCCGTCGATGAGAATTTCGACGACGTTGCACCGAGTGATCACCACACAAATGTATCGCAGAATAATTAAAAAAAAAATGTCTAAAATTATAATATACTCGTAACCAATTTGTAGCTGTATTCTACTCGAACATCGGAACTGTCATCAGGTTTTGTAAGACGTTAAAAATTATTTATTACTGTCCATCAATCGAAATTGCATGTCACGAAACTGGGCAATCAAATAAAAGCCGTTTGGATAGAAGTCGTTGAGTTTTCTGGCGCCAGCTAATCCATCTGAAGTACCCTTCGACGAGCGCTGGTCTCTTTTCGACGTGCACGGCTTCCTGACGAATCGCATCGCCGGAAGGAAGCTCTTGACAAACCACTCGTCCTGCCTGCAGACCCTCTATGCTTCTTGCGCTGAAGAATGGGTCGTTACACGCGGCTACTAGACACGACTAATCGGCAGAAACCGACAGACAGGAAGCAATCCTCGCCACTTTGACGAAAAGGAAGGGATGCCGCCCACTTGTGCTATCAGCGATGAAATTCGTCTTGTGAGATGTAAAAATGACATCTTCGTTGTGCTAGATTTGAAAAGCACAGACTTGAAAGGAGCACTATTTGACCAACTTTACTTTATTCGAGTGAAGAGTACTCTAAATCTGTTGAAACTCACTCTTTA
The DNA here is from genome assembly GCA_023838395.1 of Holcopasites calliopsidis. Taxonomy (NCBI): domain Eukaryota; kingdom Metazoa; phylum Arthropoda; class Insecta; order Hymenoptera; family Apidae; genus Holcopasites; species Holcopasites calliopsidis. Next base: position 6,544,373 of record JALHAQ010000007.1, read on the forward strand.
TAATTATATTATTTGTAAGAAATAGTTTTACAAAATACCTTCGGTTTGGTTGCAGTGGCACTCAAACACGTTTGGTAAAACAAAGTTCTAAGGTTTGGCATGTTACAAACAGTTCCAATGTTTAAGTAGAATACATGTACCGAAGAGATCCCGAAAAGGACAATCTGCTAGAATATCAGTAATAATCCGAAAACATAAGTAAGACACAAACATAAGAAAGCCATGTCCTCTGTTGGTCGCGAAAAATTTCAAACAGAAAGCGTTTCTGTACCAACATCGTCCGGTGCTTGCTTAGCCCCAAAAATGTATATTGAAATATTTAAAGCATGTCTTTTCCGCCGTTCCGACAGATTTTACGACAGCAGCGTATCTTCTCCATCCACAGTGCCCGTAAAATCGTCTTCCATGGTAACGCGCGGAGAACTAGTTTGACCGTTCATGAATACATTATCCTTTCTAACGAGGTGAATAGGTGAAGTAGGCAGAATCGCAACAGTCTAGCCATAAATCACTCAAGGGGCAAGCGAGATCACCCTCCAAACCGGCGCGCAACGGACACGATCTTCCTTTAGCACCACCGCATCGGTTTCCCGTTTTTTCTCCGCCGATCTCGCCGCGAGGAAGCGTTCTCCCGTTCAACTCGTAAAATTGCCAGCCGTCACTCATTCTGTACACCTCCTTGCTTGCTCGTGGGAAGAACAGGCATTCTCGGAAAATTCCATTAAATTCCTCGCAGTAAACGTAAAAGTTATCGTGCGTTCTCTGGTCTAAACATGCATTCATATGTATTTCTCTTTGCGCTACTTCTTACTGTGCACATTTCCCTTTAATTTAGCGTATATACAGATTTTCCTCCACGTTGAAACGTCACCAATTCACATAGCACACTTTGTTTCTTGTAGCCTTCATCATTTCTAAGATAGGAACGCGATCATTTACCATTAATTAATTTGTAACGTTCCGCTTTAATTCCAATACCTGAATAAAGAATATGTAGTTCTCAAATTGATCTTTTCGTTTTTGTTTCCACTGATTCGGGGACCTCGTGCCACTGCGCGTCGTTGCATCGATTAGAATTTCTTCGCGAAAAATCGCATTTTTCGCTGGAGGCAATTTAATAAAAAAAAAAACATGTGTGCTGTTAAGAAATAAGTTTTGATATATTTCACTTCAATAGGGTATCAAACAGCGTTACGTCATTGCAGAACAACAATAGTAGAATCAACAAGTCAACATTGGGTTTCATAGTACATTTGCAAATGGTCGAAAATAAGGGATAAAAATCTCAATTGCAGTATAAATTAGTATATACATGTATATATATATATATATATCTAACGGATAAGTAGAATCGTTCTTTTTAGCAAAAATTTCTCCGGACATTCTGAATGTCTCTGATCATAATAGTTACAGTAATAATAATAATAATAAAAATATTAATTGCAATAACTAGAATAATAATAATTATTATTATATATGTATACATACGTATACATATACATCCGGTGTAGAATAAAATAAATTTGTTTAAAACTAAAAATATATTCGCTCTCTGTTGGTACATTACGTCGTGATACACGAACCCGCAACGCTACGAAATTATCGATCGATTACTAAAAAAAAACTTTGGTTACGCAAAAATATAGACGCAATATTCGCCAAGTGGTCAGCGATTTCTTCGACTTTACACATGCATACGTATACGCGTCTATTATCACTTAGCTTCGCCGCCTCGTCGAGAAATGTTTATTCCTTTCTTTTTTTTTTCCTTTTTAGACTCGATCGTCTACGTACCTATGAACAAATGTACAGTGTAGTTACAATAAAGAAGTTAGCGACGAATATTGTTTCATAAATACTACACACAGAGACTGATTACGTTTTCATATTCATTCGAATGTTCCGCGACAACGGGTGGACATCGTCGTACAAATCGGAACATCCCGATCGACGAGGGTTCTTCGCTGCGTCCGTCAAGTTTCGTAAGCTACGCAACTTCTATGGAACGGAACCTCGTGCGAAACGTGAGCTTTGCGAATTTACGTCGGAACCTGTGCTGGTTATCGATAAACGATCCGTTTGCGCGCTGCCTCCTTCGAAAGTTTATCGGACACCTCTATTATTATGCTTTGTACTATTGTCAACGTTACGAGATCCTTTCGAATCCGTTTCATCTTCACGTTTCGTGTTTCTTTTCTCTTTCGTTCTTGCGAACAATTTCATGTCGAGTCGATAAACAGTGCGATAAGAATACTGTTCTCACGACGTTAAGAGACTCACGAGGTATTGAATGGATATTAAAAATAATCGCCCGTTAATCGTTGCCCCGAATTAAAGACCCGTGGATCGTGTGTACATCGATAAATCCTAGAATCATTCATCCAAATATATGTACATACGAAATTCTCTGTAGCGGAAGCGCAACATATCTCACTCACGCACATGTTACCCTTTCTCACTCGGAAATCACAGTTGAACATTGGTTTTTCGACATTTTACCGGCGGCACTCGTATGCTATACTTTTCTTCTTTTTTTTTTGTTTCAAATTAAACGGCACACGCTGACCGCCAGGGAGTTAAATATTCAGCGGTTCATACGTTGGCGAACGATTTTTAATCGAAAATTATTGTCCTACCGGAGAACGAAAATTCATCGAAAGCGTAACAAGAAGAAAAGGTAAATTATATAACGGGAAACGTGCGGTCCAACGCGCGCATTCAAAGTTCCAACACACCATTGATAATACGAGAGGAACACGTCGGAATTGCAAAATTTCAACTATGAAGCGAAAACAAAACGGCACGTATCATACATGATTCCCGATATTGGGATTTAACAGAGGAAAAATATCGCGACGCGTTGCGATACGAGTTGGTCAAAGGCTAAACCGATTAATTCTACATTCGTAATTTTTTCCCCATTTTAATACAAAAATGGATGATCGGATAAAACGGATAGTTAACGTTGATAGTTCTATTACAGCGAGAAATCACATGTTTTATTGCCGCTTAATAATAAGTAGCCTACGTTTCCTCTCTTTCTGCTTCTAATAAAATGTGTAAAGTCTGCGTGCTTAATGTATCCTCCTATACGATGTCTATTTCCGTGCACCTTTCAAATAACATGTAAAAATGTCAGCGCTTACGAGTTGGTTACTAATTTTATCCACTTCCTATCGATCGGCTTTATACTTCTGAACGACTCATACGCAGCATCCCGTTACGCGCGTCGACAGTTGCTAATTATACAACATCCATTAAGTATAGTCCTTTCAGGCACACATTATCTTCAAATTTGCTTCCTCCCCCCTCCGCGCGCTCCATTATTCCCGCGCAAGAATCACAGTTAAACATTTGGTGCGCTCTAATAACTGCAATCCCTTAGCACTTCCTAAAACGCGATACGCTCTACAAGGATGTGCATTACAAATGTGGTAAAATTGAAATCATCTGTAACCTTCGCGGACTGCGTACCCGATTCGACAAATCTTAACAGAACGAACGACATGCACAGAAAGCAAGAGGAATATTGAAATTAAAACGTCGAGGTAAGTAAAGAATCATTAGAATGACCGGTCTTAAGAAACGCTACCGCGTAGCAAGGTCAAGCAACCGATTAACAAGATTCTTTTGGTAAATTGTACGCGCTTGTATTCCGCCTCGCCGATAGAATACACCTCTCTATGTTCGCGCATGGATCACAGTTAAACAGTTGATATTTTTCGACGGAACCGACCCGCGAGGTTCGCGGTCGGGGACTCATTGGGGCAAGCCGGACGCGGCGCCGAGGCGTGGAGCTCCGTACAGCGAGTACGGGGAGAAGTACGGTGGTAGTCCTGGGGGTGCGTGCGAGTGCGGTGGTGGAAGCGGTAGACCCAGCGACGACAAAGACGGTGGCAGCAACGGCGATGGTTTCCCGTAAGGGTGGTACCGCGCGGTCGCGAGCGGGCTCAAGGGTGGCGTGGGATAAGTCCTGGAGAACAAGGGGTGCGTCGGGGGCAGCCCGACAGAGGGCGACAACAGCGACAGCGGGGCCGCCGATGGGTCCGTGGGCCCGCTACTCGACATGCTCGTGTGACTCCTCAAATGCTGCAGCAACTCGTCCGACGTGGAAAACCTTTTGCCGCAGTAAGCGGTGTCGCCGGCGATCCAGTTGCAAACGTACGGAAGCTGCGAGGCCGCCGCTAGCGCGGCCAGCTGTGCGTGCGCGTACGCGGCAACACCTAAGGCCCCGTAAGGCGTGGCGCCGGTTTTGTGATCACACTGGACACATCCAGCGGGACAGGGGCTGCTCGCTGCACTGCCCCCCAATTTCCCATTCGCGACCGCGGCGCTCGCTGAATTGACGTAAAGATGAGAGTTCAATTGGCAACCGGTGCAATAGGGATCTCTGCACACGGGCATCAAAGCGTCCGACGCCGAGGAGCCCTTTAACCTGGCGTAGCTCAAGTAAGGATTCCCGGCCAGCAAGCTGTTCTTCAACGCGGCTTGCTGTTGAGACATCAGAGAGCCGGCCATTACGTCTATCGGTAATTGTGGACTGTATCCTAAATAGCCGGAGCTCGACGTGGCCGAACTGACGCTCGGCCTGAAAGTTCCCAACGGAAGATCTTTGATAGACGGATCCGTCATCGCTAGAACACCCGCTGGACTGTAAGACGGTTTCGCTGCCAGCGACGGGCTGCTGACGACAACTGGCTGAGAGGAATTCGACGACTCGAGCTGAACCGACGAAAGATTCGTCGCTGACGTCCTCGAGACCGGCGACTCCCGAGCCGCGTCGCCGTTCGGCGTGGTAGTTTTTCGTCCCTGAGGCGTCGCGGCGCGAACCGACGAAGCGCTCTGATTGCTGGGACATCGTTTATTACTGCTACCGGGCGTCCTGGATCGACCGGGCGTCGAATGACTAGAGGCCGAACGTTGCTCGTCTGGACTCGACGCTTTCTCCCGACCCAGACACGACTCGTATGGCTTGAAGTTGGTCTTGGCGGATGATTCCGTGCACGTTGTCACGTTTACCGGCGACGATTTTTCACGTGACTGTTCCGTGGACTTGGACGATTTGTTTCCCGAACTTTTGTCCAACGAGCCCAACAGAGATTTATTGGACGACGTGTCCGCCCCTATTTGACTGCACGTCTGAGCGAGGAGGGCCAGTGGGCTCTTCTTTGCATCTAACTGAAAGTAGAATGAACGTGTCAGTATAGGTCAATCACGGTACATTACATTTTTATTCTAAATTCGTAGTAAGCTACAGGCTAATAAGCCTTCTTATAGGAAACAGGCACGTATACATGTATGTAGTAGTTTAGCCTATCTTTGATTGTTATCCTAATCGTTATTCTAAAAGATACAACAGTATTGTAAATAATTTGTCTAATACTAACTGCCTTGTTGAATATTTATAAATTATTTTGCCCCGTCCCTGAAGAAGTTAATTGAGCCAAATTTTGCATAAGCCTACCAACTACCAAAGAGACCATTGGGATTAGTAAGTTTCTGAACAACTTAGCCCATGTTACTTTTGTATTTTCTGTACGTAAGTTCGTGGTTGAATTGCAAAATATCAACATTTTTCTACATGAAGCTCTAGCTAGGAAGGGGATGAAGTTTTCAAACATTTGTTGTCGGCCATTTCTATCATTCCACTAATAATTACTATCTACTCTAGAGTTTGAAACATTGCCAGTACTATACTAATACCGACACGAATGGTTACAATCGTTTTATTCATTTGTTTCAATACCGATCACATTGTGTTGAACAGATATCATGTTCATAGTTTTATGACTGATAAAAGGTAATGGCCAATGAGTGCATCTCTAGAAATAACTTTGAAGTACCACTGCTCACCTTTTTCTGGTATAAATATTATACATACAATATGTATACCAAGTGCAGATATTTTATTACGTATTTGCATAATTTAAGTAAGAGTCTTCTTCAAACTTTTAATAGGTACAGCGACGAGCATTGTCTGTAATTCATGTTATCGAAAGCATTTATGAGCTTTAAAACCGTTCAACTATATATTATCGAACATCCCTTCTAATCCTTACCGAAGATTGGATCAATCTGATCGAAAATCTCAAAAAGAATATTATCCCTGCTTATATTAACGTGCCACTTGAACTTTTGTATACCAAGTAAAGAAAAATATATCCCAGAATTGCAATGTATAATGCTTGTATTTTTGTATTACATTCGTTTTGTGTAAATACGTATGTCGCCGTTACAAAGGACTAATTCATTAGCTACCTATCCGCCATCTCTTCCATTTTTCATTATCTTTAATATTATAGCTTAGGCTCACTTCAATTGCGTGTCATATTGGCACACAATTAAACTGAGGGGTTATAATTATTCTGTGGAATGATGAATCCGACCATGGCGCGCCTATTTCAATGATTTCTTAATCCAGTGTCTCAATTATGATTTCACTAGTGTTTGAAGTGGTAAAAAGACGCGAGAGATTGGTCGTCACTAGCCGCTCTTATAAGTTGCTTTACGCGGTTACAAAATGAACAAATCATACGTGTAATATGTGATTGTATCAATTTAAATCAAAGCTCAACGCGCAGGAGGTTTCAGAGATTTGGGTACCTGTAAAATTCTACAGGTATACATTATAACTTATGCATTTGCAAACGACGCAACAATCGCTATATTACCATACATTTCATTCTGCGGAAAATTGACTATTTTCGAGTAAGTGTTGCGTTTACATACTAAGCGCAAACGTCATGCGATGGCCACTTTTGAAATATGCCTTTCAATTGTTTGCGAATGCATTACTCAATGCATTCGGAAGATTATTACAAAAGACTTTGGTTCTTAGTAAGGCATTTAATTTCTCTCAAACTGCTATGTGTAATGTAAACTTAAGAATGCGATACAAGTAATGTTTCTCTGTACGCAACTTTGTCACATTAGCAATGGAACAATACCTATCTGATAAGCAAATTCCACTTGAAGCGGGTATAATTTCCAATTAATAAATAAGCGGAACAGTCTTGCATAGTTTTGTTACCTTCAAGGAGAACGTTATGCGGAACCATCTAACGAAATGTTATAGAATTTTATTCAACTTTTTATTTTACTTGATTACACCTTCATTCAAACTGTCAAACGTCTACCGAGATTTCTATTACCGATCAAAGTCGCCGGAATAAAAGAGGATTAATGCTGTTTAGCGAAGGAACGCGGGCAATTAATGAGCAGTACTCAACGTAGATGATAAACAGTGGGAGAACGGGTGCAAGAATTTAATATTGGCGCCGGACGAGCGTTTGCTCGGTAGTGAGTCGCCAGGATGATGTAGCTGGTATAATTAGCGTATGGAGGAATGATATTTCTCGCGGCTCGTCCGTCCATCGAACAGATGTTCACGGTAATTAAAATGCAACGCTCATGCAACCCGCCGTTTATGGCTGCCCCTGCTAATGGTGTGATGCCGACAGATATTAATATCATGAATTGCAACAGGCTATTACGGCATTACGGTTAAAGCTATACGTTAATTTTCTATCTAACAAGTTAACGGAACGGTCGCCGTAGCATGTATAATTCTTTCCATAATCATTGATGATTATATTACAAAAAATGGCGATCGTTAAAACACGCCATGGTTTTTAATTATCCGCTCGAGAAAACGCGTTCTCACCTGATCGGCAATTAAACGGTGAAAAAACAATCAATAAGTTGATGCAAAAAGATCGCGCTGGTATGACTGGGCAAAGTAACCGGTTTCCGATTAAAATTGCTTCTTAGTTCTTCTGAAGCGCGGTATTCCCTATGTGAATTCTCCGTAGGAAAAGCAATTCTTGTAATAATTATATGCAAAGCAAGAGGGAGGAGCGAATTTCTTCAATTTTTGGAGCAGAAACGCTCATTTTCATCGTGCAAAATTCGCGGAGTCGACAGCAACAGTTTCCACGGCGGTTTGAAAAATATGTAGAAGCTTCAGTCGATTAGCCATAACGCAAGCGAAATGATCTTCCAGGCTGTCACCGGCCTGTCGCTCAACCTTCGAATATCGCTCGTTACTGCTCCATCTACTAACGGACAAGATATTTAAATAGCGTAGCCCGCTAAATTGAATGGCACGAAACCCGCGCGAATTCTCATAAAAAAGCCGCGTTACATCGCGCTTAATCGTGTGCAGAGTCGTTTCGCGGTTACTTATTCGGGCGGCGTTATGGTGCCAATTACTTGTTGCTTTATACCCGTGATACCAATTGAAACACTACGCATGCTCTGTGCCGTGCGGCTGACCCGACGCATTGTAATATTTGCAAATGATTATTATTCGTTTACAAACGTAAACTGGCTAACGAATGTTCAACCAATTAAGTGCACCATGGGCGGTTGGTAATTACCAGTTTCTAGCGGCCTATAAGCGGTAAAGGATACATACAAATGTAGAACAAGTAAAAGAAGAAAGAACGTGATAGACAAGTATGTGACTGTGAACATATTGCTTGGACAAAGAATATACACTTTATTTTTACGCTGACCGCGAGTAAATGTAAAGGGAGTAAAAAGGAAAATGAAGGAGGTCGCGCTTCCGTTCATTTTTAACACGTAACACACACTTCCCCGCGCCTATTCTAGCTGCATTGTATTACCGAATCGTGTTTTGATTTACGAGCATCGTAAATCAGCGAACGTTCGTGCGGAAACTTTGCCAGCACTCGCTGTCCTCAAAATAGTTTACAGGAGTTAAAGCGTGAGACGTGAAATGCATTCCTGTCGCGATTAACGAAAGGCCGACAGCTAGAATTAATGGTCTGTCGAAACCATTGTCCTTCACAGTATTCATTTTATATCGACCTAACGACGACGCGACGACGGCTATTGTAACGTTATTACCGCTGCCCTGAATAACGCAGCAAGTATTTTCCAATAGCTTTGCGATTTATTAAGGGACATTCACAATTTAATCTTCAAAGTTTGGAATAAAATGGAGGACAAACTGGGGGCGTGATTAATCCATGTGGCACGCTCTATGTATGGCGCGGAAACTTGGGCCATTTCCGGCGGGTTCCGATTGTTTACATTTCACTGTACCTGGCGCAAGAAAAAAAGAATGCAAGAAAGTTAGAGAAACACGAAACTGACCGTGGTAGGGAGAGGCGTAAGGTATTCCGGACGGAGATACTGATTTGCACTCGAAGTCAGCATCTTAAAAGGATGGTAGCCCTCTTTCTGCACGCAACTGCTCTTCCGGTAGCACTGCGACCACTCGCGACAGTCCGCAAAGGACTGACAAACAGAAGCCTGACGAATCCGTGGAGGAAACACTCTGCCGTACTTTTCCTTATATCCGTTGCAGTGGAACAATCAAAGTGCACGTAAATGAAGCCATTTGGCTTCTAACAACGTATTCCAAGGCGCGCACAATTCTCCTTCAACGCCGAAGAGGCACAACACACAAAGCTATCGACAAAAATGAAAAAAGAGAAATACACATCACGCGGTATACAGCATACAACGTTCACCTTCCACGACAAGCTTTGAGTCGCGACTGAATCGCTTCGCGTACTGTTCCCTTGCCTGAACCTCCCGTTTCCCTACCCTCTCCTCCTGAGGATGACCGTTCAGCTGACTTACCCCGCCACACCAAGCTCCCCCGGGGAAGCTTACCCCTTCGCTGCTCTGTCGGTACATTCTAGTTTCCCCCGCTACTGGCACCGCAGATTTTAGCGATGGAAGTAAACCTCTCGCGAAAGGATTCATTTCTTCCGCTGTTGAAATCTTACACTGATGTTATGTAGATTGCACTTATTCTTATCACGTTGTATGTCAATACATTCATTTTGCTACATACAATATATTTTATTAAATGATCATGAAAGGTCTGAATGAATTTCTTTAACAATTATTATTCATGCCGAAAGTATCTTCGACCTTATTTAAAAGATGATTCAAATGTACAATAATTTTTATTTACATGTGTACGAAACTCAAGTACTTCAATTACTAATCGATTATTGTTAATGTTGATATAACATTAATTATGCATATCGAAACGTTGCTTAATCTCAGATTCAATTCATTTTATTAGAAGCTTTGGTACATTGTGCACGTGCATGCAATCCCAACAGTGAAATTTGTTCTCAAATGCACGTTGCCACCAATACTAAAAGCAATTAAGAACAAATTCAACAGTCTATGTCTGTACTCTCCATAAATATGAATAAATACATGCAGTGGCTGCCAAAGATTTTCGACCAAACTGCAATTGCAACACATTTTTTGCCAGGCTCATATCTTCTGGGATAGAACTGATTATTTTTACGCAAGGGAATTGTTAATATCATCAAATACGAAAGTGAAGTTCCTCCATATATGCTTATCGATAAAAGTTTACTAGTGACATACATTTTTGTTTTTTAAACATAGAACGGATTTTTCAATTTGGGTTTTTGTTCATGATAAAATACCACTCGTAGCCATCGCTAGTCAAAGACCGTAGGTTTCCCCACCCCCCATGAGTAGTATCGGTAGAACGGTGACGAGGACAGCGAGTATCGCGGGCGGCGGAGTCAACCAATGCGAACGAGAGAGACGTACTTAGGCAATGCAAAGACGGCGGCGGCGGAGGCAGTGACGATGGAGGTGGTGGTGGCGGCGACGGTGGCGTTCGCGACACGGTGGTCGTTGTCGGTTCACGCCGTGCCGACACTTTTGCCGGGTGCAAGCGACCCGACCAACGACGTGTCAACTTGTGTAAGGTGCCCCCACGACTGCTTCGACCTACCCCGCTGCGTCACTTCCATTCTCTCTTGCTCCCATCCCACCTCTTTCTATTACCCATTCTCTCGCGAACGTTTTAATGCTATAGCAAAATTTACATTTCCCTTTGTTATCTTCCTACTTACCTTAAGCCCGTTGTAAACATCGCCTGTACAAATCGCGAGAATTTTCAATTTGATAACTATTAAGGAGATTGCGGTGAAGTCGTTCGCACGGTTTAACAAGGGGGAGACGTGCGGGAAAATGAATTTTTTTTTGCGAACTGGATTTGACCCTTAACCATCCACTGATACTAATTTCTTTTTCACATTCGCCGTGTTTGCTCTTTGTTCATTATTAAATTATCATTGGAATGTCCAAAAAAATAGGTTCGGCCAAACCAATGATCTAAATAATAAATTAGACTGTGGAATGAATTTAAAAATGGATGAATCCGTGACCAATAAACGCTTAATAGTAAAAGTATGAAGTATACAAATAATATTGCAAATACAAATAGAGTGACATTGGTTTCTTTTTGGTACCTCAAACTTGCCTTGATACTCCAAAATTAAAGTGTCTCCAAGAATTGTCAAGTTATTCACTATACGTAAAACGAAATAATAGGTAGTGTCTTACTGAAGCTTTATGCAAGGACTTCGCGAAGTTCACCGGTAAGGTCTTTGCCATTTTGCACGCTAACGTTTCCCGATAAATCATGAAATATACCTACAAGCATGTGTGCTTCATAAATATTTGCTATCTTACCTTATCTGACTGTTTAATTTAAACGGATACATTTAGGTGAACATATTGTAAATGTGTGTTTAAATAATGCTTCGTTTTGTGCCGTTATAAGGTAACCGAAATTATGCGGAAAAATTATCCTGCTTCTGTATCACGTTCATATCTTAAATACTAAACCAATGAAAATAGAGTCAACACGAATAGTTAACAAAGCTTACATAATCACAACAAAACATTACACTCGCCTTGCAATATTCTACAATAACGTCAACCTTGTAATTTTGTATTATAAACATACAGTTTCAAATCACCTACTTGCGTATTTTCTCGATCGTTCACACAGAATTGTTTATAGAACATACTTGACACTACGCTTCGCTGTTGCCTCTTGCAACACATGCAATATATCGCGATGCAATGACAGGTTTGCTTTATTTTGTTTTCATAGGTTTATTTATTAAGGCGTGTTTTAGCCGCGATAATTGCATTCCTCCACGCGTGATTTATCACCGGCGGTTTTACTCAATTCATTTAGCCGCGCAACAAGAAACACCGAGCAAATAATTTGTTAGATTTACGATTACTTTGAAATATCGCGACGGTTTATACTTTACAAGCCACGCACAAATGATGAGAGATGTACATTTTTATTCTAAAGCAAGCACATAATCCGAGCGGGTACAGTTTAATATTTTATTTCAGATTCGAGTATTAAGGAAAAAAGTAGGCCAAGGAGTATATCCCTAACTGTAGATAGCGTTTACTTCGGCGGATTTACGAGAATACGCATTTTTATTGAAAAAGAGATTAGACACGCGAAAGGGCCGTCGTAAAATTCTATTTGGGGTAAACGGTAGGTAGCACGGCTCTATGGTTTACAGAAAGTTTGTCATCCACTGGCCACAGCAATAAATGTCAGTGGTGTGTTAAACGACTAAAGACGAATAGATTCGATTGTCCATGGGAAATGAACGTCGGGCAGGTAAATAGTAATATATAAGTAATATAACTTATATAAGCTCGGTGCTTGACAATCCAACTATCAAGACGCCGAGTTTACAGTTTTACAGCTTTACGACTTTACAGCTTTACTACAACCGTAACGGATAATACTCCTTCACAATCTTACTCTTAAACGATGGCTTTGAATAATTGCGGCCATTTGCGGTGAAAATAAACATTCCGAAATGCAAATCTTCCGCTACCTGCATTTCGGAAATAACCGCGTCTGTTACTCATAATCAGTGCGACCATAAATACCTACACTCCTTCTTACGCAGTTTAACAGGGTATAGCCATTACCACTTTTGAAGTAACCAATAGGTAGATCAAATTCTTTTTTGTTATTCATTTATAGATATACCTGTAATACATTTAATATCAAGTTAAATCAAACGAATTAAAATTATATTTCAACAAATGCGGATGAAATTAAAGAAACTTACAATTGGCTCAAAACGAACTGTCAACCAGATCTGTAACCAATGGCAATGCACACTCTTACCTTAAAGCAACATATTTGCATTGATACAACGAGGTAAAAAGTAAAAAACGCGCAAGTGGAAAATGGTGATAAAATTATTTAAAAGCTATTGACATATTCGCTTTATATAGAAAGGTCATCGGCCGTTGATTCTGGGATCAATTCACCACAGATATATTTTAAATGCATACGTAACATCGGGTCAAATTGCATATTGTAACGATTAATGAATTCGGCTGATATAGATTGAAGTGGTAATGGCTGTGGTGTATGTAATATTCGCGGACACGGGGATGGATATGTGCTGCATCGAAATGCATATCAATTGTTTCATGGAAATTCGAGTGTTACTTCCCTTCATTACTATTCACAGAATTATATGATTGCACCGCACGTGTAGGTACATGTGCAATATAGACAAGGTGATTTACATAATTCGTATTGATCACGAAATTGTGCGTTATTAGGTGAGCTAATTTAATTATGTCAAGTGTAATTTCTGAATACATTTTTTTTTATAGTTAACAATATTCACCATGTTTTATTTTCCTGTGAAACGAAAAAAAATATCAATATCTGCATCATAGCAGATAGCTTCTGAAAACTATTTGGATCAACCACGCATTTAAAGACTATAGAAACGTGTTATACTTTACAATGTTCATATGACACATGGTAGAAGATAGTTTTGTAAGCTCCTTCTGTCGGCACTCGACGTCACATAAACATGTTGCTCTCGTTCTCATAGATACAGCGTGGAGATTTGGATAATTATATAGCGCTCTCATCTCTCACCAAGGCGTATCCTCTAACTAGCGCTAATAACGCCGCTAATGCTCTTCTGCGGAAACAGCTCGTATCTAACACCGCTCCGCGACCATCTCCACCGCAAAGATAAGATGAAAATATCGGCGACAGATTATAACTAGCCTCTTCTTTTTACATGAAAATACGACCTAAAGCCGTCGGGACTATCCGAGTTATTCTTCGCCCTTTCCTGGCCCTTGTAATCTTCCTTCAACGGGGATACCTGAATTGTACTTTCGTATTTAGGATTTAGCGACATATGTGCATATTTGTACAGTTTTGCGGATATACGCATAAACGTTTCCTTTATTGCAAGTACGAACAATGTATTAAGAACAAACTAAAGTTTTTCAGAGCGCGCAGAAAAAGGGCCCCGAGTTGTCATAGTGTATAAACCTAGGTAAGTGTCGGTGTGCACATGGCAACGTAGTGCAATTAAGAGCATTTGAGAGCAGGAAACAAACGTCCCCATAAATTTTTCGTTTAATAACTCCATTCTAGTGGTCGTCGCTAAGAATAGTCTAGCTAGCTCCGCTGCTAAACTGTAGCATCCGGAGTGCTTTTGAAACGTGCCATCGGAGTTTCACCACCGCCGTCGTCGTCGTGATTTCTCACGCGTCTCCGCAGGAAACTAGTCGAGATAATCACCCTCCACTCGCCGCACATCGATCAGACGAAGGGTAAACACGATTAGTATTAACGTACAGCTAATGAACTAATCCCGCCACGTCGCCGACGAGCACGAACTCGTCCAGCTCCGTTCCGTTGCGTTCGCCAACATTCGTTACTTGCCTCCGCAATCATTTTTCCCTTCTATTCTCCCTTTCTTCTTCCTCCTCCAAGCTTCAGAAACGAGCGGGTTATTTATGGCTAGTCGGCCACAACTCTGCTTGCGCATTCTGCTGGAAGTCTGCGCAAAATCGACAGCTGTCGCCTCGTTCGACAGTTTCGGGTATCCATCTATCCTCCTTGGCCCATTTATCTTTGCTCCTTTATCACCTTATCCCGTAGCGTTTTAGCTTCTACCGTATCATTCTCCTCAGACCCAACATCTGTAGTTCTTCAACCTTCCCCCCCCACCATTTCATTTCATTTATTTTAAAATAAAGCGTTTTTACGTTCACGAGTTACGCTATGTTAACGCGGTGCGACTTGATTCTAAGTTAATTTGTTAAATTTTCAAGTTAATATGCAAATCTATCGCAGGATTCGCGCTTAGCGAAAGGACGCTCCGCGAGTTGCCAGAGAAACCGCGAGTACTTACAAGAATACGTCACACGTGCACACCCGTCTACTGACCTATACTTACGTTTGAGCATGTACTAGTGCAAAAGGCGTTATTTATGTCCTCTTTGTCGGGCCATCGATAACCGCTGCAGAGAACTGTGGCGTGGCATGGCATGGCCTAGTGCAGCCCGTGTCGGTGTATACGCACATAAATAATGCGAGCGCAATTTCCCATGTAATTGATGGGGTACCCCCGCCCCACCTCGCTTCCCTTCCCATTCCATAATGGTGAGTGAACTGAGCTCTGGATGTTAGCCACAGAGAGCACCCCGTGGGGCGTAAACTCGACAATGCCTTCGTCACGCCGCGCATTGTTTGCCACCGCCGAGAGTTCACTCTCGGGGTTGATTTACCGTCCCGAGTTCGCTCACGAGCCACGGACGGCCTCGCAGCCCCGCAAAGAGCGTGTACCGAAATTTTGCGCCGAAAGATCGTCGCTCCTCTGTCATCCCCGTCCCGACCCAGCTTTCCGCGGAGCCTCCGCTGAAAGATGGCTTTGCTTGCCACCGCTGCGAGCCATTAGACGCAACCACTCTTTACCCGCACTTTCCTTACCACGTTTTACGACATTCAGACGCTAGCGTGTTACCGGGAACAAAGATTTCGCGAGCGCTTGCTTCCTGGAATTTATTGCGGCGAAACGTGAATAATAACGCATGCCGGTGAACAGAAACTCGTTTCACAAATTTTTATCTCGAATTCTTTTCTATCGATTACGGGTTACGATTCGTAAAAGAGGCCCGTGTTTATCCATGCTTATAATTAGCGCGAGTGGCAAAGCACGCTGTGACGGTGAGGGCAATATTGTGGCCATGCTAACGAAAGCACCCGCTCGTGGAATACGTTATCATGTCGGGGAAGTAAATTCCCCGGCTCATCCCCAGCTCTCCAGAAAACTAATTTCTCTGCGGTAACGTTTACTTCGAGGAGGGCTGTGATTTTCGGACGAACACGATGCATGAAGGATTAAGTTAATTCTACTGATATGAGACTAGTTAGGTAGAGGGTAGATGTTGATGCAGCTATAAGTTTTTGTCTTTGTTCTCTACATTTGCTTTGTATAATAATATTCAGTAACAATATTTGCATAGACATTCGCTCTCCACTTATTACGTAGGCCTACCTTGATATTGTACAAAGTAACCCCTTTTAAAACAAACAAAAGACACGGCCGAAAGGAGTTTATAAAAATCTGCAACTCTGTGATCTTTACGAATTTTTTCAGGGAAACCTTAGCAATGATTATACTTACATTTAAACAAAAATATTTTGGAAAAATCGATTCCTTCATTTACCTAGGTGTACCTACGATATCCCTTTAACATTAATTTTTCTGCGCCTGTATGTTACATATCTGCGGGTAGCTCGATATCGCCAGCAAAAGAATATAAATGGGAAAATTCAGTTTCGAGACGTATAATTCTTCCTTTATTCTTATACCTGATTCCCCTCTGACAGTGTGCCCCCTTCGTGCTACCCTTCTCGGCGCGCACAATTCTGCGCGACATTTTTTATCCGCCGCAAGTTCATGATCAACGTTTTCATGCAGACAAGTACAATATATAACCACTGACAGGCCGCCATCAATTTTACGAGCTGCGTCATAAATTACATCGTGCAAGAAAGCGGTACAGTGTACGTGCACAAAAAGAGTTGAAATTTTCAGGGCCGTCGAGGAATTTCTTTTTGTTACCACAATTTCATCACCTGGTGCCCTGTTTTACAGTGAAATATTGCTCGCACACAAAATATGGAGTAATTCTGTTCGAACGTGAATCATCTCGCACGCTGCGAGTGAATGATAGATGCAATTTATACTTAAGATCAATTTGCACATCTGTGTAATGTAAAGCGCGTTGGCATGATGTTGTAATCAGTTTCATGATTCGATAATGCACAATCATTTCGTAAGATTCACTGGATTTTGTAATACAGTGGGTGATTAAATGATTAGAGTTGCATCTGCACATTGACGATTCTACATTGAAACAATGAATTTCTTAATGAGAGACTAGTTACGCCAACTTCTTATTCTTTCAAGAAATCCTATCGAAATCGTTGCAAATGCGACACAGTCGAAAAGACGTATAAGTTAAGTATCACACACCTAATATGTTATGTTAGGATACCAGTAATTACTAATTACCGAGGAACGTTGAGAAGACGCAGCGGCCTCCATTTTCTTTTCGGCCAATCGTAAGCTGGAATGCGGAACACGCGGCTTCCACTTCTGTACTTACATACTTACATACATACGTTACCTTGTCTCGTCGTGGCAATCGGATCGAACATCGGGGCAGCCCAGACGGGTAGACTAGATTAGGAAGGGTTAACCAACGTGTACCGGTGATTTAAATCAATGACGGCGGCACATCTGTTGGCAGAGATTAATGATTAGACGCACGGGAACGAAGGAAGCCTGAAACTGGGTGCTTTCAGAGATCAGACAGATTAGAAACTAATTTAACGAGCTGCTTTCATCGTGCAATCCAATATCCATCTCGAGACTCCCCTTACAACATATATCGTCGTAGCTATCCACTGGCAGCTATGTATGTTGATTGATCGACAACGACGATATCGTGCGCGCGATATGTATTCCTTTTCCCTCAAACTATGTCAGATTTCGACTCTAGAAAATGATCATTGTAAAAGCTTTTTTTTTAGCAAAGGCGAACGTCTCGTCGATCATTGTAGATCTCATCTTTTGTCCTCCTCGATACCGATTATAATTTCGATAAAGTCAGTTTCGTAAATACTGCTGATCAAGATAATATACGATGCGGCTTTGTTCGAATCGATCATCGGATACAAAGTTGCACCTGACAATAATTGATACCTATGTGCAGCTGACAAATTTTTCGATTGCAATCGGCGTGTAGGAACGTCGTGTCACGTGAAGCGCGCAAAGCATTTCAACCCCTTGTTAGGACACCTTCTCAGCATCGCATAATACATACAATAGTATTACAGCATAGTAGTTCAGCCTTTTCTATGTCAAAAGAATGTAAGTTCAAGTAATATTTAAATCTTCGTGTGGTTTGATAACGAAGCGGAATACCTAGATGCCGTCTAAGAATATAGTTCTGCTTCTAAATGTTACGCAAATAGCTCCCGTTGCGAATGGTGGCGATAATGTAACACGGCAATTGTACTCCATTTACGTGGAACCGAAAATGGAATCTTGCGACGGCAAGTGGCTCGCGTGATAGCGATTTCGGTTATCCAATGCGGCGCAGTGGGATTGGCGTTGCTTGTTTAGGACGGTACCGTATAGAAGTTTGACTTTCAACAGGGTGGGCACTTGCTGATCGTCAGCCCTTCTCCCTCCCACGAAACGCTAATGGAGAACGCATACAGATTGGAAGGACACTTAGCAGAGTTAGCGTCCGCGGCTACTTTATTTACGCCATACACACGTCGACGCCGACGACAGACCTATGCATACAGTAGCCGTTCGCTGGTAACCGACTGTACAAACATTGTCCGTGCCCGTTCGTGTTTGTCGATGACTCCGCTGCCGCTCACAATCTTCGTTGTTCGTCGCTAAACTGGCATCAATTCTCTGTCAGGCGAAACGCTCGGGGCTACCGTTCCATTTATCTAAGGAAACAACTTTAACCACTTAACACTTTCCAACAGGAACACACGGCTGCTTTGTACCGCGCTAGAGATGCCGTTTGACAGCAATAAATACTTTAGCATCGCGTCGATTGCGTTTAGTACGTTTTATGTAAAAAGAAAAATTCATACTAGACGCCCTCGTACCTTCGCGATGTTTGCTTTTTGTATTATACAGATTGTTGTTCGTATCATGTATTCTCCGCGTATTCTTTTTCTTTGACTCGGCAGTGATCCTACGTGTGAAAGGAAGTAAAAAAAGAAGGGAATCATATATTTCAATCTGGCTCGTTCTGGAGAAAATTGAGTGCGAGAATCTGTCAGATAGGGTGCATCTGACTATTTACAGGCTTACGACTAGGTGTGCACTAGTAAGCAATGCCATTAAACCTGTAAGTTTAAACCTGTAAGTGATCATGGTCTAATGCTACGTTATTTTGGCATTTTAGCTAATCGAAAGGTTGTATTATTATTTTTTTTATTTAAGTTACAGTATATCTACCCTATTTTCTTCGTTTCCACGACACCAAAAATAAAAGTCAAATGGGTTAAAGTCCGGTGGTCTTGAACACACTGATTTTAGTGAAACTCATTAACCGGGGAAAGAGTGCACGGTTTTAATGCTCGATTCTCTTTAAAACCCGGTCACGAACGAGAAACTGTTATACTTTTTCTTCCATTTTGTTTGTACACGTAGAGCCACTTCACGCCCGTTCGCACCACGCGTTCCGCAACATCCTCTATTATAAACGAGCGGGCTTCATTTCACTGTGCATATCGAAATGTTTGGAAAATGGAGAATTACTTCAATAAATCCCGTTGAATTATAGGGCTCTTTTATGGTTCGGACAGAGGTATTGTGAGGTCCCGCGCAGCCTTTTCACGCCCATCTTTCCTGATCGGCACTCGAATATTTCATACTGACACTTTTGGCATTAACTCTATTCGTCAGGGCTTGTGCTATCCAATGGCGCGGCATTGAATCGCGTGACACTCGGTATACATGGCCTTTTAGCCTTCTCTGTGGGCTTGCATAACGACAGGCAGCTGGTCGATTTTTGGATACAATCATTATACGCGTACACCGACACGCTCCCTGTATCCTCTGTCGCAGAGGAATGGTTTGTTTGGACAGCCTTCCTTTCCGGCATCGCTGCGACAGGAAATCTGTTCATGGCGAAACTTCACGGAGGCAGGTGTGGTTTCCACTCATTTTCTCTGCGGCTTTTAATCAATGTAACAAAGCAATCGCCGCCAACGATTGTTTCCTTTCAAATGTTTATTGCAGGAGACGATATATTTATATTTACATGAAAAATACATCGGAAACAGTACGAACCCGTTGCGCTCGATGGTCTTCATTTTGCCGCATGGTCTCAAGCCACGAGGCATCCCAAAGGTATTAGTTCCGATTTCGCGGAGAACGCGAAGCCGAAGTAAAATACACGATATCGCCGGCGGTATGGTATCGGTAGCAAAAGTGCCTAAGTGCTGCTCTCTCCGCGGCGTCTCCTGAAAACGACACGAAGATCACGAAGTAGTGTTCTTATGAGAATACACTAGGAGACAGAATCCGTTCAGTCGACGGGCGTTTCGCGGCCGCAAATTATTGTCAACGTAGCGGGCTCCCCCGGAACCGGCTAACAGTTTTGTAAAAAGCTTTTGTGAGTTTACCAGAGTCATAACTTCAACTTTGTCGCCGACAGCGTTTCCACCGTGGGACGAGAGACCGAGGCGAATCCTGTATACTGTATACGGCTAGAGTGGTCGGCGTTGGCGGCGCGGCGGGCTGCTCGGAGACGCGAAGATAAAACAGGGAGGGCCAAAAGAGACGCCCTCGGTGAAATTACAGCCTCGTAACTCTCGGTAAGCGGGAGAGAGCGTATGTGACAGCGGGTGGACGAGCGAACAGGCGAACCGGCGGACCAGCGAATAGGCGGACGAACTGCGCATGGTTTCCGGGGAGTTTTATAGCCAACAGGGGGGTGTTTCAGGCCGAGCTACCCGGCCGTTGCCTTACGGGGTTGCACCGTTACACGGTTCCCGCATTCTCGTAAACAACTGGCCAGACGTGCTTATCGCGTTTTCACGATACGTAGCTTTATTACCCCGTTTGATCTCTATCGATTCCCGCCCTGCTAATAAAAATGTTAGACGTCCCGCAAGACGAAAGCTCAGCGTGCTTGCTCCTCGGCTGAAGTTTGCATCGGCGATAGACGACGCTTGCGGGTAAACCTACGACACGCACGCAACTTGTAGGATATCCTTTATGGTTTTTATCGCTTTCTTTTTTTGTAGGTAATGACAGTGCGATTTATTGGTCGCCTTGATAAATCGATTTGTGGCGTACTCTAGTGCAAGCTTGGTAATGTGACAACATTGCGTTAATGTGATATTTAAAGGAATATAGCAACGCTTCATTGAAGTTCGTTTTACGAAAAACAATTACCTATAGCAAAGAACAGTAGAAAATGTAAATGAACGTCACGATTGAATTTTAACTTTATTGGATACATGATCGAAGAAAGCTATTGTCGAAAAGAAGTACTGAAGACAATTATTAAGATAGTGATATATTAGGCCCAGTCTACTGGACGCTATTCTATTGCAGAACATATTTGTACCGCCTATGACAACTGCCATACTACTGACTGTGGAAGACGCCGAAAATATGATTTTCGAGAATGTCTTGCTAATTCATCCAACAACAATACTACTTCAGGACACATAATCGTTGAAGTTCTACATTCATAAAAAAAGAAATCGTACCATCTCATTGGGCCACCCAACATAAATACAAAATTAAAATATCACTGCGAACGGATATCGTTATCTTCAATTAATTTCGAAACGCACAGAGGGGAGCGGTCATAAAAATGAATAAAATAAGATAGCTAGGATCCATTAAATTTCCCAACCATTTCAGAGGCACGTAAGGCGAAAGCACCCTTGGAATATCAGCATTACTGGCTAGGTGGCCTTCTCTACCCCCCTTTCGGCTATATTCTCGGCACCGGTGGTAAATCTGCGGGATGTCAAGGGCGAAAGGTGTGACATATCTTATCGTAAACGTCTCATAACGGCGTTGCCGGCACTAACGATGCGTGACACACGACGACGTAAAGCCGTGGCGGGCCGTCGCGTCGGAAAGCTTGCTCGGCTCGTAAACCGCGGCTAACGCACCCCTTTCTTCAACTATCGCCGTATTAATGTCGATCAAGGCTGCTCTACCGTGGTACACCTACGTCCTCTGCCTTTCTATTACTTCCATCACGTGTTTCTAGTTCTTACTACGCATTGTGATCTAAAACAAAAAGCACTTTGCCTGTTTGTGTTCATTTGCAAAATCAATTTTAATTCGCACGAGTTCTCTCTTCTTTATTCCATTTAGGTACGAAATTTGTTGGAGTTCATATCGATCTTTATACATCAGTTCAAAAGGCTGAAATTATAATTAAACGAACTACAAAAATTAATATAGTATGAATAAATAAGTTCTATAGGTATATAATTAAAAAGAATCTTTTAATTGAGTGTTAAACGTGATATTTGCACTGCGTATACAATATGTTAATGAATAAATGAAAATATATAAGAATAATCAAGTTACATCAACCAGAGATCAATACCATAAAGCTTGTGATTAAGAAAACTATAAAATGACTGGCAATAAATAATAAATCCCCTTTCCGAAGCATTTTCGGCATTCATCAAGTACTTTATCGCCACAAATCTCTTTTCACTGCATAAGACAAGCAATATTTACAAAATCCACTTGTATCCATATGTATATATGTATATTCCCAGATAACAATCTATGAACATTACATTCTACGCCGGCCGAAGATCATTAATGTAAAATACACCTTCATCCCGTTTCCTGCTCCTTCCGCCGTACAGATATAATTCGAACAGTTTTTTTTTTTAATTTGAAGAACAGCAAGTCACGGAGTTTCAAATTTGTCAGAGAGAAGTCGTTCGCGATGGGAACCCGACGAAAGTGCCGACCATCGTGTTAGCCTGGCGCCGGCAGGAAGTAAATTTAGGCGGCCCCTTTATAACCTTCAATCTTCGAAGAAAATAATGGCCGGGTCTTATAATACTTAAGGGATCCGTGCTATCCATTTATTAGGCCGTAAGATGACGGGCAGCTCGGAAATCATCAGCGGCAATTAGACACGGCGGGCCCGATTGTTTGCTTGGCGGCATATCGGACGGGTGTGTTCTCCAAAATTATTAGCTCGACGTGGAGCCTCTCCTCCTCTGGCATCGGCATCTTGCCTCACAAGAGAAATCGCCCTTCATGGAACTACTATATAAACTGCACGCTATATTCGACCGGCACGAAGACCACACAGAGCCACCACAATGGTTTGCCATTGATCATGACGCCTTAATTGCAATTATCAGGTCGTCAGGTGTTCGCGCGGTTTTACATTTTGTAATGAATTTATTTCCAATAATTATTCGTCTATTTTTTTTTTTTTGTTAATAAAGAGTTTCAAAAGTCGTGCCAACTACAAATGCGATTGCTCACAACGATGCTGTGCAATGAAAGCACCAGGAAAAGTTAAACTTTGTTTTGCCATACTATATTACGTCTTTTAGAAAACGATAATGTTTCAAATTTGTTGATGATTATTAAAATTCTCAATTCAGCGTTTCTTTGTTATAGAATATAGAGCCAGCCTCAGTATATTTAGGGCAGTTTAAAAAATTATGCCGCATTTTTCTAATAAGAAAAGGGCCACTTCAAATTTTGTCTTTTTGCTTCAAGGTTCATTTTTATTTATACGAATTTTCGAACTCGATCTTCTTAAAAACGAAGTCGCAAACAAAATAAAGTTATTGTATTATTTTGTCCTATTTTTGTTAATACAATCGCCTCCCTGCCCAGTTGTACTACCCAACTTGGGACAACCTTATCTAAGGTAAGAAGCATTACCTATCCCAAGAAAATAGCGTTTTCAAAAATATGTACGTACAAGAAGGAAAGTCCCGTCCGTTGAACGATTACGTTAGAACTTCCCATAATTTGTATCGGCATTCATAGGAATATGAAATCGTCTTACCGTTGGAACGTAGTCCTGAGCAAACTAATAATAATCAAGACACGCCGTAAAATCCGTCTATTCGCGATGACTATAATTCTGTACAGGGATAAGCAGGGCCGCGAAGAAAGGATCATAAAGAACCGACGTTGTGTGTCGACGGCGAATGCAAATAGAAAATCGTAGAGTGGCAAGCCTCGTAAAATAATACCGCCATAAATTATGCGTTTTCATTCTTACAGACGGAATACTATGAGCGCGTTCCCCTCGATTATTGCTCCCCGTCGCGTTTCACGTTTAGAATTTGAAATTAAAAGAATATGAGGTTTCTAATCGTTTTACATTTCGTAGTACACTACTTCCTATTAAGGATGCCCAATGTTTAATATTTATTTCTAAGAAGATGAATGAAAAAGTACTGTATATTACATCTTCTAGTAAAATAAAGCAATTTTCATATATATATTGAACTTTTGTAAGTATATAAAATATGTAGGTATGTAAAACATAGTTTATGAAAATCCAACATCAGCTTTCATTTTAAACATAAATGTAATTATTAAGTAGACGATCGATAAATTGGAGTCGAAGATGCAGAGAAAGTTAAAAAAAAGAAGTGATGCCCCGAAATGGAAGTTTAACCCGATTTTATTTAAAGTGAACCTATTGTTTAATCAGATAAGAACTTACAATATGAAGCTGGCGATTGCATATGTCTACCGAAATAATTCGTTTCGTTCCGAAATTAATTGGAAATCCGTAGAATGATGGGCGATTTCGGTGGGTTCGGGTGATATTCCGGTGACTCGATGGCGCAGAATTAACGACTCGCCTTGACACTAATGCGGCGCGGCGGTACGAGCTTTCGCCGATTGTTTGTGACACTGGTCGGGCGGCACACGTGTTGTGACTCAGAAATGATAACCGATGATTTATCCGTGACAGGCTGCAGGTACTACGGATGGATTATCGTTCTGATTGCAAAGTATGAAATAATTAGGGAACGGACCGTCGACCATCCATCATTGGGCAACGATGGCCGCTTGTCAGGCGCCGTTCATTTATCATACTCGCTCAGCCATCGCCCTCTTCCTATTCCCATCGCATCGCCGATGTTCCATTGTTCGTATATCGGACGTAACTGTCCGTTACCGCTAATTACCTCCTGCCCCTGCGAAAGATTACGCAGTCAAGGCATCAAACGTATTAACGTGCGCGCGTGCATGTATACGCCCTGGCTGCGGTGCGTAGCCACTCGCGCGTTGCGTATACACGTTGGCTTAGCGGCCGAGCAACGACTCCATTAACCGTGTTTACTTGGCCAAAGATCTCTCCTATCGGTCAACCGTGCGGTATATGGATGCTGTCGTGTGCATGTCGCGACGCTTTGTCGCACGCGAATGCATTCCGACGATAATCTACCCTGCGCGGTTAACTTGTCACGCGAGAAGCTCAACATCCGCGCGGCGAAAGCCAAGTGCAACGTTTGCGTCTTGGCACTTTCGTTTCCGCCATCTTGCTTCGCGAATAGAGCTATTCATAGTCCTCACACGCGCCTACCTGCATTTATATTCTTCGAGCTAAGTAATCGCGCAAGGGATTCTCCTGGATTTGGGATAGCGGACTAAATCATTAGGTCGGGCTTCGCGTTTGAAACTGTCCAGGTTAGCGAACGATCGACGAAACTCCGCCTGGCCGCCGTTAACGTGCATGAGTCCAGAGCGAATGAAGGCCCACGGTATATTTACTGCCCAGCATAAACCCTATTGTTGCAGAGTGACAGCTTGTCTAAACACTCTTAAGTATTTGACTTTCCTTCACGGTGCTGCCTTTGACCTGTACCAGTTTGTACGCTCGGTTTTACACACAATGAGACGAGAAATCGCGCTTTCAATTGTACCCCGCCGCCGTTGCGCTTTAATACCCAAGGGGGTACCGTCATTGTTGAAATCCGAAACACATGTCTCTACCTGCCCTCTGTCCGTTGCCTCTACTCTGTTGCACCAAAACGATTCATGCCAATTTTAAACTATTCTCAATTTCATCGCTTTCGCCGGAAAAAGGATCGGGGTCAGCAAAATAGGCCAACTACCATCGACCGTAAGGTAATTCGCGGGAAAATGTCACGGGCTTTTTCTTTGTATCATATCAACAAACGTTATTTGTTATCTAGATCAGGCACTATGCAATGCACACTACTGAACTAACACGAATCGATGCATATACATTTGCAATATAAAGAACCTGTTCGTTGTACGTCAATCATTTATGTAAAAGTTATAATTAATAAGATAAATACCTTCTTTTTAACCAACAACTCTTATTCTATTACAGCTAAAAATATTAAAGTGCAGCAAACATTTTTGCGGACGTTGTAGCATAGTTTTCTTCAGAACGTACTCATGTTGCGTATTATAACAAATGTTAAGAGATTTCCTTTAACTGGCATAGCAGAAGAACTTGTAGCCACGATCGTGTTAATTTTTGCCGGATAAACTCTAAGTTATGGACATGTGGCATCTAGCCTCGAATTTACCTTTTATATGTATAATACTGATCCAGGCAGTGAGTTAGAATGGTTGAAGAAGCCCATGCTCCGACATGGTACAATACATTTAAAGAAACAGTGTTCGTCTCCAACGTTTTGCGAAGCATTAACGAAAAACAGGTGTTCCTGGAGCAGTGGGCCGTTGCTGTAATTGCACAGCTGGAGCACAGTTTGCATACGAAGATTTTCTGCCCGCCCGCAGAAAAGAAAGAAGAGAAAGCGAGAGGTTTTTCTGGACATCGTGAAACGAGAAAGTATACAGGACCGGCGATCCCGCAGGGACAGCCGTCTCTCTTCTTCACCCCGGTTCGACCGTACTACATCGATTCGTTTGTCAAGTAACTTTCGAGTCCGGGGGTAAGCCAATATTTCACGAGGAGCGGAACCAAGATTGAGGCTAGGAAGCGGCGGGAAGGCTGCTGACCACAGGAGAAGATAAATTTGTTCCGCAATTGAGACGGGCGTGCCGTAGTAAATCTTGTCTATTAGGTATCTCTTCTTCTCTCCACCGCAGGTATAAAACTATAAATCGAGGCTGGAAAGACACCTCCGTATTGAGCCTGACCACGAAGAATTACGTGTAAAGAACAAGAAGTTTTCACCTGGTCCGGTCGGTACACATCTAAACCTAGTGGCTGGAGCTTCTTCACGACCACCACGATTTACGGATTCCGATCAACCGACCGTCTGTGGTTTACCTTAATATTTCACTACGCGACACTTTTGCGTGCCGTTGGTTGGAATCAAGTGTAAATTAATAATCGACTGTCGTCTTTGTATACGTGGTTGAAGTCACGTAGATTAAATTTTATATTGCATATAAATTACCGTATCTCTGATTCTTGTAAGACCTTGTCTTACTTGACACAAATGCATGGGATTTCCAGACAGTATTTTATATCTAATGAAATTCGATGGAAAGATTATTTCATCGCAATAGAATGCGCTTAAACAGCCTGAGGCAATGTATCAAACTGCACGCTATTTAGGAAAAAGATTACACGAGAATTATGTACAAATGAAGTAGTTCATTTTTATTGTATATCCCGGAATTCAAATTACTAGGTAAGACAAGATACCTCATTAGAAAAAGGTAAAACGAGAGATAATTCCTATAAAGTTAAGTGCATTTATTGAAATTACAGGCTGCTGCAATACTAGAACTATCAAGTGGTTAATTCTTTTTTGTTTACGCTTATTCGATTTCGATTGACATCGAGCAAAATACAAAATATTTTAATAAATATAGTCTTCCTTGCATTACTCCCTTCACTAGGCAACGGTAGTTCTTGCATTAAAACACTGCCAGATTGGTGCTTGCGATCAAACAAATGTTTCTTTCCGCATCGATATACGTAGCAATTTGACCGGCACGACAGACACTTGCAATTAGATACATTTGCATGCATTAAGAGTAGGTACATCCCTGATACCATTCTTTGAACTACAGACTGAACTACACCTATACTTAAGTTATATCCTACGTAACTGTTACTTACAGGCTCTCTGAATAATTGAGAGGCTTAAAAGGCGTACGTAAGTGTACGCTGCAAGTTCGATTCTGAACAGAAGAGAAATGTGCTTCGTCAGAAAAAGCGTCCCCACTTTTTTGCTCCCGCGGCACGGTAATACTTTGCTGGATGTGACTTATAGCCGAGCATTATTAAAGAGAACACATTTACGTGTAAATCGTGGAAGGATTATGAAATTCAATTTAGCATTCGATGTCACGGAGTCGGGGCATGTAAGACGCGAATAAATCAACGGGGTAGGACAGGCCGTAGTTACGGTTCAACCTGTTCCCAATAAATCTCCGGGCGTTCGATCCAACTCGTGAGACAAAAGAAAGGCATACAATGCGACTGTTCGATGCAGCGGCAACGTAATTGTAATGGTACGTTTCAATCGTGATATTCGTGATATCCCTTGGACACTCCGATAATGTATTCCCGTCAGTTATGATCCCGGTAGATCTGCGAGATATTTAATGTTGCAACATCTTCTTTTTGCCGATAAAACCATCTTTCTATCGTAGACAGCTCAATAAACGCGAGCTCATTAATATTTATAACTCTTCCCTTGAAATCTTATCCTCTCGCATGGAGAAAAAAAAGTGATTACACTTCTCCTTCTATTTCAAAGCAGTAACATCTTAGATAATCAGAACTCTATCCATGGTAAGGGGAGAAGGATGAAATTAACGTACATAATAATTAACGCCTGTAGTAACGTGTTTGGTCGTAAAATTTCCATTTATCAATTGTCTCTGCGAGCTCAGCGACGGGGGAAACAATAGATCGAAATGAAATTAGAATCTTGCGAATCTCGATGGCGGACTGATGGGCCCCAGTTCATTCGATCCTTATCGTAGCATAATTAACCCAGCAATTCATGTTTACGACCACTTTATGAAAGGAGACTAAAAAGAGAAAGGAACGCTAAAGTAATATACAACACCGTTCGCGACGCATAGTGATAAGAGATTTCGAAAATCACCGGGGAATACATAGACTCGAAACGCACTTCTATATTACGCAACCGCTACCACGATGCGTACGGCCGCGTATGTACGTAAATCGAACATTATCTCTGCTCCTAGAGTGCGCGATGTACGTACATACATACAATACTGTAAGTACGGCTGTTCGTTCGTTGGCATTCTGAATCATTCTCAATTCTCCGAGTTCGCCGCAGACGCGTGTTGAGAATGATACATTATTTCCCATGCGAATGTTTCTTTGCCGCGTAATGGACGATAAATAACATAAATTAATGCCTTATTCCAGACATGTCGGTTATTTATGCCCCGGAATAACTTTATCCCGACGCGTGATTACCGGCAGGCACGCAGCCCCGCGTTTTACTCGCCCCCTCTTCCCTCTCCTTCTGTTGCATTCCCGCACCCTCGTTCTTTTCCTCGCTCGCTCTGGCCAACGCAATCATCGTCCCTTCGATCCTCCGTAGACTTATAAACCCTTCTTCGTTCATAATGTAGGGACACGCTGATACGTACTTCCAGCGTTCAAATCATGTATTTCCACTATCCAAATAGTCGACTCGCGAATTTGACTGTCACGCTACATTTGTATGAACGATTTGTTCCGAGAAAAGGTTCTGGAAGTGGAGCTTATTTGAACAATTTGTCGGAAAGCTACCTCCTCTCCGATTTTGCCAGCTGCGAGAATTCGCGGCTCCATGTTCAAAATAATGAAATGTCTCTGACCATTCTGGATTAAAATAAAAGAATCGTTATGGTACAACATGTATGTATGACATTTTAACACAAAGTAAGTAAAGTATTCGATACACGCTTTAACTCAAGAACATAAAATTTACACATTCGTGCCTCTGGCATAAAGTAGACCGTATAATGCGAGTTTTCGACGAGTTCACCATTTATTCATATAACAATACGAGTGAGTGGATTTATAGGAAAGTTTAACAACTATGTACCTATTCGTTAAACAAAGCATGAGATCTACACTCTGACACGTGTACATGCAATTCCGTGTTATGGACAACCCTCTTCAATGTTCTATTTCCGTGCTTCGGTTAGTACTTGAAATGTGACGCCAGCGTTTTTTCCAATAAATCAGACGCGCATATAACTGTTCCGGGTTAAGATCGAGCATCCCGGTTTAACAATAAATGTTACGGATCCCTATTACGTCCTCATCAGTCAGAGCGCAGAATAGCTGGATCGTTTCGGTCGCACGGGCACGTAAACGCGCGAGTAGCTATGGTAATAAATCGCTGCTTACGAAGCAGACCTGGGAATGTAGGCGAATCTCTACGGTCGTTTCTGTATCCGTAGCGAAAGAGCAAAGTTACGGTACGGAGATTCTCGGCGTGATAAGCGATTCTTAAATCTACAGAAAAGGGTACACGAGTACACCGTGGCGAAATTTGACGCGGCCGGCCAGTTTGTTACCCCATTTGGAAACGCCTTTAGCGCTAAAGTCGACCTCGATGAACCAACGTCGTTAAGCTGCGGCATCGATGTACGTATGAAACCGTTTGCAACGTGCCGTGAATTTTCCTGGCGTACAAGTTTCTCAATGACGATCGAACACACGATAAACGTAAATGCTGTTGAAATTGATTCCTTATTTTTCATTATCACCTGTAACCTTTCCTCATTACTTAATCGGTCCATTAAAAAATGCGCGTAATACTTCTAAACGTTTTTTTTTTTAATTCTTTACGCAACGGTTTCCTGTTGAAACCTATTTAGCGCGTAATGAAAATACCGATTCATTCGCGTGTGACTGACTAAACGCAACAGATAAGGATATTTAATTTAACTAATTCACACTGACAGGATAGAAAAAATATTCTCGAATTTCCAGTCGTGGAATGCCAAGCCGTCTTTTAGGTACTAATAAATAAGAAACAATGTGCGCAGCGTAATGCGGACGGTATGTATAATTACTCGCATAACGAGTAGCGGCGTTCCTTTGAAACCGGGTTCAAGTACTGTTACTTCTATGATAGTGTCGATCAATTAATTCCAATCAACTCATTGCTTAGTTAATTAAGAAATCTCGTTATTCCATAAAATGCCCTCGCATATGCTTTATCCGTTTCCACAATCATTTTATGCAGGAGAATAAAGTTACAAGTGATGACAATGTTTACCTAATGCTTGCAAATATTGTATACAAATAACGCTTGTGATATGTATTATACAAACTCTTTAATGGAGAAAGTTACATACTTCGGCCTTTCAGTTCCGGCATCATGTATGTATTATGTTTATCTCATTTTGCACGAAAAGAAAATGAAGAAACTACGTAACAAAATTAATACATTCAACTAAATGAAAGTTCTCATTATTTCGTTTAGGTAAATATTTATCAAGCTCATTGCGCCGATATAATTTTCCAATTTCGGTTCTGCAGAGAATGGAAATATTGTTCGATTGCAGAAACGAATGTTTCCGCCAAACAACACCCGACTCGTAAATTTTGGTTTTTCCATTAGAATGAAACAGATTTCAAATGCCAAGGTGCAAGTTGATTGGGTGTTGCTTCAGATGGCGGTAAATACGTGATGGTTGCATAGTCGGTAACGCTGTTATCTTGCTTTACCGTGATTCTTCTGAACAGTAATGAAGAAGTACAAATTGAAGAAAGCAAATGTTGGGTATACAAAGTAGAAAAGACGTAAGATTCTTTTGCTTTTGCATCAAACTTGACTTCTAATATCGTACGCTTAAAACGTGCATACGGGATAAATAAAAGATGCGAGTATGTGGTAGAATTTAGAAATGATCATTTACTTCATCTCTTCGAATCTCTTCGATCCGAGCTTTTCCAATGTAATTACCGCAAACGCTTCATGGAAATCGTGTTGGGAAACAGTGTCAGGGTCAACAAATGTTTAGAAAACATTGAAACCTGATATATATGTATTATATTTCCTGTAGAATTGTTATTTGAATTTTATTTAACGCGTACCACCTTTTTTGCTGCAATTCTTTTAGTGAACATATATATTTGACTTCGTAAAGTTGACTGATCATTCATAAAATAAGTGCAACAAAAATGTTGCAACATACGTAATCGCAAAATTGTTGCTACAACGGTTAATATATACACGGTTAGTACGTACTGCAAGCTTCGCAAACGACTTTGGCAAACCTCTCCTTAGATTCGAACTCGTGGCGAGGAATCTGGTGGAAGGAGGTGGCTCGGTGAGTTATGGACTCGACGGGGCTACGTGGCTGCCGCAACATTAATTGGTTCTATCGCCCAAACGAACACATGTCGGATTACTCGTCTCGCTTCGCTGGTACATATACATACGTTAGGCGGCAGCACGGTCGGCGAAGAAGTTGACGAGGAAAAGGAAGACAACAAGAAGGAGGAGGTAGAGAAGGAAGAAGAGAACAAGGAAGGAGCCGCGGCAGCAACTGCCATGTACCGGCAGAAAAAGGAGGAAGGGGGAGAAGTGGAACGGGAAAAAGGAAGAACGAGATCGGGACAAGTCTGTCCTTTCATTAATCAGCGATTAAGCCTCTGGCCTCGGCCTTTATGAATTATTATGATACCACATCTCACGACATCGCCATCAGTCACGACTCGTCGTGTATCTCAGTAACTATCTCCGGGGCCGCCTGGCAGACGGCTTTACATTTATCACCGTCATCTTTTCAGCATGCTTGATTTATCTTCCCTACATTATCATCTGGCACTTTGACATTTTGTTTGAATGGATAAGAGCGGCTAATGTCGTTTCACCTCGCCAGCGAATGCAAGCGGAATACGCGTGTTTATATAGCAGAGCCATACGTGTATGCAATCGCGCGGCACATTTACATTTCGTCTAACAATCAGTCCGATCCCATAAAATTGGCAAACTTGAATCTGACAAAGGACAATACGTGGATCGTTATTGTATCATCGCTTCATGCAGTAATAGAACGGTTCTTAATATACTTAGACAAGACTGTGTTATTAATCTCGACTTTTCAATATTTTATTAAGTCTAAACTTGTCGCCATTTCCAAGATGGCAGTACTAAGTATTTATCTATGATTTGAATTTAAATAAGGAATTTTATAAAGTTATAAGTAACACATTCTAAAGGACTTGCTATAAAATGTAGACGAATACACTTTAAATGGAAATAACAGTTTTCAGCAGACGAGTTGTGCTTTTCCTCGACTGTCAAATGCAAAGTAATAAGCTTATTATTTAGTCACGTATATCCGGAAATAATATGTTCTTCATCCATCACCAGTCAACGTGACAGTAAATCCATTAATCATGACCAACTGGCATCTTGACGCGTGCAGTTATTAATGCCCTTTCTTACCGCGGTTAATATTGTCTTCCACCTTGATACTGTCATTCGATCGCATAAAAACATCGATAACGATCGGTCACTTTTTATAATCGTAATTACTCGGAATGTTATGATACCATTTGCCGGAAATCGTTGAATAAATAATAGCAGAATGAATTACTAATCGCAATGATTTCGATTCAAATGACAAACGATGACCATGTTGCGTTCGTAATACGGCTTAGGCGTGTGGGTTTATCGGGTTATCTTCGGGATCATAGTCCGTATAATTTACATTTCTTTCATTCCCCAGAATCGTTTGAACATTTAGTCTGTAGATTTAAGTAGCAGTACGATTCAATTATTTTGTTATTTCCCAGCTACGTACGTGTATATTAACTACTTACATTACTTAGGGTATGAAACTATAATTGGAACCTAAGCTAGCCATTATTTGCGTCACGTAAAAGATTTTATCAAATTTGTTCTTCGATCAATTTCATAAAAATGCAAGCACTTGCTAAGACTATTGTGCAACTTTCAACAAAAAAAGGTGCTGGTATAGATCTAACGCGAGATACCTTTATCTTGCACTTGGCACTTATCTTAATTATTGTATTTATGTGCCGTTCTACTTTACGTTTTAGATTTTCGTGTCTGTCGCCGATAAATCTGTCGACATTAATAATCATAAGCGTAAGCTACTGGTGAAATCAATGGCCCAATAAAACCATCAGAGAAGTTAACGTCTGGCCGGAGAAAAAAGAGGGAGACATAAGGCTGAGGATTAATGCTAATCAAGAATAAATTATAATCATAGTACCGCACCCCTCTTCGCTGCCGCCACGCTTTCGTTCGCTGCGAGGGAAAAGAAGGGGGACAACAGAGATGGGAAGGTCTCTAATTTATTGGACGACCGAAAAGACATAGCGCGTAAGCGCATAACTTGTGTTTATCAGGATCCAGCCATTTACTCCTGAAACATATTACCGGTTTATCTGCCGGCCGGGATTGCTATTTTATTTTAGGGACGTTTATCGTTCGCCGCAGCACGGTATATACATGCACGCGTTTAAAATATATTCGTGTACAAATGCGTTTAGTACCCGTGGCGGGATAACGTTTGGTGGTAAGTTGTCCTGCTTGTTTCACGCTAGCTTCGACAACGGGACGGCCACGTATGTAGGCCCCGTTCTGTTTGCTGTCCGGCGAACCTGTTACTCGCTCGCCAGCACGACGGCATCGACGCCGAGTACCAACCGTCAGTTCGGCAAAATTATGCCGCGATTTCCGGCAAATCTGAAAGATAAAAACACCGCTACATGCCACGCGTATCCCTTTTTACACGGATAACAACGTGTAGGCACACGTGTAGAGGAGCAAGGGCAGGCGAGCTTCTCCTTTGCTTATTTTGGCTTTTAACCGGATCTCATTCTTCGGCGGCGACTTTCCGCTTGCGGGATTCGTGGCGTAAGCAATCGGCGAACGTGTAAGAGGAGAAACCGAAGTTGAATGATATGCCCGCGGTGACTCTGATGTCTTGATTAGTTTTCGAAGAGCTCAAAGAGGTACCGGTACTCCGGGAAGTCCTTTGTTCAGCAAAGTACTGCAAAGTAAATTGGATGAGCCTGGCAATTTAATCTTCATCGTCTTACGTTCGGAAGCCTCTCACGAGTCACGAGATCGGTGGCCCACGGCAAATTGAAATGAGTTTGAATGCGCAAAGCGAACATTCTGCTGGGAACGCAAAAACTGATCTGGCGAGGAATTAGATTGTTGATTACTGTTCAGCGCGCGCGTGACAGCTGTAATGTTAGTATAATTTATTTTCTATTCGTCGGTAAAATAAAACGTGACCTATGCTACGACCGAAATGGGTCCGTGTTCTATTGGAAATAGAACAAGTTCAGAAAAGGCATGTTGCAAACGAGTGATTTATCAGGTGAGCATTTGTTAACGACCCAGTCTCCTGTTCGCACCTCACCGGCACCGACAACTTTCATCTTTTCCCTCTCGCTCTTAATCAAACGCGATAATACGCCTTTCACGCTGATAACTGGCCGAAAGGTGTTCGAGCGATCGTTAGATCTTGTAACTCATGATGAATTATGCTTCAATTAAAACTTGACGGTAAATCATTTTAGTGAAAGGATTAGACGTTTCCTCTTATTGAAACTAGGATCGAGAACCGATACATCGAAGGATATGGTGGGCATGCAGCGAAAATAGCGATCTTCCAAAGCCGATACGATGTAGCAGGAATGAAAGGATAAACAAAAGAACCAGCTATGTCGAACCTATCGAGAACGGCTCTGAGAATATCTGTGATCGAGTTATTTCTGAAATAGCGGAAGGATAAAACCGCCGGGAAGATTGCAGGTATAACACTTACAGGAGCGATGCGATGAGGAGGTAGTAAGAGTATGGCGAGAGAGAAGATCGAGCAGGGCACCGCTTATTTACTCAAGCTGCGAGTTGATGTATGGCCCGCTGCTGGACGTTGTCGGTGCCTTTCATTTGGCCGCCTCTCGCAGAGACAAGAGATAACCTCGCCTCTGATCAACGACTCTCTACGGCTCTCTAAAGGCCCTCGCTACATGATCCAAGCATTGGCTGGCATGAATCTCGAGCCATTCGTGGCGGAACCGGGGCCCCAGGCGCGGAACGTGTAATGGAGAATCCGAAGATCGTCCCTCTTTCTGACTCGAACGCTTTCCAAGCGAAGTTAACCATGAACGACGGTTCGTGATTCTGCCAGCAGTCAGATTTCACTGTTGACGCGATAATTAAAGAGGAATGTCCAGCGTGATTAACGACAATGTGGCACGCCAATGTTGCAAGTCGAATGAAACTGATGCTTTGTTCTTAAAATGGATAATTGAAGACGTTAGACTATGCAGCATCCCAAAATTGCAATCTATAGTTTGCAAGGTATTATCTACAACCAAGTTGTAATTAGGTTAGAGTCGTGCAACCACCTCTTTAACTTTGCTCTATTAACAGTAAACAAAAGAATCCTGGACATAAAATTAGGAGCAAAATATATTACTGCAACGGTACATCATCCTCAACCAAATAGAAAGAATGAAACAGTACATAAAGAAATATTAAATTATCCAGAAAGCTGCTTCAATCGACGCCATTGCCGCTGCACAGATAAATTCCGGCCTGCTGCTAGGACTATCAGAGTCCAGTGGTGGAGCTTCACGTGTTAATGCGCGTAGTGCTGCCCATGGGGATATACATGAATTAAGCGAGGGTTATTGCACAACGAAGTGCACGTTGGAAGTTTATCACAGGACTTGTACACGCATACGCGTGCTTGTTAACACGCCTGCTTACGGTAAGATTACGCAGCCCAACGCAACCCCGAGCAAACAAAATAACGCCAGATTGGGCTAGACCAGAGTCGGGCAAACTTTATTCCGAATGACGAATAAAGAATAACGATTGGAAACGCCACATTTATTCGTAAATAACGAATAACGATTTTATTCGGCGAGAACTTATTCGTCAGCCAAGAATAAATATCGCCTCTAATTCGAACCCAATTTATTCGATCTTTTATTCGACTAAACGACGAATAAATGTGACGCCCACCACCTACTGACGACTGCA
This sequence comes from Holcopasites calliopsidis, assembly GCA_023838395.1. NCBI lineage: Eukaryota > Metazoa > Arthropoda > Insecta > Hymenoptera > Apidae > Holcopasites > Holcopasites calliopsidis. The sequence goes on from JALHAQ010000007.1 coordinate 6,581,061, forward strand.
AGAGCAAATCATAACCTTTTTCTTTACCACGGACCCCTACATATACGTATGACACCTGATACTTTTATTCGTTGTTTTCGCTATTCAATTTTTCTCTCATAGAACTGAACATCTTTATCCAATCGCGTCTATTCCATGGACCACTGTTGGAATAAGATTGAAAACCTTTCTCCGACGTGGTAAGATTACGTTGATGACATGCTTTAGCCATCACTTAAGAAATAGTAAGAATAAGAGATACCAGAAGATAAAGAATATCTTTCTTCGTGACACTGTCACGATTAGCAGTTAGCGTTAATGGAGCAAGATAAAATTCCAGAGAATAATGACACGCGTTTTTAAGCCCGCCTTAACGGCTGTGCATTAAACATTGAAATTCCATTCAGTAGTAACCCCGTACAAGTGTTTTATTTATTTTTATACTCAATGACGGTATAGTGCCTGGAACACATACTACAGACAACAAATGGGCTCAACGTATGTAGTTTCAACGGGGACGAAAAAGGTTAAATGCAAGACGTACGTATGTATACTCCGATCGTGCGGTCTAAAGTGGAAACGCTAGAAGATCCGATGAACGATTACAAGACGTCTAATATGGCTGCGGTTACGGAGCGGCGTACAAATAATGTGAGCAATGCAAAGAGGAGAAGCTGAAGAGAATGTTGCAAAATACGATGGAGTCGAAGCCCTGTACGGGCGCGAGGGTTTGGAATTCTCGCGGACCGGCTACCGATATAGCCAATAACAATGGAAATGGACTTGGCGGGTATTGAGTGGCCCCCACAAGTGGTCGAGCATTCCAAACATCGAATCGCTGGTCGGGAGTTGGAAATGTGAATATATACACGCATTGCTGAACGAAGACCACAAGTGCAGTTTCGCGCCCCGTTTCTCGTATGCATGCATACCGCATTGCTAACAGATCGGCCAATTTTCGACGGCGATACGTTAAGACCCCTTACAATGTAATGGCCTGAAATCCTCGGAATACGATATCTACGGAAGGACCTTTCGGCTTTGAAACGCAGTATTACCGATTTCAGCCCCCGTGATATTCCCCGTGCGGTTTTCGTTACTGCGCAAACGGTGTCACGGATTCGAGCTGAAATCCTGACGAAAGGCTGTGTGCATTAGCATTGCTATGCGACCAGTCAGTTATGGTTCAGATATTTCTAGAAATTTTTCATCAAAACAATCGCAGTGGGCCGAAGCAGACCGAATGTAAAATACAGCAAAATTCGCAATAGATTTTTCAAAGAAGCGACTTCCTTGTTGTAATTTTCTGGGATGAAAAATGAGCTTTACCTTGCTATTTACAAATTTCGAAAAGTGGTTAAAGTACGGCCTTTGAAAAATACTAAAAGCAAAATTGTACCCTTATTTGCGAAGCTATTCTAATCAAATGCACTTTCAAACTTTTATTCTTCTGCACTTTTTTCAACTTATCCCTCCATGAGAAGCTATCCCTTTACCGTATACATGTACAGCAATTGTCCGAGGCAGCCCTTGTACCTTATCGTAAAGGTTTTTCCATCTCGATATTTCGGTTTGGAATGCGACTACTCAGTATGAACACGTTACGCATTCGACGAACGCGATATCCATAAAATGTCGGCCAATTAAGGGTAGAGGATGTTCGGAAATGCCGGGATCGTTGGTCTAGAAGCGCGGCGCATGAATTTCAAGTGTACAGGATGGCGACGAATCCTTTTGGCGGCAAATGTTAGCGGCGCGCACAGAAAGAAGGAGAAAGGCGCAGAGGGTGGAAGCGGCTTCGATGAACAGGGAACCGCATTGTTTGTCGCGGAAGGTATTCTCCGCTGTCGGCTGTCACCGGAAACATTCATTACGGCGCGTCGCCTGCTAGGAATCACTAATGTATTCGACGAGGACGACGTGGATGTTCCCCGCTGTAAATGTTTCTGAGGGATCCGGCGCTTCGGCGAATCGGGAATTGATATAGACAAAGAAGTTATCGGAGGACCTCTCTCCTGGTTGCAGGACAGAATCAGGACCTTCCGCGCCTTTCTTCCCCTTCGCTTGAATTCCTCTTTACCCGTCAAACTTTGTGCTCTACAAAAGAGCCTGTTGAAAAGAAGGATCACCCACTTTGAAGAAGCATAGTACTCGGCAACAAGGAGATTGGTAAACCGAAAGTTCCGATTTTTTTTTTTTTATAGAACCTTGCAGGTGCGAAGGTAATCTCAGTAGAAGCGTCAGGCACTTCCTTTTCCGCCACTTTTTGGTTCTTCGTGTTCAATCAGCTTGAAGACTAATGTCCATTTTATTATTTGGGGTATATTACTTCAAATAGGCGCCATAATAAGTAGCAGCTTTAATCGAAACAAAATTTGCAAATGGTTCCTGATTTTAGTAATTGTAGCGTAGAAACTCAAATTAGGCGACGAGACTTTTGTGATCAAATACTAATGAATAACAACGATTTTTTTAGACTTCTATCATAACTGTACAAATTGCCTGGCCGCGTCATGGTCGATAGATAATTTGATAAAATTGATGATTGATTGCCAGTTAAAGGAGGGATCATCAATCATCTGTCATCAATCAAAGCATACTGTACCCTTGCATCGAACAAGAGTAAAATTTGTTCCCTCTAATTTTATATGGTAAATGAATTAGCTTGCAGTAATGATTATTAATATTAGCGAAATGTATCTGTTACTTAACGTGCATCATTTTTATAAATAACTGAATTTATGTTTATTTATTTTACTTATGAGACTTGTAATCGCTTGGTTAGAAATATCCCGTGTAACAAAAAGATACGCCCATTTTCCAACTGGAAAAATGTCAAAAAGGGGCTGTACCGCAAATTACTATCGTACAGGCGTCAACTTCATACATAGTGGGAGGGGAATCTCGGGATAATTTGACAGCAGCGGCAGACCCTAATAAATTCTTGTAAAAGAGGGCGGAGCCTGCTGCGGGCAACATATTGGACTAACAATTATGTCGTAAATATACTTCTATCAAGTGAAATTGGATATCTAAATCAATGGATTATTATTTATTTCTTACAAAAGTAGCGAAAATGGGCAATAGAGATTCCTGGAATGTTGTTCGCGAGTTAAGTCACCAAAAATATTTTTTACTTCAGCATTATACAGAAAAATTAATATTCATGCATACTATATAAAAGTGCTTATGTAATTAAATATAAAAAACTTTAATTATTTAATATTCTATTTAAAGAATAAATAAAAACGCAACGCATATTATGAATGCATGTCACAGAAATTTGTACACACTTTTTTATAAAAGGATTAATATCCACAATGACGAACATTTGATATTTTTGCCAATCTATTTGGCAAGGAAAGCGTATATTTCATGCTTTTCCTCTATTAAACTTTGTAGCTTCGCTATGTTGCGTGCTTTACTTCCTGCTATACGAAGTTTTAGAATAGACCACATGTATTCTATAGGTAAAAGATCAGGGCTTTGTAGAGGTCATTCTAACACGTTTATTGAGCTTTCTTTTAAATATTTAGTAACAATTTTAGCCTCGTGTATCGGTGCATTATCCTGTTGAAGGATGAAATCGTCACCTATTAACCGTTTCCCTTCTGGAATTACGATTTCTCTAAGTAAATTTAGGTATACTTGCGAATTTACCTTTCGTTTTAAAATAATAGTTTTCCCTATTCCAAAATATTCTTATAAATACTAACTATTTTAAAACTTGCCGCTGGGGTTTTATTAAAATGCTTAGCAATTTCTCGATATGTATGTCCTTCATTTTTCATTTTAATAATAATTCTCCTCCCCTCATTTGTTAACCGTCTTTTTTCAGCCATCTTTTCGAGTTAATCTTAAGATAAATAACGCAAATGTCAAATATAAACCAGAAAATTAAAAAGTATACTACAATTATTAAACAACATAACCAAAGTACATCGATATGACACTTAAACACTGTGAATTTATAACAGAACGCATATAATAGAAAAATACAATTTAATAACAGATATAATATAGCATATAATAGAAAAATACAATTTAATAACAGAATGTGGAATGAAGGAATAGAATGTTTACTTACTTTTGTGGTGATTACAAGTGCTACGTTTCAATAAATTCCACATAATAAATATAAGACGCAAAGGAAATTGTTGTTTAATACAAGGAAAACAATTGACACTAATGCGTTGAATTTGGTTACTATTGTGGTCAAGATATCTAACTTCACATGCTACAAATATCTAATAGAATGTCAAAAATGCTTCTGTATGCTTACTTTTGTGACCTACTCTACATATGTAAGTACCTGACTAAGGAAGGCGGCCCTAATCTTCAAGCTAGCTGGAACAAAGGGGTAAAAAACACGAAACCAGTATAAAAGGAGTAGCAAAGAGAAATATAATAATGTAGGTCCTTGGTCAGATCGAATATCACTGCGCGTAATTTTTATACCACATTATGCGCACCTGTGCAAGCTGTGCAACTTCATATCTCTATTGTAACATTGTATTCGCGCGAGTTGAAACACATGAAAGCAAAGAATGAGCGTAGCAGTCGGGAGTTTCCCAGATGCTACAAAGACCGGGAGTCAGCGCAGATGAAAAGCGCTCGAAGCAGCGAGTAGAAACTTTATAGGTTTAAGTCAAATCGAATGCGCGTGAATACCTTCCATAAACGTCACGTTCGTCGTGGCCAATCATTCGATGATCGGGTGGCAAGCGAGCAGCAAGTATAGCTTTGCCAGAAGATCGGAATCATCGTTGGCGGGTGTTCAGAGCCCGGCTTCGAGCTGTTTGATAGCGAGAGAAAAGAGCGTTTCTCGGGCGTAGCTGCGCCGCTCGCAGACCGGTTGTTATCCAGCCGTAAGTATACAGAGCCGTGCACGGGGGGGAAGTGCACACATCGGTACCAACTGTGTAATTTGAGGGTAATTCCGCGAGTCGTATAACCTGTAGGTAATGCCGGCGGCCAGGCAACCAGCCAGAGAGTGCATCAGTGCGCCGCTCGTTTCGTTTAATTGGTCGTTCCTGGGTTTACGAGGTTTCAACCGAGGCGCTACGACGACGAGAGATCTCTACGCGTTGCAAAGGATGGCTCAACTGCCAACCACCGACTAAAATCTACGCTCGGAGATTCCAACATTGCCAGCGACGCTTTCATCGAGGCTTTCTTGAGCTCGGCATATTTCGCGTAGAACCGCGCTACTAAGCGCTTATGCTGTTTCTTTCGAAATTTACTCGGCTATGCACAGTCTTCTTGTTAAATTGTTAAGAACTTCAGGGCTTACTAACTTACCTGCACCTTGACATTAGATATTCCTGTTCAGATCTTTTTAAACGTTTTTCCCTGCTTAAGAAAATTCTGCGAGCCGCAAAATTATGGTATTTGAGATAGCTCCTAACTGAATCCGCTGGTACATACAGTACCCTACCATCTACTTACATAGTGCGGCGCTGCATTTGTCTACGACTTTTAATGGGATAAACTGTTTGTATCTCTTCTATTAATATAGTCTACAATTATTTTTTACTTGGACAGGGACTATACTTCTTTTTATCGTCCTTTTAAGTTGCAAGTCGGTAAATCGTTGAAAGAAACGAAATACGATACGAAGATGTAGATGCCCAACAAGTGACTTCAAAGTTAGATGAATCTATAGAGGGTTGAATATTAAAGGCTGACAATAAGCGAGGGACGATCACCGAGCGCCGAAGCGTTGTAATCAGGCCGAATTCATTAAGGAAATTGATTAAACGTGCCCTGATTCAACGCGTAATAGAATGCAGGTTTCGTCCGTAACAATGATCCCTGCTTGATGCGGCCGACCGAGCCTATATTATACCGGAGGTTCGCCACGTAGGTGGAGAAGCGTGTAACGCGCCGTACGTACGTAGGAAATGCGAGCAGAGGGTTTAATATCGCTAGCCGAGATAGAAGCAATAAATGCTTGTCAAGTAAATCAGGATGAAGCGCCATCGAGGAGCGCGTAATGGCCGCATTAAGTGAATAACTCACGGTTGCAGTGTCAGACTCCAGGGCGCAACGTGAGCGGTGCGTTGGACTGTTAGGAACTGTTAGGGGTGATAGCGGTGCCATCAAACAACTTTACGGCGTTAAGTGCTGCCGGGACCGACCGTTGATGCATCGCCAACCTAATTTCTGCCAAATACCGGTGCGCTCGCTGTCTCTCACTGGAAACGTGTACATTATGCGTGTCGTTCGTGCGGTTTCCATTCGTCTCGACCGTCCATAGAATACAGATATGCCACTGATACCGAGGACACGTAAAATTTGCTTCTGCCGAGCGTTTTCTATTATCCATTTTACTCGTGTTGTTTTTCTTGTTTGCCGCGATTTTTGTGTCACCGAGACCTCTCCTGCTGTGTCTTCCGATGAAAATTTTGCTGTAAAATTCTTACTGCAATCTTATCGATACAAGTGACGAATAGATCGTTTTATAGCTCCGTTAATCACTTACCCTGACTTTTTTTCTTAGAGTTCTTCTTTTAAGCGTCTAGAAAATTATCTCGAGTTAAGATACAGATGTATGGACTTTCTTTTTATATTGCGGTAGTAGTGCGAGCTCGAGCACCCTGAATTTTATGGGAAAGCAAGCGCAGTTTATATCGTGATTAACCCGGGAACGGTGGTAACAATGATGTTGTCTCAGCGAGAAAAGAAATGACCGGACGATAGGAGGATGGCATGGCGGTGCGTTAACCAGAAGTAATTCACACCGGTGCCAAACTGACATCGTTTACGCCAAACCGCCTTTGTGCGAACCGCCCCCCCCCCCCCCCCCCCCCCCCGCCCGCCTGGTGGGTCGGTATCCCGCTCATTCTTAGAATTAGTGACACGGAAAACATGGCAGTTCGACGGCGTGCAGAGAGACAGCGATATACCAGGGAAACAAGCGTAAGAGCGCAGGAACCGAGGAATATATTTATAGCCGCCTCGAGCTATTAAGATAATTTATCGGGGCCATTACCGAACAAACGAGAGCATTAATCTATTCTAGCTTCATAAAGAGAACTTCGTCGACGATTTTGTAGCCTGCGCGCCAAACGAGCACTTCGGAGTAAATTGATGGATCCCCCTGACCTGGCCGAGGACCCTCCGTAAATTGCTCGTAAATTTTTATTTATTCCGCCGCAAATAAAACTCCGCGACGAAGGCCGGGATGAGAGAGAGAGAGAGAGAGAGAGAGAGAAATTATACGCGACCGAGGACCAAAAATGATAAGCAGTAGAAGATAAAGGAGGAAAGCAGAAAGGAACGAACCGCCTCGGTCGAGCGGCTTCGCTTTCCCAGCACTCGCATCACCTTTATTCAGCGATTCTTAATAGCATCAGCGATTTTCCGCGAACGTAATTTCGAATCGGCTCGCTTGTTGCCAACGCTATCGAGATATTTTCATTTTATGTCCGTCCGGCATTTATGTTCTCTGTTACGCGAAACGCTAATACCAAAACGTCTTCTGCTTGCGTCGTAAATATGCATTAATTTTATTTATCTGCTTCGATGCTATTAACGTTTATACCTAGATACATGTTTATGTATTATCCAATCGTACGTTGTAAAAACACTAATCGCGTTTCAGTTAGTAAATTATTATACAGCTTTGCGCTTGCATCACAGTAATGAAAAAAAAAACACTAGCCGATAAATTTGAGAAATCAATAAAAATCACACACGTACGCTCTAAATAGGTTCGTCGATCCCCCCCCTTACGCCAGTAAATTTCATTGCGTAAGAAAAAAAAGAGGATAAACTACCTACTCGAATTATAACAAAGCGATCCACCGTGAAAATGGAAACTCGAATGTAAATGCTTGAGTCCGAGTAAATCGAATGTGCGAGAAGGGGCTGTAGCGAGTGAGAAAAATTGGAAAGGACCATAAGAGTTTGGAAGGCGTGCGAGGCTAATCGATAAGCCGAAGGAAAATCGCGTAAAGGGATAAAGCAATGCGCCGGGTATGACCGCCCCCTGGATACGTGCGGGCAGGCCGGAAAGGATCGGCGTCGAAGTCGAATCCCAGTGGCGTGACAGGCTGCCTACTCCCGGCCGGGTCTGCATTGATCAAAGCGGCAATTACTGTCATCGTAATATTACTCGGGACGTTACTCGCGGCAAGGGTGGAACAGAGAGGCAGGGCTGAAGCCTGAATCTTCCCCAACCTCCCGTTCTCCGACTCCGTCGTGCGTTCTAAACCGCGCCACGCCATTGCCGCGCCGCTGCTCGTTTCAGTCGTTTAAACGTTATGGCTCGTATAAGCCGCCGGTACAGCTCGAGTAATGATTTCCCGGAATCGCGTTTTGATGTGGCGACCCGTTATTAGTTTTCTACGGAAACACCGGTAATTTTTCATGCCGCTCGTTTTCGACCGCGCTTATGATTTGTCGACCTGCGGATTTTACACGGGATGCCGGCTGCTAGGGAGAGGAGACACGCCGCTGACAGTCATCCTGGTTAAGACGATTTAAAAAAAGAAGTTATTGGAAGTACCTGTACAGTTGCACAACTTTAATCTCAAGAACACATCTTGTTGGACGCATTTGCAATAAATGTATGTCCGTTCCTCATTTTCTTGCAAATAACGCACTGCTCCGCTGGACCTTATCCATTCTTAATCCCTTAATGTTAATAATTTTGCATGAGAAGCAGATTTTTGAAGCCGTTTCAACCTAAGTTGCTTCACGTGCACTAAACCGTGAAGGCAAAAAGTCTGGTCACCCTAGTTTACGACAAACGTATACCATTATGCAGAGCGCCAAAAGGGCGATAGATGAAAAAAATTAATGAAACGTAAAGAAAAAGTAGAATTTACGGCGCCTCGAAATAATGTGGTCCAACAAATTTGTGTAAACACGAACAACCTCCTTCCTCCGCGGTCGGAGGCGTGGTTGAAAAATAAAAAAGAAAAACGCTCGGCGCCCTCGAAAAAAGAACGCTGCTAATTTGATCACTAATTTCTAGGCGACAAGGTTAGAATTTCAAAGGCCGACAGTAGGGCAGGCAGGAGAAATTTGATAGGGTAAGATGGTAGCGGATATACGGGGGACATCAAAGCTGCTGACACGTGGCAATAAATCCGACGCGTTTTCGAAAAAGGACAGCGGGGATAGAGGAGGAAGCTCCGTAGCCGGTCAATAAACGTCAGAAAACGAAGGAAGCGAGACGGGGTGTAGGGGCTTAGTTACGGTGCGGTTTCGTGAAATTCTTCGTGGGATAAGGCTGAAAGCTGTGTCTAATAATGGTATAGTCGCTCGGGGGTCAAACACGTAAAAACAGGGCGAAGATTTATGGCGCACCACGCTTCGCTCAGCATGATGCAGGATGAACTTCTCTCGGCGAATGCTCGGTTAGAAAGGGAACGCCGGGTTCGGCTCGAAGTTCCGAGGCACAGAAAGGGAATAATGCCGGGGCGAAACAAGCGCGACGCGACGCGACGCTCCGAGATCGTGCCATATCTATGGAAAAGCAGCAGGTACCGATTGATTTTCCTCGATCTCTTGTCACCGTCTCGTTTTTCATCCCTTGTCCAACGAACGCGCTCGACGAGCCACGGGGCCAAGATCCTGACGGACAATGTCGAAGGTTGCGCAGTTTTTCTTTGCCGCCTCGACCTTACGAACACTTTTACGGGCCGAAAAAATGTGCGACAAACGTTTGTGGATGTTCCGCCGGATAAAGGGAAGAACGAATAGAAGGAACGGATAGAGTAAGCGTGAAATTTTTTTGAGGTAAATACCAACTGGAGAGCCAAACACGGAACAACGCGTTAGAAAACATTTGTATTTAATTGAGAAATGTTTATTATTTTAGTATGAGAGTATTGCGACTCCCGCTTACACCTTTGCTACTAAATTTGATAAACACAAGTGAATAATTTGCTGCACCCAAATGTTTTATTTCGCGAACACTTAACTCCAAAGAAACATTCGTAAAATCAATGTTATAATGCAACCTTATAAAGGGTTCTTTTCCGTTAATATATTGTCACACTCCATTTAATAAAAAGTATTCAGCGTATGCAAAGAGTAATTGGAACACTGTGAACCAGGAACGATTTGATGCTACAGGAACGTAATTTCCGAGTACTTCCAGCCGCGCATTCTACTCGATATCTTGGAATTCAGTTACACCGGTACAGCTTCCAAAGTCTCCCCAAAAAAGGTTTGCAATCTATTTAACGCTAGGCGTCCTTTTTAAAAGCTGGGAATCCGGAAGATCGCACTTCGGCCACCAACCACGAATTTCATGAAGAAAAAAGCACTTTGTACGGCCATGCGCCCCGTTCAATTCAGAAGAACAAGTACCGTCACGAAACTGTATCTCGGGCCTTGAGCTTTGCTGGACCTTTCATGGGGTGCCCTGTGGTGTGGGCTGGATACCTGGTTGAGGAAGCCACGGAAATATGTGGGAGGTCTTTATTCAGGGTGGAAGTTGACAGAGAGAGAAACAGACTGGTCGTGTGCATTAGGGTTCTAAGCAGCGCTACGTCGATACGTCCTTCGCTATTTTTATAAGATGTTATGGAACATTGATAGGCTACAAAATAAGGTCTGAGAGACTAGTCAACAAATAGATGATAGTCAGGTAATCCAGAGGATAAATTGATAGGCGCATAAGTGCGTGGAAGCGAGAGGGAAATAGAGACTAAGAGTGAGAGAGAGAGAGAGAGAGAGAGAGAGAGAGAGAGAGAGAGAGAGAGAGAGAGAGAGAACGTGTCGAGAGAGATGGAAGGGGGTTCCATCTATTTTCGCCTCCCTGTTCCAAGCAGAAGCAGGATGATTTATGCGGAGCGAGTGCCGCGTCTCCACGCTGCGGGAGAATTCTCGCTTTCAGCTCTGCACCCAGCCGTGTCGCCAGGGTGGCAGAGTGTGGCATTGCCTTCACTCTCCTCAGTCTTCTCGACATCGCCGTGAGCACGACGATGCATCTTTCTTGGATGACGTGCAACTACCGACCTTCGTTTCTCTTTTCACCCATCTCCCTCCCTCGCTCTTTCTTCGGCTCGCCGGAGCGCTTACACGCGCGCGATGCTTATTCAGAAGAGAGAGGCTAATCATAGAGCCACGACAAGCATTCGGAGTTACGCGTGCTCCAAATGAACGGTTCGTTCCGAAGGGATACGTTGAGGAATCCACCGCGAGCGAGTGTATGGCACGCTGCATGCATAGTTCTGTGACTTTGTTCGTTAACCTACGAGCTCCGCGTTGCTGCCCTCTTTCTCCCGCTGGTATACTTTTCGGGAAATTTATTGCCCGTCTCAGGGAACAATTTTGGATATTTGTAGACTGTCGTAGCTGCTGACTTGCTGCAAGATTTCTTTGGAAACTTTACTTTCTTGGGTGGCTGTGAGAATTTGTTAAAGGGGGATGTTGTTATGTTTCCGCGCTCCAGGAAAGCAGTCATTAGTGATCCTATCTATAAGTTACGCGGCAGTCAATCATACATAAACACGTATTTGCAGATGATCCTTAATGATCGTTGATACAGTGATCGTAAGTTGAATCGAATGAGTCGCGTCACCTCCATGTCGCGCGCATTGTCATTGTGCTTGAGATTGGATAACTTGGAGGGAATTAAGCTCAGTTTGTTGGCGATTCGAGAACTTTACCATCACTGCACTGTGCTTATCATTAATGGGACAACAGATTATTAGTTATTGACCGACACAGTGGAGCCGAAACAACATATGTATACATATTTCAATGTACTCTTGTGGTAAGGAACACACGGACCGGCGCGGATATCGCCAAAGAAAGGCGCTTTAAATTACCTTCGATGAGTGGAGTGGCAACAAAGGCACGTGTTTTGCTTCTTCACTCAGGCTCCATTTATCTCCGCCGGCACAATACGGCCCGCATTTGACACATCTATCAGCGCACAATGCTCGACTCAACCCGCTCCATTCTTTGCTTTCCGCCCCTTCTTCTTTTCCCTTTCCCCTCTGCTTAGCCGGTGCTTGTCCTGACGGAACAACCTTCCGACGCACCAACAACCACTCCTTGACAAAGTAAACCGACAACACGGCATGACTTATGTATATTCCAGCCAGCTTCCCTGGCGTAATTACTCTTTTTCTTCTTCAACTTGCTGCTTTCAGACGATCCACACTCACCAGGATTATTACCGCGTGTGCAAGGAACTTTCAATCGATTGGCCAAGTTGCTTTCCATGATAGTCCGCTTTTTCTGTTCGAACTGGTATTAGTGTAAAAATAGCTCGTTCTTGTTACTTCTTTTGTATGTCAAAATGATTTACATAAATTATAATGCGACAAGATCATCTGAATTATGATAATATATGACTGACAAGGTAGTAAGCTAACATCTAAAGTCTTGATGGATACCTCTCAAGTTTTCATAAGAACCTCGGTTATAATAGGTAAATGGAGATATTTGTCTGAATCACCTGAATGCTGATCAGGCAACAAATTATATTGTTTGTAATATCTGAATTTTGCTATTAAAATATAGATACTGGCCAAATGACAGGTACTAATGAAAGCTGAGAGATTTCGTCTCACAATACACATGCACTCGGGTTAAATCAAAAGATCGACATTGCTATTATGTACTTACCGCGATAACACCTGTCTATTACCTACAATGAAAGCTTGATGAATTATTTCTAGTTTTATTTATTAATACTATACAACTTTCATATTGGACCAAATATGTTTCTTCTTAATTTGTGTTCGACTGTATGTAATAAAGTATGCATACGTATCTGTTCTTCAAATTGTCGCTACTATTTTCGCACGAATCGGTTGATTCCGTCACTGACTTTGATAGGAGACGTAAACGACAGACAAAACGAGAATCACAAGACAAGCGAGAAATAAATACACGAGCAACGTATCCATATTGCCCTGCACACCATCGACATTTAGTATACTCTGTAAGTAAAGAATGTACACAGATATAGCAGAGTATAAGCGTAGAACCAAGTACAGTACGTAGCAGGAGGAAAGATGTCTGTAAATTAACGATGGCTGAGGTTGCCTTGGGTCAAAGCAAGCCGCTAAGCCATGGAATCGTCATTATCGCACACACGAGTGGCGACGCTGATAGATGCCGCCTCTAAATGATGATGGATGGCTCGTATAACTGTCGCAACACGCGGCTACCCGATGAGCTTCGTATCTTGATTTACTGCCTGTCCCTTCGCCATTTCGCAATTCCACGCATGCACAAGTGTTCCAACTGCAATCATCGTTGCATCTTTCCTTACTCTTTGCAGCAATAGAAAAACGGATGTGCCAAGAATAGAGGTCCGCGTTTTTTTTTTGCTTCGATTGATGAGATTAAACGATGTATGCGAAAACGCTCCAACGTTAACTGCAAAATCGTAATTTTGCTACACACTTGTGCATTATTGTTACGTCAAGTTTGAGATATAAGTGATGAAACTTTATTATAGGGATGCCGATTTATAAAATGATATTCGCGTTACATTGTTAGCTTAATAATGATGTCATCAGTACCTGTGTAGTAACAGGAAGTGCTCTACACACTTTCGATACCAAGTTCGTCATAGAAACATTTTGGAGCAATCTTGGTAATTGAATAACTTTGTAGTGGAATAACTTCGGTTGTTCAGAAGGTACAGCTTCTGCATTCTTGATTTTCATTTTATATTTAAAGCAACATAATGGACAACGCTTCATGTTACGGAGCAATAAATCCTATGTATTTATATCATGCAAACGATAAGTGTTATTTTAAAAGCGAAACTCTGACGAACTAATAATAATGTCATAACGGAATATTACGAGATATCTTCATTGCTCATATTTTCGTCATTTTTATTAGTCGACTTCAATCTTATCTACCCGCTTCATTTATATCATCCGCGGGGGACTTGGTGCTATCGATAAGACGTCAAACGCGAGATTTATTACTTTTTTTATCATTTTACTGTCGAACATCCGTCATTGCGTTATTTTCGTACGATGAAACGCGTGATAGCAAAATGTACAAATTAATTAAAGAGCATGTACGACTGTTGATCGAACGGAGACAGGTCTGATCGGGGTGTTTCACATTTAAAGATAGGTTTGCAGAAACCATTTGTCTATGTATAATTTATTCACTGTGCTATTATGTTTCTCTCGAATACATTATACAAACAATCGTTAAACCGATCCATTTGGGCATCCTTGATATTGGTAGTTCTTTGAATTCCTTAGAAACTTAATAGCGGTGCAATTAATCGTTGGTGAAATAAATGATCGATTCAAATATGATTCAGTAAATTCTCGATAAGTGAGGATTTTCAATTTATACGCGGGGATAAGTTATCCCCACCACCGTTTGCTATTCGCCCATTGGACCCTGTAACACACGGCCAAGATTCAACACGCTTTTCCTCTACGCGACGACCGAGGATCTTGCGGTCTTAATTTTTATTCCCTTATCGAGAATCTACTGTATAACGTAATCTGCAGCACATGTATCATGAAGGGTTGTGCAAAATATGGAACAGTTGCAAGTCGGAGCTCCAGCTTGTCTGATTTTGAACTCGACTTACCTCTAAGGCCTCCTGTTCGATAATAGGCAACGATACATACCATAATGCATACAATATTATGCAGATAACGGGTTATTTAGCATTCGCGCCATTAACCATAGCGTATTATTACCATCGACACGCTGCGGCATATCTATAAACGATATAGAAACCGGATGCAATTTCGGAAATATCCGCTATTACGTGTACGCTGTACCTGCTGTCCGAGAGGCCATATACATTATACGAGGTACTTTGGAGAATTTGAAATGAAGGTGAAAAGGCAAAAGTGGCCACACGGTTTCACCCGTCCCGGCGCGCCGTAGCCGGTAATAAACGGGAGCTTTTTAGTCGAGCGGCGTTGAATGATCGAGCCGATCCACGTATCGCGTGCAGATGGTCCCCTTTCATGTTCATTTTCGTTTATCGAGGCACAGCCGCGGGACATCGTTCATCACTCTGATGCATAGGCCTCCATAATGCTTGACAGCAAGCGTCGAGATGACCGTGCCAGGCCGCGGACATTTCCTTCTCGCGTGGCTGAATTAACGCCTCGTCATTAGCAGCCTGTCTCGAACTACCTGATCGCGGCTGGAACCTCCGTGTCCCACGCCACGCCATGCCATTACGGCGTGGTCATTGTCCGTCGACATTCCTCGCTGCCGTATTATTACATCTGCCGCTTCGACCTGTTGCGCAATTATTTTCACAACTTTTGCGATTTACAAAGTTTCCCTTTCAGCGATTTCTCCGAGATTTATCGCTCTACTCGTCTATAGAGTTCCACCGCTCTCTTGTCTCAGTAACCGAATAGTTTCGTAACTTTATTGTGTTCTTAACGCTCAATTATCTTAGCCATTTATCTTTTGTCAAGCTTAGGATATGTACATTGTAGGAGAAAAAGGAACCATCCTTTCGCTTCTTTCCCCGCTATTATTCAAAGCTATTTGCTTAGCCGTGCAACGCGGAAAAAGGAGGGAATGCTATTCTAAAGGCAACGGGAACATCAGTCAAAGTGTCGCATGATGGATAAATCCGGCTAGACGAATAATATTGTGACGTCTGCATGGTTGTGTTGAGTCCAATTACGACAGGGAACAGCGAAACGAATTATTCGAGGGACGAAAGGCGAAGAATCGAAAACACTAATCACGTTCGACGTCCGTCAGTCATTGAAATTCAGCGCTCCCTCGTGGCTTTCCGCAAATCTAACCGCGGGAGTAGTTAGTCGGCGCGCAGAAGAGAACGACACTGATCGATAGGTTCCTAACGGACGGTTGAGGGGTTGTCGAAGCCTTGACCCTGGGCTCTTCCGTCGGCAGCTTTAATGCTCGCGGTCAGCGGGAGCCGACGCTCTCTCCGCTCGTCCAGATCGAAGCTCAGCTGTCTGCTCAGATAGGAATCTGGTCGGGGCTTAATGACGGCTCGTGACGGACGGGTATCGAAGCCGGCAGGCAACGAACGGCAAAAGAAGGGTTAGAGGAACGCGGGAGTCTGGCGTGTCACATCAACGGCGCCGCGAGATCTACGGCCTCAGTTTTACCAAACGGATTGGATTCTTTTCGTTTTGGTAGCTCTGTCCCCCAACCCCCTCCCCACTCCTGGCTACTGTGCTGCGCGTGTGCACACGTACGTATACATACATAGCCTGCGCTTCCCTCTTTCTCCTTCGCCCGATCCATCTTTATGTTTCCCTCTATATGCTGCCAATCGGACCGAATGCAATCGGATAGCAAGAGCCGATGCCGGCCATTCGATCGTCGTCAGGATCAAGTTACGCGCGTTTTATTCGTCAGAGCAATGTCCTTCCAATTTTCAATTCCACCGTTCGAGCCTTCTTGCGGTCAATGGATCAATTCATGTTTCACCGACGACTTTACCCGCAAAAGATTTGCAGCACATCTTGCGCCCTCGAGTATTTTGCAGTTGAATTCTTTTCTGGTTCTTCCGGCATCCCATTCTGGCATAAACGTAAGGAATTATCTTCAAAGCGTCGGCGAGTTAGTTTCAGTAACACTGTGGCGAATAATTGAAATCTTCAGAGAATCAATTACCATTATTTATTGAATAGAGTTGATTGTATTGAACAAAAAGAACTAAGAAGTGTGTATCTTTCATGCTTTTTCTTCTTCTTTATCGCCGGAAGTCCTGCTTACGCGGTGTTTCAAAGTTGAAGAGCACAAGGGATGCGATGCGAGGGAGGGGCAATGAATTTCTACCAATAGAATCATGCTATTGTGCATGTATATTGCATATATACCTATTGGATACATAAATTAACGAAACAAGAGACGGCAATATTAAGTGGCAGCCTTAAATAGTAAATAGAAAATTCCAGTAGCCGGGGCGGATGGCAGAGTGGATCAAAGGGTGCCGACCAACTCGAGGCCTGGGTTCAGTCAGGCCTCTTCCACCGGAATAAACTGTTGGGGGGAAGGTAATAGATTGCCTCCTTCTGACTTTTATTGTAGCAGAAAAAGCTTGTCAGATTTTTGGGCCGTGTCGTGCTACGTTAGAAAAGGCCGGAAATGTTAAACGTCTTGCAAGAAGTTTTCATGGATGAAAGGACGACGGCGTGCGCGCAGACAGGTCTGTTGTTGCCACCCATGCACAAGCGGAAAGTACAGTGTATTAAAATAGGGACGAAGGTCTGTATGCATGTCCGACACATCTGAAAACACGCGGAATTGTTACGATCTCGGATGGCAACAATCGTGGCGCGTACTGAAATATTTGTTATTACATTCGTCCGTGATGACAAATTAAACGATGAATACCGTGTGGCTTGCAGTAATTTTGAGGAAATTATCTTCCGCGTGTAAAATTAAAAAAAAAAAAAGAATATTAGAATACAAAATATCGGTTTGCAGAGAAGCAACATTTTTACATCGGCGCGTATCTGCCTCCTGTTTGTGTTACTTCACATATAGTATAATTAATGATTATACGCTTTGCCGCATTAGCTATTAAGCATATATCAAGCGATTGCGCATTTGGATGTCGTAAATTACGTTGTAGAGTTTTTAGCTAAGCCACGCTTTTAAGAATGCAGTTGATTTATGACCGGAGCCTGTAATCGTTGCAGCTGGCTGACATAAGTTAAGAAAATTGAACGGAGAGCTGCTGCCAAACGTTGTTAGCCGAATGTGCGTATACACCGTGCCTGATCTTCGTTTCCATATGAAAATCGTATAACCTTATTCGTTCGTTAAAGGCAATTGAGGGACATCTTAATTCCTTTGGCTCATCTACACGATTTCTCGTAGTTCTTCACGGGTTGATATTCTCTTTACGTTTGCTGAGCTTGTATAATAATAAATCATTGCGTTCTGCGCGTTGTGGGAACCAAATTTGAACCGATTCCAGATTGAATATGCAATCTTGCAGTAATTTATTACATTACCATCACTTGTATCGTTTTTTCACGTATAACATTAAACGCAACTTCGTTATTTTCAACTGCTCTCGTAGGGCGCTAAATTTGTCAATGCTCGGGCAAGCATTTACATATTTCCCTTATTATCTTTGAAGCGGCAAGCTTAAATCATGGAATTCAAGCGGAAAGTCAGATGTTTCCGGAGATAAAGGCTTCCAGCGTTTGATCGTGAAGAGGCAACGGAAACAATCGGTTGATTGCTGGCCGTTGAGTGTGGTGAAACGAAGATTTCAAGATATTCCATAAATGTAAGACGTTCGAATAACTGCGGTTCCGGCTGGCAGCGTCGAAAAGAAGGGGAGGGAAGAGGAGCGAGCGAGCTGGAGGATCGGCATAGAAAGGAAACGAAGAAGATGAAATGAGAGAGCGGAGGGAGAACGAGGCACGTAGCACGAGGGCCATCAATCGTCGCGAGACGTAGACGAAGAGCCGTGGCCCACGGCAAAGCGGACCGACATCAGTCGTCGTCGTTGTCTTCGGCGATGCGAGAGACGAAGCGCTCGGGGGCCGAAGACGCGTAGACGCGCCGGCAGAAGCCGCTACTTAGCAAGCAGGCATGTGTCTTAAACCTGGCTCACTCGGTTCCCCCCATCGACTTTCCATCCCGCCACCAGCGTATCAAAGGGCCGCGTCTCCTTTGGAATTCTCCAGTTGTTAACATTTAACAGTGATGCTTCTCCAGGATTTTTGTCGCGCATCCCCGAACCCCTGCTATTGCTCCCACTTGTTCATTCTCCGCGCCGCTGCTGTTCCCGCATTTTATAACGAGACATTTTCAAGTAATGTAGGAGAACGTCGCGCCGGCAGTTTTTCGTTTAACTTCTTCCCCATGGGAATCGCCGATGCCCGCGTATCACGGAGACACGAAATCTCGTGCTAAATTACGTTTAATGCACGCGTGATGAATGTCTCCCTGCAGCGCGCGCATACCCAATCAACGGCTCCCATGAAAAATGATCCCCGGCCGGTCATTATGCATCGGAATCTCGCTTCGATAATTTATTGCGTCTACCATAAGTCCGTGGTTATTTTAATTTTACAAGCGGTAAGCATGCTGTATCGCGCGATGCAAAAACCACTGCCTTAGATCGATAGTAATGTCTTCAGATTAATGGGGACCGATTACAAATGGCCGGGCGATTTCCTTCGCTTCCGGATCTTGTTTTGCACACCGTAAAGGTTAAATGGGAACCGTACACCGGAAAGAGTTTAGGTATTTTTGTATCGTATGCCATTTCATTCCGACTCTCGGTGACTGGAAGCAAGAAGGTCGACTGTCTCTCGCGGTAAAACGCGAAGAGGCAAGGTAACAGGGTAAGTTGTGAATCCTCCGGCACTCGTAATGCTTTCTTGAAGACAGGCAGGAGTTGCGGAGGTGGCCCTGACGTTTTTACGACGAGAATTCGTCTCTATAAAACTGTCTTGGCCTTCCTACGCTGCGCCGCGCTATGCTTCTCTTTCTCTCGCCCTATCCAGACTACGGTACAATGTTGATACAATGGGCTTAGCGGGAAGCTAGAATAGCTGCTTGCCCGGTATAAACATACATGTATAACGAGACAGCGTTAAAATCTAGTTGAGGCCAGAGGTAGCTACGACACGAACACTTTTAGTGTAGCATCGAGTTGACTCTTACATCTTTTTTCGATCCGTGTTGAAAGGGTCGAACGGAAATAAATACGCTTTAACGAAGGGACTAGTGTTGCTGGAATGCATAGGCAATTAATAAGTAGCTGTAACGTTTCTTCAAGAATGTCAAAATAACAATTTAATACGCTGGTAATTAAGTCTTGCGGGTCCTAATTATATCTGCTGATATAAATCAGAACCGGTTTAACAGTTAATTGATAATCCATGTATTAATAGGATCTTCATTAAGCGAACTTCAGGCAACATGTGCAGCGAGATAGAACTTGATCTAATGGAAATTTCTCTACGTTTATGAAACCGAAAACAGTTAGTCACGTTACGTCCATTAGCTGAAATTATATCTTTTTACGGTACTAATCGACAGCATGGAGTTTCTTATAAAAAGCTTGTCGCGGTAATTCGAGCCGACCCGATAAATCTTCTAAGATAATCGTAGTACAACGCGGCCGTTTCCTTTGTAAAGCGATCACTGTACCCCTATTCAGTAAGTTGCCTTTTCCTTACTGGAATCAATGAATCAACGGAGTGGTTACGCGGTTAAGCAAGATTTACTGGAATTTCGATCGGGGGACACGTATCCCTTAACGTCATTAGCAGCGGGGAAGCTTCTTTAAGGAGGGCGCTCGGCTTGATCGACTCTTTTCATCTCTCGAGTGGCGACATCTCTCCTCCCTGCCATCGAAAAATCACATCGAGCGATTCGAGACACGCTTGTCCCGCACACGGAATGCGCGCTCCTGGTCGTTCAAATATCACGGATCCTTCAGAAAAACGTCAGCCGACTTCTCCACGACGCAGAATACTTCCTCGAAGCGAGAGCGACTCTCCTGTCTGGTTTGTTCACGTATACAGAATCGTTAACGTTCGCTCTTAACCTATCGGTGTTCTTTACTTTCTTTGGGAAGCCGACGAGTCCCATCGGATGGATTTTCTGTTTTCTATATCGTTCAAGTCGTTTCTTGCTTCAAAGATGTTTCTTGCTTCATAGACAATGACATTGTTCTATGGAAGCAGGTACGCATCTTCCTTTTGATCTTACGCGTTATTTTGAAAATGTAATTATTAAGTAACATCTAAGGCTACATGGCGGAACCTGTTGAGAGATATCCCTGTGTCATAGATGGTCGATTTTCTACCATTCATTGCACTAAACTTAATCCTGCAGATTTCACAGAATTTATGCTTTATTACTGACCAATGAATATTATAAATTTGTATAACTATGTTGGAGTGTTGAAAGGTGTTAATACCGAGGTTCATATTGCGATGCATGGCAAAAACAAGAACGTTCTCATCGCCAGGCTGCGCAGCCGTGATTAAGCTAATTAACTTATCGGTAAATCTGGTAAGACTGAAGTGGAAGGTTGGCAAAAGGCGTCTCGTCAAAACAGAGAGAGCGAAGCGGAGGATGTAGCGAGAGCAGAGCAGGACGAAATGCGGCTTGCGTGCGAGTAGGTCCCAAGCAGCAGGGCGCAGCGCAGCAGAGAGAAGTGCAAGAGCACGATGCATTCGCCGCGCAGGCCGCACGTTGCATGCTAAATATAAAAGCAGCTCGCGGGCAGAACGGAGCGACGCGTCGCGGCGTATGCCTACGCCATCTTGCATGGAAGAGTCATTTGCGTTAGTCCTGCCCACAGAGGGCAGCCTGGCTCCGCCTCCGGTTGCCGGTTGTACATAAGCAGAACCATCTTTATTACCCTCGGGCACTAACCGTAAAGGAAACGAGTCGAGGGAAGCAAGGAACAGGAGCGAGGAGGATAGAACGACAGAGTTGGACAGAGCCGATGAGGCCGACGCGACCCGGTCGAGTGTGCTGTCCAGCACACGTCCGAGGAACTCGTATACGTGTGCACCGCGCCGCGTGAGTACCAAAAGCCAAAGGGAGGGCAGTACGTCTCCTCGTGGAGATCGAGTGGCCGTTTCAGGGATCGGCCTGAAGAATTATGGTATGAAGTGGTGGGGCATGACGGTGCCGTAGGCATAGTTTGTCTTTATAACGTCTGCGCGGCCGCAGCTGAACATCAAACGAGCCGCTGATAGCTCAAAGTGGCTGACCGGGATATAAATCCACGGCCCACCTCGCTCGTCTGCTCGGATTTTACTCTCTCTTTTGCTCTCGTTTCTTCTCTCCGCCGAGGCGCGCCGCGGCTGGATCTCGTCCTTCCAGCTCGCTTCACCTCCATACCCTTTACCTTTAGCTTTCGCGCTCCTCTTGGATACGTTTGTGCCTTTGCTCTCTTCGTGTCTGGACCAACTTCTTCTTCTTCTGCCGCGCGATATATTTTCTCTCGAAACCACCGCTGTATATTTATTCGATGACTCCGGTATTCTCTGCTCGATCCACGCTTTCTATGATAATGTCCGCCGCGCGTTATGTTTCGATCCTGCGGACGCGGTCGATACGTGCGTGTTTTTGGACGAAATCGGCTCGCGCTCCGGCGAGAAAGTGCTCGAGACCTATCGAACTTTTTGTGTGTGACTGGTGAAACAGTTGCGAGTGAACATCAAACGATGGTTCTTCTTGTGCTTTGTCGTGCCAAAATATTTTTCGAGGCTACTATTATACTTCAGAAGAGAAGATCAGCTAAAAGGGGGCTAATATCTGTGGAAGAAAGCGGATTGAGAAGCAAGATCTAACGCAGAAGCATGTAATTGTTTCGCGACATCATACGAATGCAACGATTTTTCCGATGATCTAATATTAATAGAAACCAGAAGAGTAATCTCTGTTCACGTTAAGGGGGTACTTACGTTCGGACCGATTTTGGCCGATCTGCGCAGCCCCCACCATAACGGACAGAGTTGCGCGAAACGAGTACCCTCCTAACGTGACCAAAGAATACTCTTAAATGTAAAAGGAATAAAATTTGAAGAACTAATGTACTATGTAGGTATTACTGAGAGCTGGAATAATGACACGGGACGCACTAGAGTCAGTGAAAGACAACTGCCATCATTCCAGCTCCCAACAGTACATATACAGTAAACTAGCTAACTGAATCGATCTACAGTCTAAGTGACTGGTAGTCATCCCCACCAGTGTTTCCCCTTCGCTACTTCAAGATCATATTATTGTATCCATGGAGATTTTCTTTTGTCATGACGGAATCATCTTTTCTCCTCTCATTCAAGAATTTTGGCAATGTTTGCAACAAAACAACGCAACATATTTAAGTTATCTGCATTCACTAGAAGAGAAGGGAATGTTTCGCGCGTCAAAATATCACGAAATTTTATATAGGTTTTGAAAATTAAAAATCGTCTGTGCACGAAGGAAAGCAATTTCTCCATGTTGCCAGAAATACATTTTTCAGAAGATTAAATATATGTACAAACAAAAATGAGAGAATAGCGACTGAAAGAGCGTGCAATTTTTGTGATTCACGTGGAAATCTTTTGAAATCTTTAGAATAAATGAAAAGAGTCACACGTTTTGCCTTGGCGTGGTGACGTTTGTTTGATTGTTATCGAAAAAAACGCGGAGCTTAACCGGCAGTTTCTTCTGGCACATTCAACGTATCCGGCATTATCACCGGACCGTTAGTTGACAAAGCGCGATCATTATTCAAAAGGACGCGAGCCCGGAGGGCGCCGAGCAGTTTTGTAGCGGAAGACATTGGACAAATGGGGTTGTTCCGTGGACAGGCAGGTTATCTCGGTCAGTCGTCGAGTAGCCACCCCCACTAAATCACTCAGTTCTCACCCTCCAACCCCACGACCTCTGCCGTTGGCACCCTCAATCTCGATAATGTCTGAAAACCTCGCCGTGCCACGTTCCTTTTAACTTCCTTCTGCACTGCTTCTTTTCATCTTGTGTACACATACGTATACACGCAGCTCAATAGTATCATATGAAAACTTGGACATCTTTTTTGGAGTTGCGCTTTATCACAAAAGGCTCGAAGTTTGATTTGCGGCAAAAACCGAGGAATTTTTTGAACGGGGAACGCAAAAGCTCCAGAGTAGTTGAACAGTTGTATTGGTGGAGAGTACATATCTGATTAAATCGTTTTAAGTATAGGTACGTATTTATGTAGTTTTTACACTCGTTAAAACCGCACGAACTCATGAACCAACCCAGTACCGACATTGTTGAAATTTGTGTACATGTATACCTACATACAACAGTAGCGTGCGAAATTACACATACGTAAATGGCATTGAAAACTAAGTTGAAATTATCGTACATTTGTAGCAATCTTGTTCTACAGCTTGCGAAACAAGTAAAAGCACTTTCCCCAATGATTAACGACCTTCCTCACACACTTATCTTTATCTGTTTGCATAAGGTTAAACAGTTTTCAATGCATTGTTTGGCGAAAATGCGCATCGTTAGATGAGCAAAATAAATAGCTGCGATATTTTTAATGTGCTCCACATCTATCATGAAACTGCGTTTCACTTTGAATAGATAGGATAGGATAAACTCGCCTACAGTTAGTGACAAACATATTCGGGCACTTCAAATATTTAGTAAATTTCATATAAAATAATAGATTAATAGAATAGAAAATAAACCGCAAACCACTTTTAACTACTAACGACAAGGATACTTTAACACGATTATCAGACGTTATTTAAAAAAATGTACTATAACAGAATCGAACAATAAGTGAATCAAGTTCCTCGATGGCCGGATACATTTGTGGTGGCCAACTGTATTTTTTCAGTGCCTATTTAAGATGTTCTCTTGATATCGTTACAGATAAATAACTGTGCAGGCATGTTAATGTTGGTGTGCACCGATAGGAAAAGTAGAATGCATTAACTGTTGAATGAAGTACGATGAACAGTGTAAAGATAGCGTGAAGGGCATTACCGTATATTACGTGCTAATGAGTGTGCATAATTTTACAAAGACGTATTCTACTAGAGTGCTTTTAAATTGCTTTGCCATTCTACGCGATACACACATCGGGGAAGTTTACTTTGATAAACACTCAACGAACCGTAAAACTCAAGAATACGAGCTTTCGCTAACCCTTTTCTTTGTTACACAGGACAGAAATATACAGACTTTCTCATCGTTATATCTTTTCTTCTTTCATCGTTCCAATTCACTTGCAATGTTATTGGAAAATAAAAAGAAAGCGTTTTCTGACTGGAGAAATTGCTTGAATTTTACATGTTGTTACTTTAGGAAAAAAAGAAACGCTTCGACCATTTATTTTGAAGGTGGTGTAAATCCATTTTTCAAAAAATTGAGAAAAGGACAAATTTCTATATATTTTAATGCGAACCTTTTACTTATATTCTTTTCTCAATTTTAATGGACTTACACGATTTTCAATATAAACGGTCCATTTTATGTAAGTGTTAATACGTCAATATACATGAAATGGAAATCATTTTTATGGACATATTCATCATCCCCTGTTTCTTATTTTGCACATCATATATCCTAACCAAAACTGACTCGAGTAATTACATGGAAGGACAAGCTACAGATCAGTGAAGCAGCTGTTCACATGCAAATATTGTACATATTGTACAAGATGGATCAAATGAGAAATTGTATGAACTTCGATTGGGAAAAAGATTCGAGATGAATCGCAATTGGCGCTCTAATAATTAATGAGCATTGATATACATCACAAATATAACTGTAATGGATACGTGTATATGGGTTATCTTTATCTCTCTTCATAACTTGTAATTTACGAGCTGTCTTGAGCATGATATGCCACCGACTCGGTTGCACTTGCAGTTCAATGATCCAACTGACACAGTTCAGGCGCGAGAGAAATATGCCTGTGAAACGGAAATAAATCGAAAGGAAATGGAACACTGAGATGGAATCGTGCACCGTGCATCAAAAGATTTATTGTTTTATGACAGTACTTCCGCCGCAAAATTGGATATAATATTGACTAACCGAGGATGGATAAAACGAAAGTTTGTCACGAGAAAATCCGTTTCGGATGATTCATGTTTTTCAAATACGAATACTTGTTCCTGGAAATGCCTAATCGCGAGTTACTGTATTAATCGCGAGACCTTATTGGCCGAAGATCCGCTGAAACAGCAGACGTCGCGAATGAATAAAAGAAATGTACGACAGAGGTGCGAGAAGATGGGCGGAAAGCGGAAATGGTCACGAGGAGAAAGGTTGAGCAGCGTTGGCGAAAAGGGTGGAAAGGAAAGCAGTGGCATGGATCAAATGGATGTAAACGGAAGGCGCAGGTGAAGGGGGGTGGTTAGAAGCGAGTAGAAGGAACGGGAAATAAGAGGAAAGTCTGCGAGGCGCACGATGTTTCCGTGGCAGAAGCGGCTTGTTTACCGCAACCGCTATTAGCTCCCCATCCGACTACGAGACACCGAGTCCTGCACAAGGCTAAAGACAGGGATATTGCTTCCCTTTGTGCGCAAACGCCGTTTCCTTTATTTATTTATCTTCGCCCGCCAACCGTCGGCATTGCTTGCCCAGTTGTCTTTTCTCCGGCTTTCCATTATTCTGTCGTAGGACAGTTTATGTTAGCATCGAAACGATTCGTCGCTTTGAAGCTTTAACTCGACATCATCCTGACGGTCGTCTTCGTTGAGAAACACCGTTTCTCCCTTGCAACGTTGTCCTGTGACAGGACTGCTGTCGGTCCTTCTTCTTGCGAGCTACATCAATGGATCTGCACCTTTGAAACTGTTTTTTTTTCATGTGTTAATGCGATTGTGTATATTGACTATCTTCAATGTTTATAATCTGGCCAAGTGACGCGAATCCACTGATCATAAGGTCAAATAAACTGTCTCCCTGTAAATGTTGAAACTTTCGTTTCAGAGAGATTTAAAAAGGGCAATCTTATATTTCAATTCTTCAAAAGATTTATATTCATTATTAAAACTTGCCACCAAGTTGTTGTTTCAATGAAATAAACCGCCAAGGAAAAGTGCACTTCCGTACAGTTAATCGGTGTGAGAAATGGAGGAGGGAGCGGATTACCATGACGAGCTTAAGATCGCCGATTTTCTATAAATCGTATGATCGTCGAAACAGAAATTAATCAGGCAGAGTGGCGGGGTTGAGGATTATCAGCTTTCACATCGACGCAGCGGTTTCATCGGGCCGAGATCCCCAAAGTCCTACCTCACCCTCCCAGACTGGGATCGGGGGTTGGATAGTGTTGGCGGGACTGGAATGGATCGTTGGCCTCGAGGGTGTAGGTGGATACGTACGAATTGAGAAAGGGTGGCTTTCCTCTCTCTTTCTCCGTCTGTTTCGTACGCTTTTCTCCTGCTAGCCTTCGCGCTATCTGCTCCACTCTTACCCCGTCTAGCTCGTAAAGCGATCGGGCGTTTATTCGCCACGCTGTCGGGGACAAAGTGGGCTGCGCTCCCTGTCGACTGCTGCTATTTGTCTTCCGACAAGGAAACCTAAAACTACGATCCCTTTTTGCCGCTGTGCGAACACTATGAAAGGTTAATGCGGACGTGCTATGAGATCGGACGCGTGTTAGCGAGATGTACCGCTCAACTTTCGAGGAAGATTCCGCTAGGTTCCCCTTCTAAATTCGTTAGAAAATTGCTTCTCCTCCTTACTATCGAGATTCCGACCGTTTATTAGGAGCATGAGCTGTTCTAATCTCTAAGGTTTGCAGAACGCGGCACGCGTCATTATTAATAATTAATGCCAACTGAACGAGTGGTGCTTGTTTCGCAATTTGTGTGTCGAGCGAAGCGACGAGAGCGTCTGGTGCGAGGGGAGGTGGAAGAGATCGAAGAGACAAGGGTAGATTTCCGGCAGGGTTGGAAATGGATTGCGAGCAGCGAGGTCGAAATCGCAAGCTCGTCAAGCACGAAGCGGACAAGGAGACAAACGAGCCACCACTAATTGCCGCTATCGTTCGGCTGCGATTCTTCACGAGCATTTATCACCGAAAGAAGTTTCGGGGTGTGCCCCCCGGGCGAAAAGTTGAAAGAAGGGATCAGAGGGACGAAGTTGGTTGCCTCTTCGAAAACTCTCTTTCGCTCCAGTGAGAGGCCGATTGGTATCAAAGCGATATATCTCGGGATTGGCTTCGCAGTGGCGGATAGTCTGCATCGAAGCAACGATAGGGGAAAGGGGTGCCACCTTGATAAACGAGCCCATAAATAACAGTAACGTCTCCACCGAAAACTCGGCCGGGTAAATGTATATCCAGAGGCGGCAGTGGCAGCGCAGCGGCGGGACAGCAGCCAACGCGAGCGGCGGTTCAGGGAGTCGCAGACTCCGTTCCGGGGGAGGTAATTTAAGATCCTATTGAGATATTTATGGGATCATAAAGCGGAACTGGCTGCTTCTATCGCCGGCAGCCATGCGTGAGTCGCGGTCCCGCAAGCCGCGGTAGTTTGTATCTTTGTTTATAACCGACTTAGCACCGCCGCGTTTTACTTTATTTCGGTGCGCTCGATCAAGTCGCTCGGACGCTACCGTTCGAATTTATTGCGACGGTACCAACTTTGCAAACCGTAACCCGTGTTCCAAACGTACGGCTTGCTTTCACGACCGCCCCCTCCAACAGTGCGGCGCTACCATCGCCTGCTGGGGTACGAGTAAAAGTCCGTTCAGACGATACAGTTTTTTGACCGATTCGGGTTTTTTGCCGGTGGCCCCAACGATGACCGGTCCCGCAGTGCCAAAAGTCCATTCACGTTCATTTTGCCAGATTGTAATGAATGTTACCCATTCGACATAAAGACCACGCTTTTAACACTTGCTTTCCGTGTATCCCATGTTTTCCTATGAACCGACCTTTCCACAGATTGCCACGAGAACGTTGCAACGGGTAAATCTGCAGCCGCGAATAACGACGGGGCGAAGCGATGCACTCGCAAACGTTAAGTCCAAGCGGAAATATATCGCACGTTTATTGAAAGAAAATCACGGCCCAGTTGGCTCGATTCTAGGAATTCTTGAACACCGTTCGTCGCTAGGAAATATAGCGAAGCACTTAGCAAACGACGCGCTAAGTAAATCAACGAATTAAGAGAAGCGGTTCGGGGAATCCCACGTTGGTGGTGGCGCGCTGTTAAACGACGCTCTCTCTCAGCCCCGATCAACCGCAGCGCACCGCTGGACTTCCAGCGAGGCGCGACTACCGAAATTTATTACAATATGACAGGCTTAATCGTGTAGGCCGGGGTTGTATCGCCTTCCTGTTTTCTCGCGTTCGCTTCGATTCGATAAAAGCGTGCTCCTGTCAAAGAACACGTGGGCGCGATACGTTCGAAAGCGATTACCCGGTAATGTACTGGTTGCGATTCGTTCGCGCTGACAATACCGATGTGTAAATGGAGAGAAGAATGAAACGTGACACGATGACGCGGATCACGATTTCACGTGGATGTATCGGTTTTGTTGTCATTTCAATTCTCATACTTCTCGTTTTGTTCGGGCAACAGAATATTTATAATTAGAGTTTGCAAAACTACTGCAGTCGCCGAAACTGATAAGGGATAGCGCAGTGTGCCCACGTGGAATCGGCCCACCTCACAGGATCATCTATTGCATATTGATTGTTCATGGGCTTTGGGATTTGTTCGATATCTTCGTTAACAATTAATTGTGTAAAATTTGTGATCTACATTTATCCTCACATTAAATACGCAAACTATTCATTAAAACCATTCATCCCCGACAGCGGTCTTCGCGTTGCACGAAGAAATTCTATTTTTCCCACAAATTACAATATTAGGGGCTCGGTAAGTACAGTGTTAAACAACAGAAAGCGTATTTTCATTAGAAACGATGCATGATTGGCGAGGTGATGGATAAAAGTTACAAAAACTCGGCAGATTTCCGGAATTCTAAATCTCGGTCCCATCGAGGCTGTCCGCGTTTGTTCGCTTTGCCCAAGGCGCCAAGCCTATCGCATCCGAACTGCAAGAGAAGCCGAAGGAGACGGTTTACGGCGGTAAAGAGCGCTTGTCCGTGTGGGCTTCGTGTTGGTAACGAGCGGATTATACTCTCCGCGCGGTATCAGATGGTCCCGTACCTGGTTCCATGGTTGTTAATTAGGATGGATGCCCACGCCTTGGGCGACTTTTACGAGCGGATGCGGCGCGAACCGAAATAGCGCATCCGACGTTAACGCGCTGACCTTCCTTCGAGGAACCGTCGTAGCGAGCATCTCGATAAGATGGAAATACTAAAAAGAACGGCGTGCTCGGCTATTTAGAATTATTTAGATGAGTTCGAAAAATCAGATAACTAGCCGGAATGGCGACGCGAGTTTTTTGTCGGTACACCCCGGATAGTCATTGTGACTATCACGCATCTTGTACTAGACCAAGTAATAAACGAATGGCACGACCTTATGACAAATGCTCCTTCTCCCGAGCTGGACAAGCTGAATCACGCTACTTATGCGTGAAAAATATTTCAGTGACAAATAAAGCGACATTCTCCGAAAAAGCACGAAGTGCTTGATATGTTGATGTCGAAAGATCCGATCAAACAGCATCCGAAAATGGTGCATTGGAATGTCGGGAGAATACGTACACCCATGCCTGACAAATAAGACGGATCGTTCCGGAAACGATCGCGTGGAAGCATGCGCAAAGAAAAGATCAATGCGACGTTATTGTCAATGGGGAATATACAATACGAACGATAAGGATTTTCCGTGAATCGCCGTGGAAAAGGCATTGTGGCCGTAAATCAGCATCAATCGTAATTTTTAATCCTTCGATAGATCGACGAGGCGATTCCGTTCGACAAGATCGAAAGAGTAACGAGCTGGCGATACCAGGCGTACCCCCTCGAATGAAATCGTACGGCTGCTCGTAGTAAATCAAGCGTCCTATTCCAATCTTTGTTGGCGGCACACTCTCGCAACAGCCGGCTCGGCGCGGCGGCTCTATCTATCGGACTACGGGAGGAAGGGAAGTAATCTGGTGAGTCGTAAAACGTGTCAGAATGTCCAACAAACACCTACTCATTAGCCCAGGTAGGCCGGACCGTGGCAGGCGAGATTGCACAAGCACGCATTAACTCCGTGTGGGTAAGTTACGGTCCGGGCAGAGCATAATTCACCCGAGCCAAGAAAGTGTGGGTTTACCTCTCTCGGACGCGACGTGTTCGTGTAAGGGCTTGGCTCCTCGTTATTTTATCGGCAGCCGGCCGCCTCCAAAGTCTCCGGGCTAATTGAAATCCACTTTCTTAAATTCGGAAAGACCGTACACCGGCCCGAAGACTTATCGCTGATTCCTGCTAACTCGACGCCGCGCGGTATCTCTTGCTGAAACATTAAACGGTACCCGCGGCGACGAAAGATCGATTTCATCATCCACGGCCGAGCACGACCGGTCGTTTCGAAAATCTCTCGCCGACTTCAGCTTGCGATTTTTAATAATACGCTTCTGACCGGTGCCGGAGTAACCGACAAACTGATTTTTCAGTTTACACAGTGTAAGTTTTTTAGTGCCAAATAAAGGTATGTAATTTACAATACTATCCCGCTGCTGTAAACTGTGTGCTTTTTTTTAAGTTTTCTTGTTGAGAATTATTAGATTAAGTAGGTAATAACCAGTACGTTAGGTAACTTAATTTAATAGCTTCATACCATTATTTAATTAGCGTTACAGCAAAATGAAAGAAACAACGATGTGTACGATTTTACAATCTTTATTTTAATTTCGAGTCAGCTAGGGCTCGTGCGACGGCCCCGAAGATTAGCGTTTCGCTAAAGCCCATATATCTTTGAGATCGGGAGAGTTGGCGGAGAGTAGAAATCACCGGTTGAATCGGTTTCCAGGAGGTACACACTTGTCTCTCGTGGAGACCCCTCGCCAAGACTCCATGGTGTTCCATCCACCCGTGTTGCGCTACCCCCTTGCACACAGGCGTGTGTGCGTGTAAGTACACGGTGCGATCGTGTAGGTGCAATGCTGCAGGAAGCTGCAACTGCTCGCTGGTGCAGCCGCCTCGTACGAGACCAGATAGACATCTTCGCCGACTCTCCCGCCGCCGTCTAACTAATTGGCTACTGAATTACTGGGCGACATGACCAGTTATTGCTTCGTACCTCACCTCTGCCGGTTATATCGGATCCTGGATCTTGCGGTTCGAAGCGTAAACTTGCTGGTCCTCCTCTTCTCTCCTCCTTTACCTAACTCGCTTCCTCCCCTCTCGCGTGCTTGCACCTTTTCCCTCTTCCTTCCCAGCCGATTTTCTCTTCCTTTCCCTATCGACCGTTTCCCGATTTTCCTTTTCTAGCGATCTAACGCGCCTCTCTGTTCATATTAATGACGACCGGCAATACATTGCCAATCGCGAAATCTTTGCCCGTAATGGACCCGGCAAGCAGCTATGTATCTATCTAGGCGGTGTCTTTGCGCGGATAAAACGCCACCGGGTTTCCCTATCTTCTTGGCCGCTGGGTCCGATTGCTTTCACGTGGATACCCCTCATGAATATTAGTTGCACTACAAATTTTCACTCGCTTCCTCTTCCTTCTTGTTCTGTTTACGTTCAGTATTGCAACTGGTTATATCTAATTCGATAATTGCGTCTCTACAAACGATGGCTTTTAATTCTCTATATTGCCTACGACGCGATCTTGTCGCTCACCACCATTCGCACTTCATTTCACACTGGAGGAATTAAAGTAAAAGTCTGGTCGCGGTAAAAGTTGCTTCCACTGCACGATTAGCGACAGACTCGGGGCCCAATTTTCGCTAGCTTATCGAACACTGTATTTCTCTAGCAGTCTTATTGGTTAAGTAATGAATTCTATTCGATTTGTAGACGCAATAACGAAATTGGGAGAAGTAAATGACAAAGGTAAGATATGAATATATTTAGTTGCGACTACGCACACAGGAGGCTTACATTAGTTATATTTACATCCGTTTACCGTCCTCCTGCGAAATCTCTGTACCATCAAAAGACTCTCGTCCTTCCAGCTTACTCGACTTTTCGCAACGGCCGGTTGATTGTTTAGTCAGGAGTGAAGAACGCAGAGTCGAGGGATCGAGATAAAAGAGGCAGGACCGCAAGCAGTTTCGGAAGATATCGTTTGGTAAAAGTTTCAGGATGTGATAGAACTAGGAGTATCTACTTAATGTAGAATCGTCTTCTTCGCAGAGCTTCCCGCGCGGCGCGGCGCGGCGAGTTAAGGTACCAGTGCAAACCGAGGTACCCCCGAGTGATATACGACTTTGCGGGTGCTCGCGCGATACGCCGCCACTAAAAGGCTTAACGAGCATCTTCGTACGCCACAGCAGTCCAGAGTAAACAGGACGTGGCTTATCTTGTCACGAAAAATCTGCGAAGGGAAGCGCTCCCGCGCTCTCGCTCTTATTTTTCTTTTTCTCCCCTCGGCTCCCTTTTTCCATAATGCCTGCGCAAACACGTAGCTCGGTCAGCTACGTACGCTCCGCTTCGCCCCGGTCCTAAACCTCCTCCACCTTTTTTTTTTGTACCTCATTTTGACCAATGAAAATTACGCAGATCGTGACTGTGGTTATGAGATCCTTAATAGCACCGCCTGCGTTTAAGATTCTTAAACGCGATGTACACAGTTTTAATCGCGACGTTCCATGAAAATAATCACGCTTTATACACCCCGCCTCATCGTGCAACAATATTGCAAATCGTTTTTACTTTGTAATACCCTTGCTATAGCGTCGTTGGTTGTTTGAATCAATGTGCAAAGGATGCACGAGAATGTGCTTTTTTGAAAGTGGAACAGGAACACTGTATCTAGAAAATAGTATATCACATGTGTTTCTGATCATTTTATTTATTTAGATTTAATAAATACAATACTTAACTCTTGAAAATTCTTGAACTTAAAAAAATATACTTGCATTTGTTGAATAAAATAGAAATATATCTTTTCAGAATCGTCTAAATGGCGAAATAAATTTTCTTCTTCTCTTTGCAAAATGAACTATAATATTTGCATAAACATCCAGCGTTTAGTAATGAATAGGTAGCACCTTTGATTTGAGATAGGTATAAGAAGCCTTTTACAACTTTGAAACAATGTTCAAAACCGCGCAAATATTTATCGCATGGAATTATTGATAGCTTCTGCACGTTTTCTACAATGTTCTGTTTTTAAAGAAAAAAGAAACAGAATGGGATATATGTAGGTATTGTCCGGTCTTACAATTGCAGCAGTTACTACGTTAGTTACACCCACTGGAACTAATTATGTATTATATATCTCGTATAAATTCGTGAAATATATTCGACGGCTTTACGACGGCGGTGGCTTTCGAACAAATCAAATATTTGAATTGCGCATTCGCCTATGGTTTTGCTAGAACTATAATTGCAACGTATGCGCTCGTAACATTGATTACATTACATCTTAGAACGTTACGACCGCCTAGAAGTATTATTCACGGTGCACGTTCATGTGTGAAAGGTTGTTAGCGGATTCGTGATTTGCGTTGCGTAAAAGCATGCACGAAAGCTAAATGAATTTTTCATTCGCGGCGCACCAACAGGATCGAAAGGGTAGAGAAAATATTGCGTAGAATTATATGCTTGTGAGAAACATGTGTCATTAGGGAGTATTGAATATAATAAAGTTCTTTATTATTTCTACAGTAAGATACATACCTACGTTACAATTAGATACGCACTATATTATACGAGTGTAGATGTACTACATCTTTAATAATTATTTATTCGAATTATTTCATCGCTTCTCAGAGCAATTATAATGCGCAGAATATTGCCGCTACGGTAAAGTCGTAAATACTGCTCTGCCCATCTGCAACCGTGCAAGAATCAGGATCAGAAGGCAATTTGCGGAATACCGGAATTTTTTACCACGCGTCGACCTTAATGCTCGTTGAAACCGGGCGACTCAAAACGCGCGGATCGCAGCTCGGTTTTCAATGACGCCAGATGGTAATGACCACGGCGCGTTTATTATACTTATTGTGGCCTCAATTAACATTCGGCTCTTCGGCAAGGCGTCCCTACCCCCCTCCGGAAGGTATTACGAGGTAATTACGAATCCTTGCAGGAAATTATTAACTCGAACGCTTCATTATCTCCTAATGAAGCAACACGTATCGGCTCGAGTGCTGATGGAGACGTCGTTCGGGCTAATTGCTGCTTTACCGCGTTGTGTCACACACGCAACAGGCGAACGCTTCGATGATTCAGATTACGATTACACGCTACGTATATTTTCTTTTTTCTTTTTTTTTTTATAAAGCAACGAGCTTTTTATTCGGCATTTTTATTTTACGAGTCATGCGCTAGAAATTACACATAAAGATCGACCGTAGATTCCAGATAAGATTTATTGCCGCCGGTGTTTCTGCGGTGCATAACTCGTTCTTCCCGGCGCTCGTTCGGTCGCGTCGAATGTCTTCGGCCATAATTACGCGTCGAGCAAGAAACGATGAACGTCTTTGACAGTATGTAATTTCGATAAGCAGCATCACCCTCGACACTGGGAAAAAGATGATAGCGGCCATTAAGATTTTGATTGTTTGGCATTAAATAAACGTACCTGCTTGATCGAGTGAAACACGAGTGCCGGGAAAAGAAAGGAAATCAATCAGGGAAAGGAAGCTGGACTTCTTTTAATAACCGATACACGTTTTTCCTTCTGCAGCAGACAGTTAGCCGTTTGCCGCATAAAGATAGCCCTAATTATACATGATTAGCCCTACCTACCTATAATAATCTAGACTGAGTACCTTTTCTAATGTATGCTCGCATTAATATTTCTTCAATGATACAGCATTCCATGTACTAAACTTTTCCCCCCTTGTTCTTCAATCTGGTTAATTATTCTAGCTGGCAGCTAGAGAAAATAAATGTCATGATATCTTAAATGTTTCCGTTGCTTCCTCGTTAATGTTTATCAAGGATCTATCACCGCCCCGTGCAAACTTGATTCTCACGTCGTACACCTTAATAAGGACTTGCCAAGCTTTTGATCGATGCAATCATATTCGTTTTTCTTCATTTGCAAGACGCAAAAAATAAATTCATCGAACGTTCATGGTATAATTTATGTTTCTCTTCGAGTTGTTCCTGGTTTCACACTGCATTTACAACAGACGAAGAATTATTGCTGAACGTTTTTTTTTTTAATCTTCACTTCCAGTAAATGCTTAATAAATTAATTTGTCTTGTCCCAAAGTGCATCGGGTTTAGAGCTTCCATTTTGTAATAACCTTCGTCTGTAGATAGTTAACTGACTGAAGATCATGTCCCAGTCACCAAAAACGTAAATGGAATTGAGTTGATAAATCAGCCATCAATTTCATCAAATTGTTTCTTTCTAAATGATTGTCACCGAGGAAGACAACGCTGCATCGTTTCGATGCATCCCTTTGAACCCGTTTCAAATATATTCCGACGGTTCCCGGCCCCCCTCATTGGCGTCGCGCGCACAATCGCAGACGTCGAAAGTGGGAACGTCTGTTGAACCACCTGTGCATCAAGCCCTAGGTGTATCACGATTATAAATCTGACGGATAATGACGACATGTTTATACTCTTCATTTGTATGCTAGGCGAGGAACTGCCCGTGGCCGCTCACCGAAGCCAACCCGACCGGCTAACTGCACGGCTCTGGGCTGTCTGGCAGTGGCGTAGCAAACGCTTCTTACTCGTAGTTCCACCGCTCAACCGAAATTTATGTATCCTGACCGGCGCGCTGCATCACAGTTGTTCTCACGTAGAGACCAGACATCCGTTGCAACTGCCGTCTTTAGGGCTGGATACCGCTAAGATCCTCGAAATAGGGCCATTTGTATGGGCGATGTCCTCTGTTTTTCCGAGACAGAGGGTACAAAAGCTAGGCGCGCGCGGGCGCGCCTGACCCTCCCGCGATTGATGCAATTAACAGGATCCTCGGCTGTAGACCGTACGGGCGATGTTACACATTTCTTAGCTGAAATAAACCACGATAGCAGGTAATGAAAAAAGCCTCGCGATGGTCGCAATAACGGTAATAAAGGGGGCAATCGCGGCGGCCGGAGTAGCTCGAAGAGGCGCCCGTAAAAGATAGCACGGAAACGGTAGAAAGTGTACCTTTTATATTCCAAACAAAGAAACTTGTACAGCGGCCGTCGAGTCGCGTATTCCGTTCGCGTTGCGAGCGACGAAGCCAAAGCGGAAGTAGCCGAGCGTTGCTCCGTAATTAGGATTTATAAATTCCCGGGAACCGCGATTGAAGCGGCGATGGAAACGCGCGTTCGCGGCATGCCCGATTTCGCGTCGAGTAGTTGCGCATCTCCACGGAATATTCATACATCTTTTTTTTTTCTTCGTTCCTTCTTTTTTTCCTTTCATACCTGGCCATAAAGCACGAGATTCGTGCCTCGGCGTAAAATAGCTTTATTATACAAAATGCATGCAAATTATCTTATTTACGGTTATGGCCGCTAATTATATTGCGTGCTTATACACAAAATGTCAACGTGGCCAGAGCCGCAGCGCAGATGCGTAATACGTTTCACTTTTTACGAGGCAGTGCGATGCTTCGTATGTACGCGGAGAGGGCTATACACGTAACGTATACGTTACAGGCTTAACGATCGCAAAATACCGACAGATACGTTCCCTGCGTATCGCAATATATATATGTATATATACCGGCAGTTGCATTACCGAAAGGAGTCGAAGCAAACGAGCGGCGACTATGTAGGCAAACTAGTAGCAATCGAATCCTATTATGCGTTGTGGCCAATTTGAAATTTTTTATATTATATTGTAGTTGTAAATTTAATTGACGAAGTTGCGTCGAACATGCATAATTCAGTGATACTTAAGCCTCAAACGATCGGTGATACATAATGAATGGCCATTTAATATACTGTTTTGTGTGTACAGATTTCCTGATCAAGAAATGGACGCTACATCTTGAATCTGATTGTGAATAAGAGGAAGACGGTACTTGTTAAGAAAGTATATTAAACATTGTCTACGCACGCTATATTAGTAGATATTAAATTAAATTATGCTTAATTTATAACTATAAGATATATTGTAATTCGATTTACCCTAATAACTTACATGTAGATATTAGTTCGTAAAACGTTTTTGTAACTTACATACTTAAATTTAAGTTATTTCAATATTGTAATTTTAATTATTATATAATCATCGTAAGTTGTATTGAAAATAAATTTCTGGAAACAGTTTATAAGTCAGCTCAAATCAGAGTTATAAATAACTTCAGAAGATGAGTTCAAATATCATAGCTATTGCAATTCGTTCATTATTGGACTTTTTTCAATAAATCTACAGTAAAGGAAATTCAACTGCTTTAATCTTTTAAATGCCTGTCCACTCCTAAAAAACCTAGTCCGCTTCCTTACACAAGAAGTATCGCGAAGGATCTTTAAATGCATAGTTCCGAAGCGAGGAACTTGTAAAAACAGTCCTGTTCACGAATAATTTAAGTTTGAGAAAGTTACTTGAAAATTACGTCAAACAAGAATCCGCGATCGAATTTAAGTTCCCGGAATTTCCTGGAAAATGACGTCAAATTCCAAGAATCAGTGGAATAGAATACCTCCTCGCATATTATGTTCTCCTAATGCAAATCGGCGATTTCGAGCACAAGGGATTCTGTAAAATCGGGTTCTCAGGAATTCTTGGAAATGACGTCACAATTCCGGGAATTGGTGAAATAAAAGACCTCCTCGCATATCATGTTCTCCTGATACAAATTGACGATTTCGAGCACTTGGGATTCCGTAAAAGCAAGTTTTGGGAAATTCTTGGCAATGACGTCGCATTCCAGGAATTGGTGAAATGAACGACCTCCTCGCGTATCATGTTCTCCTGATACAAAATCGTGAATTTCGGGCAGTCTCTTTGCTGAAAATCGCCAATTTGTATTAGGAGAACATGATGCGCGAGGAGGTCTTTCATTTCGCCAATTCTTGGAATGTGACGTCATTTCCAAGAATTTCCCAGATCTTGCTTTTACGGAATCCCAAGTGCTCGAAATCGTCAATTTGTATCAGGAGAACATGATATGCGAGGAGGTCTTTTATTTCACCAATTCCCGGAATTGTGACGTCATTTCCAAGAATTTCCCAGATCTTGCTTTTACGGAATCCCAAGTGCTCGAAATCGTCAATTTGTATCAGGAGAACATGATATGCGAGGAGGTCTTTTATTTCACCAATTCCCGGAATTGTGACGTCATTTCCAAGAATTTCCCAGATCTTGCATTTACGGAATCCCAAGTGCTCGAAATCGTCAATTTGTATCAGGAGAACATGATATGCGAGGAGGTCTTTTATTTCACCAATTCCCGGAATTGTGACGCCATTTCCAAGAATTTCCCAGAACATAATTATACAGAATTCCTTTTGCTCCGGATTTCAATTGTATATCATGAGAACATAATACGCGAGGACGTATCCTGTTTCGTGAATTCGTGGAGTTGTGCCGTCATTTCCAGGTATTTAATACACTTAAAGTTATATGCGATTAAGACATTCTTTTACAAGATTCACGCCTCGGAATTTTGCAGTTGATGTTCCTTTACGTTAACTCTTGCTTAAGGAATTGGAGCAGGGTTTTCCAGGAGTTGACAGGTGTTAAGAAAATAACGAGATGAATTTCTTTTATTGGAGATTTATTTGATAACTTTGATATGTACAAATTACAGAAGTAGTGTTATAACTTAAATGCTATTATACTGAAAACTGACAATTTAGTGTACTATTGTAACTCTGTTGTCAATCATTGTACAACTTGCAGCAAAACTTGTACTGCATTGAATCGACAATGACACTTATTAATATGTAACTAATTCTACTTCGGCCGACATGCAAACATCTACACTTTAATTAATACCTATTCTGCAGCTGCATTGGAGTTGTATTTAATAAATGTATAGAAACTCTTAAGTGTTAAGCGCGTACGTTCTACCAAATGCAAGGACAGGAAAAATCGCCAGATAAAGATCAAAGTTTTAAAGTGCATTCATTTCAGAATTTTACATAGGTGTATTAAGCTAGTTAACATTTTCCTCCCATCCCATTTGCATGAGGTAAATGTGTGCCGAGCGGTAATAACGCTACAATCATTTCGAACTCACGAGTCGTAATAAAACGTTTATCGCAATAATATACTCGTTGCATTCTTAATGTCTGCCGCGTTAACGATTCGCTCTCTAATTATCGCGTTGGCAGGTTGTGACGCATGAGACGGCATTCGCTACTTAAACGCACCCGGATCATTCAGGGATCCGGCGCAACTCGCGTTGCATAATTTCGCCGTGACACGTCGTCGCCGGTTCGCGCGGTATATTATCGTCGATGCTCGATCACATTTGTCAAACGTGATATTCGACCGCCATTGCGACTGACTGAAATCTGCTCCTAGATAGAAGAAAAAAAAAAGTAGTTACAGTGCGCGTTAGCCTGTTGTATCCGACCTTGGCACCCATGTGTTCTTATGCGCTCACGGTGACTACAATGCAATTAATATCGCTGTCACGTTGTAATTATACATTTAGACGCACGGGCGTGCGTTTAAGTCAAAAGATTTCCCAATTCAATCGACGTCGCGCGCGAGTTATAAATGACCGACCGGTCGAGTCGAATTCACCTTCGAGGAACGATCAATCTTTCCTTTAATCTTGATAAGCCTGTGGCTATAGATAAATGTATAGGTGGGCATTTTCTTTTTCCTACGGACGTCAATCCCACGATATGCGTGACCGGCAATCGTGTCTACGGTTTCCACGAATACCCCAACAGTGTTTCATTTAATCGGATAGACACTTGTACATAATTACGCACGCGATTTATACTAAACTTCATTCCTGTCGAATACGAAGAAAATGAACAACTATACAGTTCGTTTATAAAATGAAATCGGACTAGCAATTGCATTCAGTCAGGCTATTTCTACATGCGTATCCAATTTATGTAGAATTTCGTTTCTGGCTGCGTTGCACTGTACAATAAAACGAAAATAGAAATTCGTTAAAAGCCAAAAGCTTTGGCAATAGAATTGAAACATTCGAAACATTTTTCGTCCATTACCAAAGAATATCTTTCCATTCACCTCTTTCGCCCCGTACGTAAAACACGTATGCATATTCAGCGGGAGGGGGGGGGGGGCTTCGTAGAATTTACCAAAAATTTTCGCAGGCAATAAGAAGCGAGACGGTTATCTGGGAGCGAAATGCAACGAGCAATTTTGGTCGTCGTAAACAGTAGTACGTTACTGCGAAGCTGACAGGAATATCGAAATCTCGTTTTAAATATCGTCGAATAGTTTCATCTTAGGAACGACGCGCCACAACATTTTTATCGCGAGCGATAGTTGGATATTTAATAAAATACGGCGGGATATCCCAGCGGCGACTTTCGTAACTTTTCCACTTCGACGTTTGACACAAAGCGTCACAACGTACGGGTCGTATCGCGGCACATTTAACGCGGCTAAACACGCGAATAAAGATGAAGCCGATACGAAAATAAATATGACCGGAGCCCAAAGTGCATTCCAGGCTCGGATACAAAATGACGTTCGTATCTAAACGGGCGCGCGGCCGTTACGGGACCAGTATCCACGGATCTTCAATGTGCCCGCACCGAAATGTAGCCGTGCATTCGAAATCCGCGACATAATACGTCTACCAGCATCGACTCTTAAAATACACGGGCCAGCGGCTTGTTGTTCGTCGTTGGATTGGAGCCGAACGGATTCGCTTGACAGCTCACTTTTCAAATTTATAACGTGGCACCGTCAATTAGGTGTAGTAGTAAAAGCTTTTTCTAGGAGAAACTACGCTTGATCCCGGTTTCATCATAATTAAGCATCGAGCCGGAAAGAAATTAATAATTACCTTAAAGGAAAGGGTCTCTCTTGATCAGAGTACCGCAGTTAATTATTTCACGCGCCGCAATATAATGTCGACTTTAATTTTCTAAGAGGAATTGATTGTAAATACTTCAAGTCAATGAACAAAATTTATCATTATATAAAGTTAGACAGATTCTATAGAAATTCAAGCATGCAATTAATTATGGATAGCTCGCGTTATCGTGGCATTTAAACACTGACGCAAGCAATCAGTTTGCACAATCGAGATACAATCATTTCGATCTGAATTTATGACTTCTTTCTACAGCACCTTTCGAAACTATCAACGTAGTTACGAAAGCGTGAAGGTAGTTCGACAGAAATCCGTTCGCGAACAGTCGTTGCTATATATTTTTTGGAAAAACCTGTCGTTAAATAATAAATCTAATTATATAATTACCTTCTTGATGGACGTGTACTATAGTTGGCACAGGGTTGTTCGCCCGTGCAGTAAACGCGCGAAGACATTCCTGGGGGCACAATAATCAAATCTTATTGAAGCGTCCAGGTGACCGTAGCCCACTTTGGTATTATCTCTGACCTGTTGTTGGTATCGTAATGACGTTTTGGAAATTCCTTTTGAAAGAAAATAAATACTCATCCTACGATACAGCCTACTAAATACACCTTCAAGGGGTTTGTACTTATTTGTATACCTATTACAAAGCAATTGACGGACAATTGAGTTTTTAACAAATTTTGATACTCTCTGTATAAATAGTGGTTTGTAATTTACTTAACTATGAGGCGCCATTGCAACAAATCGGACAAAATTACCAGTTAATAAACAGGACAGACAGATTTTACTGTAAAGATGTAAATTGATTTAGTTAGCTTCAATACAAATTTGCCATTTCAGAGCTGTATCTGAAAGACACATGCTTTGAAAGCGCTAAAAGTGAGAGAAGCAAAAGTCCTGCGTTATCGAAATCGTCATAGCTGGCGGACAGCATTTAAAGCAAACGGGATCGCGCAGGCAATGGTATATTAATTGAATAAACGCAATCGGAGCCTTGGAAATAGACGGCACCGATTTTCGCAAAGATCAAAGACAACAAAGAGTCTGTAATTCCTGGTGGATAAGACGCCTCCGGCGTCGGTGCGCGCCGCCGACAATAATCGGGCGTACAGGATGAATCGCTATCCGAAAGAGGACCACAATAGAGTTAATTAAACATCTCAATAGCAGACGACTGCCCAAGGGTGATTAGGCATGCCGCGCGGTGACACAGGGACAACGCCGGTGGCTATTGTACCCCTGCGGAGCAACGGGACTGAACACGACAGAGTCGCGGGCAGAGAACGAGCCTGGGAGGGCCGAGGAAGAGAAATACGAATATCGCACCGGAGAAAGACCGCGGCGAAACTGAAACGGAAAGAAAGAGAAACCCTGGCAATAAGAGATGGAAGAAGGAAGGGCGGAAGACGATGGAGAAAGAGAGAAGGAACCGCGAGAAGGTGGAATCGCGCTGACGGCGCGACCGGGCCCAGGGTGAAGAGGAAACGAGAGAAGGAAAGCAACAACACAATGCAGGTGACAGCTCGCACCCCACAGACCCTGTCTCATCTCTTTTGTTCCTGGCGTTTCGTCGGCTTTCTTCCCCCTGACGGCAAGACAACCGTGGTCGTTGCGGCGCGGCGTGTCTCAGGCTCGTGTCGCGTTGAAATTGCTCAAATGGAAACGAGTGTGTCATTCTCACTACGTCCGCCTGTCACTCGCTGCTGCGACTCCTTTCTCCTATCTCATCCTCTCGCTCCCGCTTTCCGTACGCCTTTCCCTCGCGCCTTATCCCTTTCTATCGTATGCTCTTTTGCACGCCCGCGATTCACGGAGCCGCGGATAGCACGGCTGTCTATCATCTACTGTGACGTCTATGATTTAGGACTTTGACAAGTGACGCAATGAACCTCTCCGTGTTCCTAACCTAGCAATACGCGTTGCCCACTCAATATTAACGCGGAGGCTACGGGCGGCGACTGACTACGAAGTTAGGGGTCACCTTTCGTATGGATTAATTAATATAAATTTATCATTTAGACTACAGCATCAGATAGAGATATTAAAATATATAATACTTCTACCCATCTCGCCTCTTCCCTCAGTAAACGGCCCCGAAGAATGGCTCTGACCCTAAAGTCTCCATGCTCACAAGAACACCGCACGAATTCATTGTAGAACCTAATAAAATTCATCAAGTTGACCATGACGGTTATTGTTCACAGTGCATTCGAGCTGTGCACAATACTATTTAGGATCGGGGACGCATATCAGCAACACGGTCACCGGATAAAACGTGAAAACACTGGGTCTAAATTATTGTCTCCTCTCGATGAAAGATAGGAAGTCGAGGAGCGGACGAGGGTCAGGAGATAAGTATCACGCGTCGCGCGTCTCATTCAGTGAGGCAAACAGCGTTCGTTGTCAACGTGGTAGGTAGCGTGTTAGGCGACGATATACAAGCGTTCCGTTAGGCAGTCGGTTAGAGACAAATGGACGTCCTGCTTCGTGAGACTACCGTGCCGCTGACTTATAATTGTTAATCCCCTCGATTCGGTCTACGTTGGAAGACCGACAGCTTCCGAAAGGAGTACGATAAATTTCTATTCTCAAGTGACAGTTTACACGGGAAACGGAAATACCGAGGGGCGTGTTGTAACTAAAAGCATGGGCCATGAAAAGATTTCATCAAAGAAAAGCTTACGGCAGCGTCGTAAAGCTCTTAAATTACAAGTTGGAAAAGTGGTGATCTTTATTAACTTCTTTATCCCTCCGAGACATGTATTTATTACCTCGGTTGTTTCCTTGTGCCACCTAAAATAACCGACACATCTTTGATTTTATTGTCGGACAGTTCATTATTTTAATGCGCGTACTGGATGAGTTGCGTCCACTGAAGCAAAAATACATTGGGGGAAGACTTTCGTTAAGTACCTAAACGGATTAGGCCCCCTCGTTCTTTTTCGATTCCTTTGAAACAACAAAAGTCTAGACCTTGAGTACTCCAGGCACTGTATTATAAATATAATATAATATAATATAATATAATATAATATAATATAATATAATATAATATAATATAATA
The DNA here is from genome assembly GCA_023838395.1 of Holcopasites calliopsidis. Classification (NCBI taxonomy): domain Eukaryota; kingdom Metazoa; phylum Arthropoda; class Insecta; order Hymenoptera; family Apidae; genus Holcopasites; species Holcopasites calliopsidis. The sequence continues at coordinate 6,625,532 of JALHAQ010000007.1, forward strand.
TAATATAATATAATATAATATAATATAATATAATATAATATAATATAATATAATATAATATAA